>CAXIVR010000004.1:76664217-79064217 GCA_964035755.1 Teleogryllus oceanicus
TTCTGTTGAAATATGATTCAGAACGTTGAAATTTACAATATAAGAGCAGTCGTTATGGACGCTAATAGTAACCTTGAAGATGATTTATGAAGGAAATTAGAATTAGAAAATGTTGGAAGATAATAGGATGAAAAGAAGTATCATAAAATAAAATTACGGAGAATGAAATTTGTCTTCTTGAAATTTGTGATTAATTCTACGACGAAAAGGACAAGTTTTACCGGAATTAAAAATTGAACATCAAGTATTTACATAAAAAGAATTAAAGAAATGTAAACGGATGAAATGATGAGTCTTTTTACTACGAAGGTAATTTGTTTGCTTGATTTCTAATTAGCACACGCACATGAGAAACCATGGAGAAAAGCAAGTGTATTAAAAATTTGAGACTATTTTTAACCAAATCATGAATTTAGGAGATTTAGTTCATTATGAATTGTGTATTGGGAATAAACTAAGGTGCATGGTAGAATTTTTCTAAAGAATTTGTTTGAATAATTTGAAGTTTTTAATATTTGACCTAGCTGCTTTGACCATAGTGGAAAACTATGTTACAGTAGATCTAATAATGAAGTGTGTATTAATTCAGCTGCTTCAATACGAAAAGTTTAATTTTTATTAATAAGAGAATGAAGTTTATGAATTAGTGTTTTGTATAACAAATTGTCTTTGCGTCAAATACGGACGACATAAATGACATCGAATTACGACTAATTAAAATATTAACTATCTTTTGTGATTCGCCATACTATGTACCACTGATCATCACGAATGTAACTAAACTTTTCTTCCAACTAAGCTTTCCAAATGAACCACCAATACACATACAAGTGCTTAGTCACAAGGTTTATAGTATATCATGTTATGGAATAATTCAATAGATAATTGAAGGATTATGAAACTAATTAAATGGAACTGGTGATGTAGAAGCAAATTTTGGTGAACCAAACGACACAAATTGATTTTCCGAAAAGTAGCATGCACATAACCCATGAACAGAAAACAAATACTTCTAATAATACTGCGATGAAGTATTTTGTGATATCAATCTTCACGAATAGTGCCAATTAGTACAGTAATATATGGTACAATACGTATAAGTAAAGTCCAACAATTCTTGCTTACAAGAATCATCCTTGAGATCTGTCGTCGCACGTACTATCCTGTATTGTAACGCAATGAGTGTTTTTCTAAAGTGCGAAGGAAACATGAAACCTTTACGTGTATACTTTTTTGTTCCCACTGTTTTCCTTTTCTACCAGACCACGAATGCGATTTGAATGACTTGCCGATGAGATGCTTTGACGCGTTGGTTATTCTGTTAACTCATAAACGGGTCTGACGTTAGTTACGTTTCTGGAAACTGCTTGCATGCGGTTTGAAGTCCCTGAAGTTACCACGAGATCAAGTTAATTCAGCTGGTTGCGCTCTAGGTTCGTTAGCGGTGTCGATGTGTACTCTGGTCACAGACATGCTTGGCATGCCTAGAGAGAGGTTATTACACAAGACACGTAAAGGATGCGCTTATGCTACAAATATGATTAGCGACTGTGCAGGCAAGCAGCACTGCACAACCTAAAACACTTGATATGCATTTCGAAGACAAGGTTCTATTTTGCTGTGGACTCTCCAACACATACTTCTATCTCGTAATTAGTTTCAAACATCTGTCTCAGGTGTAAAACTGTGTCAGACAAACTGCGGGAAGGGTCGATAAACGTGATACCTTTCCCTGTTTCCAAATATTAGATTAATTAGAACTTTCATGGAACTGAATCAGAATAAAGCAAACAAGAAGTTAGAACCGATACTACACTTTGATGGCATTTTAATACAACTTGATTTGGTTATATCCTATTTGTCTCGGTAGTAGTAGTGGTGGAGACGGACAGATTGGCTGACCTTATGAATAGGGAATGCAGTGGTTTGGGTTCAATGTCGCTCCTGTATGGTTGCGTTGTGAATTTATTTTACTACTATCCACTAACGACAAAGCAACATACTCGTTGCAAAGTTACATTGCACAAAGCAACATGTTGAATAGGAGGAATCGGACATGGGATTAACTCTCCAGATGAACGAGATAGAGAGGGAAATGGAATCTAGGTTCTTGTATTAGTTTTCTTTGTGGTAGAAAAGAATTGTATGAAACTGATAATGGGCAGAAATGCGATAAACATTGTCGCAGACGCTGAGAACAGCCATATCTCAGGATGGTCACACCTCACCTGTCACCAAGGTAAAGCTAGGCTGCCTTTGCTGTTTCATTTCCTCGTCGAAAACGTTTTCTTATATATTTTCGTTTAAAATGTTCATTCAAACATTCCTTTGTTTAATTATTCTAATATAATGACAGAGTAAGCAATTATAATCATGCTAGCGAATCAGTAAATTTTATGGCTTACTAGTCCATTACTGTATGTTTGGGGATTTAAACAATAGTATATTTAATACCTTACGGGCCTTTTGGATTATTTATGATCACCTGGTTCTCTTGAATCATCTGTGCAGCTACAAGCCAATAAATACCATTCAACATTTTATGGATTCCATTATTCGATACATTAAACTTAACAAACACGAAATCAGTAAATAGGGCTTAAACAAGAAAAATAATCCGAACCTGAGTAGCGGCTCAAAGCATCAATTGATGTCACTGCAGTGTCTCTGCAGGAGGTCCTTCCTTTGAGTCCTGACGGTGGCAGGGTTTTCGACACTAGCTAGATAGCTAGAACAAATCAGCGGCTGTAGAGGAGAATGGTAGCCGGCGCTTGATCGGTAGTTTTCTGTGCTTTCTTCGATGAACACCAGGTGATTGCCGAGCACTACTCTAACATACGGACCACGGACCCTGCGCGTCCTTCCTGTCCTATCTCGTTACTGACATACATGTATACCCACCACACTATCATACATGTCGAGAGCTTAGAGCTTGTCCTGCCGTGGCGGAGACCCGCTGGTGGAGATACCTGATGGGGAGAACTCCGCAAGCTTCAGTGCGTGTCGACACGAATCTAATCAGCGGGGAAGAACACCGCCACCTCTAGTGATAAAACGTACTAACATTACCGCACTAATGACCACAGCAGTTGACGAGCCGGATACAAGATATAATAAATCAGTCAAATGGACCTCAGAACCTCAGTATCTTGTCTGGGTTAGTTCAGAGCCAACATTGCCGCTGTCTATGTTGAGACTCTGACTGGTGCCCTAGAATTCGAGTCCGACGATGCTGTAATTTTGACACTAGCTATTAGATTGAATTAAACCGCTGGAGGGCGAGAAAAACCTGCGGCTGCTCTGATTGTTAGTTTTCCGTGATCTCTCTTATCAATACCAGGCAAAGCCCGATCAGTACCCTATCAAGAGGGCCCCGAACGCGTGTGTTGTTTTTTCCTTCCTGTGCTGACAATTTCACGCCTCTGAAATTGTTGCTCAAAGTTTGCTGTTGAGTTGCTCATAAACCTGTTTTAGATTTGTAGATTATCGCTCTGGTTGAAGCAAACATTTAAAAGTAAAACTGATGATTTAAGAAGTTAAGCATTTACGGTAACTTGAATAAAGGAAAAAATGTAGGTGTTTCTCCATGTTTCCTGGTTTCTTCATGCTTTGCTTTGTTAATTACGCAACATTGAAGAAGTAATACATAAAAACATTACCAAACAATATTATCCACGAGAAAGATTTTGTCTGCTGCAAGAAAAGAAAAAATATTATCAATTATTTCTATTTTTCAGTTATAAGTATTAATATTAAAGTCGAAAAAATAAAACACGTTTTGGCTGTAGAGGGTGGGTTGTCGGAATGGGGCCAGGAAACCTATCATAAATCTTATTTGAATGTTAGAACTACAATTTATCTACGTGTGTGTTAATTGATTATTAGAAACTTTTGCCATCTTAACCAGGTGAATCCTTCAATTTTCCCTGTTCGAGCTTAATTTTCTGAATGCCTTCATGATGTTAATAAGACCTGCTCTCATGGACATTGTGTGTGATCAAAATAATGAGTCAATATGGTAATGGATCGTCGAAAAGATCCTTCATTTGTTGATGAATTCTGAAAGCATTTTCCCAGTATCAACAAAGACGCAAGATTGCATTCTTTGCATAAAAATACATATAAATTATTATATGAACACATAGAATTCAATATTTAATTAAAACTGGAAACGTTTATTTGCGTAGATAATAAAAACAAAATCTAGTAGTGCTGCAACATCACATATTTTGTGTCACATATTCGTAATCGGTTATTTATATACGGTTATTAATATACAACTCGAAGCCTCAAAAGTGATTCCTACAAAATTTTTGCAACGCTGATTCGAACACGCTTAGGTTTAGCAATCTAAGAACACATATCCGCTATACCTGAGAGATCAGACTGAATAACAATTTTCCGACATTTAAATTGAATTTCAAAGGTGCAACTCTATTTTTTAAGAAAATTGACATGACTTTATTGAGAGATATAATTTTCAAGTACAGATCCATTCAGAAAAAATCTATATTCAATACAGTAGCTTTATAAGAAGCTGAACAAATTTAATGTTTAAAAGTTTTAGAGTTCTACAAAATGGATCTGCGCCATTTTTATACTTTCTAACGAAGAAAATATAGTAAAAAATTGCGCCTTTCTAAAAAATCTGAAAATGTTGTGACTTGGGCACGTCATCATCGCGTCCTATTGCGGAATATTTAATGGACGTTTTACTACAATTTATCTGTTAGAGTTGTTCAGGTGAACGGACGGTTGAATGAGCAAAGAAAGGAACGATGGAACGGATGAACGAAGGAATGAAGAGGGAACCACAGACGGATGGACAAAGGAAACGAAGAGACGGACGGACGGACTGTCGAATGCACGGACTGTTGAACGAACGGAAGAAGAGACATTTTGTTTACACAAAATTTTCCATATCAAGGACCCATAAACGTGAATTTTTGACTATGCAGTATTGTATGAAGTAATTTACTCAAATGTTTTTAATCGTTTTTCGTTGTCAGAACCTACACATGAGTTTTCTGGCGAAATATCGTCGGTTTTCGCTTCAGCCTTCCTATGCTTTTAATACATATGTTTCGGAGAAGTGAATGCACAAACGAACAAGAAAGGTACAGATGTTTGAAAATGTACTATGAGAATAAAGTACATTATCATAGGTAATACCTACGAGTGCTTTGAAATGGTCGACAACATCTGACTTCGCGAAGGAGGCGGTATTTTATAAGACTATTCCAAGAATTAAATTATGTTCAACTATTGAGGCTGCAAAATATTGGGAGAGCTTTAAAGAAATTGTGCCAAGGAAAACTGCTAATCGCCTGTCTACGTTCTGGCATAAGAAAAGACTCAGAAAACGAGAAATATCCAGTATGTTAGCGTTCCTCGGCATAAGGATTATTCAGTATTGAAGAAATTGTCGTGTTACCTGTCTAGGCGAAAAGGAAAACGTTTTCCTTCTAGTTATCTCTCGAATTTTGCTTGTGAATCCAAGTTTGACGCCAACGATGCTGCTTCGCGAATCATACAGATCTCGAGTCGCAACACCGACTCACGCAAATGAATTAATTGTCAGTGACTCGATACGTACGCGCGCATTACCAGCTTTACACGAGCGAAGTGAGACGCCAGAAATTGCTCGGCTTCTCTGATTTTCAAACAATGTGATTCCATCGCGTCTCATTTAGAAAGGAGTGGACTCGAAATGTAATAATGCTTGCAGCCGCTGGCTGTGCGCTCCCAGGATGTGTACGTTCCCGGTCATCTTTGGAACCGGTTGAAAGTCTGATTGAAAGAGTTTACGAGAAATGAATTCTTTTCTGTCGTAAGGTAGTAGGATTTTTGAAGGAAAAATCGAGCGGACGGAACGCTGACGGAACTTAAACGAAATCTGAACTGAAATTAGAATTAATTTGGCCACCATGTGCCAATACCACAGAGTTCCAAAATGCCCCAAATATTGAAAAACTAAAAGCTATGTTAAAATCAAGGAGGTTATGATCTAAAATCAAGTAAATTGAAGGCGATCGATGAACACGTTTCCTAAGATAGATGAGTTGCAGCGTATGACTGGCCAGTAGCGTGTCGCTGTAAGAGAAATCGATAGAAAAGCTATAAACTTTTGAGATACATTGAGATTGTTTATTTGATCTTACAACTTTTCGATGCCGATTTGTCCCGGACGACTCCGTTCCCGCCACCCTTCGCTCAATCCCCGTCCTGCCGTTCATCACACTCCCACATATTCCTGCCCGTCCTCATCGCGCCTCGCTCGATCCCTTTACGTCCCCGTCCTATCCTCGTTCCAACCACTTTCCGTCAGTCCGACCACGTTTTATATCCACCCATCACCGTTCTATCACCACGTCCCCGTTCTATCCCAACCTCTCTCATTCGATGCAGACTCGTCCCGTTCTGTCCTGTTCAGTCCGCTCCGTCTCCATTCTGTACCCGCACTGTCACTGTTCTCATTTCCTTCCATCCGTTCTGTCCCAGCCCTTTATCTTCAACTCAGTTCGGTCACGCTCCGCACAGCGCTGTCGCAGCTCTGTCACCACTTCACAACTACGTCGCCATTCCATCGCCGCTTGGTCGCCGCCCGTGCCGCTCTGTTGCCGCTCTTCACCGCTCCGTTACCACTCCGCCACCGCTCCGCTACCACCCGACACCACCCGCGGCCGTGAGCCGCCTCTGTCACCGCTTCTCGCCAATCCGTCGTCGCTCCGACAGCGCTCCGTCGCCGCCCGTCACTGCCCGTCTCCGCTCCGTCACCACTTTCACAACTACGTCGCCATTCCATTGCCGCTTCGTGGCCGATCCATTCTCGTTCTGTTGCCGCTTCGTCACCGCTCCGTTACCACTACGTCACTGCTCCGTTACCACCCGTCACCACCTGCGGCCGTGCCGTAGCCGCCTGTCACCGCTTCGTCGCCAATCCATCGCCGCCTGTCAGCACTCCGTCGCCACCCGTCGCCACTCCGTCACCACTCCGTCACCGCTCCGTCACCACTTTCACAACATGTCGCCATTCCATCGCCGCTTCGTCGCCGCTCCATTGCCGCCTCTTGCCGCTCCGTCAACGCTCCGTTACACCCGTCACTGCCCGTGACCACCTGTCACCACCCGCGGCTCTGTCGTCGCGCTCTGTCACCGCTTCGTCGCCAATCCGTCGCCGCTCCGTCAGCACTCCGTCGCCGCCCGTCACCGCTCCGTCACTACTTTCACAACTACTTCGCCATTCCATCGCCGCTCGTCGCCGCTCCATTGCCGCTCTGTTGCCGCTCCGTCACCGCCCGTTACCACTCCGACACCGCTCCGATACCACCTGTCACCACCTAAAGGGCTGTGCCGTCTCCGCTCTGTCACCGCTAAGTCGCCAATCCGTCGCCGCTCCGTCAGACCTCCGTCGCCGCTCCGTCCCCGCCCGTCTCCGCCCGTCACCACTTTCATCTACGTCGCCATTCCATCGCCGCTTCGTCGCCGCTCCATTGCAGCTGCTGCCGCTCCGTCACCACTCCGTTTTCATTCCCTCACTGCTCCGTTACCACTCCGTCACCACCCAAAGGGCTGTGCCGTCTCCGCTCTGTCACCGCTAGTCGCCAATCCGTCGCCGCTCCGTCAGAACTCCGTCGCTGCTCCGTCACCACTTTCACAACTACGTCGCCATTCCATCGCCTGCCGCCCGTCACCTCCGTCACCCTCACTGCTCGACCACCCGTCACCCCCAAAGGCTGTGCCGTCCCGCTCTGTACCGCTCGTCGCCAATCCGTCGCCGCTCCATCAGCACCCGTCGCCGCTCCGTCGCCGCTCCGTCGCCGCCCGTCACCGCTCCGTCACCACTTCACAACTATGTCGCCATTCCATCGCCGCTTCGTCGTCGCTCCATTGCCGCACGTTGCCGATCCGTCATCGCTCCGTCACTGCTCCATAACCACCCGTCACCACCCTGGCTGTGCCGTCAGCCGCTCTGTTACCGCTTCGTCGCCAATCCGTCGCCGCTCCGTCAGCACTCCGTCGCCGCTCCGTCACCGCTCCGTCACTACTTTCACAACTACGTCGCCATTCCATCGCTGCTTCGTCGCCGCTCCATTGCCGCTCTGTTGCCGCTCCGTCACCGCCCGTTACCACTCCGTCACTGCTCCGTTACCACCCGTCACCACCGCGGCGTGCCGTCGCCAATCCGTCGCCGCCCGTCAGCACTCCGTCGTCGCCCGCTGCGCCCGTCACCGCCCGTCACCACCCGTCACCACTTTCACAACTACGTCGCCATGCCATCGCGGCTTCGTCGCCGCCCGTTGCCGCCTGTTGCCGCCCGTCACCGCTCCGTTAGCACTCCGTTCCCATCCGTCGTTGGCCATCGCGCCTGTCAACGCTTGTCGCCAATCCGTCGCCGCTCCGTCAGCGCTCCATCAGCTTCCGTCAGCGCCCGTCAGCGCTCCGTCACCGCTCCGTCACCGCTCCGTCGCCGCTCCTTCGCTGCTCCGACACCGCCCGACGCCGCCCGACACCGCTGCGACACCGCCCGACACCGCCCGACACCGCCCGACACCGCCCGACACCGCCCGACACCGCCCGACACCGCCCGACACCGCCCGACACCGCCCGACACCGCCCGACACCGCCCGACACCGCCCGACACCGCTCCGACACCGCCCGACACCGCCCGACACCGCTCCGACACCGCCCGACACCGCCTGACACCGCCCGACACGCCTGACACCGCCTGACACCGCCTGACACCGCCCGACACCGCTCCGACACCTCCGACATCGCTCCGACACCGCTCTGACACCGCCCGTCGCCGCGGAGTTTCCATTCCCCCCCCTTGGCGCTTACTTGCGCCTCCATCTCCACTGCTGTCGAGAATCAGCGCTGACCTGGAACGATAATTCTCAACTCGCGTTAAATTACGCAGCGCCCATGGACGACTGCCCGCGCGCAACGGCGACGCGGCTGCGACCCCAGAGACGCAGGCACCCAATTTCGATAGAGACAACAGGCGAACAGCGTAATGGGATGTGATTAAGGATGATTGATTAGTGGGTAAGATTAATCGAGGAATGAGAAAGGTAATTAAGTGGAATTGGGATAGTACAGACGAATATTCGTTAAGTGAAATATTAGTTAAAATATGTTACCTGAGAATGAAGGTCATAATAGGCAGAATAAAAGCTTGAAGAGACCGAAGAAACGAGAAGTGAGTAGAATAGTCAGGGAAAATAACTCAATATAAAAACAGCCTTGTAAAAATACAGATATTAAATTTTTCTCATAGTTATATATAATACGTTACATATAATACATTTGAGAGATTTCACAAGAATCAAACAAGTCGATAATTTTATATTTTGAGATAGTTCACAAGATATTTTCTATATCTGGCGCTATCTGAAACATTTACTTTCCACATGTGCACAACATATTGAAAGATATAAGGAGGAAAATCATAAATCAATACTACGCAGGTCTACGCTAAGAAATTTTGGTGCCTCGTGGAAAATCTACAATTTGACTAGTGTGGTTCTTGTGAGAAACTTTATTTATATACAGTATGAAGAATATGAATATGTTGCATTTTATTGCAAATGTAATTAATAATGAGAAATAATTTTCTAGGTTAGTCGTTTCAAGTCGTAATAACGATATGAAAGTCTGTACTGCATTTGATGCTTTATAGACGATGAACGAAGCCAGAGAGGATATGATAAAAGGGAAAAAAGTAAGTTTGTATAACATGACTTTATTGAAAGAAAAACCTCATTTATATTATACAATATAATAATATGCTGATTTTAATGCAATTTAATTATAAATAAATATTTTTCTTACGTTAGTGAATCTAAATTGTAACCATGATATGAGAATAGGTAGCATTTGATGGTTGTAGGACGATAAACGTTAAGTCAGAGAGGTATAGACAAATGGGAGACAAGGAAGTTTAGATAAATAGACTTACATGGAGAAGGACCTTAAATTCTTTGACTCTCGGCTAGCCACGAGGCGGAAAATACCGAGAAGCAATAGCCTAACAGGCCCAGACGACGGAAATATACCGATAGATTTTCGAAGTGCCATTCGTTTCGTTTTACGCTTCGACTGCAACGAAATGTGCTTCGAAGGAGCAATGGATCACCGCGGGGATTCGAGTGTCGTGGCACGTGCGTTGATTTATTTAGTCCCACGATATTAGAAACGGCGCTCCGCCGTTGATCTGTTGGTCGACGAGAGCGTGAAATATGGTGCCGCGCCCAGTTGAAGAGGTTCCCGTGTTCTCCAGGACAAAACTGTGGTACAGCCAGAGACGTCCGTATGTTGGCGAGACTTTTTCCTTGTGGGAGTTGGGTTTATAGAGCGGCCGTAAATAGTGGTGAGGATCATCCTTCTCGCCAACTCACGTCGGAAAGGACTTATTTGTCATCGGAGACAAACACCTGAGAACCATCTTTGTCTGGGTGTTCTTGAAGTCATCTTCCGGCAGAGAACGACCATTTTTATATTGGTAACAATGAATGATTAGTCTTTGCACTCACACATTACTTTCTATCGAATTTCTAATTGTTTGAAATTAATTTTTATTTCCTTCCTCTCAGTACTAATGTAATAAAGATAAAATATTGTAAAGCTGAAGGAAAAGTGTTGTATAAAGAGAAACAGTATATCTGACAGTACGTCCTTTGCGGTCAAAGCTAGTCTAAATCAGGGCGTCCAACTTACAAGGTCTCAAGGGCCACAACTACAACCTTTAATATGGTGCGGCCATATTTACAACTTGGGCAATCAGCACCAGACTTTGCCCTGCTGCTGTGAAATGAATGGGAAGTGGGGAGGAAAGGAACCATGCGTGATATCAGACTCGTACCATGCATAATGCAGTGAAATATTTTGGGATGGTTTGAATTTATGAATTTAGTAGAAAATCCTTAAACCTAAATTTCACCTATTTTACATCCAGGGGTGTTCATCAACAGGGCACGTGCGCTAGGCGTGCAACATTGTCGGCCGAAATGGATTCAATGAACATCAGTTTTAATAAATAACCTTCTCGGTCACCAGTTGGGCAAGCTCTGGTCTAACTGTTAAGACGATTTTCTTACAATTGGCAATTTCGATCGATCTGCTAACTTCGAGATTCTGCAAATTTGTAATGGATATTTTAATTTTTCAGGAATCATTTTCGAAATTTCCATAATGTGATTAAAATTTGTGAATTTTATTTTACGAGGATTCAGCAAAGAACGTTTAAAATTGTTGCAGATATAATTTCAGTGAACATCTGAATTTTCAAAATTTGAAAAGAGCAATTTTTATCGCCTTTCTGCAACTACTATGGCCTATTGAAGCTCAAGATATTTTCCCTTGCTGATGTCTGTTCTATAATTACAGATATTTAAGTAAAATCATGTAACGTTTTCGAAAAAAAAGAGACCTTTTTGCGGGTTATTTTTGCGAGAAAAAAAAGATACCATTTTGCGGGTTATTTTGCGAGAAATATAGGCAATTTTTAAACACTTATTTTCTCAAAAACGGCCTACAATATTTTGTTCATTTTTCTCAAATAGAACAAAGTGCATCTGTAAAATGAGGCAGATATCATTACTTAACTCTATATTTTCGAAAATTCTAAAATTAACATTTTAAAACTACAATAAGAATGGCAGTTTTTCTTAAATAAATATTTTGTTGAAAATTAGATTATTAAATAAGATCATGAAAAGGTTGGAAATATAAGTAGTTTTGAAGATAAGAGTAACGTAATTTTTCTTAAAAAGGCAATTTACAAAAATTCTAAAAACGGCTTCAAATAATTTCTTTAATTTTTCTGTTGGATATAAAAAGACTGTTTAAAAACTGCTGCTCGTCTTATTTTTTGTTGACTATTCAAAAATTGTCAAAAATATAATAATTACAGAATAATACGAAAAAGTATGTACTGCTGTAAGTAAACTAGTTTAGGATGATTTTACAGAGAATTGATATTTAAATTATAAAAGTTGTTTTCACGCAATGGTCTCTGAGAATCGCTGAAACTAAATTTCACTAATAATTTCTTGTATCTAGATATTGTTTTTATTTTTTATTTCTTCTCGAGTATTCATTCTAAATGTATTTATTAATAAAGTATAATCTTCAACGTCTGTGTTTTTCATAGACAATGATCATCATACAATTTATATCAATACCCATTTTTTCTTACAGTTTTTAAGTTTTAGAAAATTAATCGTAGTAAATTCTGTGGTGGCAATGGAGATTTTGTGGTCATGATAAACTATCAGATAGTTTAAGTCATAGTAGACTTTAAAGATTATGTTTTTAAAGAATTAAAAGCTTTTATCATTGATTATCGATACTTTTTATAATGTCATGAGTTAAATAGTCTTCTTAATCTGAGATGTCGTTTGTGCACGAAAGAACGTTATGCGAAAGAAAAGGAAATTCTATAAATATACTCCAATTATGTACCGTGAAAGATCTCTGCATTTTAAGCCCACACCTCTTCCATATTTTTTCCATTTCCTATTAAACCTGTATATATCTTTTCTTCAAAGCCTCTTATCGTCAGTCACTTGTTCTAAATGTCTCCTTGTAATTAATAACAAAATAATACACCCTTGTTAATACAAACTATTCTTATTTAACTTTTATTACATGTCAGAGAGGTACACCTGTGTAATTCATTTCATAATATCAAATAATTAGTTTAATTTGTCATATAGTTGCAGATTCTACAGGTTCTGAATAGGTGGATAGAATTGAGAAGGTCGAACCAGTAAAATATAATAGAATGTTCAAGAAGATCTCAGTCTTTAGATGTTAATGAGGAACGTGCCTTTGAAGGTTTTAAGAACTTAAAACGCTTCGTTAAGAAGCATTTAAAAATAGCTGCCAAAGTGTTGCGGGTTGATTTGATATGAATAATTAACTCCTTTTTATAAACAAATTCTTCAGATTTCAGTTAAAATGTGTCACGTCTCCGAAATTCTCTTCTTTAGATACCTCATTTATAAAGATTGCTATGTCGAAGAGCCGCGAAAGATATGTTTACTACTGAAATACCATATGAGGCGATATTGAATAAAATTGTCGTGCCCTCATTGTGTGAGTTTCCAAAATTTTAATTACAATACAAATTTATCTACAAGGCTTTTCATTTTCCGGTTGATTTCGAAAACAATACACAGCCCATTACTTGAAGAGACTCATTAATTTTGTTGGCATTGGTTGTGATGCTCGTGTTTCAGGAAACTAGAGAGGCCTGGGGTTAGCGGCGTCAGCAAGAAAGTGCAGAGGAAAGTGAAGGAAAACTAGTCGAAGTGGTGAGATTTAATGAGCTGCACACTGTGTGGAATTGGAGGTGAAATGATGCCTGAATACGATAGGGAAAAAGCTTTGTACGTGCAATTACAGATAGTAGGTGGACAAGTGGTGCTTTGTGATTTGCGTCTCGGTGGTTGCAAAATCGCTGATCGGAAGAGAATACTCTGAACCAGTGAAGTAGGTTTCTGTGACGTCTACGTTTACGTGCAACATTGCAAGTGCTGATCATAAAATGAGAATGCGATGAGTTGAGTTGCATACGGTCACACAGGGTCACCTCAACTATAATCTGAAAAGGTAAATTTCGTAATAATGCATATTGTTAATTACCAGATCGAAATTAAGCGAAATATTTCTTCCAACATTTTAAGAATTCTTATATAATTTACAATTTAATACTTTAAATATTAACGAATGTGAAAATAACCTATGTTTTTGTTAAAACTGTGGATATTCAAAGCAGTAATTTTGTATTGCTAATATAAATTAGTGTTTGATCCTTCAGTAGGAAATTGAATGCAGTACATCACGAACTACAAAATTTCTAGCAAAACATATTTACATTCTGTTTCCAAATTTCACTAATTGTTTACTAAATTTCTGACTATGTATACGATAAAGTCAAATGTGTAAGATATCAGCTCCATAGACGCTCGAGGGGAAAGGAATAGAAATTTTAAATATCGTTAATAGTGACCACTTAGCGAATTATTTGCTGGCACAGTGTAACAACCGGAAAGAAGATAGGCGCATTAAATAACCGGAATTCCGAGTTATTTGACGTCTCATGCACTTATTACTTGATGCAGAAATTGAAGGAATTAGAAATCCTAAATGACTATGTTGGTCCAGAACAAAAGACTCTGATGAATCTGTGTATGATCAGAGGAATCTTTCAACTGGCAGCATTACAAGGGATTTTAACTACAGAACACATTCTGGTATTATAGCGACAATGAATAAAATCTTCGACGAAAAATGTTTTGTGGAAGATGTTAAAACATTTTCAGCTCGTCATTTAAATGAAATAATTATCTCACCTATATTTTTCTACAATCACAATGTTTTAGAACTTATCAGATTAACTCATTATTTTAAATATTCGTATTTTTATCAGAAATTTCTTCTCTTGAATATTTTCCTAATACAAGTCGGGTCATTGTCTTCGAATCGAGGATCCATCGTCCAAAAGGAAGATATAATATTTAAATTGATGCATTGTACAATCTCATTACTAAGCAACTAATTATGCACTCAGACATCCAATCGATAAGTTGTGATATCTTGTAAACTCATAATCTTCGGTTACTCGAAGCACATACAGTGAATTTCGAATACACAGCCCTGCACTAATGAAAGTCCAAGAACCGCAGAATTCGCCTACTAATTTCTCCACCTCTTCATGAGTGCGTTTCCATTCTGAAGCAACAGAGATAAAAATCCTTTCGCATTTAATTACATTCAGAATTCCATTATAATTCGTGTAATGCTGTCATCTGGGGCGCTGAAAAATGTATATAATCTTTCCGGCGCCGAATTTTAATATCCAGGCTTGAAAATGGAAAGATGCCTCTGGCATAGACAGCCTGCGTTGAATAGCAGGACAAAGCTTTTCTCGGAAGATCTTCGCTGATAAAACTTTCTGCATTGAGAGCCATTGACCTGTGATGTGATTCTCACTTCAGATCTTTACTAGAGTGGCGCGGTTGGCAGATTTGATACGCATCTTTAACGTTCGTTACTTCTTTGGCAACTATAAGTGATATTCGTGACTTGTGTTTTCTGCTGAAAATATGTGTTTTAAATAAAAATTTGATCTCAATTATTTATACTACACTCTTGCTTTTCTATTTATTTTTATTTAATACACAATTTGTTCCTTCCTCGAGACAATAATATCCGCTTCGACTGTAAAATTACTTTTGTACTGAAATTTAAAGTATATTCTGTAAAATTAATTCTGCAGTAACTAATCTTGAAATATTTGTTTCTAGAAAAGTCACGGATACTTCACATAACTAATTAGATAATTTATATTGACTCAAATGAAAACTACATCATTTTTATTATTTGTACATTCTTAATTACATTTTAACTGTAAGTACTTATAAATATATTTTATAACAAATTCATGCTGTACCAATTTCTACAGAATAATGAAATGGTTTTGTTATGTTTCAGGTGGAGTGTCCTATTGCATGATTTACTTCACTTTCGGTAAGTGGTTATTTCAATAGTTTAAATTATTGATCTCATAAGGAAATTATTTTACCATTTTATCCACTTCCTAACATACGAGTGTCTCATGCATCATACATGCAGTGTCGCAACAAGGATTTTCTTCGAGCAGCTACAGGGATAGGGTCCAGCAACTTGATGTTTTCTAAAAATAATTGTTCATTAATTCCTAATTTAAATTGTATTTTTATTTGTTTATTAATAGTTATAATGCGTTACTACACAAAAATTAGTAAAAACTCTATTTGTGAATGTCACATCGGCTGCTTGGTGTTTGGTGTAGAGAGCCTTTGGTGTGCTCTTGTGGGTGTGAATTTTCTTTTCAATATTGCCTCAGTGATAATCAGCTAAAACAAAATTATATCGTTCGTGGCTGCACTTGTTGCACACTCTCGAAAAATAAGAACTCGAATACATGAGATTGAAGTTTCCACCTTTCATTGAGATGCTTCATTCTTGCATTCACACTCTGCCATTTGTTGGTGGAATACTATACTGTAAGATATGCTGATGTTTGAAACTAGACCAAACTCCAATTCAGGAGAGAGCATTAACTGACACCTGTTTTTTTTTTTAGTTGTGCCACTATTGCAGCTCCTGAGCGATATTGCATACACATGATCACTTCAGCTTCCATTATTTCATCTCTTCAGTATTGTCTCATCCTGCATGAAATGAGGTGAATTTATTATACTCCCTTCACATGACATGCCTGAGTTGACCTGCCTTGAAATTCAACAACAGAAAGGTAACCCTTTCCTGAAAGAGACGCGAATTTCCAATCGGCCAGAATATCGACGCGGAACAGGCGGAAAGGTAAGCCTGAGCAGCTAACGAACAAAAGTTTCCCATTATTTGACGGTGCATCTGCTGGCTGAAAAGCACCCCAAAATCCTCCTCGAACACTGCGTAACGCACCGCGACCCACGCAGAAAGACCCGAGGCGAGGGACCGCGCCGCCCCGGCCACCAAAACAATTCGCCTGCTGAGAGCCAAGTGGCACATTGAGCCGTAAGACCTGCTCTCCGCGATACGGAGCGTTTTGTGAAGTCGGCAATTTCGCAGGCGTTTGCAATTAAAATTTTAAAATGATGGTCTCTGTTCAGAACTTAATTTTAGTAGAATCAAGAACCAAAATTGCATTAAGTTTGTTTCTGACCACTTGTGCCCATTAATGTTCAATTATACTACCTCCAAGTTCTGTTTTACAAACAAATATACCGTATTTATAAATTTTATGCATAGTTATTTCTTCATTTCATTCTTCACTTTCTTCCTTTTTCCTTTCTTCCTCTTGGCAGGCATTTTGGTGAATGCGACGGGAGCAATTGAGTAAATTGTTTCTTGTGTTGGAAATTGCAATTGAACAAAAATACTACAATTCTCGATAAGAGTTTGTAGGTAGAACTTTAGCTGACATTTCATTTGTTTTAAAATGACGGGCCTCTCTTTAATCTTTCTTCGAGTATTAAAAACTGAAACTAAAATAAGTGTTTAAATCAAACAAAAATGTTCAAAACACAGTGAGGAAATGCATTTATTATCGCATAGTTATTGCTGAACCTAGTCTTCAAGGGCACACTAAAGTGCAACATAGTTTTCTATTTTTCAATTATTCATTTACTATTTTGTTAATAATTAGTCAAAGTTTCTTTTGGGCGTGAAAACGTCTACCTAATAGCAGCTACCTGGGGGAGGGGGGGCAACCAAAGTTAGCGATGTGTGAATTGTAGTTCGCAAATATTTCATTATTTTGCATGGCCTAAATGTTAGGACGCCTAGAAGGTATTATATTCAACAAATAATATGATCGTCGGCTACTAATCGTGTACAAGTAGGATTGACTCAGATGGATTAGACTCACTCACTTAGACTCACTTAGACTCACAGATGATTCAGTCATACGTAAATCTCATCAGAAAGAGTTATACAAATATTTGCCACGTCGCCGTGTAGATTTCGAAGCAATGTAAACTTGAGTGAAAAAATTTAACTTTGTATAATAAAAGTATTCAAAACGCAAACATTGAGAAATTTTAAATTCCAGATAAGTTTGTCTTAGTAAGAAAGCATGACGCGATAGGAGAGGTGGGAATGAACCCCATAGATTAGATCTGTTCTTACCAAACATAACAAGAATTTCAAATCTGGGACCGAAGGGTCGCGGGTTCGAGTCCTGCCTCGGGCACGGTTGTATTTGTGTTCGTCCTTTCACCTCTTATCATCACCATATCTTTTCATCTTCATAGTTATCATACTGTTAACTCCAATAGTGATCGCGAATGACCTAGATAGTAATGTGACCTTAAATAAAAAAAGAAAAGAAAAAAGAAACGAAATTCAATGGAATACGTGAAGCGAATTTTGAGAGCGACGCGGAGCTGTAGTGCCAGGTGCCGCCGTTGTTGAGCCCTGATCACGTCGACCAGTTCGTAGGGTGGGACGGATGACCTTCATTGTGACGGTATAGCAACATGAATTATGCCCAGAGACGGACAAACGCGTTTTTCCCACGTTATTCCTCGTAACGAATGGAAGATGTTCCCGAAAGTATTCCCAGTAACGAACAAAAGATGTTTCCCAGAAATTGCTCCAGTAACCTACGAAAGATGTTTCTCAGTAATTATGATTAGGAATGAATGAAATATGTTTTCACATGGGGAGAGAGTTAGATGTGTGATTTGCAGTTCACAAACGTTTCATAATATCGTAAGGCCCAGAGGTTAGAGTGCCTAGAATCACTGAGGTTTCCTATTTTTATTTATTTCGTTTGTGCTGAATGATAATATGTAATGATAATATTGTCATCATGACTTAACAATTTCATGTACTCATAATAAAATTATTCTTAAAATTGAAATTGTTATTTCTCGATACGAGTTTTTAATTTTTGCATAGTATTAAGGATAAACGTTTGTAATGCTGCAGGGTTGTTGATATCGAATAGATGTTTTCTAGACTTTGCCTACCTGTTCGTTAGTCTATCAACAAATAACCGTGTAAACCGCGCACAGGATTTTACCAAAATGGATATTTCCGATTCTTCTGTCTGATGACACCGCCTCGAACTCGAAACGGATCTCTTAAATTTTGACGAGAAGACATAATTTTCTTAATCACATCTGTTATTTAAGTAGAACTTGAAAATTCACGTAGATTTTTTAAAATATGGTTGGTTTTACGACGTTTTTCATTGAATGGTGACAAATTACTAAAACCGTAAATTATATTTTCTCAGAAACAGCTACATTTTTTCTTTAAAGCATTTTGTCGAGTATATCAACACTTTGTTGGCCCAATAATATGACTATATGAATGCTTTGAGTTTGTGTAGGATCGTTTGATTGATTTGAAATCATATTTCTTTTTTTCAACATAAACAAATTTTTGGGCCTGCTTTATCATTCACATTTGCATAAATTACGTTTTATTAAAGCAGACATAATTATATGTATAATATATTTCATTGAAGATTAACATTAATGTAATTGGTTGAAGAACCATATTTGCAATGGTGAAATTGAAAAGAGAAAGTTTTCAGTCAAATATTGGCTAAACGTTCCTGTATATTTCTTTACAGTTTCTATTTTATATTACATTTCTAATTTCATCTTTACATATTTTTCTTGATCTTCTTAGACGTGAAAATATTACAGTGCACTAAAAATTCTGTTAGAATTCTCGTACGTAAACTGAAATTTTGAACGTTTTTTCTTATGCAAATAGTGGGAAAACAACGCGATTTAATATCGCTATGAAATATTACTCGTATCTAATTTTTGAGTTTAATGAAATCTACATCATTCAATTTTCTGTTGTGGATGTTTTCAATAACAAATCGAGAAAATATATAATTTATTGAATGATGAATATAACAAATTATTTAAGAAAAAAGAGATACAATGTTAACACCAATTGTATAAAACGAAGAAATAATTTCTTAAACTTTTGTATGGATAAATCAAAATGTTCCCTTTCACTGACAAAACCTGAGAAAATGTATATTGATAGAATTAAAATCATGAAGAGAAGCCATACAATTTTCCTAGGTGTGAAAATTAAGTCGGAAATGTTGAATGATTTCTTCAACAAGGGGTCGGAGCTCAAGAGCGTGCCCGTTTTGTTGAAGCCGCGTGATGTGCTAGCCTGCTGATGGAACAGAGTGACTGAAGGAGAGCTATCCCTTTAAGAGGAGCTCTCCGATGTTTGCCTGAGGTGGAATAAAAATAGTTCTTAACTTTGTAAAAGGAATGGCGAGGTAAATTACTTGCTTTGAAACTCCGCCCCTACAGACCGGAGTCCATCCAAGAAAAATAAAAAGTTTTCGTTTGTGTTTGTAATTAAAAGGTGACGATTTGTCCTTTTCCTCCATCGTATGTTTGTTTTTGAAGAGAACCCAATGGTTGTTGATGTTTATCTTTGAAAAGTTGAATAAATAACTCAGCCGATGGTATATATATTTATGGCTTCTCATTGAGGCCTAATTTGGTTCATATTTAGCACATTTTCTCTTACACGCTTTTAACATCCAGATTAGTTAAGCTTTAAATAATAATCTTAAATTGTCATTTTCAGATTTGTTTTAAAAATCAAATTACGTTGTAGGAGTATATAATGAGGAATAATGTGTTTGTTGTGTTATTTGACATTCATGTACTTTTTTAATATTGTTGAATAACACAAGCTTATTCTAGAATATTTACGAACGAATTATATTACAGATATACCAGTTCCATTTTTTTAAATTGATTAATAAAAATTAATTTTTATTCTCGATTATAACTATTGTGTCAAATTAATTTTGCCCAATTAATGTCAGAAGTATGCTATTAAACGTACGGTAATGTAATGCTTTCGGTTACTAGTAATGATCAAAAATATCTCGGTTTAAGTCTGAATTTAAAATCCTCAAAATTGAGGTTCATGTAGTGAAATTTCAGATGCGTTATTAAAAACAAGCTGGTAACTATTTGTTCTAAAGTTAGATACACATTTTTCATATTTGTGCTAGACATATTAAAAAAATGAATTATAATTTTTTTTGTTATTTATGATCACAATTTCTTTTACACTAAGGTACACAATAACAACAATACACTGTGTTAATGATAAGACCATTTTGAAAACAAACGATGATGATGATATGATAGATATCGATGGGTTGGTTAAGGGCTTAAGTGATAAGGACTTTTTTTTTTATTTTTTTTTTATTTATTTTTATCCGATCGACCATATGGCCTTACAGAAGTGAGAACATTATTTATTAATTAACCTTATGGAAACTTCCTAAAGTTTTTTTCGAGTGTTCTTACTCGGCAAGTAATATATATATTGTAATTTGATTTTATTTTTTATTAGCTGTGGAAAGATTTTGAGTAAGGATTGTATAGGTATAAAGGTTTGAAAGATTTTGTTGGTTTTGTTTTTAAGGCGGGTTTGAAAATGTCTTTAGGAAATCTAGATTTGATTCGGTTTGGGAGTTTGCTTGTTGTCCTAGTTGAAATGGGCTGTACTTGGGCAGGATGGTAGAGATTGAAAATTTGGAGGATAAGTTGATCAGATGATCAGTGATTGATGGTATTTGGAGTTCATAATGAATTTGTTTATTGGGTATAAACCATGATGCGTTAATGAGTCTTCTGAGAAATTTGTTTTGGAAAGTTTGTAAAGCGTTATATTACTGGTGCAACGTTTATCCAGGCTGGACAGGCATATGTCAATGTGGTCTGATAATACTTTGTAGAGGAGCAATGAGTTTAACTTTTAAAGTGGGATGAGGAATTCACAAGGGATATAGTTTGACTGCTTTTGCTGTTGCTTTTTGTAATACTGCCTTAATGTGTTGCTTCCATGTTAAACGTCTATCTATTAGTACTCCCAGATATTTTGTAGGTGTGGAAATTACTTAACTAGGAGTTGTGAATTATTTATTTTAAAGGTGGAGGGGTTTTGCTCTGAGGGGCAAAATCTGTTTGTGTTTTTGTGATTTATCTTGAGTCGCTATTTATGGAACCAGGTGGGGAGAGTGAAGGTGAGATTGAATATGATCATATGCTAATAGAATGTTTTGATGAGATGAGAATAATGCTGTATCATCTGCATATAAGGTTATGTTAGAATCTGGTGCTGTAGGATGATCTGCAGTATGGATATTGAAAATAATGGGAGCAAGTACAGATCCTTGAGGGACACCTGCAAGAATGCTGTATGTGTTGGAAAGAATGTGGTTTACTTTGACCTGAGAGGTTCTATTTGTAAGATAACTATGAATAATTTTTTGAAGATAATCAGGAGTACCTAGTTACTGGATTTTATAAAGTAACCTTGATGCCAATGCTGTCAAATGCTTAGTTATGTCTAAAAAAAGACTGCTATTGTGTGCTCTTTTGAATGGAAACTATTTGCTATATGTTCGACTAGACGTAATAGAGGGTGATTTGTTGAATGATTTGGTTTGAAACCAAATTGTGTTTTTGGTATGGTGTCATTTGAGTTTAAGAAATGAACTAGGCGACTGAGAATTAATTTTTCAAAAATTTTAGCTATTGTTGGGAGCAGACTAATAGGCCTGTAATTTGAAGGGTCATTAGGATTAGTTTTTGGTTTATTGATTGGTAATATAATAGCGTGTTTCCAAGTTTGAGGGAAGCAGCCAATTCGGAGTGCAGCATTGAAGGTGGCTGTTATGGCTGCAATGCAGCTGAAGGGAAGTTGTTTAAGTGTTTGGTTTGTAATGTTGTAGTGTCCGGGTGATTTTTTGTTTTTCAGCTGTTTGATGATTTTTTGGGTTTCTACTGGGGAGATGAAACAATAGGGTGGAACTGTATGTGTGATTGTTTCATAAATTCTGTTATTTTCTGTATTGAATTGCTGGTTAATTATTGAATTGGTTTGAATGTTTCAGAGAGGTGTTTTGCTATTATTTCGGCTTTTTTGATGTTCTGATAAATTAATACATTGTTTGAAATAAGAGGAGGAACATTGCTTTTCTTTAGTGAAGTATTTACAGTTTGCCATTAAGGTCGAGAGTTTGGGTGGAGTTGTTGAAGATGCTGAATTTGACATGTTTGTGATTGGTAATCATGATTTTAATTTCTTTGGTAAGTTTGTTTATTTCTTTTTGTCGTGCGTTTCTGGTTTAAAATCCATTTGCGTCTAATGGCCCGTTTGGTTTTAATGTGATTTATGATATAATATGGAAGTGCATCAGCATTTGGTTTGTTAGTTGAGGCTGTGAGGAGAGTTGATTCGGAGTGAGTTTGTGATGTTTAATATAGTTCATGATTGAGTTGTTGAGATCATCATTATTTTGTATACGAGTTGAAAGATTATTTGGAAGCTAATTAACATTTTAAAATAGTTCCAATTTGCATAACCTTTATTTTGGTGTTTTGATGAGAATAGTGTCATTTGATATGTCAATGGTAATTTTAATAGGTAGGTGATCTGAGTCTAATTCTATTACTATTTGTTGAATTGTTTGCAGAAATTTTTAGTTATAACTAAATCGAGTATATCAGGGTACATTTGTATTGTTAGAAAAGAAACGTAGGTCCTGGAGCATGAATATATATTGTTGGTAAGCCTGTATTTGAGTAGTCTTTTGCCATGGTAATTCGTTGAGTTACATCCCCAGGCTTGATTTTTGCAGTTGAGATCACCAAAAATTAAAGTTGAAGTGTTTGTAGAAAATATTTCATTTAGTTCATTAGTAGGAAATTTTTGGTTTGGTGGTCTGTAGGCGGCAATGATATTTATTGGTCCGTTATTGGTATAAATTTGGATTGCTAAGTAGCTCTAAGGTTATTATTGTAGGTGAATGAATTTGTGAGTGTTTTAGTTTACTATTAATAGCTATTGCTGTCCCTCCAGAGGCAATTAGTCTGGACCTGTCACTTCTATATATTTTGTAGCCGTATAACTTTAGCTTTTCTTTTGGAACAAGATGGGTTTCACTGATGCAGGCAACGAATGTATTAAAATGTAGCAAATTATAATGTAAAAATTTATAATGAGAACTTTCTTTAGTCATGACCTGGTTCGAACCTTATACGATGATTCTGGTCTTCGCGTGATCTTGATCGATGCCACCTCGAAGAAACGCCTTCCCTTCTTTCTTGAGGTTCCGAAATCCCGAAGTCCAATTACCACGAATTCTCTTCTCTTCTTTAACTGCGAACACTGCCGATTCACCGTTTCGCACCACTCAAATATTTGTTCTAGCTCCACTATGTTATGTCTGATGCCGTTCTCTCCGTATAAATATCCAGTGCTTTTATGATTACACAGAAAAACATTTCTCAGTTCTACCTTTCGTTTATAGCAGAAAATATGCAAAGTCCGGTATCGTTCGTGGACCGCATACATTTAAGTTCAAGAATGATTAGAGTTCACTCGCGAAAAATTTTCCCAAGTCTTATTTTGATGATTGAAATGATTGAAGGCGTTGTCATCGTCAACAATAGTACTACTACTATTGTTGACAATGACAACGCTCTAATCATTCAATTGTAAATGTCAACTACAACTCACCACTGAATCAATATACTTATTTTGATGCAGCAAAATATTCAGAACTCGACACGTTCCACAAATCTTGAGTATCATAAGTTCACTTCTGGTTCTGCCACGAAATATTCAGAGTCGAATATGTCCCTCAAGTCCGATTCTTGCTCTACCTCACGAAAATATTTCAAAGTCTGAACACGCACTGTAGACCCGCGAAATTTTTACAAGTCCTAACATGCACAATTAATCTATTCGCGAGCGAACTGCTCACCGTCGACATGCGACAGAATGATTTTTCGCCCCTTTAAAACCCACAATGCCTCGCCTTCTCTCTTGTTTCGACAAAATGCCCCAAAATTGGGTTTTTAATAATCAGTCGACGCTTCTTCAACCAATCCACAAATCTCTTATATTTCGTCCTACTCACGTCCCTCCCGGTCAGATGAATGTTTGCTTTTCGACAACAACCACGACGTCGTTAATGAGCGCCATATTGCTTATTATTTGCCTAACCATTTCCCATTTACGACAAATTTAGTAATAAAACATGCCCCATATTGGTATGTCACAATATAAATAAAAATATGAAGTTATAAGTGAAATAAATAATTTTACAAAATATAATTATTTTTACAAAATAATTTATACGATATAATGGAAACATTACATTACATTTATTTGAATTGCAATTGGGTATGACCAGTGTCAGTTAAATAACAATAATTACAATAATAATGACAATATTATACAGCGTTTAAGTTATGTTCTTGTTCTTTCTGAATACATCAGGTACAACAATGGCAGTACTACCAATTGAAAGCCCAATCTTCTTTCCGGGGATGCAGATACACCGATATCTTTCTAATAAAAGACATTTAATTTTCGTTCCATTAAACACACGTTTTCGTTTTAATGTTAGATGCTGAAAGTCTTCCTAGTTTCTTAATCTTAACACATCTTTCACATTAAGATCCCAAACGTAATATTTAGAGGTCATGACTTAATTCATTTATTACAATATGTCCGTATGTCACAAATTCTCAAATGTTTACGATCTCACGTTCTACAATGACAACAAAATTGATATTAAAAATGGAGTGTACAGTTTTATTATTCTGAATATAAATTTGAGTTCAAAATCAAACGTTAAACAAATTCGCTCAATTCATTCATTCGTTCATTTGTTCGGCGTGTTACAGCAACGAGTGTTGCCACGACTCGGAATAGCACTGAAACGACTGCATGCCACTCCCTCACACTCAGGCCACGAGGCCATTGACCACCTATAGCAAGAGAATACAAAATATGTGTCTGAATTCGTGAACCTCCATACCGAGGTTGGACACGGTCCTTTGGCCTAGCTCGGTGCTGCCGGTTGAACAATCGATCAAATTCGTCAAAAACTTAATAAAGCACAACAATAATAATTCATGCACCAAGGGCGTTAAACGGTTCCAATGGACGAGGGCGACAAAGGTCTGAAAGCTATTTGTCGCACGAGAACATATAATCAGTTAACGCCCGTAGTTCATACAAGTTTTATATTTTACCTAATTTTCTGGTTCGATTTACTTGTTTGTTATTAACTAGATATTAACTTGTCTCAGTTTCTCTTTTCATATTTCCTTGCCATAATTCCGTCCTTAGGGAGTATGCATGATTCAACTGTTTCCATATTTCCTCATAACCACGATCCTCTCGATCCAGGTAAGTTATGCGCTGTTTATCGACCTCCGTGTCGAAGGCAATAACTGCAACAATGCAAATATATTTCTTCTTAATAAATCTGTCCTTCAAAATATTTTTAAATAAAATCCTTACAATGTTTTTTAAAAAATGAGATTTTGCGCAAGTTGCGCGCAATAAATGCCATTTGAAAGAAGATTTTTCAAGAACGATTCCAAATTTCTTTTAAATTTTCTCATATCAAGTGAAGAACGCTTAGAAAATGGCACCTGTTTTCGTTGAACAATAAATTTTGAAAACTGCAAAAGTTACAGATATTGTAATAAAGCATGTGCTGTTGTAGTACTAAGTTTCAACCACATGACGTTGTGGTGCGAAAAGCATAACGGTGAGTTCGTCGTAGGAGCGGTAGCACAATGAGGACAAGCGACACCACAAATCGCTCATCGTGGCGCTCTCCATCAAGATACTTTGTCCTGGTGTCCAGCGCCAAAAAGCCAGAATCGGAACTCGTCACTGAAGATGATTCGTCTGTCCTTCCGCTCACAATGCAAGTCCATGGACGTTGCCGATTGGTGGTTAGGCATCATAATTGCACATGCATCTCGGCGTGCGGCGTACACCGACGGCCTGGTACTCACACTTCCATAGCACTGGCACATAAGGAATGTGGTTGCATGCCCGCTGAATCCACCTATCGTTGTCATTGGATCTCTTTGCAAGTGGCGTCAGTCCTCCGTGCTTTGTGGTGTGTGGTGGAGTTCTGCACTCTGTCTACCATATATGCATACCTTCCTCAATCCACTACCGCAATCAGTTGCAAAAGACAGCGTCCACGACCAGTTTAGTGCAAAATGAATTTCAAATTATGCTCATTTTTTCTTTTGAAATTGTTTTCCAAAATATAGAGACTCTTCTATGTTTGTATGGAAACATTTCTCAGGAAAAATTAGACATTTCAACCTCAACATGCAACTTGAATTTAGAAAATCAAAATTTTCAGCCATTTTTTCTTAAAGGTGTTGCTTCAAAATTGATAAAAAATACACTTATTGGAATAGTTTTAGATCTTTCGCATGTATTTGATGTAGTAGTTAATCAAATGTTGCTTTCAAAAACACCATCATGTGAAATTCGTCGATTTGTATCGATTAACATCGATCTCAAAGCGTACAAATAGTGGCTGACTTGAAAGAAAATTATTTACTTATCTTTGCAATTCCGTGCCAATAGAACATAGGGGTCCCGTAGGGTCGGGTTTAAAACCCTGGCCTCTTTCGTTTATCGGCCTCCTCGTTCGCTCCTCGCATCAAACTGCCTTTTCCTTTTGTTTGTGATATTGTGTACTATTTTTCTAGTAGTTCTGGTTTCTGTCTTCAACACACTTATTTTGGCCATGTGTGGTTGGTTACCTAATTATTTCATTGTGCCACCTACATCTTTTCTTCCGCTCTTTCCACTTTATTCACCTTTCCCAAGCATAATATCCTTTTCTAGAGATTGTGTTCGACACATAGTATGTCGTGTGTTATTCCTTTTTTCGGCCTTTCTGAATGTTCAGCTTTTAAACTCACATAACAGGATTAGAAACACCATTTTCACGATTATTTGAATTTTGCCTTATGGAGCGATTTCATACGGAACATGACGGAACGGCGTTCTTTCCCCTCGGTGATCATTATTAAATTATATCATAAATATATAACTACTTCTATTAAATTAATACATAATTTGGGCGCTTTCCCGGACATAAAATTTTACAAATCATGCACTGGTCTTACGTGATATGCATACATATTTTGAATTTGTGTAATTTTCTTTCTTTCTCTGTATGCAATTGTTTGTTATTTGCATAATCACGGCTGTCGCCTCTCTTTGGTAATGGAATAAACATAGTGCAAAATGGAATAAACATAGTGCTTTTCCCAATCTGTTGATCACTCTTTTCTTTTCAAAACAAATCGCATAATTGTATTAGTTTCACCATGATTTCTTCCTCTGTGTCTTTGAGTAGTTCGATTAGGATATTATTTACACCGGGACTTCCCATTTTCAGTTGTTTTGTCGCCAACATTTTCTCTAAAAAAATCTCTGGTTCATCTTCGTAATCATCAATGTTTATCCACTCCTGTACTTGAAAGTCCTTCTCATATAACTATTTCGTTATTCTTCCCATCATTTCATGCGTCTTTCTTTTGTAATTATTTTGCCGTTATCATTCTATTCACAGGGACCAGTAGCGAGTAATGAGTAGGTATTTATACCGGTATAAAAATACCTTTACCTCTATTATATCTTTATTCAAAATACGTTTAAAAATACCAGTGTAGACGTCAAATACCGGTATTTTAAGTATTTACCTTTATCCGATGTCTATACCGGTAAATACTTTTATTTAAAAGGTATTATATTGGTGTTCTCTCATCAAAATACCGTATTTTCAAGAAGATGCCGGTATTTCAAATAGAATCATACAGGTTGGGAAATTCATTGTGTTTTCTTTCGCTGTGATGGCTCAGAGGAACAACTATTGACACGGCAGAGTTTCTGACCGGAGGTTCTAGGTTCGAGTTCCAGGGTTGCGGATTTTCGACATTAAGCATATTCTAGCTAGGTCGAAATCCGCCGTTGACTGGGAAGAATTCCAGTGGTCAGGTTTCCTCAACGGTAGTTTTCTATGGTTTCTCCCAAACATTACCTTGACGTAGAGAGTAGTTTTTGGGTAACTGGGTTCCTCACTCATATGCAAAGCGCCCAGTACTTGAAACTTTTCCTCTTTCGCTCTAAAACACTCCCACCGCAGCGTTAGAACAGTTGCCCTGGCGGGCCCGCTACATGAAGCGAAACTCCCTTCGCCAAATACCTAAGGAATGCGGTTGCATCCCTCGGCCCCGCGCCGAGGGAGGAAGGACCACGCCGTCTAGGGACGTCATCCGACACGGAAACGGTGTGTCATAACGTGTCCAGATGGCATCCCGCAGGTAGAGTAAGGTCAATAAGTAATTCTTTTTGTTTGTGAACAGTCAGTACTTTGTGGTGTGTTTAGTGATTTTTCACGTGGTATTCCAAGGAAAATATGGGAAGAAAAACTACAAATATAGTTTATAAATATTTTAAGTATGATCCTTCAGGAAAACCTCAGTGCTTGTTGCTCATGTGGTGAAGGAATGAACAAACTGTTCTTTTATATACGCGTACATGTGAAATTCTGTGTGAGATTAGCGACAAACGTGCACTCTCTAATCTGACTCCCCTCTACTCCCTCCATAACTGTAGTGAAGTTATCTTATAGAATCGTCTTTTGACTAAAAATATTTATTAACTACACGTGACATTCAACAATCCCTTTTCTTTATGATTTTATTGTTATTTACCATGTTTGAAGCAAATGAGACATTTACCGTTTACTTAGAGGGAAAAATACATACACTTGATTTTTTTTATGAAAAGTTGCATAAAGAAAGGCACAAACCTTAAGTTTTAGAAGCATGGGCTCTGACTTCCTGTTTTGAATCCTGATGGGTTGGGTTCCTGACCCGGATTTTCCCGACCGCTCAGGAGAAACAATAAAAAGGGGTGTTGTAAATAGTTTGAGTAATTTGAAGGCTTGTGTCGAGTTTTGTGTAAAAGAGTGATTGAAGTGTATTATAGATTAAGAACCATTTGTCGGGAATGAAAGCACTAAAGTAGGAAGGTTCAACTTTGTATTCATTGGGTCCTTAAGACCAAGGTATGCCTTAACTAAATGGTGTACAAAGTACAATCATTAAATGAATCGTTGAAATACTTAATTATTGTGAAAAGAGGTAGCAATAATTGCTCCGAATATTCATTTCCGAGTTAACGAAGATCACGTTCTGTACGATTAAAAAGTCAAGGGCTATTTTTGTTGAATTTATGGTTTTTTGTTTGTTTCTGTCATTCCTTGAGTATATAATATACAGCCTTGTATGCCAGAGCCACAAGTGTTTTGCTTTGAGTATAAACTGCCTGTATTCCCCTACCCAGGCATTTTCAGACATAAGCTCATCCATTCAATCGATTCGAAACAACTCGAGAGGTCTGACGTCGGGACGGTGAACTGTCGAACGACGCCGGTAACGCCCATGATCTCACGCATCCTTAGGCTAACGACTCCCTATCGCTAAGCAGAGCACATAGCGGCACGTCGGAGGAAGGCTACGACGTGTGTTCCGTTAATATATATATATATATATATATATATATATATATATATAGTGAGACGAAACGGACGTAGCCCATTTCATATGTCAACCATCCGAGATGACGTCAGGGATGACGCGCAGCGACGGTTGTTTTCTGCAAACCTTGGAGACTAGTATGATGTTAGCTAACTAGGCAAAGGCCGATAAGACCCTTAAATATTCATTGGTCGGCATCAATCAAGCAAAGTGGCTGAAACGGACATCTCGAAGGTCTATGAAAGGAACACTTCTTCAAAAGTCGAGGAAGTAATTTAGATACTTCCTTCAAAAACTCGTCGGAAGTAGGACGAATTCTTTTCACTAGATGAGCATGCGAGAAGAATTCTTCTATTAGAAAGTCTAGCCAGACAGTGCTACGGAATTCGTAAGTGGCGAAGAAGGTTTTATTTCGTGAAGGTAACTAGTCTCTCCCGAGAGCTGTGTAGCCAAATGTTGTTTGTGCGTTACGAGTGGAACTGTAATTGTCGCACGAAGGCCGACCTCTAACAGTGAATATTACGTTCAGTAGGCCCGAGCTGGAGCGAGAAAACTCGTTGTCGAAAGATGCTCGGTTTGTTAATAATTGCGGAACGTGTGCTTCACAGTAAAAACGGCCAGATCGCCAGTAGTACAAATCGCACGCCGCCAAGAAATGCCAGCAGTAAATACATTCAAGAAAGTGAGAAATTGATCAACGTTAAGTAATTTGCCACGAAACAACTGAACGTAAGTAGAACTCGACTCTGTGCGCATCCGAGAAGGTGGTAAGAGAATTGGGGAACCGTGAGAAGGAAAGCTGTGTCAGGGAACGCCGCGAGCTGACGAGCAAACTACCGGCGCCGTCACTCAGTACGAGCTGACGGATTGCCGCCTTCGCCCTGGAGCGAACCTGCGAGGCCATCGACCATGACCACGACTCCGACTCCGACCCCAGCACGCCGCCTGAACTAGTAGCGGAATCCTGAGCTGCACGCTGCCGAGATACACCTGACGAGAGTGAGTACCCGTGAAATTAACAAGAACTGTTAGAAAGTTTGTTTCTATCAGTTAGAATCAGCGATATATTTTCTAAAATTTATCCTTGAAATTGTCTTAAAATTTTAATTTGTGTGGAAGGCATTCCTATAGCCTGCATCATCTATGTTAAATTTAAGGAAAGAAAATGTAAGATAAAATTAAACAGTTAAGATTGTAAGAAGTGAGTAAGAATGTGCCGATAGCCGATGTTACTATTAATTCCGCGCCAGTTGGTAGCGTATGACTTATGTAGTGGTAAGGATTATTTAATGAAGATTAAAATTGGTTGCATCAAGACTTATATTCTGATCGCTTAATTATGCTAAAATCATTGTAATATTTGAGATTTTCCTGTAGGAAAGAAAAATTGCTTGTGGCATTTAAATAATAGTGCAAAACAGGTTTGTATTTAAATTTTGTAATTTTATCTTTTGATATTTGCTTAATGAATCTGTTTTCAACAAACATCGTGTATCGCCTATCATTGAATGCGTGCGTGAGTTTCCTAAGGCACGTTCCTAAGTAAGGTTTCTGGGAGAGAAAAACTGATACCAAGAGTGAACAACTGGTAGAGCCCGGCGACGGAGCGGCGGAGAGGACGTCGCATTGTTGCTGGTGATACCCGTGATAGAATCTTTCAGGGGTATAACCGCTATAAATCCACCCTTACCCTCGTAAGCTGATGAATGCCGGCGCGTCGCGAGAGACGACGTAATTTGTCGATATATATATATATATATATATATATATATATATATATATATATACATATATATATATATATATATATACATATATATATATATATATATATATATATATATATATATATATATATATATATGTCGACGGAATACGTAGATAGATAGATAGATAGATAGATAGATAGATATATTCAATATTACATATCTGTTCTAATTTTTAACACCTAGAAACAAATTATGAACGTTGAAAGCAGCATTTTTAAGAAATATTGCATAAGCTAAATCAGAATGGTCAAAACAAACAACAGATTTAAATTCAAAATACAGAGGAACCAACGACCACAATCGGCGAAAACTAAACACACTTTTGACAGACGTATCACACTATTACTTAACACTAAACAGAAATTTATTAATTCTGTTGTTTACATGAAATAAATAGTTTTATAGAACGACATACTTTATGCAAATACAACGTAATGACGTTAATGAAGTAGTTTATTGCGTATAGTAAGCCACAAGGAAATAAAACCTATTCAGCACAAACCTTAGATATTTAGTTCTAATTCTTTAACCCTTGATACAAATTTAGAACGTTGATACTACTTCTAAGAAGTATTGTATTATTTCAATCGTAATGGTCAAAACCTGCAAGATTCAAAATCAAAAATAGAGAGAACCAGTGAGCACAATCGAAAGAACCAAACACATCTTTAGCAGACGTACATAGTATTATTAATTAATACTAAATAGGAATTTATTACTCTTTCTATTAACGAAATAAATACAATTTTATATATGACATTCGTATGCAACGACGCATAATATTCTAGCTAGTAGTTTATAGAGTATTGAAAGTCACAATGGAACTTAAACCTGTTGAATTGGAAAGTACACATTCAGTACTATTAATTTATTACCTTCCAGGAAAAATGATAATCGTTGAAACATTTTAAATAAATATTGCATAAACTGAATCGTGTGTAGAGAAAATGCCACAATAGTTTTAAATTTGATCATAGACAAGAACGAGCACAAATGAAAGGTACCCAAGAACATCATTTAACAGTCATTTTAGACTAATATTGTATTCTAAACAAAAGTTTGTTTGTTTTGCTGTTTCCGAAATAATAATTTAAAATCGACATTCTAATGCACCGCACCGAAGACGTAGTTTTTCTTGGTATGTCCGAAGTCTTGACATCTTCGGACACTGAACTGGTCCGGGGGCGGCGTCTTCTTTCTTCTACAGAGATGATGGTCAGAAATAGTTGGGGTCTATTATAAATATTAAGGGGCATTGCTGTTCTTTCCAGGGTGATCAAAATATTTCAAATGTCCATGGCCATGGTTTTTGTCACAGCTTGCAGAGAGTCTGATACAACTTTTAGAATGGGAAGGTTCTTTTGATGAGTTCGTCTTCGATTTCTTTTCGCTGTAGTCTATTGAAACATTTCGTAACACTACTGACATCGTTTGTTTCCCCTGGGATCTTGGTACGTGTGATACTTAAAGCTTTTAGAATCTGATGGATGGTTTTGAGAAGGTTTGACATCTTGAACGTCGTATAAATATGGGAGGAATTTTGATTGTAATAGCTGAAGTGGCCGGATTTGTTATGGATCTTCAGTGCTTAGTGGTCCGGAAGCGACTTGTATATAGGACGTTATACATTGTGGAGGAAATGAGATAGGATTTGCATGCTGGTAAAGATTGATTTAGGCGTGGACGTTTGTTAGGTTGCGTTGTTCTGCGTATTTATCGATTCTGGATTGTGTGGCTTGATCTTGATTTGAGTAAAAATGTCTATTGGTTCGGCGTCCGGGTGCTGATAGACCTCTTTGCAGTAGGGTACGTAGGAGGATTGTCGACTTTACGAACTTGAAACTGCTTCTGTGACTGACTGGAGCTAAAAGTCTGGAGATTCTGCCATGACGCAGTTTATACTCCGGAATATGGAGTTCGCACTTGTGATAAACGCGCTTTAGTTCAGCTGAGAATACGACACTTTGCCAAAACACTGACCCAAACACTGTTGATTTGCCGCAATGCGGCAGTAACGGCCGTGAGCCGCGCCCGGCGACCGGTTGTCGTCCGTCCGCTGGGCGTGCGCCAGATAACACGGCGGTTTGCGATATCACTGAGCGGAGCTCAAGACACAAACTATCTCGGACAGCTGCTCGGAACAGAAATTGAGCACCGTTGCTGACAAAAGAGGCGATCGAGGGACGTTACTGGGCGCGCGTGGAGTACGACGGTGCTCCATTCAAAACAACAAATCTGTTATCGCGAGAGAGATAAGCTATCTTCATGCCATCAGCTTCCGACACGCGATTCGTAACAGCTGCTAAGTCAACCACTGAAAACGACAGCTCCAAGAATGAGCCCATACAAAAGAAATTAAGATTTGAAAATTATGTGGAGTACAGCGGCACTCCACGCGCACACTGAGGTTGTTTCTTGTAAAAACAAAAACAATTACTGAAGGTTTTATTTGCTTATATTTCCTATACTTACAATTTACTTCATGAATGTTGTTGTACAAGTGACTGTTCTTTAAAAATTATTATTTTTCTGTAAACAAGAGGAGTAATAAATTTCTGTTTAGTTTAAATAACGGTGATAGGTCAATTAAATTTGTTTTATGCGATTGTGCTGGTTGGTTCTCTCTATTTTTGAATTTGAATGTCTTACATATGTTTTGGCTACTGTGATTGAGTTTATACACATTTATTTAATGCATTTCCACGTTAATAATTTGTTCCCAGGTGTTAACAATTAGAAATGAATGTTTAATTTTATTGAATTGGTTATTTTTGCATGATCATTATACTCTATAGATTACTTCATGAATACCGTGCGTTGTTGCATAAGGATGTCGTTCTATAAAATTATTTATTTAGTAAACAACAGGAGTAATAAATTTCTGTTTATTGTTAAGTAATAGTGTGATACGTCTGTTAAATGATGTGTTTGAGGTTTTCCGATTGTGCCCGTTGTGTCTCTTTATTTTTGAATTTGAATGTCTTGCTTGTTTTGGCCAACACGATTCAGTTTATACAATATTTATTTAATGCGTTTTCACATTCATTATTTGTTTCTAGGTGTTAAAAATTGGAACTGAATGTGTAATATTGAATATATATGTATTTTTGTTATAGGCTTTTGTGTTTTTGGGTCGTTGGTACTCTTCAGTAATATACGCGAATGTCGTGCGGTTGTATAATTCAATTGTAAGGTTTGGATAATTTTTTTTTCATAAACTGCATGAGTAATAAATTTAATTTTAGAGGTCAGTTATTAATAACATGCTCTAAATCGTATTAGTTTTGATCGCTTGTGCTCATGTTTCTGAATTTACAGTTAGCTTGACTGTCACGCTGTAAGTACAAATCCAATCACCTTTATTTCAGATATGGGAAGAGAAATAACGAACTTTAAAAAATTAGTAATAAATGAGTACTTAAATATTCCATTTGGTTTGATGTGATTGTGCTATGGTGGTTGTGCCAGCTTGGCATGGCCCCAGCTGCCATTCAATCAAAGCATACAATGTCCTTCGCATTCATTCAAAAGAAGACATATTCGATCCCAAATTTGCTCCAAAATTCTACCAAACATAGAATATTTAAATTTTTATATTAATAATATAGTTAGCTATCCTGGTGTTTAATACTTAAGAATTGAGGTACAATAAAATATTTGTATATTTTTTTATGCTATAACATTTTATGCGTTTTTCTCGAAAAGGAATAAAGTGGACATGTCATGTTTTGAATGTTTGCTCCTCATTTCGCTCTCCTTTCTTTTCCAAGTCCAGCGCCGCCAGGGCACGCGCTAAGTGTACAGTCACCTCTTCTGACCTGGAAGCAGCTGGTCGCGACCTGTGGCACACTGCTATTCTGATAGCCTGACTTTCCTGACTTCCGCAGACATCTCACCGCGTTCTTCGGCGGGTGCATGCTACACTAGGCAATCTGAGGTGCGCCTGCTGCAGGAAGAGGGCGGTGAGGAGCTTTCAGTGCAAGGAGGAGACAGCAATGATTTAGTGGAGATAATATTTACTCTATAAGAATTAGTGGAATCATTCGCGTGTGTCGATCAATCAATCGTATGTGTGTGTGAACAAAATAATAATTTAAACAATAAATAACAATTATGAAAGTATATTTGATTAATAAACATTTTGTGAGATATTATTAACTAAAGTAACTTATTTTGTCAACATGTATTGATGGTAAACTATTGTTTTTTATTGAAAATATCGGTATTTTTAACGGTATTCAATATATTTTCGGTCCCTGTTCACTAGCAGAATCAAAAACAACTATGCTTGTCATCTTCTCTTTCATTTCTATTTGCAGTATTTGAAGTATTTCTTTTTTAAATACATGTATTTAATTATATCTCCAAAATACATTCTCGAAAAACTCAAAAATACAGTTTTTTAAATACAAAAATACATATTTCAAATACAAGTTTTTTAAATATTGCTCAACCCTGTCTATAAATCCATGCGATCAGCAATGGCTAATCTCAGCCCAGCTTGAACATAGTATTAATACTTTGCCACGAGTAAGACCAAACTTTTGTAGAATGATCTTTGATATTTGGCATGTATAGTACCTAAAAAATTAAAAAAAAAGGTTTGAAACTCCCTAAGCCTCGAGTTCTTTCAGGTAGATTGGGGAATATAAATTTTGGAGAAAATCGGCTGAACGGTTTAGGCGTTAGCGTTGACCACAAACGGACAAACACGTTTTGGCGTCAGTCAATCGATTTTTAGGTATTAAAGACCCATAAAAAATTTATTTTCGCTACACCACTAGTTAGAAGAAGTAATTTATTATATAGCAACAGGATTTATTCACTTTTACGTTACCAGGGCCCGGCAATAAGAGTTTTCCGGTGCACGATTATATATAGCTTTCTCTTAGGACTGACAAGAGGATTGAGAAGAGGAAGAAAGTAAAATGTTAATAATTTGAAATTCCAATAACAAAATATTCATTAAATCGAATTTAAAAATAAATACTTTCTCTACCTACAGTTTGTGTAAGAGAACGTATTTATCTCTGTCAGTAATGACAACAATAGTACGCACGTAGAAAACTCAAGGACGAGTAGAGAATCTTTCAAGCACTCTTCAATATCTTTATGTGAGGCATTTCTGAATTACTATAAGACAAACTATGGTTATTGCTAAAAAAAATCACAACAAATTTAAAAGAAAACTTTTTTCAAAATTAACCAAATATGTTTTCGGAAAGAATTTCAAGAAAATAGGTAGATAGGTAAAAAATTGTAAAATAAGCAAAATGTGTAAAATACATAATACTGTACAAAATATGTGACGAAAAATTTAGATATTTGTTAAGATTTCAACAGTTCGCAGAGATCACAAATTTCAGAACAGTTCATAGAAACAGATATAATCACATTAGAATCCGGACTGTAGCCATGAGATCGTCGGGCAATGCCACGAAACAGGATTTTTGACATTACTGAAGATTTTCTGTTTTCTACATTTTTCTATAGAATTATATTTATCTTATTTCAGTGTATATGATATGGCGTTGATTCTGGAAACATCTCGCTCATGCGCTATTTTTTTTTTTACCACTTTTTCAAATTTGTCCGAAAGTACGAAAACAGTTTTAAAATTAACTTCGGCGATTTTACTTGGGAAAACAGATTCATCAGGTGAAATCTATCAAGGGGACAGACGCTGTTTTGGGATCAGAAATCGAGTTGCAGGATAAAACAGCTCGTGCGTAATCTCGCCTCATTCTTTCTGGTAGTGGAATGATAACGGAAGATCTTAGAAGTCAAATGTATGTAAAATAAGATGTTAGGACATGGAATACTAGTATATATTCACACAATTAGTTCAATTTTCTTTTTGAAATCAGTTTCCAAATCGGAATCGATATTTTGAGTAATGCCTCAAATAATTTGTTGATGGTATTCGAAGGAAGGCGGAAATATGTGAACGAGATATATACCTACGACTATTGCAGGTGATACGAGACCGTTTGGTTGTGTTACATCACCAGTTTGATAAGTGTAGAAAATATCTTGAGCCAAAGGTGACGAAAGCATAAACCGACTGCCTGCTACTTGCCTACCTTAAAACTTCTTCGGCCTCTCGCTCACGGCGCAGGCTGCTGCCGCACGTTCGGCTGCGTGGAGGGAGGGCCCACAAGGGTCGGGTGACGCAACGGTGTGGAGCGGGAAGGGGGGGAGGTGTTATCCAAATTTCAATATCCATCCGATTTGCATGATTGACACGGCGTTGGATATAGGAAGCACGTAGTCATCGCGCTTTAAGCCCACATTTTTTTATTTCTTCCCGAAACTATGAAAAAAAATTTAAAAAATGTTTTTGGAAATGTTTTTTTAAACGGCTTTGTGGCGTAAATTCTACTTTAAAAAGGGGTCCAATAATGTTTACAGATCGAAAATCGGACCATTTCTCCAGACGTTATCGGTCTAGTAAATTCCCTGTGATAGTGCTGCGATCTATTGATTTTTCCAATAAGTATTTTTCGGTACATTTAGCCTTAAACTGACACATTGCTTCCTTAAGTCCTAGCTTTGTGTCACGTGGCCTTCACGACCTAACTAACGTCCCACGGAAGTTTCAATATGATCACAATGTTGGAACCTCTATCTCAGTTGTGTTTTAGAGATTGAAAAGTACTATTTTCGTATTTCAGTAATTATCTCCTGCAATATTGTTAAGGAAGGATTTTGATTCTATCTGATAGCTGAAACGTGCAACTAAGGTCATTATTTTCTGGTAGCGGTTTATTAATTTTGAGTTCTCTTGGCGCATTTATGGCCGTGTTTAATACAAATTCCGTTCGGGGCTGATTGTCGCTTTTCATTTAAGGTTGTGTACTATCAACCATCCCCATTCTGTGTCTGCAGACAATCTCCATAAAATAAAATTTTATTATGAGAGTTTTATTCACACCTAGTGTGTGTAAAGACTAGTAGTTTTCTTTAGAATATTTTCGTAATTTTCTCAAACTTCTTGGGGAATAATAGTTCGTGATATTTAATTCACCGTAATAATAATAATAATAATAATAATAATAATAATAATAATAATAAAATTGTCTTTATTTGTATGAGGCTCAGGCCTTTAAGGCCTGCTCTTCCGCTTCCAACCACCAATTAATTTACAATTTTAAAAATTACAGTTGAGGCGTTCAGATGTAATTAATATTAACTGACTTGTCGCAAAAGAAGAAAAAAAATTGTGACTACCATCTACATCAATTTATCTGTATGAGCCAAATGAATTTATTGTCATTTTTTGTATATTCTTGGAATTTTGCAAAATGGAAAGACATGATGTATGAACATTCTAAAAATGAGATCAAAAGATTCCTACTTATTCTACTTAGAATCCAATTCAAAATTCGCCCGAAATATCAGTTGTCATTACCTGACAGCCTCAATCAGAACAATAAACAAAAAAAGGAGATATTTCATATCATGTTTGATGATCATACTGCCCTCTCATCATACCTGCATAAATATGACGCATTTTCTATTTCTTCAATTTTAGGGTCATTTATTTTCAAAGCTAGATTTTGAGTCAATAGTTGCCACTTGAAAGTGTCAACATTTCGACAATAGTCACATTCTTGACTCAGAAATGGTTATTCGATATTCTACTCCCTGAACCTTTCAGAACTTCACTTCAAAGTTCAGTGTAGAATCAGTTCAGCATTTCTTTATATTATGTCTTACTATGACAATGTTAACATGTTTTTAACTTATTCTTTATAGGGTATATGAAAGAAATTTGCTTCGTTGTTATTATCGCCACTACAATGCATACAAAGTCAGACTCAAATTTAAGTTTTTAAATGGGTATTTAATTTTGAAACTACGAAAGCTGCTGTACTTGCCAGTGGGAGGCTCCTCTTCAAGGTCAAATGATAATTAACTTGATTGCATTTATTTTTGTCAAAATAAAGCATTAAAAAAATAATTTTGACATTGATTTCTTACAGCACATTCTCATAGAGTTAGTATACCAACCTACCCCATACAATTGAAATGATATGAAGAATCCTTTTGAGTGTTTCTATGCGTCAGCAGCCAATGTGTAACGCATAAGATGACTGCACACGGATTTAGCTTATCAAACTTTGAATCCCAGAGAGTGAAAATATATTTGATGGAAAAGCTCTTTTCGGTGAGATCAAGTAGTTGATAGTAAAATATGACATTCAATTCAAGTACGTTAATATTATTTGTATATTAATTTTCTCTCGCACTTTGTTTCAAAGGATAGTTGACACACTTGCTGTTCATATTTAACCTTTCGAATCTTTGAATTTACTCCTGCTGACAGAACGTGATTTACGTAATGCAGTGTTAGAACTAACTCAATTACTATTACTTTGATTCAAAGTAATCTGAATCAAATGCGATAATAAGCCTGAGATATAATGAATTAAATTAATTACTTGAAGTAGTTAAATCCTTTATACAGATGGCTATTATATTTCCAAATGAACTGCTAGAGATCACTTGTTTCTCTTGTTTTGCTTTCTCTTGATCAAGCTAATTGTTCACCGAAATTGTTTGTCATTTGCATTCAAACACTGACACTCGCTAACCAAAATAACAAAGAGCGTGTCATAATTCGCTCATTAACGCTTACTCGATATATTAAGATGATGAACATGCAATGCACAAAGTTCAGTGAAAATTTGGAAATACTGTCAATATTAAAAAACATAAATTGATTAATGAAATTACTAATACTATTAACTACTATTAGCAGTATGATGGTGGGATAAATCTAGAGGAAATATTTTTATTAACCCTAAGTAAGTAATTCATTATATTGCGTAGGTTGGTTATAAGCGCGCGTCAAAGGATTAAACATTTTTTACTGTTTAAAAATAAATTCCTCCCTTTTAGTTAATTCATAAGGTTTTTATTGTCTATTAAATGAAAGTATTAAGCTTAATAATAAAATAATTTGCATAAAGTGATTTTTTAATATCAAAATAGATCCAATAAAAATCATAATAATACTTCAATGAATTGTCAGAATTAAGCCAATAAAATTGCCTTTTCAATCACATTGTTCAAACAGTCTTGTCTTGTGACAAAGTTGAACTGCGACTCATTCTTGCTTATACTTGAAGAAGAAATTATTAATATGATATACATCTCAGTGTGAACAAAAATCTATCATCACTGCGGGTATAGATACGTTCTCGGAGGCCCCAGTGAAAAAACTCAAAATGGGGACCTACATTGCCACTGCCATACTCAGTTTTATAAAACAGACATTACAAACGCTATTATATTTGAAAGGCAAATTTCCAACTTGGGCTTCTAGCAGATGTACAGCAGAACAGATATGAACAAACTTTAAGAACATAATTTCAGAATACTTAGCCAAATTCGTGCCTACCGAGAAACTACGGTGCCACTCGGATCCAGTATTCTACAACAAAAAAGTGAGGCGACTGAGAAGGCAGGTTAGGAAATCGTATAGTAAACGTAACAAAAAAGGAACAGAAAAATAATTTTCTACAATTATCTAAAGACATACTAGATTTAAAGTAATCAAGTTTCAAGTAAGTTTCAATTAACGTTCTCAAGTTTAGTAGTATTAAATTAATCAAGTAGTAATCATGTTGGCCACCGAGCATTAGCTCAAAGAGAACTTTAAATGAATATTTAATCTATCTATCTATCCATCGGCGGTTGTCGGATGCTCCCATTCAGGTCCCTTGACTTCAAGGGCCTCGGTGCAGCGCGCCGGTTGCTCCAGACTAGTTGCGCCCTTAATCATCATCCAATGTAACATTAACTAGGTGAACATTTGTGTTCAGTTTGATCCTTGAAATATCAATAACCATTCCGAGCGCCGGTCATCGAGCAACTAGCTGCACGTAGGCCAAAGAAAAGTAAGCAAGCCGGCTGCAGTAAACACCCTTAGTACGAACAATTAAACTAAGCCCGAAGACGTCAGGTTCAAAATGATTGATTGATTGATTGTTAGTGATTCCAGGCACGTCAAGTACTGAGGCCATTACTCCTGTAAGTGTAGTACATGTTCATTTCATCGGGAGGTGGCGGTGATCTTTCCCCGCTAAAAAGCGATATCCGGTACCGTCCTAACGTCGGCTAGCGGGTTTTTTCCAACCTGGTATCTCTTCCCAGCAGTGCACCTCCGCAGCCGTGGCAAGCTCTAAGCCCCCTGGGACTGACCTGCGGCAGGCAGTGTATGTTAATGTGCGCGTGGCGGTGAGAATATGACGAGGAAGAGGAAGGAAATTTTCGCCTGGTGTTGCTCGGAGAGACCACGGAAAACTACCGATCAGAGCAGCCGGCCGCTAGAATTCTCCTCCAGACAGCGACTGAATTCGACCTAGCTGAGAAGGTAGTGTCGAAAATCCTGCCGCCCTCGGAGACTCGAAACTAGGAGCACCCAGTCAGAGGCACTGCAGTGACATCAGTTGATGCAGTCAGGTCCCAAGTCTCCGTTTGCTTTCCTGTGCATCATTCTTACCTGACGGACTTCCGACTACCAGCGCCAACGGGGCCCGCAGCTCTGCTTGGGAGGCGGCGCCAACACCTGGCACAAGAAGGAGCGCGTCCTCTTCTTCTCTTCTCTTCTGCGGCGGCACCGCCAGGAATGTTAATGTGCTTCCGAAGCCACGCCCTCGCCCCGCATTCCGAAATGTTGGAGCCGTTGGCCTTACTCGCGCTGCCACTCGAACCATGCGCCGACACCTGCAAGGGTCGTTACTCGCACCACAGGGTGCGTTTATGTTTCAGGGCTCTATGCGTGTCCAATGTCTACATATAATAGATAGATAGATAGATAGATAGGATAGATATGTATCGATAGATACATAGATAGATACACAGATAGATAGATAGATAGATAGATAGATATGTATCGATAGATATGCATCGATAGATACATAGATAGATACACAGATAGATAGATAGATAGATAGATAGATAGATAGATAGATATTATTTCTGCAGCTACGTTTTTACAACCTGGCGGCAGAACACTAAAATTTACATATTGCAACAATAATAGGATAGGAATACAATTAATAATAACAATAATAGGATAACTACATTTTATGGCTCACCTGTACAGTTGTTTTAAACTATTAAAGATACGACTTTTTAATTACACTTCTCTTCACTTCACATTTGCGCTTCACTTCTCTTTCTACTTCTCTATTACACTACACTTCAATAGAATACTACTTTAAATATAATAATTTGTTTAATAAAGCACATTTAGTAGTAATTATCACAATTTTGAAAGTTTTCTAACATCTGTTTGTGGCCTAAACTGAATTTTGTGTTTGTGATCCCCTCTACTAAAGTGCCGCTTTGTACAGGGCACCGTGTCTTGCCTTTACCCCACTGATTTCTAAAAACTCCCTTTCTACATTCTTCCTATTCCTTCGGAAAGTAAATTTACACGCCTTTCTTTACTCTATTCAAATATCTTTTTGTGAATTTCATAAGGAACCCAAAAACTGCCCCATTCCATTATTAATGGACGAACTAGAGATAAGTAAGCTAATTCTCTCGCTTTCGCAGTACTCTTTTACTACGCAGTACTAGACCCCCCAATACTATTTAAATATTGAACATGTGAGTAAAATAAATGTGAAACTGAAACTGCAATCTTTCAATGATATACAGAGTAAGTGATTTCAGATAAAAAGGAGTATCAGTTTATAACTCATAATATTGTCAATAAAACTCGTTTGAAATTTTGACCTCAGAAGCGTAGACTCGTAGAACGTTTTTTAAGTAATTTTTCGATTTCAACGCAGCGCGTTTTATTTACGCATCATCATTCATGCATATTTCCAAGTGTCAAAGCTCTGTTGTTGACTTAGAAGATCTTTGGCGTCATTTGCAGTTCAATGCAATTTTGGCGGCCGGATGGCGCGCCTGGTATCGCCCAAAAACGTGTTCTTCGCAGTCAGACAGTGAATGATGAGATCAGCCCAGCAAAACCGCTCAAATGTTTATCAATGACTATTATTGCTTGCGCGCGGCTCAAATATTAGCCAATTGCAGCGAAACGCCCGTGGGAAGTGGGTCGGTCCACGTCCTGACGGAAGGGTGCAGAGAAGGCTCTCTCATCCTTATGGGTTCCCTTGCCCATCTTCCACTCTCTTGCTCAATTCATACATCACTTTTATTCTTTTATCGCCCAGTTTTTCGTCTTCACTGGCCTTCTCTGTTTGCTGAATACCCACCCATGCGTTTGCCTTGCATGGCGACCCGTGTCGGTAGGAATGGGTGACGTGGAAATTGAGTTATTTGAATACCACCTTGGATACTTATAGGTAGATTAAGTGTATTATAATGAATATATTAACGTCTGTTTATATCATGACGTTTCGGCCCCCATTGATTTCTAAAAACATCTAGTGTCCAGATTTGTTGACACACATGTAATGCTAACATGCTAATTGTTTATGATGTAGTGTCAGCCTACCTGGACACAAGATTTTTTTTAAAGATTCCAAATAGAGTCGAAACGTCATGATTGTATAACAAGAAATAAACCGTTATAAAAAATACTGAGTCTGTTTATCAAGGTCAAGAAACCATTACAATAGATTCGGTCTAGGTAATGTTTGTTAAGCAACCATTTATGAGTCCTGGGACTGCCGGAACGTCATCTCCATGTGCCCCAATGCAACTAATATTTCTGGCCCCAGCCTCTTTCAGACGGGCGGTCAGAGCGTAACCCACCTCTGATGAACCGGCTTGGACGAGGCCTTGTACTGAACTCCAGAGTGAGCGGAGGAATCTAAGGCGGGGCAGCGCCGTGACATACCCCCACGTTGCTCCGTATCAACCCTGGATCTCAATGGAATGTCCCCTTGTGGACTCCATGTTGAGTGGGATCACGGACAGCTGCAAAACGCGTTAGTATGTGTAGGCAATATAAAGGAAAGAATTTTCAGGACCCAATATCATTTATCGTATACGGCCCTTTAGTGCCCAAGATATTATTTCACATAAAGATGTGCAAAAAATTATTCCAGCATTCAGGAATTTTTTAAATTTACGTAAGGCTTTGTGTTAGAGTTTATTTTTACGCCGCTACATACCATGGTTATAATTTATAACAAAACCGCAGAGAAACGATGTAAGATCAGCCCCGTCGGCATATGCCGTGCCGGATGTGTGTTATGATGTGCAGTCGGTTGGCATTTTACATCCGGAAGTAACATGTAAATTCAGTTTTTCCGAAGAATTTTTTGGAAAAACTGGATGTCATTTTTCATGAAATTCAACATAGAATATTTTATAATGGGAACGGGAGGAGATAATAGATTTCTTTTGCAATGCGAGCTTCTGTACACCTGTATGTATTGTAACCGCTCATAAGTCGGTTACATCGTTCAAACAGCGCGCAATAATGGTAAGCGAAGACTCAAAGCAGTATTATACCGCTGAACACCAAGGAGGTGCCTTCCAGAAGAAAGATAAAGACATTCATATTCTGAGTAAAAGTTCTGAACGCACTCAGTAGCGGAAATTCAACATCCAATCAGGAACCGCTTGAAGAATTTTAGACGGCGCGATCAGCACCGGGCAAGGAAAATTGCTTCTGCTGCGAACTTCTTTTGAACGGTACAGACCAGTTTCTCTTTACCGCGAACCTTCTGAACGGACTGCCTCTTTCTTTGCTATGAACCTCCTGCACGCAACGGACGTAGTACTGTCTTGCGTTGTATTTCGCTTGACATTCTAAGTAGTGAGTGGCGTATATTTGTTGGAGACTGCCGTCGGGCTGTGTTGCTTTGCGAGATCGGCGAGCAGCAAACTGACGGAAGAAAAGTAATTTCACGACGCGAGAGGTTAATTCGACCTTGACGCAGCCGGACCATCGCCGTCTTCGGAGTGGCAAGAAAGTGTCTTCGCAGCGACGTCGTGAGTTACAAAAGACAAAATTTCAAAACTTAACAAAATCCCTTTGAAAGGATAGTTGAAGGCGGATAAATCATGCATTAGAATATAGACTTCACCTCACGCCCAGACGGAGATAGTTAGATTTAAACCACAGCTATTACATAACTTATCAATATTTCTATATCGTAGCGAGAATTCAGATCAATTATTTATACGAAAAGATGTTTTTTTTTTTTTTTTTTTTTTTTTTGCAATACATAATTTAAATTCTTCTTTCTTTCTAGGGTTTTTATCCAGCCGACAGCCGGTTACCCTTTGCGTCACGATGGGACCCACGTCCCGATGGGACGTATATTCGACCATACACTAGACACCAACACACTTGCGGGCTCCTCTGATCTGGGGTCATAGAACGCGAGGCTCTGCATGATAAATACATACATACAAAGACAAATGACAAACAACCATGCCCGCGGACTGAACCCGCGACCCTTCAGACCGAAGCGCTGAGTCGGTACTCGCTCTTAGCAACCTCGGCCATCCAGGTCGGCACATAATTTAAATTGAGTTAATTAAATGATAAAGAGGTTAATAAATTGTGTGATAGTGTAACCGATTAAGGGACCTCATTCATTGTATTAGTTTATGTGATAGGTATATGAAAAAGGGTATATTGTGTACATATGAATTTTCTTTTCAGCAGTGTTTGTGATGTGATTTTTTTGTTTTTTGTGAATTGTATAAAAGTTTTCAAGTTGTATTAATGTAAAACTGTAAGATGATTTTGGGTCATTGAAAGCATTTTTAAATAGAAAAGGTATATCTGTAGTCAATTAATATTTTAGGAATTTGCTGGAGCCACAAGCAGTAAGTTACTTGAATTTATAGGTAATATGTAGATTAGTAACGAAATTGTACTACAGAAATTTGATAGAATATATCAAAACGTTCTAAAGTTAAAAGTTAACTTGCCTGTTTTATTTAATATCTTAAAACAAGATAAAAGATGGACCCACTCCTGTAGGACTTCCTAAATTTTGGATATAACATTAAGTTATTGGAGTGACCCGCTCTTTTTTTTTTATTCCATAGTAGAGAGCGGTCACACATCCATGATGTAAAATGTGAAATAAATGACTCAATATGCCCTAATTTCTCTATCGTTACATTTTCCCCCCTAGTAAAACGCTCCAACCAAGGGAATCTGTCAGCCAAAATGGTTTCAGAATGTTTGCCACTCACTGATAGACCGTGGGTTTGCAAGTGGGGCGGGTGCTTATCTAACAAATGGGCGAGCGATGCGTGAATAAATATTCAATTTTGGACCGTTTGGACCGTTCAAGTTTGGACTGCGGTCTCGGCGGCGGCGGTGGTGAGGTACCAACGTTCCAGCATCCAGTTACCTCATTTTTTGATTTTTTTGATTTATTTATTTATTTATTTATTTATTTATTTATTTATTTAGTTTATTTTATTTATTTATTTATTTATTTATTTATTTATTTATTTATTTATTTATTTATTTATTTATTTATTTATTTATTTATTTATTTATTTATTTATTTATTTATTTATTTATTTATTTATTTATTTATTTATTTATTTATTTATTTATTTATTTATTTATTTATTTATTTATTTATTTATTTATTTATTTATTTATTTATTTATTTATTTATTTATTTATTTAACGCCAAAAACAGTTAGAAACTGTGTGTGACGTTCTAGGGAGAAGAGTGAATTCTGTGCACGTTTTCAAAATTCTGTGATCACATTCCTAAGCTATATACTAATTAAATTTTTAATACAGAAAAAATAAGAGTTGTTTGTTGATGATTGATTGTTTGATTGTTAACATAATGATGATTGATGATGATTGAATGATTGTTAACATAAGTATTCGCTCCGATGTAATAAAATAGAAACTACCTTGCAGGGAATGTGGCAGGGTAGTCATGTTTCGTTCCTCTTGCACATTTCTTCGTCACAGGCTGCACTAATGTCGCGACATCGATAGCAAAATCAATGTTAGTTAACATTGAGGTTTAAAACGGAACGGTCGATGTGAATACATTCACACAAGAAAGGCGATATTTTTAAAAATTGTTTTCTAACGGTGGTTTAATAATTTCGAACATTGCATTCAGGCGCCACAAATTTGACAGAGGTCGCATGCATTTATTTATAATTAAGATTAAATTAAAAACAGATAAAAACAATAAGAGTAGTGAACGTTTGAAGACAGTACAAATTGTGTTTGATTCGAACACGTAAATGACTGTGGTGCCATCAGTTATTATTTCATATTTTAACTTTTTCGTAATTAAGATTACGAGAATTTTTCATTCGCTAGTCGAGGTCGGCGTCGTTAGCCGAATTTGTTTACTGCGCTCCGCGAAGTCACGGAGGTTGCTGAATCAGACCGCGAGTTCCTGGTTGGGTGACCGCCTAGGAATCCTGGGATCTAACGTCGTCGAGCCCCTGACCGAAGGGATAAAAGGCATTGACGGATGAAAGACCTGACGAGACTAGACAAAAAAAGTAAAGAAGGATTTCTCCAAGCAAGCAGTCAACGCCCAAGAGATGCGTTACGACAATGACGCAACAAATTAAAAAAATTAAAAATGTATGGAAACGTACACGGTTTGGGCTCTTTTAGCCGAGGCGACTGTTCGTTAAAATAAAAGTATTTGCCGATCAAAGTAATTGTTTTCTCTCATGTACATACCATTACAATATTTTTATTGCATATAAATCTGGACTTTAATTATAAGTACCTAATTTGTAGTGGTCGTTCAGTTCAAACGTATTTATAATGAAACCTCCGAGGGGAGAAATGTAGTCAGTTTAATGTAACATATTCTGAAACTCAAATCTTTCAATCTGTATTTTTTCTCTTCTATAAACTCACTAAATAATGACGTTAGCACAATTCTTCGGTAACAACTATCGTTCGTGGAATTCTATTCTTTTGGAAATGAAGTAGTTAGCAGAGAGCAGATCTGATGTGTCGAGTGAAATTGACAATTTCAATTTAACTCGGTTCAATTTGCTGTTACTGACAGACCATTTTTGTGACATGGGTTGATTCCTTCGGCTTTCTCGTGAAGAAGTGAGAACTATTGTTCTCGTTGTGCATGTACGAATCCTGCCCGCATTCGAGGAACAAAAAGTCACCGCAATCAAACGTGATGACTGACGCGAAACCTCAGAATTAATTTAAAAAAAATAATTGGATGAGAAGAAACGAATAGAGTCTATCGCGTAGAAAAGAAGAGCATGTTTAGAGCATGAAATTATATTTACATTTAATCGTGGGAATATTGTGCTGATATTATTTGCTGATCCACCAAACCAAAAGAAACCTAAGTAAATTATATCATGAAGTAACATTCCTTCCAGGCTTACAGTGGATCATGTAAATTTTCTCATGAACTAAATTCCATTGCTATTCACCACAAGTTCACATTGGTTGAAATGAAATGATTTTTGAAAGCTGCTATTCATTTATTAATAAACCATTCTATTGGCATTCTGCAGAATCTTTCACACTTAGAACATATTTTTCAATATACGCTGTTTTGAAATAAATGTCAATGGATATTCAGAGTTAATCGGCTTTATTATTACAAGTGTTACGCTCTCTCAATGAATATCCAAACAAATGTGTAAATCAATTTTTCACACTTGCGATGAAGGACCATCTGCCAATTAGTTGTTTCAACACATTTATTTACAGTCACTGTTAAAAAACGATTTGTTCCGAATAGGAATTTAATTCCCAGGGTGCGAAGCGTGATTAGTAATTACACAACCCGATAGATTTCAAATCATTAAAATTTATTTTCAGAAGTTTGCATTTTATGTATCCGGATGCTCATCACAACGTTATCCTGTTGGAAAACTACGTGGTGTGTAACTACGTGGGGAAGTAAAAACTTGAATTTAATAAATATGAAAATACTCCAAAATCGATCCCGTCGGAAACGCCTCTCTATGTAACAATATATTTTCATGACATTTAGACGTTAGTAACATATCACTTCTCATATTATCACTAAGACCTCACGGTGATTTAAAGATTTATGATCAGAGTTAAGCAGCGCGACGATATGTGCCTGGAGCACTTTTCGCCTCTGTACCCATCAAGCAAACAAACTAGGTAAAGGGTGTAGATTGTAGATAACTGTGTTTTCCTGTAGTGGTGATAAAGACAGGTGTGTATAAAATTGCTTTATATTTAGCGTAAAGCCTTGCTTTCCTGTATAACGAAATCGTGATATTCAGAAGTCCGTCTGTCCGTCCGTCCGATTGTCTATCTGTCTGTCTGTCTGTCTGCCCATCTTCTCTCTCTCTTTCTTTCTGAACAACACTAGCGCTGTAAACGCACACAGGATTTCATTTATATTCCGTGCGAGGGGCTGAGAGGACTACGGTTTCTCGAATTTGAAACGGATATTTTAACTTAAGGGGTACATTACGAGATCCTCTACGTCATTATCAAATTTTTCTCAAAAATTGCTCAAAATTTTTATTGATTATTTTTCATTGAAATGCAATGTAAACATTTCACAACTGATGCTATAGAATAGCATAAACTTTCTCTTTCTAGTTAGTTTATAATCTTTCAAGTTTCAAATAAGCCGAACCCTCTTTGAGCTGGGTGGCACAAAGACTTAATTTACATTTCTCATTTTTTCAGTCCCCTAATAATAGAATTGATATATAACTTTTAGGATAGTAAAGAAGAGTAAAACCTAGGCATCTATGCAAATTTTCATTGAAAAGTTTTGAGCCGTTTGTGAGAAAATGTTGATGATTGGTGAAACATGTGAGACATTTGTGAGAAAATTATCTAAAATTCGCAATTTTAAGCTCATTTTCACAGAAAAGTCCTGAGTTTTAGAGAAACTCTTTTGTGATCATTTGAACCACATGTACACAAAATGCAATAATGTAGTAGTTAAGGTTCTGTTCACACATACAAGTACAAGAGACGGACGACTGACAGAGATAGCGGACGGGAGTTTCGAAAAATAAACGTTTTCAGTTCTCCAAAACGGGACTCCGAAACGTGTATTTCAATCAAAAACGGGTCATCAATTTTTCGCAGCATTGCATAACTTTCTCTCTACTACGTGAGAGGTTTACCTCATATTCCAGTGAGATCGTTATTTGTGTTCATCCTGGAGGTAAAGAAAATGTACGATAATTGCTTGATGTAAGAGGCAAGTGTATGGTTGATGAAAATAAATGCTTAAGTAAAAAACATAACATTTGATAAAAGAAAAGCACACTTGATAAGAGAAGCCGCTGAAGATAGCAATAGGATAAACCATGATTTTTCTGTAAAAGCAAATCTTAATACAGACACTTCAATATCGTTAAATTTTTAACAAAGTAAAACTTATAAATACGTGGAAAAATTAAACCAGGAAATGGAGAAAATATTGGAAAACAATGATTTTTTTATTATAAAAATGAAAATGCAGTTTTTAACAAAGGTTGGGTAATGTCTACGGTCAATCGCAGGTATACTATTTATCCACCCAGCAATTTTATTTCACATCTGAATGTAATGCGTCCTGAGTTAGCAGTTTTGGAACAGTAACGTAACATTCCCGTCCCGGAATCAAATTCATTCATGTTTACATCAAGCATCCAGTTTAATTTGTTTATACTTGTAACACTTTGAACTATCAGTTTGTATCATCATATAATCACTTTTAGACAATAACCAGCGATAACTAGATAATGGTATTGTGCTCTAGTCTGTTTGTAATTTACAAACGTGGAAGGGTAAAATGAACTTCTATTGGTAAAAGACAAGCGAGACACAAATGAGCAGTGGCATAAAGTTAATTATCACATTCATGATAATACTCAGTACATTTGCTTTGCGTATCACTTTCTATGTTCCCTTCAATGAACATCACATCCAACATTTCTGATATTTAAATTTTCTTTGTTAAAATATAAAATGTCACGAAATATAAGACAAGGCACTGTCAAGTTTTTAAAACCTGCTTGAAAGTAATAAATAATTTCGACCCACACCTTTTTAGTTTCAAATCTCTGATGACATTCCAAGTTAAAGTCATTGTTGGTTAAATAGTCACCCGAATCTAAACTAAATGCATAATGGATTTTTTTATTCAAGTAAAATTTTATATTCGTAAATTGGTTTTGCAATAGACGTTCTCAGGATGTCTGCAATTTTAAATAAAGGTTGTATGCAACGATGAACTCAATGGTGGAAAATGATCAATTCACTAATATATAATATTTAATTTATTTTCCCTAGTGAGAGAGAATATAAGCTAGTATAATTGTCTCTAATTACTCATTTTATTTTACTTAAATAGTTTTCCCTCTCTTTCCCCTCTTCAAAGCCATCTTCCTCAGTTGCTCTTCATGATGAATAATGTTTACTTTGGACTACGCTACTGACTAGTAGACTCAGACGTGCGTCTAGTTAAAGACTGATATTTGGTTTTTTATATTATTGTTGGCAAACGTGGTATATTATATTTATATTATATTATAATTATATAATATATTATTGTGTATATGTATTATAATTGATATTAAACAAGGTGAATTTCAGGTTTAGGTACTTAAGGAAATCCATTGATATCACTGCAATGCCTGTGTCTGGGAAGTCCCAAAATTCGAGTCCCGACTCTAGCAGGATTTTCGACACTAGCTACAAAGCAAAGGTGATTTCAGCTGCTGTCAGGAGGAGAATTCTAACGACAGGCTGCTCTGATTTAGAGTTTTTCATGGTTCTTCGATCAACAGGCGAATGCCGGTGCATTGCCATAACAAACGTACCAAAGGACATGCGCAACCTTTCTTTCCTCTTCCTTATCCTACCCTTACTTATTCCCTTTCTTATACAAACTTATACTTACATCCTCTACACTAGCAAACATACCGGGAGTTCAGTCGGGAGATGAGAGCGGTAGTAAAGACGCTGGTGGAGATAATTATGTTGAGCAATCTGCAAGATGTCGGGTAATGGTGGTGGATGGAGAGATAGTATGCCACTGACCTACCGTCGGTTAGCGAGGTTTTACCCAACCAAGTATCTTCCACCAGTAGGGCACCGCACTGGTGGGACTAGCTCTAAGCGCTCGATCGGTCTCCTGGTGTGTAAGTAAGAGGTGGAGAAAGAACGAGGAAGAGGAAGGAAAGACCGCGCGCGGTACGTGTACCATTTTTGCTAGAGCACTTCTCCGGCATTTTCCTGTTATTGATCGGAGAAACCACAGAAAACTATCGATCAGAGCAGCTGGCCACTAGAATTCTCTTCCAGACAGCGACTGAATTCGACCTAGCTATACAGCTAGTGTCAAAAAACCTGCCACCGTGTCACTTAAACCAAGGACCTCCCGGACAGAGGCTGTGCCTCACGCGAGTGACACTTCTGTGCCTCCCTTGATGCCCTGAGCCACTTTCCCAGACTTGGTATGTAAAGACTGATGTAATGTATATCCGTACACACTCTACTATGTTACAACAGTGTTTCTAGAGACTTGTTATTATTTAAATATTTAAATACTAGCATATCTGCGCGAGAACTCTCGCATTTTAATTTCCATTCTCTTTCCTATCTTTCCTATTTCACATTAAGAGAGGAAGTTGTTAACGAAAAACATGTTCTTTTTAATTTAAAAAGGTAACTTTCAATGTACTTATAGAATTTAAAATACAAATTAAGAAAATGAAATTTATGTTTGAAACAAATTTTGAATAAAGGTTTATTCAGTATTCCAAACGTGTTCTTGGAACAATTTACTTAAACCTTTGGAACAATTAAACAATTACAATAGCTTTCCACTTTCCGTGTTAGTCACAAAAATATAACAAAAGCTTTTTACTTTCGAGAAACCTACATAAAGTTGTCTATGCCAAAATAGAAGATCGGGCAAGCATAACCCTACTCTTTGAAATATTATTGAACTTCATTACCTTCATATTGAGAATTTAATCCTCTAGAATATCAAGTAATAAGCTTAATATCACATAGAGTTGCAGATTCAAAACATCTCTGAACAGGTGGGGAGGTATCAAATAGCACCGGAGCAGCAAAATGGAATAGACCGTCCAAGAATATCTTATTCTGTAGACTATGATAGAAGGAAAGTTTCTTTTAGGCATTTGACCTCAAAATTCCAAGATGTAAGGCCTTAAACCCTTCGTTTAGGAGTTATTTAACTATATAGATTTTGACAATGTTGACGAGTGTTACGGGATGCATTAGCTATGCGTGTTTAGATGCGTTTTTCAATAAATCCTCTCTATTTTTAAAGTCAAAATGTAACTCGTCATTCCTCCGTAAAAATTTATTTTTAGAGACCTCATTTATAAAGACTGGTTGCCTGTGAGAGCCGCAAAAGGTATGTATGCTACTGAAATAATATAGGAGACGATTTGTAGTGTATTGTAGTATTTTTCCTGCTACAGGCTACTTCTTAAAACTTAAATTTGTCACATAAAATCTCATTCCCGTGTATATTCTCGGATTTTACAGAAGTATTATCTTGAGATAAAAACTTTCTTCTATTTAGAATCAATCTTCCTTTGCACATGTTACTCGAGATGTTCCATTCTGTCGGCGATGTATACTTAGTTTTGTAACGTAGTATCTGTGGGTAGTATCTTCGAGAGGGATTGGCATGACTTTTGCATCGCTTCTGGTCCTGCTGCACGATGTCGGTCAATGATCGTGACCATTAGGGCTGCAGACTGCTGACTTAGCGGCAGGACAGAAAATGAAGCAAAAAGTCGTGCCGAATTCCAACTTGGAGATACTACCCTCAGCCGCCACGTTAGAAAAAAACAAGTATAGTGTTTTGGAGCATTTTTTCTGCTGTAGGCTACTTCTGAAACTTAAATTTGTCACATAAAATCTCATTCCGTGCATCTTCTCGGATTTTACAGATGTATAATCTTGAGATTATGTATTATCTTGAGACTTCCTCTTTATTTTGGATACATCTTCCTTTGCACATGTCTCTCGAAAAACTCTCATGGTGTCGAGCGATGTAGCGATGCAATGACGGTGGGGTGGGCGTGGCATCGAGTGGGCGGCGACTGCCATCGCAGATCGTCCATCGCTGCGCTGGTTAATTGCGTCGCACGGGCACGGCACTGCGCTGCGCTCCGCTCCTCTCAAAGTGGCTCCACACATGCGGCATTTCCCGAGTAGCGAGCTAGTGTTCGCCCTATCCCGAGCAGCTGAAGTGTTCGGCGAATGCTTGCTCCCTTTGATGTACCCAAAATACCGATACGCGGTGAGTACGGCGAACCCCGAATGTCCATCACTCGGCAAAGCACGGGAGCGGGCGAAATAGCAAACAACCCGCAACGGGCGGCGGAGGTGGAGGTGGAGAAAGGACTCAACATGGCGGGGTGGAGCGGAAGGGTAAGAGAACGTGGAGAAATGAGGACTAAATAAGGAGAGATCACAAGTAAAAAGAAGAATTGAGAAGTAAAAGAAGAGATGAGTAAAAAGGAGATGATCAGTAAAAGAGGAGAGTGAGGAGGTAAAGAGAGGGAATGAAGTAAGTAGCAAAGAAGAGGTAGTGTAAGTATATAGTAGTAGTATAAGTAGCAAAGACGGTGGTAGAGGCACCGGGAAAGGTGGGTCAGAGCATCAACTGTCAGAGGCACTGCAGTGCCTCTGACCGGGACGTCCTGGAGTTTCAGCCCCGGCGATGGCAGTATTTTCGACACTAACAAGATAGCTAATATGGAGGAGAATTCTAGCGCCGGCTGCTCTGATCAGTTTCCATTTCATATCACCCAAGCAAATGCAGAGGCGATACCCTACCAAATGGGCTACAGACCGCGCGCAATCTTCCCTTCCCATTCCTTCGCCTATCCTACCCCGTACGTACACACATTTATACTTGCATGCACTACGCTAACACGCATGCCTGGGGTCGGGAGCTTAGAGCTTGTCCCGGCTAGGGCAATGTCCCGCTGGTGGGAGGTACCTGGGTGAGGAAAACTCACAGCTGATTTGCATGTCGGCGCTGACGCCAACCAGCGAGGCAAGACCACTGCCACCGACACATACATCCCGAGCAAAAACATGCACTACTTACGTAGCGAGAAGAATGCTTATTGTTGGATGCGCCCGGAATCACCAGTGCAACTCTGTCACCAATCAATCTAACTATCGGGAAGTACAGCATAGTGACGCATACAGCACAGGCAGCAAAGCAGGCAACAAGTTGCAGTATAGAACCACGAAAACGCGTCAGGACATGAGCTCTACTGATCACGCCGCTGCGCTAGAAATGTCGACGGCAATGATGGTTGAAGAAAAGGAAATTTCAAAATATCAAAAGCACAATACAATCGCTTCTGGCGGATATTTGAGAAATAGAGGCCAGCGCAGAAGTGTAAAAAAGGCGTGTCTGTGAGATAGAAGTATTACAGATGTCACTGTGATGATTTGGATGTTATAGTTAAAGTAATCGTGCTTCTGGTGAAGATCATCATTGGTGAATCCGGTGAAGAACATCGTTGCATCGAGATAGATGTACGCTGCAAGGTTGAGTTTGGATTAGTCTTGATGTACACTGTCAAAATCAACAAAAATATTATTATTATTACTCTGGTGAAGATCATCATTGGAAAAAAGCTTGAACTGCAATTGGCAAGACCTGGTGGCAAAGCGCATGACCCGTGCGTATTGTTATTATTGCGCTATTGTTGTTACATATTATTACATTTATTATTATTATTATTATTATTATTATTATTATTATTATTATTATTATGTGCGCGTGTGTCACGTTTAGGTCCCTTTCTGCCGACCAATCGATACAAATAAGGTGCCTTTCGACGCGTCTCGGACTCCACGTGCGGAAATGATTTATTTATATGCAGATCCATCCAGAACATTCTCAATGTTTCTCCAAAAACCAGTTTTGCTTTTTGTGCTACTAAAAAGTGTTTTAAGTGACTTATGTCACCTATAGAGCCAATCAAACGCTCTTTTGATTTCTCTTAGTTTGAGGGAAGTGAATTGGCATTGTTTTCAGGCAGATGCTTTTAACACATTCTGAAACAAAAGTAGAAAACCATGTTTTTGGGTGATTCAAGGCACCTGAAGTGGTGAAAAGATGAGAATTACTACAATTACTGCCTTTCGGCCATAAGGTTAATTCTTAGGTCATGACTCACATTGAAAGTATTTAAACCTATTACGTAAAGAAACATACATTTTTTAAATTACTTCTTAATAATTTGAAAAATAATAGGCCTCAATGGCTTTACGCTAAATTTATATTCTCGTTACGAGACAAAATGACATAATCGCATGCAGGGATTGAATTGCTCGGAAGGGAAATCTCTTTGTCGATGTATGTCTTACGAGAATTATAGTTTTGTAATTCACGTTTTTCGAACTTCTTAAATAAAATGTAGTGTAAATCTTCAAAAATCTTCAAACAAAATTGTTTTTGTTTTCACAGTAAATACTGTGAAAACAAAACAGAGCAGTCTTGAAATCTCGCCATCATAACCACCTGTCTTTACTATAAAAAAAACATTTTTGAATTTTCCGTAAAGTAGTTTTTTATGATTTTACATTTTCACAAAACGTACCTGAATATTACGGAGGAAGAGCGGCACTGCAAACTGGGCCGTGACGTTCCGCAGTGGAGCTCATATTTTCTACCGAGTCATGCTGTGTCGGGCTGAACCAGATCAGGGAGCTGGAGGATCAAGAAAACGTGCGCGCATAGTAATAGATATTGGGAAGGAAAAATAAAAATATTTCCCGTGCCTTTTGTGCGTAGCGTGTATTGATCAATTACAAAGTGTATTGTACTGCAGCTTTGACAATAGGTTTTTCTAGCAGTATTAAATAACTCTTTCCTCGGTACAGTTCAGTACATTATTTATAATTAATTTACTGTCAGAAAGTACTCTTGCATAACAAAGTGGATTTGATTTTTCCGCATACATCACAGAAATACAAAAAGAAAAAAAAGATTTTTTCAAGAGTATAGAACTTTTCCTGGACTGGTTTAACTGGCATCATTTGTGAGATGCTGTTGTTATCGGCAGTACTCGTGCATCCTCGCATGTATTCAGGTCCTCACTATAGATCAGTGTTTTTCAATCTTTTTGATTTCGCGACCCCTTTGCAGGTTGAAAATACTACACTCCCTGTGCCATAGAATTTGAGCTGAATATGGCTGCCACTCCTCCCAATTCTAGAAAACTGTGATCGCTGTGACTGGGGAGGTGCACTGAACTTAAATCGACATTAGATTCTTGTTAGTTGTTTCTTTTTATTTTATTAAAAATAAATAAATAAAATAAAAAGAAACAACTGAACATAAGTCTGTGTCAATTTTATAAAATAAATTATAAAAAATCTAACAACGTATTGAAATTGAGAAAAAAAACGAGATAATTTTTCAAATACTAGAAAATGAAGCCTAAAATCCCGACTCTGGTCTAAAACCGAGAGGTGGCAATGCTTAGCTTGAAAGCAAGTACGAGATAGTTGGTAATGCTACTTCCGCGGCTGACTCTTGACGCGCCAGCATGCGCGGCCAACCGCGACGATGATTTATAAATAGCGACGACAATGCGACGTTGCCACTCCGCATTCTCGTTGCGGCGAGAGAGCACTGCGCCTAGTGATAGTAGATTGCAAATACCGATTACTATGTCATTAGCTTTCGTTATCATTCAGCAGGCACATCGAAAGCCCACCTATCGGTGTACTTACGCTTCCCCTTCCAGGTAGCGTACACACTGATAGGCGAGCCATCGATGTGTGCTCAGAAGCTGATGGTGGGAATTTGGTGACGCTAGAGTCGATTCTCTGCAATCTGCTATCACTGTCCGTGCCATCCGCAATGCTCTTGTTCCAACGCTGATGGAGAATAGAGAGTAGGAGAATGAACCATGAGCAGTATACATAAAATCCACTTAGTCAAAAGCGTCCGATGACCTAGTTGGCGCTGTCTTGTGTGAGTGTATTAGATATCTCTTTGTTGCACACATAGTACGGTATGAGTTGGCTCACTCTGATTGAAACTTGCGACTGACGCTGAGCCAATCACACAGCACATTATTTACGCTGGCGATGGCAGCGCTTTATTTGTCACCAGACGCTTTTTATTTCGGAACTACAGGGTAGTTTACTCTCCTGTTCGTGGTCTCAATCCTCAGCTGCGCGCGGTCGCCGCTGAGTACATACAGATGAGATTATTTTGTTTTTTCGCTTGCTCCGTGCATTTGCAAAATGGATAAGTTTCTAAAAAGTTCAGAACCTTTACTATTTGGTACGTGTGTCAGTGTTGGAGGTCAATCAAAATCTAAAAAAATAGACATTACGACAACAATTACTTGAAATACGGGTTTACAGTCATAAATAATAAACCTCAATGTGTAATTTGCGGCGATGTTTTATCACGTGAGAGTATGAAACCGTCAAAGCTTATGCGTGGTATCTCTACACCAAGCATCGCATAGTTGATAAGCTGTTAGCGATTTCTTTTGAATGAAAGTTGAAAGTTTCCAGCCAGCAGCAAAATACTATAATTCAGGTAATAAAATAGTGCGATCGTAATATCCACATAGTGTTGTAAAGACGTTCAAGTAAGCGCTTAAGCAAACAAGCTCAAGCCTGTTTTATGATGTTTATTTCTTTGTTATTTGCATACCCCATTGAAAATCCTACGTGGGAAATGACGCAGGAACCTACGTAGAATTCTCTGCAAAGGAAATGACATACGAACCTACGTAGAACGGATAACTGAAAAAATACGTATTTTATTACGCATTAAAATACGTATTTTTTACTATATTTGAATAAAAAAAAAGCTCATCAATCTTTTTCAGCATCACAAACCACCCGAGAATCGTACTTGGAAGTTTCATAACACGAGTCCAAATGTTAATCATGAGGCTACTGCCGCCAGAAGATGTACGAACTTAAAATAGCTATATATGGAATATTAAGAACGTTCATAACTGCGCGCACAAAAACAATTCCTTTCTCAACTGTCTAATAATGTATTTATATTCAGTGAATTTATAGGCATACTACTGCATTTACAATTAAATAACGATGATTAAAACGTAAAATATATTTACTATTTATATTAAAATTTGCATCAATAATTTAATAGTCAATAACAAAAATAATTTTTAACATAGAAAGAAAAATAAATTTTTATTCTTGATCATTCCGTGTTAATCGTATTTTTATTTTCATTCGTAAAATGGTTATAAGCGTTTGATACTTAAATTCTCATTAACATTTTTTACACTACTTATTTATATAATAATATATAATTATACAAAAGGTAATTTTGAAATATTCATGTTATTTTATAAATATTTTTTCTAATTGTAAGATATTGAAAATCTTTGAAAGAATCATTTGGAAAATTCATTAACAATTGTATTAAAAATTATAGAGTATAGTTGCCTGTCTATTTTACACAAAAAATCACTAAAAATTATTAAAAAATTAAGAATTGTGGTAATTAATAACATGAATATTTTGGAAATATTACACAAATATTTATAAAAATATTTTTCATTATTTTTAAAATATTAGATGTCCAACCTTACAAACATTTCATAAATATTTCTGTAATATTTCCAAAACATTTTTATATTTTTTATAAAATATAAGTATTAATTAAATGTTAATATGCATATTTTATGTCAATTTACATGAAAACTGTACTACTTCAGTGAATCAATTGAAACACTAAATAATATTTATACATATTTTAATCATATTTTTGTAATATTTTATAATATTTTAGAAATATTGTGCAAATATTTAAAATAATATTTTTTAAATATTTCAGTAGTTGGACATACAATATTACATAAACATTGTGAAAAATTTTAAAATATTTAATAATATTTCCGTAATATTTTTAAACAATATTTTTAAAATATTGTTTGTTATTAGGGTGAATTTTGCTCCTATGGAGTATTTAAAAATAGAAAATTACAATTTCTTAATTTGCTGTGCATTTCGTGTGATTTTGTGCATGTATACAAATTAAAACAATTATTAATCTTATGCTACAATTCACATGTAGGATCTTACAAGAACTTACGTAGGAATCGAAGTGAAAATTACGTAGGATTCTACATAGAACTTATTGGCATTTTTTTAACAGGGTACAACTTAATTTTAATTAATTTTTGTGTGCAAGGCTTCCACACGCTTAATTTTTATTGGTTAATCATTAATTCATTTTATATTGTTTGATTTGTTTTTAGACATTCAGTGTCAACGAGTCATCATTATTAGCTAGCTACAAAGTCGCATATCGAGTCGCTAAAGCAGGGAAACCGCATACAATTGCCGAAAATCTTATTTTGCCAGCAGCTCTAGATATGGTTGAAATTATGGTCAGCAAGCAGGAGGCAAACAAGTTAAAAATTTGAAAGTTTCCACTTTCTGATAATACTATTTCACGCAGAATAAACGATACGGCCAATGATATTCAAGAGCAAGTAGTCGAGAAATTGAAGAGCCCACATCTTGCTTTACAGTTTGACGAATCTACAGATGTTTCCGATTGTGCTCAAGTGTATTTGTATTTGTGCGCTTTGAAGCATAAGACAGTATCACAGAAAAAAAATTATTTTGCAAAGCACTTCCTGCAAACACTTCTGGCCAGTGTTTGTACGATATGTTTTTAGAAAGCACTTGCGACTACGACATTGATTGGAAAAAATGTATTGCTATTTGTAGCGATGGCGCTAAAGCTTTGACTGGCAAAAAGAGCGGACTCGTTGCGAAAATAAAATCGATAATGCCAAATATATCATGGACACACTGTTTTCTTCATCGACAAGCTCTAGCTGCTAAGGTATTACCTTCTGATTTAAATGACGTGCTTAAGGAGGTAATAAAAATTGTGAATTCTATCAAAGGTAAAGCCTTGCAAACCGGCTATTCAGAATCGTTTGTGAAGATATGGGCTCGCTTCATTACAATTTCTTTATCACACAGAGGTCAGGTGGTTATCCAAAGGAAAGGTATTGACAAGAGTTCTAGAACTGAGAGCTGAATTGTTAATGTTTTTACAAGATACCAAATCTGAATATGTTAATACTTTTTCTGACCCTGTTTGGCTCTTGAAATTAGCATTTTAGGCAGATCTTTTTAGCCACTTAATAATTTAAACAAGAACCTCCAAAGTAGAGAAGAAAATATTTTAACAGCTAAAGATAAAGTCAAAGTATTTTATGCAAAACTTCATTTATGGTCAACCTCTCTGCAAAACAATACATTTGAGTCTTTTCCATGTGTTCAGAACATTGTTGAAGATAATGCAACAGACCAAACGCTTGTGATAACGGCTCACATTCCTTGCATGATACAGAGCTCGCATAATTTACAAAAAAAACTTTTAACATAATTTCCAGACTTGCCCTCTGAAGCGGACAATGGGCGTAGATGGATTCTAAACCCTTTCTTGGATAAGTCAATAGAACTGGCTGATCTCACCACAAGTATGAAAGAATGTCTTATAGATTTAGCTGCTGATGGCACGCTTAAAATGGAAGTTCTTTCGCAAAGTATCGACGTGTTTTGGATGAAAACAAGAATATCCAGAACTGCAAGAGAAGCTCTAAAATTATTAGTGCCATTCGCCACTTTATACTTGTGTGAACTGACATTCTCTGCAATGGTTGACATTAAAACTAAAAAGAGAAATAGACTTCAATTAGAAAAAGATTTGATTATTAACATTTCCAAAATAGATCCACGATTTGACAAATTTTTGGAAAATAAAGAAGCCCATTCTTCTCACTAAAATTGTGTTTTTGATGTAGTGTAGAACCTTACCTTTTTCTTTTTGCCGGCGAACCCCCGAGTAAGTCTTCGCGACCCCCCCCCCCGGGGGTCGCGACTCACAGTTTGAAAAACACTGCCATAGATTAACACTCTCTATTTATGCATGCCCCGCCCATTTCAAAGCAATAATATAGGTATAGTTCCTAATAGTATAGTATAGTACAGCATAGCATAGTGTAGTATATAGCAAAGCACAGCACAGCGAAGCTTATCTTATCTTGGCTTGACTGGGCTCGGCCGGGCTGGGCTCGGCTGAGCTTCGCTTAGCCTTAGAAGAGCTTAGCTCAGCTTAGCTTGGCTTGCCTCGGCTCGGCTTGGGCTCGGCTCGGCTGGCGGCTCGGCTTGGCTCGGCTTGGGCTCGGCTTGGCTCGGCTGCGGTCGGCCTCGGCTTGGGCTCGGCTTGGGCTCGGCTTGGGCTCGGCGGGCTCGGCTTGGGCTCGGCTTGGGCTCGGCTTGGGCTCGGCTTGGGCTCGGCTTGGGCTCGGCTTGGGCTCGGCTTGGGCTCGGCTTGGGCTCGGCTTGGGCTCGGCTTGGGCTCGGCTTGGGCTCGGCTTGGGCTCGGCTTGGGCTCGGCTTATCTTCGCTTGAGCTTCGCTTAGCCTCGCTTAGCCTCGCTTAGCTTATCATAGCAGCTCCTATTTCGACCGCTTGCAAATGCATAGTAAATAATAATACATAGAATTTATGTCCGTGGTGGTGGACAGCGGACCCACAGGCGGTCGCGCTGACTGCGCAATGCTGCCCACTGCAGTGCCGTGATTCGCACGGGCAGCGGCTGCACAGGAATGATTGATTCCGGAAAGCACCGCGGGTTGCAGGCCGGTCAGCGGCGGCCGGCCGGACGTTCTCGCAATGAATAAGCGGGCCTATGGGAGGGCACCGCCCCATTCCTTCCACGCTTTGATGGAGAGCGAGACGACTCGCCAAGGCGGAACTGTCGGGAAGATATGTCATGGTGTGTATCTGCCGAGGTAGCTCGAGAGGTAGGGGAAGTTGGGGCGGAATGGAACTGTGGGGCGGAATGGAATTTGCATTTAAAACCCGCAGATTTGGAGCCTTTCACTTCTGGAACACGGATTTTGTTGAGAAGTGTGTTGCCACGATTGTGCTAAAGCGTTATGAGGTTAGCATATTAGAAGAGCCAATTATTTTGTCTTTTCTGATTTTCCTTTGTGTCTTAAAAAAACGTAAGTAATGTAAAATATTGTCTTTGGCGTAACAATGCAGAAGTACTAAGTATTTCTTTAATACCTTAGTTTTATGAATAGATGATTCAGTGTTTTTGGATTTCTCAAACAAAAGGAAGGTTAATGTGATTGTTTTGAACCATTTTGTGCGAGCGTCGAGCAGGGTTAAGTGGAACGTTGCTATTCCACTTTGTCCATGTGACTGCGTATTATAACTATAATTGAGGCAATAACTAAAAGAAGGGCCTATACTCCAAAACTGTGTTTTGAGAAAAAGCGTTGCAAGTTTTTGATCATTGCATTCTACACATTGGTGTATGCATTTGAAAGTTACATGTTATTTTAATATATTATAATTATTTTCAAACTTAATTTCATTTAGAACGTAATTAAATTCTCCTTAATATTAAACACGTGGTCTACAGAAAAATACGTTAGAGGCTCTTATTCTGGAGAATGCTTTATATTTATTATTGAAGCGGAGTAAATTATAAATATTAATAAATTTTAATTTGCTGTTATAAGAAACTGCTAATACGTGGGGTGGGTTTTAAGCTACTAATACATAATGTGGTTTGTTACCTCTTTTTTACCTCACAGTTCATCTTTTGAGCTATCAGATTCGGACTCACTTTTGTTGACAGTGGAAACTTCTAGAGGATCAAACTCTTCAAAAACGTTTGGTAAAATTTTTTGCTCTCTTCTTTGAAGTACCCGTATAAATTTCGGTTATCAGTAACTTTTGCCTGGTTTAAGTGGAATTCAAATGACAGGTTAAAATGCAGTGTTCTGGGGAACTATCTTCATGTGAAAGAATATTTCTCTACCAACATAACAAATAGAGATAAAATCATGAAAATTTCCTTGGATATAGATTGAAGTACGCAGAATGCATGTCTGCATTCTCCTGAAGAAGGGCCCAGAGTCATACGGGCCCCTCTTCTATCTACCGCCTCAATTGTTCGTTTTAAGAGTATGTGAATTTTGTTACCCGTCAGTATCTATTGCTCACAAATTGTTAAGAACTGTCTTCGAAATCACCCTGACAAAGTGGTGACTCTCCACAAAGACAGTTTGTAGAGATAAAATAAATCGTCTTTAGATCGACATGTACGTGTAGATAAAAGAAATCTTCATTATATCAGTGTATAATTTTTTTAAATTCTGATTTACATTATTTACCAATATTTGTTTAAGAAGTAGACTTCAACATTATTATCTTTAACTTTGTTCCGCTTTGCCACAAATTTGGGCAAAGTAAAAACTATGTAGACACACCCACCCCCCAAAAAATTAAAAAATGAACCATTTTGACTAAAACCCGCACAGACTTTCTGTATGGTACCGGAGAAGGTATTTAATAATTTTCGAAGTACATATCAATATTTGTTTAAACAAAATGTTCACTGGATTGTTGCTATATGCTTAATGGTTCCACTTTTCCTCATGTCCCCCTATGTTACTGCCTTCAAGTAGCGGAGGCAGCAGTCGATGTTTCAGTTACCTCATGTGAAAGAATTGTGGAAAGTGACGACTTGTGGCTATATGTTTGGACTGTGGACTAAGGACTGTGGTTCATAGTTCTGTGTGTGGGTCGTCTTGCAGATTTGAATTTGGCAGTGTTAGGTACACGACTTTAGGTTCTTTCATTCTTCCACAAAAATGTATGACGAATATATAGTAAATAGGAGAATTGGAAGAACTGTTGTATTAGGTTGCCCACCCGTTCTTGAACACACAACAAAACGATTTTTCTGAGTTCACAGACACTGGCGACAGGAGCCTCGATGATAACAGCAACAACAATAACAATGAAACTAATCACAAAAAGTTATTGTAGTTCGAATTCTCACACACGAACGGAGCCAAATGACTCCTCTGCGAATAACTGCACGGAATCAAATGGGACTATCAACGCTAACGAACAGATCTTTCCACAAAAGTAACTGCACACAACAAGTGCAATTTAATCAACATACCTAATAAAAATAAGAATAAATAAATTCGACAAATATGATAAATCATTGAATGTGGACAGTATTTGATCAAACTTTTTTACTTTATGTTACGCGCAATTTAAAAATAAAACAATTTGTGCGCATACAGTTATATTAGACAAATACGAGTACAGAAAACTGATATTCCCCGATTCCTTTCAGGGCATCCAACGACGAGTTCCCAGCACTCCACGGTGACAGCGTGTGGCGGTGTCTGTGATCTCATTGGGATTCTACACGTGGGGAATGACCGCCTGCTCGCATAGGGAGATATGTGAAGCCGGTAGACTCATGCTTTGTAATGTTAAACCCACACGTGCTTGACATATCGGTGTGTTGGATGGCTTACAACAAGGCACTAGAGACAGCGCTCGTCGGTCGCTCTTTGATTTCAAAATTATTTCATTTCAAGAATTATATTTCTAACAAAGAAGAATATTACGATTATACGGAGGTGTGCAACCGTACAACGTAAGCACGAGCCATCACTGACCCAAAACTGTATAATTCATGTACGTAACTCAACTTGACTACACGCTCTGTACACAGTCCTGCAAAATAATTTTGTAAGGAAAAATATAGATGATTTTTTTATGAATCGTTCTTCGTTTTTTGTAGGGGAACATCCAGTTGGGGAAGTTCACCGCCACCTCCCGATACGCATGCTCTACACTTACGGAACTAATGATCTCAGTAGTTGACGCGCCCGGAATCACTAGCAATCAATCAATCAATCAATCGGTGCCGGATCTCACGTTCCAGAGGGAAGAAAAGCCTTTTAGTCCCTTTAAGTATTACAACACACTCTGCACTTACTGGACTTGTCCACAGCTGTTGTTGCTCCCGGAAATAAAACTAGTGGTGGTATGACAGCACATACTTTCTCGTCCGTGTTTTTCACTAAATTACACGAAAAGGTCTCAAATTTTTCGTCAAACTGTACGTAGTCTTATTTCAAAGTTTGTCTTTATGGAACAGATTTCATTAAGGAAAAAATCTGTATATCTAATATTTTAGTTGTAGGAAAACTCCGAAAAAGTTTTGAACTTTTAGGATTTTCGAAAAATTAAGGTTTTCAACAAACATGAGACCTGCACATTCTGTTTAAAGTAATTCAGACTATCCAACAACAAAATTTAATCAAAGACGATGGAGCCATTTTTTTGAAAATTTTGAAAATGGCCCAAGGGTTTATGTAAATTATCCCCCAAAACTAAAATATCTGTTTTAAATTCAAGGGGCCGCGACATCAGCCAGATCGACTGATGAAAGTATTTTTTTAAGAAAATCGGCTGAACGGTTTAGCCACTAACGTTGTTCACAGACGCACGGACAGACATTTTACGTCATTCGATTTTTCGGTATCAAGGACCCACAAAACTTTAATTCTGTCTACACCACCTATTAAAGGATTTTGTTTTCTCAATGTAAGAACTAAATTTATCCACCTTTTTGTTACCATGGCCCTGTAATTAAAGTTTTACCGCCTAAAACTAGCTTTTTTCAAGTAGTTTTACATAACTTTCTCTCTACTCCGTAGCGAGAAAGTAGAAATAAACCATCAATCAATCCATCGGCCGTCGTTATCTGTGTGCATGGCCCTTGGGTCGTGAGGTGGTGTTGATGCGCCAAGCAAAGGAGGCGCCAAGAGGGTCGTTAGCGCCATCACGAAAAAGCAGCTCGTGAGGGAGTGCTCCAAGTGGTCAGGGCTTGTTTTGTTAGCCGCGCATCAAACAGATGAAGGCCAGCTCCACATTGGGGGAGAAAGAAAGCGCTGTATGGGCGACTGCGATAACTGCGGCGACGAGAACCTCAAATGAAACGTAACTCTGCGGCAGCAAACAAGGCGGAGGAGTGCGGGGACGTCACTGGGGAGGCCGAGGAGGGATTGAGCAAAAGAGAGCAGCGGAAACTTTGACGGAGTGGCTAGCCTCCCTCTCGGGGGGCAAAAACGCCGCCTCCAGGCCTCCCGGGAAAGGGGAAGAGAGAGGCAAGTTCCGGCCGGCCAGCGGCAGGCGACGGGGAGGATTCGGGGTCATAGTGAGAGCTCCCTGCAGCCTTGAGTGGGGACACAAATAAGATCAGCTAGAAAGAACCGAAGAGAAAAATCAAAGCGAATGACGTAATCTGAAATGTACACGAGTGAGGTAAACGTATCTAGATAGCATAGACAGGCGAATGCCGGAGCAGTACCCTTACAAACGGCCACGGACCGCGCGCGATCTTTCCTTCCTCTTTCTTGTCCTATCCTCACCTCTCACACATGCATTTACACACTACACTACCACACATGCCGGGAAACTGGTCGGGGACTTAAAATTTGTCCCAGCTGGGGCGGTTCCCCGCTGGTGGGAGATACCTCGTTTGGAAAAACACCACTAGTCGAAGGTAGGTCGGCGACGGATCCCCCCATCCAGCGGGGGAATATATCCGCCACATCCCGATGAAAAAACACTACACTTACGGACCTCAGTAGTCGTGGCTCCCGCAATCACTAACAATCAATCAATCGTAGATAGCATAGAGCTCAGCGAGGCGTTTCATTTGGTCGCACGCACTTGCTCGAGCGTGTGTCCTCGAGAGCTCCAAGTGCAGCGTCCTCCGCTCGCTCGGTGGGTGACTGCGGGTCAGAGCAAATGGCCCGTTCGCTTTGCGTCGGAGCTTCAGGAAGGAATAATGTCACTTAATATGCGATAGCTTTGCTGAACTACGTAAGTAATAAACTTGAGACCCCTTTCAGATTAATAATCCATTTATTATAGGTAAATACAGTGCTTGATTTATAACATTTTAGGTCTGGAACCTCAAATTCATTATTATTGTAGTAGAAATAGTTATATACGTAATATAGTTCAAATTAATTGTTATTGTAGTAGAAATAGCTATATACGTAGTTTATTACGTAATTTACCGGAAGCAGTAGCTCAGTACATCAACTGATTTCACTGCAGCGCCTCTGACCGGGAGGTTCTAGGTTCGTGTCCTGACGGCAGCAGGATTTTCGACACTAGCTTTTCAGCTAGGTCGAATTCAGTCGCTGTCTGGAGGAGAATTGTATCGGCCGGCTGCTCTGATCTCTCTCTCTGTAGTTTTACGTGGTTTCTACGATCAACACCAGGAGAATGCCGGAGCAGTACCCTAAGAAACGGGCCACGGACCGCGCGCGATCTTCCCTTCCTCTTCCTTATCATATCCTCTCCCTTTACACATACACTTACACTAACGTTCACTACACTACCACACATTCTGGGACACCAGTCGGAAGCTTAGAGCTTGTCTCGGCTGGGGCGGTGCCCCGCTGGTGGGAGAGTCCCGGTTAGGGGGAAACCCCACTAGTCGAGGGTAGGTCGGCGTCGAATATCGCCACTCAGTGGTGGAAGATCACCGCCATCTCTAAAGAATAAACACACAGTACACTTACGGGACTAATGGCCCTGAAACACGAAAAAATCAATCAATTTTACGGAATTCAATAATTGCAAATCATACTTCATAACAATTAGTAACTCTGACTCTATATGAATGTAATTATAATAATAGGAAATAAGAAATAAGTGTCAATGAGGATACAGTTAAATGGAAAATTATTTAATGTTCAGTTTATGAAAGTTGGTCGAACGAAAACACGAAGTTCCCAAGTGTTTCTCCTTTGCTTCTTGTTCCTTTCCTGATTTGTACCCGAGGTATCGAAAGCAGTTCCGCCGCTTTCCACCAGAAATCAAACCCTGGCTAAAAATGCCATATATTGGCGAACTGAAGGAGTACAGTAATTAATTAAATAATGTTACATAGATTTCATAAAAATAGAATATTCTCGCTATTTTCGTCAGCCTAGGCGAACTGTCCATTCCCCCTTTTCTTACGTCATTTGAACTTCTTTTTTGCACGTAGGCACTTAACAACGTCTTTATTTTTGGTTGGTATTCTTGAAATCGTAGCTCTACTAACGGAGTCGCATATGCCGAGTGTCTGATGATCAGTTTCCTCGGTCGCGCGCTTTTCACTCGATACGTGGATGTGAGCGAAAACTTCTCTCAGTGCCCTGCCATCTAGCGAATTTTGTGTTCACTGCCGTGGTGTTCGAGCAAAATTGTCTAGTGCACGAGTCTGGTGTACACCAGTTATTGTAACAGCAATGCAAATGCAGTGAAAGTGGTATATCAATTGTTGCGAATCAGATCACTGGAAAAAGTTATTTCCAGGTATTCGTAATTGTGGGAACAAATGATCAGAGTATTTTAAACAGCTTTGAAACCATTTATCAAGTAATCTAATCCAGATTCCATTGTCATTTTTTATTCATTTTCAATATTGAAAATAAGTAGTCTTTTCATTGCAAGCCAAAGGATTGGAAATTTCTGTGAAGTTACACTTTTCTATTATAATTGCCTTGTGTTTTTGGATTTCGCGTTTGTAATGTACTGCGTTTTGAAAACATTGGAATTTTACAACGATAAAATATTTTTCTGTGTTCCAGCAAATAATTGCTAGAATATCTGAGCTTAAAATACGAAATATATTAAGACTAACTTCTTTTTGCACATACATATTTTATAAGTTCAGTTTTTTCGGGGTGTGATATTGTTTCGAGAAATACATTCTCGTTGGGAAACTAAACATTCCCTTCAAAATTTACAGCAATTCTGCCAAGATTGCAGAAGATTATATCCATTCTTAAACTGTTGGTCTTGTTCCTGTGAAAAGATGATTAACATGAAGCTGTACAACGCTAATTACTGGAGTTGTTGCGAAATTAAATTCTTTTTATACACGAACTGGAGGCACACTTAAAAATGACGGAACAAAAGCAAACACGCATACTAATAATTCATTATAACGAATATTAAATCACAATTTAATTTCTTTATTAATAAATTAAAAAAATCATTTCAAAATTTGCTTAATGACCAGTAATAAATTTTTAAACCACGGTCTTCTAAGAGACCGAGAAACGATTTTAGTGATTCCCTGAAGGGACACTCAGGTAAAATTTTGGCCTATTTGCGATTGTTATCACTGTTAAATCCGATGGAAGAATCAAATTAAATTCCTCTGGTTTTTGTTATTCCCGTTCAGATAAAATACGTTCTCCAAATCCAACAAAGTATATATTGAAGATTAGGTCCACTGTGTTCGCACCGATTGCTCCAATCACTCGTGGACGTTTTCTAATGTCACGGACAGTCCGTCATCTCTTCAGAATTGCCCGCCGCGAACATTAGCTAACTGTGCCGCCCTAAAGAGAGCACCTCTTTGCATAACTACCCGGCCGGTTTTTAACGTTTAATTGCTCAAGGCACATCTTTAAATTATTAGCAAAAATTTGCGAAAAAATGTTCTGTCTTTGTTCTGGTGTTCAAACTTAACGGTAAAATCTCAGAAGTATAGGAAATTACTATGTTATAGACTCCCTATATTCCATCCTCACACACTTCTGGTACCAATGGACATCACTTATCAATGGCTGTGACGCTGCTCCAAACCAAAAAAGTGTAAGTACGTCTTCCCAATCATCACACCGATATATTCGAAGCTCAAGAACCGTTGGTGCTTGAATCGAATTAATGCTTGGGAGCCCGATTGCATATAGTGCTGACCACATATTACAATGATTGGCCAACCTGATAGCAGTGATTGCCCATTCAATTATTTCTAACAAAAAAACTAATATAACGATATTTTAAATTAATTATTATAATACCCAGAAACACAATTTATAAGATGCAGATTAAATAAATAAAATAAATCTTAAATATATTTTGAAGATGTTTTGTAAGTGTTGGGAAAATTACAATATCCTCGTTTTTCACATCTGAGCAAATTGGACTTAATTCAAATGTGTCTTCTGGCCGCCTACGATTAAAATCACAGGGAGTGTGATGGCATTTTTTAAATAGAATTGGCTGGAATACCTTTAAAGATATTCGTAGAATACCTCAAATGTCATCCATCCGTTTGTAGAATGATTTATTTAGCCATCAAGTTATTTTCCTCGATGTAGATCTATCGTATTGTATAACTTCTTCGATCATACCTATCGTATAACTTCTTCAAATCACATTCTGATATTTCTTCGCAGACACACGAACAAGCGACTGTATCTGCTTCTGTCCATGTAGTGATTATGGAATGTTTTCTTAAAAAGCGTTGACCCGGCCTTCTTCTAGATGGTTGTTGTTGAAGGGATTTGGCGTTGGTTTCACAGCTCAAAATTGTTGAACTCTATAGATCTTCCTTCGTCCTTAGCAAACCTTTCCTGGCTAATTCAAGTATCCACCTAACTAGAAAGGATTCTTCTTCTTTAGATAAAACAGTATCACAACATAGAGCTGTTTTGTGATCCAGATTATTGAAACGACACTGCAACCTTGTTCTGGGAACACCAAAATATTTTGTAGCAGAACGCACAGATGCCCCGTTATCTTAACACATTTGATGGCATTTGTCATAGCTCCTGCATCATACACGTGCTTTGGCTTCTTTGGCATTAGAAGATCAATTATTTCTGGCCCACGCAGAATTTACCTGTGTTCATTAATATTAAACGACGATTAAAAACAATGTGTCAACAATTATTATCAAAGTGACTAATAACACAATCCACACACTATCGAAGATAGAGTCATTGGCCACCCCCTATGCCACTAAATACGCAAAGCTAGACTTCTCATTTTCAGCTGATGTCATAGTCACACAATAAAATTTGTGCTTTCTGACTTATAATTGTGTTTTACCTCTGTAATTAACAAACAGCACTTTTGGATATCAGGCTCCTAAAGAAAGTCTTAAGAAATCTTTACGTACAATGAACACACACCGCACTGACAACAAGCATCCGCCATATTGGTAACAGTTGCACTCCTGCGGTCTAAGTGAATATTACAAAATACTCACGTAGCGTTCCTTGGCGCCATTTACGAGAAAAATATTAGAAACAGTGTTAGAATAAGCGGTAATTCCAATTGTAGTTGGAGTGGCCAATCACTTGGAGGTAGGCAATCGCTGTATCGTTTACCCTACAAGCAAAAGAGAGGGCATGGGAAGCCGTGATCTTGTGGAAGGGCGCAAGGAATCACTCTCTGAAAAGATTTTGAAGCAAACGCGCCTAAGCGCGGTTGGTGAGGTGCGGACGATTTTCAGCACAGGATGGATATTATTTAAGTGATAGTGAGGTGGGAATTTATGATTAGTTTTAGAGCTTGGTATTGTTTAAATTGTAGTGTTAAACTGTAATTGGAAATTTTATTAATGTAGTTGGAATTTCGAATTACAATAGACTCCGTGTTTCGAGGGGATGTATATTAGCGTAGCTCCGTAGATGGAAGGATTTTTCAATAAGTGGCTGAATGTAGTCAGCCGCGGGTATATCTTTCATACGAAACACAGATAGGGAAAGTCGCGACTGCGTATTACTTTTGTGGAAAATATTAAGTATATATAATAGAAAATCGTTGAGGACATTCAGGAACATACTTAATTTAGGCAAGGACGCGAAAATTAGTATACCAAGGATTCCATGGACAATATCCTGCAGGTCAGTCGAGAAGCTATCTGTCAAGATCTTGTAGTAAGCTTACGAACTATATGCAAACCCATACGGTGTTTTAATGTTCTACATTGAAAAGTAATTCTCATGAGATCAATAGATTTGTAATATATAGGTGATGAGAATAAACATTAAACCTTTATTGTCGGAAAAGACTAATAATTTATATTAGTTGCAATCAATCTAATAATTTGTTTCAGTCAATAGGACTTCCAGAAATAGTGATTCTGAATATTACACGTCCACATGCAACAGGTAAGGAGTAATTTTGTATCTCGAACCCATGATTAAATTCGAAGTAAATTTAATAAATTAGTGTTAACATTGAGAGAATTTGTGAGCATTGCAGGTCACCGATAAAAATAACAATACTAACAATAGCAGTGCAAGTAATCTCCTTCGTATAGACGTCTGTTGTAAATAGTATCCACATTTGGCAATAGTAAAATGGAAGAAAGATGAGTTCACTAGTATAGTATATATAGTAAAATTATCTCTTTTCTTGTGATATTTTACTTTATATTCCAGTATATATTGTCAATAGAGTATTTCTGTACTCTTTATATATAGAATTTGTGTTTATTGGCTCAATTGGCGGTGACAGTATTTCAGTGTCCTTTCTTGCGCACAAACGAGCGACATTTCCGCACAGGTTTGATTCGTTTTATTGAAAAAAATTATGCGCTTGGTTAGCGACAACGTGGCAATCTAAAAATGCTTTTTCGCTCAGCGGCGCGGCGCGGCACGGCGCGGGGCGGGGCGTGGGTGAACGCGAGCGCAGATATTTACAGTGGCGAGGGCGAATGGGGCGGCGAAGGCGAGGGCGAGGGCGAGTGCGAGTGGTGGATTCCAGCTCCGCGCTGGCATCCACCACTTCCTCTCAGTCTGCTTGCAATTACTCGCCGCCGCCGGCGCCTCCGCACCAAGAATTCGATTTGGTCGAGTGCGGCATGAAGCGCTCTGATTCGGTTACGCCGTCCCGCCCCGCCCCGCCCCGCCCCGCCCCGCCCCGCCCCGCCCCGCCTCCCCCGCTCGCCCCCCGCCCCGCCCGTCCGCCCCGCCCGCCTCGCCCCGCCTCGCCCGCATCGCCCCCCCCCCCGTCTGTTCCCCTATCCGTTCCGCCCTGCTTCGCCTCGCCGCCCTGCCTCACCCCGCCCACCATCCACTTGGCCCGGTCAGGTCCCGCCCAGCTGTGCCCTGCCTCGTTTCGCCTTGCCCCGCCCTGCCTCGTCATGTCTCCCCCCCGTTCCACCACACTACCCACGCCTCCCCCACCCCCCACCGTTGCATGCCCTCGCAGCCGCCAGTGTGCATCAAACTTCACCCCAGGCCTCCCCTCGCCACCGGCCCTGCCCAACACCCGGTCCATCCACCCGGCAAGTTTCGCATTAGCTCGTCTGCCCTGTTCCTACCTCGTCTCCTGGCATCCTACACGCCCCCAACCTCACAGCAGCGACTCTTCGGCTTTACCACTGTCATTCTCTAGGCCCTTCCCTTATCGCCCCATTTCGAGAAATAATTTCCCCTGACTCATACCTCACTTCTATTCACTCCACGCCCGCCTATCCCTCCCCCTCACTCCTTCAACTCTCTACTGTTCTCTGTGCCTTCCCCGCTTCACGCAATTCGCCTTTCCCTGACCTGCCCACCGCACTCGATCTCGATCTCCAGTCTCGCTTCGAATCTTTGCCTTATTTCATTCGCAACAGCCTCCCCCTCCACCCATTCTGCGGACTCCTACCCCCTCCCTTCCACTGCCGTTGCTGCACATTCGCGTTCCTGTACTTTTACCTGCATCACTTCCCCAGCTTTTCGTCGAAGAAACGGGCGAATGCTTTTTGAGAGTGCCTTGTCTGGAATTGCAGATTTTTGCTCTCAGCTCGTTACTTACATTATGAAATATACATGAATGGACAAGGTACATTCCCTTTCTTCTTCGTGTTGTAATACTTTTGAACTCTACAATATTAACGCTATTTGACTCGTACACTTTGGTATATTTGCAATTCTAAAGATGATATTTAGTTCAGAAGTTATGTACAATAACTGTCTTAAGGATTGCATTTAATAAATTTATAATTATGTTTAGTCTACACTTTCATTAGAAGATTATTTAATGTCTTCTTTATATTCGTCTTGCATTGACAAAAGAATATGAAAAAGCTGAATTCAAGAAATTATGTGCGATTGATTGGTTCATTGTCAGTGATTCGAGGCGCGTCAATTGCCAAGATTATTAGTCCCGTATGTGCAGTGTTTACTTTTTCAGCGGCAGTTAGCGGTGATCTTCCCTCGCTGAATGGCGAGATCAGGTGCCTACCTACCATTTGGCAAGCTGAGTTTTCCCTAGCCAGGTAACTCCCACCAAAGGGGCACCGCCACAGCCCGGACAAGCTCTCAGCTCCCGACCAATCGGTAGTAGTGTAGTAGGTAGTAGTGTACCAATCGGTAGTAGGGTGGTAGTGTAGGGCATGAATGTGTCGGTTAAATGGTTCACAGACATTTGTGGTCATCATTCCGTGAGCCGTATATGGTATAACTAGAGGTGCTACAAAATGGCACAGATCTTTAATTTTATAGTTGTAGAAACAGAAAAAAATCAAACTTTTTCGATTTTCTAAAATTCAGAGTTAACCGTGAAAATTGGACCTATGCCCCTTTATAATTTTTTTACTCTATTCCTACATGATATTCAAAGAAAAACTTTGGAGCCGTTTTTGAGAAAATTTTGAAAATGTTCGGGGGCCCTTTCTTGTAAACTAACCCAAAATTTTGAAGTAAGTTTTCCAAAATTCCAAAGCTTCTACTAAAGACAGATGGACAGGGGTTTCTTCAATTAAGAAAAGAAGCTAGCAGTGTAGGTGCTAGTAGTGTTCACGGACGGACGGAAGTTTTGAAACAAAAAACATTATTTCGGTATTAGGGAACCCCAAAACGTGTATTTCCGTTGAAAACTCGAAATCGATTTTCTTCAGCATTACATAACTATCTCTATACTACATATATAACTCCGTAAACACATATGTATACGGGGAAGGTAAAGGTCTCTCATCAAGTCAATGTGATTGATTCATTTTTCTTACAGCCTTTAGCTTCATAATTGCCACCACACTGCCGCTTGCTGAATACCTAGAGTAAACCTAATACGGAACTGCAATCCCTCAACGCCAGCCTCATGGTAAATGAACTAACTGCACATACTCATTCTCGTTTCACAAAGTTCTTTTTTTTTCACATTTCCGTTGCCCACCTATTGGCAGTGCTTTATGGAAGGGTGGAGATTGCGGTATTTTACACAGGCAAAAATTCATACCTTGTCCGACGTGCAGTTCCAACCAGAAAATGCCCCGTATTTACCCTCAGGCAATTTTCATGCTTCACTCCCCAATTCAGGCGTCTCTTTGCTCTGCCTTCCCTCTCCGTCGCCCCTCGGGAGCATTGAATTCCTCGATGCCGGTCCCGCCCCCTCGCGGGCCCGATGAATTATCGAGATACCACCATTGAACAATACCAGACCGTCCGCGTTCGTGAATGTCCTTCTCTACCCTTTAAGCGGCCTCCACAATTGACGTCGTTCCATCACCCTGGAGCCTCATGACCGAAACTGCCAATCTGCATTCTGTCTCAAACCTGCTCCATCATTCTGCATTCTTTTCCTGCCATGCGTGCCAAACTCCTGGTGGAGATTATCTCAATTAGTTTCTATTATCTCCGGGCGGTGCTCAGTGCATCAGTGATGTCACTGCAGCGCCTCTGACCGGGAGATCCTAGGTTCGAGTTCTGATGGCGGCAGGATTTTCGATACTAGCTTTTCAGCTAGGTCGAATTCAGTCGCTGTCTGGAGGATAATTCTAGCGGCCGGCTGCTCTGATCGGTAGTTTTCCGTGGTTTCTCCGATCAACACCAGGCGAATGCCGGAGCAGTACTCTACCAAACGGGCCACGGACCGCGCGCGATCTGTCTTTCCTCTTCCTTGTCCTCTCCTCTCCTCTTACACACACACTTACACTAACATGCACACACTATCACATATTCCGGGACACCGGTCGGGAGTTTAGAGCTTGTCCCGGCTGGGGCGGTGCCCCGCTGGTGGGAGAGTTCCGGCTATGGGGAAACCCCACTAGCCGACGGTAGGTCGGTGCCGGATCTCGCCATGCAGCGGAGGAAGATCACCGCCATCTCCCGAGAAAAAACATGCACTACACTAAAGGGAACTAACGACGGAAGCAGTAGACGCGACCGGAACCACGAAAAAATCAATCAATCATTGTAGTGTTTTACTGTTCGTTTCAAATCCTTATTCTCTCGTTTTGCATTTAATTTCAACTTATTGCACCAGTCCACTGCCTTCAAAACCGCATTATTTTACAAGCGTGGAATACGTAATTGTATGGAAATGTATTCAATAGACTATTTATTACAAATATCAAAGTTATGTAGCTAGACCATATGTCATTTTTTGCACTAGAAAAGCTACATCCTACGATATTCTACATTTTTGAATCAACCCTGATGATCTCTTTGTCTCTTCAAAGCCTCAGAAAAGAGGCTGTATGGTAAGGTTGAGAGGAAAACGTCCGAAGGAAAAAACCCTGCCAGGGTAACAATAACCGTACATACGAATATACCAAAATCTTTACAAGTTATTGGCAGGAGTAGACATCGCGCGCTTCTACTACATTCTCAGTACCTGAAACGAAGCAACATTACAGGAAATCACCCACCACCTTGCCTCTGCTCTTACTTCCCATACATCCAACCCCGTTTACTCCATAATTTGTTAATTTATTTATTTACTTACTCGTACATATTTATTTTCTAACCGGACTGGGTTCCGCACTGCTTAATACTAAACAATGTTATTTTCCCAGACGCTAATTTTCATCTCGTAACATCTGAACCTTTCCTGCCGACTCGGAGCAACTACTGATGTTACTGCAATAGCAACCGGCAGGTTCTAGGGTTCAAGTTCCAATGGTGGCGAATTTTCTATGCAAGCTACATAGATGCTGCTGTCTTGAGGATAATTATACTGCCTGCCTGCTCTGGCCGATAATTTTCCGTAGTTCCCCTGATTAACACCAGACGAATTCCGTAGCAGTACCCTAAGAGTTTACGGACCGCGCGCAATCATTTCTTCCTCATCCATGTACACTAAAACCCCCTTATACACACACAGACACTTACGCACTACAATATCACGTATGCTGGGAGACCAGTTGGGTACTTAGAGTATGTTTCGGTTGGGGTGGTGCCCCGCTGGCATAGATACCTGGAACGGGAAACTCCACAAGCCGGTACTATGTAAGTCGACGCCATTTGATAAGAGGAGGATCACCAACACCTCCCGAGATACATTGTGCATTACACTTACGAGAACAATTACCATAAAAACTGGAAACCAAATAATCAGTCTGAACCTTTCCTAAAAGTTTAACCAAAATGCTTTCATGAAGTGAAATCTATTATCTCTTAATATGTCCTAGGTAAGAGTTTCGTTTCTATGTCTGCAATAGTAGTTTCCCATTTTCCTCTCAATGTTTCGACGGCTCAGCAATTTTAGTACCCGTGGTATATTCGAAATTATATTAAACTTCCTTTTATGTAAAAACTTTTGTAGTAAGTGATATAGGCTTTCAAAAGTGACAGTTTCATTATTTTGTTGCGTATTCTGCTCGCCGTTGCGGTTAGTGTTTTACAAGTAAACCGTAAATACTGATGAAAATCGTGATAATAAAGCACAAACACATTCCAGTAATTCATAATAAAATGACCAATACGCTTTTCATTAACTGCTGAGATAGTAAAATAGAGTCGTTAGAACCATTAAGTCTAATTTCTGTTAAACGTTACTCGCTTTAAAATACCTATGTATCATCAGACAAATAGTGGAATTAATCACATGTGTTGCGACCTGCAGTTTAACAAACGAAATACAAAACAAAGATAATTTAATTGCCACGATATGATCTTAAAATCCTTTCACTTTACGTACGCAACATATAAAAACATAAACTAGTTTAAGTGCCAAGTAAAATATTTTCTGTTGCATTACTGTTTCTGTTCAATTAGACGCAATACCTTACATTAAAAAGAAAAATATATTTATTTGAACAAAGGTATAAATGTATTTTTAACATTTGAACCGTTTAATTCTAAAAGACCAAATACGCCTGTAACATGTATTGCACTTCAGCTCTCTATCAATGACCATACCTCGGTTATGTTTTTCCTCCAGTTTCAGTTTCCATTGAGAAACTCTGAGATGACCCCTTGTTTTGCTTCTGGATATCAGTGTAGCTTCTCTATGCGCACATTTTGATATCTTCTTTACTGACTTATGGAATTAGTCGAGACATGGGAGTGGTTTGTTATTTTATTCACAATACTATAAACTGTGTTCCTCGTTTACCAATGCTAATAAGTATTCTATTACTCGAGAACGAAAAGTTAGTTCTCAAATGTTGCTAACCACGCTTTCTTGGTTCTTTTATTCATTATTGAACTACGTATTGTAGCTTCATTTTTTACTTTATTTTATTTTTACGTTAAAAACCGTGTATGACGTGCTATGGGGAATTCTGTGCACGTATTCAAAAGTCGGTGATCCCTACCCAAAGCCATATACTACTTGAATTTTGAATACAGAAAGAAAATGAGCGTTTTTTGCAAGGATTGTTAACACAACATTCTCTCCAATATTATAAAATCTATTTTCAACGGCGAAACGTACCCACACACTTACTACATTGGTGTGTGTGTGTGTGTGTGTGTGTGTGTGTGTGTGTGTGTGGAATTTTCCACTACGTTTCGCCTATCTTTTAAATTAACATGAAGATCACATTCAAAAGATGTTACTCGTAACCACTTTCCGAATTTATAAATAATCTGGACGCCAGGAAAAGGTTACACTTGAATCTCTGATTATCTATTACTGACTTTCGGATATATTACTAATAAATCTAAATCGCGCGCACATCGTCGCTTCGATGTCGCCACGTCGAGTAGACCGATCCTCCTTGTTGAAGTCCACAATGATCAGCAACCAAGTCGAAACTTCCTCCAACCACTTCACAAGCACTGCCTATACCTTTGTCTTGCGCCTCAGGTGGGCACCTATTTCAAACTGATTACTTTTTCCAAGTCGGAATAATATCCTTCTATTATTATTTTCTATCACATAACCTGGCTATTCACAATTTACTAGTAAAATTTCTAAGTCAAGTCTTATAATTCCACCGCGAAAATATTCAAGTTCACTTTCCAGTTCACTCATGAAAATATTACAAGTCAGGGTTTGCAATGGTACAACACGTAAATTTTACAACTTCCAGTTGCACACCTAATGCGGAAATATTCTAGATTCAAGTTCAATTTTCACTCTCACGAAATATCACAAGTCCCGATTTGATTATTAACCTCAAGAAATTTTCTAAGTTCCACAAATATGACTCGAACGTATGACAAATATAACACGAAAATATGACTCGAAACACTTATAACAACACTGACTTATAGCAAACTAGCTGACCCGGCGAACTCGTTCCGCCTTAACAGCCGGCCCCACCTTTAGCAATGTTTCGTATCCTTCTTGCATTACGGCTTTGTCGGGAAAGATTCGATCGTCTTGGTCGCGGCATTGTTAATTATACTTCACTTCACTTTTTAACACGCTTTTATTAGCATCATGTGTATTTTTGCTTGATTGCTTGCTTGTTCTCCGCTGCAGAACGCTTCTGCACATAAAACGTAGACGAAAAGGCGCCAAAACATACGAAAACGTGTGAAAACGTGCGATAACGCATGAAAACGTGCGAAAACACTCGAAAAGTTGCGAAAACTCGCGAAATCACGCAAAAACTTGCGAAATCACGCGAAAACATGCGAAATCACGCGAAAACGTGCGTTCTCACACAGGAACGCTGTCGGACGGAATAAACAGTATCATGACTCTAAGCTTCCTGCTCACCAAATCGGTACAGCCGTTCTTGAGTTATAAATAGTGTAACTAACACGACTATATATAGATATAACGGCGAACGAAAGTCGGCTATCATTATCGCCTTCTGTTATCAGTGCGGCGTTACAACAATGGGTTACAACAGGCAACAATGACCGCTAACATGCGAAATCACGCGAAAACGTGCGAAAACGGCAAAAACGTGCGTTCTCACACAGGAACGCTGTCGAACAGACGATAAACAGTCCGTCTCCTGGCTCCTCAGCTTCCTGCTCAGCAATTTTCAGCCAAATCGGTACAGCCGTTCTTGAGTTATAAATAGTGTAACTAACACGACTTTCTTTTATAGTCGTGGTGGTGAGCGGATCGCATGCGCGTTTTATATATATATATATATATATATATATATACATATATATATATATATATATCAGTATATATCATATTCATATATCATATATATATATATATATATATATATATATATATATATAAACGCGCATGCGGAACTTGGATCTGCATGGATGTGTCGATCGAGAACAAACTAGTTCAGTTGAACTATTCACGAAAAGGAAGGTACGATACGGAACGGCCATTTAGTGAATTCAACTGTCACCGATCATCGTAGTTCGCCGGTCGTCGTTCACCTAGTTCAGAGATCTCCGGTCGTTCTCTTAGTTCACCGGTCATCATTTATTTATTTTACGTAAAAAAACAGTTAAAAACTGCGTATGACGTGCTATGGGGAAAAGTGAATTGTGTGCACATTTTCAAAATTCTGTGATCCCTACACTAAGTCATGTACTACTTAAATTTTGAATTTTTGAAAGGGAGAAAAAAAACTCCCATGTAATAAAATCTATTTTCAAGGATAAACAAGCAATACATTTTGAATTTTGAAAGGGAGAAAAAAACAAAAAACTCCCTTGTAATAAAATCTATTTTCATAAATAAGCAATAAATTTGGAATTTTGAAAGGGAGAAAAAACAAAAAACTCCCATGTAATAAAATATATTTTCAAAGATAAATAAGCAATAAATTTTGGATCTTATTACTTCCTGCCGCGACAACATGGAAACGATAATTTGAATAATTGTATTTCCCACTGAATTCTAGAAGACATGCACAGAAAATGAAGTTACATTTATGTCCAGAAGCAAAACAAGGGGCCATCTCAGCTTTTGCTCAATGGATCAGGGAAACTGGACGAAAAACCTGATCGAGATGGGGGTCATTGATCCGGAAGCTGTAGTACAATAGTTGTTACAGGTTGTTTATACTCATTTACACAGTTCAAATGGTAAATAAAGCATTATGTATTGTGACATACCGATATGTCACGTTAAAATAAACTAACATTTATTTGTAGACAATATGGTGGAACATGCATTACGAAATATAACGAGAGCTAGAGCTTAGCAACGACCGTGAATAAACAATGTAGTTTTTGTTTTTTTCTAAATGCATTAAGAGATGGCTTGGTGACGAAAGTAGAAAATTTGGGATTGGGCGAAGAAGTTTAGACGGTCAGCTACACCAAAATATAACAAACGTATGGATTGGCTGGGTGAGAGAAGGACGGTCAAATGTTATGAAAAATGAAGGTAGTTTAATACGAAGTCTTCGAGGGATGAATCATGCAGGAAGATTTCATTCTGCTCGGAAACGCGCTTCTGAACTGATCGTATGTTCGTGAGAGGGAACGAGTACAATCGAGATAGAATTGGGTTATCAGTGAAATTTTAAGGACAGTGAATGTTATTGCAGATATTTTGATGTGGAAGCAATATTGATGTATAAATTGGAACTTTGTCGGGAGTGGTAATCGAGGACCAGCTTGGATAGGGGCAGAAGAGGATTTCTTGGAACTTTGGACTACGGCAAGATCGCAAGATATTTCGACTGAGAAGTCTACGAGGGACATCAACGAAGAAAAGATAAGTTAACCGCGGTATAAATTGTAAATTGAAAGATATCTTGATCAAAGGCCTAAAAAATTGTAAATTCACTAAATTGTTTACTAAAACCGTAAAATAAACTTTGTTGAATTTTTTCTTTAGAAAAGAAAGTGATCTTTCATTTAGTCAATCCAAACAGAAATGAACTAGGAATAGAATCATTCTATTTCAGATTCCCAGCTGCGCTGTATAGTCGACGGATCCTATAATCCATTATAGAGGTAATAAGGATTATAATATATCGTGACCCATTGACCCAGCAAGCCGGACGCTAAGATTTTTAGCAGATATAAATGTAGAGAGAGGAAAATTTTGGTATATCTCAGTATCATTGTTAAAATTAATGTTACTTTTCTTGTGATGCTCAGTATAGTCTCTAATTGTATAGAAATAGTTATGCAGCAGAAACGATTTCACTTGGGATTTAAACTTTTCTATTGAATTTAATCGTTTAATGTCATCTGGCAAAGTGTTGTAAAATAATGTACATGTATTGTATGAGAATTTTTGTAATGAGCTGTTGATACTGTCACCTGATGAATATGATTTCTACGTCGAGTGTTATAGTAGTAGACTTCGGCATTTTCTGAAAAATATTCCTGCCCTTGAGCAAGTCATTTTTACAAAACCACTGATTCGTAAATAAAAAGACACGGTAATGGTAGAATTCCTAGATTAATGAAGAGAGGCTTACATGAATCACGTGGGTGGGATTTGGTTATTATTCGTACAATTCGTTTTTGTAATCTAAAAGTCTGGGAGCTATAAGATGTATTTCCCCAGAATATTATGCCATATCTCAGGCGGGAATGAACATTCGCGAAGTATACACAACGAGCAGTATGAAGGCTGACTGAATTTGCAAGAATTCTGAACGCGTAGCATAATGAATTTTGTGTTCAATTCATTTAAATGGACGTTCCATTTAAGGTTTGATTGAATTGAGAGACCTAAAAATTTTGTTGCCTTAACATCAGTCAATGGTACACTCTTCATTTTCAATGGAGCACAGAATTGTTTATTTGAAATGGAAAACTGCATTACAACCGTTTTCTTTTCGTTTACTATTAATTTGTTATTTCGGAACCAATTTGAAACATCTGATATTGTACTATTTACGGTTTCGTTATTGCAAAGGATGTTCGTATCATCCGCAAAGAGAACCGTTCTTCCGTTTCGAATCGTCGAGGGCATATCGTTTACGTAAAGTAGGAACAGAATAGGGCCTAAAATCGATCCTTGAGGAACTCCATATGCAATGGGCATCATTCGTCGTTCATTTCAGTTCAGAGACCCCTGATCGCTCCCGAATTTCGCCGATCGCCGTTCCACGTTCACTTTAGTTCAATTTAAATAGATGGACATGTTTTTCAATTATATTTTTATTATATATTATAATTATTATTATATCAATTATATTTTTATTATCAATTACCAGCAGAACCAGGCAGACAGGCCTGGTATACAAAACACAGTTTTGGAGTATAGGCCCTTCTTTGAGCTATTGCCTCAATTATAGTTATAATACGCAATCACAGGGACAAAGTGGAATAGCAATGCTCGACGCTCGCACAAAATGGTTCAAAACAATCACGTTAACCTTCCTTTTGTTTGAGAAATCCAAAAACACTGAATCATCAACTCATAAAACTAAGGTATTAAATAAATACTTAGTACTTCTGCATTGTTACGCCAAAGACAATATTTTACATTACTTACGTTTTTTAAGACACAAAGGAAAATCAGAAAAGACAAAATAATTGGCTCTTCTAATATGCTAACCTCATAACGCTTTAGCACAATCGTGGCAACACACTTCTCAACAAAATCCGTGTTCCAGGAGTGAAAGGCTCCAAATCTGCGGGTTTTAAATGCAAATTCCATTCCGCCCCACAGCTCCATTCCGCCCCAACTTCCCCTACCTCTCGAGCTACCTCGGCATATACACACCATGACATATCTTCCCGACAGTTCCGCCTTGGCTAGTCGTCTCGCTCTCCATCAAAGCGTGGAAAGAATGGGGCGGTGCCCTCCCATAGGCACGCTTATTCATTGCGAGAGCGTCCGGCCGGCCGCCGCTGACCGGCCTGCACCCCGCGGTGCTCAATCAGTCCTGTGCAGCCGCTGCCCGTGCGAATCACGGCACCGCAGTGGGCAGCATTGCGCAGTCAGCGCGGCCGCCTGTGAATCCGCTGTCCACCACCACGGACACAAATGCTATGTATTATTATTTACTATGCATTTGCAAGCGGTAGAAATAGGAGCTGCTATGATAAGCTAAGCGAAGCTCCGATATGAAAGATAAGCTAAGCGAAGAGCCGAGCCCAAGCCGAGCCCAAGCCGAGCCGAGCCGAGCCAAGCTGAGCTAAGCTCTTCTACGGCTAAGCGAAGCTCAGCCGAGCCCAGCCCGGCCGAGCCCAGTCAAGCCAAGATAAGATAAGATAAGCTTCGCTGTGCTTTTCTTCTTTCGGCAACGCTATGCTATGCTATACTATACTATTCCCCCTTTCTCTTTCCTCCATTTTCTTTTCCCCTCCTCCCTTTTCCCGTTTTCTCGTTTCCCCCTCTTTCCCTTTGCCACTTCTCTCTCATTTCCCTTTCCCTCTCTGTCACTTCCATTTTTTGCTTTTCCCCGTCTCTCTCTTTTTCTTTTCCCATTCTACCTTTCCCCTACTTTCTTTCTTCCTTTCCCCTTTTTTCTCCCTTTCTTTTTACTCTCTCTCTCTTCTCTCTCCTTCATTTATCCCCCTCTTTTACCCCACATACTTTCTTTCCCTTTTACATTTCTTGTTTTTCCTTTCTCTTTTTTTCCTTTTCTCTCTTTCTCTTTCACCTCTCTTTTCCGTCTTTGCACCTCTTTCCCTCTCTTTCATTTCCCTTCCCTCCCTTTCTGCCCTCCTCTCTCCATCCTGCGCTGCTGGTCCTCTTGCATAAGAGGTATTTTTTTTAATTGGTTATTTAAGGTCGCATCAACATCTAGATCATTAGCGACCACTATTGGTGTTAACGGTATGGTATCTATGATGATGGAGTGATATGATGATGATAAGGGGTGAAAGGACGAACACAAATACAACCATGCCCGAGGCGGGACTCGAACCCGCGACCCTTCGGTCCGAGTACGACACTACTGCCTTAGCTATCTCGGCCACCGGGCCGACTAAAGAGGTAGTTCTTTACTCTATGCCTCCTGGTCTCCTCGGCCTCGTCGGCCTCGTTCCGCGTCAACGGCAACGCTCAGCAGTAACGAAGCTGGCTTCCCGTGATTGGGAATTGCATTTAAGTGAAGCGCCATCTTGTGCTGCAGCGCCTTCTAGTAGTTACAAAAAACGAAGAGCATACAAATCTCAGTGAAAACAGAGAGTAACGTAGAGTGCCAACTGTCAATGAGATCGGTCACAATACAGTATTCTAAAGTGTATCAACCAGTGGTATCCATAGGAGACTTTTACCTAAAGCAGGTAGGTTCAAAATATTCTGAACAAAATCTCTCTCTCAGGGTTGGTGTCCAATCCTTTCTTCTCATCGACACAATCCACTTTTTGAGAAAATCGTCGTTTTTTAGTGGAATTCTAAAAAGCAAGGTTAACTATAAAATGATGTCGCTTTTGTACCGTATTCTAACAAAATCTCAAGCAGTATTTGAAAGTCGTATCTTTGGTAGTACATAGCTATGAAAGTAATTTCATATCATTTTTTTAACTTGTTAGTGCAGTTGTACTCAGCACATCAAACAGGCACGCTAATGAATGCTCTCACGCAAAATACATAACAGAAAAACTTCAAATATTGGCGGAAACAATTCCTATATCACAACGATAGCACAGGCACAAGAGTATGTTTTGCCAACTGTCATGGCGACTGCCGGGGAAGCTGACTTCACTTTGTCCTATCCATAGAGTACATACGTGAGTCATCTATATCTTACACATCATTGGTCATATCCTGAAGAGGAGCCTCTAAATATTTCGTATCTATTCATACACTCCTTTTTGTGGAATTGATGTCAATTACATGCCGTTGAATTCACTTTTATTAGTATAGATGACTCAATTCAGCGGATAATTCAAAGTATTTAAATAAAAAAATAAAATGAAGATAAAAGTTCCTTATTCTTTTGCGGAATTGTCATTCAGGGGTATTGCACCACATGAAAATGAATGTTGCGTTTATTATAAGATGAATGAATGAATGCGTGTTTATTATACATGTAATGTTTTTTATAAACCCCCTACAAAAAGAAGTTTATTTTAGAGTAAGCAAAGAGTGCTAAGAGTTCAATTTTTAGCACTAGCGCTAAAAGTGAGATAATATTCATTATAATCCGATAAAACTGGTAATGTAACAACGAAAACAAAATACATTCTTCTGATCGCATGAGCTACTTCTGAACTTCACACAACATGGATTTGATTTGTATGTTTGAATTAAAATATAATGAAAGACAAAAAAGGCTGACTAAAAAATAGTGCATGACAGACGTGGTAAAAGAGATTTGATTTTGTTCGTAGGACTGCGCCATTCGGCTTATCGGCATCGTGTTGCAACATTTTCTACACGAAAAACAAAATGCAACATTTACCACTCGGATCATTAATAACTAATTTTACATCTCTACAATAAAGGCAGATTCTTCGCATTTTTTACAGTTCGTCATGTAGGCCATTTTTATATCAATTAAAGAAGGCGGTTGCCAAGACAACTGCCTTGTTACCATGAAAAAGTACTTCATTCATGGAAATTGAATGAGGTATCCCTTAGTAACTCCCTATAACCTACTGCTATTCCCTGAAATATCAAACATCTTATTGCAAAGTAAAATTACGAACTTTTCCATATATCTCTTTTACTATAATTTTTATACAATTGTAGAAAAAATATTCATACTTCGTGAGGGTGTTTTCTTTCATGGTTTTGGTTGATTTTTTGGCCTCGACCTACCGTCTCGACAAAAATTCCAATTTCAACGGTGAAACGTCGTCCATGTTCAACTATCTCCTTCTTTGAACTATTTCACTAAAATGAACGATTTTATAATGAACCGTTCATAAAAAAAGACTTTGCTCATTCTTAGATATCTTAAATCATGTTCCACCTGGATTGTTGGATCTCTTAAAATCTTTGTCATCAACAATTATTGTGGTTTAAGACGTAGATGAAACTACATCAATTATTTTAGGGATGCTAATGCGAAAGATTAATCAAATACTTTCCTATTGATTCACATGACAGGCTTCCTACAGCAACAGCATTATAGGAAACCTCGCTTGTGCTAAGTGCTACATATATTAAAACAATTTTTAGTGTCGTCAATTGCCGAAGATGTTCATTGGATTGTTGTAGAGCAAATGGCACGATTTGTGAATAATAATAATAATAATAATAATAATAATAATAATAATAATAATAATAATAGTGAATGTAATATTAAGTCTTAATACACTACGTATATACTTGTATGTAAAGAACTTCTTGAATAATTTGGCAATCATGACAAATGTCAACATTAATTTCTGTAATTGATGTTTAAATGTTATTGATGATAACAAAAAACACGAGTTTCTTGTTGTTTACGATCCACTTAAATAATTTTAAGACTTTTAGATCAGCCATTTTGGAAGCAGATCCACAACTACCACGCGTTCTCATCCACTTCTCTATCCAAACCCCGCGGTCGCAGACCCACATGGTACTTCCTGCCACCTCTCGCAGCCTATAATCCTCGGTGAGAAACAGAGTATTAGGTTGCTGGACCAGTTTTCCTCATGTCAACCCCGACCAACAAATTCAACACTTTTACATCTTCCAACTGAAAAAAATGGCATTTCTTTTGTTATGCCTGCAACTTCAGTTCTTAATTTTTTGCTCCAACATCTAACATCATTCTTCGCCGAGTCACGTGATACGTTTTGGTATCTGTTTACTTGAAATAATCTCAAATTCGTTCCTAGTTACTGCACATGTAAACTATCATCCCTTCCTCCATTTACCTATTCATACATTTTTAAATTTAAATACTGTAAATTACAAGATTCTCTACAACTGTATGGCAGTGTCACATTTTATCTGCTTATAAGTCCCTTAAATCTCTAAATCGAATGTTTTTTGGGGTTGTTGGATTAATGTTTGAAAACTGGTTATAAATGTATCAATGGCTTAGATTTGCATAACGATTAAATTCTGTCATGAGCAAAATTAGCTTGACGCTAAGCACAGCATAACAGTCACACCAGTGCGTGAGTGGTAGGAGTATTACGAAATGTAGAATTTAGAGCGGAACGATTCCCTGCGCTGCATAATGAGGCCACTTTACATCAGAATAGCGTAACAGTTGCGCTGTGTTTATCTGGATATCTAAGTCGTGGCGCTCACGACTGCTGTATTTTCACAGCAGGAAGTACACAAAATTATCTCTAAAATGTACTGCAATATTTATTGTCTCTACAAGATGTTGTTTAAAAGTAATTGGCGAAAACATATCCCTATTTTCCTGCAAAATGAATAAATTTCAAATGTTTGGAACATAAACTAAGAGTACTACGTGTGTGGAAAAACATGCGTATGTATATGCAAATTGCAATGAATGAAAAATTAGGTCATTTTAAAAACAAAAAAAATTACTGTGAACTTGTAAGGTTTATCTAGAATGTAAGCATCTTTTAATATATTAGTTCTAGGTGGCACCTAAGAACATTCCTAACTTCGTAAATCATTGTTCTAAAAGACAAAATAGATACATTGGTTCCTAGTTTTGAACGACCAGCTTATGAACTCTGCCATTCACCATTATATGCCCGGTATTGTACGCGAGTAAATATTCTAATAACGAGTAAGTAGCTTAAATTTTATAGTGTAATATAATATTTTTTCTTCAATTAATTTTACATAAATTTCGAGTTACTAGTGTATTTGACAACCCATGCTACGAAGAAGGGGCTCACAGAAGAGCTTAATTTCAAACAATGTAACAGTAGATACAAGAAGGTCTCACTTTCCACAATAATGCTTAAGAAACATAATACTGACCACATCTGCCCCCCTCCCCCAAGTGCCACATCTATCCTCTACCTTTCATCCTTGTCTCCACCTCTACTCCCAGAACCCTCACAAAACACGTAACACTTAAGAAGCACAAAAAGCTGTTTCTAAGGGTCTAGGTTGCATCGTTTCCGAGTCATGAGCTATTGTAATGTGTGTTAATGTTGTGTTCCTTCTGCCATAATCTGATAAACTTGTATTTTTACTTTCTCGTTTACGTATATAACGAGTAATATACGTAATATAGAGAAGGTTATGTAATTTTGCGGAAAATCGATTTCGAGATTTCAACGGAATACACGTTTTAGGGTCCCCTGATACGGACTTTATTTATTTATTTATTTTTTTTTTTTCAAAACTTCCGTCCGTTCGTGATTACTACTAGCGCCAAAACAATGCTTACGATCTTTTTGAAATTGAAGAAACCGCTATCCATTTGACTTTAGTTGAAGATTTTAAATTTTGAAAAACATTCTTTAAAAGTTGGGGTACTTTACACGAACATTTTCAAACTTTTCTCAAAATCGGCTCCAAATTTTTTCTTTAAATTTATTGTAAAAATAAGAGTAAAATACACTTATGAAAGTGCAATAGGTCAGATTTTCACGGTTAGCTCTGAATTTTCGAAAAAATTGCAAAACTTCGATTTTTTCCGTGTTTTCCGACAACTATAAAATTAATTATAGAGATTTTCCCGTCAAATTAAATTTGTTGTCCATAAATAGTTCTGTCATTAAGGTCTTGTGTAGATTTTTTTGAGAATTTTAGTAGTTTTCGTGTGTCAGAGCATACAATTTTTGTAATTTTAAAATATAAAAAAAACAAGATGTTTTCATAAATGGGTAAAACACTTTCTTCACATTTTTGGTAGGACTAAGACCAAATGAACCCTATACGATGGCATAAACTCCATTTAGCTCTATTCCTTTGTGTGTGTGTGTTTTAAATTACAAAAATGTATTTTTGACTTGTCTCTCACGTCGGTGATATGTAAATTAGAGTCGATTTCTTTACGTTATTATATTTATGAGTATATTTGCTTTCAATAATGTCAGATAAAGTTTTTCAAAAAGCCAACAGTTTTCTGTGAAAAGTAGCTCAAATTTCCGCATTTTCAGAAACACTCAAACGTAATTTTCTCAAAAAGGTTCCAATTTTTTTCTTCAAATTTTTGCAATGGATAGTGCTAACATTTTAATGTGACGTAAAGTTCATTTTGGGGTATTCTTTTGTTTTTTCAAAAATTACACAAATGTAATTTTTTTAAATATCGCCGTTAATATGCACATTTCCATCGATTTGAATACATTATAATGGCGCGTGGAAGTCTCAAATGACTTCAAATGATTTCTAAAACTAATACATTCCTGTGAAATAGACTTCAAATTTTGCATTTACAGTAATGCTTAATCGCCATTTTCTTAAAAATGGCTTCAAATTTTTCAATGAAAACGAGGCTTTGCCTATTATATTACCTTTAATATTCTTGAAGTAATATTTTGGTTCTACTATTAGGAAAGCAAAATGAGAAAATGTCAAAAAATTTACTTTAGGTGACGATAGAAGGCAGTTGGCCAGAGAATGGAGCAATACTTTAATGCCAGGCCACACCAAGGAAATTAGAAAAAAATGTTATGAAAAAGCCTGTGCCATTCTAAAGAACCTCTAGTTTTGTCTTTAAACTATTTATTACAGAATTTTCTATTCAGTATTAGCACAACCACGGGCTTTTATGTTCATGATTTATTATAAATAGTGAAAACCGTCGTATATCCTTAACGTATACAGAATAAATAATTTTGAATTATAATAGACATTTTAAAAAATCAGCTTTCAGATTCAATATTAAGAATATTTTACTTCAGAACTACTTTTCAAGTTACTGAACTTTAGCGTCAGATTTTGACGTGATTATAACAAACATATATTGTGACATTTCGGTTCATCGGCCAATCGAAATCGGGCTATAAAAAGTGTCCTTTGTTGATCACAGCGTGATTCGAACACAGGCCATCAGAGGGCAGGGTTGAAGGTGGCGGACTGGCGAGCTGCAAACTCGAACGGAACGCTGAGAGTTATACGTAGTGGATTATGCACGTGTTATTTTCCGAGTCCAGCTGCCGTTGTGAGTATACGTAATTTTGGAACAGTGACGTCGCCATGATCGGACGCGCGGACTGTAAGTGTATTGTTTTTTTTAATAGTTGCGTCCTTTTTGCAATCCCTGTCTTAGCCCATCTGGGGGCACATAGAGGGCGTCCCACCAACAATGGACCACACCCATAACTTATAATATTGTATTGTTTGAAATATTTTTAGTTTTCGAAAAATTTAATCATTTTCAATTTTTCAATGGAATTATGTATTTTTCTCGCCGCCAATTGATGGATCATAAAAAGAGTAATACATTGATGTATCTTATTTAATATTTTGATTGTAATTTGAGTGTAAAATCATAGTTTCTGACGTGTGATTTTAAATTAAAAGGGCAGTATTTCCTGTAGCAACCCTTGCCGTTGGGGAAGGTAGGGTTCGCGACGGCCGGGGCCGCCGGGGCTGTTACTTAGGGCGGTGCCGTGAAGCGAAGGCCACCTTCTCCGAAAGCGACAGTTCCAAGGGCTGCTGCAGGAAACAGTGTACATTTAATTGAAAATCACATGTCACAATTTTATACTCAAAATATTATCAAAACCTCAACATAAGTAATATCATTCCATTCTTCTCTTTATGATCTATCTATTGAAGTGAGAAAAAGGCGGTTTCATTTAAAAATCAACCATATTTACTTTCTCAAAACCTAAAAATATTTCAAATAATATCTCTACACCACATTACTTGCCCCATAATTAAGCATTGTAGAGCGAAAACTTTAGTTCGCTATTGTGAACCGTTTAGAAAATATGGGGATGGCTTGTAATTGGTGGGACTCCCTGTATATATATTACATTTCTGGAGTAATCCTTCATTAGGGTTTTGTGCTTTTCTCACGTCGTTGCCCATCAATGACTTTTATCCCTTCAGCCAGGGGCTCATGCCATTCAGACAGCATTTACCGCAGTGAATGTTCACATATAATTAACAATACGAATGTTCAAATAAAATATACATATTATCATTTGTAAATCAATGTATTTAGTGTGCTAAGCTGTGAGCATCACGAACACTCCTTTTTTCGAAAAAAGGAAAGTTTAACAATTAACATGTTAGTGTTGACCAACAAAAGTAACGCTTTCTGATACGATCTGAACCATGATTTCAAACTATGATTTCGAGAATTTGAAGAAATAATTTTAGGAACCAGGCTCATTGAAATCAAAACGGTATAAAATATTTGGAGGAAGAAGACGAGTAATAACCTCGCCTTCCAGGGAGAAGAGAAGTTCGACTGCGCTCGGAAAAGAGGGGAGGGCGATTGGTATTGCACTTGAAGCCACACGCCATGCGGTCGCAGGGCTTTCTTCCTGGGGACTAACGGAGTCTGGTGCAGGGCGACTCCCAAAGTGACACGAGGGATCGGTCGCCCAAATGTTTCGGTTTTCTTTTCACTCTTCTTAACACAACCGGCTTAAGTGACCTAGAGGATCAATTAATTCCACTGCAGGGCCTCTGACTGGAAGGTCCAAGGGTTTGAGTCCAGAAAATGGCAACATTTCATTTTAGTTGAATAACTGAATTCGACTTCAGCCACACTTTGTAGGAGAATTCTAGCGGCAGGCTGCTTTGAACCGTAGTTTTCCGGGGTTTCATCGATCAGTGTTAGGCTAATGCTTAACAAACAACCCACTTTCGTCCGCTATCTTACCTTCCTCTTCCTTGTCCTTTCCTCTCCCCTTAGTGTTGCACTACACTACCGCATATGCCGGGACACCACTCGGGAGGGGCGATGCCCCGCTGGTGGAAGATATAATCCACTTTTCCTTGTGCCCTCGCTACACTAGTTGCGAGAGGAGTGGGGAGTTTGGTTATTTTCACAGAAGGAATTTTGTATCAAATTTGTGATGTGTTTTTCGATGCAAAATAGTTTTTATTACAAGGAAGCGAACATTTCTGGTTATCAGATTTTGCCTACAACGCTCGTTGCTAATATTTATTCTAATTCAAGTAGTGTTGGCAAAGGAGTGGGGACAGGTATTCCGGGCCTCAAGAAAACGTGCGCGTATAATACTTGGTTGGGGAAAACCCCGCAAGTAGATGGGTAAGAGGGTGCCGGATCTCGCCAACCAGCGGGGGAAGATCACCGCTACCTCCCTCGATAGAAACATACACTCCTCTACCTTTAGTGATACATTACGTGTACTAGTGTAGTACATGTTAGTGTAAGTGTGTGTGTGTGTGTGTAAGGGGTGAGGATAGCGCAAGGAAGAGGAAGGAAAGATCGCGCGTGGTCCGTGGCCCGTTTGTTAGGGTACTACGGCATTCGTCTGGTGTTGATCGGAGAAACCACGGACAACTACCGATCAGAGCAGCCGGCCGCTAGCATACTTCTACAGACAGCGACCGAATTCGACCTATCTGAAAAGGTAGTGTCGAAACTCCTGCCGCCATCGGGACTCGAACCTAGGACCTTCCGGTCAGAGGCGCTGCAGTAACATCAGTTGATGCACTGTCCCACCGCTCCCGCTCTTTGTTTTGACGTGAGACAGATGAGGGGCGTGGCGCGTGCAGTGAACTCAAGAACTACACTCCTCAATGAAACAGCCAATTATACATTTTCCAGCAATTTTCGTTTGAAACGAAACTGATTGGGACTAAGGAATGGCTTATCCCTTTTGCCACTGGACGTCAGGAAGGAACGATTGTCGTACACTGTGGTAAATGGAAATGGGTAGGTGTTCTTTCCAGAAAAGAGATATAAGGAAGCTTGAAAAGAGCTTAATTGCTTTCTATAGAATGCAATTAATTTACTTTCTTGAGGTAATTCGAAATCTTCAAGGGAAGATTAAAGTTTCAATTTAAACACGACAAAGTACATTCAACCGCAATAAAAACTTCTTCTTCTTCTTCTTCTTCTTTTTCTTCAGGTATATAGGCACAGCCTGTTACACCTCCGTTCCCGTCTGGTCATCACAATATGGTGAGTCCGGCTATGGTTCTGGAGGAATTTAGTAATTGATTTTGAATGTTGTTATTGATAAGAACTTCGTCTCGCATTTATCGAGAACCTGATTCGAACTGTGTTTCTTTATAGCTTTTTGGATTTGGAATTTAGTAATTGATAAGAACTTTGTCTCGTATTTATCGAGAAACTGATTCGAATTGTGTTTCTTTATAGCCTTTTGTTTTTCGTTTCATTCTGTTTCTCATTCTTATTCATTCTACGTCTGGATGGGAAACGTATACGATTATTCATTCAGTATCGTCAGGGCGCACTTGTTCATTTTCCATGAGCTGACAACATTTACTGTTGTTATTACGGCAGAATTTAAAATAAAATAAAAGTTTTGTATGAAAAATATAAGGTTTTATTTCTCCCCAGAAGCTGTGTCGGAAGGACAAAGATGAGTTGCGGCACCACTGATATAGAGCAATTTTCTTAGATCTGGCTGTAAATTAAGTTTTAAATTATATGATAGGCCACAGAGATAGACTTGAACGTTGTTATTCCAATTTTACTCATTCTATCTCTGCACTATATTTTGTTCATATTTTACAATTTTCTAAGGTTATTTCTTGCAGGTAATCTTGCCAGAACTTCCATTTTCTATTGGTCCAACGACCTCCTATAAAGTTTGAGACCATTTCTATTTTCAGAGTGGTGGTGGTACATATATCTTTCACTAATATATATTTTTTATTTTGAGAAATAATTATTTGTGCCAAAAATGCAAAGAAATAATTATTTGTGCCCCTGCCGAACTAGCAGAGATTTTTGAACGATTCCCACCGATAAATTTGGAACCTCTAATTTGTTTAGCCTCGTCAATAATACTCAATTATCTCTTTTTCTTATAATGTGAATGTATCTTAATATCATAGAAACAGTTTCGGCCATTTTCGTTTGTTGGACATTTTTGTCAGCGATTATTTCTGGTTGGACGTTTTGTAGTAGAAATTATGCAGTATTCATTTCTGTAGGTGGATCTCTCTGTAACTGGGACTTTCTGAAGTGAACATATTTACCTCAAACCATGAAAACATACTATTATTGATTTACTAGCAAAGTACCCGGCGTTGCACGGGCTTTCTTCGTATCAAGTCGTGTGAAAGAAGAACAAGATCAATTTTATATAAATCATGATGCTAAACATTATTTTAAATATAATTGGTTCAAATTTTCATAAAATACTGTAAAGCCATTAACAAAGGGTGCGCATGTACGGAAAACATTATGCCACACTGCGCCCGCGGTTTTGATTCTGACTGAGGTCGAACGCGCGCTGAGTCAACGAAAGCCCCCGGCATCGGATGTGTCTGGTGAGGCGCCGATGGCGGAAACGGCGTTCCCCCGCAACAACCGGTGGGAGCTGTAAACGTGTAGCGGCCCCCGGAAGGAGGCCACCACGCGACCGCGCGTCGCCCATTCACACGCCACCTTCCATTCACGCTCGTCGTGCCTTGGGGTTTCGCTAGTGCTGCACTCTCGTAGCGAACATAGATGACGTTCAAGCTTTAGGAAACGGACTGGAGATGGTGCGTGGAACTTGCGCACGGTGATGATGTATTTGGCCGCTAGAGGGCATTCACAGTCAGCAATCGTTACCCTGGTATGAGCGTACCACTTCATCATTTAGAAACCCTAGTCAATGACCTTGCAACATTTTTGTTGACAAGTGGTCTTGAATTGGCTCCCAAATTGTGTCAATTAGTTTTATTTAATAAGATTAATATAAACGTTAACAAATACCATCTGAATAATCGTAAAACAACTATTAAACATCTAACCACATTAAATTCTTAGACATGCATCTTGACAAGAGACTTTGGCAAACCCATATCAATAATCTACGAATAAATGTAATCTTCCGTTGATAATTTTGACTTGCCTCAGAGGAACTTTTTGTGGGGGCAGATCCGAAAATATTAATTCTTTTGTATAAATCTATTATTAGGTCTAGATTAGAATACTGCGCATTTCTAATTTCTCCGTATTTTAAATCTTGTTTAAATTCCCTACAGAAAATTCAAAATAGATCTTTGAGAATAGCTATGGGACATAGAAATAGCACTCCCATAAATTTTATTCTGGCGAAATCTGAAATACCTTTCACAGACATTAGATTCACATTTCTTGGTTATAAATATATATTGAAATGTCTTAATTACAAAAACAATCCTGTTCTGGAGAAATTACAGTTAATCTTGCAGAACATTGACAACTTTGAAAAATCCCTTTTAATAAAATGTTATGAAAACTCGTGGTTTCTAGTGATTTAATTTTGTACATACGTTCTTAAAGCCAATATTGATCATCTTCTGGTAGAACCATTTTAGAATCATATCCATAAAATAAATTTAAGGAATTATTTATCATGGAAAAGATACCATATTTTTACAGATGGCTCCAAAATAATAGAAAATTATTTTGAACGTCAGTTTGCTATCTCTAGTGATAATGAATTATATAACAAATCATTTAAAATTCCTGATCTTGCTTCTGTTTTTTCAGCTGTCTTTAGCAATTATTTATACTCTTGATTTAATAAATGAAATGATGATCTTAACTTCAAAATCTTCACTGATTCGCAAAGCGTTCTGAAGTCTTTGGATGGTTCTGGTGGTTTTGGAAGAGAATCCCCTTATTACTCATTGAAAACCAAAATTATTACGTATAAAAATGTGGCAAAAATACTACATTTATTTGGATTCCTTCACATTAAGGTTTGAGAGGGAATGAATGGGCTGACATGAAGGCAAAAGAGCTGCAAGAATTGGCAACCTTCTAAATATTAATATTCCTTATCTGAATTAATTTATGATTAAATAAATCTATATGTAATAATACATTGAAGTTAATATCTGGGTAAAATTAAAGGAAAACATTATTTTGATTATATTTTAATAATTATAAGAAACCTTGGTTTTACCTGTTTACTATTCCACGAGAAGTTGTTATTACTATGCATCGCACTAGAAGCAACCATATGTCTCATAATAGCAGTTTCTATAGATATCAAATTGTTAGCAGTGAAATTGTTGAATGTGGCGAAGGGCCTCAATCTATTGAGCATGTCTTTTGGCAATGCAATTTTTATGAACAAGAAAGGAAATAAATGTTATCCATTTGCGCAAATTTATTAAAATGTCCTTTTCCTATTTATTCATTGTTATCGGTTTTAGACAAATATATTTTCCCAATTATTGTAAATTTCATTTTAAAAATTAACACAAAAAATTAATTTTATATCAGTTACTTATATTTTTATGCAAACATTTTATGTTCGTTTCTTCTTAGCTTTGTCTTATTCATTATGGAATTTATTGTTTTCTTTATTTGCACAATTGCAATGTTTTTTTAATTTTAATTTTTCAATGTTTCAGCGTTTTGGCTCTGTAAACATGTTTTAATGCCAATAAAAAATACTACACTATACGCTAATATGAGGACAGGATGTGATGCGTTATGTACACCTGGTATCCTAGATTGCAAATTGGCTCGTGAAATAATTTTTTTTTTTCTTTTTTGCCAGAGTAACTTTACGCATTACCTATTTTATATCCCGATTGCCTTTATAGCAATCTTTATTTCGGAATGTGTCTGCACGTGAATGATTTAGTATCTTTTTTAATGTGACCCTCCCTCTAATCTCAATGAAATCCCACGACAGTGTCATTATACGATTGTGAATGAAAACCTTTTTTTTTCTTTTATTATCTCAGTGAGTCTATTAACACGCCGTAATTCGATTTAACATTAGCCCTGATTTTGTGTTATGAGGTGTTTCTTTAAAGAATTAACTAGAAAAGTGTGGCTTGAAACAGCAGCAAATGTCAGCAGAGACATGTTACTTCGAAAAGGGAATAAAAATACATCCACACAAAAGTTATTTTAAACAAGCATCTTTAAGCCACATTTGCTTTTGAGCTACTGCTTGTGAAAATACTTTTGTTTATTCTTTTTTGATATTATGTTTTAATTTAATATAAGCATTGTATCAGAGTTCTGTCATAAATAAATGGTCAATCCGCAAAGCTATATTACATAAAAATATTTATCTCGCCCTTACATATGAATCGGTGAATAAACCTACAAAATGGGCCAAACGTTCTCGTACTATTTTTAACCGTTACGAAAAGTAAGAATTATTTTGCCACATATACAATACATTTTTCAGTGATCCCTTGAAAAATTCATCAAAAAGCTCGAAACACGACACAGAACTATGTCTGCATAAGACCAACGATAAAAATTGGACCTTTTCAGCAAAACTTTCAAAAATTGACAAAATAACTTAATCAATTTCGCATTAAATGCTGCATCTCTTCCACTCATAAACATTGTATTGAGGGTCCCTGATGCGGAAAAAGTGGATATATCTTGTACCAGTATGTAGTACTTTCTCTAACACATTGTGTAGACACATTTCACCACATTGTGAATCCTAATACTGAAAAATTAGTTTACGGCAAAACTTCCGTCCGTCAGTGAACAACACTATGCTTAAAATGTTGTAGATTTTACCAAAAATGAATTTCTCAGTCGATCTGGCGTGTTTCGAAACTATGCGATTTTGAAAAACATTTCTTTTACATTTTGGAGATATTTTAAATGAAATCTCCGGGTCATTTTTTAAAAAATTTCAAAAATGGTTCAAAATTTTGTCTTTTCGTTTCTTGTCACATCACAATACAGTAAAATACAGTTATACAAGTGGCAGCATTTAAAAAAGTTGTGAAAACATGAAAGTTTTTGGCCAGTTCCTACAATATTACAATATTGAAGAATGCGATTTTTTGAAGTGAAATTTGTTCTCCACATGCATATAAAAGATATTTTTCTTGTTACTTTCCTGAGCAATATAAAAAGTATTAAATACAAGATTTTTCAAAACGTGCTTCAACTTTTTCCTTTACATATTTTGTTGAGATATTACTAAATGCACTATATAAGATGGCATAAACGCAATTTCCCTATATTATTCTGCTTTTTAAAGAATTAAACAGTAGTAATATAACTGACATCTCTCTCAGGTCGTCATATTTACACTGCAGCCACCTATACATTATGGGAATTGTGAGAAAAATTGAGTCAAATAATTTGTTATGAAGTTTCTTAAAAAAGAGCAAGTTATGGGTTAAAATGAGCTTCAAATGCGCATTTCAAGAGACACGACACTTTCAACATCAACTGCTCCGAATTTGTCAATTAAATATCCATGGAGTACCAAATTTTCCCCTTGTATAATATTCTCAAAGTTATATTTCCATTCTACCGTTAGTTATCCGAGAAAAAAACTGAAGAAACGTGCAAAATATCCTTTTTAGGCGCTAATGGACGGCGCCTGAGGAGAGGGTGGGCCAAAACGTAATAGATAGCCCAGGCTGAAAAGATAAGTCTATTTATTTATTTATTTATTTAGTCAAAAAACAGTTAAAAATTGTATGTGACGTATGGAGGGATAAAATCATCGCACGCTTTCCTGAGTTTCAGAATCCCTTCCCAACTATTTAACTATTAATAGTTGAAAGATGAAATATAGTAATAATAATAATAATAATAATAATAATAATAATAATAATAATAATAATAATAATAATAATAATAATAGTAATAATAAATTTTAAAAAGCGAGAGATTAAAATTTCAAAAACTAGATATTTTCGTTGCCGAATTATAGAAAACTTATTTGTAATGGTAAACGAACGGATTTGATTTTTCTCTATTGCTAACAAATAGAAACTCACCCTAAGCTCTACTACCACTACAATCAAAAGGAAATCTCAACAAAACGTGCGCATAGTGAAGCTACATTTACGTCTAGAAGTAAATCAAGGGGTCATCTCAGCATTTGCTCAATGAATCAGGGAAACTGGACAAAAACCCGATCGAGATGGAAGTCATTGACCCGGAAGCTGAAGTACATTACTTGTTACTGGAATTTAAGTCTTTTTTAAAAATTATACAATGCAAATATAAACTAATTCATTGTACTATATCATTGTTTTGTTAAAGTAAACATTATTTTTCTTTTCGACGATCAGTATAGTCTCTAATTGTATAGATGCAGTTTTGCAGCAGAAAAGATTTTACTTTTAACTTAAAGTTGTGTACCAATTTTAATTGTTTAATTTCATATGGTAATGCGTTGTAAAGTAACGTACATGTATTGTATGTCGATTTCTTGTAGTGAGCTGTTGATACTGACACTTGATGAACATGCTTTCTACGTCGAGTGTTGTAATTATAAATATCAGTATTACATGAAAATAAGTTCCCACCATTAACTAAGTCAGTTTTGACAAATACTACAGATTCGTAAACAAATAGGCAAGGCAATGGTAAGATTCCAAGCTCAATGAAAAGAGGCTTGCAGGAATCACGTGGATGGCATTTTTTCATTATTCGGAAAATTTTCTTTTGCAATCTAAATGTCTGGGAACTAAAGGATGAGCTTCCACAGAATTTTATGTCATATCTCAGGCGGGAATGTATATTTGCAAAATACACGCAAAGAGCTGCATGAAGACTGACATAATTAGAAAGAATTCTGAATGCATAACATAATGAGTTTAATTTAGAGTTTAATTCTGTTATACGTATGTACATTCGTATGTACATTCCATTTGAGGTTGAATTGAGAGACCTAAAAATTTTGTTACCTTAACTTCAGCTGATTGCATATTGTTCAATTTCAATGGAGCATACGATTGCCGATTTGAAACGCAAAATTGCATTGACAGAGTTTTTCCTTCGTTAACTATTAATTTGTTATTACAAAACCAATTTCAAACTTTTGAAATTGTACTATTTATTGTTTCTTCTTTGCAAAGAACATTCGTGTCATCGGCGAACAGAACTGTTCTTCCATTTTTAAGAGATGAGGGTGTTCGGGCCCACACGCAAAAGCAGAAAGGGACGTATAAATATAAAACGCTTCCTACGCCCTAGGCGGCAACACCGGAAGCGCGGCATGGAAAGTTCCATAAGCCAAGCGGCACCACTGCGCCGCGTGATATTCGCTTTCGCGACCCGGATCTTCTAAACCGCTCTAGAACATTTTCAAATTCTAGCAGTTGCCTATTGGACTGTTCAAATTCACCCCACCTCGCCATACTGCAACCGCTGGAAAAGCAGTCGCTAATTGGCCAGTTCAAATCAGTTCAAATCCCCTCTTCGCGTGCCCGATAGAACTCGCAAACCGAAGAAAAATCAGTCGCTGAGTAAAGCCCATTTTTCAATTTGTTGTAGTTCAGCATTGTGTATAAATCAGTCGCTGAGTAGCACCCTTGCTAGAAGCATGTCTCGGGCTCCGTGTTAAAAGATCACGTAAATTCTTATGCAGAAAGTAATATTCTGTGCTTAAGTTGTGGTCAAGTGAAAGCCACATTGTTTCAATTTGTTATAGTTCAGCATTGTGTATGTATTGAACTAATTAATGTATTTCACACGAAGTTGCAAGTAAGTTGCCAGGCGAGCACATCTTCTCGCGCTTCGTGATTCAAGATTGAAGATTCCTGTATTCTCACACTGAGAACAATAACCTAGTGTAATTTTATTGTAAAGAACAATTGTGATAACTCAAAGGTAATTAAACATCATTCTGCAAGGTGAGAAGTGTGTTTCCATGATAATCCACATTATTACAAAATTCCTAACGAGCGTCGAAAGGGACTGAGTGGATTGCCTACCTACTTTCAACAACCAATAATACAGTCCACTACAAGCAAAGGTAACCCGCCACGTCCATGGTCCTTCGAGCTTCGGATATCGAACCAGCGACCTGTGGAAAGCAACCGCTCCGTCCATGGTCCTTCGAGCTTCCGATATCGAACCAGTGACCTGTGGAAAGCAACCCGCTCCGTCCAGAGGGCATATCGTTTACGTACAACAGGAAGAGGATAGGACCTAAGATCGAACCTTGTGGGACCCCATCTTCAATTGGCAAAGATTTGGAAAGATAAGTATATAATGTCCTTTCGTGCCAGTACGGTATTTCTACTCTATGCGATCGATGTTTAAGGTACGAGGTTATCCAATCTAGGGCAATACCACGAATTCCTTAAGAAGGTAATTTTGAGAGCAAGATGTTATGGCAATAACGTCAAAAGCTTTCGAAAGATCTAAAAATATCCCAATGGGTTCTTTATTTTGGCCCACTGATGAAGCAACATCTTAAAGGAAAGAAAAAATGTCAGTTTCTGTAGATTTTGATTTTCTGAAACCGTGTTGTGAGTCTGAAAACGCTTCGTTTTTCCTGAGAAAAGTTTCCATTCCGTATAGAAAAGCCTCTCTAATATTTTTTAGAAAACTGACAAAAGAGAAATTGGCCAGTAATTTTGAATTTCTTTTTTGTTCCCTTTTTAAAAAGTGGCTTAATTTTTGCTGTTTTGAAAATATCTGGAAATATTCCTGTGCACAAGGAAGCATTGAAAATGTGAGTTAATGGATGTATAATGGCAGGCGCACACGTTTTTAATAAACAATCCGGAAATTCATCTAAACCAAATGAATATTTTTTAGTGTACTGACTATTCTGAGGATTTCGTTGGAAGAAGTTTCGGAAATAAACATCGTGCCGAAGTTTTTTTGAGAAGCATATGATAATGAATTTTGTGGTTTCAGTCCTTTCGTGAGATCAACCGCAATTCTAAAAAGTGCTGGTTGAAGATATTCGCAATTTTTTCTGGATTACTTGTCCAGAAACTTTCATATCCTTTAAAACAACATTCTCTACAAAATGTCGTGATGACGTGGTCGTATTTTTTACGATATTCCACATTGCTTTAGTTTTGTTTCTAGCGTTCAAAATATCCTCATTATTTTTCATTATTTTTGCCTGAACTATTATTTTTCTTAAAATTATTTTATATCCTCGGAAGTAGACATGGAAACCGGGTGATACGTTATGATGTTTAGAAATAAAGTAGAGTGTACGTTTGTTTTTACACGATGTTCTAATTCCTTGTGTGATCCATGAATTACTTTTTCATGAAATGTTTAATTTTCTCTTTTTAATAGGAAAGCACGCGTTAATGTTAAATGAAAGCTTTGAGAAAAATAAATTACATTTTTCATTGATGTCAATAGCGTTATAAATTGCCTCCCATGGTTCTTTCAGCAAGTAGTCCGTAAATAATTTTATGTTAACTGTAGTAAATGCTCTGCACATACGTGTTTTATTTATTGTGTCAGTATTCATGTTATTAGTAATTGTAAGAATTTGTGCATTGTGGTCACTGTAACCTAGATTATTCGTTATTATTTCATATCTAGTGGTTTTGTTAACTATAATTTGATCTTTTGCTGTTTGTGATATAAGAGTATTCCGTGTAGGTACTACGTTCACTGTAATATCTAAATTAAAAGAATGAATTAAATTGAGAAACTGCTCTTTTTCCTGGGATTCACTCAGAAAATTAATATTGAAATCTTCACATACAACAATGGATTTCAAAGAGAGATTACTAATTTTGTTCAGAGTTATATCAGATTTTCTAAGAATTGAAATAATCTAAAGCTCGCTTTGTTGGAGGTCTGTAGATGCGAAGTAAGATAATTTTCAGCGTAGTAAGATGTACGACTGTTCATTCAAATACTTTTTCAACTGCATATAAATTGAATTCTGAGAAGAAGGTAGAATCAATATTATTTCTTTCATAAATACACGAACCTCTGTAAGCAGAACCTTTATTTGATTCCCTCGCTCTACAGTAAGATACTGCAAAGTAAAACCTAGGGATTTGGAGTGTGTTTAGATAATTATGAGATAACCAATGTTCGGTAAAGCAAACAACATCTATTTGACTCAGATCACACTGTAATGCTACCTCGATAAATTCAATTTTATTTGAAGGATATTGCACATTATGATGTATTATTTGAATCTTTTGATGTACCTACAGAGATACTTTTCTGCTGAATCTGACTGTAGTTGATATTTATTTATCTTATTTTTACCTCAAGTGCGTGGTCTAATATGTAACTAACTTGAACGAGAAAGTCCGTGCCAGTCTCTTGCACCACTAGTTTCCTTTTCGTTGTTGTACAGGGAGTAAAAACACGTTTGTTCACGTTCTGTTTAATTTTGGAATCCCTAATTTATAGCGCCTAATATCTTAATCGAAATCAGCCTTTTGAAATACATTATAGATGAGAAATCTCTTTTTAAATTAAAATTTTTTAAACAAAGATGAGCCCGCTTTGAGAAATTGTCTTTTAAACTTCTTTTAATAAGTGCATTTTTGGCATCGCTTATACTGTAATAGTTCCCAGCTATCCTGGCCTCGCGTTGGGAAGCCAAATGTAATAGTTCCTCTCTCTCTCTTTTTTCTGCTACTATTGCCTGGCTAATCTCCTCTAACAACTATTGTACAACCTGTAACAACTATTGTACTACAGCTTCCGGGTCAATGACCCCCATCTCGATCAGGTTTTTCGTCCAGTTTCCCTGATCCATTGAGCAAATGCTGAGATGGCCCCTTGTTTTACTTCTGGACATAAATGTAACTTCATTTTCTGTGCACGTCTTCTAGAATTCAGTGGGAAATACAATTATTCAAATTATCGTTTCCATGTTGTCGCGGCAGGAAGTAATAAGAGCCAAAATTTATTGCTTATTTATCTTTGAAAATAGATTTTATTACATGGGAGTTTTTTAAAATAGATTTTATTAATGGGAGTTTTTTTTTTTCCCCTTTCAAAATTCAAAATTTATTGCTTGTTTATCCTTGAAAATAGATTTTATTACATGGGAGTTTTTTTTTCTCCCTTTCAAAAATTCAAAATTTAAGTAGTATATGACTTAGTGTAGGGATCACAGAATTTTGAAAATGTGCACACAATTCATTTCCCCATAGCACGTCATACGCAGTTTTTAACTGTTTTTTTGACGTAAAATAAATAAAATAAAATAAATAAATATTATAGTATTACATACTGTTGGGTGCCATATTTTGTACTCGTACTTAGTCGAATCTATCGTTTGCCCCTTTTAGCTAGCTAATTTTTTATAAAATTTCTCATAACCTGCAGCCATGGATAACGTGGTGGTCCTATACAGGAATCCAAGCGAGGTGACTGGATTGTGCGTGCTAGAGTATTATAGTAAATGACGACGCATGCTCTCAATTGGTAAAAATAAACAATATTTTTGTTCATTCATTTATTACTGCTTTCGGGCTTTTTCCTCCTTTCATCATATACGATAACAACTCACCATCTCTCCCTCCACACTTGTACACAGTAATCCTATGACATAAACATACAAAGAAACAAAACACAACAAAGAAACTCATTCACGCATAATAATAACAAAACAATATGAAACCTCACTCACACATCGAATGCGCATTCCCTGATTTTTTTTTACCATTTCATAATTTAATTTTATTAAACAAAACTTGGTCTTCAACAAACGCTTTTCAACTACGGAATGCGTCTTCAGATGAAGTGTCTGCAAAGAAAATCACACACACACGTGTCACTTCCCTGTTTTGCGGCTCAGCTCTCGTAGCAGTGACGTCCGGTGGCCGCCGTCCCGTGCCTTCCGATGCGCGGTCGCCGTCCACTCCTGCTCGCTGTCGCCTTCGGAAACCAATTATTGCGAACCGCTATTGTCCGCACAAATTATATTACTCAGTTGCTAGTCCGTCGCCGTTTGATAAAATTGCATGTACTCATTGCGTAATTCAAAAATTAACGTCCAATTGTTCGGATCTCAGCAACTATTCTTTTGTATCTTATAACGAGATGTCCGAAGCGTTGAATTTCATTACAATAAATAATAAAATCTAATTGTCCGCAATCACAAAAATTTTTACTCAAGAAAAAAAATTACTCCCGATTTTTTTTCTTTTTGCTAACACTTCAAAATTCCAATAAATATCACAACTTTACTTCCTATTTGAAATACCATACTTTCGAAAGAAATTTAATTACGCGCCAATTTCGCGCACACGAACCATTCTCTCCGGTACCTACATCTGTACTCACATCGATTTTTTCTTCAGCAACTTGCATTGTTACAAAAAGCTTCTGGAACAAAATAGTTGCCACTCGCTTGCTTTTAATCTGTAGTTAATTCCAATGACTTTCTTCTCTTCTTAACATGGCGTCATTTGTTTATACCTCTAGTTCATTGCAAATTTCCAAATATTATGTTATAATTTTGCTTCCGAACATGCGACAAGTTTGACACTAATTTTGTCGTCTTCCCCGTGTTTTAATCTATTGTTTCCCAATGTTTCAGCCTAATCGGTTTGTGCGTTTTGTTACAATTCTTAAAAAACCATGTTTACAATCTCTCTATACTAGCTCAACAATGACCATATTCTGTTCATGTTACATTAAAAATTCCAATTCTATTTCAATTTATATCTTCCGAATGCGTTGACCGAATTTGATCCGTTTGTTTTATTTAATTTCATAATTTCTGTTTTTCTTTCATAACAAGCTTATTCCTTGTCACATTTTGTAAAGTTGCATCTGGGGGGTTGTCTCGAAATGATAGATCATTACAATACTAAAAAGTTGTTGGGTTCCAGAAATCGTACGAGAATGTATCTGTACATTTATTTAATTATGAAATTCTTCTTGAATTAAATATTAAGTACCCTTAAGAGTTATAAAAAATATACTAATGGGTAAAAATTGAGAATTTTCCTTTTCATCTAAATGATTCTTGTTTCTTAATCCATTGTGAAATGCAATCTATTCATAAAATTACAATGACACAAAACTCCATAAAACATTCTAATATTTTGGTAAGAATGTAAGTATTTGAAAGATTTAAAGATGCAATATTGTGTAATTTATTGCACTATGAAAAATGTTGGGTCGATCTTCCAGAATAGGTTTAAAATGTAGAAACCCACAAAAAACATTTTATGGTACCCGATGTCATTTTCCTGATGATGTTAATAGAAATAGCTCATTTTGCGACACCTAATTTTTTTACTTTGAAAATCACTTCAATAAACCAAATACTTCACCGCAAGCCTCCTGCGTGCTTCGATTTAATGCCTTTAATGGCATCGTGGCACCGTATCTAACGATGTTTTGGTGACTTAGCACATAACGCACTACTGGAAACTACCATAGTGAAATGCACGGTGGCTGAAATATACTGACAAAAAACTAGACAGTGAGGAATCTATTAAAAGACATGGTTTGCATTAAAAAGTAAATTTAAAGGAAATAGAAGAAAAACGAAAAAACAGATTATCATATTCTACTGAGAAACGTGAAATTTTTCTGCACCTACTCGGAATAACTGCACTTACACCACATAGTTATCTATACAAAGCACTATTGTACCTTATTTACGATGATACATGTGCGCTAAAACTTTTGGGAAGGCTGCAAAAAGAATGAAGAAAATTTTCCCAAGTAGTCCAAGAAAGAAAACAAACATAATCCACAAACAATTTGTAGATATTATATACCGGAAGCAATTAATAAAAAGCTCGATTATAATAGTAATAATGATAATGATAATATCAATAATAAAAATTTTAAAACTTACATTCTATCAAAATGTGACTAAGATTCACTTGCATTCCCGAAAAAAAACTTAAGACTAAATAGTGATGCTACAGAATGGCTCATATTTTGTCGTACTGGATAGATTACTATTATCTTAGGCATCTGACACAATACAGTAATCAACAGCACCGTCGTGCACCCCAAACATTACATACAGCTATCTCGACCATGTACCTTTACGGACTTACTCGTGTTAGTCCTGACCCAACCTCGGAATTCTTCTCGGTGTGGAATCCACTTCCTCAATTAAACACAGATATTACACACAGTTGCCTCTAACACCAAGAGATTATGGGAAGATTATGGTTTAGGTGTAATAAACGAGAAACACGGAATACCCCCACACATCAAACAGAAATGAAAATGTACCTTAAGTGGAGTTCGAACCCACAGCCTTAAGGCCCATTCACAATGCAAACATAAGCATAAGCATAGCGTTAACATAAAAGTTAGGACTACGTCTACAAGTGGACTCATTCACAATGCGTTCGCATAAGCATAACACGTAAGACGTTAATTTAAGAGCTTGCAAGCTTCAAGCTTCTGTGCTTATGCTTATGTCAGACATAAGGAATGAGCCAATCACAGTTCGATAACTCAAAATCGAGTATCGAAGTCGATAGGCGAACTATTCGTGTGCTGCGTGGTTGTGTTTGTCGTATTTGTTTTGATATCTCGAAATCGATTCTCATATCCAACCAATAGTAAACTAGAATGCCTCATAGCCAATAGAAACTCTTATTCTGCCTATGTTTATGTTCGACATTGTGAATACGCCAACTCTTCGCTTATGTTAATGTCTATGTCTAAGTGTTATGCTTATGTTTGTGATTGCATTGTGAATGAGCCTTTAGTGTCCATGTATTTCGTCTGACCTGACGAATCGACGAACGGATAGCGACGAACGAATCGACGAACGGAGAGGCAGACGGACGAATGTCGTGACGGACGAATGTCGTGAGGGACGAATGTCGTGAGGGACGAATGTCGTGAGGGACGAATGGATGATTTCCAAACCGGTTTTTTACCACTGTAAAACATATTTTATATCTAATTGTTAGAAAATTAAAGAGTTAGAATTGAACTGAATTGTTAGAAAATGTTTTGAGATAGTCGTTTTTACTTTTTGTCAATAACCGTACGTCAAATAGGGGTAAATTACATTTCGTAATTCGTATCTTTATTGCTTTTCTTGCACAATTTGCCCATATATACATTTGGCTGAACCAAGTTGCCATCTTACGTAAACCAATTTGCAATGCAATTACTGTAATACTTGCAACCATTCTGTATCAGGTTTCGTCGTTGTTTCTTGTGGCGAAGTAAATGAAATTACATTTACGTTTACATTAAGCAAAACATACGTCAAGCTGTCAAGAGAAATCACAATTGCATATCGGGACTGCGTCAGTGATTTGAGTCATGGACGTCAAGGCAGTTACGAGCCGGCTTTCTAGAGTCAGGCTGACAAGTACGACATACAGAATGATGTTGCAAATACATTCGCAATTATTCAATTGAAATACTTTATAAAATGGCTATGCCCTTTTGTATAGAATAATAGGAATGTAAAAAGCGAGTGAAAGGAAATAAATTCATTTTCGTTAATGCAGACTAAGAATAATTTATACAAACATTTTCGGTATGTAGATAGGTCAAAAATGATCTTATATTACCAATAAGTATATTTTACATAACGATCGGCTTAGATGAAGGTCGTTGAACTTTTACATTTTTACAAAAGAAAAAAGAATTGGTTTAAAAGCACATATCTCAAAAACTATGGCCAATTTTTCAATTCTAAAGACAAAATCCAGTTTTGAAATTTTATAGACTTCCACACAATGCTCTTATATACCTCATTCGGACGACAAATGCTCTCTTCAGACGCATTTTCACAAACTTGTAATTTTTCAACTTGTCAAAAATAGGTGAACATTTACTGATAGTATCTCCTGTACTATTCGCTCTAATACTTTGCTCGACTGAATTCGTGTACCTTGGAGTTATTTTCATATTTTGAACCGGTATTTTGTACTCAGGCAACCTGAAACAAAGGGTAACTAATTAGATAGCATTTAGGTGAAAAATAGCGTGTTTTAGGAATGTTTTCGCCAATTTCTGGGTAACGAAACCTCTGATGGAATAATGCTCTTCTCCATTGTGTTATTTTTTCCAGTTAGGACGCTAGATTTCAGAAGAAGCAGGATCCTGTCGAAATTTGCTCAATTCAACAGGTGGGGCGTCGTTGAACTTTTACTTTTTTACCAAGAAAAAAGAATTGGTTTTAAATGCACATATCTCCAAAATTATGGCCAATTTTTCAATTGTAAAGGAAATATTCTGTTTCCAATTTTTATAAACTTCCAGAAAATGGCCTCATGTACCTCATTCCGACGATAAATGCACCTTCCAGAGGCCTTTTCTCAAACTAGTAATTTTTGGATATGTCAAGAATACGATCCTGTTTGGCTGGCAGTATCTCCTAAACTATTCGCACTAGAACGCTGAGATGTGCACGACTGATTATTTTTGCTCTTATTTTTTTATTTTTGAACGGTATTTTGTTCACAGGCAACCCGAACAAAGGGCGACTATTTAAATAGCATTTTTGTCGAAAATGATGTGTTTTAGGAATGTTTTCGCGAACGTCTGGAAACTATTCGCTTTAGAACGCTGAGATCTGCAAATTTTAAACCTGATTATTTAGATTGCTTTTAAATTTTTGGAATATTTTCGAATTTCTGGGAAACGAAACCTCTGATGAAAAATGCTCTTCACCATTGTAATTGCCATTATATTTCTAGTTAGGACGCTAGTTTTCCAACGAATCGTGCTCCTGTCCAAATTTGCAAACTTCAACAGGTAGGGGATCGTTGAACTTTTACTTTAACAAGAAAGAATGATTGATGTCATATGCACGTATTTTCAAAACCATAACCGATCTTTTCAAAATTTTATAATCTTTCAGAATATACCCTCATTTGCCTTATTCGGACGAAAAATGCGCCTTCCAGACGCATTTTCTCAATCTAGTAATTTTTCAACATGTCAAAAATACAGTCATTTTTGACTGGCTGTATCTCCTAAACTATTCGCTCTAAGACGCTGAAATTTACACGGCAGATTTAGAGTACTATTTTTACTAGATTTAGAACGTCTTATTTTTATATTTTAGACTGGTATTTTGAACACAGAAAACGTGAAAAAACGTCAACTATATGGATATCATTTTGTCGAAAATGGCGTTTTTTATGATTGTTTAGGCAAATTTCTGGAAAACGAAGCCTCAGATAAAAATGCTCTTCACCATTGTAATCGCCATTAATTTCGAGTTAGAACGCTAGTTTTCAGAAGAATCCGTCTTATGTCGAAATTTGCAAAATTCAACGGGTTGGGGGTCGTTGAACTTATACGTTTTTCACAAGAAAAAAGGATTCGTTTCAAATGCTCATATCTAAAAAAACATGGGGTGTTTTTCAATTCTGGAAGCCAAATGCGATTTTAAAATTTTATAAACCTTCAGAAAATATTTGCCTCATTCGGACGATAAATGCGCCGTTCAGGGGCATTTTCTCAAACTAGTAATTTTTCAACATGTCGACAATACGGTAATTCTTTACTTTCGGTATCTTCTAAAATATTTGCTTTAGAACGCTGAGATTTGTACGGCTGATTTTGAGTACTTTGCTCTAATTTTTGTATGTTGGGCTGGCATTTTGTACACCGGCACCTGGAAAGAACAGGACCTATTTAGTTTTTCTTGAAAATGGCGTGTTTTGGCAAAATTTCGCCAATTTCTTGAAAACGAAACGTTTGATCGAAAAATGGTCTTCACCATATTAATTTCCGATAAAGTTCGAGTTTGGACTTTAGTTTTCGCAAGAATCGGACACCTTTCGCAATTTGCAAAATGCCAAACGGGGGTAGTTGGATTTTAATTTTTTTTTATAATATATAACCAATTGGTTTTAAAAAGCACATAATGTGATATACCAAAATTACGAAACATTTTTTTTATGAAAATGTGATTTATATGAAGTAGCATATAGGGATGTCAATAGGCGATCGCGCGGGGAGGGGGGTTCCCTACGTGACACGTAAACAGGCGTCGTTAAGGGTGATTTTCGCTATGTGAAGAGGATGTGGAAGTGACCGGGCGGATGCGGAAATAGTGGTGTTTTTGTTAGACAAATGAGGATGATGTAGAGTTCTAATATTTTGGGTTTTATGAAGAATAGTGACACTCTCTGTAGCAACGCGGTAATGAGCGGGTCGGCTCGTGACATTTTACCAGGTCGAGGAAAGACTGTTGAATGACAACCATTTCCGATGCAATAACTTGTATTATAATTAAGTCTTTCGTTTCTTATATTACGATAGAACGTTCTTGTGGGAAGAGACGAAGGAATTCTACAAAATACTAGTCAGTACGTGAATAGGCATCCACCCGTGACGCGAGTAAACAGAGTAACTTGTAATAATAGTATCGCTGGGGGAATTTGAACTGGATCGCGAACGTTAGGCGGAGGACTTTAGGAAGAAGGAAGATTCTGCTGCGACGATGGAAAAGCTTCCACGGGGCGCCATCGAATGGAGAAGTGAAGAGTGTGTGAAGATCCGCGAATATAACAAGGTTGTTTAATGATTATTACAAGAGAGAGAAAACTGGTCAGGATCAAAGATAAATTCATTTTGATTAACAATGTAATAATTATTGTTTAACTTTTATCAGAAACATAATATTTCACATTGTAATAAATTCCAATTTGTTACTTTAAAAGAAAGCTGATTATCATTATTCGTTACGTGCAATCCATAGCAGATATTTTGATAAGATTTTCAGATTCCTCGCCACTCCGTATGGATAGCAGATTGAGTAATTGGTTGCAGAGTAAGTAGCAACAATTGTGAACTTCGAACCCAATTAACTAGCTAGTACGACATAGTTTTGGATGAGAAATATTAAAATTACGTAGGAAACATCAGGGTTACAGTCGTAATTATTTCCTGGCGCTCAAATCAATAACTAAATTATTTGGAAAATAATTACAGTGTTATTCAAACGAAACTAGTTACGAATCTAACGTAATTAATAATTCGTAAAATATGATTTTTGATGGTAGAAAAAGGGCTTGTTCCAATATCTCCTAAACTATGGCCAATTTTTCGATTCTGGAGGTAAAATCCTGTTTCAAAATTTTTAAACTTTCAAAAAATATCTTCATTTATCCCATTCGGGCTATGACTGTGCTCTCTAGAAGCATTTCTTCGAACTAGTGATTTTTCAACATTTAAAAACTCGGTCATCTCTGATAAGCTGTATCTCTTAAACTATTAGTTCTAGAACGCTTCGATTTGCACGACTGATTATGTGTTCTTTGCTCTTATTTTTATTTTGGAGCGGTATTCTGAACCCAGACAACCTGAAAAGAAGGGTGAATATTTAAATAACCAGCGCTACTAATAAAAGGGTGGTGTAACTTGGATATACCACGTTTATTCTAGGAGTAGTTAGTTCTAGCTTAAGCTCGGTGTAAGGACAGAATAAATTTGTACTAATAATGCGGCCTAAACCATGGAATAACTACACCTTTTCTAAAGCGAAAACAACGCTTGGCAACGTTGCTTCTTGTAGCATCTTTGGCAATTTTTCTTTATTCTCTGCTGTGGGGAAGTAGCGAGCAACAAACCCGCCGACTACAAACGATCAATTCGTTTCCGTTTTTGTGAGGGTTTTTTTTCCCCAAAATTGTATTATCTTTTTCCATTTCAGCCTTGTGAACCAATGATTCAGTGAATTATATGTTAATTGAAAATATTGTCGCAAGTGAAGAGTAATTAAATGGGTAACATTCAAAGGCTCAGATTTAATCTGAAGTACACTAAAATTTGCAAGTAAACGAGAGAGGAGTAAAATTTGCAGGAGAAAGAAAAATTAGTTATGTAGGTTATACTGAAGTAATGTTTGTTTCTGTTTACCAATCGACATTGTACGATTTTGGTGAAGTACTTTTTAAAATGTTATTTAATCATTTCTAATATTTTTTAAGTGTAACAAATTTAAGAAATAATTTTTCTACAGGAAAGTACTAAAATTATATTTAAAATTCTAAATTGAGAGCTTTTCCTACCATTATGTGTTTATTGAAAGTAAAAATTTAACCAATGAGTAAAATAATTGAATTGTTTCTTAATCTTCAAAAAATTTGATCTAGATGCTATAAGAAATTCTCTGATTTTCTGATTAGTTGTTTAAATGTTAACAAAGAATAAATGGTATGGTACCTCTTGTATCTTTTTTTCTGGCTGGGAGAGATGCACAGCTGGCCAATGATTAAAGTGGATTTTAACTTGTGACAAGTGTAAATTTCACAATTCGAAATTTTAGTGCATATATATTTATGAACCTAATTACATATTCATGTGAGAATGTGGGACAGCTGAACAACTTTAAAAGGGGAATGTTTTTAGTTGTATGGCCTTTAAAAATTGGATCCAGAAATTTCATTTTCGTAAGAACTGATTTCTCATGTCAACATGAATATCTGTGGCATTTTCCAAGGTAAGATACAAAGGGAGGCTTTTGATAACACAAGTTCATTAAAATAGAATGAATGAACAATATTAAACTTTATTATGAAGAGAAACAATGTTGTTTTTTTTTGTGCTCAAGACAATTTTTGACTTTTAAGATTTGATCCAAGCTACCCATTGTAGAATTCACAACCGTGATATGAGGGATGTAGTTCATCGGTTTTGGTCAGAGTATAAACTATTAGTTTGTGGATGTTTCAGAATCTTTTGATTCCATCATCAGGGTTAGTGTACAAAACACACAGCTTGCAGGCATCAATTAAATACACAATGCACAATATATAAAAACACCTTACTAAATAATCAAAAATTCCATATTTAGAAAGATGTGTACATTTCTTTTGCATATCATTATTGTGCATTTTATATTCATATTGAAGTTTTCATGCATTGTTTTTTGTAAACTAGCCCTGATGATGGAATTAAGATTCAGAAATGCAAACTAATTATCTATACACTGACCAAATCCCGTGAACAACATTCATTATCTGAATTTCTACACAAGTCCAAATAACAGAGAATCTCACTTTCTTGCAAAAGTCAATTATGCAACACAAAATAAGTCGGCTTGGAGTTCAAATCTAGTAGAAAGTTCTGTTCACATCAGCTTTTTAAATTTTTATCAATTCACTAATCCAAAATTCTGATACTTACTAAGTTGAAAAAAGTTGAATGAATAGTTAAATTGTTAGGAAGGGATTCTGAAACTCAAGAAAGCGTGCACAGATAATTTTCTCCCCATACGTCACATACAGTTTTTACTGTTTTTTGACTAAATATCTAAATAATTGGTTACCCACCCTTTCTAAAGAATTTCAAGTTTTTGTTATTATTTTATAACATAATAGAATTTGCCATTTCAGTAAAAACAAGAGTTTTTATGCAAGGTTAGTTCTTAATCATAATAAATTTGATTATTTAGAAGATTTTTCACAGTGGTGAGCAGGTTCACATTTTTTATTAGAAAGCTTTTAAGTGAAACATTTATATGAAATTGATGAGAAAATATAAGTCTGAAATTATATTCTGAATATCCTTTTATTTTCATATACACATTTCAAATCTAGCCACTATTAATTCTTTGATATTTTTTCCTGGGGGTTGAAAAGAGGCATGCTTCACTGAATGCTACCAAAAACAGACAAGTTCAAATTCACAATATTGGTGCAAATGCTTATTAATCCACATTAGGAATTACAATTTAAAAATATGCAATATGGAATTATTTTAACATGGAAAATTTTCGTAGGTCACTCAAATACCAGATTTTCTGGGAAATATGAATATTTGAACAAGTCTGGTTTTGCTACCAGAAAGCAATTAAACAAAACCATTATTATTATTAAGCATCATCAGACACCAGGTAAAACTTTATTTATATTCACTTCCCTTGCCTTTCACAAATTAAGATATAAATTTCCTTTTCTAAAAATTCTCCTCTATAAAAGCTGCCCGAACTGCTGCTCCTTGACCTAGAGCTTCAATTGGTTGCAATTGTAGTTCTTCAACCACTTCTTCTTTCACAGGAAATTCCTCTTCATTAAAAATTATTGCTAAATTGTGCAATATTGCAAAAGCCACAGTGCATAGTTTGATGTTTTCAAGAGAATTTCTCAATTGGTTAATTATTTTAACCTTCTCAAAATTATGCTTGAAGCCTGTTTGGAGGCAGTGAAATCTGCTTTTCAGCACACCAAAACATATTTCCACTGTGTTCCTAGTGCGCACATGCTTTTCATTGTAGAGCTCTTCTTTCTTGACCTGGGCCTCAACACTGGGGTGAATAAATACAGGGTACACATGCATACCGAATCTCCCAAAAGCCTACCATGAAAATGTCCACCTTCAAATTTCACTTTCAATGCAGATTCATTGAATATACGGGAGTCTGTGCACTCCCGTACCATCTTGCCACAATATCCATTACCTTTAACGAAGCATCACACACAACTTGTACGTTTAATGGTGGGAAATTCTTCCTATTTTGTAACAGTGCCCTCCATTGCCCGGTACATGTGGGATGCGGATGTGAGTGCAATCAATGCATCCGATTACACTTCTCAAGCCACATATATCAGAAAACATGTTTATTTTCTGCATCTCTTCATCTAACGTTTCAGGCATTCGAATATACGTCTGCCTTTTTTCCACAATACACAGTGCCACCCTTCGGCACACATTAGTTACGGATTGTTGACTTATCCCATGCAAGTCAGCAGAATCGTCTTGAATTTCGTTTCTTCCCCAGCAGCGAAGAGCTGTTAAAATTTGCAGATCATAAGAAAGTTTTCTTCCCCTTCCGCCATCACATTTCAACTGGGTCCCGAACAAGTCTATTAATTTTATCACTCCTTCTTTCGAAAATCTGTATTTCCTGCGGAATTCTGTATCAGAATATATTTCCAATGGGTTCACCCGTGCTCGGTAACACTTCCTCTTCCTCCTCGGTTGTTCACAATCAAGGATTTCCTCTATGAACACAACTTCCACATTTTCAGTATCTCGAAATCACTCTCAACAAAATCAGAAAACGGAATCACAGTTCCAATCGAAGCAGCCGAATCACCAAATATTCTGGAGAAAATATCAAGGAGATAAACTGGAGACAAATGACTATTGCAAGGCGCTTGTTTTCCTCCGCGTTATTTCCTTATTCAACGCTTAAACTATGTGTCTCCGTGGTTTAGCGGTTGCCATGGAAACTACGCCGCAGTTATTCCATGCTCAAGCTATTCCATGTTTATTGGTAAAAGTTTTTGCTATTCTCATGCTATTCCAGGCGTAAGCACGGAATAAAGTTTACACCACGCTTATTAGTAGCGCTGAACATGTTTGTCGAAAATGGCGTTTTAGGAATGTTTTTGCGAACTTCTGGAAAACGAAATCTCTGGTGGAAAATGCTCTTTACCATTGTAATCGCCATTAAATTTCGAGTTAGGACTCAAGATTTGAGAAGAATCAGGCTCCTGTCGAAATTTGCAAAATGCAACTTTACCTCACTTGATGTCACTGCAATTAGTCACTGCGGTGCACAGTGTGTAATTTTGATCATGTAGGAGGAAAAAATTAATAACTCCTTTTCAAATGAATTTCTCCCAGATTTTGAAGATCTGTTGTGTAAATATTTACGAGTAAACAAATTTGCTTTTATAACTTAAATTTTTAAGAAATATTTTTTATAATATTTAGGAAATTTGAATTCTTGTATTAGCCCTCATGACGTTTGTAAAACGTTGCATTTGTTTAATATTATTGGACATAATATTTGAATTTTACAAACATACTATACAAGAAAAATTAAATGAAAATATGCATTAATAAAACGCCGAAATTGAAAAAATAAAAACAAAAAATACACTGAGAAGAATTTACAACAAATTAGTTTGAACACAACTTAGTTTGAATCACAACTCGCGTATTCTTGTAATGGTGATTCTTTGAAGTATACCGTCTCTTTTACCTTATTCCTTGGTTCTAATAACACCAAAAGTTCGGGTTTCACTTTTTCGAGTGCAGTTGTAGGTTTGGCGCGTAAGCCAAAAATTATCGGACCTGAGCTAATAAGCATCCTATGGAGCAAATCCATATTTGTGTGTACTCTTGGCGTTTTTCTAGTTCATTGTTTTCGCCACTTTTTTCTTTTCTTCTCTCTTGTCATGTTCGAATTTCTGAACGATAAGACATATGTAAAATGCCCTGAAAAATTGGTCGGCAAAAGCTAGTCGAAGAAGGGGCTGAATTTACCCGAATACTATTTTTAATCTCATCAGCAATATTGTAAATTTCTATAAATACCATTTAAAAACTAAACTAACTTTCGTCAGTATATTGTTCTTTAGAACATTTTTATTTATATGTTTTATTTAGACCCATCACATCCCTACTTAATGATTATTTCAAAATATGTAGTTTGAAGCAAATGTAAAATTTCCATCATTATTTGAATTTTAAATGCCCGTGCCACAGTGTGATCAAATGTTTGGAGAGAATTTCAGCTGATCTTTGTGTAATGTAATTTCCGCTGGATAGTATAACTGTTCAGCTTCTTTACTTTGTGATAAGGGGTACAGATATTACGACGGGTTGAATGATTGGCAAATGAAAGCAATCATGGCACCATCTGCCTGATCTACTGACAATGATAGAGACTTTTGAAGAATGGATCGTCGGAATTTCTTATTTGTAGTTCTCCTATTGGAAGAGGCTTCATAGAGCTCCTTAAATATATTTGCCGAATCTCTTTTGTCATGCTTCCTTAGTTTCATTTCAATGAGTATGGATATTTCTTCTGATATATCTCTTCTTCTAATCTCACAGTATCTAAAGGACTTATTACGACTTCCAGCTCTATTAATTTTGACATTTATTTGTGATGGGCCTGGTACTGCCTCTAATATGCAATCAGGAAGGGTAAGTGTTTCTTGCAGCCAGGAAGAATTATATTACAGAAACGGCTCTTTACTTCTCACGGATTTTTGCCATCTGGTTACAATTTTTTGACAAATATATCAAACGTAATACTTAATGTCGTCCAAAAATGCTTTTTGAGGTTCTACAATTCCTAATTGACGTAAGAAAATATTTAAACCAGCTTCGAATCCTTCGTCAATTGAGTTAAAGCCAAAGCAAAGGCGTAAGCCAAAGCCCGGCATAACTTCGTGGGGCACGAATGGTTTCAAAAGTTTTCCAAAACATCCACTTTCTGTCCTTGGGTAGCACAGACAGCCATGTTGCTGTTTTCGTGCACTTCCCAAGCTGATGAGACGAATTGAAGTCGAAACAGAATCTGGAAAAGATGACATGGCATAAAGCAAAGAATATGTTTGCCCTTTTCACAAAACCACTTCACGAGCAAACGCTCTCGGTGGATTCGGCGTCCCAAAGACGAAGTTTGTCAAGGGACTTTGCCGTTTTCCGAAACCAAAAAGCGAAGCTTTTGTGTCTGGAGATGTGAGGCAAAATGAGATAAGATATAGACCCAGTTTTCCAATTTGTTTTCGAACTATTCGGTTCTCTTCAGCAAGGCGAAGAAGCCTTGAAACTCTCGTCAATTGATTTTTTTACCCATGTATCAAATAACAATCAGCGGGGAGCTTGAATAGTCTTACTGTAAAAACCTGTATATTATTTAGATAAGCAGGTATAAGCAGCTAGTATTTTCGCGATTAAGAACCAAAAAGTACTAGTTTTAAAATGCGTGTGGCCCCAAAGGTGTATAATGGTGTATAACACACAAAACCTTGACTTGAATTTAGAGAATGTGTAATTTATTTCATATAAGTCACTCACCTTCTCCATTAATGTTTTTAGGTACAACAAAATCCAATACTTAAATATTATCCACATAAAAATAATCGTAAAACCATTTAAATCACTACTATAAACCCACAAATCACAGAATGAGACGCGGTGTATCCCGACCAAGAGAACTTCACGGACTCAATTCAGAGCTGAACACTGCCTGGCGGCGAATGACGTTTTTGATCATGCACCATGGGATCCATGTAATCTCCAAGTGAAAACTAACAACGTTTTTACATAGTTGACACATACTACTGCGCAGAAATATAATAATTTTACTATTTCAGTTCAATCGAAAATTTAATTTGTCCAGCTAGTTCGCCAAAATCACACACTGTGCGGTGGCGTGATTTTCTTCAATCAGGTCTTAATTTTCTGCAATCTGTCAGCTAGGTGGAATTCAGTGGCTGACCGGAGGAGAATTCTGTCGGCCGACTGTTCTGATCGGTAGTTTTCCGTGGTTTCTCCGATTAACACTAGGCGACTGCCGGAACAGTACCCCCAACAAACGAACCACGTAACTCGCGCGCTCTTATCCTTTGCCCTGTTCTAACACTACCTCACATGTCGGGAACTCGTCCGGCTGTCTGTTCTAGTGCCTTGCAGTCGAGCATTTTATTCGCGTAAGCTAGCTGCACCAAAGAGTTCTCCTTTTGGCCGCTGGATGTGCGACGAGCACTCACTCGTTCAAGTGTCAGTTGCTTGAATTCATTCAAGCATCAGATACTCGGTCGAGTGAGCTGTATTCGAAACCTGCTCGGAATGCTACTTGGTGTACAGTGATGGAGAGTAAAGAGAAAAATATGATAGAAAATAAACTTCTCAGCAGTGAATACAAGCTACAGAAAAAAGATGTTAGAAGTGAACTTTGGAAACAGATTTTATTAGTTATTATTTTATGTTATTTTTTTAGATATTGTTTTTATTAAGCAAGACAAGAGTCATAAGACAAACTCATTGACACCCGAGCGATTGTGTAATTTTTATTGAACCACAAAGCCAAAAAGTGTATGAATCCTTAAGTATCAAATATTGTACAATGTTCTTTGCATGCATTTACTTCGTATTATTTTTGAGACCAAGCGTCTTTGGATTTTTATACATTTTAGTATTTGTGCAAGCAGTGAGCGTGACACGAGATGTGAATTGATCATTGTTATAATCGTGATAACTTTGTACCTTTTCCTTCCGTGAGTTTTTAACCCACGCCCTGTGAAGCGACGTTCATCTTTCGATTAGTGACCTGTAGGTTATCTTGTTTCCGGTGCGTCTGCGAAACGCATCCTACGTTCGCGTCACATCTTGCACGCCGAACTTTTGTAATTCCATTCTACAGTTGTTTTGAAGAGTGGTAAAATATTTACTGGGTGAATTTACCACAACCTTAGGTTTTTGCTTTGTATTATATTATTATTGTTTACTTTTATTTTGTAAAATAGTTATTAGTTTTGTATTACATTATTAACATTATCGAAATAAGATTTCTAGAATAAAAAGTAATGTTACATCATATTGTATTTTCGTAGAAAAAGTACTATTTAGAAGTATGTCATTGTCATGTTTATTGATAATTTTGGAAGGTCTTGCGAACATCGGATTAAATATTAATAAATATTACCGACATATTAAAAATTTCAACGTGAAGATAAATTATAATAATATCGAAATAAATGAAATAGCTATTTGCATTTAACGTTCCGTTTCTCAGACATAACTTTTGCTACCCATTCTTGGAAAAATCAATTATACACCGCGCCACTCTTGTATCTTTCTACCAACATCTATTTGTGACCACCGTGTTCTTTTGATATGTTCGAAGATACAGTAGTTCAGTTTTGAACTTAAGTATTGGTTTCGAAAAAAATGTAGTATGTAAAATACATTTGAATATTATTGTAATATGTCCTCTAGGTGCACTTTGCTCCATAACCTCTATCGCTCAAAATGAAACACGCCCGATGGAAATTTTATCGTCGATATCACAAAGCGTTACGAGAACGGCTTCCTGCCCCGCGGCTAACCCTTACTAGAGTATGCGGGGTTCGAGGACGGGATGCTTGAGCGAGTAAAATTGCGAAGATATAATGCTCTAGTCTGTTCCCCACTGGTGGAAGATACCTGGTTGTGAAAAATAAACCCCGCAAGATATTCAAAAGGAGAAGATCAAAAGGAAAAACACACACTACATTTACGGGACTAATAAACTTAAGTGATTTTGCCCCTGCTTGCTAGGCAACTGTATATGCACAGGTGTCATGCAGGCCACCATCACAAGGATTTCTCATCATCAAAGCTGTAACGAGAACGATTTTGATGTCCTTCCAAATAGGCTTCTAAATAGGCCCAATTTGGCTCCCAAAAAAAACAACGCTTTTACACAAGCGAGGTACCAAAAAGGGAGAAAAATGCGAGCGAAGGTCACTGTATATTGAATAGATCTCAACTTCCCTTTATTTATAAAAAGCTACGAAATTTGCGTTGTTTGAAATGCACGACTACAATGGTAATAGGTAGATGATGTTATGCGCAATTTGACAAGTTCGCGGAAAATGGAAGAGCAGTTGATACTATCTATAGAACATCTTGTTGTGTGATCATTAAAACTTATGTTTGTGTCTATTATCTGTAAATATTTAATGTACTCTCTTATAAGTCATTCTTGTGATATCTGCGGAAACATTAATGGAATGAGGGAGTTCTGATTTTATTTAGAAATTGCAATTCACACATTTTGATTCATATATTGTTTCATATAAGATTGGTAGTTGATTTGCTGTTACAGGCCACATCAATATTAATGTATGTATGAGTGCGGATCTTGGTAAATATAAAACATTCTGCATATCCATGAATATATATTATTTTCTGTCGTAACTTTCAATTTGAACACAAATTTGAAACATTTGTCTGACTTTCAAGGGAAAATATAAGTGTAACTCAATAATATTACCACCATAAGTTCAGTGTCAAAAGTGTTTATTTTCGTCTTTTAAATTCGCCCTATACGTTTGTCACATGCCCTAGAAAGTGGGAACTGCGTTGTCTCATATTTTAATGTGAAATCGTATAATGAGGAATTCCACTGCAACGGGCCTGTTCCCCCAGCATAACGTGCTTACATTCAAATGTTTTCTGTTTCCATGGAATGAAATTATTTTAACTTAAAACAGTAGTTTTTTGGCCCTATTTTATAAAAGTAGAAAAATACAATATTTTTTCAAAAAGTATATCCCAAACTCTTAAAAAAATGACTGCAACAGATTACTCGAAAACTAAGTCTAAATGGAGGTCCCTAAAAAACAAAATACAATGTCTGTGAAGCGACGCGCCTTCAGTTCACAAAAATGACGACTAATTTTATGAAAGAAATATATAAATATTGCCCTCACTGAAATATTTTCCGTCTTTATTATGGAAACAATAATTAACAGAAATATAATATAATGGGTGTTGCCTAAATATGACGAGCATTACATACTTGAGTTCTCACTCAAGTTTTTGCTTTTTGTTATATATTTAGCTTTTAGTTATATATTTACAGTTGTTTACAGAAAACTAATGTAGTTAACTTTATTAGCTATATATTTTAAAAATATCCTTTCATTAATAAATGCCGTTATTTTCACAGCAATACGAGTTTTCCATGTTAATTTTCTATCCAAGTACGTCACTAGTCATATCACTTGACTATCTCTAACTCCATCTCATGATGGCGGAAGAGTTTATTTATTAATAGTGCACGTGTATTTAGTAATAGTGCACGATAATTAAATCGGGTTTTCATGCGATTTTATTACCACAATGTGTAACTTGAGAAAAATACCTATAATGATTTCATTCGGAATATCCATTAGACGTTTAATCTGCACCGTTTGAATTTAATACGTCCCAAAATCAACAAACGACATACGAATATTGAAATCTTTGACTAGCAACGAAAAATAAATTGGGCCTGCGAGTTTCAACTTGAAATTATCAAAGCAAATTAGTGATACCACAGACGCCTGAATAGTAGTAGTAGTTGGCCAAGTAGGACTGAGTTGGACTGAAGCGCTATTGGGAATAAACGTTTCATGAACTGCGCTAAAGCTGTGTCCACAGAGTGAGTCTGGTCATTTAATTTTGCGCGCGCGTCTCAAGCAACGGCCCACATAGCGCCTTCGTTTAGCATGCGACTTTTCTAGAAATGAGACTCGTAACAGCGCACTCGCACAGAAGATGCGATTGCCGACTTCTTGATCGTGCGTTTCTTCCAAAGAGCAAATGGTGTGTACTCTTGAAATAATGAGGCTATATTTCTAGCCCCATTTATTTAGTTTTACTTTTTCGCTACGGAGTAGTAAGAAAGTTATGTAATGCTGCGCGAAAAACTGCCAATATTCGGCAGAAAAACACTTATTGCCGGACGCTGGTAACTAAAAGGTGGATAAATCCAGTTGCCAAATTTAGAAAAAATCCTCTAACACATGGTGTTGCCAGAATCTGTTTTGTGAGTCCTTGATACCGAAAACATTGAATGACGGCAAAACCTCTGTCCATCTGTGAACAACGGTAGCGGTGAAACCGTTCAGCCGATTTTCTCCAAAATCAATATTCAACGATCGATCTAGCTTATGTCGCGTGTCTTGAATTTGAAATTGAAATTTTAATTTAGGAGGATACTTTACATGAAGCCCCTTGGGATCATTTCCAAATTTTCAAAAAAGTGGGTTCATCGTTTATTATTAAAATTTATTGTTGGATAGTGCGAAGAACGTTTTAGAGAATGGTTAAAAACACCGATTGTTCGGAAATTGCAAAAGTTCAAATTTTAAGTTGGAGTCTTCCTACAATTAAAATATCAAGATAAAGATTTTTTCCCTTAATGAAGTATTTTCCTTCAAGATAGATTTTGAAGTAAGACCAAGTGTAATGATTCGAAAATTTGAATCCTTTTCGCGCCATTTTCATGAAAATCGGGCGAGAAAGTACGTGCTGTTTTAGCACCACTAGTTTTTTCTTCGAAGATCTTCTAAAGAATATGTTAAAGTAATGCACAGTGTTTACTATAACACCGCTTCTCTCCCTCTGTCACCGCGGGTCCTACGTAGAGACCTTGGTTTTGTTGATAGCGTTGCAAAGACGAACTACAGACGTTGGCACAAATAGATATACAGGAAAATGTGTGAGGTGCATATGCTTGGGATAAAAAGTTTTAATAGGTCTAATAATGAGATCCTGATGGAGAAACGTTTTCTGTCTAATTTATTTATTCAATAGTTTTGTAAATTGAAAATTATAAGTCAAGGTATACATACCATGTGCAATATATACCATACATAAAACGCGCTCGAACACATCCACATACTCTCAGGCATTGGTGTTCGTGTTTACAATGCGTATAACTCGCAGAACTATCTGAGACACATATTTACACAATATTCGTTGCTTTCGATACGAACGGATGTGTCTTATTTCTAACAGAGAAATGGGAAGACCTGTATTTTAAACTGCGATGGTCTATTTTCTTTACGTTTTTAAAACTGCGCCACAGAAATCTGCCCAAACTACATTCCTACAGTTGTCCATTAGTCTTTCTTAGATCTGATAACGTAATACATTAATAATCGAATAATAAATAATGGGTTGTTAATCGTTTTAGTATATTTACATAGCCCGAAACTCCAACAATTATCAACAGTTTTCTTGATAATAATGAAGGAAGAACAACAATTTGTTCTCGTCTAAATGTTTGTGGCATAATATCTTTGTAGTTAGGTTCATCGAACGCCGAAAATAGCCGTATGTCGTTAACAACATTGTCTTCGCGGAAGATAATGTATGTTTTTACTGCGGTTGACGCATTTTGTGCCTACTCGCTTTCTGCCACGTGGGGCTGTGCATGATAATTCCTTGCCAGCGCCGCGCCACGGCGCGCCTTTGTTGTCCTATCTTCTCTCAATTCTGCTTTACCAGATAAGACATGGCAATATGCTCGTTCAAAAGTTAAAGAATTATTTTGGCAGTATAACAGATTATATACCAGATATTATATTGAGATTGGTAAACTCTGAGGTTCTTCAAAAGCTTAAAGCATTGGTAAAACTGCAGATTGTATATTCTAAAAGTATTTACATTTTGTGTCGACAACTGAATCGTTCTATTAGATTTTTTTCGGCTATACTGAGTGACTTAGAATAAATACTACAAATTTCTGGGTCACATTTGGACAAAAAAGGATTCTGTATTGTTACAAATTTAAAATATAAGTTGGTATGAGTGTATTAACTCCAAAGGAAACGAACTATTGAGTAATATGAGTTGCTATACAGGTATGTTTGTTTAGAGAGGCGCTGGCTAGAAATTGAAAGAGTTGGCTGCATGACGATGTCTTGATATTTAAAGTAAAACTCTTGTTAATATACCCAATTCGTAGCGTCTTCAAGTGATCAGAAGATTGGCTAAACCTTGGGGAAGATATTAGTTATAATTATTCGTGGTTCAAGAATACAGAACAAAATATTCGCAGAAGCGGAGCCGGTAATATTGATTAGCCATATAGACCATACGAACAATATACTTATTTTTATTTGACAATCCACTAGAGGGAGGAGGAAGGTCAACGACGTACGGTAAGTCGAAAGCAGCTGTAGCTAAAATTATTGGAAATACCGATTGTCACAGGCGCCCATGGAGCAAACACCGTTGTGGGGCGAAGTTCTTGGATATGTAACAAGTGTGCCCATGAAACCGAATATTTGATGAGTTGCCTAACAATCATTGGTAAATCATACAAGTGTAACTTATTCAGATGAAATTTCCTAATACGTTAACTTGGAGAAAGTCATCATCTATAGCACCCCTTGATACTGTAGAAGTTTGTAACATTTATTCTGCTGTTACATGCTGTTATTTTAGTCTGAAGGTATTGAAATTAGTCACAAATTTCAAATTTGATATTTTGGTGGTAAAATATGTTTTGAATGCTCCTGACACGAAGAAATAATGTATGATATGCCATTTCATTGACCTGGTGGAATTTCGCATTTTCATTTGGTGCACTTCACACATTATCCCATAAAGGAAAAAATCGACTTCGCGAAGATCGAGTCCGAGATTTTGGGTGAAATTGTCTAAGATGAAATCCTAATAAATGATTTGTAAATGTGTGATTTCATTTTTATTCACTTTCAAACAATACTTACACAGAGGTGTGTCCTTCCCTAGAGTGACAGAGGACTATAGAAGAACGAGAGAAATAAAGAGGAATAGAGGAGAATCAGAGAGAGAATTATATTGTAAGGAAATGACATGTACCCAAAGCAGAACGAATCATTTTCTTACAAGATCGTTCGGTTCCCTGAAATAATGTAATCGACAATACTAGTCCCCCCCCCCGATTAACATTTTTTAAAATTTCAGCTTCGTCTGTTACTTCATTCAAAGAGCATACATAAATGAAAGTCCATTGCGGCCTTAAACGTCCCTCTCCAAACCTTCGATTTGGGGCCTGAAGGCTCTCGCGACTGTCGTTGATATCCAGCTGGGCTCTCTTTCTTCTGGTGGAGTTGGGGGAGCAGCTGGATCAAATGGTGGCGGCGCCTTTGCGAGACCAGCCTTCCAATCGGGCGCAAGGTCAGTGCGCCCTAAAAAGAGCAACGCAAATCCAACACCGACTGGCTTACAACGTCGGGAAAAGTGTTTCACAATTGAATCTCAGATCTCGTAAGATGCATCTACAAAATTCTAAATATATGATGTATCATTCTGTTTAAGTTTAATGAAAAGCGGTTGGTACTAGTAACGACATGCCTTTTTACTTTAAGTTTGCAAATGATACTTTTTTCCTTTTTCTGTTTTTATTCATCGTTACGTAATTCTTACGTAGTTCGGGTGAATGCTCATTACGTGAGGATAGTGGCGGTAAGCAAGTCAATGTGAAGGACTGACAATGAGTAATGCATTCGCTTTTTCTATTATTTCTAAAATGGTTTTGGTGGGAATTATCATAATAGTCTTTGATTTAAGTTCTTTTTTACGTGTTTTTCTCATTAATATCAATATTATATTTCTGAAAATCAAAATATTGTGATATACCAAAATGATGAACCATTATTATAGAAATGCCATTTTATGACACAGAATGTAGGAATGTCAATAGACGATCGCTATGTGACAAATAAACAACCGGCGTTAAGGATCATTTTTCTTTAGGTTGAAATGGCAGAGCAGAGGCGGAATATGCATTGTTTTGAGAGACAAAAGAAAAAGATATAAAATGTGGATGCTTCCGAGTTTTTAGAAAAGCATTCATTCGCTGGATCAACACGGGGTTGAGCGGGTCGGCTCTTGATATATTTTACTAGATCGAGGACAGACTATAATTAACAGTTGTTTAAATTATCTATCGTTTTTTATGTTAAGATAGAGCGTTCTTGTAAGAAGTGAAATTCGTGTCTAGGCGCCCACCCGAGACGCTAGTGAGGAAAGTCACGGATTATAATAATATTGCCGGGAGCATTTGGAACCAGATCACGTACATTAGGCGAGGACTTTATCCAGAAGCAAGATTCTGCTGCGTCGACGGAGAAGATTCGACGGGGCGCCATCGAACGAAGAAGTGAAGAGCGTGCGAAGACCCACGAATGAATAACAAGGTTTATAACTATTGTAATACAGAGAAAACTGGTCATGACCAAAGAATGATTCATTTTTGATTATCATTATAATAAATTCTAATTTGTTAAGTTCAAAGAAAGCTGATTATCATTGTTCGTTACGTGCAATACAGCATTTTAATAAGATTTTCAGATTCCTTGCCAGTCCGTATGGATGGCAGATTGAATAATTGGTTGCAGAGTAAATAGCAACAATTATGAACTTCGAACCCCAAATTAACTGAATTAGCACAACATAATTATGTAAGGAGATATATTTAAATTACGTAGGAATCGTTAGGTTTCAAGTGTAACCTTTTCCTAGCTCCCAAATAACATTTATCGTAATAATTATGTTTCAAAATGTCCCTCCAAGTGGGGCTTGTTTTTGAATAGAAAGACGGGGAAATAGAAAGATTAGATAGAAAAGATTTCAAATTGGCACCAGTCAACGTCGAGCATGTTTCAATATACATTACATTTTTAAACAAATTAAAGAGAAAGTACTTTATTTTAAAGCCTTTAACAAGAGGTATTTGAAATATTTTACCAAAGTTAATTTTAAAAGTTTGGATATCGATTATTAAATATATGTGAATGAAACCTCCCCCAAAAAATATTCGAAGCAAACAGAGATCCAATCTTTTCCCAGAATATTTTTTCTAAAAATTAAAATTCAAAGATTTTTTCACAGTGTTTCTTATCTTGACGCTTTATTATATAATTCATATTATCTTCCGAGACCCCCAAAAATTCATGGGAGCTGGTGGAGAAAAGGGTTGGAGTTTTACTATATGGTATACTCCATAATCTAAGGCATCAATACATGTCACTAGGAACCGCTTAACACTTCTAGAACGCTACCGCAAGATTTTAAGGCATACGCAAGCACTTTTCTGCTGTCGGGAGTCAACGTGCCAGTGCTACGTGTGTATTTGTGTTTGTTCTTCATTGGGCTGCAGTTCAAATCAGCCTCCATAAGTAAGTTTTACATTGTTCCAAGCTCTACAAGATGCAAATTCTGAAGAACGAGTTTAACGATGTTAATTTTGAGAGAATCAACTCAGGAGATTTTGGCCTGCCTCCACGATAATTTTGAGACGGCTTATCAAATTTGAGGAATTTTTGGAAATCCTGGCTTTGACGATCTTCCGGACACCCCTCAAATTGAGTCGCCTCTTGCCCATTCTGACACCCATGAACAAGTAAAGGAATTTCTCGCTAAAATCCCAAAGGCAAAACAAAGCATTGAAAGGACAAAAATAAAAATATTGAGAATAAAATCTACGGGTAGGTACGTGTTTCTTGCCACAACTAAAATTGTGTGATCTTTTAACTGACTTCTTTTTATACAAATCATATTGGATGAAATATATTCCATTGTTAGCTTTAATCCGGATTTAGCAAGTAACATTTACGTCACAAATTTCAATCACGCACTTGGTAACAAATCCAAATCAGACTCTTTCAAAATGTTCTAGAAATTCTAAACAAGCTGTAAGTTTAGAAAATTAATTTCTTCTTTCTTGTAAATGGTAATAAACCACGATGAAAAATTAAAAGTCTATTAAACAAATATTACACCAAACTAGAGTCGGGGGAATTTTGCTATTTAATGTTAGAAACAATAAAATGGGAAATTTCCCCGAAACTGGGTATAATATGTGTTAAAAACTTTATTTGTTGATTATAAACGAACGATTACCTTTCATCATTCGTTTATAAAATGAATTACCAAAGCTCTCGGACCTGGAGAGACGACTCAGTGTATCAACGGATATCATTGCAGTGCCTCTGACCTGGAGGAGGACGTAGCGACATGGCAAGGTTTTCGACACAGGCTTGTCAGCTAGGTCGAATTCAGTGCTGCTGGAGGAGAGGCCTAGGGCCGGCTGTCTCATCGTAGTTTTCCGTGATTTCCCCGATCAACACCAGGCGAATGCAGTGCCGTAACAAACAGGCCACGGACCGCTCGCGATCTTTCCTTTCTCTCCCTTGACCTATCCTCACCCCCTTACACACACTTCCACTAACATGCACTACACATGCCGGGAGACCGGTCGGGAGCTTGGAGCTTGTCCCGTCTGAGGCGGTGCCCCGCTAGTGGGAGATATCTGGTTGGGAAAACCTCGCTAGCCGACGGAAGGTCAGCCCTGGATGTCGCCATCCAGCGGGAGATCACCGCCACCTCACGAAGAAAAAGCATGGACTACACTTACGGGACTAATGGCCTCGTTTAGGTGACGTGCCCGGAATCACTAACAACCAACCAAGGACCAAGATCTCGGTCGAAAGCACGAAGATTTTTTTTGGGGGGGGGGGATTAGGCCGCATCAACATCTAGGTCATTAGCGACTAATATTGATGTTAACGGTGTGGTAACTACGAAGATGAAACGACGTGATGATGATAAGGAGTGAAGGGACGAACACAAATACAAACATACCCAAGGCGGGACTCGAACCCGCGACCCTTCGGTCCGAGACCGCTACGACACTCCTGCCTTAGTTTGTCTTGCCTAGACGAGAGTTGGCTCTCCTTGGGTACCGCGTCGCAAGAGGAGGCACGCGGCTCAGCACGCGGTGGGTCACGCGGCCCCTCACGCGTCGTGCGGCGAACCTCAACGCGGCGCTGCCATCCCGTTGCCGGGCTATCGCCCTTTCCCCCTCCCGCGCCGCGCCTCCCCCGGGTGACCTTAGCTCAGAGCTGGGGCACTACCGCAGACGGCGGGCAATGTGACCGAGAGGACGTAGGGTTGGATTTAAGAATCTGTATAATGCCATCCACATAACTACGGGGCGGATTTTGATGACATAAAGCATTGCCAAAATGATCAATAAAATGCTTTAAAAGTGCCCTAAAAGTAATGAAAAATTCTTATTAAAACCAGTTCGGATGAACATCTCAAGCTGTTGGATGCGTTACTGATGTAATCGAGGTCCTTTCCATTGAAAACGTTTGTTTTGCACTCAACTTGCAAACGTTTGTTTTGGACTGTTCTTTACCAGGAAATCTGTCTTTCGTTATCCGGAAATCGACTGATCCGGTAATGGCGCTGATATATGTCACTAAAATTACACACTCACAACGGCTGTCAGAACCATTTCTGAGCGAACAAATAGAATAGGCTACTGAGCAAAACAAGCATTAAAAATTACGGAAAAGGTAAAAAATGACTTTTCAGTCGAAATCGACCAAAAATGCCAAATAATGGCCTATAAAAATGGGTCATTTCTTCTCGTCATAACATAAAATGAATACTAATATGAATTTCTATACTAAACGGAATTGTTCTAAAGTGAAAAGAAAAAAGGACATTTCATTAAAATCCACTCCCTACACATAACAAACCTATTAAAATATCTAGGCCTTTTCATAGGCACGCGCCTTAATTGGAAAAATTGAGAATAAAGTTATACTAGCAAAAACTAAATTACACCAACCAATAATAAATAGATCAGCTAAATTACCCTACAATACTTTTACTGGTATTCAAAATTATCATACGATTTTATTATTATATGCATGCCCAGTTTGGATCAGCACAGCCAAATCAAACACCAAAAACTCCAAGAAATCCAAAATCAGTTCCTGTGCACCATCACGAATGTCCCATGATACGTCTCCAATGCACAACTCTATAAAGAATTCCAGATAAAACCGATAACCAACCACATTCTGTTTTTATCCACCCACTTCTTCCGAAACATATCAAATATACCCAAAGTAACCCCTTTAAGACTGCCAAAACCCAACTCACAGAACCCGCATTAAGAATCAATGTCATTTCCATATATTTCTAAATAAATTCTCAGATCTCGACCCTAAGTAGAGATATTGTTGAAAGATACCTATACCACCCTAGTAGTAATGTAAGTTGTGTATTAAGATTATTGTAAGTCAATTGTAAGTGGATGTAAGCAACTATAACAAATGTAGAGTGTATTATCACTGATCTTTGTATTTTTTATCCAAAAGAAAATTAATAAATAAAAAAAAAGTTTGATTTCCGACGACGCACATTCATGCCAAATCTGATTTCGTGGCCAAAAATCCATCAATCGCAGTTTCAATTTAGGGATTTTTATGTGCCTGAATAGTTAGGTGGGTACGTTAAGCGTTACTTACATTAATTAAAAATTGTTAATGAAATTGACTTTCTCTAGATTTTTAGTATTCTGCAGTTTGTCCATCTATATTGCGATCAAATTTGAAAGCCCACACAAAGTTTTGTCCAAAGTTAAGGCGTTTTCCCACATTTAATCCGCCGTATTGGATCCGTCATTTTGGTTTTCGACAAAAAATATCAAATTTGAAATCACCGACTCCAAAACTTAAATAGACTCATTTTGAAAACCATTTGAACAATTTTGGCCAAGAAGTCGGCATTTGGCATCAGTGTGCTGCGGCAGGATCTTCGACACTGGCATGTCAGCAAGATCGAATTCAGCTCCTTTGAGTAACTGTGTTTGTCCAAAGAGAGATCTCTGGACCTTGTGTGACCCTGCCTTCCGTGCGGGTTAAGTGCAACGTGAGGCGATGGGAATCTTTCGGCCGTGGTTCCTCGCTCTGCGATAAAGCCCCGTCGCGGTTCCTCGCGTTTCAGGGTTCGCCGATCGTGCAGACACACTTGAGGCTATACAAAGTCTGCAAAGTGCCTTCTCGGAATAATAATATTTTTTATTATTAGCAACATCCTTACTCCAGTAACTGTAACTAAATTGTTCGTTGCGTTTTCATTAAACGTTTTTAATAAACATTTTATATACAAATAAGCATGAATAATACAAATATTTGTAGTAACACAGTATTTCAGTGGTAGCATATTTTGTGAGTTTATACGATGCGTGTTTCACCAGCAATGGTGGCTCAGGGCATTAACTGAAGCCCCTGCAGTGCCTCTCACTGGGAGGTCTTGGGGAGTCCTCACGGTAGCAGGATTTTCGATGCTAGGTCAGGTGGATCGAATTCAGCAGTTTTCAAGGAGAATTCTGGCGGCCGGCTGCTCTGATTGGTAGTTTTCCGTGGATTCTCTGACCAACACCAGGAGAATACCGGAACAGCACCCTAACAATCGGGCCACGGGCCGCGCCCGATCTTTTCTACCTCTTCCTTATTCTATTCTCACCCCGTATTTACTCTCTCTCTCTCCCTCTCTCTCCCTGCCTCTCTCTCTCTCCCTCACACACACACACACACACACACATTCTATACACTATCATTCTTGTAAGAAGACCGGTCGGGAGTTTAACGTTTGCCCTACGGGTGGGAAATACCTGGTTGGGGAAAGCCCGCAAACCTATCCGTAGCTCGGCGCCGGATATCGCTTCCAGCAAGGGGAATATCACCGCCGCATTCGATGACAATGACCTTAGCTCTTGACGCACTCAAAATCACTAATTATTCAATATAATATTCGTGCTCTAATTTGATGAGTCAAGTAAAAAAAGGCACAGGAAACGGAATATATATATATATATATATATATATATATATATATATATATATATATATATATATATATAATTAGTTAGCTAATAATAAGTTGTGCTTTAATTCAAAACGAGTGTGTCCATTCATTTTATGGAATCTTAGAAAATCTCTTGTTAAATATTGTGCCGCTCTCCCCAAATAGTCTGAAACGTTCAACTTCATTTTTGCAGAAAGTTATTCTTCTTTCCTTTTGCGACCATGGCGTTCTGGATTACTTACAGAAAAGAATGAGTTTCTTGGATGGGTAAGTAATATTGCATAACTTGTTTCATTGAATGTTATATTAGATGTACCTCCAAAGACATTGGAACCGTGGGTATTTTCCGTCTCATTAAGTATTTATTTGAAGATCTGCTCGATATGATCTTGCATAAGTCAAGGGGACTCTGTCACCCGTCACCATCCATAATGCAGACTGCTAAATAACAACATTCATCTGTCGGATGATCTTCGCTACTTCAAATGCCGCCTGACCGAACTTCCGAAATACTAGTTACAATAGTCGGAATGTCACGAGCTACCCCACTTGCAGGTACGACGGTCAGTCATGCAGTGCTGAGTTATTCATGAAACTAGAACACGTAGTCTCTACTGGCGCAAGTAATATCATGTGAAGCAATGTGCTAACCAAATTGATGAATAAAGAGACAGAAAATGTGTTAGGGAACCCAGAGAGGTCGGTTATAAAATCAATGTATTAGTTACGCATGATCCAAATAATGCTGTTCCGATCCCATTGCGAAATTCGAAGATACGCAGTGACATGTTTTTATAGCCTCTTACGATGATTGTTGAAATTTGGAGCTCTTTTGTCAAACACACTGGGTCCTTCTAAATTCTGTATTAATCAACGTTTTTCTGGCACTCCATCATCCTTCGTAATGGTGAAGTGAGATTTGGGGTCATCAAGAGCAAACGGAGATAAGCTTTGCTGTGTGAATTTAAAGTTGCTTCATGAAGCTCCGCAATTTTCTGAGCGTCCATTCATGGCATTGTCATAAAACACTGATAAAATCTCTCTACGCTCAGGCTTGCATGAGCGTAGGGCAATATGGAGATTGTCTCTGGCGTCTTTCGTCTGTGAATATTTGCTCCACATCTAAGAATATCGGTGGGTGAAAAGGAGAGCAACGAGTGAGCCTTGTCAAAAAGCGCCCAATTATACGAATTCGATTGAAGTGCAATATTCAAAAGTGCCTTTTCAAGGCATGCATACCAAACAGATGTAGGATGGTAATTGAGCAAAAGAAATCAGTGTTGAACGCACGCATATCATACACACTTGATCGGCGTTCCGGTTTTTACCGTTGTACCCGAACGTCAAATGTTTCCAGATATTCAGAAGCTGTTTAACATGAACGATACGTACCATGAGAGAATCATTTGTTCGGATAATATGGAACAAAATATTTTTAATGCGTATTTCACAATCATGTAGGTAAGGACTGAATTAACGTTTTGACGAATGGCAACCAGTTTTACCTAAATCAAGTTTTAAAAAGAAATTTGTCATAATTGTATATGTGTGACATTACGCGTTAAAAAATAGTTATCTTTTTAATACTGAAAACAGTTGGTAACTTACAAACTTGCCATAACAGTTAAGATTTTTCCCATTTGTAAATATATTTAAAATATCTTTGTTGATTCATCTAAGCCTCGAGTTTAAAGTTGGACTACCGTTTCAAAAGACTGCGGATCCAACATAAAAGCGTTGATACCCTTTGAGAGCGTAAGAAGAATAGAATGTTTTGTGAAATATTTGAGAAGAGGTCCTCAGTACCAGCTCCACCCACAAAAAGGCGCAAAGGATATCCGGTTGGCTGCGCAGAGCTTCGTACAAAGAGCCTCATCAACTGGTAGAGGGAAACAGCCGTTCAACAATATTTCGCCATTCTATTGGTCGAGCCTCTCCATTCAGCCTATAGAACGAATATTTCCAGCAGAATCCCTTCATTTGACCTTTGCTGAATAAGATTGTCTGTGTTTCAATGAAACATATTTAATTATAGTCTGTAGACTTAAAAACACAGGCATTCTTTACCGATAATAAAGTATAAATTGCATTTCTCTTTCCTTCCGAAGAATAAAAGTGAATTTGAAAACGCCCAATTAAATTATCTTTTTTTTTCTCATTTAATAAACTTGTTAATATCTGAAGTGAATTTTCTCAAAAATTGCTAATTATCTGAATGTCTTGACTTAATGTAGGAGATCTATTGTGTATGAAATGGTAATGCTTCTCTACAAAAATAAGAAAATAACCATGGTAAGTTGTCTATTCCTTAGGTAATAGCTCTAATTTATCTTTGTTTCTTCACGTAAATTTAAAGAAAATAAAAGTTATGTTTAATGATTATAACATTGACTACACAAAATCTATAAATGCCTTCTCCTTAAAGCTTTTTCAGCTTCAAGTGGTGCCGATTTCGGCTATTCGCGCCGGCTACCCACTATGCCCCTCATAGAGACACATATTAATCTTTACACTAGACACACACCTGAGGCCTCCTCGGTCTGTGGTCAGCAGACTCGCAAGGCCTTTCGCGACAATACGAACGAATGAAACACAAGGGACAAACAACTATGCTCACGGCGGGACTAGGACCTGCGACCCTTCAGACCGAGGCGCTGAGTAGGCACACGCTCTAGCACCTTGGCCATACAGGTCGTAGGACATTCTCAATCATAGCTTTTAAGTGATGTAAGATTTCTAGGGTTAACTGACGAATTTCGTAATATTTTGAGATACACGGGGGATGTCTTTACCTTCAGTGCTTCAAGTGGGAGACATTTGACGAAACTGAAACTCCCAACTACAATACTGCACTGTCACTCCAGCCATCGCTTCTTTCAGTGAGTGAGTGTGTGCGATCCCATCCAGGTTTCTCCAACTTTTGTGACATCGCCCCAGCCGGATCTAGCTCAGGGATCCCGACTGGTTTTCCCAATATGTCTAGCACTGTAGTACATGTAAATGTATGTATGCGGAAAGGGAGAGGATAGGAAGGGAGAGGAAAGAAATGGTCGCACGCAGTCCGTGACTCGTTTGTTGGGGTACTGCCCCATACGTCGAGGCATGGTCGGACAATCCAAGGAAGGTTACGGATCACAGCAGGTAATCACTAGAATTCTCCTCCAGACACGAGTTGAATTCAACCTAGCTATCTAGCCGGTGTCGAAAATCCACCACTGTTGGGAGACAACCCCTAAGACATCCCGGCTAGGGTTGCTGCAGACCGCAGCAATGATGGTAAACTCAGCCAGTACAGCGCTTGCTCGCCACTTACACTAGCACGTGTATTATTCTAAGTGGAGACCTCTGGACAATCAGGGTCGACCAGTAATCAAACAGTAATTGGTCGGCGGGACGTCAATCCCGTGCGTGACGGCGCGTCTGCGTCAGCGGTGCGTCTGCGCGGCGCGGCAAGTGCAACGTCCAAGGCCGCACCTGTGCAGATCCGCGTGGCGGCGCCAGCTGCTTTGCCCTTTGACCTCGCGCCCTCTGGCGGTTTGCTCCTTCGCCCGCCCCCACCCCACCGCCCACGCACATGCGCTTCGCAGAAGTTACAAGGGAGTCCCAGCCACTGCAGCTCGGACGGTGAGTAGAAAGCTGTAAGATCCGCGGTCGGGTGGGAGTAGTGATGGAAAAGTTTACCAATACATCGATACATGGCTAAAGGGTTTTCGATGTCGACGAAAAAACATCGATGTTTAAAATATCGGTGTTTAAAATATCGGTGTTTAAAATATCGGTGTTTAAAATATCGGTGTTTAAAATATCGATGTTTCAATTATAGACCAATAAACGTTCTATTTCCTATCCATTTTTAATTACAGTACGTAAAAGGGATAATTTTATTGTTTGGTTACCAGTATATGTTAATAAAAATTATTATCGAATGTAAAGAATAAAATTAACAATAAATAACATCGTGTTGACTTCTTTCCCTCTAGTCACTTCCATTCATACACCATCGAAATAAAACCACCTAAAATTTCCTCAGATTGCATTGGCGAAATGTGCAGCATTTTGAAGAGAATGACGCAAAACAACGAGATTGCTGTGGATTGCTGCTACTCTACAGCGTGCCTCAAAAATTAAATTAAAAAATCGATGTTTTTGCAGCAAAATATCGATGTGAAGAAAACATCGAAAGCAGAGTATCGATGTTATATCGATGTTTCTGATGGAAAACATCGATGGTTTTTTGCCTTCCCGGAGTGCTCCAGTAGACCAGTCAAATGGTGCTCCAAAAGGACAAATAAGGGCAATATTGGTTTTGTAGTAAGTTGTCGTCAGCTTTTAAAATATCGTTTTGTGACTACCATACAGTAGAAAATGATTATATTGGCTAAACCATCTAAAGCTGCTATTCAAATGAACAATGTTGGCAATGACAACTCCTATGATTATTTCAAATAGGGGCTAGTTTTAGTGTAGTTTTGAAAATTGGTTCCAATGTGTTTTGGGTATCTGAACGCAAATATCAGGTTTGCCAAAAAGAAAACGCGTTTTTAAGCAAAAACTGTTAGAAAATAATTTCAGTTTTTTTTTTCAAAATAACTCTTTAACCGTTCATTTTTCGTAAATAATATCCCTAAAAGAAATTACCTACATTTCATGTCCTCAAGCTTCTTCCCCTCCAGTTAGCGGTTTAGCCGTGATAACACCGCGAAATTTGGTGATATAAGCAAAACGCATGAAAAAACGGGAATCATCCCTTTTGGCCCAATATACCTTAGAAACTAGCCATATCTCGTAAATATTAATCTGATATGAAATGAAAGAGGATACAGTTGCCTACATTTTATGTGTTTAATTTTTTTTGTAAGTTCAACGCTATCGGCGTTAGTGTACAAAATATGCCTAGTTGATACTGTGAAAATGGCACTCTACCTCCCTCACCCACTAACACGTATATGTAATTTACATCTAATAAAATTGAGTTCAAATAAATACGGCGACTTGTGAATCATTTGCTTTCGTTTGCGCTTTAATTGGGAAAAGAAGTACGTAATTAAGAATGCGAAAAAGAAAAGTAATATTTTGGAAGACGATGAACTGTATCTTCACAGACGCGTAGGTTTGAAGGTCCTGGGTTTCATAGACATTTACTACAAAAAAGGTATTAGTGTATATTACAGAGTGGATTTTAAGTTATTTTGAAAAAAAAGTAGGGATTTCTTACACTTTATGCTTAAAAAAGGGTTTCCAGGCAAAATTCTAGTTGGCAAACCTAGTACTCTCTTCAAAATAGTAACAAACAACTGAGTGTCCAAGATCAATAACTCATCAGTGACATAGTTTTTGTCTCATAGGGTTTTGACTCGAGAGTCTATCCGTGATACTTATGTTGAATATGTGACAATGTCAATGGTTTTTTTAGTGGCTACCCTGAATTGTTTCGTGAATAAAATGTCTATAAAACTTGTGTACATAGTATATCAGGACACAATGAAGCATATGACGTCCAAGAAAATGTTCTTGCTAATACGAATAATAAAAACGGTTAATAGCATGTTGATTACAATGTAGGATGACATGCATTACAGCAGGAATGACATGCAAACAAGCCAAGGAAGACTGAGTCACGCCGATAATGATCAGCTTTGTCCTTAGTTCCAACAAATAAGGCTATTAATGTTGTTAGTGAGGATGTAGTAGTCCTGTTGGTAATATTGAGAGCTCTCTCCAAGCACGCAAATGTTGAAATTCGAGAAAGAAACTTTTTTGACCTACATTTTTCCGTTTGCTGATATAAGTGAAACAATTACCGATAACTATGTTTTCTTACAAACAATTAATGGTTGCGAAATCACCGGGCATTGGTCCAGCCCGAAAAAAGGAATTTCCGATTTACCAAGAAAGCTAATATTTTTTACAATAAAATTATTCCAACCCTTCAACGCAACTGATGAGATGATTACTAATGTTGGTGAACTTTTTCTGGTTTCACTGTTTGGCTTCAGTGACAAGAACGTGCCCTTACTCAATCAGTTGAGATATGTCTGCTAAATCAGCCTTCGATTACAAGGCAAACAAATGTACACTATCACCTACTGCAGCACAGCAACACGTTTTAAGTGTTTAGTATCAGCTTCCGCAACAGCTGGATATAGAAAAATCAGAAGTATGAAGATGGAAAATAATGAAAAATGGCCGTGGTAAATGTAACAACAATTTGTTAGAACGACTTACTCCACCAGTTTTATTGAAGTTCGTTTCCTGCAAATGCAAAAAATGACTGCAACAGGCAGGAATTAATGATATGAAAAGTTCCAACAAATGACAATCGTTTCTAAAAATGCCTGAAAGGAAGTTGCAGGTTAAAAAAATTAACCTGATGACCAATAGACATAGAATTGAAGATATTAGATAACGCCAATCATTGGAAACGATATAATAAACCGTTAATTGAAGTGAAAAAGCATAATGACATTAAATGTAGATAATCTTATTCTTTTAATATACCACTATTATTTACGAAAGTGGATGGAGTATTTTGAATTTCTAAAAAATATTAGTTTACATTTTTTTGCTTAAAAGACGAGCAAAAATATTGTCTGCAAATCTATTATTTATGTTCAGCCTAGCAGAAACACATAGGGACCAAATTTCAAACCTACACCAAACCTCTCCCTTGTTTTCTATCATTTTACTGGAGTAAATGTCGGAGATGGAAACTTGGCGGAAGTGGCGACGATGGGGTATTTATTTATTTTTATTTATTTATTTATTTATTTATTTATTTATTTATTTATTTATTTATTTATTTATTTATTTATTTATTTATTTATTTATTTATTTATTTATTTATTTATTTATTTATTTATTTATTTATTTATTTATTTATTTATTTATTTATTTATTTATTTATTTAATGTCCGCCTGTTTCGTTGTGACTCTGCCTAAGTAAGAGTTCCTGCACAAATCGCGGGAAACCACTGAGCGCATACGCTATTCACACACGTTTGAGCCTCTGCGCATGCGCTATCTCCAACGTTATGGTTATGATAGCTGAACCCTACTCCATCAGAAATAGCGATTTACATGAGTTGCGTTGCACGCAAAACTAGTTACATGATCATGATGGTTGGTATTCGTTTCCAACTGAGGTGCCAACTGTGTGGTAATTCTCTATTTGCAGCATGCAATATCATGTTGAAGTCATTAATCAGAATAAATAATTATCAGTATATATTAATTAGGCATATATTTAATTAGGCAGTAACAGTATAATCATAAGCACAGAGCAGTGGTTGGTAGATTTAATCTTCAAATGCGAATAAATAGGATGTGATGTTTTGAGAATTCACCATTAGCAGTGCTCTCTTGACACAGTTCGGAACTATTCCTATTCAGAAAGAAACGTGCGAAAACCTTTTTACACTTACTCGCTACATAGCCACATAACGTTTTAGACCACGCTCGGCGAATATGCTCCATTGTCCCGAGGCCGTAGGGTCATTCCCACAAGGTGTCGGACTTTAAGGATGCGGTGACGCGTTGGGGGTGAGGTAGGGCGGGGTGGGTGATGCTAGGCGAACGGAGGTGGAACGGGCAAGGTATTAGGTGAGAACGGGCGAACCGGGACGAGTGGCTTGATGTGGTGTAGGGTTGCCAACCGTTCATTTGGGAGGACAGTCCTCCATTGACGCCAGTTGTCCTCTCGTCCTCCTTGGTATTTTAAATATTCACTTTTTAGTAAATTTTTGACATTTGGTGACATTTAGTTTATCACATGACTAACATCCGCTACGCTGTATCGTTTATTGTTTAATTTAGAATATAAAACCAGACATTTCCTTTTTCTGAATGCTGGCACACGCATGCATGGTAGTGCCTCTGTCTAGCGACTAAAATATGAGACGCTCAGATCATCTCCATCTGCATTTTGTGAACGAATCTTTTCATTTGAATCGCAAATGGAGAGAAGAAAGAAAAAGAGCTGATGTTAGTCTAAATTAAATGTTTATAAAAAGAAACGTGGTGATGATGCGTTTTTTTTACTGAGTGTCCTCCCTGTTACAGGAGCTTGGTTGGCCATCTTAGTGTAATGTGTGGGGGGAAGTTAGGCATTGGAAATGGCGTGGCGGATACCGACAAGGCATCTCTCCCGGTGAGGGCAGCGATGCGCAAGCGATACTCGGCGATGCGAGAGGCAGCGCAGTGGTTCCAGTGTCTCAGAAAACACGTCTCATGTGCTACTCACTGAATGGTTTCAAAATGGATTCGATGTCGTCTTATGTTATAAAGCATCTCTTTTTTTCTATTTTAGGTCTTCTGGACGGTCCCAGTATTTCATGGCAGTGCAATGGGGTTTGTCTCGTACCCCGCGCTAGATATTAGGTTAATAAACTATACCTTATATTAATAGATTTATCCGTTGATGGGATCTCTGTAAGTCAGAATTCGAGGATCCCTATGGGGCATACGCGAAAGACAAAGGAGAGACGTACGAAGACAAAGGCAGCGTTCGTAAACGTTATTACAGCTTAATTTATGGAAGTCCGCTTGCCTTTGAAGTCTTCACTCCCTCTGGTTTGAGTTTCTTCCTCTTAGCGTGATAAAATTGATTGATGATTTCAGGCGCGTTGCCTGCTAAGATCATTAGTGCCGTAAGTATAATTCATGTTTTATGGCGAGGAATGGCGGTGATATTCCCCTGCTGTATGGCCAGATCCGGCACCGATTTAAATGTCGGCTTGCGAGGATTTCCCCAACCGGTATCTCCCACCACCGGTATCTCCCACCACCGGTATGTCCCACCGCACCAAGCGAGACAAGCTCTAAGCTCCCGACTGGTCTCCCTAGCAGAGTTTCAGATACGGGTTTCCCCCTAAATTTAGTTGTTCTTTTTGGGGGGTCTTGAGTGGATTTTTAGGAGGCCAATTTATTCGGGGGATTTCGTTTTCTTTATGTTAATTTTTAAAAAACTGTCTATTGATTATCACAAGATCACAAAACCTAAGAATAGTTCCCCTGATTACGGGTTTATTTATTCAAATATAAATATGTGTAGTAAAAACCGTAATAGGGAGATCATTTGAATGAATTCCCTCGTTTAAAATTGGGCAGTTATTTGACCGAACTAGTCACAAACAAAGATTAGTAGAAGAAGCAAATACATTCGATGAAAAGGAACTAATCACAGCAATATACAAATTATGAAAACAACGATTTCGGTTGAAGAAAAGTTTTACAAAGTGTTATCATTATCTCTTTTTCAGTCGTTATAATGAGTGAGACGAAGATACCTCTTAAGTTTCAAAACTCGTACACAGTGTGAAATCCCTGAAACAAAACCTATATAATGTGTGTATATATGCACATTATTATATAAATAGTTATACATATTTTTAGCATTAAAAATATGGGTGTTTACTGTACAATATAAATATCATCATATACAATTAATAATATGTTTTGTATTTTTTCAATTTTCATTCCTCCTCATGATTGTAAACATAATAAATCATTTTTTGAAATTGAAGTTTATTTACGCTTTAGTGGTTTTCGCAGTGCTTTCTAGTGGGAAATTATTAAGACCACCTGGCAATACTTCTCCCAAAATGTGTGGTAGTGTATTGCTAGTAAATGTAAGTAAGGGGGGATATTAGGACAAGGAAGAAGAAAGATTGCGCGCGGCTTGTGGCCCTTTGTTAGGGCACTGCTACAGCATTCGTTTTGTGTTGATCGAAGAAATCATGGCATTGTAACGACATCAATTCAATCGTTTATTTCAAAAACCCGTCAAACGCCAAAATTTAAAATGCGCTTTAGCTGTGGAATATTGTTCCATGAAGATAGACACATAGCTTATTCCATGTTTACTTGAAAAATATTCGTGTATTAACTGCTTTAATATTAAAAAATATTTTGAAATCGGAAAAACTGGGACACTTTTTCTCAATTTTCTCGGCATGACAAATTTGGCGTTTGACGGGTTTCTGAAATAAACGATTGAATTGACATCATGTGCTACCTAAGCCGGTCTTAGTTTGGGAAAGCCCCAAGGGTCCAGGTTCTCGCTCCAGGCAAGGCGAACTTACCTGTCTTCGCGCAGAGCTCTGAAACTTTCTACTTAATTCACTCATAGTTCTAAAAGGTACCCTTAAAGTCATATTTTAAATTTAATTTTAATCAATATGTGAATTTGAATGTTGTAATCTTCCCTTCGCCCGTCACAAAATAATTAATTTCTTTATCTTTATTCGTCATGAAATGTCATTTCATGTGAGATTCATTTCCAGTAGGCAATCGTGATTGGATTTGTTGTTTCCATCTTGAGCCTTGCCAAAAAGATGATTACAGGAAAAATAACTTAGCTTTGCGTTCAATTCTGCAGACGCTGAATTCGTTGGCAGCTTTTTAATTAGCAATAATGCCAGAAAGTATGTGTTGTTGTAGCACCACTAGTTTGACGATGTTTTTTTAATAGAGAGTCAAAACTATTGAAATAGGCTTGGTAATGGCAAAAGTATTAATAGATTTCATTTAGTACTCTTCGTTAGTTCAATAAATGTATACAGAACAGAGATCAGTGTGAGATAAAGATCAAGTGATAATTGGGAAAAGTCTACGATGCTGTTTCCACTTTTTTCCCAGTACAACAATAGAAAAGACTCCTTAAATACATGAATGACTTTAATATTGTTAAACCACTCATCTTACCTAGACGTTTAAATCCCATCCCACCCTGGCAAGACCATTAGATTGCCATAAACACCCAATTAGTAAATACTCCTTGCCCTTCCTCTGAATCTAATACAAACGTACAAGATGCGATAAAAGAAACGCTAAAAAAATATAACTTCTACCAAGTTTACACTGATGGATCAAAACGAGAAGGAAAAGCTGGTTGTACAATAATTTTAACAAATGATAATGAAGTCAATTTATATCGTCTCCCGGACTACTTTTCCATTTTCACATGTGAAGCATGGCAGTGCTTAATGCCATTGAAATCAGCATCAGATCTGCCAACAACATGCCTATTGTCATCTTTTCAGATTCAATGTCAACCCTTAAAGCCATTGAAAACCGATACACCAGCAACCCAATAATCCAAACTATCCAAGAACTTATATTTACCCAAAACCATCACGTTTGGAAAACCATCACGTTTGGTAGGGGCCGCAAATATAATGAAACTCAAAACCGTTTAGGCAATGAAAACATTCCAAGAGTCGTGTCTTGTAAGTACCTGAGGATAATTTTTGATAGAAAATTGAGTGGGGAAAATCAGGTAAATTGTGTCGTAGGGAAAGCCTGGAGGTCCTTGCATTTTACTATGCGAATACTAAAAAAGAGTACTGCGAAAGCGAGAGAATTAGCTTATTTATCTTTAGTTCGTCCATTAATGGAATACGGCGTTGTTTGTTGGGACCCTTATAGAAATTCCCAAAAGGAATATTTGAATAGAGTACAGAGAAGAGCGTATACATTTACTTTCCGAGGGAATAGGAAGAATGTAGAATGGGAGTCTCTAGAAATTAGGAGAGTTAAGGCAAGACTCTGTGCCCTGTACAAAGCATATGCCTGTTATCCAGCTTGGAAAGATATCTACATCCGATTGGGTAGACCTTCCTACTTTATTAGGGGGGATCACAAGCACAAAATTCAGTTTAGGCCACAGAGAACAGATGTTGGAAAATTTTCACATTTACAAATATAACAATAACGGACTGAAATAAGTTACCTGCGACAGCCTTGGAACCCTTTCCTCTAGGTGTTCAAAGATTTAAAAATAAATTAACTAATGGTAATTGTAAACTTTATTAATTTATTAAGTTGGATTATTACATCTGTTATTATTTTATTATTATTGATATTTTTATTGCTATTATTATTGTGTTAATTACTATTAAATGCGTTTCTGTTCTAAATATATAATTATATTCAAAGTAGTATTGTATTGAAGTGTGGTGACGTTTGTATGTATAAAAGTCGTGTAATCTTGTATTTAATAGTTTAAAATAACTGTGCAGGTCAACCATAAAATGTAGTTAATGCTATTATTGTTAGCATATTATTTTTATTATTATTATTATTATTATTACTATTATTATCATTATTATTATAATCATTTTTATTATTAATATGTCTTTAAATAATTTAAAGTTACGTTGTTAAGTAATTTAAAGTTAATATTAGTAATATGTAAATTGTAGATTTCTGCCACCAGGTAGATATAACTATCTGCAGAATAATAAATATCTATCTATCTAAAACACAAAAGGAGTCAAAATAGTAGAACTAGTTTGGATTCCTTCTCATAAGAAAATTACTGGAAATGAGAAGGCAGACATTGCTGCAAAAATGGCAACATCATTACCAAATGCTGAACCGCAAATCCATGGCACCCAGAAAGATATAAGATACCTTTTCAAGGACTCCTGTCATTGTCTGTAAGGAAATAATTAAACATACAAGGCAGCTTATATTCACTGTTCAAATCAGAAGAAGGTTGTAAAAAAAATTTGAAACTACTAGAAATAAGTAAATTGTTGAATGTAATATAATAATGATGCAATTGTGTTATGATATATTGATATAATGTTTACGGTGTAATGATTCAACTATTTGTAACCTTGAAATGTAATGTACTGATGTAAACACAATGAGGTCGCTGATGACCTGAGCTGTTATAAAGCGACCATAAATAAACAAATTTAAAAAAAACAAAAAACAATAGAACTGACAGTAAAGTAGAACATTAGAGTCACTGTCAAAAATGCTTGCCAGGACTCGTCATATAATTACGTTTTCAGGATTCGGCCACTCTCCAGTAGTATAAACCGGTAGAAGATGCTCGTTCATTTTAATGATTCAATTATCCCAACCAGAAATTGACGGAAATCAGACTGGCTTACCTCTCATTCTGAATCTTGTAAACTGCTACCTGTTTACCTCTATTTGCTCCTTGGACAGAATTCCGCTGCAATTGCACTAATCCTTGGCGCAGGTATCGCGCAAGGATAGTCACTCTGAAAATCATAATTTTTAGTAATTAATAGCTTGTGATGGGTGTATAAGATAGATTTATTCAAAGTCACTTTACAACAGCTCTTGTCATGGACTGGTGAAAGGTCTGCAAAATCATATAGCAACACTATCCTTTATATATATATATATATAATATATATATATATAATATATATAATAATATATATATAATATATATATATATATATATATATATATAAAAGAGAGAGAGAGAGAGAGAGAGAGAAAGAGAGAATGATTAATATTGATAAAAGCATGAAATGGTTACTTGTTTGTGAACGGCAAAAGACCTTATCCTCGCCTTAGACAAACTTGTTGAGAATATTTCTTATGAACAATATCCCAAAATTTCCATGTTTCTAACAATGGAACCAGGGCAAGAAGTGTGCATAAGTTTTAAATTTAAATAAGACTGTGCCACCAAATGATATTTTTTAGACTGATATCTCCTCTCTAACCTACGTAAGTGAATTGTGGGAATTCTTATTTCGTGTTGTTGACGTTCTTATAAGAAGAAATAAAAGAGCTCATCTTCGCAAACGCAAATCTCAGTTCATTTTTGCAATTTTATCTGCTATATGTTCCTTTACTTTTGCAATCATTCAATGTGTCTTTCGGTATTGATTTTTTGTTTAATTTAACTGCTACTAATCCTCCCGTTGCATTTGCCCCCCCTTTTTTGAAAAAAATTTCCTTAATTGTAATTAATTTTCTTTCTTATTGTGTATTTATTTATAATTTTGTTGTATCTTTCTGTATCTTGTAGACTGACGATGACGGCAAAGCCGTCGAAAGCCGGCTATCTTAATAAAGCCAATATGTTGACGAAGATGACCTCTTTTATTTCTTCTTCCTACGTAAGTGATCTGAAATGCTTTCCTTTCAGAAGAAAGGTTATGATTCGCTCCCGGTATATAACTTGGGTTGGATAAGGCAAATAGATGTAAAAGACAATTAACGATATCGTAAACTGTCCTATACGAAGTGATTCAGTGTTAACATAAATACAGTGAAAACTCTTTCTAACGAAATGCAAGGGAGTGAGGTCTCCATTTCGTTATATTAGTGTTTTTTTATAAGGAGGCAGTGTATCCATGTTCATGGATTGTTAGGTAAACCAACCAAACTCAAGTACTCACAATGTTAAAGGGATATTTTTGTCAAAGTGAAGTTCCTTATCAGAAGCGGATCCAAGAAGGGCTCTGGGGGTCATGGTTCTACCAGAACCAAGACTTGTAAACATTTTTCTCAATTTATTGAAAATAATTACCAAATTTGTATATCTCATCGCATCGAAGGCATTGTTCCCATTATGAACATACTATTCGAACATTTGTTTTTAAATTTCAAGTTAACAATTTAAAAAATATGATTTCAAAATGTTTGATAAGAGATGCTCACCGACATAGCTGCTGACAAAATACTTTCTGGATCTGCCCACATTCGTTGTAGACCGTTATTTTTCACAGAAAATCTCGTTTTGTTGATCCTGATTTCTTTCTTTATGTAGTAAATTACTTTCTCGAATACGTAATAAGTTCAAATCAACGTTCTGAGAGTCTATGATATTGACAAAGTTGTTTTCGGCGTAACGTCTGCCTGTCTGTCCGCAAGTAAGACTAGAGGCCCAATTTTCACCAAAATTTATATTCTTTGACCAATCAGTTGTTGATGCCCGTCGAATTAAAGCGGATGTTTTAATTTTTGGAAGTACTTCGAAATGTCCCAGAAATTTCGATTTTTAAAAATTGGTACAAATTCTTGGTTAAATTTTTGCTCAAATAGAGGAATCTAATAAAAATTCACAGATTCGATTTTCATTACATTTTTAAAATTACAAAAATTAAACGTTTTTGGACCTTTGTACATTGAACCCAGAAGTACATTGAGGTTCCTTTTATAAATGAAATATGTTCTTTTAAATAAGATCAATATAATGTACAATTTTCTGAAAATATAAAAAGTTCGCGTTTTAGAGTAAAATAGTGACAACTTAAAATTGTGACTAGGTTTTTCTCAAAAACTGTTCCATATTTTCTACTTTAAACTGCTTGCTCAAATAGCGAAAAATGAAATGAATACTGTTGAAAAACGATACCATTAATACGAGAAAGGATATGCTGTTTTCGTGCTGCTAGTTTCGATAATCGGAAAATTTCCTTGATGCCGCGGCGCTCCTTGAGCGTTCAAAGCTGCCCATTAATCACGCTCCGCCTTGACTTCTTTCAGAGGCCTGTGACAACGTGCGACCTCGCGCTGCGGCCGTTGGGTCGACCCGCGCAGTGGCGATGTGCGCTGGCTCCATTCCCCACAAACCTAGACATTAATCGAAGTAAACCTTAAAATACAGAGATTCAATTTGTTTTTGAAAAGCATTTACCGTTGAAACTTCTAAAAGTGAATCGCCACTTTGATCTGCACCAGCACGTCTACTCGATAATCGTTGATTCCTAGGTTTCAGCAAAAGAAATAGTAGTGATGAGTAAACAAAAAAATTTTCTGGTAGGTTCAGAGGAAGAAAATCATATCCTGGAAAACTGAATATATATAATAAAGTAGTCAGAAATTAATTAATGAAATGGAAACAGTGAAGGATTTACTATTCGTGATTTTCTTAGAAATGAGTTCCGAGATCTAAAATAACACCTGTCTTGAAGGAATCAGCATTTAATCCCTGGGGGATGGAGAGATAGGAAGATGGGGATGGGAATATGGGAATAGAGGAGGAGAGTGAAATACCGGGAATGTTTGGTGAGGAAAACATAATCTTCGTTAAATAGCAAACGTTATCTTTAATGCTACCGTTAAAATATGTTAACTTAAGTATTCAACCCTAAATGCGCAGTTCAAATGTACGTTTTGTAAAAAGTAATTTGGCTTCTACAAATTCAAATCAGCTTGAAAGAAAAAAGTTACCTCGACGAGTTGAATTTCAAACCTAGTGAAGTCTGAAACTGATTCCAGTATACAACTGCTCTGGCGTATATAACCTGTGATTAAGAGAAGCTCGCTTATCAGAATATCGTAAATATGTTAATTACTGGAATATAATATCGGATGACACACCGGCAGCCCTATTTTACTGGTATGTTTTTTTATTTACGATCACATGTACCGCCAAACCAGCGAAAAGCTGATTCCAGTTTCCCAGTTCTGCTAGTTTTTATGTTCCTGTACGACTGTTAGGTAACTCCTGTAACATCTTGAGGAGATCTAGAGTTATTAGTTTTAATTTAGATTAAACTCCTTAAAACTTTGAATTCCTCAAAAATATATCTTTATTTTGTTATAAACCAAGAAATGTCTCGAAGATTTTGTATTTGTGTATTTTCAATAATTATTTATTTTGAAGGCGCTATCTAACAAAACGAACTGTGGATATCACAATCATTTCTGAATGCAGCAAAGTCACATAGACAACCATTAAGACGACTGAAAGAGAACTCTCATTGTTTTGTAACTGCCACCAGCCACTAAAAGCACTGCAACACAGTCTAATGTAGTGGTGCTACAGCATGACACAGATTTTCTCATACTAGTCATTTTATAATTTCTTTAGTTTGGCCTAGCTTTTCGGTCTTTCTCCATCCTCTTGCCGGCTGCAATCTACCGTCGCCTCGTTATTTCCAATTTTTCGATTTCCTATTGGTATTACCAAAATGTTACTATAATAATATTATAGAAGAGTAAATCCGTGTCATATAAGGAAATTTTCGTTGATACCTTTTGAGCCGCTTTTAAGGAAACGTTGAAAGTTATTGTAAGTGCTAATTTGAATTTCGTTTTCGCAAAAACTTTTGAGTTTTGAGAAATTAATTGATGTCATATAAAGCATTTCTGTCACAAATTCAATAATGTATACAAATGCGAATATGCATATTAACGGCGAGACAGATATTTAAAAAAGTTCATATTGGCGTAAATAAAAAAACAAACAAGAAAACAGAAAAATTACTTTTTTTCTCATCTTATACACAGCTTTAGCTCAATCCATAACAAAAGTTTGAAGAAAAAAATTTGAAGCCGTTTTTTGAGAAAACGGTACTTGAGCGTTTCTGATAAAGGTGGAATTTTCAGCTCATGCTCACAGAAACCTTTTGAGTTTTCGAGAACGTTTATCAGATATCATTTAAACACGTGTACTCATAAATGCAATAATGTATACTAATGCCTTATTGATACAGTGGTCACGTAACTTTATACCTCTGCAGTTTTTGAACGGTTAAGTTATTGCAATGCAATTTTCATTAAAGTACATGAGAGAATGGGGCTAATTGATACATATATTCATTTCTATTTTATCACTTGTATTTTACGAGATATTGAGGTAATTTTGTTTTATTTTTTGTTGTTTTTTTCATATGGAACTAACTATTTTTCAGTCTATCGTGACGAGCGTAAAAAAAGACGAATCCAATGATATACGTATAGTCATACTTGTACGTAATAGTCATACGTGAGATAAGAATTTTGTAATTTCGATTTTTTGAGCTGAGCTTTCCTTGCCCCAAAAGCGCGTTGGCAAGGTGAACGCTGCGTGACCTTCTGTGGAGGACTGTTACATTTCAAATATCCGTTAAACAAAAGTCGCTCGTGATAATAGACTAAAAATTTGTATAATTCCTTTTGAAAATCAAAGTTACCTGAATATCTCGTAAAATACAAGTGATAAAATAGAAATGAATAAATGTATCAATTTGCCCCATTCCCTCTCGCACATCCGTGATCATTGCATTGCAACAACTTTAACCGTTCAAAAACTGCAGCAGGTGCTAAAGTTGCGTGACTCATCCTGTACATTAGATGAGAGATGTAACGACGCGGAGAGATGCAAAATTACTGTGATTTTTACTTTCTCGCTACGAGTAAAGAGAAAGTTATGTAATGCTGCGCGAAAAAACTGGAAATTTTCGGCAGAAAAACTCATATTACAAGGCCCTCATAACGAAAAAGTGGATAGTTGCTAATTTAGAAACACATTCCTCTAACATGTGGTGTAGCCAGGATCCATGTTTTGTGGGACCGTGAAAACGAAACATCCAATGACAGCAAAACGTCCGTCTATCTGACCGTCTGTAAACAACGCTAGTGGCTAAACCGTTCAACTGATTTTCTCCAAAATTGATATTCCTCAATCGATCTAGACTCCATGAATTTGAATTGATCTTGTAATTTTGGAGAATACTTTACATGAAGCCCGTGGGACAGTTTCAAACAAATGGCTCCATCGTTTTTGATTAAATTTTGTTGTTGGATATTGTGAAGGACTTTAAAGAAAATGGTGCAGGTCCTATTTTCGTTGAAACGCCGAATTTTTCGAAAATGGCAAAAGTTAACACTTTTTTCGGCATCTTCTTATAACTACAATTATGAAGAAAGGAATGTTTCCCTTATGAAATCTTTCCATAAAAATTGTAAGGTCACTTATAATTTTTCGAAAAATTGAGTATTTTTCGCGTAGTTTAGCGCAAAAGTACTGTCCAGAAAGTACGTGCTGTTTTAGCACTACTAGCTTAAAAAAACAAAATAAGCAAAATGGCGTTTGTGTCATCTTATAGTATATTTAACACATTTATATAGTATATTTAGCCAAAAGTTTAATTAAAAATTTGGAGCACTTTTAAAAAATTTGCTTTTGATATTTTTAATATTGACATATTTCAAAATTTCATACTTGGAGAAAATCGTACGAATAATTTGTCACTATTTTGTCACACACGGCAGCGTTTTGAAAAGAAAAAAACCTTTTTTGGTGTCAAGGGACCTCAAAACGAGCATTTCCTTTGAAATCTCGAAATCGATTTTCCACAGCATTACATAACTTCCTATTTCTGTTTACAATATTGAAACTCAAATGATGTATAAAAGCGTAACCCTTCGGGGCCTAAGCCATACTGGGTATTGAGACTGGAAGTGTTAATATTGATAAGCGGTTTGGGTTAAGAAAGAAATTTCTGTCTTAAAAATTGAAGGTAAAGGACATGTTGAAAAACACACATCAACTTCGTCTCCAACTCGAAATTGCGCAAAATTAATATTTACAAAACAATCTATTTAAATTTTTTTAAAGATTTAACATTGAAGAATTGATTGCATAGAGAAATAATTCTCCAGTTCAAGATGTAGGAGATTCGAAAAAAAGAAAATGTTAATTTGGAAATTCCTGTGTTTTTAATGAATTTAGGGTAATTCTTTTTGGAAATGTTAATTTTGGTGAAAACCTGTGTAATGTTTTCTCGCTAGAGGTTTTCACACACACACACACCACACAGATTCACACACACACACACACATCCACGGACGTTTAAAAAAAGAACACTATTCTATTATAAGGAATTTCAAAACATGTTATTTTGTCAAAATCTGAACATACTTTGTTGTTGCGAAAACACATAACTTTCTCAATACTACATATAACACCTAGTGATGCTACAACTGCACGTTCTTTCTCGCAATAGTAGCAGATGCGTAAAATCATAATACTGCCATTTCTGTCCATATTAACATATCTCGGTCATTACTTGTAAAATTCATTATCAATCGTAGTGCATTAAGCGCGAAAAATTTATTCACTTAAAGGTAACCCAAATGGGACCAGCCGAATACAGTATAGATTCTCGCCAAAAATGGGATTTTTTGCTACATAAAAAGAGATAAGTTCTTTGAGAGAAAAGAAAACATTTGAGCTTTTTGTGAAAGTGCTGTGTATGTTTCTCGGAAAATAATCGCAAAACTACTCATATTATTGAAATGTTGACATCTTTATTTCAATGACTATTTTTAACAACAGGTGTTTTAAAATTCAAACTATCTTTCATATTGCAGTTGGAGAAAAACGGAAACATTTTGAACTTAAGCAACTTAAGAAATATCAGGTTTGCAAGAATGAGACAAGTCCATTTTTAAGAGTTAGAAATGGAATAAAGGACACACCTCAATAAAAAATGTGGAGCCATTTTTGAAAAAAAATCTTGGAATTTCATATAAAATTATGTTTCAAACTCACAAGGACTCGAATTTTAGATCGATCGGGGGATATTAACTTTGGAGAAAATCCTCTAAACGGTTTAAACGCTGGTTTTGACCACGGACCGACGGGCGTACATTTTGTCGCCAATTGTTTTTTCGGGGTCAAGGAGGATTAGAGGAAGTTAGATGAAGTATTAGAGGAAGTTATTTGTCACAAAGAATCAAGAAAAATCCATTTTTTCATAACCAGGGACCGGCAATAAGTTTTTGTCTGTCAAAAGTTCGCCGCATTTTCTCACAACATTGCATTCATGATTCTATAGTTTGTAAGCTGTATGAGAGAAAGTAAAAACTGATCTTTTTATTGTATTTAAGGTTGTAAAGCAATTTAAGATTATTTCCTTCACTTTACACTAACAATATCATGTACAAATAATATATCTTCTTGTTCAGGAACTGAATATAATGAGAGCAGAATACATTAAGGAATGATATGTTGTAAATGAGAAGTTATAAGACTATTTTTATGCCTATAGTTTCCTTGGGCTCATGGTTAAACAGCAAGCAACCAGTGTCATGGTCAAATTAGGCTACAAATTAGGTTCCGGAAGCATTCGTAAAGTTTTGGAAGGTGAGATGACACAATGTGATGACCTTGCCAACAATTCAAAATGGTATCAGCCTTCTTCATTTATATATATCACTCCAAATGCGTCACTTGATCAGACAGTTATGTTTTTGACTGTGAACCGGTTTGGAGAAATTTACGTGAGACACATAATTTGAGAACACGAGGAAAAAACTGCTAAATCCCTTTCGCCTCGCCTTATTCAAACATAAGACGGTTCTTTGGCAAAGGAACGAAATTGCTCTGGAGTGACGTGGCAATGCCTTGCATTTTGGCATTTACTACCCTGAAGACGACCATGAAAATATGGTCGACATGTTCGTCATCAAGTTAGAGTGTAACCATCATTTGCCATGTACAAAAGGATGAAATTCACATTTATTTCTACATGCAGAGTTTCCTGCACTGATTAATGCATTAAATTCCTACTAGGACTACTCGTTGGAAAAGATGAAGAAAGCAGAATACTGAAAATTCTGTAAAGACGTAACCTATTAAAAGTACTTGATGTTCAGATAAAGTGAAATAGGTAAGACAGCAAACATTGTTATCATAATAACGTCATAATCGAAGGTGCAGAATGTTCTTGATTTTTATTTCTTAATAAATAGGAAATAATAATGCTGCAAAAATTCACTCTCGAAGTTTTCTCGTTTTGACGAAATAAACATTTTGATAGACCCTGGTACCGAAAAAGCTTCTTATACTTCTGTCCCTCCATTTGTTTATCCATCGTTTGCATCTTTGTATGTTTGTCCGTCTGCGCGCGTCATCTGCCCGTCTGTGAATAAAACTAGCGTCGAAGGTCAGAGCAACAACACTTTCCATCGCAGTGTCTCTGACCGGGAGATCGTAGGATTCGAATCTTGACGGCGACGGATTCTCAACACTGTAGTTAGATTACAAGGTTAAACTCAGCTGGTACTTGGAGATTTCTAGCACCCGGCTACTCTGATTGATAGTTTTTTTGTTTTTTATCAAATCTGTACTCGCTGATTGCGGGGGCAGTAACCTAACAAACTGGCCACTTCCCGCGCGGAATCTTTTCTTCCTCTACTTTGCCCCCTTCTCTCCCTGTATATTCACATACTTACACTTCACGAAAATTTTGCTTGCAGTTAGCTTGACGAAAGTGGAACTACTGACAGCTCGTTAAACACCGTATATTCACATTTCACCGAGGTCGTTTCGCTTGATGACCATCAAAGTATTCGTTAAATTTTGACTGACCGGCACACCCTGCATCAACGGCTTTCACGACTCCTTAAACTCGTATTGTGAGATTAGAAACCATCAAACGCGTTTTCCTTTCTTTTGCTTTAAAGAAGTGTGTGAAAATGTGAAGATGATTTTTTGTTTATCTTTTCTATATTGGGTATTAAGAAAGGAAGCGTTCAGACGAGAAATTATTCCAAAATAATTGTTTTTAATGAATTGGACGATACTCAATTCGTAATCTGACAAAGGAGGTCAAAGTCAATGTTCTTGAAGATTTTAAAACAAATAACACCACGACTGGAACTGCTACAAAAGGTGGTATTTGAACAAGATGTAGCAGTAGAGCAAAATGTGTTTGAGAATTGCGAACTTCCCTGTTAGAGCGACTGTACAGCACACTATGCCAATTGTCTCAGGGGAGAATGAATTAGAACGATTCAGAAACTTAAAAATATATTTCTCCTTAAATATGCAAACAATTCCAACGTTCTTGAAATATCGTCGTTCTACGTCATCTATCTTCATACGTCATCCGTATTCAGCAGCCAATTAGGAATAGCGTTGTGACATTGTATCCAAGTATGAGGATGATAAATCAACGTACGTTCCTAGACAAATCGTCAAAGGAGCGTCATTCCCACTCCAAAAATACCAGTGAAATGTAACGAAGCGACAAACATTTGACGTTCATGAAAATGACGATCGTCAAGTCCGATTTAACGAAGGTTGGTGAAATCGGCAGTAACAGTGGAACTCATCGCAGACTGATAACACAGTACGCCAATGTATTTCAATATTACTTTCACCGTCTCCCAACTCGTGGATTGAGAGTACTGTGTACTCTTATTTCCTGGCGCGCAGCACGTCAAGATCTCCGCATGTTCATTTTTGTCGTGCACCCAGTCAATTCGGCCACTATCACTCTGAATATCCTGGTATAGGCAAAGATAGCTTCGACTGCGCTCAAATATTATCAATGAAGAGACGCGATACTAATAAAACCTCTGCGATTGATTTCCCGCTGATACATTTTTCCCGCGAATTCCCCGTTCGTGCACATGTTATCCTCAGCCAACCATGTAGGTGCTCTCGGGTGCTACCTACGTAGAGTATGTTGCACCTACACATGCGGCTATGTTTGAAGTCTTGTGACCCGTGAGTCTAAGATCGCAATTCTAATGCGTACATACGGCTCTTTTAATTTAAACACTTTAGATTTAAACACTGGTCATTATCATGTTCTGAGTTGAATCATACACTGAATACACATGTTAATTTGTAATAAACGTTGGCAACAAAATCTGAAAATAACGAGAAATCTCGGTTTTCAAATCAAATTCCCGTTTTTTCGATTCTTTCAGGTTGTTTCGGTTTTCAAGGATTCCAGGTTCGTTGGCCTTCCTGAGTATTCATTAATTCGTAAGTTACATCAGAGCTTTTAAATAATAATATCCTTCATTCATATTTTTGGCGTAAATGCGAAAATTATCTACAGCCATCTCACGACTTCCTTAACAAACATTTTTACGAGATACATTGTTTTCGCTGGTGGATGTCTGTTTGAAGTTAAACCAGGTTGTGGGGTAATCAGTGTGTGCAGTGGTTAAAAGTGGCCGTAACTGTCCCTCTCAGGCTCGTATCTTCTCCTTTTATAGATACACACGTCTTTTATATCTAAACATGTTTTTAAACGCTGTGCGATTCGTTAGTAGTCGTAAATGCATATTTCTTTCTTAAGAATGATCGTTTATGGTTAGGAAGAATAAAATATTCCTTGCTGTTTCTGTAGCTCCCCTCGCTCAAATAATAATATACCAGGGTAAAATACGTAGACACCAACGATTTGTCGAATATAACGTTCAATAAACGAATAATATGAAAACATTACTTGAACCCTTATCAGTTTTAAGACACGACCATAACACCTGGCTAAGAATCATGTCATACTAACCTAATTTCAATATAAACACTTACGTAGCTACAAACTCAGAATATTTGAATGATATAAATTAAAATATATAGTGTTCTTGTACTGCTTACGCAGTTTACAGAAAGTGATGTAATGCTGCGGGAAAAAACGTTGAATTTTCGGCAGAAAAACTATTGCCGGGCCCTGGTAATGAAAAACTGGATAAATCCAGTTGCTAAATAGAGAAAAAATTTCTAACACGTGATGTAGCCAGAATTCATGTTTTGCGGGTCCCTGATGCCGAAAAGTTGATTGATGGCAAAACGTTTGTCTGTCTGTCCGTCTATGCCTGTGAACAACGCTAGCGGCTAAACTGTGTTGCCAATGTTCTTCAGAATAGATGTTTCCCAATCGATGTATCTTATGTCGCGGCTACTTGAATTGAAACCGATGTATGAATTTTTTTGGAGGGGGATACTTGAAGCCACTGGAATATTGTCAAAATTTTAAAAAATGGCATCAATTTTTAGATTTAATTTTGTTGTTGGATCAAATGTTGTTGTTTGGTTATTGCGGCGTTTTGTATCATTGAGTGGCTCCTTGAAAATTATTGAACACGTATTTTTTTTATTTTTTCGATTTGATGAGTATCGACAAAACCTCGATTTTAAATGTCGTTGTTTTTTGCTTATTTTTATTTTTGTATTTTCCATATCTATTACGAAACCAAAAAACGTTAAATACAAAAGTTACATTTTTTCGGAGAATCCGAACCTTTAATAAAAACGGCGGTTTCCTTTTAACTTTTTTTTATTTTTCCCCGCCCCCAGAGGGTAGGAGTATGGGGTCGAGTTTGGTATCATTGGATGGTCCCAGTCGATACTTTCATTGCCCTCTTTTCTTGATCCGATACGCACTTTTCGAGATACTCCCAAAACCAAATTTAAACGAAACATGCCTTGCTTAAGGACGGGAATATAATTTCAGAAAATGCCGATGTCTATTACTATAACACTCGACGTAGATATCATATTCATCAGGAGACAGTATCAACAGCTCATTACAAAACATTCTCATACAATACATGTACAGTATTGTACAACACGTTGCCAGATGACATTAAACGATTAAATTTGCTAGAAAAGTTTAAATCCCAAGGGAAATCGTTTCTGCTGCATAACTGTTTCTATACAATTAGAGACTATACTGAGCATCACAAGGAAAGTAACATTCATTTTAACAGTGATATTTAATGTATTATTTACCATTGGACTGTATAATTCTAAACAATATGTAACAAGTATTGTATCGCACCTTCTGGATCAATGACCCCCATCTCGATCAGGTTTTTCGTCCAGTTTCCCTGATCCATTGAGCAAATGCTGAGATGGCCCCTTGTTTTGCTTCTGGACATAAATGCAACTTCATTTTCTGTGCACGTCTTCTAGAATTCAGTGGGAAATACAATTATTCAAGTTATCGTTTCCATGTTGTCGCGGCAGGAAGTATTATTCCGAAGGACAACATGGATAAGGGCCCAAAATTTATTAATTATTTATCCTTGAATTTTGAAAATGTGCACACAATTCACTTTTCCCCATAGCATGTCATACGCAGTTTCAACTGTTTTTTGACGTAAAATAAATAAATAAATAAATAAATAAATAAAACGTTCTGTGTAAAATATAAGATGTGCTGTTGTAGCACCACTAGTTTAGACATCATTGCAGACAGATATCCCTTCAATGTTATACATTTGCAATGTTATGTTAATGAAAATACAGTGAGTTCGCCGGAAATGGGGTTAGCCCAATTTTTACACCATCCTTTGATTCATATGAGGAAACATTTAAAGAAAAAAATACAGCCATTTTGTAAGAAAAAAATTGCTTCAAAATAGTCTATATTTCACGCAAAATTTCGCGAAAATAATACTCACATTTTCAAAATATTTTACGTGACTTCATTTGAAGGTCTCTTTTTAAAGAACAGATTTCCTTAAAAAAAACCATCTTCAATTTTTAAAAAAAATTTTTTTGCAATTTTCAAAAAATCAGGGATTTTAACAAGATTTTTCATTTATGACATATAATTTAAAAATTTTATTTTGATGAAATCGGAGCAAATTTTTAGAAATTTTTAAAAATGTTTTTTAAATTTCATGTAAAGTACCCTCAAAAATCAAAATATCCGTTTGAAATTCCCAAAGCCTCGAGTTCTTTCAGATCGATTGGGGAATATCAATTTTGGAGAAAATCACGTGAACGGTTTAGTGTTGTCCACAAACGGACGGAGGGACGGATGTTTTATCATCAATCGATTTTTCGGTGTCAAGGCCCCACAAAATATGAATTCTGGCTATACCTCGTGTTAGAAGAAGTAATTTACTGTCTTTAGAAGACGATTTATTCTCTTTTTCGTTACCAGAGTCCGGCAATAAGAGTTTCTCTGTTGAAATTTCGCCAGAAAAATGTCCCAATAGATACACATAAAAGTACCCCCAACATTTAAAGAATTATAATCAAAATCGTAGGGCTTTGAGTCGTGCCAGATAGATAGTCGTGCCAAAAATCCTTCAAATAGTTTAAGCGCTAGTTTTGTTCACAGGCAACAGTCGGACAGACTGATATGTGAACGGAGGAACAGACGGTCGGATACATAGGCGGACGGATGCATGGAAGGACGGACCGACGGGGGTGGATGCAGAGGGACGGACGGACGGTTCTTATGAAAAAAAAATGTTAATTAGGGATCCCAAAACATGTATTCGGGCGAAATCTCATAATCTCATTTTCTGCCGAGATATTAGAATTTTGCAGTCCAAATTTTTTTTAGCAGTTTGATTGTAGTGAAAATGTCACAAATTGAAATACTAATAAACCTAATGAAAAGTGTCTACAAATTCTCGAAATTTTTAATCTTTACGGATGTGAATTTTAATGGTTTCATGATTCGTGATGTTCGTTGTGACGTTTCCTTTTTTAACAAATTCATGAAGTTTTATTGTTGTAAGGTACCCCGAGTATTGCCCAGGTATGCAGAAGTTAAATTACTAACGAACATGCACGCTAGTATGTATTTCGTATCAGGTAACCTAACCAGTTTTCAATATTTTCTTCTATGCTCTACCTATCTGCAACAAAAAGAAAACAAATGCACCAGATGTCTCAATTGGTCGGAGTCATCAGAGTGCTATCTAGACCGGTTTATCCTTTTTCATTTTTTAGACGTTCCTCACAGTCGTGCGCATGTGGGACAATATTTTGATGACAGTAAACTAAAAATTCATGTCATTGCTTTGAATTATAAGAATAATCAAGAAACCATATCTGAATAGACTATTAAAAAGAGTTACATCTCTCAATAAATCCTTTTGCGCAATTTATTACCCACTATAAAATGCAATTTGTTCTTCTTAGAACGTATCGTACTTTTCGGTTCGTTCGAGGAGATGTCTAATATATTTCTTCCTGGCAAAAAAGAAGAAGAAGAAACCCGACGGCGAGGAATGCAATACTAAATTATGCAATCTGGATCAATTAGGCCTTGAACTGGTGAGGAGAGTGCGACGGTGGTCGGCGGGCGAGTCCGCGCGACTGCCTACGTCACAGGCCGCGGGTCCGGCGCGCCAGCAGCCTGTTTTGCCGTGGGGCGTCGCGCTCTTCCTTTTGGGCGGCCCGGCGCGTAACGTGTTTCCGTCGCGAGGGGTTTCTTCTGGCTGCGCGGCCGGCGACGGGTTTCTGGCACGTGCGTCACTCTATCAAACGACCTACAGGCAGCCAGTCACTGGCAGGGACACATCGCCGCATCACGGGCTGCGGACGTGGGATGAGAGGTGATGGATCGAAGGGTCAGGTGTAAGCTGTGGGAGCGCGGGAACTGCGTTCAACAGAAGAGTTCACTCGCTGAAACCGGCAGAGGTGGCTCAGGGCATCAACTGCCACTGTAGTGCCCCTGACCAGAAGGTCTTAGTTTCGAGGTCCGACGGCGGTAGGATTTTCGACAATAGCTTTTCAGCTAATTGTAAACAACTTGTAAGATTAGAAAACATTAATTTCTCTTCTCCTTATCTTGTAAATTAATGATTAGAGGTAATAAGACCACGATGAATAAAGTTCAAAAAGTCTATTTAACACATATTACACCAAACTAGTGTCGGAGGAATTTTCCCATCTTCAGTGGTAGAAAACAAGAAAAAGGGGAAAGTTCTCCGAAACTGGTTATAATATGTGTAAAATATTCCATTTGAACTTTATTGATTGTGGTCTGATTACCTCTTATCCTTCGTTTATAATATGAATTTTTCACAAGATTTCGGATTTGGAGAGGTGACTCAGTGCATCAACTGATGTCACTTGCAGTGTCTCTGACCGGGAGAAGGCCATTGGTTCCCGTCCCGACAGTGACAAAGGTTTCCGACACTAGCTTGTCAGCTAGGTCGAATTCAGTCGCTGTTTGTAGAATAATTCTAACGACCGGCTGCTCTGATCGGTGGTTTTCCCCATCAACACCAATCGAATGCCAGAGTAGTGCCCTAACAAACGGGCCACGGACCGCGCGCGATCTTTCTTTCCTCTCCCTTGTCCTATCGTCCACCTTACACACACACTTATACTAACATGCACTACACTACCGCACATGTCGGGAGACCGGTCGGGGACTTAGAGCTTGTCCCGGCAGGGGCGGTGCCCCGCTGGTGGGAGATACCTGGTTGAGATTACCCCGCTAGTCGACGGTAGGTCGACGCCGGATCTCGCCATTCAATGGGGGAAGATCACCGCCTCTTCCCGATGAAAAACATACACAACACTTACGGGAATAATGACCTTGTTAGTTGACGCGCCCCCAAATCACTAGCAATCAACCAATCATTCAACGAAGTGCATGCACAGACTTGTAGTGTTTTGTGCTCGTCTTTCAAAATACTCTTCTCGTTTTAATTGAAGTTTAATTTCGTTTAAATAAAGAGAAATAATTTATTGCTTTGTTGAGTATCTAACTACTCATTTTTGTATTGTTTTTAGTAATATGTGTAGAAATAAACACAATTTTGATATTTGTGTGTCTTCAACGCAACAGTATGTGATAGGATGACTAATGTCTTCGATATTTTATTTGAAATGAAAGACCTCATTTCTTTCGGCGGAAGAATTATTCTCATGCATAATGAAGATGATTTGGTTCTGCTATAATGTCGAATTGTTTATCATTTCAGAATATATTGTTTATTATTTCAAGTATATGAAGTATTGAACTTCAGCTGAAGGAAAAATGTAAGAGAGGGAAGACAAATTCCATTCCAACTTCAGACGTACGACTTGATAGGTTTGATCAGTTACCTATTTTTGCAGGAAAGAAAGGTCGTTGTAAGAAATAAGACTGCGAAGATATTCCAAAAGTAATGTGCATAAAATGTCTGTTGCATATGTGTTGCATCCCAACATCAAATTGTTGTTTGAAGTTTTACTTACATTTGTAACAATAGTTTGTATTTTTTGTTTGTGTGTATGGATTTTATTCTTTTCTTTCAAAGGCTAACCTGCGACAGATTTTGTCGATTATCCTTTATAGTGCCCTTCGTGACAGAATCAACGTACTTATGAAGAATGATAATTTCAGTATATTACATCTGCATTACCCTCTGGACTCTAGAAAACGTGTGCAAATGGAGTTATGGATAACGATTATTTACTACATTGAAGGTATGAGTAACAAAATGCAATAGAAGAAAAACAAAAATGTGTACGTATTTTTTCCTTATAAGGATGGAAGTAAAATGAGTTTCGCTTGGCGCCAGCAAACTAGCGATGAAAGTAACAGGCAGGGCGACCGTGTTTATATGACGGAGCCCCAGGGCACGGAAAGCCCAATAACCAGTGAATGGTGCGCTGCTATTGGCTTAATAGAAGGCTTTTTGAGGTCGCGGTCACTACCACAGCATCGTTGAGGCAGAGAAATTGGAATTCCTTGTTGAGGCACTGACTCCTGTTGTAAATCCACGATCTCATTAGAATACCGGCACAGTTAAACTCCTTCAGATATTAAATCCTTCAACGGTAAATGCACATTGTTGTTGGCTCCAATTAAATGGTTGTTATGCCGCGATATAAACTGAGCAGTAAATATTATCGTATGGTGTTACGTTTTAAATTCTTATCTACTCTACAAATCGTTTTTGCTACATTTCACACATATATTTCCGTCTTCTTCTGTCGAAAAGTGTTGTTTTGAAATGATAGTACCTTATACATATGACAATAAAATATAACACAAGAAGTAACGATTGCACCATAAGTAACTTTGTGTTACTGAGAATACTTCATGATGATGATTATTATTATTATTTGCGAATAAAGCTAAATTTTTGCATTTTCCTCTCATGTAACAGGGTAGTAGTCAAAATGGCCTCCTCCGTGTACGCGATAGGCATCTGTTCCGCACGGCCTCCGTGACGCGCACCTCTGCCGAGTTGTCCCTTTGTTTCTGCCGCCACGTTTCCAATGCACCAAAGGTCATCACTAGACACCGGATGTTTATGTAATTACATATTTTTTTGTCTCTCTACTCAGCGTTCTAAAATTTGTAATCGTGGCGAATCGTCGCCGTCTTAACAGAATATCCAATTTTTTCGTTACATATTTTTACATACTTAGTACTATATTACATATTTTACCTATTTTGCTATTTTCACAACATATTTATTTATCTACCAATTTTATTACATATTTTTTATTAAAAGAAGTATTTAAAAAAACAGTCTATTTTTCGTACATTATTATTGCATGCTATATACTTAGGGATAGTAAAAATGGTAATTGTTGAAACAACATTGTTGAACCTGTTTTTGAAACAACGATGTTTTCCACCAGAATATCGACATTTTGCTTTCGATGTTTTCTTCACATCTACATTATGTTGCCAAAACATCGATGTTTTTCTTATTTTTAATAAAGCAATATCGATGTTTTGAATCATCTTCATTACTACGCTGCCTATTTCGCCTGTGCAATCTGAGGAAGTGGTGGCTGCTCGCGTTATGTGTGTACGTTATCGGTAGGCGTGACATTGCCTGAATCGGTAGTAGTATTAAAAGACCCTCAGACGTTTTGACAGGTCGGGAATGAGACTCGTACCATTCAATCCAGGGAAGTCCCACAGTAACATTACACTGTATTGTAATTAAAATTGAATAGGAAAATAGCAAGTTTATTAGTGTACATTTAAAACATCGATGTTTCTTTGTCGATGTTTTCATCGACATAGAAATCCCTTTAGCGATGTATCGTTACATCGATGTTTTGGTAACATTTGCCATCACTATGTATACTCCAGGTACGGCTAGTGAAGACGTGTGATGTGTTCACAGACCAGCTCGCTAGCGTCAGTTATCTCAGTAGCGGGAAGTATGCGTCAGCGACTGGGATCATTTTCACCTGTAGGTGTGAAAAGTATCTCTGACGCCGCGTTTCATGACCCTTAACCTTAATTTCCGAGAAACTTTGGCAATCGCTGACGTGTAACACTTCGATGAGAATGATGCTCGCTGCTGTGATTGTTTGTTGCTCGTAAATTTTGCCAGTTTCTAGGATGTCTTCGTCTATTGCGTCTAGACTGGCTGCAAAACTACGATTCTGGTCAGCAATAGAAGAAGCTTTTATACTGGCGGTAAAGTTGTTTGTGGCGGAGTGTGCATTAACTTGTGCTCTCCAAATGATTTTGAAATCCTTTGTATTGTTTTTAAAAGTTGTTTAGAGGATTTTTTATAAATATAATTTTGTATTATGTAAATGTGTTATATAAATAATGTATATTAATATTACATATTATATCTCATTTTACATCTTTGTTACATATTCTTACTGTTTTCATTCCATACTTATGAACATATTTTGACGTTTCATGCTACATATTTTTCCGGTTTCAAGTCATCACCATCCACGACCTCGGTAGCATAAACGCGGTCTTTCATTTACGCCCAGAAAAAAGTCCAGCGGATTCAAATTCGGAGACCGAATAAGTCATTCAGTTTGCGCATCCACGTCCAATCCACCCATATGGAAATTGCATATCTAGGTATTCCCTAAATCCGCGGTAATGATGTGGGACTGCGCCGTCATGCTGGAGCCACATGTGTGCCCGCACATTCAACGGTACGTCCTCCAAATGCATAGGACGTATCTCAGTTATAAAATTCAGATACTGAACGCCTCTCAAACACTCGGATAAGAAGAGAGAACCGATGATAAATTCATACACATTACCAACTCACACTTTTACAGAGAATAAAAAAAATAATGCCTTTATTGATATGGCGAGGCTCGGGCTCTCAGGCCCACTCTTCCGCCTAACCACATGTCAAATGCATACAAAGAGTTCAAAAATGTAATAATCATATACAAATATAAAAGTTGTAAGTAGTTAATAGAAAACCAAGTATGATTTAAAAATAACTTATAAAAATATTATATATTGAAACGTTTCTTTGTATTTTAATTTACTAAATAAAAATGTCAATTGTAACCAATTTCCGAATTTATAAACAATTTGGGTGCCACGAAAAGGTTATACTTGAATTCCTGATTATCGATTACTGTCTTCAGATATATTACAAATAATTTCAAATCCCGCTAGCTCAGTCGTCGGGTTATTACGAAATAATTGTTGCTACTTACTCCGCAACCAATTACTCAATCTGCCATCCATACGGAGTGGCGAGGAATCTGAAAATAATTCTAAAATGTCTACTCTAGGATTGCATGTAATGCAAAAGGAGAATCAGCTTTCTTTCAAACTGTGAATTATAATTTATTATGAATGCCAAAAGTTATCAGACTATCATTGATTCTTACAAGTTATTGTTAGGTCATGGCCATTTTTCTCGTTATTGCAATAACAGCGTTATAGAACCATTTATCCTTTCTTGTCTCTTCGTGCGCACGTCGCTCGATGTCTTGCACTCAGTCGTGCACCTAATTCAAATTGATTACTTTTTCCAAGTCAAAATAATATCCCTCTAATATTATTTTCTATCACCTAACCTAGCACTTCACAATTCACTGGTAAAATTTCTATGTCGAGTTTTTTAACTTCACCGCGAAATATTCTAAGTTCACTTTCCAGTTCACTCATGAAAATATTACAAGCCGAGTTTGCAATGTTACACACGTAAATTTTAAAAGTTCCAGTTGCACACCTAATGCGGAAATATTGTAAGTTCAAGTTTAATGTTCACTCTCCAAATATTATAAGTCCGATTTGATAATTAACCTTGGGAAAAACCCACAAACGATCCGCTCACCACCACGACACGTGTCGGGATCCTAATTCCTAATCTGATCCACCCTTCAAAGCTCGCTGTGTTTTTTTTTCTGTCTATTGTTTTTTCGCGTTGCTATGGTGTACCCTCATTATCACAACTATTTGCACCATAGAAACCCACGCCTCAGGAGGAACTCGCGTTGCTATGGTGTACCATTTGCGTATCTGCACCATAGAAACCCACGTCTTTTGCAATATTTTGACCTTTATTTGCCTAAACAAAAATGTCCGTCATTTTTGGTATGTCACAAAACATATATATATATATATATATATATATATATATATATATATATATATATATATATAGTAGGCAAATAGTTTCTATAGTGTAAAGAGAGAATTGCTCTTGATGAGCTACGCTACATGTCAAAAGTGGATTTTCCCCGACCCACAAATGCAAATTGTGCAGATTAATTACGCCATTTCCTGTAAAACACACTTCAGCTGCCGAAAAACTTGTTTTAGACATTCCTGGTCTTCCTCGAATTCACGACATTGGCCGCACTGCGCAAATGCTGCACCCGCTGGCAATGGAAAGGTCGCCATCTCTCCGCATGAATTGTTCGCCAGACGAAGGACTGTGAAGCGTTGACCTCGCGCGCTATTTGCCTTGTGCTCGCTTCCGGGGCTTCGCAGATAGTATTAGCAATTGAGCCAGAGAGCCCCAACGCGAGGTGAAGCGTCTCACGCGGTTGCCGTGGCCCATGCTACACGACAGCAGCGCAAGTCCAAAGTTTAACGTTAATTATTTCCTAGACTAAACTAAGAATATCTGACGTATTAGCTATGAGAACTGATCCACCCAAACGGAGAACGAGGATTCAGATGCCGTATTAGGTATAAGCGTTCTCGCCTAGTGTTTGAACACTTGCATGGAACACTTTTACAGCTCTACTCATTCATTATTCATTTATTCATAATCATCACTCCTTCCCATCTTGAAGTAAGAGCCTACTGGTCTACCTCAGCGTCGGAAAGAAATGGAAAACTCATTGACAAGAGCCAAGAGGGTCTCTTCAGGATAGAGGCACTACGTGTCAAAGGATTGCTCTGAAATTAGATCCGATTCCGAATCCGAATTAGATCCGATTTACACTTTGTCTTTTGATGAATAATATCGGAGTTTCTATGAATTCGCGCATTCGCGGTTTCGCTTCTGTTCTAGAGCATTCGTTTTCTTCATGATGTTCCCGTGACGAATATGAATGTATGCGGGATACAGTTAGCTTAAAATCGCGAAGATAAGAATAGACTTTTAATAATAATAACAATAATAATAATAATAATAATAATAATAGTAATAGTAATAGTAATAGTAATAATAATGTATTAGGCGTTATTGGGTCGGCAGTTCGACTTCGCCGACCATCTACCAGTGTCCCCTATGCCTGGGCCTTGTTAAATTCCCATGCTTGGGGGTAAGAGCGACACGAAGCGAATATTCTCTTCACCGTAACTAGCAAGATCCGCCTGCTTGAGCTTTTCTTCGTCACACAGCTACAGAAATTGGGACGATTTTAAAGTAAAGCTACAACTCTATTTTTGCCTCGACCAATCGAACCCGGAACCACAGCACGGGAAGCTAGTACGCTGCCTATGAGCCATCCCAGAGGCTAATAATAATAATAATAATAATAATAATAATAATAATAATAATGAAAATAATAATAATAATAATAATAGTAGTAATAGTAATAATAGCAATAATAATAGTAATAATAATAATGTTAATATAATAATAATAGTAATAATAATAATGATAATAATAAAAAGAGTACGTTAGTAATTGTGAACATCTATAATGTACCTATTTCAAGGATTAATTTTTTTTGGAAAGTGAGACGTTTTCAAAATAATGAACCACCAGAATGAAAGAAGTGAATTTATTCATGACTGCGGAACTTGCATCCACTACGCATTTGGTGTCCTTCTGAGTATAGTATCTTGCGTAAGCTACACATGCCAGCATGCAAAAATGTGTAGCCTCTGCTACTTGACAGCCAGGCACGTGTACACTCTGTAATTACACGCCGTTTGCGAACGTTATGATGGTAATTTACATCATTTGCTCACCATTTAAGGTGTTATTTTACTTTAAGGTAATAAGGAACTGATATAAAGATGTATTTCAGAATAAACATGTCATAGTGTTCTGAGAATGGCATATCCATCCTTTTAACGCACTGACGCAGTTCATTCAAATGCAACTACATGAGGGATTGACGATTTGAAATGGTAAATGCAAGAATGAGAAGCAAATTCTTCCTAATAATGGCATTACATCACCCACAACAATAGTTGATATTTCTGTTTCTGCTTAAAGTAGGCTTATATGAAGTAAGTAAGGAGACCGCAACGAGTTATTTTGCTTGTAACATATTAATTATATCCTCTCACCTACGAGAAAATGCATAGTGAGACTGATTAAATAATGGGTAATGGCAATCATGTAAAATTATTGAATTTCGTCGCGCCGTCTAACTGGTGACAAATTAATAGACTTTATCCGATTCAATTTGCTCTTCGGCAGTGACGGATCGAGGTTATAGCAAGAATGACACGTGCCACGGGTGCTACGAACAAGCCGGCGGCGCTAGCCGAATGCGTTTACTACGCTCCGTGAAGTCACGAAGGTTAAGCGCATTCGAGACTCGCGGGTTCGTGGTTGGGTGACAGGCCAGGAACCCCGGGATCTAACGGCGTCGAGCCCCTGGCCGAAGGGATAAAAGGCACTGACTGAGTGCGACGTGACGAGACTTGACTAATATTAAAAAAAATAATAATGCACATTAATGGAGGATTACTCCCAAGGGCAAAGCGCTCAACGCCCCTTAAGGGGCTTGGAGACGCGTTGCGTCAAGGAGTGGACGCAACAAATTAAAAAAAAACAAAAAAAAACGAGGCGTTGTATAGCATTTAGCATTTCTGAAATCAGTTGAATGCTGATTATTTTTTAAAGAAAATATTTTCACGAAAAAGTAGAAAAGATACATTTTTAAACTAAACTGTAGGCAGTCTATGAACATAAGGTACGCCATTTTATTAGTGTTATTTTATAAATGAATTGTTGGCGGAAATAATAGTTTTGTTTATTTATTTATTTTCATTTTACTCATAACGTCACAGGAATTGGCATTAGTTTTAGAACAATTCTTTGAATGTATTCATCAGTTATTATGAAAATTAATAATAATTTTAATGATGTGTCATTTCTATAGGCATTCTAATGGCTATATTTAAATTCAATATTCATGCCATCTTTCAGCCTGATAACGGATTGTAGATATTTATTATATATTTATATATTTGCTTGTAATTTGAAACATGTGTCATAATTTTACGTTAGATATTTCCAGGTTTGGGGTAAGGTATTTCAATGTTATCCATAGAACATTTTAACACTAGCATTTAGAGATAAATTATGTAATAAAATGTACTACGACAATGGATCTCCCGTCTTGCAAAAACTCTCAATAGTCTTGCAGAGCTCCTTATGTTCGGTGTGTTGGGTGAGAAATTTCAGTGCGTAGTCAGTTACGAATTAGATAAAAAATATTCAAGTCTCCGGGAATTCTGGAAAATATTAGCGTTTCGGTAAAAAGTGACTAATTAAAATATAATAATGAATAAAAAAAGCTTGTTTTAGGCAGTTTTGGACAAAAATACTCGTATTAAAATAGGCTTCAACCGCGGTTTTAGGACATTTTAGGCGCAATTAGATGTTTTCAGTATATCTATTTTTCCACGATTCGTAAACGTCTGCAATTATTTTCTACAACCTTCTAAAGGAACTAAATAGGCGTTTGTCCACTCATGCACGGTACATGGACAGATTAAGAAAATTTCCGATGCGATTGTGGTATTGCCTATGATCATATCTTATAGATATTCAGAAAATATCATACAAATGGTCAAATACAGAAACATGGTATTATATGATTTCTTTAACAACTTTACTGCCCTAATTTTATACTATTATTGGAAGAGAAATATGAAAGATTGTCTTTAGAATGCGAATGTTTAGACAAGGATTGGATGAAAAACCTAAAACTAATTAAGTTAATCCTCATATTAACTGATTTCATTGCTTCTAATTTTCCCAAGAAGATTGAAATATTCATCAATTACAATTAATAAATAGATGAGTGGTTTTCAGGAAATCCTTGATATACGAAACAGTTCTACAGATTCGTTCAGATGAAAATAATGTGTCAAAAAACCAAGTGAAATTGATATGTTTTAAGAAATGAATAATAAATTACGTAGTTTCAGGACCTTACTTTGCTATTTCCAGATGAATATGGTTTTCATTGCCGATGTGTGTGAGAAAACTGCATGTTACAATGATACATGTTAATGAACTTTAATTATATTACGGCTTTTCAATGCGTATGACGTCCGTATGAGTTGCTTAAAAAAGCAATAATGGGCTCATGTGAAATTGACCTATGTAATAGAAACTGCGTTGTGTGACTGGCAAAATCGCATCCAAAACCTCCCTAGACAATGAAAACTAGTAGTGCTTCAACTTGCACATACTTTCTCTTTATTTGTAACTTGGAATTTTCGAAATTTGGAGTGCAAATGAAAATGAGATCTACGCCATTTTTTAAGCGTTCTTTGCTCTCTCGTATGAAAAATGTAATCCAAAAATTTGAAGTAAATTTGAAAGTGTTAAGGCTCCAATAAAAGTACCCCCAAACATCAAAATATCTGATTCACATTTTCAGGTCCTCGAGTTTGATCTATCAGTTTTCGTTATCAGTAATTTTTCGTTTTCAAAGGCTTACAAAATAGGTTTCGTTATCAGTAATTTTTCGTTTTCAAGGGCTTACAAAATGTGTGTTCTTACTAAACTCCGTGTTAGAGGGAAGACTTTTTACTTCACAAATGAACGACATTTTTCTATTTTTTCGATATTAGGGACCCACATTGCTCGTTGTTCTAAAAAAATCGTATTTTTTTACTGTATCATTACAATACTTTCTCTTTACTGCGTAAATGCGTAGTATACGATCAAATAAAAGAAAATTAAAAACAATTCTGTGAACTAAAAATGAAAAATATTGTAATAAACGAAGATTATCATACACATAATGTTGCAAATATTGTATTGTAGTAGAGCAACTGGTAAGGCTTTTGATCTATACAAACGTTGACTATATCTGTGATTGCAAGGTGAGCATACAATACTTTGTATTCAATTCTATTTTACATTTTTACCGCCATCCACTGTAATTTTTCTTTTTATTTTATTTTGTTGCTAAATTTTCATGTTTGTTTACTACATGGAATTGTTTAATGTTTCAAAATTTATTTTGAACTTATATAAATAATATATACATATTTAAAATAATTTTAGTATTTTAATTTTCCAAAAAAGAAAAATATTGTATTAAAAATCACATACCCAACATGAAATGAATATCAATCATTCTCACCAAAATAAAATATATATTTATTTTATGTGTATCTTCTTCCTACATAAAAACATTAATACTATTTTAGATTACGCGATGAAACCAAACTATACGCCTCGAAGTGTTTTACAATGCTTCAGTACTTTCCAATTTGAAGCAGAATTAAAAAAAATCGCATTAAAAACTGTTTATCATTGATTGTCAAAAAAATAATTTCCCAACACTGAAGTTTATATACAAATTTCTTACCTCTCAAACTGAATTCCACTTCCTATCTTCTGGAGTTTATTACTCTTATTAGTGTCTAACCAGTACACTTCGTAATAATTCACTACATGGAGTCGAACGTCTCTGAGCGGATCTACCGAGGGTCGTAAGATAAATTTAAGCTTTGCCTTATGTACTGCTACCATTATCAAGCGGGCACATTTGGTACAACTACTACTAGGCACTGGTCAAAACTTGTGGTGCATTTACGCGACTAATATATTAGTTAATTGCCAATTTTGCGTTCCACCAAACTTTGTCTAATATACTTGCGACTATCTCTAAGAAGACTATAAAAATTACTTACCAATTCATAATGTCATTTTTCTAATCACGATGTCACAGCCAGCCATTTCACATTTCTTTCCTTAAGGTAAGAGTAACTCACAAACTACAAAATTAAAATGAATCGTGATACAGAGTCGCTCGCACTTTCTCGAATTATTAGCTGCTTCTTCTCTTATACTGAGCTAGCTTTTCGGTTTGCCCCACTCTCTTCCCGCCTGTTATGATTGATTGATAATGATTTTGGGCGCGTCAACTACTATGGTCATTAGTCCCGTAAGTGTTTTTGCGTGTTTTTGCTCGGGACGTAACGTGGTTTTCCCCCACTGTATGGTGAGATCCGATGCCGACCTACCGTCAGCTAGTGGGGTTTCCCCCAACCTGGTACCTCCTTTCAGCGGGGCACCGCCCCTGCCACGACAAGCTCTAAGCTCCCGACCAATCTCCCGCTATGTGTAGTGAATATTAGTGTAAATACGAATAAGGGTAGTATAATACAGTGATGGATAATAGTAGATAGGACGAGGAAGAGGTAGGAAGGATCGCGCGCGTTCCTTGGACTGTTTGTTAGGGTACTGCTCCGGCATTCGCCTGGTATTGATCGAAAAAAAAAACGGAAAACTATCACGACAGCCGGCCGCTAGAATTTGCCTCCATACAGCAACTAAATTCGACCTAGCTGACAAGCTAGTGTCGAAGATTGTGCCACCATCAGGACCCACTTGTTATGAATTGGGACCTAAAAGACCTATCAGGACATACTGCACTTCTGGGAACATTCTCAGTGATAGGCACCTTCATGCTTCCCGAACATAACAGGTCTTATCACTTTACATAATGGCTTGGTGCCCCTTGGCCCCATCTTGGAGCTTTACCATTTTTGGTTTTAACCACCACAGAGTGCACGCACATCTCGCGCACAGTTGCCTGTTAGCCGATCACATTGTCCCCAAGGCGAAAAAAATTACACAGGTTTCAAAATAAAGCTCGTTAGCTGGATGACACTATCAAAACTATCAATACTTCTGAAAACTATCGAATACTATCGGAATCATTTATCTCTCATTAAATATATATATATATATATATATATATATATATATATATATATATATATATATATTGTGACATACCGATATGTCACGTTAAAATAAATTAACATTTATTTGGAGACAATATGGTGGAACATGCATTACGAAATATCACGAGAGCTAGAGCATAGCAACGACCGTGAATAAACAATGTAGTTTTTGTTTTTCTAAATGCATTAAGAGATGGGTTGATGCCGAAAGTAGAAACTTCGGGATTGGGCGGAGAAGTTTAGACGGTCAAATGTTATGAAAAAAATGAAGGTAGTTTAATACGAAGTCTTCGAGGGATGAATCATGCAGAAAGATTTCATTCTGCTCTGAAAGGCGCTTCTGAACTGATCGTAGATATTTTCATGTGGAAGCAATATTGAAGTATAAATAGGAACTTTGTCGGGAGTGGTAATCAAGTTCGGGACTATGTCATAGGACGTAATCGGACTGGTAATTTTGATAGTTTGAGACCAGCTTGGATAGGGCAGAAGAGGATTTCGTTGCAACTTTGGACTACGGCAAGATCGCAAGATATTTCGACTGAGAAGTCTACGAGGGACATCATCGAAGAAAAGATAAGTTAACCGCGGTGTAAAATTGGAAATTGAAAGAGATCATGATCAAAGGCCTAACTTAAATTCATTAAATTGTTTGATAAAAAAGTAAAAATAAACTTTGTTAAATTTTATTCTTTAGAAAAGAAAGTGATCTTTCATTTAGTCAATCCAAACAGTAATGAACTAGGAATAGAATCATTCTATTTCAGATTCCCAGCTGCGCTGTATAGTCGGCGGATCCTATAATCCTTTATAGAGGTAATAAGGATTATAATTATATCGTGACCCATTGACCCAGCAAGCCGGACGTTAAGATCTTTGGCAGATATAGATGTAGAGAGAGAGGAAAATTTTGGTATATCTCAATATATATATATATCACTGGTTCAAGCACTAGTTCTCTTGGTTCTTTCTTAGTAAGAGAAAGAAAGGCATAATTCACGTTCACGATGAGCGTCAATGTTTTGAGTAAATACACCAATATGCCCGGAAACGTTTGCTGACACATTGAGTTGGCAACATTCAATTTATTGAAGTAGTTAGTGATATGTGCCAACGTTTCTTATCTTTCAGCGAAACTGCAAGAGAATTACAATATTTCACATATTTTCAAAGAAGTTTGCATTCAATTATGCATCAAAGAATTAATGGAAAAATTCATTCTCAATATTATTGAGGTTTGTTTATTTACTGAAAAACATTATCAATTAGTCAAAACATATGCTTGACAAACATCATTTTTATGAATGGATATTACTATCGATATAATTCGATAGTTTATTTCAAGACTATCGATAGCTTTCAATAGTTACACTATCCACGTTTTACGTGCTCTATTTCAAATTCAGCTTGGTTTTTCATGTACTTATGCTCACTTTCCACAAACCTCCATTACACGAGGCCGAATTTCTGGACTGAACTCTTTGTAAAAGTGTTACGGTTATGCAATCCAATAATAATGTGATAAAACTATTAACATTACTCCAATCAATCTTTTTATGCATGTGCGGTTTTTAATGTGATTTGTAACATTCAAAACATGCATCTGAGTCTTTGGCCTCATTGTTGCTTTAGCATAACGGTAACACTTTTACAAAGAGTTCAGTCCAGAAATTCGGCCTCGCGTAATGGAGGTTTGCTTGATTGTTGCTAGCAACAATGCAAGCAAGGTTTTTTTTCAAAATTAAAATCTATCATAGCACTTGTTAATGAAACTTACAGAAAACATTGTAGAACACAATACTTACAGTAAGTATCATTTAGGACAATGGTTTAAATTCATTTAATATTTACCATAAAAAAATTCTAAAAAAAACATGAACACTTTTCAAGTTATCTCAATTTCTCGATATCAATAATAGAAAGTAAATATGACTTTAATAATATTATAGAACCCAGAAACCAGTTTTTTTTAAATTTTCGTGGAAAAATTATTATCCGTTTTAGGAAAGTGTGGTTTAATGTTTTTCTAAAAATGAACAATTTTGAGCTCATTTGCGCAGAAAAGTTTTGAGTTTTCGAGAAAATTCACAAAAGGTTTGAATTCATTCATTATTTCACAATTCCTATTCATTATTTCACAAATTTGCGATTGTATTTATGCAATAAGTAAAGAAAAAAACGCATGTCAATATTAACATCTTGTCAGTTTTTAAGAAAATTACATTTGTATAATCTATCATCTCCATTAGGTTTTTTTCCAGTTTTCCTGATCCTTTGAACAAATGCTGAGATGACCCATTGTTTTGCTTCTGGACATAATTGTAACTTCATTATCTGTGCACGTCTTCTAGAATTCAGTGGGAAATATTGTTATTCAAATTATCGTTCTCCATGTGTCGTGGCAGGAAGTATTCCTTGACGAAGGTCATGATGAGAGATAAGAGCCCGAATGTATTGCTGATTTATCCTTCAAAATAGATTTTTCTTACATCGGAGCGAATACTTTTGTTAACAATCGTTGCGAAAAATGTTAATTATTTCCTATATTCAAAATTCAAGTAGTATATGGCTTAGGGTAGGGATCACAGAATTTTGAAAATGTGCACAGAATTCATTTCTCATAGCACGTCACACACAGTTTTTAACTGTTTTTCACGTAAAATAAATTTTATTAAATTCTTGAACAGTAAAAATAAACTCAAAACGGCATTTATATAATATTTTTCTGTATATTTACATCAATTCGTTCAAAAGTTTTAAAGAAAGAGTTTTAGAGAAAGGAGCAGTTTTTGAAAAAATGTTGTTTTTGAAATTGCTCGTATTGACTCTGATTTACTGAGAGCCACTTATAATTTTAATTTTTTTAAATACATAACATTAATTAAAGAACTATTTGCGGAGAGCGATCTTTATTTGAAGAAAAAAATACCTATCTTCAAAAATATAGTTCTACGAGGGAGACTATGAAATATCGACCTTTTCATTTTTCGAAATTCGAAGATAACAGTGAAAATTGGATCTATGCCATCTTTGTAAAAATAATTTTAAGAAATGTAAAGAAAAAAATTGGAGCTATTTTTGTGAAATTTTTTAAAACTTCTCAGGGATTTCATGTGACTTAAAATTGTATGAAATCTTTTCAAAATCCCAAAATTTGGTGTCCGGCCTTATCGATCGGGGGTTATTAATTTGGGAAAAAATTCTACGACTGGTTTAGGCCCTAGTTGCTATCACAGGCGGACCGGAAGACACACGGTTGTTTTGAAAAAGTCACCGTTTTGAAATCACGAGACCGCAAAACGTGTATTTCCCGTAAAATCTAGAAATATATTTTCCACAGCATTGCATAACTATCTTTGTACTACGTATAATTCTCCGTATATACATGCCGTACGTATACGAGGAAGTAAGAATGTATACTTTCTTATACACAGTTGTAAATTGCAGGTATATTATGTAATTCAATTGATAAATCATTTGATGGAATACAATTTTCTGCACGCTATAAAATAATTTACGACCCGTGGAAATTACAAGGTTTCAACCAACATGTCTGTTATTTGGAATGTTCGTTTACTAATATTATTGAGTTTTCCCTCTACCCGTAGAAGTGATTTTCTTACAGTAGCTCTTCGTCTACAGATTGCAGAACGAGACGAAGATGTCAACAGATTGCAGAACGAGACGAGATAAAGCAAAACTAAGTTCTGCTTTGTCTTGTAGCAGAGCTTAGAACCTTGTCTCTACATAAACTTATTTTGTTCACTTTTTTCTGTTGGAATATTAACATTCCGAAGGGTCGACTACTCGTTTAACGCAAAACATTCGTGAAATGTCTTTGCAAATAATTCATTATACAATAATTTTACCAATTCCTGAGATAGAACACCAATTCAATTGAACATCGGCCCAATTTTGTTTTCGGTCGGATTTCCGGGTAGATGATTTAACCAAGATTGCTGCAGCCATTGGGCCCGTTAATGTTGTGAAGATGTTTTCTCGGGAAGCACCCCGCTCGATGGTGAGATCAGACGCCCTATACACGTGGGATTATGAGGGCTTTATCCGTCAAGATCTCTTCCCCAGCTGTGCACCTCCCCAGCCAGAGCAAGTAGTAAGCTCCCGACGGGTTTGTGGTAGTGTAGTGGATGGAATTGTGTGTGTGTACATAAATGGAGAGGATAGGGTAAGGTAAAGAAGGCGCGCGGCTGTGACCTGTTAGTTGTCTGTAGGCTGCTAGAATTATCCTCAAGCCAGCGACTAAATTTGACTTAAGAAGAAATAAAAGAAGTCATCTTCGTCAGCATATCAGCTTTATTAAGATAGCCGGCTTTCGACGGCTTTGCCGTCATCGTCAGTCTCGCTGCTGTCGGCAAAAGTCGAGCGACTGTTTCACCGAGCGACCGAGTCACAGTCGCTCGACTTTTGCCGACAGCAGCGAGACTGACGATGACGGCAAAGCCGTCGAAAGCCGGCTATCTTAATAAAGCTGATATGTTGACGAAGATGACTTCTTTTATTTCTTCTTATAAGAACGTCAACAACATCCAATCAGAATTCCCATAAATTTGACTTGTCTAAATAGATAGTGTCAAAAATCCTACCACCGTCGGGACTCGAACCCTAGGACCTCCCAATCAGACGCACTGCCCTTGATGCCCTGAGCCATCTAAGCCGGTTTGGTTGGGGAGAGGGGTGAACTGCTAACAGGAGAACAGTTTGCACACAATGTATGGGTTTCAGTGTCTGTTCCATGAAAACATCGGTCATTGAGAGGAATGGTTGTTTAATAGGGTGGACTTTCCGAGAGATTTCATCATACTTTCGTTTTCAGTTACATTAACACTGTGGCGCGTGAATAATTGTCAAGTTTATGAACGGTGAAAGTGACTATTATTTGCGAAGTATTAATTGTATCATTTTATAACTTTCTAACTATAACTTTCTCGTTACGTGCATACTTACGGAGTAATATAAGAGAAACTCATGTAATGCTGTGGAAAATTTATTTCAATGTGCGTCTATCGATTTAATGAAACTTAGCATTTTGAGATCCCCAGCTACCAAAAAAGAATTTTCTTCAAAACACTCGTCTTTTTTCCTGCCGTTCGTCTGTCTGGGAACTTTTCCTTGGATTCTTCAAAAAGCAAATTCGTTGATCAATCGGGCCCGACTGTCACCTCGCGCATTTGAAACGAGTTCTTCGAACTTGGGGATACTTTATACGCTGCCACAGGAACGTCTTCAAAATTTTAGCAAAAATGTCTCCAAATTTTTTCTTCAAATTTTTTTATAAGAAGAGTCAAATGTAAGTATGGCATAGGTCCAATGTTTACTGTCAACTCTAAATGTTAGAAAATCGCAAAACTTGCAAATTTCTTGGGAACTCCATCATTAGTGTCCTGCAGTTTCTATTTTCTTTAATCATTTATTGAGCCCCCTCTGGGAATAAATGAAACGCTGATCCAAGCTAGTCTTCATTCCGAGCTACCCAGTTAGTGCTTACGTCTGTGGTCAGATAGTAAGGTTCAGTCCTCTTACTGATATCAACACGAAATGGACCGTGAGACTCCGTGCTGCACGTGAACGCCAGAAAGTGGGAGGGGGGAGGAGAACGACGCGGGACGTTGGCCTTGGTCGGACGGCGACCCGCAAACCGGTTAATGGGCAACGGGCGAGGGGACGCGCGTCCGTCGTGCCTCCCTTCCCTCCAGGGCATGCCTCACCAGCCACGCTAAGCCCCGCCCGGTTCCGGCCGGCACCACCCCGCACCGCCCTGCCCAGCCGAGCCCAACCCAGCCCCGTCTCGTCTCGTCTCGTCCCGTCTCGTCCGCCCTCCGTCCGTCCGTCTCGCCCCGTCTCGTCTCGTCTCGTCCGTCTCGTCCTCTCGTCCCTGTCCGTCCTGTCTCGTCCTGTCTCGTCCTCGTCTCGTCCGTCTCGTCCTCGTCTCGTCCGTTCGCCCTGTCCCGTCTCGTCCGTCTCGTCCTTCGTCCTGTCTCGTCCGTCTCGTCCCGTCTCGTCCGTCTCGTCCTGCCGTCCGTCTCGTCCGTCTCGTCCTGTCTCGTCCGTCTCGTCCCGTCTCGTCCTGTCTCGTCCCTGTCTCGTCCGTCTCGTCCTGTCTCCGTCCCGTCTCGTCCGTCTCGTCCGTCTGTCCGTCTCCTCTCGTCCGTCTCGTCCTGTCTCGTCCTCGTCTCGTCCGTCTCTGTCCGTCTGTCCGTCGTCCTGTCTCGTCCCGTCTCGTCCTGTCTCGTCCCGTCTCGTCCGTCTCGTCCGTCCCGTCCGTCCGTCCCGTCTCCGTCCGTCTCGTCCGTCTCGTCCGTCTCGTCCGTCTCCCGTCCTCGTCTCTCTCGTCCCGTCTCGTCCCGTATCGTCCCGTATCGTCCCGTATCGTCCCGTCTCGTCCCGTCTCGTCTCGTCTCGTCCCGTCCCGTCCCGTCACGTTCCGTCACGTTCCATTACGTTCCGTTACGTCCCTATCCGTCCAAGCGCCTCACGTCCACGCCCCTCTCCGCCACTCCCCTCTTAACCTCGTCACGCCCCGCCTGCCGCGCCACACCAAAACGCGCCTCGACAAGCCCCGCAACGCCAAGCCCCGCCACGCCACATAAGCCCCAAAAACCCCCGCCAAGCCCCGCCACACTAATCCCTCCCACGCCAATCTCAGCCAAGTCAAGCCCCTATCCTGTCCTTCCCCTCCACGACACGCCATTTCACGACACACGAAGCTACGTTAGCCTCCCCTCCCCATCACGTTCCGCCACTCATTGCCGTACCCATTCCGTCTGGTGCCGACATGACCCGTCCCTTTCCGTCTGTGTCGAACTGCTTCGCTGCCACCAGACCACCTCCTATCCAATCTGCGCCGCCGCCACTACCCGTCGCATCGACCGGACCACCCGCTAATCACTCTTCTCTCCCGCGGCCACACCATCCTCTCTTTACTTATCTCCATCGGGAACAGACCACCCGCTATCCACTTCTTGCTGCCGCGATCACTCTTTGCTTGGCACGTACCACCCGAATTCTATGTTCTCACCCGTACCACAGGACTAGCTAAGCACTCTTCTCTGCTACGATTTGACCACCTGCTGTCCACTTCGATCTACCGCGATCAGAAAACTCTCTACTTTTCTTCCGCGCCCGGGCCCTTACCACCCAATATTACTTTCCTCTGCCGCGCCACCGATTCGATCCACCGCGAAATGGCAACTTCCTCTTCAATTTTCTCCGACACGAACGGACCCCCCCCCCACCTTCCAACCCGCAACCAGACGACCCCCCCCCAGACGGCCTGCCCCCCGAGTAGCCACACGCTTTCTTTCTTCCACGCCCCACCATTCCACACACTTCAACATTCTCACCATTTCCACGTTCCCCCCGAGGCCCTGCCTTCCGCTTCATCCCGCTTCATCTGTCTAATTCGGCCACTCCGCTTGGATGCATGCGCAAGCAAATTCTGTCATTTTTCTGTCTTGTATCGCCATGTGCTCCCGGTGTTCTCTTCTCCTTCAACACACTGTCCTTCTCGCTATCCTATTCCAGCCAATTTTCTTCCCCCGTACTAATCCCCGTCACTCACAATGCTGCCGTAGTCGTGGACAATTGGGATAATTTTCATGTTGCTGGAGAAAAAAATATGAGAAAACAGCAAAATCATTCGTAACTCTGAGAGGGATTTTAAGCTAGCGAGTGTGAACTTTGCACCGTTTGTTGTGTCGTGCCGCTGTGTGGTCTCGCCCGCGCTGTACCGCATTGTACTTTTCCTTACCGCTTCGCTTGTTCCATCCAGCTCGTAGCTCGTAGTTCCACTCGTTTCTCTAGCCCCGTCCCGGCAGTTCCGACCAGACCGTTCCACTATGGATGTGCCCTTAACAACTGAACTGTTATTTTTAACAGTTACCGTTTCGTAACTGTTACGCGAAATAACGGTTATTGCGTTTATTCTGTTATTGGCTGCTATTGGTTAAAATTCATAGCATTGCAATCTACCGGGCCAAATGCGAACTACTACAAGCTTTTGTAGCAACCATTTTGTACGATAACAGCTTTTAAGAGCAACAAAGTTCTTCACAATTTTTTTTTCGCCAGAAATTGTTTTCACAGCCGTTGTATGTAGTTCTTGTGATGTACACAACGCCATTGCCGGTTCGGCTAATTTCGGGATAACTAAAGATAGAGATTGCCAAGTATAAAACATTCCAAACGAAACGTTTGCTAGCTGAGGTCACTCGAACGAATGGAAGAGCCTCGGTTACATTAGTAACGTATCCAACAGCTTGCGTTGTTCATACTAACTGGTTTTGAAAAGATTTTTTACGACATTTTTCTTTGGTTTTAGGGCATTTTATATCATTTTATGAGCATTTTATTGATCAATTTTGGCAATCATTTAGCCCTCTAGTTATTAATAACAGTTGTTACGAGTCTACTGTTATTGCGATAACAGTTATTCAGTTATCCACCAGCGTTAACAGTTATCCACCAGCCACGCCCAACTTGCCCCGTTTCACCCCAGACAATTGTTTTGATGTTGTGGACATTTTGTCTGCCCTTCTTGAAGCCGCTACTTTTACGAATTGCTTCTTGTTGCCCTCCGATTCCGCTACGTCCTGACCCTTTCCCTCCTTAGATCTGATTGGTTCCCTTCGTCCCATTCCGTGATGCACCGTCCCATCAAAAGTTTTTTTTTTTTTAATGATCACACCGGCCAGTTCACAAGAGATCTTTCTCCCACTGTTTCTTCCCGTCTCTTCCTCCTCATCTCACCTTGCGTAGCTTTCCCTACCGATACCGAACCCCCAATCCCCAACTCCCCTCTTCCCTGGACTACAATCAGGTCGCCCTGCCCGGCCCTCTGACGCCCGTGCACAATGCAATGACGTGCGTGCGCGCTCACGCACTCAGGAATGCGCGGCTAATCGCCACCAATCGCTGCCTCCCCTCCCCTGCCCTGCCCTGGCGTACGAGACGCGCGACCTCCATGCGGAAAAGTTGCAGAATTCTAGTCGCGCGACCTCCAACGAGAGGAGCGCCCGCGGCCGGGCAGGCGACGGGCGTGCACGTCCGTGTTGACGCGCGCGCGTGGGACTAGTGCCGGGGCGCGCGCACTTTGGACCCACCGGCCCCGGCTGCGGCCACGATAGGCCGGCGGAGGCGGCGGAGGCGGCGGAGGCGGCGGCGCAGGCGGCGGAGGCGGCGGCGGAGGTGAAGGCGGCAGAGGCGGCGGAGGCGGCGGAGGCGGCGGAGGCGGCGGCGGAGGTGGAGGCGGCGGAGGCGGCGGAGGTGGCGAAGGGCGGGTGCGCCGGAGAAGGGGTCACCTCGCCGGAAAGCCCCGCCTCCACGCACCGCTCAGGAGGACGCGCGGCCATGATATTGGCGCGTTTGGGAAGCACTTAAATGTTATCGCTGTGTATCTTTTTGGCGGTTTTTTACGTCTGTTTGGCTGTTTTCCGCGTCCGGTTTTCCAATACCACTTGGTCGTACCTTGTTCTTTCATTTTTTCCCTTACAAGGCTTCTGTTATTGCCGTGGTTCATATAATTATGTGGTTCTACCGTTTAGATTATCACTTCTAAGACGTTTTCATGGGTGTATACATTATTTACGCTTATTCACAGAATTAAATTTCTTTGAATTACATGAAACTGATTGTGACTGTCCGTTTTTTATTTCTATTGCTTCCTTTCAACAAAAAGGAAAACGAAGTAGCAGACAATGTGAATGCATACTACCTGACTACATAAAAAAAATATTTTTACTTGTATTTGCAGTGCAGCGTTTGATTAGCAAAGAAAATTTTGGGCGGAAACATCATACTCGACAATATAAAATACGACACGTAAACTTGTCTTTATTAACTTTATTTTGTAATTAATTTATCCAAACTGGCTTTGATGGTATAGTGATTATCATGCCGGGCTACTGATCCCATGTTTGCGAGTTGAAACCCGGTCAACGTTGGGGGATTTCTGAGGTGCCGAAAATCGACGGCGTGCATACGGACGCATGTCGGCATGTAAAACAGATCCCAGGAAAGGCACTTGGCGGATCGTGGCAAACTTAAATCCTCTAGCAATGTTGCACCAATCTGAGTTTCGATTTGAATTACCGGAGATTGTGGATATTGTTTTTGATTATGAATGTATGACTGTAATATGTATGTATACAAATGCAAATACATTTATACACATGTGAATAAATATAATCTTACACATACTACGTATATACATATACCTACATGCATACATACTGGTAATTCCCAAAGTTTCTGGCCTGGCACTCAAATGTCGTGCCTAATAATATAAGCTCATTTGGGCAGAAAGTACAATATAGGCCAGTGTAGAGTACCATTTGCCACAATCTAGCTGTGCTCGTTTGTTTGAGGCAATCATTTGCTTCAGTTGTTGTGAGTAACGTTCATGCAATATTTAAAATTGAGTGTCGAGATGTGTTGAAGTTCTTTTGCAAAGAGGGACATTCCCACCAAAGAATCAAAGAACGACTGAATTCTGTGTATAGAGAAGCCTCTCCATCATACTCCACCATAAAAGACTGGGCCAAACAGTTCTGCCTGAGCATAGAGTCTTCAGTGATAACTGAGTGTAAGTGATAACTAAGGAAAATGTGTCGTTTGTGAAGTAGAACTGCTCAATGATAGACATCTGAAACTTAAAGAAATCAGTGAAAGGTTGGAAATTTCGGGAACAACTTTTTTGGACCATTCATGAGCAACGTCTTATGAGAAAGGTCAGTGCAAGATTGGTGCCACGACTTCTGTCCTCTACTAAAAAGTGCAATGAGCGACATGTTCCTAAAAGTTTTTACTGCTCTGTGGAGGGAATGGAAAAAAATGTTAGAATTCATTGTCACAGGAGATGAAACGATGGTTCTGTACTACGACCCTCTTTCAAAACGAGATGATGAAGTGGCACAAACCTGACGAAGCATCACCAAGAAAGGCAAAGGTAGCTCAGTCAGGAAAGAGAATCCTGGCAGTAATATTATGGGATTGTAAGGGGATTCTCTGAATAGACTTTCAGAAAAGAAACACCACCTTAAATGCAGTATACTATTCTTCTCTCTTGCACACACTCCGAAGCGTAATAAAAGAAAAGAAACGAGGGATATTGAGTAATGTTTGGCCTGACAATACTCTGATTCACACGGCTGTTGTTGCCAAGGCTACACTGAAAGATTGGGGCTTCAAGGAGATGCAGCATCCTCCCTTCAGCCCAGATCTTGCGCTAAGGGACTTTGACCTCTCCTCAAAACTAAAGGAAGAGCTTCGAGGAAGAAAAGTTTTGGACGACAATGAAGTGAAAGAAGCAGATTAAAGCTATGTTGCAGACAAAGATTCTGACTGGTTTTTTTCGCCGGTACAAAAATGTTAATCAAAAGTGTATTGAAGTAAAGGAGGATTGTATTGAAAATAGTGTTTTCTTTCTATCGTCTGTAAATGTTTTCGTTCCATCGTCTGTAAAAGTTTGACGGGTCGGAAACTTTTGGAATTACCTACACATAAATCCATACATACAAGCCTGCACCTATTTACTTATAAGTATTTTCAAACAATTAGGGTCAAAAATGTTACCGGTTACCACAATCGTCTCCTATATTATTTCAGTGGCATACATGCCTTTTGCGGTTCCACCTATCTTTATAAATGAGCTTTCTAAAGAATGATAATTTCACATCGTCGGGACGAATTGCATTTTAACTTTAAAAATATGAAGGACTTGTTTAATACAACGCATCTAAATAGTCATGGCAATGCAACTCGCAACACTCAGTCGGATTTTTTAATCTATATCATTAATATCTCCTAAAAGAAGCGTTTTAGGGCCTTAGAAAGTAAAATTTGGAGGCCAGAGGCCTCAAAGAAACGTTCATCACACTGAAATATACAGGATGAGATCTTCCTGAACATTCTATTAAATGTTTGCTAGTTCAACTCTTCTCCATTCTACTCTACGTGTTCAGAACCTGTAGAATCTGCAACTGCATGTGAAATTAAACTAATTACTTGATATTCTATGCGATTGAATTACATGGACGTACCTTCTGCTCGGTAATAACGTTAAATAAGAAAAGTTTGTATTGCCAAGTGTGTATTGTATAGTTCTCAGTTACAAGAAGACATAGAACAAGACGGAGGTAAAGGGTCGTGAAGGAAAGGATCTATGACAGGCTTAATATGGAAATGGAAAACAGGGAAGAGGGTGAGGCTTAACATGCGAGAGTTCTCGCACGGGTATGCTAGTAATATACAACTTATAATTATTACATTTTCTGACATGTAAAACACTCATTAACATAAGTCAATAATTCAATAGATGTCAATCCATATCAAAATAGCAAAAAAAGCATACATGAATAGCTTTAACAAAAATGGGAGAAAAACACTTCATTTACTGCATAGCACAGCACTTAACCTGCAGACTTCTCACTACATTTTTCGTACCTTTCAATTCACTTCGCTACACATTTTCACACGTTAGATTCATTTTCTATAATTTTCTTAAAATCCCGCACTGAAAGGGAAGGGTTGAAAAACTGCCGAAGACAAATTGTTCCAAAATTACTATTGTTCGGTTTTCAAAGGATAATTTGTTTATGTGTTATTTGTACTCTAGTTCTAATTTTATATTTGGGATCAAATCTATTTTAAGTAATCTTATTTATCCAGCCCAAACTGGATGCTCTGCCTGCCAGGGTAACCAGTGTGTGATTTATACACTACACAATGGTGTCCACTTTTTCATTTCAGCTTTAATGATTCCTCATGCGCAAGCTTGTTCCTGAGATATGTGTGTTTTGCCATTCTGTGTTGTATTCTCTTCAAACTCTTTTCAAACCCCATTCTATATGGATCCCAGCAGTAGACCCGTATTCCGTTATCAATATAACAAGCAATTTCTTTTGCTTCTGTATTGAATTTTTTAAGATATCTCTTGACAAAATGCAAAGATCATCAAACTTTATCCACCACATTTCTGTAGTAAAAATATATTAATTTTGTGTTTAAATGATAGAAAAACTTTATATCTTATTAAACTTATATAAATGAGAGGAAACATTTTATTCTTTTTTGTTAATTAGTGATTTTAGTTTTTATATTATTGTATGTATACTAGTGAAGATTCGCTTTGATTTAACATTCACACACACTTATTTTTGTACTAATAGTGTATTTTATAATTTTCGGCTTTTACGTCATGAAATGTATGCAGTTATTTTTTTAAAAATTTCCCACTTGTACCTATTTAAAATTTTTTGTACGTATGTATGTATAAATTGCACATATAAGTTGAATGAATGAATTAGTGTAAAATGTATTATTTAAAATGTTGATATAAAACAAGATCTTATAGGTTTATCTACAAAAAGACGTATTTCCTTTTTTTTATTTCTTTTACGCACTTTAGGCGTGGGCATATTTATATTCCGGTGTTGATACACGATAACGTACTTCATTTAATCATATATGCAAATTCTTAAAGCGATAAGTGGAGTTGGGAGAATACACAGAGCAAAATGCTAAGCAGGGGATTGTAATAAAATACGTCCTTCACATCTGAGCAGGAAAAATTAAGAAAAGAGTGAAGATAGATGAGAAAAGATTTAACGGTTTTCATTGTTCACTATGCTAAAGAGTAGATACAGAGAGTAATTGAAGCAATTATTAATATATTTAATTCATAAAGCAATCCGTTTCCCCCTATCTTCCCTTTGCATAATTGGTAGTTTCCTGGTTCCCTAAATATACATTCAGTTTTATATGTACAGATGGCTGAATTCCGACCTCTTTTGGGATTCTACTGGGAGATCAGAATACTTAAAAATCATTTAAAAATTTAGTGTAAAATTAAATATATATTAAAATACACATATAAATTAAATATAAAAATTATAATAATTAAATACTTCAAAAATGTACAATATTTTATAAAATTATTTTTACTTCTCCCCCATACGCCACATACGGTTTTTCTGTTTCTTTATTAAAATTATTCAAATGAATCAGTGAGAATTGCCACTTCAAGTATGACAATATTTCAGGATTTTAGTAGGTGTGTTAGAACATCGTAACATTTCAATTTATAGCATTACGAATTGAATTCAAATTCATAAATCCAGTATTCAGAATATAACACTCGCTGGATGGCAGTATCAGATTATGCATAAAAATACGCAATATTAAAATCCTATATTCCGAAGTCATAAAGAGTGGAAGAAACACAGGAGATTTACGCTTACATACACTAATTAATAGCTGTTTGAAGTGCCACAGATGTTATTCATTACACTGTATTCCATCCAAACTAGTACATATAATTGAAGGATGTCGTTCAGGTCTTTAGGAGATCACGAAGATTTTTGTACCTATTAGAAGCACGGATTGTATTTGACTCATTCCTTCATTCTGCTCCGAACACCAGCCTCTACTGAAACCGGCATCCAACAACAACCGAAAAGTCTAGACGCGCAGATTCCTTTGCCATCTCGTCTGTTGTCTGGTGGCAGTCTCGCCACCCAAAACACTCGCCTGAAAGTAACTAATAATTCTAAAATTGAAACACCTGTCGCTAATTATTACATTTTTATAGAGATGATTCAGTTTTTAGTAACAAATAAAAAAGTACTCCACAATTACTTTCAATTTATTTGAATTAATGGTGAATTAAAGAACATTTATTTTTACTTTCTTGTAAGCATTTATGTAGATATACACTATCTTCTTCAGCTCGTGAAAGGTAAAAATCCTATTACAAACTGCGAGATTTATCCGTTACTAGAGAAAACTGAATTACGTGTAAGTTTTTGACTCTTTGTGTACCATAAACTGTTGAATCAAAACATCAAGATATTCCGATAACCTAGGATTTTCTAGAAACGATCATTACTAGTTTTCATTTAGAAGAGTCGACTTTTTAACGAAATAAAATTAAGTTTGAAAGTTGACGTGCTACTCACTCAAATATCGAGGCTTTCTGTTAGGACTGTGTTTGTTATGAGTTTTTAAAGTTCAGCAAGAGAGAAATTAAATGCTTTTTCTGCCGTTCTCCACTTTTTTTATTTAATTTTTCCTCGTTCGGTTATCTCCGGAACACGTTTTGGGGAACAGTAGGTGGAATTAGTTGTTTTCTTTAGCATTAGCGAAGCGAGTACTGGCGTCAAGCATTATGTAGTCAGAAAAACGAAATGTCTCAAATTATTGGCTGATTCCAAGCCACAAGACCTCCATGCCAATAAGAATACATAATGTTTTGTTAGTGTGGACGTGACAAGAAGGGTGCTGAAGTGGGCGGCCTATTTGGCCTAGCACTTGCATGCGGGTCACTGGTGTGACATGTTGCATGATGATTTGCCGACGGAGGCAAGCATAGGGGACAGGTCAGGCGCGATAGGCTCTAGTCTAGTGCAAGGCGAGTGGCACGCAAGGCCCTTGTTCTTTCACTGAACAGCTTTGGCGTTTATGATGATTGATTAGTGTTTCCGGGCGCGTCATCTGCTTGCTTATATATATATATATATATATATATATATATATATATATATATATATATATATAATTAAAGGGAGATAATAGCACAAGGAGGGGAAGAAAGATCGCTCGCGGGTACTGCTCCGGCATTCGATCAATACTCGTGTTGCTGGGAGAAACCAGGGAAAGCTACCGATCAGAGCAGTCGACCACAATAATACTCCTGAATTTGGCAGAATTTGTCTAGCTAGCGTCGAAAACTCCTGCCACCTTCGGAGCTCAATCTCTAGTGCCTCCCGTTTAGACGTACTGCAGTGGCATCAGTTGATCTCCGAGCCTCCTAAGCCGGTGAGCTCTAGCGTAGAGTCTTTTTAATAAGGTGTCCCGCGCACCCTTCTCCTGCCCCCGCTATGCGCCGGCGGCGGTGCCTGGCCGTGCCTAGCGCGGGTGTGTGGCCGACCGACGAGGGCCTCCGGGCACGCCACGGCCTCTAAATTTAGTAGCAGCGCCCACCTGCCGTTGCGCTGCGCTGTACCTGGTTTCGTGACCTGATCGCGATCGGGAGACCGGTTTCAAAATGCACGTTGTGCGGTAGAATGTGGTCTCTTCATGTCGGTTTCAGATATTTATTGAATTTCACCGCGAGGAGTTGTTTCTCATGAGGAGAAAGGGTTGTCAGAATGTAAAAGCAGAGACTTATGCGTTGGCTTGGCGGATCTCTACTTTTCGGAAATAAAGAGTAGGGCAACATTGTTCCTGCAAAGGATGAGTTCTCATACTGAATGTGCTTCAATAGTAATAGTTATAAACGCAAATTAATTTAATACAAATTTGTGGAAAATAATTTTATTAATGTCTAAATAGTGATTTAAATAACTAACGTTATTATATTAACGAACATTATGATATTAAATAGTTGCTGCTCTATCCCAGAGAGAAGGGGCAGGGATTTGATAGGGGTATGCACTTTAATGTATGCGCCTGTACTCACAGTAAGTCTGCAAAATATTAGAGCAAGAAAGTAAGGAATTGTATCAAGTCGCCTAATGAAAAACGTGCGTTTTATCATTACTATGAAGAAGGCAGACCGCTCTACAAGATTTGAAAGTTTCCGAATTGTGAATGGGAAACCTGAGAGAGAATTGTGAGTGGAGTGCTAGGAAATAAAACTCGTGAGTCAATTGTTGAATGACGAATAAAAAATAAGATAAGAAATACACTACCAGAAATATTAAAAATATTAAGAAATTCTATTATATATTACAATAATCATAATATTTATTTTTCCACTGATATTCTTGTTTATGACAAGGGTATTAAAAAGAAGACACTAGCAATGAGTGTTTTTATTTTAAAACATTGTTACAATTGAGTGTATTTTGAAAATTTACGCAAACAATAAAAACATTTTTTACGATTTTAACATTTTGATCACGCATCACTTCTGAATTGGTAAGGAAATATTCTACTTTTTTCAAATAATTGAAATTTTCCAAAAATTGGTGGTTTCAAAGAAAATAAGGCCTGCGCCAATCTCTTAGGAGTCTTTTACGCTATCTGAGAGCAAAGTTTAATAATATAAATGGTCACTTGAGAAAATTTTGAAAACGATGATGAGGGGGAGGGGGAGATGGAGATACAGACAAACTGACGTTTTGCCGTCAATCGATTTTCCGTTACCAAGGATCCATGAATCGTGGTTTCCGACTGCACAGTGCGTTAGAGGAAATAATTTAGTATAAATATGTAAGAATAAATATGAATCCACATTTTCATTACCACGGCCCGACAATAAGAGTTTTTTGCCGAAAAATTGAAAATATTCGGGTCAAGATTACAATATTTTCTCTTCTTACGTACTAGCGAAAAATAAAATGTTATTTCCAAGCTCCGTTTGTTTTAATGTAGTTGCACATATAAACGATATCAAGAAGAATATACATATTTTGTTATTATAAGAAATATTTATGAATGAACTTTAAAAGAAAAATTTGTAGCAAATATATCAGTTGCCCTGGATTTTATCAGATTCCGCAATTCTTTGATATTGCAGAAACATTGAACATCTTTGAGCAATGTCTTGAAAAAACACAGTATATCATTCATCACTTTCTACTTGACCTCTGAAAATAGTTTATACATAAATATTCAAAACAGTTTCTTACTCGAAAAAGTGGGAAACAAGCAGGGGTTTGCTTTGTCACAGGTATTACCATAAACACAGCTATTTTGGAATTACGAGTACATTTGTCTTTTCCGCGTTTAGAAGTTTCCAAACAAACTGGAGAGTATAAGCTCCATTTCTTAAGAAGATAGAAATGTACTCGTATTTCTCTATCAAAACAACCTTGACCTTCTAAATTACCATTGTTTTGTCGTTAACTCTGACTCAGTCGTCTATTTTACTTTCTTCGAGGGAAACTACTACACTACGATTAAAATTCGAGGTTTGAGTAGTTAGTCATCACGCTTGTGTAGTAACCTAAGCCACTACAAATTAGAAACTACGGCATTGTAAAGTAGAGACTTGTCACTGCAAATTCAATAACAAATGAATCGCACGGCTGGACTGAAGCAATTAAGAAGTTGAGCAGTACAAGTGTCGTACTGGGAGAGGTGGCTCAGTGCATCAACTGATGTCAGTGCAGTATCACTGTCCGGGAGGTCCTAGGCTCAAGTCCCAACATTTTATTTATTTATTTTACGTCAAAAAAGCAGTTAAAAACTGCGTATGACGTGCTATGGGGAAAATTGAATTGTGAGCACATTTTCAAAATTCTGTGATCCCTACACTAAGTCATATACTACTTTAAAAAAAATTGGCATTGAAAAATTGGCAAAAAAAAAACATTGGCACGATTCGATTAGCTTGTCAGCTAGGTCGAATTTAGTCGCTGCCTGAAGGATAATTATAACGGCCGTCTGGTCTGCTCTAATCGGTACTTTTTAGTGTTTTTTCCGATCAACACCAGGCGAATGCCGGGCAATACCCTAACAAACAAGCCACAGACCGCGTATGATCTTTCCTTCCTCTTCCTTGTCCTATCCTCAATCCTTACACACACTTACACTAACTGCACTTCACTACCACACATGCTGTGAGACCGGTCGAGAGCTTAAAGCTTGATCTGACTGAGGCGGTGCCCCTCTGGTTAGAAATATCTGGTTAAGAGAAACCCCGCTAGCCAACGGTAGGTCGGCGCTAAATTTCAGCATGCAGTGGGGGATGATCACTGCCACCTCCCGATGAAAAATCATGCACTACACTTCGGGACTAATGACTTCAGTAGCTGACGCGCTCGGAATCACTAACAACCAACAAACAAGCATCGTGAAGCAAGTATATACAGATGGTTCTAAAAGTGATTGAAAAGCTGGTTGTGCATTCTATGTTCAGTCTCCCAATATAGTGGAATCGCAACGTCTCCCAGATTATTTTTCCATTTGTTCATGCGAAGCATGGGCAGTCCTTAAAGCCATCGAATTCAGTCTCAAGCAAACAAATTACTTGCCCATTGCAATATTCACTGACTCAATGACGACCCTTAGAGCCATAGAAAATAAACACACAGGTAACCCAATCATACAAAAAATCCAAGAATTTGTATTTAGTCAAGGTGAAAAAGGGACAGAAATCGAATTTATTTGGATCCCATCCCATAGGGGAATCGCTGGTAATGAGAAAGCTGATAAATATGCAAAAATGGCAACATCATTTCTAAGTTTTGATTCACAAATTCGTGGCACTATAAAAGACATTAAAAAGCTCTTCTGGACATCTTGCTTCAAATATTGGGACTCACAATGGAAATTAAAATCATCAAAATTACATCTAGTTAGGAACTCAGTACTGGAACCAGCCCTGCCGAAAATCTGCCTTAAAAGAAGAGAGCAAGTTATCATCACTAGATTACGGATCGGTCATTTTAATCTGAAATATTGTTATATATTCAAAAAATGCGACCCAGAACCATACCCTAAATGTGGTGAAATAATATCTACACAACACCTTATCTTAGAATGCCCCGGTATAGCAAAGGAAAGAAACCTACTGAAACTAGAAACTAACCTACATAAATTGTTCAGCTCTGAAGACGGGTGTGCTAAAGTACTAAAGTTGCTAGACATTGTTAACTTAAGTAAGGTAATATAATATAAAATTGAATGTTATTAATTTTAAGTAACAATCTAATGTAATGCAATAATTAAGAAAAATATGGGCTATAATGTTGTAAATTGTTATGTAATTTAAACTATAATGTGATGTATACTTAATTTGATTGACATTGATTGTGTATACTTAATGAATAGTGGACGCTTAATGTGTGTATACTAAATTGTGATACTTAACGCATTGATGTATACTTAATTGCGGTCGTTGATGACCTTTGATGTTAAAAAACGACCTTAAATAAACAAAATAAAAAAAAGCATCGTGATTAAGAAAAATATGTTCGCATGCGGGAGTAGCGAGTATCGTGTGCTGTTAGTTTTGTTGTTACAGTTAATGCCATATCGTGTCCTTGTAGCTATATGTAACATGATAGAACAAGTAGTACGCTGCAATGCCATTCTTCTCCATATTCAACTGCCAACCACCTTCTAATTTTATTCGGACAGTCAAATTTCTTTTACTTATTTTATTGACTGTATGTGATCTCTCCAACTGATCGTACGCCACATTCAACGTTCTAACTCTTCTTTTTTTGTTTTGGGCCGTACATTCTATCGTAAGATCTTTTAGCTGAAGTTTTATCAGATTATTTTTAGTTTTTGTTTTTTGGCAATACATTCTATGAGTATCACTCTCGAAAATTGAAAAATTTATGATCAGACTTGTCGAATTGTTAGATCGTTTCGAAATTTGCGAAAACGTTTAACTTGAGTGAGGGGCGTTGAACCTTGTTTCTGATACCGTTCCTCCTTTTCGTTTCATACCGTCATTCAGACAACGGAAATACTACATTCGCACACGCGCGCACCTCTTTTCTTTCTTCTTTTTCTTTCCTTGTTAATCTTCTTCTGTTCCTTCTTCTTCATATCCTTCCTCTTCTTATCCTTCTTCTTTTCCTTTTTCTTCTAGGGTGGACATTGCGGGAAGGAGAGAAAATTGCTGAGTTGCATTTTTAATGTGTTTTCCACACAGTGATAGACCAGACATAAAAATAAGAGATTGTTTGTAATAATACATATTTTAAAAAGATTTATTTTAATTATTATTATTATTATTATTATTATTATTTTGTTGTTGTTGTTGTTGTTGTTTGGATATTTGAGAAATTTGTCAACTTCTTGGCCTGTTTCAAATTTTAAAGTAATGCCATGCACAAACATACACACATAAAAATCCGAAACATCATGCTTAAGCTTGTGAGTACTACCATGCTCGTAATCGCGTGCCATAAACAGCTGTTCCGCTACCATTATCTGTGGTTTTAACTAAGGATGTATTTCCATCATTCATGGGATTCCCCTGAGTTCACATAATATTTTTAAAGATCCCCACACGATATGCTTAGTTTTCAAAACACAAATGTCCTATTGTTCTTTTTTGGATTCCCCTGTTATTTCTTGTGTTTTGAATGTACCGTAACAATCTAAAAGGCAACAAACATTGCAAGCAGTCAGCAGTGTTGCAATGCGTAACAAAGTTCATGTGCTCATAATTCGTCAATATTTGTTTTTTCCTACTCTATAAACGCCTAGGTATAAGTATAATGTGGAAAATATAGAAATAAGAGGTATTAGGGTTCAGAGCAAGGGATACGTATGAATTTTTCAATTACGTACAATTTCATTTAAGATAAATGAAAATCACAAATAATAGATAAATGAAATAGCTGGCAATCGCATTTAATTGAAAATGAAATTACTTTTTTCTATATATAGTATATCGAGAGAGATAGAGAAATTCGTGGCCCGCAGCATCAGCAATATGCTGCTGAACAAAATGGTTTTGCAAAAAGTATGACGCACACTCCAGAACGAAAATTAATATTCGCCCCATAATTAATTATGCATGTCCGGTGTGAGGAGGAGATGCCCCTTCGGTACGTAAAACGCTCCAAACATTTCAAAATAAAATCCTTTCGCCCTGCCGTCAAAGCGACTTTGTATATGTCAAACAACCAACTCCACAGAGTGTTTGTTCTTCACACGATTACTTATTATATCAGTCACCAATCAAATTTTTTTTTCTTATCAAACTCCCTATCATCCTGCAACTTCTTATTCAACCTAGAAACAAAACTATAACCAACGCCCAAGAATCAAATCTAGATTCCCAAAAGATAAATTTAAACTGCCCTGAAGAAAAACACATGATTTTCCGAACATTCTTTCTGTAACTTTTTCCTTCCTATGATTGTAACCTCCCATTCCCCCATACATCCTTACACACAGTAACTAGTGATTATTAAGGTCTCCAGTGGGAATATCCTCGTTCTCCTATTTGTAACTCTAAGTACGACGCGTGTTATGTTCTGTTCAATCTTATAAAACGCTTGCTTCATTGTGTGAAAATATTAAAAACGAACGACAAAGAAAAGAACTCTCCTATAACACTGCAATAAATTACACAACAATAACAAGCAATAACAAAATCAGTCTTCATGACTATTCAATAGTATGTGTGGTATATATTCAGTACAACAATCCTTTACATAATAAGAATATTAAGAATGTTGCTGTTCCGTAACTTACTACTTACTACATAGCAAATATTTAAAGGCGTGCGGCATCTTTCTTGGGGCCTTTCCAAAGGAAGTTGGAGCTTTTTTAACGGTATGACACGTAACCAGGATCATAAGTTGAAAATAATCATTTAGTTGGTACGCACAGTACGAGAAAAGGCAGATTATCACAATCGAATATTTGCATTTTTCGATCAAATTCGAAACTGTTTCTTTCTTTTTTTGAATTTTGAATTTTTGAGTTCTGTATCTAATGAAACCATACAACAACACATGGTTGGCGACTGCCTAGGTTTCTTCCAATTTACGCGCCTAATGGAAAGAAGTAATGTTGGTGTTTTCCGATTTTTCTCGAATTTCTATGTATTTAACGAAACCACAGACGCCTCCCAAAATGCCGGAAGCTGCATAGTTTTCTTTTACTTTCTGCATTCTTTGAAAATTAGTAATATAATATCGTACATGTGTTACGCATTCCACATTGCAATTTGCCTCGTGCTTGCACAATGCTGGACAGAGCCCGCTAGGCCATGTGATATTTTAGTACCTGCTTCTGTTTAATCTCAATGATTTGGAAGGGAATTAGTCTCCCATTCACAACATGGATATAAAAAGTTTAAAGGTTCGCCTTTAAGAAAAAAAGTATTTGTAAAACGAGAACTAACGCTAGCAATCCAAAGACGAAACCGTTTCTGTCTCAATGACAGCTGTTTTGTTCAAAAAGAATTAAACAGCTGTATTAGGGAAGCAAGGGTAAATTGAACGGTGTAAGGAGGAAAAGTGCGCGGGAATTTGCTTCACAACTACATTTTACCCGGTTGCATTCTTGCGTGACTACTTCGCATCCCCCTGCAACGGGATTCGCTTTGCGGTGACCTCAAGTGTGACGCAAGTGCTCATGTTGATGTTTCTGGCGCTGCAACGCGACTTGCAACGCGTCTCAAACTGAGCGCAACATTAATTCCTCGCTAAGTTTGGTCGTACACTCAAGACATTTCACCCAGAGAAATTTTTCTATTTTCTCTACAAATATCATTTTGTAGTCTTTGTCTTGTCGCTAATAATTGAAGGGCTCAGTAGAAAAAGACTATCCCATATTGTTTGTGAAATTGAGTTATTAGCATTATACAAAACTTCAAATATTATTTTAGTGTAATGTGTTATTTGAACCCAGTATGAACTTTAAGCAAGTGTACTGTGTTTAAAAGTTTAAAAAGTATTGCGTTCTATGAGGGAAGTTCAAGTAAAACCCTCATTATCTCAGAAGTATGTCTATGTGGGACAGCTCCTCGTTCTACTAAGCTCTTCAATTTTCCATTCAATGTATGTACCAAAGTATGGTTACGTGTAAAGTGTAGTGCAATACAGAATAAGGAAGAGAAGTGATGTACAAGTGTTGTGAAGTGAAGTGACGTGAAGTGAAGTGAAGTTAAAAAGTAATGTATTTGTTAGTTTAAAATATTTGTGTAGCATATTCATAAAATGTAGAGTTAATACTATTATATTTAAGTAAGAAATACTATTATTGTTTTATTATTGCTTTTATTGTTATCATTATTAATATTATCGTTACTATTATTTTAAAATAATTTAAAGTTATATAGTGTTAATATTATTAATTGTGAAGTTTTGTAAATTGTAGTGTTCCGCCACCAGGTTGCATAAACATACCTGGAGAAATAATAAATTTCTATCTACTTTTTTCGTAATATCATAGGCAAATATTAGGTCTTTTGAAACCCAGTTATATTAAAAATTCGAAAAGCTTCTTACAACGTGTAAAACGTGTGCACCCACCTCTTACATACTGCACCCAGGTACCTGAATGACACAAGCAATAATTTCAAAATGATAGTTCTCAAATTATCGTAGTACAACTGTCATGCACACGATTTTGGGTCATCTGTGAGCAATAGCCTCAGTTTTATGAAAATATTAAAAGCAAAATGCTCTTGAAGATATTAATATGGAATTCTTTGTTGTGAATAATGTACAGCAAACACTTCCAAAAATTGTGCAGAAATTAAATGTATGTAGAAGCAATCCTTCTGGTACTCTTAACTGGTATGTCATCACACAAAACAAACATAAAACTTCCCTTCGTTTACGTAGTTTTCGTGTCTCAACCACAAAATAAGCTGAATCTAGGGGAGGTGGCTCAGGGCAGGTCACTGCAGTACCTCTGACGTGGAGATCCTAGGTTCCAGTTCCGACAGTGGCAGGATTTTCGACACCTGTTAGATAGTTAGGTCGAGTTTAGTCTCTGACTGGAGCAGAATTATAGCGGCTAGCTAATCAGATCGATAGTTTTCCGTGGTTTCTGATCAATACCAGGCGAATGCCGGAGCAGTATCCTAAGTTGTCACCGGCCCGCGCGCTATCTTTTCTTTCTCTTCCTTGTTCTGTCCTCACCCTTTACTTACTCTCACACGTACATGCACTACACTACCACACATACCGGGAGACCGGTCGTTAGTTTAGAGCTTGTTCTAGCTGGAGCGGTGCCCCTCTGGTGGAAGTTACTTGGTTGGGAAAAATACCGCAAACAGACAGGTAGGTCGGTGCCGGATCTCATCATCCAGCGGGGTAAGGTCATCGCCATCTCCCGATGAAAAAACATGCACTACATTTACAAGACTAATGGACTCAGCAGTTGATGCGCCTGGAATCACTGCTCTATCACACACACGACCGTTCAAAAGGCCCTCCGCGGCGACGGAGCGGGGCTGGAATCGCTTTCCCCGGGCGGCGGAGAGAGCGCGCTGGAGGCGGGCCGGAGGCGGTCGCCACGGCTAAGCAAGCGCCGATCTCAAGGCCACGCCCTTCCGCTCAGGCCACTGCCGACACCGTGCTGACCAGCGGGCATTATGATCGAAAATCGTAGCAAAACATCCATACATCGATAGGTCGATATATCACCAAAAGGTTTTCGATGTCGATGTAAAACTTCGTAAAAAAAAATCGATGTTTTAAATATAAAGAAACAGATGGTAGTTTCGCATTCGTTTCCATTTTTAAATGTAATCATTAAATGACTTTATTTTTTGTTGGTCACGTACAAGAAATATGTTAATACTAATGTTTATCAATAATAAAGAACGAAATAAATAAAATAAATATAATAAGGGAAGGAATATTATAAAATAATATAAAGGAATATAATAAAATAATATAAAGGAATACAATAAAATAAAATAAAGGAATATAATAAAATAAAGCGTTTTGTTATTTTATCATTTATTCACTTTCATTTATAAATCATAGACGTAAAATGTCCTGGTTCTAATACGATACATGTCAATATTATTTCCAAGTATATTATTGCCTTTTATATGAGTGTCATCTCACTGGAGAAAGGTTGGCAATAGCAAACGGTTTCGTGCCGCCTGGGGATCAACAATAATGACATTTGTCAGAGGTTGTTGATTGCGAGCAAAAAATACTGGAAATTTTATTAATATAATGAGAATTATTTTTATCATCTATGTTACAGGACAAGTATATCGATCGGAAGAAAACATTGTAAGCACATCAATATTAATATTTCGAGGTTTCTGGTCTAAAATATCTACATTTTAAAAACATCAAGGTTTTTGGGCAATCCCTAAGCGAGCTTCTGAGAGGCGGGGCCTAACAAACAGATAGGCGCCGCAGCCAAGCAGCAGGGTGTGCTCTTAAGAGAGTACAGTGCGACGAGGCTGGTGATTCTCTGGTGAACTTTGAAACTGCGCTGCTTTATTGGACATCTACTAGCTCAATTGCTAGTCTTTGGTACATCTTCTAGATATTCGAAAAATGACCAAGCTTATGGGTACGATTTTGTGTTGTGGATTCTACAAATAAAACGGTTTTTGCCGAGTAGTGTGTATTCAAATTTGACCAAAACATAACTGATTTATTTGACTTTTTTTCAGTACCACTAAAAAACTCGGATTTACTACGAAAGTAGTTTTCGGTCCTGAAGAGCTGCTCCTAATTAGGCACCTACCTCATTTACGGTCATAAAATCCATACACTTCTATATAATATGTTGGCAGAGACTAAACATTTAGAATTACACTACTTCGGGTCTTAGATACAATGATATGGAACAGTGTTATTTACAATTTTTACTACATTTTTTTGTTTTCCTCCTTTTACAGTAGAATTGGGAGGAAATGTATTGGAATCATCTCAACAAAAATTCGAATTTTCCAGCCTTTAAAGCTCTTTTGAGATGTAATTCTGTATACATGTCAGGATTAAGATCTTTTAGTGCTGTTTCACAGATTGCTGAGATTGGAGGTGGATGCAGGTGCAGAGAATAGCAATTCTGTACAGGAAAATCAGGATATCTGCATGGATGTATGTTTCGAAGGAATTCTGTCTAGATGGATGGATGAATGGATGTGTCACGCAAAACTCTCAGATCAGAAGCTTTTGTGTTGAAACTTGGTAATTACGCCAGGAGTAAGATCTAGTTGTGTGGTTCCGGAGGTTAGTAATTTTTTTAAATTTTGAAGGTAATTTGCACGAAACTCTATGACATTTTAAAATTTTCTGGAGGATAGATAAAATATTTTCTTGAAACTTTTTGCTCATTTAAAATCAAGGGCATTTGTAAGTATTGTAATAAATGCGTACGTGGAGGGGTGCGTACTGTTCTGTAATTAAATGCAGCAATAATGAAGGAAAGAATCCTGTGTTATGTTGTTTTCACTTGTCTGATAGACCTAGAAGAGGAATGCGAAAATTATTCAAAAACACAAGAAAAACGTTAATACTTCCCAGATACCCTTATTTAGTACTTACGTTACTTACATTTCCAGATATTTTTATAAAAGTATAGAAATACTTGTTCTTCCCCGTAATCCCACTATTTACTTTGAATGGAAAAAATTCATTTGATTTCTTTCTTTAGAAATTTGTTCAAAACTTCTACTTCAGTTGTTTTAGTTGCAAGAATAAGTAAATTTATATATTATAACTATATATATCATATATATATATGTATATATATATATATGTATATATATATATATATATATATATATATATATATATATATATTGAAAGATGCCCACAAACTGCTCACAATTATTGGGCGTTTCGTCGTAACCCGTTTCCGAATTTATGTTAACATGGGCGCCAGGAAGAAGGTTACGCCATTATCTATTGATAGTCGACACCTGATCTGCCATCCATACAGTGAGAGTGGCGAGGAATCTGAAAACAAATATTTTATCTAGCTACTTATTAGCTCGAATTGACCAATGAAAATCTTTTTCTTTCAAAAGAAACTTAGAATTTATTGCTTATTGCAATGTAAAAATTAAAAATGGAAATTTACAGCAGAAAGACTGTCCTTTGGTCATGACCTTGTTCTAACCTTTATACGGCACTATACTCGTACTTCGCACGCTCTTGATCGATGTCGCCACGAAGGACCAACTTCTCTTCTCCCCGGTGATGTGAATTCCAGAATCGAAGTACCGTGTTCTTCTCTCCCGTTCTTCCACGCGAAAGTTGCCGAGCCACTGATCCGCACTACTTCAAATATTCGTAGTTCTAGTTCGATTAAACTTGCAAAAATAATACCCAGTTCTTTACGATTACACAGCGGAAATGTTTTAAAGTTCCACAAATTAATTACTTGTCCAGAATATTTCCGAGTCGTATCATATACGACTTCTCACAAGTTCTATTCTCCGCGTGTTGTAAAATTGAAGTCCAAACTGTTCGTGAACATTCAAAATTCTATCAATTCAATAAAGTCAAAAAAATTTAATTATAAATATATGTATGTATATGTACATATATATATATAAAGTTGGACACTCCTGGTATAATAGTGAGCGTATTACACAATAGCGCAGCTCCATGTTAAAAGTTCTAAGACGAGGTGTTGGTCAGCGACTGCAGCGATCCGCGCGGCGACCCAGGAACACTATGCCGCCTTACCATTCGTAATGCAGCATCGTTCTGTTACATCTACCCAAAAAATGAAAGTCGTTTATATATATATATATATATATATATATATATATATATATATATATATATAACGACTTTCATTACGAATGGTAAGGCGGCATAGTGTTCCTGGGTCGCCGCGCGGATCGCTGCAGTCGCTGACCAACACCTCGTCTTAGAACTTTTAACATGGAGCTGCGCTATTGTGTAATACGCTCACTATTATACCAGGAGTGTCCAACTTACAAAGCCTCAAGTGCCACAACTAAAACCTTCAATATGGTAGCAGGTCGTAGTTTCAGTACTCGCACGATCCATATCTGACTTCCCCGTTTTGTTGATGTCGGGTCTTTGCCCGACTACTCTGTAACGGGGCAAAGAAGCCACGCGTGATATGCATAATGCAGTGAAACCGACGTACTATGCATACTAACGTGAAATCATCGGGATGATTTTGAATTTCTGAATGTACTAGAAAAAATGCATTAAATATAAATTTAACCTCCAGTTACATTAAAGGGGATGTTGACGCAGACAGGGCGCGTGCGTTAGGCGCACAATGTTCTCGCCCGACATGGATGCAAAGGACGATTAATAACCTCTCGCAGGCCACAATAAATAGCATCGTGAGCCGCATACAACCGGCAGGTCGCCCGTTGGACAACCTTGTAACCTACAGTAACACTAAGAAAAGGAAATTTTAGGTATTACATGTATTACCATTGGTTTAACCGGAATTCTATTCACGTTCAGAAACGAATTTGAAGTTATGATACAAATAAACATACTAAAAATAAATATAAATACGTAAATAAATAAATACACTCAATAAAATATTGAAATGGGATGCCTTGTACAAGATAAGCACCAAATATTCCATCCATGAATATTAAAATATAATGGGAACTATAAAATATTTCAGTGTGATAAACTAATTGGCTTCGTTTTTATCTTATTAATTACACTCATTAGTACCGCTGAGATATATATTTATTCAGCCTCACCTCTTAATCCAAGGGCCATACAAAATCCGCAAAATGCACAACGTTGCGCAGGGGAAAAATTTGTACAACCTAATAGACGTTATTCAATAACAATCTAAATGAATGGAATACACGATATGAATCTAATAGTGTGAAATATTATTAAGAGAAAAGTAACAATTTTACTCTTCATAATCTCTCTTTAAGCACAACAACAGACCAACGCTGCATTTTCTGTTTGGATTTCTAGGGAAATCACCGGTCGGAATGAACCGTATTAATCAATTACAATTATTCAGTGTCAATTTTCGTATTACTTCGTCAAATTTTTAGAATTTGGAATAATCACAAATATTCTTATACTTATCCCTTACGTACATTTCTAACTTTTTAATTTCATTGCTTTTTTAAGATGCACCGGTTGGTATTGATACCACTTGTGCTGTGATAATACTTTCAGATGCGTCGGTGATTCGTATCTTGTGCTAAAGGTTACCTCTACGCAGGGGACAGGAGGCCTTCGCCCCTCCCCTAAAAATTTCGAAAGGAGCCCGTAGCCCTACGTAATAAAACTTTGTTCAGTAACTACGATCAATTTTTTACTTTCCCCGTTTTAAGGTGACAATTTGAGGAACTTGTACATGATATTTGGGGAAGATGCTGTCCAAACTTTCTAGCAATCCTGTAAATACTTCAAAATGATGACAACGTATTTATTAATTTTACCATGAAAGTTGTAGTTGTATTCTCTTTGTCTTATGTTTTATTTCGTAGTAAAATATTCTGTATGTAAATAAAAATGTTTAATGGTCAAGGAGGCCCGGAGGAATCCAAAAAATAATATGTCGTAGGGCTTCCTTCTTGTTTTAGGCTGTGCACGTGTATGTAACGAACTTTGGATCGTACTTTGCCTGAGCAGCGACATCGAACACTCAGTTCCGACGCAGTTTCCGGGTTTCCTTTTGTGTGTATTTCCGCTGACTCACATGTTACCAGACCCCGAGGCGTATGGAGATGTCTCAAAGGTCTGTCTCATCAGGTTCAAAATCCAATATCTCTTACGCCAACTAAGGATGACGCAACAAACGCGGATGATCTTTTAAATATTGCAGGCCGTATGAGTGTAAATCTCTGCAGCCTACCAAGTTAGAAAAACCAATCTATAGTAGACAAACTGGAGGAAACTGGAGAAAACGTAAAAACATCCTCAAGCATTAAAGAAGGAAACCGAATATGCAATCCTACTTATTGACCGTCCGTTTCTCACGATTCCTTCTGAGATCAATCATTGGGGGAAGAGGTGGCGTCTGGAACATTTCGAGCTCGTAATGGTGAATTGGCTATTTGTACTGTCTCGTGTATGTACGTATATATACGGAGTAATATACATAATATAGAGAAAGTTATGTACAGTGGGTGGCCAAATTATTATGAACACTTGTACTTATGAAAATAATACGACTTTCTTTCAACGGTATTTATTGATGGTCACATTTTATGAACTTCAACATGTGGTACACCAATTTACAATTATTATAGATTATTTAACATCTGAAATAAGCAAGGTAATGATAAAAATCACAGGTCACAGAGAGATTTTGTGTTTGTGATTTTGTGATTCCGCTTTTCAATTTGATTACTTCCTTTTTTGACACACACTCAATACACTTACTAGCACTATAGCCAAAACTCAATTACTTCATTCGAATTTACTCAAAATGTGTGCACGATATTAAGCGCAAAAATTAAACAGCTGCTAAATAATTTTTTGTGTAAGTAATGATAAAATAGGCGTGACAATTGCTTTACAGATGTACCAAAATCTCTAATTAGACACCAGATGACAAAACAGTTATACGAAATCGACATACCAAACCTTCTGTAATATAATAAAGAGCAGTTATAAAAATAATGTCAAGAATAGAAAAAAATAAATTGATCATAATAATTTGACCACTCACAGTAATGCTGCGAATAAACGGTTTCGAAATTTCAACGGAAATACATGTTTGGGGTCCCTTGTGTGACCGCTCTACCTTTTCACTATTTTCTAAAATGCCTACAGCGGGTCACTCAAGTAACCTAGTAGTATTACTTGACCTGTGACTTGTTATGACAATGTCACACCAAAAATTAGGAATGGTTTTATATGTTCGAACTGCCCTACATGAGCGGGTTCGTCTTTTAACCTGCTTTTGTAATAAAAGAAACATAGGAAAGTTAATCTTTTAACTATGAGCAGAGTTCTATATATATTCTGTTAAATACTTGAATACAATTCTAATCTAGCATTTACACATTGCATTGAAAAATTCTATCACTTGGTCTACCTTTAGCAATTACGTGATTACCTAACAACAGCAGTTGCGTTTTAACACTACACTCGCATAAACACTTGACACAAAATTATATTACCCTTCACTTCGCAAAACACACAAAAACAATTACTGTACACAAGACTATAATACATGGAAACACAAAATACTGAAAAAGAATCACATACCAAAAGACCTTTTACATAAACCTTTAAAGTAATTGTCACTTGAATAGTAAATGATGGTTTATTCAAATGAAATATTCAAAACGTTGTTTCACTTTTACGTAGATTATTACTTTATACAATTTAGCCAGCAAAAAAATGTCGTTATGCAATGAACGTACAATTAATATTAACTCTTTTACTAATTATTGATTTTGAACAATTTGAAAACGAGTAAACAATAAATTGAAAACACACACTAAAAGAACAAATATTATCGATAATAGAAAGATGAAATAAATAGGTTTTTACAATTCTTTACAGGAATTAGCTATCTGGTTTCCTTTTACGACTGCAATATTATAAAAGATTACGTTTAAATGATTTTAATATAATTACTCGACTATCTACGTCTGTAAGTGAGGTGAATTCTATCTCTGTAGAATAATTCTAGCTTCCTTGAACAGTTCTTTCTTTTTTTTTAATTTCTAGTGAAGTTTTCTAACTCCAAGAACGTCGTCTCAAAGAAATATTTCCACAGCTTGGAGCGGCTTGGAGCTAGGCCGGCGACCCACATCCTTTCAAGGTCGTGGCAACCCCTTTGCTTCGGCGAACACGTGCTCTGGTGAATCGCTACCACAGTCCTTCGAATTTTATACAATCTGACAACTTATCGTGTCTTGACGTTCTCGGGTGCTTCTCAAAAATCAATGGAACCGACATATGGGCGGTTATACTTGAAAAACTGTTGTTGTTTGTTTTTGTTTTGTTTTTTCAAAACGTCCGTCCGTTCGTCTGCCCGTCCATCCGTCTATCCTGCTCTTCTATTTTGAAAAATATTTAAAATTTGAGGGTACTTTATATGAAAGCCCCTTTTCAAAATTTTCTCAAAAATGGCTTTAAATTTTTCCTTTTAAGTTTGTGAATGAATAGAGTAAAATACACTGGTAAAGCTTACCGATTTCCACTGTTAACTTTTATTATTTCAAAATTGCAGGATTTTGAAAATTTTCGGCTTATTCCTACTATTACAAAATTGAAGATAATGTTTTCTTCAAGTAAACTTTTTTCTCCATAGTTAGTTCTTTAATTAAGGTCGTATAAATTGTTTTGAAATTTTTATTATCTTTCAGGCGATATTGCGTGCACAATGTGCAATATTAAAAAATAACAAAAACAAGATTTTCTAAGAAAACCAGCTACAAATGTTTGCTTTATACTTTTGTTTTGTACAGTGCTGAATGTGCTTTATCAGATTACATAAACGTCATACTGATGTATTATTTTCTTATTTCAAAAATTACACAAATATTTTTTTAAATATTTCTCACGCCATTAAAATGCAAATTTCTAGAGATTTGGAAACATTATTGCATTTGTGAATAAAATATAAATATATATTTCATATTACTTCCAACGAAGTTTTTCGAAAACTCAAAAGTTTTCCTGTGAAAAAAAGCTTCAAATTTGGCATTTACAGTAACGCGTAAACGACGTTTTCTTAGAAGCCACTCCAAATTGTTCAACGAAAATGTCATAGAGGACGATGTTTTACTCTTCTTTAATATTCTTAAAAGTAATATTTCGGTTCTTCTATTAGGAAACCGAAAAATTGAGAAAATTGTAAAAAACTGTATTTTGAGGGTCGATAGATGGTATCTGGCAAGGGTACGTGGCAAGTCCAAAAAGCTAGCCCAGACCAAAAGAATTAGAAAACGAATAAAAATTAAATGTTTAATTTTTTTAATTTAGCTAATACTCAAATTCATCTTTTTATGAAAAATAGAACCATTTCGAAAAATATAGTTAAAATTTTTTTTGAAAACGTTCAAAATTACGTTTCAAATTACAAAAATCTACTCCCATTTTCGAACAATTGTACGTGACGTCATTTAAAGAAGTACAAATAAAGAATGGATTATATTAATAAAAAGATATCTTCAATTATGTAGTTGCAAGAGAATGTTCAAAACCTTCGAACTTCTCAATTGTTTTCTTCTTCTAAGAGCACAATCTCCTCTTCGTGCCAACAATTTAAATAAAAAATGTTCATTCTTTTAAAAGTTTCATAATGATTTAAGAACTTCATATAAAATACCCTATGAAATCAAAAGATCCATTTCAAACACCTTGCACTTTCAGAGCTCCCAGTTAGATCGAGGAATATTCACATTGGAGAAAAACTATGAACCGTTTAAGCGCCAATATAATTCACGTAAGCGCCAATATAATCCATCCAAGAGACTACAAAACTTTTTTTGAAACAAGGAAAAAACATCAATGAACTCTTAAGAGTATGTTTCTGACAAATACTCGGAATCGATTTGTTTCGCGGAATTACAATATTCCATGTACTATTCTCTATACTACGTATAAGAGAATAAAAATATATGTTCTTTTCATGTAAGAAGCAATTTTGTTAGTAACCTTTTCAAATAAGCAATAATTAGCGATAGCAGCAAATAAGCAATAATAGCGAAGAATTCGTGAATCAAAACCATCTTCCATTTTCTTCCTGTCTTCGGCCTCAATGAACGTTTTTGAAAATATTTATTTTTGTCCGACTTTTATAATAATAATAATAATAATAATAATTTGAAAAATAAAAGTGAAATAAGATAATACTCCAGAGAACGTCATGTAGATATCTCTCAATATTGATTAATGCTGTTTGAAAAACACAATAATTTGAGTTTATAACAATTTATAGAATTCATGTTTGAAAAAATAATAGTTTTCGACTATTAATGTGAGAAAATGTGTGTTGTTGTGGCATCACTAGCTTTTCTTCTTTTTTTAATTTCTGACATGTAACGAATTATTTGAAATTATTGTTCATATTTAAAATGCGTATTACGAACGTGCTAATTTTAATTATGGGCAATTTTGTTCAATTCATTTACAAGAAAATGCGTGAAAATTCAAAACATGTAGATGCATCTCTGTTTTAAAATATATTGTACCGACGAATGTGCATTACTCGTGTGATGACATCGTATATGTTGACTTGTCTACATTTCTTTCGCTGTTTTTCTCAATTCAGCATTGGAATTGAGTGTTTCATCGTTGTTCTTTTTAATTTTTTTCACCGACGAGGTCCTCCCTTTCGCAACATCCAACCTTCTTCGACTACAAGAACGAACGAACATGGCCAGGTCTTGAACACGTTCACAGGCTCATTTTCTTTTTATCCTTCGAGAAGAGAAAGGGAGAATTTTAAACAAATGGAACTCTGGGTTTGATTCATTTGTGTGTCCTTCATACATGAAATACAGGCAATTCGCCCATTCTCGCTGTCATCGCCTTCAGCATGCTGCAGAACGAACCACATCCAGACGTATTCGAGGCAGCATTGATGTCACACGCCACAACAACCTGATTTAAATATTTTGCCTCGCTTTAGCTTAGGAAAAAATAATAAGAAGCGAGCATCACAAACCACAGTTCCCCCTCGCAAACCGGTTTCAAGATGATGCATCTCCAGCAACCCAATTTTTTATTCTTAAGGGAAATTTTCGACAGTGTTATCGCTGCCATTAATGAAAAATTGGAAGGAGATAAACTTTGAAAGGGAGCGAGGATTAAAAGACATAGATATTGAAATCACGATAAATTAAAAGATATATTTGGTCTTGGATGTTACAAATGAGCGAATTCAGATTAAACAACTCCAAGACGGTTACAGAGAACAAAATAGAAGCCAGGTATACATGAAATGGAGTTATTTGTCAGCCAGGCGTGGTTTTATACGTGCGTTTTCTTGAGACCCGGGTTACCTATCCCCACTCCTTAACTAACATTAGTTGAATTCTGTGAAAAGGATAGCAACAAATGTTGTTAAAATCTGATATCAAGAAATGTTCCCTTCCGTGTATAAAAACTTCTTTGCTTAAAAAATCGAGCTACAGATTTGATGTAATAGTCCGGAGATCGAAATAACCCAACCCCCTCCTCTTGCATCCAGCAAAATGAAGGCTTCGAAAATCTGCTCGGATAATACCGACAATATCGACTGCTCTGCTTGCGTGTACTTGTTAGTATCTATTTCTTGTAACTTTAGAATTTGTAAATCAAATCTTTATTTTGTAAAACTGTGTGTTTGGGTGCCAGCTGCTTTTGTGGGTAGCACAACCCGAAACAGCATGTCCAACTTAACCTCAACTACTCGTAATGTACAAATCAAATCTTATACTGGAGCTGCTATTACGGATATCTTCCCGACCAATGCCCAAGCAATCATCATCGAGGCGCATGAAGGTTGATCAATAAAGGACATGTGAGTAAATTAACAAACATTATTCAAGAAAATGATATTCGTTTTGTGTCACGTATCGCTAACAACAGAATTGGCGTATTGTTAAGTTCAAAGAATATTGCTAATTATATTACTGAAAATCACAAATTTCTCGTTGTCAATGATGTTGAATAAAGGGGTTTCTCCTTATATATTTAGCACATAAGTCATAATGTCCTATGTTTTCTCTATTGGCCCACATGATATCAAAAAGACATTTAATAAACTTAATTTTCGAATATCATCTAAAATTACTTTTATAAGAGTCTTATCTATCGAGTTTTTTATTCCCTTTTTTATAAAATACCTCCATCTATGTTAATTCAATTTTGAGACATCGTATGGATTATGTTTTTGAACTGATATTATCACTTGTTTTCAAAGTTAATCTTAAAACTATATTGCAAGTCAGTGCCCAAAGATGTCAATCCTACCCCTATTATAAATAATGCAAAAGGAAGTAATAATTATAGTATCACAACAGTCAACGGCTCCTTGAATCATTCAGTACTGCAAACATCTAACTCGCCTAATATGGAATATGAGAACTTACCTTTTTTTAATATGAGAAGCTGCCTATCTGATTCATCATCCAATCTTGAGCAAAGTATACCAACCTTGAACCAAAATACAAACTGTAAATATGAAGTTAAAAAATTACACATTGCCCCCTTCCTCAATCGATATCATGAGCTTTCCTTCTTTTTATACAAGAAACTTAATCATCTTCCTTATTTGAAACACTACACTGTATTGCTAATTATAATAACTATCAAGATAATCATTTTAAACAACCAAAAAAAAGGAAAGGAGGAAAAAATTAAAAAGGAAAAATGGACAAAGAAAAAAAGGGAAGAAATTAAAGAGGTCATCTTCGTCAACATATTAGTTTTATAAAGATAGTTGGCTTTCTACGGCTTTGCCGTCATCGTCAGTCTACAAGATACAGAAAAATATAACAAAATTATAAATAAAAAAAAAAAAAAAAGAGGATTAGTAGCAGTTAATTAAACATTAAAATACCAAAAAGAAAGACACATATGATTGCAAAAGATAAGGAACATATAGAAGATAAAATTGCAAAAATGAAATGGGGGTTAAATTTAAATTAAATGAATTAAAAAAAAAAAAAAAAAAAAATTAAACATATAAGAAATGGGGGATAGTAATAATAATTAATAGCATTATATTTATTTAAATTTTTATAATTTACTGGAAAATGACTGGAACTCGGCTGAACCCTTTTTCATGGTTAAGAGGTTCTTCATGGTAAAGACATTCTATGAACTGTAACTTAATTGATGGAACAGTCTTTACTTTTATTATTATTTTTGAATAAGTTGTAATATTTACAGGCGTAAGGTGTACGAAAGTTTTCAGCTTAATTTCTAAGTATCAGACTCTCAACTCGACAGATGAATCTGTGTTAATTGTTTATTGCTCCTTTTTAACCGAAGAAAATTTTATTGGAAGAAAAAAATGATATACCTCAGTAAATTATTAATGGTGTGTGATTCGTTTTGCTAAAACAGAACATTTCATTTCCTTCTGTAATAAAATGAAGTAACTTTTAATGTATCATTCTGAATTAATTGAAGTGCTTGTTACATTTCACACTAATTCAATTGGATTACAGTAGTCTTGTTCAAAGAGTCCCGAACAAACCTACGGAAGGCTCAGACAAAGGTAGACAAAACTTATTTTTTTGGCTGATACTCATACGTCACATAGAATTTTAGACGTTAACTAATACATTAGGCATTTCTCAATTAAAGCCTGTCAAAATGCCGAAGTTTTACTTCATGAATGATGTACAGAGCAAATTCATGACAAACAAGAATCCTTAAGATGCGTATAACCATGGGTGTGTTAGTAATACTTGTCCGAGTTTTCTTGTGTTTTTCCATGGCTTTCTGTTGCATTTTGTTTGAAAACCAGATACTTTTGATACAAAATACTAATTGAGATAAAAGTTTACAATCAAATTTCCTATTAGAAAATGTGTCCGTATGTTTATAAATAATGTTTTCGTTGTTCAAGAAATTGTCTAAACTGAAACTAATGAATTAACAAAACGTAAACAATATGCTTTTGTTATTAATTGCCAAACTGTGAAATGGGAATGCTCGAACCCATTTGTAGTAGTTGGTTCCATAAAGACACTGCCAGAAAATCAGATAGCAACGGGCGAGGGATATTTGTAATTTCCGGTCACCGTCAGTGGTGCCTCAGCAATCTGGGGCATTTCTACTCGGAAGTTCACAACCAGCTTGGGTAAATTTGCTTCGGAGCTCCGGCGTCTTCCAAATACCCCGGGGAATGACGTGATGAGCGAGGCGACTTGTGAAAGGCCACGGTGATGTGTGCGAGGCAAAAGTAGTGGTTCCAAGTATTTAAAAATTAAAGGTGCCCATCATTTACTGAGCCTCTTGAATAAAAAAATTTAAATAAAGCTTCAAAATAAGTTAACCAAACATTAAAAAATTGTTTGTATATATAATCCTATTTAAATAAAGTCATTATTATTTAATATTTTAAAAAATGTTTTGTACAGTGTACGTGAATTCTCCGATCTCATATTTATTTATTTATTTTCCTTAGACAAAATTGAATGAAACAGAAGGGAAAATTGAATGACGATAGGTTTTGACTACCAAGAAAGCCGTTTAAATAAAGACTTATCTTTATTCCTTCATGTTGCCGCTTGAATCATGTTGCTCACATCGGTGTCATTATTTTCATTTTAATTATTTTTTTATATTATGCTTAGCATTTGCATATCCACGTGTTTGTAAAGTTATCTACAACGGTGTAATAGAAAGTATTGTCTTTTGTGATATTTACAATCCTATCTCTATATATGATGATGAATTTAGATTTTGGAACATTATGTAATATTGATTGATTAGTGATTCCGGGCGCGTCAACTCCTAAGGTCATTAGTCCCGTAATGGAGGGCACGTTTTTTTACGCGAGAGGCGTCGGTGATCTTCCCCCGCTGGAAGACGAGATGCGGCGCCGACCTACGTCGGCTTGCGGGGATTTTCTCCAAACAGGTCTTCTCCCCACAACGCCACCGAGGTACAACGCCTGCGCACTGGAGTTGTTCAAAGCCAATATGGCGGCAATGAAAGCCGACTTGTTCGAGTTGATATTGTGTACGTTGAGTAGCACCTGCAGCTTTCGGGTTGTGGTTATGTAGATGTGGTCTATTGTTGATAATAGTGAGAAACAATGTGAATAAGAGCTGTGTCCACAGGTGAGGGAGTTATGATAAAAAGTGAAAAGTGTAAGTTGCGAAGTTTACTTTCAGCTTTGTGAAGTACATTAGCGAGCGTGAGAAATTGAAAATTCAGTGTTCTATTGTGATAATGGACTAAAAATCAGTGTTCTTTTAAAGCATACACGACTGTCCCCTAGAGCTATGCCTTCTTTGTTGCCTAATCTCCGTGCTTACTGGAATCGCCCAAGCACTTCCTACAGAGAAAGTCCTCAAGAAAAGAAATTCCGTTTCGAAAACGAATATCTGCCTGGTGCTATTGAAAAAAAGGTGCAAAAGAAAACTTTGCAAGATTAAATGAAATACCTGCCAGTACTTTTGACGAACTAAGAAGCAAAGTAGAGTTGCTTATTTTGGTCGATTATTAATAAGGAAGACTATTCTTTTTCAACATATTGATTGTAATTCTGCCGCTAAAATTATCAAATCAGTTGTGGTGGATAAGGAATTGAAACTTTGTGTTTATTATTGTAAAAAATGTATTAAAACTAGAGGCACTACAAAATCAGATCGTGTATGTAATATTCTTACAAATAAAATTATTTACGTTTTATAAAAGGTTAGATTAAAGTTGTGTTTTAATTCAAATAGAAACAGCCCTCATAAAGGTTGTGCTTTAATTTCACACCTTTTACTTCAAATCGATACTACAAATTCACAATTTGACAAAACTGTTGCTTTTACGCTGGAACAAATAAAACTCCTTACTTAGAAAAGAAATGCATATCAGTACAGTTTGTGGTTTTTCAAATTGCCTTGTATGTTATTTACCATATAGCCGTATTCTTATAAATATTTCAAGCATTTAGGGTTCATAATATTTCGTCTTCCTGGTGCAATTAGGAGATTGTGTTCATTGAACCTCAAATGGATGAAAGTGAAAACATTGCTTTTAAGTGCTGAAGAAACAAATACCTAAATGATGATGATTAATGATGGTGATAAATTAATGACTCTCATAATGAATAAGATTCATTTCAAGTCAGTGAGGAGTTTGAAAGCAGATAACATTGTGAGTACTAAATATAAAAACCAAATCCTTGCATCAAGTGGTTCTACATCCATGATAACAGCCATAATTTCATCAGGAAGATATAGTACACACAGTACACGTAAATAAAATGTGTGCACAGGACTTGTAAATTAATTTGAAAATACAATGTTAGGATTAGGACAGATAGGATTTCATGTACTGTACATTGTTAGTGATAATATCCGTATTAATAAAAAGTGTATGCTGCTTCTCTCTTGAAAAACAACTTAAATGATCGATCTTCCATCTGAAGAAAGTATCCTCTTTTCTTCTTGTTTGAAAGTGTAATTTATTAGATATTTTCGTCTGGTAACCACAATTTTACTTCGCATTTCAGTTTGTATGCCCTAGGCGGTCTATGTGGTTTTGACTCCCCCCGCGCCCCGACTGGGTCAAGCTCTAAGCTCCAGACTGGTCTCCTGACAAGTGCTGTAGTGCATGTGAGTGTCAGTGTAAGTAAGGGGTGAGAATAGGTCAAGGGATGGGTAGGAAAGCTCGCGCGCTGTCCATGGCCCGTTTGTTACGGCACTGCTCCAGCATTCACCTGAAGTTGATCGGACAAACTACGCAATAGTAATGATCAGATCAGCCGGCCGTTAGAATTCTATTGCACACAGCGGCTGAAGATAGTGTAATAAAATTATAGGTTTGTTGGTTGCGTTGAGACGCGATATGTCTAAAAGCTACTTGAACGAATAAACGAGAGAGGAAGCAAAACTTTAAAGTTTTAAAAGCCCAAATAAGGCATATTGAGACAAAATTAAGCGTGGTGAGGCCTAAGGAAAACACAATACGGAAGGAGCAAAATCAGGGTGAAGTGTACCAGTCCACAGCAATGCGAGCCCCATCTAGTCGAGGTTTGCCTTTATGAGCCAGGCTGAGCTCTGTCAGTGCGAGTGGCAACGCCCCTTTCGCGAAAGGGCGGACGGTGCTGTTTGGAAGCGAAATGGACCCTGCAAAATGGGTCGTCAGGCCGACGATAGCGAAGGGAAGTCAGGCGGAGAGGGGAAGCGGAAGAGCGCGCAGTGGTAGGCAGGAGGCGAAAGCGTGAGCGTTGGGTCTGCAAGAGCTGGTCACCAGGCGCCACTTTATCGCCGGCAAATATAGCGTACGTTGGGCCGCATTTTAAAACTACAGGTGCTACAGAATGGCACAGACTTTCTCGTAGCATTTGTTTCTAATTTCCTTGGTGTGGGCAGGCTTTAAGGTCTTTCTCCATTCTCTGGCCAGCTGTCATCTATCGTCACCGAAAGTAAATTTTCTCTACGTTTTGGTTACTCAATAGTAGAACCGAAATATGACTTCAAGAATATTAAAGAAGAATAAAATCTTCCTAAATAGAAATTATCATTGAAAATTTTGAAGCCGTTTTCAAGAAAATGGTGATTAAGCATTACCACAAATGCGAAATTTGAAGCTCTTTTGTATAGGAATCTATTGAGTTTTCAAAAACCTTCATTCCAAGTCATTTGAAGCACTGCCACTCACAAATATAAAAATGTATATAAATTGATGAACATGTGAGCATTAACGGCGTAAGAGATATTTAAAAAAAATTACATTTGCGTAATTTTTGAAAAACCAAAGAATACACCAAAATGAATAAACCCGCCGTGTTAATGTGTATAATGTTTCAGAAATGAGGAATGGTTTGAGCATTTATAATAAGAAGTAGAGGGAAAAATCAATTTTAATTAGAGTAATCTGAAGATAGTGGATTGTGCGTTTTGCTCGAGCAGTGTGCTAACAAACGGGCCACGAACCGCGCACTTCCTCTTCTTTGCATTCCTCCCCACATACGCACACGCACAGACGTTTACTTCACCCACCCACACCCCCATACATAATACCTGCACTACACAGACATACAGACGTACTCTACACATATACACATGTTCTCTACACACACACACACACAGCTGTTCATTACACACGCAGACGTTTACTAGATAGACACTCTATCAGGAGACCTGATTGGAGCTTATTTTGTCCACGTAGGGCGGTCTTTCACCAGGGGAAATACCTGGAGTGGGAAAAACCTCACTAGCCGTCACGTAGATCAGTGTCAGGTCTCCCATTCTAGAAGAAGAAAAAACTGCTCCTTCGGGTTTTTAACATGCACTAGACTTACGGAATAAATGACATAAGTACTTGTCGCATCCAGAAACAATAAAATGTATTTAACACTCACCGGCAGAAACAGGAACCGTGGAATTGCTAGAAAGTTTTGGGTAGCTAGAACGTTGCGGCCCTGTGTGCAGCGCTTGGTGGTTGGAGGGGGGGAGGGAGGCTGGGTAGAGCGGCCCGGATCGTAAATCCCCTATCTGCGCCATAAAGCTCCAGCCGCGCTGCCGTATTTTGTAAAGCGGCGGTCGGTGTGAAAACGCAAGATGGCTGCGCCGAGAGATATCGCCACGTAAACGGAATTCGATGAAGTGCCCTCTATTTCGCTCGTTGCGAACGAACTAGTAACGGCGCGACTCTCCCAATATTGGAACAGAACGAAGCAGAATATTGGAATCTTAGTAGCGGATTTTCTCTGGTGTTTGTGGCGATGATTCGATTTCGGTGTCAAACTCGATACGCAATGTGAGTTGTATTTCCTCTTGTTGTTTCTACGACGGGAATTCTTATTGATATGCTAAACTTCGTTAATTAAGTCTTGACGGTGAAGGGGATAGATATTTAGAAATCAGATTTGGAACTCCTTCAATCATTTATCTCATGTGGAAATGAATAATATATTCAGTAACGATGATCAAATGATTTGTTGTATATTTATATTATTTACATCGACATTTCGATAAATTATACAGTATCTGTCGCTTCAAAATAATATATTTTCCCCACAATTAGATTTTCTTGTTGAAGAGATACACTCACATTCACATCAGTCTGGCCTTTCTCTAACAGCACTTGAAAGATTTTTCGTCTTTCTTCCCTTACAGAAGGAACCTATTAATATCAAATAATTTTTCTGCATTTATTAGCCTTGCAGCCTCTTTGCATTTCGTATATCTACCTACCCCACGCGTCTCGTCCTTGTCCTGGCTTTGTCGGATCAGTCCGTTTTTAATTGTCGTCTCTGTTCCTTTGTGCTGCGAAAACGTTGAGGAAACGAACAATTAGGTCAACTGCCCTAGACGGCGCAGCGGCGAAACCTGAGAAGGAGAATCGGCCCTGCCTCAACTTTAGGCGCGGCCATTACGAGGTGACTCACAAGTCGCAACGTCCTCTCATTGAGGGTAGGCAGAGGAGGAGACGCAGTTAATACGATAGTGGCCGTTGATGAGGCGGTGAGACATAGGCTTGTACGTGGAACCAATGCCATACATAATCACCGTACAGCCCAGGGGAATAACACCAAGGAAAATTCTGAACTGACATATAGAGAGAGGCACCGGTCACTCTGAGTTTTCAATTTCAAAGTACAGAATCATTAAGCAGAGGTATTCCAATCGCAGCTGATGCATCATGAAGAGGCTTCTCGTTTTGGGATCATTCGTGCCTATCGAATTCTGTTGCTATGTGGAGGAGAATTTAGTGGCAGGTTTCTCTGATCGGTAGTTTTCCATGGTTTCTCCGAACAATACTAAGAGAATTCCGTTGCAGTACTCTGGACTACGGATCACGGACCGAGCGGGATCTTTCCTTCCTCTTCCTTGTCTTATGCTCACTTCGTAGTTACACATCCTTATGATATGAGATGACTGAAAGTTTACTTTTCAACTATCATAGAAATTTTCTCTCTATAATTTATATAGACATCGTGCATGACTAATATATCAGGGGAATTAAGAAGTAAGTGCAAGGAGGGAGAGACGCTATATTTTAGGAATAAATGAACATAGATTGACAACAGTAGATTCCAACAATTCAATGCACTGAGACTACGGCGGAAGCTACAGTGACAGAAGTCCAGTTCTTAATGGATAGAAATAGCAAGTACAATCAAAAGCCGGAAATTCCTTCTGTACCATTGCACTTGGCAAATTGGTTTCTTTAGGTTTCTTCTTTCTCTTTTTTCTCCTCCTGAGGTGTACCCCACGAGGGAGGGCTCATGGGACCCTTGTCCAGAAACATTTTTACAAATATGAATGCGCACGATTTTTTATCTCTAAAAATATCGATCGCTTTTGTAATGTGCTAATTTATTCCTCACCCAGTAGGCTTTTACTACTCACCTGTTTAATATGGCATATTTGATTCTAAAATGAGCGTTTATTGATGTGGCTCATAGGCATATATGGGATTATGAACACAGCTTTGGAAGTGTTGATTGCGTGGGTGACGTGTGATGGTGCTAGAGGCTCTCTGAATAAACTTGAGTTGACGAAGATAACTTGAATCATTTCATCCTTTAATAATGTCACCAACACCCCCCTAGCATTCCCACAAGCTCCGATCGAATGTTTTGGCCGCTCCCTCTTGGTGACAAAGAGCGTTTCGCCACGGGCGCCCGGTCAATTGCCGCGGGCGGATGCGCGCCGGCCGCGCGGCGGGGGCGGCGGCAACGAGGCTGATTGAGCGGGCGCGCGACGGCCCGCGCGAATCGGCGTGCGCGGCCAGGTCCCCCCCGCGCCACGGCCAGCGCGAACTCAGCGCACGGGAAAGCGTCCGTTGCACGCCCGGTTCTCTCGCTGTCTGGAGGAGAATTCTAGCGTCCGGGTGCTCTGGCCGGTAGTTTTCCGTGGTTTCTCCACAAGACGACTGCCGGAGCAGTACCATACTAAACGGGCCACGGACCGCGCGCGATTTTTCCTACCTTTTCCTTGTTTCCCTTGCCTCTTCCTACCCACACACTTACACTAACATGCACTTTCACACATACCGGAAGACTGGTCGGAGATTAGAGCTTATCCCGGCTGGGGCGGTGCCCCGCTGGTGGGAGATACCTGGTTGGGAAAAAACCTGCTAGCCGACGGTGAGTCAGTACCGGATCTCGCCATCTAGCGCGGGAAGATTACCGCCACCTACCCAAACAAATAACCTGCCCGACACGTATGCGACTAATTACCTTAGGAATTAACGCTCCCGGGATCACTAGTAATCAATCAATCATGCACGCCTAGCATCTCCTTGACCCACGCCTTAGCCCCTCCTCCGAGCGCATGGGCGCAGGCACCGGCAGGGGTGCCAGATGTGTTCGAAAGAAAAACCGGACTTTTAATTTTATTAGGTCATAACAATTACTGAAAATTTAAAAAAGTTTACAATCTACTTTTTTATACAATATGGGTGGACGCGACGGGTTCTTGTCGATTTCAAAACAAATACAAAATATATTAAACTAGCTGCAACGCGAGGGGTCGAGCTCTGTTTAGTTTTAAAAGTGAGTCTGCACACACAAAAATAAGTAAATTTATTCAAAAAGCAAGGTACCCAAACATAAACTGTAAGGCTGTAACTAATGAGCGATTGCCGAGTACCCACTGAGCACTGGCTCGGCTCCCGATCTACCTACCTTGCTCCTCCCCGCAGGGGGATCGTGGCTGCGTAAGTGAACATGATCTCTGGTGGTGACTTGTAGACGACCACTCGGGCCCGAAGTTTCACAGTGCAACTCACATCGTTACCCTCAAGGTGAGGAGACAGCCCGGTGCCGACAAACTGGCGTGCTGTGCCCGGCTGCCGGACAAACCCGTAACCCAACCAATGGAGCCTACCTGGCTGTTGGTCCAAGAGACTTCAAGAACGCTCTGATCCAGATAAAGTCTAGAAGATCCATATACCAGCCTGTCGTCGTCCTGGTGTACCGACGGAGGATGCGGATAAATGCGAAAAGCCATACGTGCCCAATCTGGGGACTCGTGCCCCCTGAGAGAATATGAGTATTGTGTGGAGTAGCCCACGCAGGGAATCCACCTTCCTCCAACCTTCCCAAAAACTAAAAACTCAAGTAGGATTGTAGAGTCTTACTGGTTGCCTGTTGGTTATTGACTGGCGAAAAGTCAGAATTTTGAGTTGATGTCTCTTCAACTAACACTAGAGTTTTCGTGAAATTGATTGATCTTTTACTTGCTCTCATTAATATAACGAACTATCAAATACATAGTAATGAGAAATTATCTCATGTTTTACAAAATCTATGTCAATATTTTAACGGATATACATTTTTTAAGGGCTCATGACACCAAGGAAGGTTTTCTTTTTGGTCGGGAGCTTAGAGCTTGTCCCGTCTGGGTCGGTGCCCTGACAGAGACAGAGACAGAGAGAGAAAGAGAGAGAAAGAGAGAGAGAGAGAGAAATACTGACAGAGAGAGTGACAGAGAGAGATTGACAGAGAGAGACTGGCAGAGAAACAGACTGACAGACGGATGTTTTGCTGTCATTCGATTTTTTCGGTGTCAAGGACCCACAAAAGAGATTCTGGCTACACCAGTATGAGAGGATTTTTTTTTCTAAATTTCTGTCCTTAACCATCTCTGTCGCCCAATTAAAATGGTATGCAGCATGAGTGAAGTATTGACTAAGTCGTGGATCACTCCGAATCGTTCTTTGAAGCGGTGGTAGTGTGCTGTAATTGCAAATTGCGCTGCATGTAGAATTCCTAAAAATATAAGAATTATTTTTACTTTCTTGTATACGTACGTATATACGGAGTAATATACGTAGTATATAGAAATTTATGTAACGCTGCGTGAAATTACGGCGGATTTTCAACGGAAAAAAATTCATTAGAGGGCTCTGGTAACGAAAAAGACATAAAACCAGTTACTAATTAAGAAAAATCTCTAACACGTTTTGTAGCCAGAATCCAATTTTTTGGTGCTTGATGTCGAAAACCCATTGAAAGCAAAACGTCCGTCCGTGAACACTAGTAGCACCTAAACCATACGTAGTTTTTTTTCAAATTGAAGAAACTGTCTATCTGGCTCCAGTTGAAGCTCTGAAATTTTGAAAAACATTCTTTAAAATTTGGGGGTACTTTATATGAAGACCCCAGAAGATTTTTAAAATTTTCTCGAAAGTGGCTACAATTTTTTTCTTTAAATTTTCTGTAAAAATTAAGTAAAATACACTTATAAAAGTGGTATATGTCAATTTTCATTGTTAACACTGAATTTTTGAGAATTGCAAAAGTTTAATTTTTTTTCGGCGTCTTCCCACAACTACAAAATTGAAGAAAGAGAATTTTCCTTGGAATGAAATTTGTTGTCCATAAGTAGTTCTTTCATTAAGGTAGGTAGAGTTCGTTCTATTGAAAATTTTAGCAGTTTTCTCGCAATATGGCGTGCAATATTTGCAATATACAAAAATACAAGAACAAGATTTTCTCAAAAACGGCTCCAAATTTTTTTTAAACTTCTGGTAGGGATAGTTCTAAATTCACTACACAAAATGACATAAACACCCTATTGCTCTATTCTTTTGTTTTTCGAAATTTACAAAAATTAAATTTCTTTGTCTTTTCTCTACTCGCTCATATAAACATTAGCGGCAATTTGTTCACATTATTGTATTTATGTGTACATATGTTTTAAATAATGCCATATCAAATTTATCGAAAACTCAAAAGTTTTTGTGAAAATGAACTGAAAATTCCCATTTTCACAAACGCTCAAATGTCATTTTCTCAAATAACGGCTCCAAATTTTCTTCAAATTTTTGAGTGCGTAGTGCTATTTGCACTGTTCAAGATGACGTAAGTTCATTTTGGTATATTCTTTTGTTTTTTCAAAAATTACACAAATATATTTTTTAAATATCTCCAATTTTAACATAATTTTCAAATATTGACTTCATTTGCTACTTTGGTGGAACTCGTCCTTGCAAGTGCTTTCCCCTCTTGGTTATGTACGACAGACCCGCCTATCTTCTCATCTTTCACTCCACGTGTTCATTGCATTCTCAACGATTACGCCTTTTCCTCAGTGTAGATTCACTCATTTCATTGGCTGACTTTTACCTCTAGTCACACGACACCAATGAATGCCTTGAAATATCAACAATACTCAGAAAAATCAGTAAATGCCACCACCATAAGTTTCTGGCTTAGAATTATTCCGTCACTTTTCACGAAACAACTCCTGGCACATAACTCAGGTGTCATCTAGCGGTGAGGTATCCCTGTATTTGTAATGGTGAAAGGAGTAAGCCCATTTGATACGTTATGGGCAATATTCCATATATGACACCTCTAACAGTAACTCAATTTGTCTCTTTTTGGCACTTAGGCCATTATTTATTTCAACGATACATTTATCTTACATAATCATAAGAATTCTGTGCACGAACGTTGATCAAACGTTGATGGAATAAGTATTATTATAATTAATAAAACTCGTATTATTTATTAATAACACATTGAATATATGAAATTTGACGCTGATATGTAAGTTATGTTCGTAATATTTTTTGATTAGTGGCCACTTTTCTAGAAACCAAATGTCAATTGATGAAATAAAGATCTACAAAAATCTATCGGTGCACTAGAACCGAAAGATTAACATCGCTAATAAAATTTGATTTCAACTTTTAGCAATTCAATGTTGTCAGAGATAATGGAGGGGCTGTCTTTTCTATAAACGAAATTTCGTGTTTTAGTAATTAGATTTAAACTTTTATTGTAAACTATATGGGATTTTCTGTATTTTATTTTTTAAAATATACAATTATTGTTTTTAATTGTTTTCTGCACGTTCATCATAATCTTCAGTGAACAACTAATCTACATTTATCATTGAATGTATGAACATAATGTTTCACATTCGTTATTTGTGTTATTAACATGATTTTTACATGATACGTTTGTTTTAATAAATGCTATTAATTTGATTCTTTTTAATGTAGTGTCTTTGCCATTCATTGTAACTTATTTATTATTTAATTATCATTTCCTGTATTTATTATATGGTGGGCCAAACCGCCTGTACTATGGATCAACCCTCGCTCATATTTGGAGGTGTGACCGTCATCACCACGTTTCATATTTTACATTGCCTGACAGATTATACTAGCTGGAAAATGGTTAATATTTTCATAAAATTCTGTTATATGAACGATTTTTACATACCAAACATTGCTTATATGAAAAATAAATGTATAAAAATGTTTAACTAGAAAACGGTTCAAACTTCTGTTTTTTTGTTGTTGTTTTTTTATAAAAATTACAGTACGGAGAAAGTATGGTTTTTGCAGTAATATTAAAATGAATTTTTTTATGGTCTGCGCAAACAAACAAACGAACGGATAATAGTTTACTCAACTGAAGCAAACCTCTAGACAGAAATTCATAGCTAAATAATATTTAGCAGCTCATATTTACTCTCTGAAATACTATTTTGAATGATTAATTATTTCAAACAAAATGTGAGTCCCTGAAAATATCACATACGTAAACAGATTTTTTTAAATCTTATTTATTGTTATGATTTATTGTTAAAGTTAAAAATTATCAAAAAATATTCTGTACAAGCTGATGGTTATTAAAACTTGCGACTCATAAACGTCAATGTCGGTTACATGGGACCTCGGGATAAGTGCAAATACGATAAAATTATGTTCTTACATGACACTTTCATGAAATTGTACTAAATACTCCCTGTCAGTCCAATTAAAGTAGATAATATATAACTAGATAAAATATTGCATCGTTAATTGAAGTGAGAAAGGCAATAAGTTTTATCCTTCGCTGAAAAATGTGACCTAATTCATTATATCTGCAGCACATATCATTTTAAATTAATAGTTGCCTCATGTCTGCTGTTTGATGAATATTTTTTCTTTGAGAGTTATTAAAATTAATGTCACTGTCTTGTTTTAAAAAAGAAGATTCATCGAGATGTCAAAACCATATATTAAATAACTCCTTTCGATATTTCATTAAAAATGCTAAAAACAATAACACAAACTGACAGGAAAAAATTAAAATTGTCAATCAAAAGGTGAAATTTCAGGCATCCTAGTCCTTGAAACTGGCGCCTAAAACACTGTATTCTACAGAAGTTAAAACATTTGAAGACTAGATTAATTTAAAATACTAATGATATTCGTATTAAAAGTCTTTTTCATTTGACAATAATTTTCTTCATGCACTACACTTACGGGATTAATGACCTGAGCTGTTGACGCGCCCGAAATCACTAACCAACCAACCAACTACTAACTAAAACCACCTGCCTAGGCTTCTGCATCCCCACGGAACCGCCGTCAGGCATTACTTCGCGGGGGTGAATAGGGCGTGCGCCCCCTAGCCTTTTGGCATCAACCTAGGACGCCATTCGTATCCGCTCCTCGAGTCTTAGCTTATTAAACGAAAAATCGATTGACGGCAAAAGTTTTGCATTGTTCTGTTTTTTCCCAAAATGTTAAAAAAGTGGACCATTCGAAACTTCAAAATTGAGGATAGCGATTTTTGCTTTAAACAAAGTCTGTTGTAAAAAATCAGCTCTTTTAAAAAAGGTTACGTACTATTCTTTTGAAGAAATGAGTTGATTTCGCTTAATTAATGTCTGGAATTTATGCAATTTGTAAAATAATAAATTTCTCGCCGCCCTACATTTTTCATTAAAATTTTTTCCTCGTATGAAACAACATACATAAACTAGTGGTGTTGTAGACTGACACAGGATTCCCCTCACCAGCTACATTTATAGTCTCTTTGAATAAGTCTCTTTCAATAAAGGAAGTACCTTCATAATAGCTTCAACGTGCGATCAGTAATAATGTGCAGCATTGAGCCATATGCCCAAACTAGGAAGAACAAGTTCTGTTGGAAGGGGAACTTCTGGTAGTACCTCTTTGAATATATGTTCTCGACGGAGCTTTCACAAAAACTCTTTTAAGAGAAGAAATGAAATTATTAATTTGAGGTTGCTGCGAACGAATCTCTTGGGCAGCATGATATATGAACCATGAACAATGTAAGTAATGTGCAGCATTTTGTGGTAGAACACTTGAAGACTACCGCTGCTTCCAGCGTGTATTCAGTGTGCTTTTAATACGTTCACCACTATCCTTCAGAAATGCGAAGAATCTCTCTTTGTGCTCTTCATCTGGCTACAATACACGCAATGCATCTCTCACAGTCCACGCAATGAGATCCTGCAACCTTGGAATCCATTTACTCCCAACTGCATACCTCCATAGGAATGAGTTATTTCATCAATTGAAAACCATCTTTGTGTCTTCTATAATTTCTCTGAGCACTTTTTCATAAAGTGGATTAATGCAGTTTTCTCATAAAGAGGATTCGTCGGGAATTTCTGTTGGTGTATTTCTTCAAAAACGCTAAAAAAGGATTACCGAACTTTCTCCACGAGATGCAACAATGGCTTCAAATAACTCCTCAGCATTTGCTGAGGAGTTATGTGAAGCCTTCAGTTTTGACTGAAGATCTAGAAGAGATTGAATTGTTTTTCGATTTCGTTTTATGTGAGATGCATTTTGCAAATGTTGATAGTGTTGAAATTATTTGGTACAGTTCACTTCCTTGAAAAACGTGACAAATTACATTTTCTCACCTAAAGTTAGTTTTCTCCCCTGAAATCCAACTTTGCCGAACGGCTCTTGTCTACACGAGCTCTTGTCTTTTGGCATGCTATTTTGATTTAATTCACACACTACACAAGTTACCAAGATCGGCAAAGAAAGTGAACCAATACACCAAAACAGACAACTAAATTGAGTTAAAACAGATTTAAAACCGGCAATAGGGGGTATCGTAATTTCGGAATCAATAAAAACTAAATTTCTCTTACCAACCCATGCTTCTTACATTGCAGGCGCACCTGCGATCCTGGCTTTGTCCCACGCATGAGGGAGTCATACCAACAAAGGAACAGTTCAACGTAAGCAGGGAGGGACAGCTTCTTTCTTTGCCACGGACGCGCAGAGACGATTGGATATAGACCCCATCTCGATCAGGTTTTTCGTCCAGTTTCCCTGATCCATTGAGCAAATGCTGAGATGGCCCCTTGTTTTGCTTCTGGACATAAATGTAACTTCATTTTCTGTGCACATCTTTTAGAATTCAGTGGGAAATACAATTATTCAAATTATCGTTTCAATGCTGTCGCGGCAGGAAGTAATAAGAGCCAAAATTTATTGTTTATTTATCTTTTAATATAGATTTTATTACATGGGAGTTTTTTTGTTTTTTCTCCCTTTCAAAATTCAAAATTTATTGCTATTTATCCTTGAAAATAGATTTTATCACATGGGAGTTTTTTGTTTTTTTTCTCCCTTTCAAAATTCAAAATGTATTGCTTGTTTATTCTTGAAAATAGATTTTATTACATGGGAGTTTTTGTTTTTTTTCTCCCTTTCAAAAATTCAAAATTTAAGTAGTATATGACTTAGTGTAGGGATCACAGATTTTTGAAAATGTGCACACAATTCACTTTTCCCCATAGCACGTCATACGCAGTTTTTAACTGTTTTTTTTGACGTAAAATAAATAAATAAATAAATAGACTTTCGGATGAACTGTTCCGCTCTATTCATCTAGAGGTGATGAAAACTCGGAAGACATCTGAACGTTTGCATTTTACGCAGGGAAGAAATATTAAAATAACAAAAAAATCTCAAAAATGCAAATATATGCTCTTAAAATGAAAATATGATCAATCATCAAAATATGCAGAAATATGTTGTTGGTCGTTGGAAAATTGGTGTTGTTGGAAAATCGTTGTTGGTCGTCGTAGCGGTTGGACGTGCTTTAGCGGAGCTCCGGGTGAGACAATGGGTTGCTACCTGCAGGAGTATCGGGCGCGCATCGGGGCGTGGGCCGCGCGCTTTTCCTCGTGCGCAGCGCCGGCAACCTCGGCATCGTTTCGCGGGGACGGTGCAGCTGCCGGAGCAGCGTCGTTGTGTGCGACCACGATAGCGGTGCTCTTATTAATTGGAGGTGTCGAACCTAATCCGGGACCTGCAATTGAAGCAACTGCAATTCGCATCTTGTGCAGTGGGTGCAGCAGCAACTTGAAATCAGGGAAACAGTGCGAGTCGTGTGAACTGTGGTACCATGCGAGTTGTGGTAAAAACGGAGACATGGTTAACGGCAAATGGTTTTGCAATAAGTGCAAAGAAAACCGAGTCCGGCTACTGGAAGAGAAACTGATGCTGCTCTTCTGCTAATCCAAGAGTTGCAGGAGTTAAACGCAGCTCTGGAGGCGAAACTCCGAGCTGTTCCAGTAGGAGACGCCGCGCAGCCAGTCGTAGAGGCTCCAACTGCGAGAAAACCCATTCTCGTAATTGAGACTCGATAGTCAGGCACGTAGGTAATCACAACAAACATATGGGTGTTGTGTGCCTCCCGGGAATTCGTACTGAGCAGCTGCGCAGGTATGTGGAGAATAGGGATCTCGGAACGCCAGATACCGTCATACTACATGTCGGTACAAACGATCTCAGGAGAAGAAATCTGGACTTCGTCATGGGGATATGGGTGACCTCGTGATGAAAGTGCAAGAAAGTTCCCAGGCTAAAATATATATTAGTGGATTCTCAGGCGTCGCGGCATTCCGTGGAGACGGGTTGATGTAGTCAACCGGATGTACGAATGGGTGGCGCAAACTAGAAAGGTGTTTTTTGTGGACCCAAATTCTTGGTTGCAGGACGGCGATTTCGGTCGTGACGGCTTGCATTTAAATCGCTCGGGGTCCAAAAGGCTGGGTGGACTCTTCTCGCGCGTAGGAGGCCGAAACGTTCCACGCCAAGCCGTGAGACCGCATGGCGGTGGCGGCAAGGGATATCGAAACCCAAAAATGGTTGTGGGAATGTGACGGCGGACTGCAGTGCGGCGAGTGACGACGACGTAGCTGCGACCTGCAGTGACGCGGTGACGGCGGCGAGGGACGGCGACGGGCGACGGCAGGTCGCGGTGACGGCGGCGAGGACGGCGGCGCGGGGGCAGCGACGACGAACGGCGACATAACGGCGGACAACGACGCGAGAACGGTGGCGAGAGACGGACTTTCACTATGTAATCGCGCAGAAGGTGAGTCTCTGGTCTTTCTGCAGGTTAATTGTAGGAGTATTTATAATAAAGCTGTTCATTTCTGGAACACTGTAGAATCTTATAATGTAGATGTCGTGATAGGTACGGAATCATGGCTCAATGCGGAAATATTAAACGCTGAAATTTTCAGACAAAATTTCTTAACATTCAGACGTGATAGAATAGATCGCATTGGCGGGGGTGTTTTTATATGCGTAAAAGACAACTTTGAAGCAGTAGAGGCATGGGTGGATGATAAATTTGAAATAATAGGTGTACACATTCGAGATAGAAATTCAAAAAACCAATGGGAAATTATAGGTGCGTATAGGTCACAGAAAGATGGGCACGAACCGTTGCAAAGACTTGTAGAGCGAACCCGCGCAATCAGGAAAAGTGGTAAACGTCATTATCGGAGGAGACTTAAATTTACCGCACGCTACTTGGGAGGGGATGTGGGGCTGAAGGCGCCGCCCAACGCCTCGTTAACGAGTTGGTTTGGGACAACGGCTTAACGCAGGTAGTGACTAAACCGACAGGCGATAATGCTTTACTGACGTTTTCCTTATTCGACCGGTGGACAAACTTCTTTCATGCGAAATAATTCCTGGAATTAGCGACCAAAGGAGTCCTTCTAAAATGTGCAGAGAGGGTAAGCGAAACGATCCCGTTAAAGAAAGAAAAATTTTTCAGTTTTATAGAACAGATGTTACAAACATGCAATTATATTTGAAAAGCAAATTTTCAACTTGGGCTTCTAGCGGATGTACAGTAGAACAGATATGGACAAACTTTAGGAACATAATTTTAGAATGCTTAGAAAATTCGTGCCTACCAAGAAACTACGGTGCAATTCGGATCCGGTCTATTTCAACAAAGAAGTGAGGCGACTGAAAAGGAAGGTTAGGAAAGCGTATAGTAAACGCAATGTAAACAAAGAACACAAAAATAATTTTCTACAATTATCTAAAGACTTACTAGAATTAAAGTTACATACCCAAGAAAATTACCTAAAATCTATTCTAAACGATCGATTGAACTGTTGGCAAAATTTCTTCAAGTATGTAAGACATAAGAAAGGGAACAAAGAAAATATTCCAGCGATCTGCGGAGCTGACGGTTCGTTAATTACAAATGACAGTGAAAAGGCGGCTTGTTTAAATAGGCATTACGCGTCGGTTTTCAAGCCGAAGGATCAGATTTCAGTAAATAAATCAACACCCGTTATAGAAACCTTTAGAGTCGATGCAGGAATTATTAGAAACGGATTGCAAAAATTAGGAAAAATAAATCTGTAGGTCCTGACGGAATACCAGGAGAAATATTGAAATTGGGAGGAAGCCATGATTCCTTACCTTGCTAGGTTAATGGATGTCACTGTAAATAATAATACGATTCCTCAAAATTGGAAAGAGGCAATTGTAGTGCCGATTCACAAGGGAGGAGACAAAAGGATTGTTAATAATTACAGGCCTATAAGTTTGACATCAGTTGTATGCAAGCAGATGGAACACATGATTGCGGAATATATTAGACGAGTCTGGAATAAAACCGACTGGCTTTTTCAAAATCAACACGGTTTTCGTCCTAGCTATTCGTGCGACAGCCAGACTATTTCTTTATGTCAGGACATAGCAGATTCATTAGACGAAGGGAGTAGGGTGGATGCAGTAATATTAGACTTTTCTAAAGCATTTGATCTGGTTCCACATGGCCTTTAATTGAAAAACTGTCAAAAACTGGATTAGATCATCGAATAATCTTGTGGATAAAAGAATTTCTTACGGGCCGAACTCAAGCAGTCAGAATAGGTGACAAACACTCATCGAAAGCCGATGTAACCTCTGGGTCCCCAGGGAGTGTGTTAGGCCATTGCTATTCTTAGCGTTTATTAATGATATTGCAACTGGAATAAAATCGAAAGTTAGACTTTTCGCTGATGATTGCATAATATATAGGAGTATTGGCGCGTCTTCGGATGAAAATGTTTTACAGAACGATCTTAACTGTTTATGGAACTGGGCGTGCAGAAATAAGATGGAATTAAATCCGGAAAAGAGTAAATTCATTTGTTTTACCAAATCTCGCTCGAATGTACACTCGAATTACAAGTTAGGAACTAACGATATACCGTGTAAAAACTGTAGTACTTGGTTTGGTCCTGCGTAGCGACTTGGGTTGGTCGGATCATATTAACAATACGGTCAAAAATCATGGAGGGCGCTGCACTTTGTAATGCGCATTCTAAAAAACAGTAGTTCGAATGCCCGATCCTTGGCATATACTTCACTTGTTCGTCCTATTTTAGAGTACGGAGCGGCCTGCTGGGACCCGTACAGAAAAGGGCAAATCGAGGCGTTAGATAAAATTCAAAAACGGGCCGGGAAGTTTGTAAATCATGGACGCGTTGATGGACGAGATGAATGGGAACCCTTATCTAAGAGACGGAACGGGCGCGTTTATGCGTAATGTACAAGACATACAAAGGGACTCAGCATGGGCAGACATCAGTAAAAGATTACAGAAATCTGATTATAAAAGTAGAGGAGACCATCCCTGGAAAATACGATGTAGAAAGCAAAGAACTGATGTAGGCAAGTTCTCCTTTGTGAATCGTACTATAGTAGATTGGAACAAACTACCTGCAAAAGGACTAGAGACTCTTCCTTCTAATGTAGTGAAATTTAAAAATATACTTAATTCTATGTAGGTCATCATTAATAGCACTGGGACTTTTTTATTAATTATTATTATTATTATTTAGTTTCATTATTATAATCGTTAGTATTATTAATAATATAGTCATGTCTCTTATTCAGTGAAGTGAAGTGAAGTGTAGTGTGGTGGGGGCACGGAGGGGGAGGGGAGGGGAGTGTAGTGCAGCGCAGTGAAATGAAGTGAAGTGAAGTGAAGTGAAGTGAAGTGAAGTGGAGTGAAGTGTTAGAAAAGCTATAAGTCAACATATAGATAACTCAAAATTAATTATAACTAGGATATTAATCTCTAATTCTAATTGTAATTATATTTGTAAATATTCGTAATAGTTTTGTAATTGTATATCTAATTGTAATAATGTTTGCCACCGAGCATTAGCTCAAAGCGAACTTTAATAAATCTATCTATCTATCTATCTATGCACCATAAGAATTTGTATATTTATTTTAAATAACAAGAAATGAATTCGTGTTCCTTATGCATATCATTATGAGTAAGGATAAAACCATGCAAAAACCGCAGCCTACACATTCAATGTAAGAAGAAAAAATTGTTTCATGCGTCATTTCCAACTATTCCTGCTGTATTACATACAATCACAATGACAGCTACAATTTCCCGACAGTAACTTCAAAGGACGTCCTTCAGCACCCGACGGAGGCTGGGCGAATTGCACCAGGATGACGAGGTAGCCGACGATGGTGCCGAGGAGGCTGACGAAGAAGCGGAGGTCCAGCGGGAAGAGGCCTCCTGCGCGGAAGCTGACGGGTCGCGCGCGCAGCTGCAGCAGGAAGAGGCGCGCCTGGCGCTCCACCGCGGGGCGGTCACGCGCAGCCACCAGCAGCGCCGCCCCGGCGCCTCTCGCCCGCTCGCCCGCCGCCGCGGTCACCTCTCCCACCGCCCACGCCACCAGCGCACACATCACCACGAACCACAGGCCTCCCAATGCGATGGTGAGAGAAGCGAAAGCAGAACCGAATTTGGCGGCAACTATTAGGTAGCAGAAGCAGACGGTAGCTAATAACAAAGCGAACGCGAAAAGTAGTAGAATTGTCACGTTGGACAGTTCGTTGATTACTGAACACGCCTCTTGCAGAAGTAAATGTGTTTCCCGCACAGAAACGATGAAATCAGCAATCATAGCATTCTCCTTCAGGGAAAATAGTGCTGATGATTCGATCTGGTCATCGGGATGTATGATATTCAAATTCTGTCGTACGTAACAAAACAGTTTATTTCTGCTTCTATCAAAGCGGGGATTCACTTTTTTTCGGAGATGTTTGGTAAGTCTTTTTACTTCTGTATTGAGATTATCAAAATAATGTTTCATGATAATAACCGAAGAACAGATTAACTGACACACAACGCTGACAAATCCAAATGTCCATATGGAATAAAGTGGCGATAGAAAGCTCATTTTCAGCAAAAACGTGCTAATAGAAGACGTAATTGAAATGAAAAGGATATAGATTATCAATGTAACATTACCGCAGCATCGTAGGTACTTGGTAAATTGTCGATTGAAGGAACTATTGCGATTTTCTAATTTCTGAAAGATATCCAAAAGTTTCTGGTAATATGACAAATTTTTACTTGTCAATGACCAGAATATACCATGGAGCGGAAAGATGATGCTAAACGCTACAGTCGCTAGAATCAGCGATGAAAATAGAGGTGTCTTCGCCATGATCATGAATGGACCTTGCATATCACTTGCAGACATAAAGAAAGCACTTGCGGTAAATGTTGCAAACACGGCAATTCCCAATCCACTGAACATTAGTCCTACTTTGCTGCGCTGGATTTTTACTGAACGAGTTACGGAATAAGGCAGTACGCCCAATACTTTTGCTGCCAGAAGAATAGGTACCAGCCCTCGTATATTGTTTGGAAGGGACATACTTGCCAGGTTGTCTTGAAGCTTTGGAAATCACATAAAATTTTAATTGTTCAACTTTCAAATTTTACTCTAGTACCTATTTATTGTCCGATATTATTTTAGTATTCAGTTTTATGTATAAATTGAATGTGTCGAACCATTTCACTACCACAAATCTTTACCACATAAAGATTATAATTGTTTTTGTAAATAAGAGAATGGAAGAAAACTTATTTCATTATAATATATATTTCTGCTTGTTGTTTCATCTAATCAGCAGCAATTGCAAATATTTAATATTTTTTGTAATATTCAATTTCACTCATCTAATGCACATTTAAGAGTTCCAAATCCTTCAGAATGAGATATCACACGTCCTTCGTTAAATGTGGAGCTTCTTTTTGAATGCTTCAGATGAATATTACTGGATGAATTAAAACTATTTAAACAGTGTTGAGTTTTTACATGGAAATTGGCTCTAAAATAATCAGACAAATTCATTGAAATTTTCCTTCGACTACCAGACGGAACACTTCCAATTACAAAATACCAAATGCACTTACTTGCTTGACAACATTTTAGAAATACTAATCAATATAAGTCTTATTTGTCATTCCTTATCAAACCTGTCATTATTACAATATGCTTTCTGTGTCGATTATTAATTTAATTACGTTATACACACAATACCATTTTAGTAATACTTTCGAAATCCTCCAATTATTATACAGGATGAGTCACGTAACTTTAGCACTTGCTGTAGTTTTTGAACGGTTGAAGTTATTGCAATGCAGTTTCTACGAAAGCGAATAAGGGAATGGAGCTAATTGATACATATATTCATTTCTATTTTATCATTTGTAATTTACGAAATATTGAGGAAACTTTTTTCAAACGGAACTATACATATTTTTAATCTATCATGACGAGCGTAAAAAGATGAATCCAATGATATACATATTTTACAATGATATACTTGTTAGATACGAATTTCTCTGAGTAATTTTGTTTTGCGACTCGTGTTTAACAGATAATTTGAATGCAACAGTCCGCCACGTAAAGTCACACACTCCCTCTTACACCCGCTCGAGCAAGAAAAGCTGAGAACCTTTTTTAACGGCCATTTTGAGTGGACAACAGCGCGTCACGTTGCCTCCCCCTGCTCAACGCGCGCTCGGGCAAGGAAAGCTGAGCGCAAATAAATCAAAGTTACGCAAACAATGCCTATATAAAGTCGGCCCGGTGGCCGAGATCGCTAAGGCAGTAGTGTCGTAGTGATCCTGGACCGAAGGGTCGCGGGTTCGAGTCCCGCCTCGGGCATGGTTGTATTTGTGTTCGTCCTTTCATCCCTTATCATCGTCATATCAGGTCATCATCATAGATACCATACCGTTAAAACCAATAGTGGTCCCTAATGACCTAGATGTTGATGCGACCTTAAATAACCAATTTAAAAAAATATGCCTATATAAATATAACAATATGGCTATCATTGGATTCGTCTTTCTACGCTCGTCATGATAGACTAAAAGAATATGAATAGTTCAAATTGAAAAAATAAAGTTACCTCAATATCTCGTAAAGTCAAGTATAAAATAAAAATGAATTCTTGTATCAATTAGCCTCATTGCCTCATACACTTCCACGATTATTGAATTGCAAAAACTTTAACCGTTTAAAAACTGCAGGAGGTGCTAAATTACGTGACTCACTCTGTATAAGCAAGGTTTTTCTTCACTAAGACAATATCTTATTTGTTAAAATTATTTTGAAAGTTGAAAAGGATCCTTCCACGGGCATAGAGGTTATACATGCAGACTTTAATTCAGTAACATTTCTAGGGGTGGTTCTTCATAAGGTTCACAGTTTCACGCAACACTCAAACAATTGAACAATATAGAATATTCACTTTCTTATTACAATCTTATTAATAGTATTACTTTCTTTGCTCCTCCTTTTGTAATTTGCATACCAGTATTACTATGACAAACCGATGTGGCTACATCGCTGTTCACGTTTTTGAAACAACACCTCGTTCCATAAGGACTATTGGAACTGCTTGTATCTGTCCTGATATCAATGTTCACGTAATTAGAAGTCTGCATCCATATGCATCAATTTTCACCGCTGAATGTATAGCTATCAGAGATGCAATGGACATAGCTTTGAAGCACAAAGACAGAGATGTTGATATTTACACTGATTCCCTTAGTGTGTTATTAACATTAGAAAAAAAGACAGTAAATATAAGAACTAATTACTATTTACTAGATATTAAAAATAAGATAAAGGAATTTCATACTGACAATAACTTTAAAGTTAATATTATTTGGATACCTGCACACAAAGGGATTAGTGGAAATGAAATGGCTGACTCGCTGGCAAAAACTGCTACAACTAAGAAACCTTCAAATTTAAAAATACCTTATACCGATTTTCATTATATTTTTAAGAGCAGTGCTATGAAGGAAACGGTTAATAGTATTAAGCAAGCCGCAAACATCAAAGGCAAGGAATACTTTGCATCATTTTATAAAGAAGCTGAGAGACCTTGGTTTCATGGCAAATCCATTGAGAGAGATTTTGCTTCAATGGTGAACCGATGTAGAGCTGGCCATTACAGTCTAAACTCTTCATTATTTAGAGTCAAATTGATATCTGATCCAGCATGTAATTGTGGATACAATAATCAGGATCTAAATCATGTAATATGGCAATGTTCAATATATAAAGAGGAAAGGGAATACCTAATCAAAAGATTGAATAAGATAAAAATATTTTTACCCTTAGATGTCAAAATATTCCTTGCACAACCCAATAGCACCGGTATGAAATACATTTATGCATTTCTGTCATTATGTAAAATAAAAGTATAAGATATATGGAATTGTTGAAAATAAGTAAATGTATTGTAAAATTTAAGAAAAGCAAATAACTTCCTTAAGGAGGTTAAAAAGCTTTAAATAAAAAAAAAAAAAAAAATAAGGACTATTGGGTACCACGTGACTTCGCTTCTGTGTTTTCATTGGGAGCTTTCACCGGATAATGTTCACACATACGCAGTAAACTCCGCTCGGCGCAACACTATCGGGCTATCGCGTCACCCAACTCCGAGGCTTCGTCTCCGTCGCGCTGTCAGAAAAACAGTGCGATACTCCGAAACGTAAGTTTTGCATCTGATGATAATCGTGAGGGCTGACTTAAAATCACTGTAAAAATTTGTTTTACATCTCAGGTTTGAAAAGTGCTTTAGTTCTAGTATCCATGCATCTTGGTGTTCAATTATTTCAATTAAGAAGCTCGGTCCGGATAAGCCTGTTCTGTAAATTGAAACAACTGTGGAATCAACAAAATGACAGTTTCGTCAACGATTCAATGCTAATATTCATTCGACATACCAGTTGCTATGTACGTGTCAGCAAAAAAGCACTATTTTGTTTACCTTGCGTCTTAATAAGGAGGTAAATGTGTGGACGAGACCGGTTATAATGGCATGAACCATTTCAGTGAGAAAAACATCAAAAGACATTGCATCAAAACAATAATGTTGAACAGCTTTACTGGGATGCGTGAATATTGTGACTGAACTTATGGTCTCTGTGTAAAACTACAACGATGAAGTGCGTAAGAACAGACATATTCTGGACACTCTTATAAATTGCCATTATTAATTTTGAGTTGCATTTGAGCTTGCGTTGCTAGGGCAAGACTAAAGTGAACAATCGGAAAACCATGAGATATTTCGAGGATTATGATTATTTTGTTAGTACTAATGTCATGCGCTAAAAATTACGTGCTTTAAAAATCATTTAGAATGTACAACCATTTTCAAAGAGACGTCAAATTCAGTACAAAACACTGTTACAAAGAAGGTACAGGAGAAGCAAATTTAGAAATGCAATAGGAGCTGTACCATTATTTCAAGTAATGCTTCAAAATGAAATGTCGGAAGAAATTTTTCCTGAAGTCTACAAACTTCTTCAAATTCTTCTCACTACTCCAATATCTTCTTCAGAAGCTGAACGATTATTTTCAACAATGAAGTGGATGAAAATATCTCATAGAAATTAAAAGGCAACCGAGCGATCGCGCGCCCTCACAATGCTGTCAAATACCAGAGAAGCAACTTAACTGTGAAACTAGTAACTTCAATGAATGATGGCAAAATTTGTGCCTCTGAAAAATCGGTGATTGGATATTAAACTCAAGTGAACAAGGTTAGATAAAAATGTTTTCACCTTGGGTAAAGTGATAAAATTGAAAATAAATGTCTCGTCCCCGTATGTTGCCTAATTAAATTGTTGTAACATGGAGACGTCAGGAGGGTCAAGGTCAAAAGTAATAAAAATCAATAAATGAGAAATTAAAGCATTATTTTTAAGATAGGTTATTAATATTATAAATATTAATTTTGTTCACAAACTCTCAGGTCAGGTTGTAAGTCAGTAGCATAGTAAACAGCGTGCCTCTTCATCGTACAAAAGCATTCTCCCAACATGCACGATCAGTCGTTGCGTACATTAAAAGGAATATGATACTAGGGATGTGCCCGTAACAGCTACACTGTTATTTCTAAACAGTTAACGTTTCGTAACTGTTTCGCAGAATAACAGTTATTTTGTTTATCCTGTTATTGGCTGTTATCGGTTGAAATTCAGAGAACAGTAATCTACTGGGCCAAATGCGTACTACTACAAGATTTTGTGGCAACGATTTTGTACGATAACAACTTCACTTCAATCGTGATTAGCCAGTGTCCAAATTATAGATTCATTAATACATAATTCGTCATTATTACACACCGTGTGCCAGAATATTTTTATCTTTTATTGTATATAATATAATAAGAAGTTTTTCCATTAATTATATCCAATATGTTTGTTAATTAGTTTCTGTATCACTGTTGTTTATGTGAAATCAACTAATATTTCCCATTGGCCTGATATAATAAAATGAGTTACGGTCAATTAACTCGCATTATAATATTTGATATTCAATAGTCATTACGAATCCGAATCACGAATCACTTTTATTTTAGTAATATTCTATGCACATTTGCTATACATTCTAACAATTCTTCCTTGGCATTTTACAGTCTCGTTCATATCAGTTGCTTCTCTGGCCAAACATGTTTGGGAAACTAGTGCAAGCAAGCGCCGTTAGCGAAAGTAGTGCAAGCAAGGTAGTTGCTCAAGCTTTACGGCGCTACCAACGTTATTCGTATTGCGTGGTTTAACTCATGGCAGTCGCCATAACTGCTTTAACTCTTAGCAGTCGGCCATGTTCGGTTGCTGTTCATGGACCTGTTATTTTTCATCTGTTATTAATTACAGCTATTACGAGTCAACTGTTATTGCGATAGCAGTTATTGAAGAAAAGCCGTTAAGTCCATCTCTATATGATACGTCGGAAGTGCAGCGCGTGCCATCCTGTCGCCGGCAACGGATGTGTTGCTGATCTCAGCTCGATTTCGGAGCGACTGCGCGCCTCGCGCTCACGGCGTGTTGCCAGACGTGGGTGGTGCGTCCGGGAAAAGTTTGTAACCAGTAAACATCGGATGTTTAGGCACTAAAAAATCGTCTTTTAGGCGCCTAAAAGGGCACTGAAAATGTAAAGAATACGGAGAAAAAGGTAATATTATAAGTTAAACACACAAATGAAAAAGTTTTATAATTTTTTTCTCTTATTTTGTAAACTTAAATGCAAAAACAAGTTCGTACATTTTAATGTAAAACATATTTACAACTCTTCTCATTTTTTTTTAACAGTTTTATTAACAAATTTTGCATATCACCAGTAACGTTTTAAGGATCACAATTTCAAATTTGCGACGACTGGGAGACAAAATCAGTTTGAATGCGGAGAAGGATATCTGAATGATGTGACTGGTATATATTTTAGAAGTCCAACACTAGCAACACTGAAACCTTCAAGGAATTTATATTTATTTCCACTTAACATTTTTGTGCCCTCGGTGTATTGTCAATCGACCATGGTCTTAGATCATGGCTGGTATTTATGAAATAGGGAAATGGAGAAAAATCAGTTGGTATACATTCAGGAGTATCTTCAGCTAATGACCTACAAAGCAATAGTATGATCCAAGATCGACTATGGATCAATATTATATGATTCAGCTAGAAAAAAGACCTAAAAAAGCTTGATATTATACATAATAAAGCTCCACGAATAAGCACTGGCTGCTTTCATACTAGCCCCATTGGCAGCATTCTAATAGAAGCCAAAGAACTAACTCTAGCTCATCGTACACAAATGCTAACTCTCAAATATGCTATTGTAGCGTCATGTCGCTAAAACCAGCATGGGCATGCCGCGTGGTGTGCACCGGATGCGTGACAAAGGCAGAAGCGATGACGCACGGGCTTTTCCTGACTGGGTGTGCGCATTGCTAGAGGGGAGGCAATGGAGGCGGCGGGCAGCGTCGCGAGGGCTATTAAGGGCCGTGAGAACAATGCTCTTCCTTCTTTGTGATCCTGACAGAGCAGCGGCAGCGTAGGTCTCCGTAAGAGGTGCGAAAGTGCACGCGGCACAAGGAGCCGGCAGTTTTTGTCGTGACTAGTGAGACATGTAGTTGGTCTTAGGGCAGGCGGTACTACGCACGTCGAAACATTAGGTAGTATGTTGCGGTGTGGTAGCCGTTGTAAATATCTCTCCTAGCAGTGGGGTCTATTTAGTTAGTTAATTGTATACAGTGCATTGGTTATTCGTGACTACGGTCTAAATTGTGAATAAACTGCCTGGGTTACATTTCTATATGTATTTCAGCCTAACATTTAAACACTTGTAAATTTTCAAGAATGTGTTCATGTTGATCTCAGATGGGATTTCATATGTTTGTCATGTGGAGTTTATTTTCTGATTTAAGTCTTTGTGGTGTTAACGTTGAAACAGAACAGTATTCTGAAGAGGCATTCACTTGTTCCATTTAGATCTTCAAGGTGGGATGTATTTTAAGAGTCATTTAAGAAAAATAACCTGCAATCAATTCTGCACCTAAAGAAAATAATAATTCAGTTAGTGTTTTTATACTTATACACCAGTTTGATAGAGCAATTAGGAATGTGATAATATTGAGTGAATATTCTTTACTATTTTAGTAATATTAACAAAAATTACTATTAAATTTGAGTGCTAGTGTTCAATTCTTGCTTTAGTCATAATGAAACTAGCAAATGGACAAATGATTGTCTTCAGAAGCAAACAAATCTTTGTTTAAATTTGAGTGAAACTTGTTTGTGTTGTTTTGGGGATATGTGTTTTTTTATATTGTGTAATGTTTATGTTTTTTATCATTGTTTGTGGATTGACATTCTGTATTTTGGTAAATGTTCAAGAAAACGCCCAATTATAAATGTTCTGTGACCCTGGTTACAGTATCATTATTTTTTTAATAGTTATTTTAGGTATTTGTACTTATAATTATTCGATAAAAATCCCAATAGTTTAAAATATATTCGAAATTTAAGATAAAATGTTCTTACACAATTTTAATAATTGTGTCTATTAATCGATCGGGAAATATGGGAGAGGGAGATCCCCCCGTACGAGTATAGCTTGTGCAACACCCTTAAATTTGACTCACCCAACGCCACTGAACATTTCTCAAGCCTATTCTTCTGGAAATTTCCCACCTTTAGACCAACCGTGCACCACACAACCTATTACACCATATCTGGGATTTTTTATTAGTTTCTTTCATTTGCACTTTACTTTGTCCTCAATGGCTCTCTTAGCAGCGTTAATTTCACTTCGCTGTCTTCAACCACTGACACTTGATCTCTCAAAGGCCTTCCTTTGCGTTCCAGCTTGACTATTGTAAATCGGAGAAATGAAAACTTCGTATTTTGGTGGGTCGTATTTTGTAAGCGCCTTTCCTGGCCTTTACTCCACTGGATTGTGTGCTCGACGCGCTTCAGCGATAAGATCTGTCAGCAGTGCAGCTGCACCGGCAATGAGTGCCTACAATTGCCTAATAAGTGACAGGGAGCGGTGGCCCAGTATATCAACTGATGTCACTGCGGTACTTCTGACCGGGAGGCCTAGGTTCGAGTCCCGACGGCGGCAGGTTTCCGACACTAGCTTTTCAGCTAGGTCGAATTAAGTCACCGCCTGGAGGAGAATTCTATCTGGAGGAGATTTTCATCTGCCTTGTCCTATCTTCACCACTTACACACACACACATACACCACACACAATAACACTGACATACACTACACTACCACACCTGTCGGGATTTCGGTCGGGGACTTAGAACTTGTCCCAGCTGGGGCGGTGTCCCGCTGGTGGGAGATACCTGGTTAGGGAAAACCCAACTAGTCGACGGTAGGTCGCACTACACTTACGGGACTAATGACCTCGCTAGTTGACGCGCCCGGAATCGCGTGCTGATCGGAGACGAGCGTTAAATGTGCTCTTTATACAGACATGCAGAGCGCCTTACTGCATCTTCGGATGTTGGGTGACATATTTTAGAGTGTGCCTAGTGACTAGTGACTAGTGTGCCTAGTGCCTTGAGACTAGGCTCTAGTCGATTATTTAGGTATGCTATCAGAGGATCTTCAGGTTTCGATATATTTGTTTAAGGAAATGACTTTATAAATATGATAATTGTTCAAATAACTTGTTTTAGATAGTTTTAGACAAATATTAACATAGACATCAACTCTCAAACAATATACTTGGACCACAAGAACAGCAAGGATGGACAAATCGATTATAATCTGACATTTTACTGCACAAATGATGACACATTAGATTTTACGGCACGAATGATTACGTCATCACACATTCAGCCAATCTCAGCGAGAAAATCGGCGGGAGGTAGAGGTAATCGGAAGAGCCGTCCACATTTTTCCCGCACGGATGTCAAATACCCGAGACGTCATAGTGTTTAGCAAAATTAGATTTGATTATCTTATAAAATGATAATGCTATTATAGAAAAATATAGCGTATACAACTCATTTACAATGTTGCAATATTGCATTCGTACAAATTTCAAAACTCCTTCCTAACGTCGCTCGTTTTAAAACACGCTCTCATGCAATAAAGCTTAACATTATATAAACATTGCATAAACTATTAACCCAGCACAAACATATCACATACAATCGCAATGGCAACTGCAATTTCCAGACCCTTCTTTAACGTAATTTCCTTCATCAGCCGGCGGAGGCTGGGCGAATTGCACGACGATGACGAGGTAGCCGACGATGGTGCCGAGGAGGCTGACGAAGAAGCGGAGGTCCAGAGGGAAGAGGCCTCCTGCGCAGAAGCTGACGGGTCGCGCGCGCAGCTGCAGCAGGAAGAGGCGCGCCTGGCGCTCCACCGCGGGGCGGTCGCGCGCAGCCACCAGCAGCGCCGCCGCCGAGGCGCTCGCCTGCTCGTTGGCCACGCGTTGCACGTCTCCCGCCGCCCTCGCCACCAGCGCACACATCACCACAAACCACAGGCCTCCCAATGCGATGGCGAACGACGTCAAAGGAGTACTCGTTGTGGCGGCAACTATCAGGTAGCAGAAGCAAACGGTGGATAATAACAAAGCGTATGCAAAAAGGAGTAGGGTAGGCACATTGGACAGTTCGTTGATTACTGAACACGCCTCTTGCAGAAGTAAATGAGTTTCCCTGATAGAAATGATAAAATCAGCAATCATAGCATTCTCATCCAAAGAAAGTTGGGCTGATGATTCATTTCGGACATCAGGATTTGCTGTACTCATATTCTGACGTACGTAACTGAACAGATCATATCTATTTCTTTTAAATTGAAGTTTGTACTTTTTCGGAGATGTTTGGTAAGCTTTTCAACATCTTTATTCAGTGTATCAAAATAATGTTTCATAATAATTGTCGAAAAACAGATTAACTGACACACAACACTGACAAATCCCAATGTCCAAATTGAATAAAGTGGTGAAAGAAATGTCATTTTCATCACCAACGTACCAACACAAGACGTAATGAAAATTATAAGGACATATATTATCAACGTAAAACTACCGCAACATCGTAGGTACGTGGTAAGTTGTTGTAGATCACAGGAACTATAGCGATTTTCCAATTTCTGAAAGATATCCAAAAGTTTCTGGCAATTTTCCAATTTTTTCTTTGTCAAAGTCCAGAGTATACCTTGGAGAGGAAAGATGATGCTAAGCACTACAGTTGCTAGAATCAGCGATGAAAATAGAGGTTTCTTCGCCATGTTAGTGAATGGACCTTGCAGATCACTTGCAGGCATAAAGAAAGCACTTACGGAAAATGTTGCAAACACGACAACTCCCAATCCACTGAACATTAGTCCTACTTTACTGTGCTGGAGTTTTAACGGTGGAGTTACGGTATATGGAAAAACTCCCAATACTTTTGCTGCCAGAAGAATAGGTACCAGACCTCGTATATTCTTTGGGAGCGACATGTTTTTAACGTTCTTCTTGAAGCTTTGGAAATCACTTGAATTTTGTTCTTTCAATTTCAGATTCTGATTTAGTACCTATTTATTTTCCGGTATTACAGTAAGTAATTTATATACAGTAATTTAATATTTCAAATCATCTCACAACCTTAAAGTATTTCTATTTACCATATAAATATTGTATTTGTGATGTTTTATGAATTAGACCCCGGAAGAAAATTTAAATGACAAATATAAACATTCCTTCTAATTGTTTCCTTAATCAGCAGCAATTGCAAATATTAAATTTTCCTTGAATAATCTAATGTTAATTTAAATGTTGCAATTCCAGTATCCAATTTCTTCAGCATCAGTGCTGAAGTGAAATGCATTATCACACGCCCAAAGTTCAATGCGGAGCTTCTTTTTGAATGCTTCAAATGAAAATTCCTGGATGAATTAAAACTCCTTTGAAATTTGTTAAAATGGTTTGGTAGTTATCTAATATTCTTAGTCACCGTGTAAACGAAACTATATAAATACTGTCGATTTTGTACACATAAATTGGCGATGAAGATGTCAAACCACTTCATTGAAGTTTTTTGGACCACCAAACAGAACGATTCTAGTTCAAAGAATAAAATACGAAGTGCATTTACTATCTACTCGTTTGACAACATTTTCGAAATATTAATCAATAACATTCTTATTTGATTGCCACATCTCATTAAACGTGTCGCTTTTACAATAGACTCTATGTTCATTTTTAATTTAATGACACAATGTCACTTTAGTAATGCGTTTGAAGCTGATGAAGTAATATGCAGAATACTTTACATGTATGCTCTAATTGGTAATTTCCGTGATCGCCAAACAAATTACTACAGTACCTCAAGAACGTCAGGGATACGTTCTATTAACAATACTTCTACTTTTTGCATTCTTATATACGTACATATATACACACACAGTATGAAGTTATGTAGTATACTCTACAAAAAATATATATTGAGATTTTAACGAAAATACATGTTTGTAAGGTCCCTTAACTATAAAAGATTGTTTCTTTCCTAACGACTGTCCCTCCCCGCCCTTCCGTCTGTTTGTCTTTCCGTCCATCAACAACAATAGTGCATGAACTATTCGTGTAATTTATTCCAAAAAGCAATTATCGATTTTCTGGCCTGACTTGAAGGCCTGCGATTTTCAAACGGTTATACTGAAATATGTCCCTGGTACATTTTCAAAATTTTCTCAAAAATGTTTCTTTATATTTATTGGTTAAATGTCTTGTAATAATAATAATAATAATAATAATAATAATAATAATAATAATAATATGAAATGCGCTTTTATAAAGCCAAATATAGAAAAGTGGGGCGTAAACGGATCCATGTAAACCTGAAAATGTTTATAATAAAAACCGACTAAAATACGCATCATTGATTCATTTATGTAGAATGTGAATACAGCTAATGCAATAGCAGAGAGATGTTTATATTTGCCAACTTATTCAGAGAGCCGGATTTCGAGGGTTTTGTCGTCATCATTACTCGAGAACCCATTTTAATTTTATTATTTGCTTTAACCTCCCTTTTATATTGAAAAAATGTTTAAATGCACTCAGTGGCGTAGCTTAAGTTGGTGTCACCCGGGGCAAAACTAATGGTGTCACCCCCCTAAATTATATATAAAAATATCTATATCTGAATGGTTTATACATTATTTAATAAAAATATAATTATATTTCCACGATGATAAAGATAATTTGTGAATTATTTAATCATAATAACAATAAGATAAGATAAAGTAATCGCCGAAGTCGAGACTCTTAAACCACTGAAGAAGGGGGAATGAAGTCAGGGGATGACGCTCAGCGGTGGTTGTTTTCAAATTTGTGACCAGTATGATGTTAGCCAATTAGACAAAGGCCGATAAGACCCTAAATTGCCATTGGTCGGCATCAATCAAGCGAAGTGGCTGAAAACGGACATCTCAAATGTTCCCGAAAGGAACACTTCTCTTTCAAACGTCGAGGAAGTAAGACAGATACTTATCTTTCAAAAGTCGTTGAAGTAGGACGAAATCTTTTCACTAGATGAGTATGTGGGAGTGGCGAGGAAGGTTTGCATTTCTTGAAGATAACTAGTCTTCCCGAGAGCTGTGCAGTCAACTGTTGTTTGTGCGTTACGACGAGTTGAACTGTAATTGTCGCACGAAGGCCGACCCTAACAGTGAATATTACATTCAGTAGGCTCGAGCCGGAGCGGAGAGAAAACTCGTCGAAAGATGCTCGGTTTGTTAATAATTGCGGAAACGTGTGCTGCACACTAAAAAAACGGCGAGATCGTCAGTACAAACCGCACGCCGTCAAGAAATGCCGTCTGTGAATACATTCAAGAAAGGAGAAGTCAATCAACGTTATAATTTGTCACGGGCAATCCGAACGTGAGTGGAACTCGACTCTGGGCGCATCCGAGAAGGTGGTATGAGAATTGGTGCACCGTGAGAAGAAGAGCTGCGTCAGGGGAACGCCGCGAGCCGTACGAGCCCACCGCCGGCGCTGTCGCTTCAGTACGAGCTGGACGGATTGCTGCCTTTCGCCCCGGAGCGAAACTGACTCCGACCCTGCGTGCACGCTGCCTGAAACAGTAGCCGAATCCCTAGTTGCACGCCGCCAAGATACGCATGACGAGAGTGTGTACCCGTGAAATTAACAAGAACAGTTAGAAAGTTTGTTTTTCAGTTAGAATCAAAGGAAATTTTCTTAAAATTTATCTTGAAATTGTCTTAAAATTTGAATTTGTGTGGGAAGGCATTCCTAGCCTCCCATGATCTATGTTAAATTTACGAAAGAAAATGTAAGATAAAATTAAACAGGTTAGGATTGTAAGAAGTGAGTAAGAATGTGGCGATAGCCGATGTCACTATTAATTCTGCGCCAGCTGGTAGCGTAGGAGTTTATGGTATGATTATTTAATGAAGATTGAAATTGTTTGCGTCAGGACTTATATTCTGATCGCTTAATTAGTGTTAAAATCATTGTATGACTATTTGAGATTTTCCTGTGGGAAAGAAAAATTGCTTGTGGATTTAAATAATAGACAAAACAGAGGTTTGATATTAAATGTTGTAAATTTTGTATCATTGAATATTTGCCTAATAAATTGTTTTTCAAAGCAAATCGTAGCGCCTATCATTGAATGTGTGTGAGTTTCCTAAGCCACGTTCCAAGTAGGGTTTCCTGGGAGAGAAAAACGTATACTAAGAGTGAACAACTGGTAGAGCCCGGCGACGGAGCGGCGGAGAGGACGTCGCACGTTGCTGGTGACACCCACGCTCGAATCTTTCTCGTGGGGTATAACCGCCCTTACCCCTCATAAGTTGATGAATGCCGGCGCGTCGCGGGAGACGACGTGTTCCGTTGCAATATTATATATATATATATAGTGACATACCAATATGGGGACATTTTTTTATTACAGAATATTGTCGCAAATGGGCGAAATGGTTGGGGCAAATAATAGGCAATATGGCGCCTTAGTAACGACGTCGTGGTTGTTGTCAGGAAAAACAAACATTCATCTGACTGTGAAGGCGACTGATTATTAAAACGGAAGTTTGGGCATTTTGTCAAATAAAAGAGAGGCGAGGCATTGTGGGTTCTAAAAGGGAGGATAAGATTTGAAATATTTTCGTGGATAGAGCAAGAATCGGACTTGAGGGACATATTTGGACTCTGAATATTTTCGTAGCAGAATCAGAAGTGAACTTGTGATACTTCTAAGATTTAGGGAACGTGTTGAGTTTCGAATATTTTTACTGTGCATCAAAATAAGACTTGGAGTTTTTCGCGAGTGAACTCTTAATCATTCTTGAACTGATAAAGTATGCGGTTTCTCAAACGATACGGGACTTGGCCTATTTTCTTGCTATAAACGGAAGATAGAACTAAAAGGTTTGTTTTGCGGTGTAATCATAAAAGCACTGGATATTTATACGGTAAGAACGGGCATCGGACGTAATATAGTGGAGCTGAAACAAATATTTGAATGGTGAGAAGCGGTGAATCGGCGGTGTTCGTTTTTAAAGAAGAGCACAAGATTCGTGGTAATTGGACTTCGTAACTTCGGAGCTTCAAAAAGGAGGGGGAAGGCGTTTCTTCGAGGAACCACCAATCAAGAGCACGCGAAGACCAGAATCGCCGTTCGAACCAGGATATGACTAAGAAAGTTATCAATGTAAATTTCTAACATTTTAATTTGCTACAGTGGTAGAAATAAACATTAAGTTTCTCTTGAAAGAAAGATAAAATGATTTTCATTGGCCAATTCAAGCTAATAAGTAGCTAGATCAAATAATCTCTGTTTTCAGATTCCTCGCCATTCTGTATAGACGGCAGATCGGGTAATCGGCTATTAACAGATAATAGCGATTATTTCTGACGTGACCCATCGACCCAACTAGCGGGATAATATTCAGTTTTTTATCAGAGTAATAATAGTTAAAATATTATCGTAACCTTTTTCCTGGCGCCCATGTTATTAGAAATTTGGAAACGGGTTACGACGAATCGCCCAGTAAGTAGCAGTTAGGGGTATGTTTCAATATATATATATATATATATATATATATATATATATATATATATAAATTAAATATATATAAATATATATAATATATATAAATATTATATATATAAATATATATAAATAATTTAAATAAATCATTAAAATAAATAATTCGAACTATAAAATGTTATAATTTGTTTAACAGATTTATTTTCTATCGTTTCAATCCACTGATTTTACAAAAATTTGAATACCTGGGTTAGAGCATAGGCAGGCCGAGAGTTCATTTAGACGATGCTCCCTTTTGCTTTGTTACTATTCTCTTAATTTAGTGTTCGAATTTTTTATATTTATTTTTAAATTGTGACATTCTATTTTTTAATTTTATGTTTGTATGTTTAATAATTCTTTCTATTCGATTTGTGTTCTATTGAAGCGTTTATGGTGGGCGTAATTTATCCTTGGAGTATCTTGAAATAATTTTATTATAACGCAACTCCCCCAGATGCATTTTCTGCTGCTCTATCCTTCCTGTATGTTTCATACCCTGGAACGTTATATTTCAGATTAATATAGAGATGGGTTTCGGTAATACGTGCAATACCTCTTTCCCAGTTTGAAAGGAAAAACCTGAACTCAGTTTCTTACCCTTTCATCCCGTTTGTATTCCAGTTTAAAATGTTGATATTATTTGCTTTTTCATTTCTGGCATTAAACAACTCTTGGAATATTTGTTTGCATAAATTTTTATGTGAGGTATAATAGCCGCGATTACTTGTGTTCCTATTTCTGTAATTTGGTTTTAGTTATGTTTACATTCGGAGTAACAGTTTCCGAGAAATTTGGAATGCGTGATCTTTGTGGTAGACGAGGGAATTCTGCCCTGTTTGGCGGCCTTGCTTCGTCTCGTTTATCTTTTCTTGCATTAAATGATTCAGCGGTTCCTGTTGCCCATGGGTTTGATATTGTTTGGCCCTCAGTGAGTGAGAACGAAAATTACCGTGTTTAGCTGTTTCCGTGAATGACTGGCATCCCCGGTAGTTGGCGGTGTGCTGACCTGACAGTTACAACAGACGGGGGTGTACTGTTACTGATTTTGCACTCTAATGGTGCTTACCCGGGCATCTAACACATCTAGATTCTAAATTACAAGTAGCCTGGGCACGTCCTATCCTTTGGCATTTTTTTACTTTGAAGAGCTTTGTTATTTACTTGAACCTGGAATCTCACAATACAATAATCAAAACGTTGAAGATATAAAATGCTTCTAGAATTTGCGTCCTTTAGTTTCACTGCACACTGTTGGTAGGTATTTTTTTATTTATTATATAACCTAGAACTTTAGCATTATATTTTAGTTCAGTTAGACCATTACAAATTTCTTGCGTCAAATTTCAATAGGGAATGTCTTTCATTAATACTGAAACTGTTTTTGTAAGAGGGTCCCTGAAGGAATGAAATGGCATTTTTTTATTTTTAGAACTTCTTTGAAGTTACGGTAGTCTTCAATTTCCGTTAGATTTATTTTCACTCCATTATTTTCTAGATGGGTTTTCAAGCCACCTTTCACTGTTTCTTTGATAACTTGTATGATTAAAGGAAAGTTTTCTGCATCGTGCACTATAATTGGGGGGATTTTTGGTCTTTACGGCTGCTTATTTGCGTCTGAATTTACTGCATTATTGCCTTCATTCATTATATTGTCTAGTACTGCATATCTTCAATGAGTTGGAACATTATGTACATAACCAGAAGTTTCAAAATCAGTCTTTTTTCTTTTACTCTCGTTCATTGATTTACTAGTTTTATTGCCACTATTTGAATTTGACTCTACGCAATTCTCGTCCCCTTGTCGGCCGCGCTTGTACCTGTTCGGTTCCGGTGAGTCTGGATTTGCTTTTTCACTTTCTGAAGAACCTACTTTATCCAGGCCTTCATTCTAATTTTTTCCCTTTGGGTGCTCGTCTTTTCTTGAACTGGTTGTTGGTATGCTGCATGTAGAATCGCTGTTGGAAGTTGACCATCCAGTGTACACACGAGTTGCGGGAGTTGAAGAAGATTAGGATTTTGTTGGACAAGATGATGTTGAAACCCCTGAGCACTGTTTTGCATTAAACTGCCACTTGAACACTGATTAGTTAAAAACAGTTCACAAGACTCGCTGGTTGGATAATTAAGTAGCTTTATAGAACTAGCAATTAGCTGCCCTGTGTCGGGGAAGTTACTCTCTAACATTGACACAACCTTTCCTTCACTGACCGCGCATGCAACTGAACTCGCAGTAACGGTTGGCTCGTTAGAGTGCGCTGCTCGATGTGAATAGCTCGAGAGATCGCCAATGAAACGACCTGTTGGTATCACCCCTAAAATGGTATCACCCGGGCCGCATCGCCCACCCTGCCGCCCTCTAGCTTCGCCACTGAATGCACTTATGTTTATTTCATTATTTGCATTAATTGTATTTAATATTATTTGTTTATTATCTTTTTAAGATTTTGTATTTATTTTGTACATTTCTAGACATGGAATCTCAATAAATCTAAATTGACAAAGATGGCTTCTATTATTTCATCCTCTAGTGTTTAAAACGAAGTTCCCAATATGATTTTACCTTTGATAACAACGTGCGAAAGGTCGACTAGCTTTCAGAGCAGTTTTCATCATAAATAAGTACGTTTATCTCAAAAGGTTTTTTTGAAAATCGTCATTTATATCATGCAAATAAGTCCGAGTAATCATTATTTACCAAAATGTCATAATAGTAAACAGAGACAGTGTCTTCTTTGTCAATGTCTCAACTTCCTGGTTAAGATTCACAGCCATCTCATTGCGTTGTAGGAACCTAAATTTTCTTTGCCAGCACGAATTTCCACTTTTACATTGGATTCTCACTTGAATTCGCACTGCATTCATGACACTTACCGCATAAATTGAGAATATTAAAAAATGTTCCAACGGCAAGAACGGGACGGGATGGGACTCAGACAGGGTGGATTGGGGATGGAACAGGGGACGGAAGATCGGGGATAGGGCAGCAGTAAGTCGGAAATATAAAATTATATTTTTTAATTTAAATTTTTGTATAATTTAAAATGCCTAGAGTTTTTCCTTTTTTTAATATTCTCAATCGTCACCGGAAATAAATAGTGGAAGATGTTCACATTGTGATTTCAGTGGATTAAAATTATTTTTTCCAAATTCGGAAATTACAGGTGAGCACTCATAAGGATGGCAAAAATAAAACGAGGCAAGTGACATTATCTTCTTATATTTATCTAAAAAATTAATATTTTTAAAATAAAATATTTTCCAAATGATAATTGCATCAACGTTAGCCAGGAGGACTACCTTAAAATAGGTTGTAACGAATCTTAATATATAATAATAATAATAATAATAATAATAATAATAATAATAATAATAATAATAATAATAGTGGATTTTTGGTTTCAGGTTAAACAAAATTTCTCAAAAAGTGAACATTTAGCCTCGTTTCCCCCTAAGCCTCATAATATTGTAAAATAAATTACAATGGATTGATACTTTCTTAGCGTATCAATAAAATCAAGTTCACAACGGAATTTCCAGTTCCATCATATCACACACAATCACAATGACAACTACAGTTACCCGACAGAGCCTTGAAATAACATCCATCAGCGGCCGGCGAAGGCTGGGCGAATTGCACGACGATGACGATGTATCCGACGACTGTGCCGACGAGGCCTACGAAGAAGCGGAGGTCCAGCGGGAAGAGGCCTCCTGCGCGGAAGCTGACGGGTCGCGCGCGCAGCTGCAGCAGGAAGAGGCGCGCCTGGCGCTCCACCGCGGGGCGGTCACGCGCAGCCACCAGCAGCGCCGCCCCGGCGCCTCTCGCCCGCTCGCCCGCCGCCGCCGCCGCCTCCCCCGCCGCCCATGCCAGCAACGCACACATCGCCACAAACCACAGGCCTCCCACCGCGATGGGGAGAGAGGCAGAGCTGGATTCGGCTACAATTTGGTAGCACAAGCAGACGGTCGCTACTAGCAGAGAGAACGCGTAAAGTAGAAGAATGGGCATGCTGAAGATTTGGTCGATAATTGAACAAGCTTTTTGTAGTAGTAAGTGTGCGTCCCGCAAGTCGGCGATCATATTCGCAATCGCAACATCCTTTTTTGTTGAATGTTGCTGAGAAGATTCGAGATGGTCATCGGAATCCGTTGCATTCAAATTCTGTCGTAGGTAACTAAAGAGTTTATATCTGTTTCTTTTAAATGAAAATTTGAAATCTTGTCGAAGATGTTTAGTGAGACTTCCAATTTCTCTATTTAGAGTTTCAAAATAATATTTCATAATATTTACCGAAGAACAGAATAATTGACAAACAACGCTAATAAATCCGAAAGTCCATATTGAGTATAATGGCGAAATAAACGACATCTTCATCATTAATATTCCAACACTGGAAGTAACTGTAATAATTAAGATATAGATCACCAATATACAAATATTGCACCAACGAATAAATGTGATACGTTTTGGTAGATCCCAGGGACTTCCGTTTTCTAGTTTCCAAAATATATGCAAGAGTTTCTCATAACGAGCCATATTTCTGCGTGTCAAAGATGAGATAATACCTTGAAGAGGGAAGATGATGCTGAAAAAAACACACGCAGTGGCTAGTGATAATAATAGAGATGACGAAGGCATGGTGTTGATTGGACCTTGAATGACATCTGCAGGCAGTATTAAGTTGCTTGCTACGAATATTATATAAACAGCAATTCCCATTGCACTGAACATTAATCCTACTTTGCTGCGCTGGATTTCCTTCGTTGTTGTTATGGTGTAGGGTAATATTCCCAATATCTTTGCTGCATAAAAAGCAGGTACTAGACCTCTTAAGTTGTTTGGAAGATGCAAACTATTCATGACTATATTTTTTAAAATTTCGAATTTGTTTTCAATTTGTTCAAATTTCGAATTTTGCGGTAATTCTGATAATAAGTTGGTATTATCGACGTAATAGAATAGTTCAGTCACTTAATATAATAAATCGTATTTATCAAAATAAGTTCATATTCTTATCACAAAATTCCTGTATCATTGTCATTACCATACGTGTATACAGAGTACATAGCGCAAATGCTTTCCCTCACTTGCTACCTTTGGTTTCCACAACAAAACATTACAATAGTAATCAATAAAAGTCTCATTTATTATCAGACGTTATTAGATGTCAAGCATATACTACATTCTCATCTCATTGTAGCTTTTAAATTAATGAATGTAAAACACCATCACTGAATAATGTATTTGAAATGTTTCAGCTTAGTTAATGAATTCTTCTCTTGTATGCCGTGTGCAAGTGCTTTAATAATAGCGCTTACCAATAAAAGTTTCATAGAAATAATGGTACAATAAAAAAGTTATGTATATTAATAACTAGAGGAGCTATAAAAGCATATATTTCTCGCAAATTCGGAAATAGTTTTGTAATAATGAAATACTGTAGCGGCACAGAACACCACGAGGTATTTTCGGCCATAAGCCCTATCGGCCACAGGAAGTCAAACAAAGAGACGGAAATGCCCAACGGCTTGTCAAACCCACGCCAAGGAAAAATCCCTGACGTCATGGGAAGGGCGCGTCGCGTCTAGTGAAAGGGCGCGAAGGCCTACGTGACAGGGCGGTTAAAGGCGAGAGAGGGCGCTAGGTGACGGTTCGTACGCCAAGATGAGACAGGTCGCGTGACGCACAACCCGATGCGTGATTGGTGGAGAGCCACCGCATCATGACGGGATGGCGCGTGCCATAAATAGGGAGATAGGAGCTTCCCCAGTCTTCTTATTTGAAAATTCTTCGGTGAGCGAGTTTCTGCTATTTCTGAGCGAGTCGGAACTTTCTCGCTTCTGGTTCGGTTCTCTAAGTGTCGCGTCGCCATATGGCTGCCGAGTGCCGCGGTCACTGTCTCACGCTGAGACGTTAGCCTCCGAAGACTGGTACAAGCGTGGACGTTACCGCGTGGACGCACGCAAGCGTGTCCGCTCCACATGCACCACCAGAAGCAACGGAAGACGGAAGGCGCCTTCCCTAAGTCTTCGCTCTCGCCACGCGGCCACTTCAGCGAGTCACGAGGGAGACCCGGCGTCGACTGGAGCTGACTGAGCCTCGCTGCCACCGGAGATCACCACCTACCAGCGCCGGTCACGGAGCATTTCGGTGAGATCGCCAAATGATGCAACCGCTCACGAACATTTAAAAAGGTGGAGAGAAAGACGGTTGAGAGAGAGGAATAGATAGAGCGCAGTAGGCGTCAATTGTAATTTAGTACTGATAATGATGTATGGGGCATAAGTGTTTGATTTGGGTGGGTACTAGTATAATTAAAGCAATAATTCTTATATAATCAGATCACTTAATGATAGAAAACCAGAATCCAGTCTTGCATGTCTCCCGAATCCTCTGCCAGGTACTATAAGTGGCTACGCAGGTGAGTTCTCACTACCACTGGCAGCCGGGCAAGCAGCCAGCCCACGTTGGACAGGGCAAAAGCTCACAATACATAATTACTTTTAGTATGGCAAGAAGATAATCTTATACTTGATATGCAATTCCTACAAATGTACTTGTTAGTATTTTTTTTTAAAGTTGTTTAAAGCACCATTAGAAATGATCCTGTGACTGTAATATCGTCTAATTGAAAATATATCAATTATTCGCAACGACAAGTACCAGCTACCCCAAAACTAGAGGAACGTGAAATATATCTTCTGTTTCTGCCTGCAGAGAATAGGCTTCCACCTGTTCTGGCTTGTCCACACGTCTCCTTGCCTGTTAACGAAAACGTGGATAAATACAGTTGCTACATGTAGAAAAGAAATCCTCTAATACGTTGTGTAGTCGTGGATCCTTGATACAGAAAAATCGAATTACAGCAAAACGTTCGTCCGTCTGTGAACAACGCTAACCGTTCAGTCAATTTTCTCCAAAACTGATATTGGTACCAATCGGCTGATGTCGCGGAGCCTAGAGTTTGAAACCAATATTTTTTGGGAGTACTTTACATGAAGCACGTGGGACATTTACCAAATTAAAAAAAATGGCTCCATCGTTTTTTCTTAAATTTTGTTGTTGGATAATGGTGAAGGACATTTCAGACAATGGCGCAGATCTCATGTTCGTTGAAAAACCTGATTTTTCAAAGATTACAAAAGTTCAAATTTTTTCGGAGCCTTCCTACAAATAAAATATTAAAAATAGATTTTTATTCCTTAAGGCAATCTGTTCCTTAAAGATAGATTTTGATATAATGTCATGAAAATAGTTTCGAAAATTTGCGTACTTTTCGCGTAATTTTGCGTGGAAGTACGGGGGAGGAAGTACGTTTAGTACCGCTAGTTTGAATGTTTTAATAGATGAAAATGCTGTTGTGACATGTTCCTGCTTCAAATTCTCACTCAATCAGCCATGCGTCCACCTTACTAACAGTTACCAAAAAAAATTGTTTTCGCTGCTGTGGAATGGCAAGTAGCAATGGCTAAAAAAAATATTTGCAACGAGGGTCTACTGAATGGTGCGGTTAGGTTGGCGCCAAGTTCATCGCTACTATGCAAAACGATTATATTCTTATATACTGCGCGGGTCGTATAGACTCTCGCAGTACAATCGTATACTAAAGGCGATCAGTACGGAGGAGTTATTGATTTCATAGCAATGCTAAATTTTAAACCCAAAAGTCTGCTACATATTTTTTACGCCACGTACTTAATTCTTTGTTCAGATGGTTACTTACTATGGTCCTAAAAGAGTGTCTTTACATAACAAAAATAATATTTAAGATATAGAGTACCAAATCAGAGAGAATAATTTTAGTTTCATCATTCACATACGTACCTTCGATCGTTTCACGTATTCAATGAATCACGTACATTTGATCAGAATAAGAGTTACTAACAAACAATGATTTTTTCTAATCCCAAAAACGTTCCTCTTTGGTCTTTATTTATGTTTATTGAATAGCATGAAGAGATATTATTAATTAGAGAAATGTAATTGACTTGGAACACTTATTATGATTGGACTGTGTCAAGTCATCCGTCACCTTTAATGCTGCTAATGAATAATTGTTTGTGTTTGAATAGTCAGTTTTGCCCCTTTGAGTTGCTTCTAGGTACAAAAGCCCTTTCCTACTTGCTGTATTACTGCCCTCGCACGTAGTCTACTGTTTAGCGTTGTTAACGTTTGCTATTATGATGAATTGTTTAAAAAACTTGGTTTAGAACATGAAAAGTTTGAGTGAAGAAGACTCATCATTCAGCATGGCAGTAGATTTAGGTTTTGGTATTTTGTCATCAACGTTGTTTTACAGAAAGAAAAGAGCTCGGCTTAGTAATAATTAAACGGTAGTGACGAAATTAATGATTCACAAAATTAACAACAATACATCAATGCAGGTGCATTGATGCAATAGATCAATGCAGGTGATTGATTCATAATAAGCTTGAAAACCACAGATCTTTAGAATGTGATTAAACAAGTCTAGTAGAAAAATTGGAATTATGGAGTCTGTTATTGTAGAAAGTAGTTTGCACGGTGTTTTCCTGCTGCTTCAACTAGCAAAATTTCTGGGATTGTTGCCTTGTACAATACAATCGCCACACAATGTAGTGCGAAGCAAATTTGGACTCCCATTCTCTGCAATTGGGTGTTGTATTCACGTAGGTTGTTTCTTTTACCTCTTGATTCAATATATAGTCGAAAATGAAGGAAATATAATTTACAAATCCACTATACCTATTTTTTGGTTCTAGGAACTCATGCAATTAGTGTTTTAATTCCGCTCTTGATGATTATGAGTTCGGTCAAGATATCCACATTAGTTCTTTACAGTCAATTGCTTCAGCATGTTGCAAAAATTGACGGAGCTTGGGTAGAAACAACTTGCAAAATGCCATTTTCTGTTCGCCGTAAAGGTGTGCTTGTCATTCTGGGCGGATTTTCAATTGTGCTACTCTTGCAGATCGCAACCTGGAATTGGTCATCATCCCTTGCTTCCAATATCGAATTTGTTTATTGGACCTTCACCATAATCATGGTAGGCACCGTTTTTCAGCTATTTTATGCATTTGCCATCTTGATGCAACATTATATGCAAATATTGAAGGAGAAACTTTCGAATTTAGTGCAGTATATAGAAATACGTTCTGAAATCGAAATAGAGAGTGTGACGTTTAAAAGCAATGGAAGAAAATGGAGCGGATCCTTCAATCCCAACGTTCGTTCTATGGCTCGGTTGTCATCGGAGGACCACATGCTCGAAGAAAGACTCATTCATTTGCGTGAAATGCACTTTACTCTGCTTAAAACATTTGTTCTGATGGACAAGGCTTTCAGCTTGCCCTTGTTCGTCATCTACACCTATCTGTTCGTCATAATAGTTTGGACGCTGCATTTCGTGACGTCGGCCGTTCAACTGTCCGTGTCTCTGGTGCCGGTTCGCGCGGCCGTAAACCTGCTGCTGAACGTGTGCGCAGGCGCGGCGATGGCGCGGGCGGCGGCGGCGCCGCTGGTGGCGGCGCGCGGGCGGCGCCCCTGGAGCGCCAGGCGCGGCTCTTCCTGCTGCAGCTGCGCGCGCGCCCCGTGCGCTTCCACCTCGGAGGCATCTTCCCCCTCGACCTGCGCTTCTTCGTCGGCCTCCTCGGGACCATCGTCGGATACTTCGTCGTCGTGGTGCAGTTCGCGATGCCAACGGCGACTAAGCCGTGTCTTCTCAATGCCAATGTGAATTTGACAAATTTTTGCGTTGCTTATCTGCATGCTTCGTGAATGTCTTTTTTATGAAGGAGATCCGTTGAAGCGTCTTTGCAGAACTGAAGAAATGATCATCAATGTCGTGTGAATTGTTCTGTCTTATTACACCTTGTGCAAGTTATATCACTTTGTGTTATGTACTAATAGAAACAACAACAGTTCTTTCACCAAGTTTTATTGCAAAAACCACAATCCAAATCAAATCCGTGATACATTGCAAATTCCAGTTCGCCAGAAGAAAACAAAACGCACCGTAAACATAAGCACTATATCGAAATCACCACTACTCCCAGGCACTTACTCGCTGCTCTCGAAATGTTCCACTGACTCTGCCCCGGGCGAGGCCCTATAAATATGCCCCCGAGGCATCGGGGCGAGTCTTTTACTTCCCGCCTCCATGGCGGCGGCAAGGAGGGGAAATGCCCCCTCCTATGATCGTTTGGCCGACGCGGCCCGGTAACCACGGACAGGCGCCGCCGCTTGCCCTGCGCCTGGTGGCGTATTCCCATACTTCCCAATTCTTGACTAGTGGCGCTCCCGGCGCGACTCTACAGCGGCCACAGTGGGCCGCAACTATGGTGACTGGTACAGTGTGCCCGTTACGTGGGCACAAAGGCTGTTATACAGAGCACTTTGTACCTTCAATTCTTTAAATTTCTTCACATCTTATTATTTCTTACACATTATTTCAGAAAAATATTTAACTTTAGCATTACCAAGGCGTAAAATACCCCTAACATTATCGCGGGGGGGGACAGAGCACACACTAATATTTTGATTTTATTGATGTTTTTGATATATTAATACATTTATTTAACTAATAATAAACATATTCATTCATTTAAACACAATTATTAAATTTTTGCCTTTATAGATAAAAAATATCGACTTTCTTGCAACAATATATCTAATTACAAAACATTATTACATTTTATATCATATTAAGCCCTGATATTAAGTACAAATTTATTTAACTGTGTTAAACTAAGACTGAAAATACTACAAATATTTTTCATTTAACAAACATTTATTCTGAATGTTCAGTTTTAGACTGAATAATACTGATTTTTTATCCACAACATATAAAATGAATAAATAAAAAAAAACATCTTGGTGAGCGTTTTGGTACTCCTCTATTGACAATGTTAGAGTTTAATAAAACATTTTTGTTTGTGCAATTACATTTGGTCTTTGGGCGTAAAATATTCAGAATAAGTGTTGTCCACAATGTTATTTGGTGTAACATTCCTCTTCTACGAAGGGAATAGGTGCCATAAGCATCTGGGTCTTGTCCTCCGCCTAGAAACGTATTTGGAAATGTATGGTACTCATATACTCAAACTTGCGCTCTTCTCGTGCTAGAAGTCTGCTTGCCTGAGGTAATAATAATTGCTAGTACGAATAACTGCACTACACCTATGTGTCCCACAAACGCATTACCGTGATAAATGAATCATTAATGAATTATTATTATTATTATTATTATTATTATTATTATTATTATTATTATTATTATTATTGCAAGAAGGTAATATCATTCATTGTAATTTGAAAATATATTTTTGATGTAGGAAATTGTGTTTGTTTAAAATTGTGAACGCATGACTTCACTGAAAATTATTATCCAAAGATGCTGGAGATATATTTTCCTGGCTCAGGAAAGTAAGAGTAGGGAAAGCTATCAATCACCGACAAGGCTGTGATGTGAAATATTGATGAGACAGCAATACATGGACGTAAAGAGTCAAGGGGGAAAAGTAATTTCATGGAAACGATCAATAATAATTTTTTAAAAGAAAATTAATAATAAGAAGTGCTACGAAGTAAAAGCGATCAGCTAAATATATAGATATAAATATTAAATATCCTTTCAAGCTGTTTGTATAGGAAGCACACGATTGTCAGCAATATTATAAAAATAAGGAAAGTGCACTTGCTTTTTAAACATATTTAGTTGTGATTATTTCCAGCTGGTTAGATCAGGGACAAAACTACCAGATCCTTTCTTTTGGAAGACGAAGAAGACTTAGAAGGCGAAATATCAGTCTACTCCCAGAGCGCCGTGTGTACACAGCGTTGCGAGTTGTATCCAAAATATTTTAAGTGTTTTATGTGTGCTAGTAATTCACTAACTTTTGATACATAAATATAACTTCTTTATTGTTTATCTATCAAGATGGCAGATAAGAGCTGCAATTGCAGTAACTAATCTGTTGATATGGCTTCTTCTAACAACCAGGAATAACTAACCTCTAACCGATGCAACACCACCCAAGAAAATGCATTGGAGACGAACTCCAAACCAACAGCAGAGAAATATTTGTTCTACAAGACATCTACAACCTACAGTGGCACCAGTAATCAACAACAAGTAAGAAAATCTTATTCTAATGTATTACATCTGAAGTTTTCCCATCAAAAGAACAAGCCGCAATTATTGAGGCAAAGATGAGCTGTCCATAAAAGACTATATTAGTAAAATTGCAACGATAGTAAATGCCACAGACATTAGATTTATATCTAAGATACCAAACAACAGAATATGTAATTTTTCGCTAACCAAGACAACCACTGACAGATTTGTAGAACATAACCCAACAATAAAAATTAAGAACTAAAACTAGGAGTTAGACCGTTCATCAGCAAGCACAAAAAAGTAATAATCTCAAATGTGTGCCCAGTATACCCACGAAGTAATTGAAAAAGAATTAAATAACAGAGATTTCACAATATCGACTAAAATTTCCTTTATAAAAGCTGGTATAAGTGAACCTGGTTTCTCCCATATACTGAGTTTTAGAAGGCAAGTTTATAGCACCTGAACATATAGAGAACTACCAACCTCCACTGTAATATACTATGATAGCATTCCATACAGGATATTCTTCACTTCAGATAACATTTCATGCTTTATGTGTAAAGACAAAGGTCACATTGCAAATCAGTGCCCATTGAAGCCCCTAAACAATAATGAAACAGAAGAACATAACACTTATTATCCCACCAAGAAGTCAACAGCTGACAACATATCTTTATTACATCATTTATAAAATCAACATGAAGTTCCTTTATTTAATAACTTACAGTTCCCAACTCTTCAGAAGAGAGCCTACCCTACTGATTCATCATCACAAGAGTCACACACTTTAATGAAAACATACAGGATTGAACAACAAAAAGCTCAATCAACAAAGAAGAAGGAACCGAAAAAAATGAACCACTTACAATTCAAGACATTACACACAAAAAAAGTAGAAGAACAAATTGCTCCAATCAAAAGTACCATAGATAATAAACAAGACAAATTTCCATTACATTACCTACACTTTTCATTATTCTTGGAAAATTGTTTTGGTGTCAAGGATGTCTCAATTGTAGCCAAAGAATTCACTATGACCTACAAGATATAGTATTAATGATGAAAGAAACTTACCCTATTCTTACCGACAGAACAATAAAAATAGATTCACTAGAATAATAGACTCAACGAATAATTACTCAACAAATCGATTCTTCAAACAGAAGACACTGTACAAAGAGAAGGTACTGACACTACATATGAACCAGTGTAAACAAGATTAGCATATAGTAATGGAGGAATGGTAGATACAGTAAGTTCTATTGAATGCAGCGAAAATTAGGAAAATTTATTAACCCGAGCTATGGTCGACTGCATACTGCAGTGGAACATAAATGGCTACAGACCACAAACGGAGAACGTAGCAATTTAATTAACAAATATAATTCAGATATAATTTGTCTACAGGAAACAAACTTCAAAGGAGAATAAAAATACAACATAAAAAATATAATTCATATACAAAAAATAGGACTAATACAGAAGTAGCAAGTGCAGGTGTAGCTGTCTATTAAAAATCTTTAACAACTCAAAGGTTATCATCAACTCAACCCTAGAGTGCACTGCTGTCAAAATTTGTCTAGCAAATAAATCACTTAGTATCTGCGTTTATATTTACCTAACAGTTGTGACTTCATTCTAGAGATTTGCAACAATTAATTAACCAACTCCCAAATCCATTTCTTCTCTTAAGTGACTTCACTAGCACAGTTTCATATGGGGTTCAAATAAAGAAGACAAAAGAGGATAGAATAAATGCTACATGATACAAACGTAGTACTACTTAATAGTAATCTTCGTACCCATCTTAACAACTCATCTAGAACTCTTAGTGCTATTGACTTGACCATATGCTCGGCATCAATTGCTCACCACTGGAACTGGACAACTGCGGATGACCTATATGGCAGCGACCACTTCCCAATCATAATTTCCCAGAATAAAAATTCCTTAAATACTGATAATATACACTATACCGCTAGATGGAAATTTGATAAAGCAATTTTAACAAATACAAAACAATAATAACAACTAAAATCAATGAAATCGTAATGGATAACCCTATTATTCACTCAATGAATCATCTCTCTCAACATGTCTGAAAACTGTAAAAAAAATTAAATCAATAAATGGTACTTACAAGCCATCAACCAATAGTATAAAAATAATTTATAATATCAATCAAAAACCAATTAAATCAATTTTCTAATAATTCAAGTGACAAAAACGCCAGTGTAAATTCAAGCAACAAGAAAATTCTGAAATCAAAATCAAAAATATAACGACAAAATACATACAGTAATACAATACTAAATGCTCCTCTCCAAGTACATGAAATCAAGAAAATTCTAACTTGTATCAGGAATTCCAGCCCAGGGGAGCGGATGGCATCCACAATAAATTTTTAAAAGAACTACCTCCAATGGCCATTGAATATGTAACACAGCTATTCAATGAACTTTTGACTCAAGGCATGTTTGGAATGATTGAAGGCGTAGTCATTGTCAACAATAGTATTTATTTCACAAATAGCAGCTTTCGATGGCTTAGCCATCATCATCAGTTTTCTGGTACAAGAAAAATATAAAATTAGAATTAACATAGTTACCTAATTTAAAAACACATCTTAAGAAATGAAAGGAGAAGAATTAAAGAAATTCAAAACACAAAATTCTCTCAGAAAAAATCTTATCTCCTAAAACACACACAGATCTTCTGGAAAAAGCGGTGTCTACGCACTACATTGCCACGATTGCGAAGCAAAATACATTGGTCAAACAGGCAGAACTTTCAATACAAGAATAAAAGAACATATACCCGCTTGGAAACACAACACCTGCAAATCTCACTTTGGCAATAATCTACTTCAGACAGGTCACACATTCAATCCACACACAGACATTCACATACTGGAAATAGAAAATCAATATCATACCAGATTAACATTGGAAAACCTTCACATTCATCTCAATAGTAACCTACTGAATGTAAACATAAACTACAACCCCTCCCCTCTGCTAAAATTACTTTTTTGACACCACCCTCACACCACACTCTTCGGGGGTGACACAACAGCACATCGCACCCAGGCCATTAACCCTCCTCCACCCCACACAGACGGTACTTAAAGCTTCCGAGGTACGCCCGAGACGCGCAGTCCGTTTTTGTGGCTCCCAGACAGCAGGTAAGAAACAGCTCAACTTACTTTTCGTATTTTCTCTCTCAAAATTGTACATGTACTACATTTTCATTCATTTCTTGCTTAAATTTAAAAAAAAACTACTATATTACATAAAGATATAACTCTCCGCCCCCTTTCTTTCATTCTGTCTTTTTCTTTTCTTTAATTCTTCTCCTTTCATTTCTTAAGATGTGTTTTTAAATTAGGTAACTATGTTAATTCTAATTTTTATTTTTCTTGTACCAGAAAACTGATGATGATGGCTAAGCCATCGAAAGCTGCTATTTGTGAAATAAATACTATTGTTGACAATGACAACGCCTTCAATCATTCCAATTATGTAAATGTCAACTACACCTCACCACTGAATCAATATCAAGGCATGTTTCCTAATAAGTGGAAAGAATCGGTTGTCATTCCTGTTGTCAAGCCAGAGAAAGATCATACCAACCCAGAAAACTTCAGACCCATATCCTTTGTATATTGATGGAGAAAGCAATCGGCAAAAGATTAATTTGGTATCTTGAGAAGGAAGAATTACTATCACCCTATCAAAATGGATTCAGGCAAAATCGCTCGACTGCTAACCACTTAGTCAACATTCACAGTGATATATTGTAACCTCTCCTCAGGTTGTCTTTTAAATATTTATGGATTCGAAGTTCTTTATCAATGAAGATTTTGAAAAAAAATACAGAATGTCAATCCGCAAACAATGATAAAAAACATAAACATTACACAATATAAAAAACACTTATCCCCAAAACAACACAAACAACTTTTACTCAAATTTAAATAAAGCTTTGTTTGCTTCTGAAGACAATGATTTGTCCATTTGCTAGTTTCTTTATGACTAAAGTAATAATTGAACACTAGCACTAATCAGATTTCGAAAGCAAATAAAGAATGATATGATAGTAAAATAATATTCACTCAATATTATCACATTCCTAATTGCTCTATCAAACTGGTATATAAGTATAAAAACACTAACTGAATTATTAATTTTTTTAGGTGCAGAATTGATTGCAGGTTATTTTTCTTAAATAACTCTTAAAATACATTCCACCTTGAAGATCTAAATGGAACAAGTGAATGCCTCTTCAGAATACGGTTCTGTTTCAAGGTTAACACCACAAAGACTTGTAAATCAGAAAATAAACTCTACATGACAAACACATCTAATCCCCTCTGAGATCAACATGAACACATTCTTGAAAATTTACAAGTGTTTAAATGTTAGGCTGAAATACATATAGAAATGTAACCCATTATGACTCTTCTGTCATATTAAACTTTTACATAATCAGTATAATAGGATAAATTATCGAGTCCTGTACTCTTTAAGAGAATTATACAATCAAAGATGAACCATAATTTTGTGACATATCAATATGCGGACATTTTTATTTACAGAATATTTGTCGTAAATGGGCGAAATGGTTAGGGCAAATAATAAGCAATATGGCGCCTTAGTAACGACGTCGTGGTTGCTGTCAGAATAAACAAACATTCATCTGACCGTGGAGGTGACGGCGAGAGTAGGAAGAAATATAAGAGATTTGTGGATTGGTTGAAGAAGCATCGACTGATTATTAAAACGGAAGTTTGGGCATTTTGTCGAAATAAAAGAAAGGCGAGGCATTGTGGGTTTTAAAAGGGAGGATAAAATTCATTCGGTCGCATGTCGTGACGGTGAACAGTTCGCTCGCGAATAGATTAATTTGTGAATGCTAGGACTTGTAAAAATTTCGGGGGTCTACAATACGTGTTGGGACTTTGAAATATTTTCGTGTGGTAGAGAAAGAATCGGACTTGAGGGACATATTCGGACTCTGAATATTTTCGTGGCAGAACCAGAAGTGAACTTGTGATACTTCTAAGATTTAGGGAACGTGTCGAGTTCCGAATATTTGCTGTGTATCAAAATAAGACTTGAAGTTTTTTTGTTTTTTTTTGCGAGTGAACTCTAATCATTCTTGCACTTATAAATGTATGCGGTTCACAAACGATACCGGACTTTGCATATTTTCTTGCTAGAAACGGAAGATAGAACTGAGAGACTTGTTTGCTGTGTAATCATAAAAGCACTGGATATTTAGACGGTGAGAACGGGCATCAGACATAATATAGTGGAGCTAGAACAAATATTTGAGTGGTGCGAATCGGTGAATCGGCGGTGTTCGTTTTCAAAGAAGAAATGAAGATTCGTGGTATTTGGACTTCGGGACTTCGGAGCTTCAAATAAAAGAAGGGAAGGCGTTTCTTCGAGGAACCACCAATCAAGAGCATGCGAAGACCAGAATCGCCGTATAAGGTTCGAACCAGGATATGACTAAGAACATTATCAATGTAAATTTCTCACATTTTAGTTTGCTACAGTGGTAGAAATAAACATTAAGTTTCTCTTGAAAGAAAGATAAAATGATTTTCATTGACCAATTCAAGCTAATAAGTAGCTAGATCAAATCTCTGTTTTCAGATTCCTCGCCATTCTGTATAGATGGCAGATCGGGTAATCAGCTATTAATAGATAATAGCGATTATTTCTGACGTGACCCATCGACCCAGCTAGCGGGATAATAACAGTTTTTTATCAGAGTAATAATAGTTAAAATATTATCGTAACCCTTTTTTTTCCTGGCGTCCATGTTATTAGAAATTTGGAAACGGGTTACGACGAATCACCCAATAATTGTAGCAGTTAAGGGTATGTTTCAATATGAATGTCTCATTCCATAATACTCTGAATTTTACTCAATGCCTAATTTGCAATACTTAATAGTCACACAGTAAATACAATAACATTCTGTAATACTCTCGTTTTGTTCAGAAGGAACTGTGATTCGTTACGCACACTATTACAGACCACATGTTCAACGTGCCATTGCACAGGCGGAAACAGTTTGTAAATGTTAGTCTCTATTTACAAAACTTCTTTCAATCTGTCTTCTTTTAAACGAGTCTATTGAATCAATTTAATGATTCAATTTAACAGAAACTGTATTTCTAACACAATGCATTCTATCAACCGAAGCACTGATCACAATCTATACTGTATTAACAAAATGTAGAGTACTAATACCTTTTTTCTTAAGATAACCTCATTCTACGCCGTCTGGAATACAACAAGAACGTTTTCCTCTCGCCCTCCTGCCTAGTAACGTCTCAACGGACGGGTGGAAAGAACCTCTCCCTACCTCCGACACACCCCTCCTTCTTGGAATAAACTGGTGTCGTCATAGCGGCGGCGCCAAATTCGTTTGTTGATCATTCGAATGGTCACAATACGTGATGCATTCATCTCAAAACAACATGTAGCTGCTGTAAGTCTGGACATCGAGAAGGCCTATGACATGTTATGGAAAGACAGAACAATCAACATTCTATTAAGACTAGGAATAGATGGACACACATGAAACTTTATTTCCAAATTCATGGAAGAAAAATATATTAAAGTTAAATTTAATGGTATCTTATCTGATAGATATAAAACATGCAACGGCCTCCCTCAAGGGTTAGTACTTAGTGTTTTCCTCTTCCTTGTTGCTATAGATTAAATAAAAAATCTAATTCCTCGACCAATAAAGATATACTTGTTTGCTGATGCGATCACAATATTAATAAGAGGAAAAAATATCAATACATCCCAAAACATGTTACAAAATAGTCTAAATAATATTCAAGAATGGGCTGACAAATCAGGGTTCAAGTTCTCAAAAACAAAGACACAATGTATACTTTTCCAAAAATCAGAGACACCCAATAATCAACTTAAATTGAGATTAGGATCACAAATAATCAAACCAAATCAAAATTTTGGGAATGATTTATGATAGCAAACTAACATGGAGACCACACATAAAAAATTAAAAATGAAATGTTTTCACAGACTAAATACAATAAAGAGTATCGCAGCCTCTAATTGGGGAGCTGACAAAAATATAATTCTGTCTTCATACAAAGCTCTTATACGGTCTAAGCTTGATTACAGATCTGTAGTATACCAATCTGCCAATCCAACAATTTTAAAATGTCGCAATACAATTCAATCGACTTGTTTAAGATTGGCAATTGGCGCTCAAAGAACCAGTCCAATCTCAAGTATCCTTGCAGAAGCTAACGAAGAACCACTGTACATCAGAAGGAAAACTTGCTTCAAATATGCATGCAAAATATCTCAGTCTCCACTTACCCAACAAAAATTTTCCACTAGGTACAATGAAAATACTCCAAGAATTTAAGATCACCGAAACCAGTCTACTACCTACTAAACCAATTCTTCAAGTACAAACAGAGTTTCCATTAATTAAACAAAACATATCTCTTAAAAGACCTCCTTGGTTAACACCCAAAAATAAAAGTTAATAAAGATCTATACATATACTCCAAGCAAGATACTAATCCACTAATATATCAATCCCTCTACAACGAAATTAAAAACAAGCACGAGAACTATATAAGTGTCTTCACAGATGGTTCAAAAACAAAGCATGGCTCAGGTTGTGCTTTAATGGTTAGCAATATTATTGAATATATTAAACTCAACGATTATTGTTCAATTTTTTAGTGTGAAGCATATGCTATACTGAAAGCTTTAAAGAATATATCATTATAACCCAACCATAAATTATTATTTATACAGACTCCAAAAGTGTAATTGAATGCTTGAGACATAACAGATATAAACCTATAGTCAAAGAAATAGTAAATGTATACCATGAGCTAAACCAAAAAGAGAAAGAAGTAATTATTGTTTGGATTCCATCCACATTGGCATAAAAGGAAATTCAATAGTTGACACTGCTGCTAGAGAAGCCATTAACTTACCACTACAAGAACACTCAGTATCCCATGTAGACATCAAAAAGAACTTCATCGTAGAAATAGAAAATACTGGAATGAAGAATGGATTAAATCACCTCCTACCAAGCTATCTGAAATAAGGAATTCAATCCTTGATTGTAATGCCCCTCACCTTAAAAATAGAAAAGAACAAAGTATTCTTACTCGATTACGAATAGGTCATTCAAAATTAACGCACGAATACCTGATAACCAATGAAGATCCTAAACTATGTGACTATTATAAAATCCCACTAACTATACTACATATTCTTATACAGTGCCAAAAATATAATGAACTGAGAAGAAAGTATGCTCTGCCTAATGACATTAAAAGTTTATTGAATGACAATACTGAAATTATAAAAGTAATGAAGTTTTTAAAAGAAATAAACATGTACGACCTTAGTAACTTGATATGTAACTTGAGCTTGTGATATCCTAGTTGTTATGTAAATTTACTAATTGTATTATGTAAACTTAATTTTCTTCTAATTAAAAAAATTAAATAATAGTTTCTGAATATTTGACATAACAGATAGCTGGCAGTGCGGCAGTATCTGGATAACTGTATCTTAATTAAAATATCCATCAATATTCCTGGTATATGAAGGCTATAGCTTTTTTTTAAAATAATGTTTTATTAAAACTTTTAACCTTATAATGAAGTAAATAGACGAGTCGTGTTTTTCAGATATTGTTAATCTTTTGTACAAACCATGTGGTCGTTCATGACCTAGAAGTTTATGCGACCTTAATAAATAAAGTAAAAAGAAAACGAAATGTGTTAGTTGATGCACAGTAAATGCATACAGTGTACGTTGAAATGCAAAAATAAACTTGACAATATCATAAAACCGCGTAACAGGAATCTTAAAAATGCGAGATAAATTCATCTGGAAGCACGATACATTCGCAATTGATATTGATATTCCTCTTGTCAATTTCCAATATCCTAAGCATATGAATGAGGCTAATGAAAAACTTCAAAGAAATGGTGATATAGTATACGCCTGATACAGTACACACACGTTTGTTAACACTCGTCATGACATTAACAATTCAAAGTTTTCCCCCGCATTCGACCTTGCTTTACATGGAATCCGTGAGTCTTAGATCTTTAAAACTCCTGAATAACTTATTTTCTCTAGGCTCTATCGTACAAATTTTGTTTTTGAGCCTTCGCTTTCGGCAACTATTTTTTTTTACTTACCTCCTCTTCTCTCCTTGCACTCGGCTTGCTTGGCTATGAGAGGAAGAGTCCTGAATCACCCAAAGGAACGTCCCGAGAGGCGTGCGGTTAAATGAAAGAGTTCTCTTTGCTGGTTTATTAACTCTGATTATGTATATGATTTACTCTGGATCTTTACATTAAATCTTGCTTCACTTTAATTATTTTCCGTATAAAATTACATGTTGTATATATTCCGTTCCGTATAAACATGTTATCTTAGGCCTGTAAGGGGGTAAAACTAGTCTTACTGGCCTTTGCGCTAACTCACCTTACCGACAGCCCTCATTATGGTTTCCTCACGTAGGTCTGTCCTCGCCACACGTCTGATCTTTCTGCTCGCTCTCTTCCAAGTCCTGTCTCTGCGTGCCCCGCCATCACTTCGCCTCCCCCTCTCACCCTTTCGCGCTCTGCGCTCCACCCTTCCATACGCCTTTCCTAGCGGGAAGCCCTCGCGCTTTTTCGTTGGCGAGTTAGCGACCGGGTAGGAGAATCGCCGGCAGCGGGGCGCAGGCGTTGTTGCCAGAGTTGGCGCTGAGCGTGTCTCGGAACTTTTCCATGGACGCGCGTATCCGACATGCCAAGAGCTTTCGAAATAAGTTTTCTCACCTCATTTTTGTAATAAAATAATTTAATTTCTTCGACGACCCCATGTCCGTGCCATATGTATGTATTCTAACCCAATAATCTCCGAAACAAGCGTAAAATTAATTAAAGATGTCTTTTATTTAATTTATGAGGGAAGGAATGGGTGTCTCGTGCACAAATTACACAAGGAGAAAAATACTTATTTAATGAACTTCATTTTCATCAAAAACAGCAAGAAAACCAATGACTTTGACCTGCCTTTGTGCGAGGCCCGCTTACACTATGATACAATTCAAATGAAACATAATTGACTCTTTTGGGCGGGCATAGAATCCTACAATAATACAAATACGTACGAATCATACAATCGTATTACGTTAATAATGGTCTCTGTCATAGGTTATTCATCCTTTTGGTTTGGGTAACTCGTAAACACTGTCCTTGTAGGTCAGAGTCTTAGAGCAGGCGTCAGTTGTACGCTCCTTGTTCAATTTGCATAAGAGCTACTGTCTCGTGGTAGCAACAGCGGCAACGTTGGCGGCGGCAGCAGCAGGCGGCGTTTCGCATTTCACAGAATGTGCCCAGCACAGTCTTTTGTCACATAAATAATTATCCGTGTAATGATATATGGAGCAGCACAGAACGACGGCTGTGCACGCATACACGACCTTACTGGAGCAACAGTTATTTACGCCCTTATATAAAAGTTTTGTTAATGATGATGATGATGATGATGATGATGATGATGATGATAATAATGATTATTATTATTATTATTATTACCATCTTGTTTTACAGAGATAATGTACATTGTAGTTTCTTGGAATTACTAACCATCGATAACCAGTTGTTATGGTTAGCATTACCTGACTTATAATTTATCTGCATACGTCTACGTAGTATTTTTTGTGTGGCTGTGGCTGTGTGTGGCATGTGGCGTGTGGTTTATTGCCGTGTGTGGCCTGTATGTGCGTGTCAGCTCAAATACATCACACGAAGCTCCTGGTCTATGACTTCTGCTGGATCCTAGTTCATAGTAATGTCTCTTGCGGTGGGCTGGCATTTGTATGCGTGGCAGCCAAACTGACGGCCTGTTCGTCCGCTACGATGATTTTCATCAGTCTGTGCCTTGCACTGCGTGCATGTGTATAGTATTCGGTTGAGCATTAATGAAGCCGAGCGGTCTCTCCCTAGTTTTACAACTATTCTATTCGTCATTACCGGAATTCTCTCCTTCACTCTCCGAATTTTCGTTTCTTGTACTTTGTCCGATTTAACAAAGAGCTACAGGAGGGAGAGCTACATGGGAAGAAACACAGCGTCGGACTAAGGTTCGAGTATTTTCAAAATGCCAAAAGTCTTATTGAAAGTAGAACCTATTCCATAATAGTATGAAAACTGTACAGTGGTACATTCAGACAGCGGACTGAGGAGTTATATTCATGTAGACTAGCTCTCCTCTCCTCTAGTATTATAGCTCTCCTAAGATAGCCATAATTCAATAACCTAAGATAGCCATTAATGCAATAACCATATAGAGCTCGTATCCCAGCATATTTAACAGGTCTACGTTTAGGAGATTCAAACACAATGCATCCTCAATGTAACTGAATAACTGACAATTGATGATTATGAGTTCATGAATAAATTAAAACAAAAGTTTATATGTTTACTGTGGTTACATGGTTTAAATATAAAAGAAATGTTGAACAAATTATCAAAGTAAAATAAAGACCCATGATAAGCTTGAGTGCATTTGTTCGTTGCAATAAAACTGGCAATGTCAGTTTTGTTGTCGATTAAGTTATCACATCACTTGATATACGTATGAGTTGAAGCTAAAGGATACAATTCACGTGGCAATGGTTGTCTTGAATGCGTGAACGACATGACACAGTTAATTGAATTGGAAAACATTTTCAAAATATAAGCTGTAGTTGCAGCGACTCGCCGTGACACACTGGCATAATGAAGAAAATTAAACTTAATAAGTCACGTAATAAAACATTTTGTATCATCGTGAAATTTCAGTAATAATAATAAATATTAATAATGTATATATTTGTTGCTGAGGATAGTTCCTCTTCGTGATAGCTCTGCTCTTGGATCTGGCTACTTAAATTTACGTACGCATTACTAACACCATTAAGAAAATATTTAAAGAAATTCAAGGGACTGACTCGAAATATTATTTAAGCATTGAGAATAATTATGAGAAATCTCCAATGAGGATGGGGGAGCTTTCGAGAGATCTCATAAAAAACAATAATATTGAGATATACAAAAATTTCCTCTCTCTACATTTATATCTGCTAAAGATCTTAGCGTCCGGCTTGCTGGGTCAATGGGTCACGATATATTATAATCCATATTACCTCTATAATGGATTATAGGATCCGCCGACTATACAGCGCAGCTGGGAATCTGAAATAGAATGATTCTATTCCTAGTTCATTTCTGTTTGGATTGACTAAATGAAAGATCACTTTCTTTTCTAAAGAACAAAATCCAACAAACTTTATTTTTACGCTTTTAGCAAACAATTTAGTGAATTTACAATTTTTTAGGCCTTTGATCAAGATATCTTTCAATTTACAATTTATACCGCGGTTAACTTATCTTTTCTTCATTGATGTCCCTCGTAGACTTCTCAGTCGAAATATCTTGCGAGCTTGCCGTAGTCCAAAGTTCCACGAAATCCTCTTCTGCCCCTATCCAAGCTGGTCTCAAACTATCAAAATTATCAGTCCCGATTACGTCCTATGACATAGTCCCGAACTCGATTACCACTCCCGACAAAGTTCCAATTTATACATCAATATTGCTTCCACATGAAAATATCTGCAATATCATTCACTGTCCTTAAAATTTCACTGGTAACCCATTCTATCTAGATTGTACTCGTTCCCTCTCACGAACCTACGATCAGTTCAGAAGCGCGTTTCCGAGCAGAATGAAATCTTCCTGCATGATTCATCCCTCGAAGACTTCGTATTAAACTACCTTCATTTTTTTCATAACATTTGACCGTCCTTCTCTCACCCAGCCAATCCATACGTTTGTTATATTTTGGTGTAGCTGACCTATTGATCGTCTAAACTTCTTCGCCCAATCCCAAATTTTCTACTTTCGGCACCAAGCCATCTCTTAATGCATTTAGAAAAAACAAAAACTACATTGTTTATTCACGGTCGTTGCTAAGCTCTAGCTCTCGTGATATTTCGTAATGCATGTTCCACCATATTGTCTACAAATAAATGTTAGTTTATTTTAACGTGACATATCGGTATGTCACAATATAAAAGCAAATAATAAAATGAGGATTTGCATTTCATGATGGGTAAATTCGTGTCCAAAATATCTTACATTTCTAGAACAATTAGTTCGAACCGCTGCAAAAGTTTTAAAACAATTAGCCTTAAGATGATTCAGCTTGAGATTGTTCGATATCAATTGCATATGAACGCTCGTAAATGAGCCAAACAAAACCAGTAACATTGCGAATGGAACTCAGCAATCTGTGAGTCCGGAGCATACGCCGGTGGCTTCAGCTGCATCAGGATGATCAGATACCCGACGACGGTGCCCAGGAGGCCCACGCAGAAGCGCAGGTCGAGCGTGAAGAGGCCGCCCGCGCAGAAGCCGACGGGGCGCGCGCGCAGCTGCAGCAAGAGCAGCCTCGCCTCCCGCTCCGCTGCGCGCCGCCCCCGCCGCCCGCCGTCCAGGACACCGCCACGCCCATCACCGCGTTGAGCGAGGCGATCAGTCCCAGTCTGATGGTTATTCCGTACGTCAGCTTGGACAGACACGCGAAGTATGACGCTGATACGATTATGAGGAATGTTTGGAAATACAGGAAGAATGCGAAGCTGCTGAAGATATTGTTCATAACTTGTACTGTCTCTTGAAGCTTGTAATGAATTTGCCGAATTCTGAAAATGTGGTCTTGGGTCTTCGTTACCCTGATCATAAACGGCGGAAACTCTGATGAAAGAACACGAGGCGTTCTGGTATTCTTACAGTCGAATTTCGTTAATTCCTTCTCTCCTAGACCGGTGCCTCCTTGTTGGAGACGCCTAGTCAACTTCCAAATATTCTTATCCATCGCATTCATATGATGTTTTACTAATGTTGCAATAAGATAAAATAAGTGAGACAGAACTGAAATTATAGCATAAGACAACAACCATTGTATTGATGCAGCTAGTTTTAATCGTTGGTACTCGGAAGAAACGCGAAACAAAAGCCATTCTGTTCGTAAGTACCAACATGTGAGGGAAATGGCGACGATAACCCACGGCCGCCGCATATGACATGGAGGAGGCCAGCACTCACCTCCAAAAGCTTTCTCCATTGTGCCCACCAAGTGCAATAATCTGTTCCAGTTTATTACTCTGGATAGTAAGGTAGAAATCACCAGCGCAAACACCGGAACCGATGTGCCCGCCAAATGCATTATTCCAGACAAGATGAAACTTAGAAAGCATTGGAAGCCACCACTTGCAGATCCTCCTCGATTTGAATCCGTGTTAAAATGAAAAGTACGACTTGCAAACATATTACGCTAACCGTCATGAACATTCCTCCTTTGCTGCGAAGTACCCCTAGCGACGGTCACAAAGCGTAAGGAAACACACCCAAGACTTTTGCCACTGTTAGAAGCGGAATCACCTCCTTGAGGATGCGAGGACGGTGATTGAGTTTCCTCATGTTTCTCTTCTGAAACATACGTCTAAACCTACCGCAGGCAATGAAGGCTTAGACTTGGAAGTTATTATTGTGTTTTTATGCCCGGACAGCTGCAAAATGGCGAACATTTATCATTCAACAACGTCAGAGGAAAATTTAATTTGTTCTAATTATTAACACGATCAATTAATAAGAGTCGTAATGTGTTTCATTAATTAAAAGTCACGTACAATTGACTGGCAACCCTCGCCATTACTTGACGACCTTGCTGGCCGAGATTGTTGAGGCTCCGTGGCCGTTTCGGCACGAAAGGTTAGAGTCCCGCTTCAATCATGGATCTTTGCTTATGTAATGTGCCATGGTGATGTTCTGAATTCGGTATGAGTTTCTGTACATATTCTTATTTATGATTTCCTTGCAGTTATTGTTATGTATGGAAATCAGCAAATTAACAATAAGATTTTTATTACAGTTTCACTTTCTTTACACAAATGTACCAAAATCCAAAAGAGGACAAAACCAATATAACATAGCCGAGTCACCAGATGTTCCGTAGATGTCCAAGTCCAAAGGAGAAGTCACACAGTTCATCCGAAGAAATCACCTAATCACTGCCGGGTCACAATCACAATCTCAATACTCAACACTATCGCAGCTCAGATTACACTCGGTACCCTGTTCTCCCGCTGCCCCGGCGGCTGCCCGTTTTATCCCGCTGCGCGCCGAAGACTCGTCTCCCAGTAGAGGCTTCGCGCGCCAGCCGTTGCGTCCTCATTGGCCGGCTCCTTCTTTGCTCGGCTGCCCAGCTTATGCTCGCTGACGTCACTGACGCCGCGAAGTCGGCGCGCTTTTTGGTGTGGCGGACACCGCCGCAACAATTATCATTATTTACGATGATCATACCAAAACACTGAAGGATTAAAGCATTTCATGATTGGGTTATTAAAAGTCGATGCATTAAATTCCGAGGTAAAAATAAGGACAACAAAATACTACCTCACAAGAGTTTGTTTTCAAGCGTTCCTGTTAGTTTCTCATCGATGTACTTGTACCACGCAAACTTTTTCCACGCTTAAATTCTTAATAGCCGAATGGATATTAAAATATAAATATAAAAGGAGTATATTAAAAATTCTGGGAAAAAGATATTAATATTTCATTAACGGCTGATCACGAAGAAGGATGCTGGGTCGGCGGACCCGGCACCGCTATTTGCAACATGACGACGAAGTAGCCGACGATGGTCCCGAGGAGGCCGACGAAGAAGCGCAGGTGGAGGGGGAAGATGCCTCCGAGGTGGAAGCGCACGGGGCGCAGCTGCAGCAGCAAGAGCCGCGCCTGGCGCTCCAGGGGGCGTCGCCCGCGCGCCGCCACCAGCAGCGCCGCCCCCGCGCCGCTAGCGCCGTCGCACGCCGCCTCCGTCGTGCTGCCCGCCACCCAGGCCACAGACGCCCCAATGGCCACTTTGCTGATCGCACTCACCATAAGGTACAGAACTCTCTTTTTGTCCTTGCGTACTCGTGTCTACCGACATTAAATAGAAATCAGTAATCGTCGAAACCAAAATGTGACTATAGAATAGTAGCATGCGGCTTCCGAAAATAACATCGGTGGTTGCAATTGACTGTTGCACCAAAAATGAGCTTCTCTGAGAGCACTAATGCGATCTTGGAAGCTTAAAACATTTTCGGATGTATGCTCTATTCGCTGTGAAACTCTTTTAATAAATTCTCCATAATTAATGATTTGTTCAATGTGTTGCGTTTGTATGTTTTCACCATTTTTGTGTTCTTCGCGTAATTTTCTGGCAATCAACAGTATCTCTGAGTTAATACTTTCACTGTACTTTTTAATTTCAAGCGCTAAGAAATAAAACAATAAAGAGAACAGATTGGTCTGAAGATACAGGAGTAACCGGTTCAACTGAGCAACACATTCTATGTGATATAAAATACATCCGAATAGCATACTTGAGATATGAACGGCCCATATACCGATTAGAATAGCGAGTCTATGCCAGTTTTTAAATTTCCCTGTCTTCACTTGACATTTAGCTTCTTGCAAGTAGTACTCCAAAGCCACCAGGAGGCGCAGTAGCTGCTGACAATGCGTCGCAGTTCGTCGTTTCGTTGCTGTCACGAATGTTAGTACTGGTATAGCCGCTTCCAGGACAAAACTCAAATAAATTATGGAGCTGAGAAAGACCGTGGTACCTCCAAAAATTAACGCTGAAGAGTTGCAAAATTTAACACTCCAGGTCGTAATAGCTGTGATTTGAATGCAAAACATTACAAAGGAATTCAGTATTCCTAATTTAGAAACAACTACGCGTAGAGTTGGTTTCAAGCTGTATGGTGACAGTCCCATCAATCGTGCTGCAATCAGGAGAGGTTGCAGTGCTTGTAACGCTAATGGGACGTTTACTGACTGATTCATAACGAGTTCAGAATTAACTCTTAATGGTTGTTTAGTTTTTATGTCAAATTATTTATGCCTCCCGAAATAGAAAGCAACGAAATGTTATTGTTCGCGTGTAATGTTAATTAAAACACAGCTACGTTGGTGTTCGATGATTCTTACAGCAACACTTCAGCAACAGTTGTCTCTCCAGTTTCGTAATCGGTTTAATACGTTGGAAATGAACTATGCTCGTAACATAATTGAACGGTAAGACTACTTTCTAAAATGTTAAGGAAAATGAGTATTCAGTTTAAACTTAATGAAACTGTCTCAAAGCAAAGCCATTCACATTGCAAAGTGTGTGAGGCAGAACGTCACTTAAAACTCGTTACTTTAGCGTTCAAGAATTTCTTTCTTCTTTTACTACATTTCATTGATTACTTCTCCTCCGTCGGCAGTAGTACATATTTACCTTACCTTTAGACATCATCTTCGGAATTAGTATTAAACTTTGTTCCATGAAATAATATTGCTTATTTTCATAATGTAAATACTTCTTTCATAATGCAAAAATTTTTAATTGCTATTTTTTTTTAAATTTTTTTTTAATTAAAAATGAAAAGAATTTGATGTAGATTAAAAATTAAATATTCAAACTCTCCGTAACTTCAATTTTTAAGAATCTAACTTGGGTATAAAAGATAAACGGTGCTACCTATTTAGTAAATGAGCAAATAATTTTCGGTTCATCATGTATCACCTTTTATTTTCAAATCAAGTCTTGCTAGATACATTCTAGATAAAAGTAATCCTGTAAATTCCAATGTTTTCCTTTATTTTCTATTTTTAATCAGAGATTGTTGACTTCCCTAAGACTTCCTAGAACATTCACATCTGAACTGCGAACTCTCACGTACTAGCACCACAAACTATTCATCACAAACAATAATTTGCAATCAGCAGAGTTGTGGTTACATCTTTTATTTATTACATCTTAGTTGCTTTTTCGCTCGCATGTGCGTGTTCATTTTTGCTTCTGGACGAACATAGGCCAAGGACAGATTTTAATTAGTTGGGGGAAACCTGAAGTGTAGTTTCTATTTGTTTGTTAATGCTTTCAGTCATGCAGAATGTCAACCGCAGTGGTTGTCCCAATCTCGTATCAGCGACGTAAAACAATGGTCGCATTCTGGCTTTCGCTAACAAGGCCATACAGAATGACAATGGGCTCGAACTCTTAGCAACAATACTCATTACGTCATGTCATTAGCCTGGCAAACACAGCAAACGACGCGCATAAAGCGCTCAACGCCCAACAAGGGTTAAAGAATTGTGGGATTTCTGATGTGTTGTTGACGTTCTTATGAGAAGAAATAAGAGTTCATCGTCGTCAACATATTATTTTTATTAATATAGCCGGCTTTCGACGGCTATGCCGTAATCATCAGTCTACAAGGTACAGAAAAATATAACAAAATTACAAATAAAATACAAAATAAGATAGAAAATTAAATTGCAATTAATAGATACATTTAAATTTTAGTTACATTTAAATGTATGTATTAATTGTAATTTAATTTTCTATCTTATTTTGTGTTTTATTTGTAATTTTGTTATATTTTTCTGTACCTTGTAGACTGACGATGACGGCAAAGCCGTCGAAAGTCTTAATAAAAATAATATGTTGACGCAGATGACCTCTTTTATTTCATCTCAAGGGTTAAATACACGCGTTGCGTCAACAACGACGCAACACATTTTTAAACGACGCAACAATTTTTTTAAAAACCGAGTCTGTTATTGGTGTCGACCGTGTGTTATTCAATACTTTTCGTAAGATGATATTTGCCGACATCTTACAAGAAAAAATCATAGAAACAAGAAATATCATTTTTTTTGAATTTTGTACTTACAAGCTTTCTTTAGCTACAAGTTTTTGTTCCGATTGTTCTTAACGGATAGCGAAGAGTTTAATGTTGCACGGACGCCAGCCGTTAAAAGCGGGTTTTCGTCCCTCTGTTTGGTTGCGATAAGTCGATATAAAATCACAGTGTGATGTACAGGCTGACTTGATCAGTGATACGCTGAGGCGGAACTGAGAAATATTGTAGTTTAAATGTAGAATGTGATTTCGCGGATTTTTCCTGTACCTTCAGTGTCGCGATTTTGGGGGAAAAATACAACTTCAGCGCGCCTCATTCAAAAATGTACGAGTTTAGACAGGATTTGTCCCAATGATGGTTTATAATTGTGCTATAGAGGTTAAGCTCCCAAATTTGAAAAGGTGCGATTGCAGAAGATATTGACATTACAGAATTACGAAAAATATGTAATTGTAACGAATATTGCGTCATCTTCCAGCGCCCCCCAAACTAGACGGTTCCGGGGCAAGCGCGGATGGCGATATCTGCCGCGCCCCCCAAACTACATAGTCCCGGAGTGTTCGCGATGTTTATAGTTAGTTCCAGTAAATTTTAGGCGGGCGCCAGCCGAGTATAAATACGTCGCGGTCGGCGGCCGCGAGTCAGACTGCAGTGGAAGCTGAGCTGTGAAGTGTGTGCGTCGCGGTGAATAGCAGTGCAGTGGATTGTGCTCAGTGACGATAACTGTGGTCAGTGCAGTGGACTGTGGTCAGTGCTTAGGACTGTGCGACAGTGCAAAAGATGTGAACAGTGAAAATAAATAAAGAGTAACTGTGCCGTATCAAGAAATAACCAAGTGAAGACTATCTGTACATAAATCAAGTATTTTAGCTATCTTAAAAAACGTTTTTGTTAAAATAATATATGTGTTTTAATTCACCACATAGGTTCGTAACATAATTTATTGATTGATAGTGATTCCGGGCGCGTCAACTGCTAAGGTCATTAGTCCGGTAAGTGTAGTGCATGCTTTCCTCAGGAGGAAGTGGTTATCTTCCTCATGAATGGTTAGATCAGGCGTCAACCTGCCATCGATTAGCGGGGGATATCTCCCTTCAGCGTGGCACCGCCCCAGCCGGGACAAGATGCAAGCTCCCGATCGGTCTCGCGGTGTTGTAGTGTAGTGTATGTAAGCGTAAGTGTAAGTAAGGATGAGGATAGGTCAAGGAAGTGGAAGGAAGACCGCGTACGATCCGTGGCGTTTGTTAGGCTACTGATCCCTTATTCGGCTGTGTTGGTCGAAGAAATCACAGAAAATTCGCGATCAAGGCAGCCGGCCTCAAGAATTCTCATCCAGATAGAGGCTGACACGACCTAGCTCTCTGGCTTGGGTGTCGAAAATCCTGCCACCGTCGGATTCAAACGAAGGACCTTCCGGTCAGAGGCACTGCAGTCCCATAAAACAGTTACACAAGAACTCCTTAAAATTCACTTCGCGAATACGCGACGCAGAATTCCGTCACATTCATCGCCGAACACAAGGCCGGACAACTGGCAGGCGAGGCGAACTGCACGGCGACGACCAGGCACCCGACGACGGTGCCCAGGAGGCCGACGCAGAAGCGCAGTCGTCGCCGCCTCGTCGCCGCCTCGTCGCCCCCGCATCGCCCCCGCGCCGCCCGCCCTGCGCCGCCCCCGCGCCGCCCCCCGCGCCGCCCCGCGCCGCCCCGCGCCGCCCCCGCGCCGCCCCCGCGCCGACACCGCCACTCCCAACACAGAGTTCAGCAGCACGCTGCTCAGCAGAGGCGCCAGCCCTTCGAAGTCGACGATGAGTCGACGAAAATCAGCACCATAACACGTAGATGTAGAATTGTAATAATGGGGTGCTGATCATTTCTCCGACGGCTTCACTCGCCTTGTGAAGTAAAAAGTGCGCTTCACGGACATCATTTATTTCATCTTCCAACCCGTTGAAGGCTTTCCCAGTTTCATTAGAGGAATATTGTGAAATATTACTGCAGTTCTTCGAATTTATTGTTCCTCCTATCAGAATTGTGTTATTGTGGTTTTCTTTATTTGTGTCGTGACGAAGTTCTCTGGCCAACATCAAAATTTGTCTGTTGAAGGTTTCGAAGCTGTGTTTCAGTAGAATAGCGAAAATACAAAACGCATGGCATACAACGCAGAATGAGAATGTAAGAGAGGTCGCCCAGTAAATCCGGTGCGTGACCGTGATCGTCCAGCACAGGGACGCGACGAGCGATTTTCCGAGGAGCCCGCCGGCGTAGGCGACCATGGTGGCGAGGACGTAGCGTCGCCGCAGACAGTGCGGGCGGCGCAGGCCGGCGTCGGCGCGTCGCAGCGGCAGCGGCTGGCAGCGGGCGGCTGCCCCGGGCGCCTCGGCTGCCACCAGTCCGGCCAGCGGCGTGCATCGAGCCAGAGCTGGGAGCGCGTCGGTCGACGGCCGGCACGCAAGCCGGAATCCGGGGGCGCGGAAACGCGCCCCGCCGGGCCTGGGCCGCCCGGATTCGAGGACGTCACGGCGCCACGGACGCCTGAGTGAAGTCGGCGCCGTGGCGAAAAATCAGTGCGTGTAAATAGTGTAATTAGGTTGTGACAGTGCAGTAAAGTGCGGTATGAATGTGTGAATGAATGTGTTTGTAAATATAGAATAAGCATGAATGAGTGAGTGACTGAACATAAACAAAAATTGACGACAAGAAGAACCTTATTAAGAACTCTAAACTTTTTCAAAACAACTTGTATATATTAAACAGCTAGCCCAAAGAGGCAATGTGTAGTTTTAATTAGGTTAAGATTAGTTTTTAATTAGTTTATTTAAGATACCGCCCTCCTGAAGCTCCATAAACCAAATAGGTTGGAGCAATATTGTATCCCTTACACTTGAATAAATTCCCGCCTTGCCAGGGCTACTGGCAAGGGGAAAATGAAAAAAAAAAAAAAAAAAAAAGCCGCACGCCTCGGCGTCCTCGCCCCACAGGCGGCGTGCGCGCACAGCACCCCGGCGGCGCTGCGGCGCACGCGCGGGGGCGCGCCCAGCAGCGCGAACGGCGCCAGCCCCAGCGCCCGCGCCACGCACAGCGGGCAGGCGCCCAGCTTGTGCTCTCCGGCTTCACAGCCATCTCCTCTTTTTATTTTCTCGCTACGGAGAAGAGAGGAGGTTATGAATTGGGGAGCAGAATTTGATGACCTGAAGCATCCCCAAAACTGACCAATAAAATGCTTTTAAAAAGCCCTAAAACCAAAGAAATATTTTAAAAATCTTATCAAACCAGTTCGGATGAACAACTCAAGCTGTTGGATACGTAACTGATGTAATCGTACTGATACGTAACTGATGTAATTCTTCCATTCGTTTGAGTGAACTCAACTTGCAAACTTTTACTTTGGACTGTTCATTGTCAGGAAATCTCTGTCTTCAGTTATGCCGAAATCAGCCGAACCGGCAATGGGGTTGATATACGTCATAAGAATTACATACTCACAACGGCTGTCAAAACAATGAGCGAACAAATAGAATAGGTAACTGAGTAATTCCCTGAAGAACATTTGTTGCGTCTCGTAAACATTATTTGAAGCAACTGGCTTTAAAAATGATGTTAAATTCGGTGAAATCAGCAAAAATTAGAAATGACGTAAAATAAAAAAAAAAAAAATTTATGTCCTAACATGCACAATTAATCTATTCACGAGCGAACTGCTCACGTCACGACATGCGACCGAATTAATTTTATCCTCCCTTTTAAAACCCACAATGCCTCGCCTTTCTTTCATTTCGACAAAATGCCCAAACTTCCGTTTTAATAATCAGTCGACGCTTCTTCAACCAATCCCCAAATCTCTTATAGTTCCTCCTACTCACGCCGTCACCTCCACGGTCAGATGAATGTTTGTTTATCCTGACAACAACCACGATGTCGTTACTAAGGCGCCATATTGCCTATTATTTGCCCTAACCATTTCGCCCATTTACAACAAATATTCTGTAATAAACCATGTCCCCATATTGGTATGTCACAACACCTGTGAAAAACACTAACGGCTAAACTGTTCAGCCAATTTTCTCTATAATTGATATTACCCAATCGATCTGGCTTGTGTCGCGCCCTCTTGAATTTTAAACAGATATTTTAATTTTGGGGGGTACTTTACATCAAGACCCTGGGACATTTTCAAACTTCTATTTTATTCCGGGAGGAATATCTTAAAAAATGTGGTAATGGTCAGATTATATTTGACTGACTAGCCAAACGATATTATTTCCCCAATCAAACCAAGAGTAAAAAAACCTGTTCATGTACATAATTTTATTGCAATGCGAATAATAATATGATTTTCCGCTTATTCGTTGGATATAAATGCAGGAAAAAAAGAAATTCCGTTACAATACTCACTACTAGAAGGTATAAGCTCCACTTTACAAGTTTCAAGCAACTAATTAGCTTCTGTTTCTTATTTTCCAATTTTGTGGTTAAAGTGGTTACTTTTGGCGCACATGCAATTTGTAGTGTGTTTACCCTATGTCTTTTGGATGATTATTTCTTCCGAGCTTTTTGTCCGCTTTTTTCTTTTCCTCCTTTTTTCTATTTTTTTATTTCTTTCTTTTTCTCCTTTTCTTTCAAACCTGTTACTTCAGCTTTCTTCGGTAACCTGCCTTGCAAAACGTTTAAATTAATTGAAAAATCGATTTCATTTCTCGAATTCTTTCTCCCCTGGCTCTATCTTCTGCTTTCTACTTCTCAGCCGTTTCCTTTTTTTTTTTGTTTTTTTTCTTTCAGCAATCCTTCCTTCCTCCGGAATTGTGTCTGAACCGTTTTTACTCTCACTAGTACTGTTCAGAATATTACATGCAGCGGTTTGATCGTTGTCCCTGAACACTTTGTGTATCCGTTGGAACTTATTTGTTTTAGAACAAGGTGTCAAGTTCGATGTAACGTACCGACTGGAATTTATTAATAAAATGTTCTCTTCATAACTGAACGTCTTGTATTTCCTTTCATTAGAATGCATGCTGAATAGTTGTGTGCAAGTGATAATATTCAAAGACTCTATCAGCATTAATTTGTGAACGTAGTCGTAAGTGAAATCTTCGTTTATGCTTTTTACTTAATAAATTCATATAGAAACTGTAGCGGATGTGACGTAATAGAAAACAGTTTGAGCTATTTGATTTCCTTCAATTGAATTTCAATGAAATACATTTATCGATTTTCCGTCGCTCTCTTGTATTATTTCCGTTTCATGTAAATATTTGACTTCCTAACCATGAAAAGACTATAAATTAGAAATGAGTGCACTTCACTTTGTCATTAGCTCGCTGGACACCACTTGGATTCTTAAAATTTCAAAATTAATAACTATAATTTCCAAAAAATTACTAGTAATCGTTTCTCATCTACAATAGAAAAAATAATTTAATTCACGAAATTTCAAATATAATACTACATTAATTTAACGTACAATGCTAAGCTATATTTTATTATTCTACGAACACTTGCGTATTGGTGCGATCAGAACCATTACTGATAGAACTACAACATGATTTCCCGCACGACACCTTCTGAGTGGCATACTTTCACAAACAAAGGCTTAAAATGTATTTTGAGAAATCAGGAGTGAGTTTTTCAGAAAATTTTTAAAAAAGTATTTCTAGTGTCGATACAAGAGGTATCCTGCAACTGTATTATAGTATTCTGCTGTCCATTCAAGAAGAAAACAAAATGAAGTTTCATCTGACCTTAAGGGTCGGTTGTATATGTCGCAAGATCAAAATTTTCGATTTTCGTTTTATGTGTTATATTGAATCTTTCATATTCACTTAATACAGTGATATATCTTTTTTGATATATTACGTTCCAAAGGGCTTTTAAATGACATTTGAATGTCTAGCTGCGTGAAGCATCACATGCCATTTGTACATCACCTTCCATTTTATATTTTATATTTGTAGAAAAAGTTGAAAACGAGAACAAGGAGGAAACGTTCAGAGAATGAGGAGGAAGATGCTGATGAGCCATAATGTGCACCAGTATTGTGTTAAATGTGTGTTGTTACACAACCTGTATTTCCCGAAAACTATTGATTTTTGTCTTCGTGAACTTTTTTCTAATAAACTATTGCACATAACGCTATGAAATTTCACAACTTGAGTATATTATTTGCCGTGATTTGTTGTTTTTTATATAAAAATTCAATTTTTCAAAACGCGGATATTGAGTATATTTACAAAAAATGTTAAAAATAGTATGTTGGGCAAAAGTTATTAAAAATGTAAATGACGTTGAATCGTTATAAAAAAAATACTGCGTGTGAAGAACATTGCTATAAGATAGTGTGTAAAATTTCAAAGACCTTAATAATTTAGAGATAAAAGTCATAAGCACAACACAAATAACATTACACTGATAGGTTGTAAACCTCCCCTTAAAACAATTCAAAACTACATCAAAACAAGAGTTACAAAGAAGTCGATATTATAGGCCTGTATCTTTGAGACAGGCTACTAGATGTAGCTCGACAGACGTGGACATACACATTTTCAAATTCGCTTCCCGAAAAAAGGCAATACCTTAAGATCCGCAAAGTATCTTGAAATCGAGTTTTTGTGCCATTACAGAACTTTCACCGTTTAGTGTGAATATACTAGGGCAGGGACGTCAAACAGCGTCTGCACGAGCTACTTGTTCATCTGGGGAACCGTATGCTCCTACGGGCACGGGCAACTTCCCCTGATTCCGTCTTCATTTCCCCTTAAAAGCCAGGAAGATATGAACATGAGCGGCGCGAGGCGGTGAATAGTGGCTTCAGTCGAAAATGTTTGCCAGAGTTTTTCTCTCAAATAACCGAGAACTGTATTATGTTTATATTCTGCTACTTACTATTATTTTACGTTAATTTTCTTACTAAATTCTACCTTACATCAACATCATTGCTGAGTGACAAGAATATGTATGAATGGCAAATTATTTCCTAGCATTCATTTTATGTTATTAAATCATTCAGTTATTTGTTGTATTTAGCAATAAGGTAAAATAAATTAAAGCTCTAGAAGTTAACAATTCTGGCTTACGGACGGACACCGATTAAGGGCAGACAACAATGTTTTTCTGTTAAACCTTCTGACATGAACGTAGAAAGTTCATGCTTTTATATCACTCCTAAGTAAATATGTTTACAAAATCATAATACTTTTGATTCAATTTTTTTTTAATTTTACTCTCAATTGAGAATTTGAAATTTGACTGATGCATTATTTCATTCTAATGGATATTTCTTTGGTTAAAAGAGAAAAAAGGATATAATGTAGCTAACGTTTGGGGCAATAACCGTCAACGGACTTCTCGTACACTGTTATGGACCAGGTATCCAGTGACGCACCGCCATTCCGAAGAGATTTGTACAACCCATCCTTTTAAATCTCGCGCCAATTTCTCTGGACGCAGTGCCCACGAGCTCTAGTAAGCGTGTTACCTTACCCGCGACTTGACATTCCTGCACTAGGGAATATTACGAAAAAACGTAAGACCCAACTCATAAATCAAGACCAGGAAGAATGTTCCGCTGACTTCGGTGCGGGTACGAAAATTCATTTTTTTCTGAACGTACTCCTGGAAAAATGACTCCCATGGCGACCACCTTGCGGCCCTCTTACTCAACTACGCCGCCACTTCAATATCATCTGTGACCATCGTGAGCCTTCCCTTTCACGGGGTCTGTCGGCGCATCGCAGCGTAGGTCATGGCCTTCTGCACGGCACGTCGCCGCCAGCGCGGTCGAAGGTCTGGGAAAGCGCATGGACCTTGGCGCAGATGCGAGCGACACGGCGACAGACGTTGTCAATGACTTAATCCGGCCGCCAACTGCTTAATTCGCTTTTATGCGTTGAATATTCGAGTAAACTGAGTTATTATGGAGGAAAAGGGAGTAGGGTCACTTTAAAAATGATTCCCATATAGAAGATTTTAGGACAAAATAGTACTTCAAAGTTTAAAAACATAGCGATGTAAATAGATGTGTACGACAACCCAGTTTTCATTTTTTATGAAACATTTCACCCTTTACGAAGAAACTTTTTTCTGCCATATATTCATCATATATTATTATACATTTTTACGATACAAAAATAAATCGTACTGCTATTCAACTTTATAGTTTACAAGTACGTTCACCTGTTCAGAACAGCATGGATAAGAACCCAAAATTTATTGCTTATTTATCTTTGAAAATAGATTTTATTACATGGGAGTTGTTTTTCAAAATTGAAGTAGTATATGACTTAGTGTAGGGATCAAAGAAATTGGAAAATGTGCACACAATTCACTTTTCGCCATAACACGTCATACGAATTTTAACTGTTTTTGACGTAAAATAAATAAAATAAATAAATAAAATAAAAAATAGATCCGTAGATCCTTTTTTTTCAAGTATGGCCATATTGCTTTTATTCCGTAGGTCATTATCGGGAGTCGTATATTGTCGAGTATTCGCGTGGAATAGACGCATTGCGATTTTGATAGATAGGTTCTTAATGTTTTTAATTTGATTCATTACGATAGTTGCTGCAGCTGCCCTCTCTTTAACGTGGTAGCTAAACGTCAGTCCTGTTGTCTGTAGATTTATGCATATTCCATGGTTATCCCATGGATGTCGATAGCATAATACTGAACAGTAACCTAAATAATAACATTGGAAGAGAGTACAACTAAAATTTCGTTATAGCTAAAGGAGAGGCTGCCTACGTCAGCTGTGCGCTGATGTTGTGATCAGGGTTTCGACGCTGCCGCCGCCGTGACGATAAAATGCAGGAAGGAGCCCTACCTGCTTCCGTATGTCAAGGATGTACAATCTGGTGAAAGGCAAAAGTGTAAAGTGCATACATCAAATAGAATTATGATAATACTTGTAATGAGGTACGCGGAAAAAATGAGGAAGGAGAAAGACGTTTGTCGCTTCCTTTTTTATGTTCGAAACAGCTTTGAACTGCACGGTCACGCAACCAAACAAAATGCGACTCCAAAGTGCTCAGCAACTACCAAAAACCCTGGTTAGGAAAATTGCTGTAATTTCTCAAAACGCACTACATCCATTTTCAGTATTGCCAACACGATGAGGCGAGAGCGAATGAACATAAAAAAATCAAATTTCAAGTTCGAAGACGTTGGCCACCATTCTCCTTTTGAAAAAGACCCGTTGAAAAATGCTAGGGGTAGGCGATGGTAAAACTTCAAGATCTGATGTAAAACATCAGTTCGAACAATATTCAATTTTGCAGACAAAAAATTAGATATAGAAAATACTATCTTAACTTTTGAAGCATGGCGGTATAAGAAATATACCACCTTTGCTATATTTTTGGGGGACGCAGCATGATATGCTTCTAGTTCCTGTGATTACTGTTGAATGTCGTGCGATGTCCTTTTCATTATAATTGGCGCGCTATTAAGTCAGAATTTTCTCTCAGTGTGGCGCATTGGTATGTATTATGATCAGTGTTATTGAATTCAACTGTTTTTTTCCTGTACCGATTAACTGGTAAAGCACTCCTAAAAGGTAAACAACCGCATTTTATTGTTGTTCTTTTTTAATTCTGTTATATTGTTGCATGAATGAAATAGGTGGTATCTTTTTCATACCACCGTGCATCAATGTTACACTTAGGCACAGATGAATCTGTTTTTATTTTCCTTTTTGCGTTTTTACGTATTGAATTAAGTCCTGCCACCGCTATTAATCATATTCAAAGTTCAAATTTCAGTGCAAGAAGGCGACTTGCTTCCAAGATTATCACAAATAAAATTAATAAAAACATTGATTTGTGTGAATTTATTATGATCGTTTTTGTCCAAATTAATATTATTAATAATAACATTAATTTGTGTGTACTTATTGTGATAATTTTTTGTGCAAAGTTTTTATCATATTATTTCATTATTCAATCAATTATTTTTTATAACTTGATATCATACATTTTTGTATGTTATTTCCAATACACTAACATTACAACCATAAAACTGTTCCAATTATGTTATTATTATGGACATACTTATCCTGACGTCACCTGCTTACATCCACGGTCGTAAAATGCTTATATCACCCTATACTTAAAAATTTAATGAACCAAAAAATTAAATCTATGCATTTTGGACTCTTATAGCAATACAACTTTGGTATAGTGAGAAATTCTTAGTTTCATTCAAATTAAAAATCTGTGCTTCAAAGAGTGAATAGGTACGTAATGAACGTTAGATGACAGTTGCATTCCTATGCCAATGAAGTATTTCAAAATGAATTTCACTTTTATTCTGAAAGCGAGGACTTCCATGGCCGAAATCAATAGAAATTTCCTTGTCCGGAAGACGTCGTTTCCCAGATGTAGTAGCAACCTTTCCTAGAATGTGGCGTCTCCCGGACAGTCAAGTTTCGTTTTTGAAATTCGTATTGTAAGAACTTAAAATGCGATCTTGATTGAGATCTTGATAGATCTCAGCACTAAACGCAAACAACTTCGTACATTAATGATATTTAAGCAGCTCGAATTAATCCAGATTCCCGACGCTCTACCGCACTTACAAATGTTTGTAGCCACCGTGGAACAATAGAATTAGTAATATCTGATTTGCGAGGACATGGTGGAAAATGTCCAGTTTGATAATAACCCTAACGTTCCCCTTGGTACCAACACACACGTTTTATAGATAGATTACCAAATAGGACTGACTTTCCACAAAATTTTAACCACGAAACAAAAACAAAAAATGCTTGTCAAACAACTATCTAGTACTGCTGGCATTGATAGAAGACCAGGCAACTGCTACTACCTAGGAGATTTGTTTCGGAGAGACACATCTCGCATTTATACGTAATATACTATTTTAATTATAGAAGGTATTTTTCTACGCTAATACAGTATTTGTGAACAATTCTGGTCAAAAGAATTATATAAACCTATAACTTTCTTTTTAATTATTCGGACCACAAGAGTGCTCTAATACTGATAAAATTTGAGACTAATAGAAGATTTGTTTATCGGAGCAAGTGTGAATGAGTAAGTGTGCGTCGGAGCAAGTGGTGAAGCAAGAATAGATGGGCCTGACACAAAAGAAAAGAAATATTTTGATTATGTATATTTGAAAAACTGTTCGTGTCTCCCGATTATTCCCCGGAAAAGATGTAACATGTACAACGTAAATAACATTTACAATTGTAATCATCAACGAACAATTAGTGTCGTAACGTGCGCTGAGTTTGTATTCAGTTCCGAGAAGAATAGAGGAAACTGAGTTGGAAACTCAACCAGAAGTACTCTCACGCCGCCTCTTTGATGTCTCTAAAGGTACAGTTTAAATGTAGTAGGAAATTTCAAGATGATACCATTGGTGATGATACCCAGATGTTGCTTCAGAAAGTATATTCATATTTCCTACTTGCATTATGGAGTAAATATCATAACATTATCAAGAGAAAGGTATTGCATATAAATGAGTTAACCCAAAGATGATGAAATATATTATACATACGTTTTTTTGTTAATAATTATTAGTATGAATACAGCATAAAAAGTGTAACAGCGAAAAAAAGGATTAAATGTGCCATGAAAAAACAATGCTCTGATACTTAAGTCTGACTAAATTTGTAATATTCGTTGACAAAAAATGAATTAGTAAATCACTGTAAACGTACTGATATTAAAGTCTTTATTTCGGTACATCAATTATGTCTAGGTTGCCTTCTAGTAGCAGTTCGCATCGCATCATTATGGCATGCCACGAGCTTGTAGGCGCTGCTAGTTGCTGGAAAGAAATAGGTGTAGAATTCTCTTAGCGATGGCACTGACGAAATTTTCTGATGTGTCCAAACCATATGAAATATTTTTATCACGGTTGTGAGCGAATGTTTCTGGGGGTCAAAAAATGAAACCCAGAACTAGAAAAATGCTTTTGTAAGGTTGGTACATCATTGCTAGCAAATGCAAATATTATTTAGTCTCTAAATATGAGTAATACTTATATTTGCTAGTAGTAGTGCAACGCCGACTTGGATGGCCAAGGTGGCTAAGAACGAGCACCGACTCAGCGCTTCGATCCGAAGGGTCGCGGGTTCGAGTTCCGCCTTGGGCATGGTTGTTTGTCCCTTGACTGTGTATGTGTTGTTGTGGAGGGCCTCGCGTTCTGTTGACCCCATAGGAGAGGAGTCCGCAAGTGTGTTCGTCTAGTGTATGGTCGAATATACGTCCCGTCGGGACGTAAAGGGTAACCGGCTGTTGGCTGGATAAAAGCCCTAGAAAAAAAAGTAGTGCATCACTCTAAATTTTAGAGCGTGCACTGCAAATGGAGATGATCTATGGATGCTAATGTAGATTTTCTGAAACGTGCAGTATGTCCTCACAGGCAGCGTGGTTGAATTTTACAGGTTGGTACACAACTCGCAATTTACAAATGTAAGACAAAATGCAGTATCTAAAGATGGTATCATTTTCCCGCAGCCGAGAAGTACAATCGTATGCAGTTCATGTTAGGGACGTAATAGGCTATATTTACAAAAATAATTTGCTAAAACTATTTGTTCCATTTTTATCATCTTCGATTTCACTTCACGATATAACCGCTCAAAACAACCAGTTATTGAAACAATTATTTTTGGTTCTTTGGTAAAAAATAATTTATCCACAAAAATCAGTATTTGCAATATTGCAGGAGAAATATAATTCATTTTTGCATACGAGTATTACAGAAACCAAACGCACAATTTGACTCACTGTAAATAATATTTTGATTAACACGCGCAACAGTAAGTGTAACATTAAAAATGAATCATTAAAGGCCCGTTGGAATGGTCTTCCTTAATTAACACAGAGTTATCGATTTAAGCACATGTTAAAAACCCACTGAATGCTAATTTTCCCTTCCAAAACCGGTTTTGCCCTGTTATTGAATTTTAAAAAATTGCTATTCCCGAATGTACAAATACACAATCGGTACATCGAAAAAAACTGTTTTAGGTTATAATAGGCAGATTATTCCGATCCGTACACCACCTAGAGTGGCCAATGTTTTTGCAGTATTTCAAGCTTTACCGGTACTGGGAGGGCGCCACGCCGGTGTATCGGTTTGATTGCCGCGGTACAGAAACTCTACCTTTTTGAGGCATTTCCTTATCGCCAGGGTCGATGGCTACTTGACCCTGTTGCCGTCCTCACCGCCGAAACAGTGGGACGTGTGCAACGAAGCATTGCAACGTGTGTCCCGTTATGTTGACATAAGCGAGGGTGGCTTTCTCATAATTTTCTCTGACAACGGTGGCAGCTAGTGAAGTTGCGTAGCAATAAAGGCGGTGTTGTTAGAACTTGATTTGGTTTTTCCACGGCCTTGGGCCATCCGTCTGCTAATCCGTCGGTTCTCCGCTCTGTCGCCCGGTTCTGGTGTGTCCACCGTCAACGTTTGTGCAGCCGTTGTTACAAGAAAAAGCGATAGTTTCCAGTACTCCTATTAGAACGGTGTCCTTTGAAGGTTACGATCTGGCAGGAGAGAGGGACATTGTCATTCATTCGCGAGCTATGTTTCGATTTAAATGACTAGGTACTGAAGCTCCCGATTGGATGATAGTGTCTCCCACTCTTTCAGCTCGTGGCCTTGAAGGGACACACTGTTTTAATCCTCCGCATTCCAATTGGGATACATGAGTACTCCAATCTCACTTTTTTCTGGTACACGTTTCGCTTATTGTGTGATATTGAAATTTCGTTACATTTCCCGAAATATTTCAATTAAAGATTGTAATAGTTATTGTAATAATAGTAATAGTAATAATTAAAGATTGTGCGTGATTTTTGAGATTGTAAACATTTCATATGAACAGGAATGGAATATTCTGCATAAAATTCTGCACATGAAAAATCGGAGTGCGCGATGGGTGCTGCGACTGTTGACTCCAGGCCAAAAGCATACAAAAAGGGACATTTCAAAATCCTGTTTGGCACAGTTGTAGCGCAATACAAAGGATTTTTGACGTCTTTTTGTGACTGTACACCAAACGTGGATTCACCACTACATGCCCGACTTAAAACGGCAGTCGAATGGGTTTGGGAGAGCAAAACCAGTTTTGCTGCTGGAAAAGTGATGGCAGCGGTTTTCTGGAACACACAGGGAATCATCATGACTGACTATTCAGAGAAAAGAATGACAGTGACTGGCACTTATGTTTCAACTTTATTGGACCGCGTCTTTATTATTTTGAAGTAGAAGCGAACAAGAATGATGCGCAAAAAAGTGCTCCTCCGCCAGGACAATGCACTTGGTCACACTCCAGTAGTTGAAATGGCAAAAGTGTGCTTCGAAATAGTGCTTCGAAATAGTTCTCCATACACCCTAACCCCCGATTTAGCAGCAAGTGACTTTTTTTATTCCCCACTTCAAATTATGGGAAAACATCCCCTCAAATGAAGAAGTTATGTGTGCTGCGAATGAGAACTTAGCAGAGTTGGACATGAAAAGGACAAGAGAAGACATGGAACTGGTTTGTTAACCTGCTAGCATTCATTCTTTCTAAATGTCCCCGCTTTTTGTTTTATTTAATTGTTTAAAATTTAAATATCTATTTCACACAAAATTACGCAAAAAATACATTTCGAAAAATTGAACATGATTTTTCTCTAGGCGTTTTTAATGAACACATTTCATTAAGAAAAAAATATCAATTTTTTAAAAAAATATTTCTTCTCGGTCAACATTTCTGTCCTTCGAGGAGTTTGAAAATAGTACATTTATATTATAACATTTTGTATATGGCAATTCATAGCAAGGAGTATTCATTCCTACTCGTGAACATTGTCTAAGTTTCGAAGGTTTGTTCAGGCTTCAAGGTTTAGTCTGATGTGTAAAGTTGAAAGTTAAGGTAGCGCTAGGAAGGGTGTAAAACTCAAGGTACGGTGGTCTCAGTCTATCCTTAGGGAACTTTGATTTAATATGGGACCATGAAGTACTACGGCCCAGATTAAATATTGTGAAATAGGGTGAAGAGTAAAGATTTTGATAGAAATGGTCGGCTATTTTACTTATGTGTTCGTCCAGTGGCAATATATTTAGCTCGCGATGAATTTGAGAATTTGAATAAACCATGTGCCGTGAGGGTCTTTCTTAGGAACTTATTTTGGAATGCAACTAACATTTGGAGATTACTGGGTGCTACGCCACCCCATACTGGACATGCATAGGTTAGAATGGGTTGAATAATTGATTTGTACAGTAATATTCGGCTTTCTATACTAATGGCAGATCGAGAGTTAATATCAGTATAATAGAGTTAATATTAATATAAATATCAAAGGTGATAGCATGAATGCTTTGGAAATTGTCGATAAATCTCTGAGAATTGGAGGTGCGAGGTGAGAAGAGGATTTATCTGAGAATTTCCAAAGCACAAGTGATATTTAATAGCACTATTCCACGAATGAAATTATGTTCCAAAAGGTGCCAAACATTTAAAATAAATGAAAGCTTTGTAAAAATCTATGCTATGTGATAGTACATACGCGGTTTATTGGACATCGACATGGCGATCGATGTTTCCACCTCCTAGTTTATGATTGGCCTATAGGGACAAGCTTTAAGAAAAATCAAATAGAAAAAGCGGTAAACGTTTTGAGATACACCGCCCTGATGGGGCGTTTTTTTATGTACGGTTCAACACCATTGGTTTTAATTTCATGAGTAGTATAACCTTCATTATTGCAGTGGCTAGATGACGCCGAAGAAAGGTGAACTTCCGCAATTTGCGAAAAATTAGGGATTTCAACGAAAATGAGACCTGCAACCATTCTCTGAAATGTTGTTTACGTTAACCGAGGATAAATGTTCATAAAAAAATTGGTGCCTTTTTTTTTAATTTTGAAAATATCCCAGGGGCTTTATGTAAAGCACCAAAAACGTAAACAAAGACTGTTGGAACAAATGATTAAAAATTTGATAAATAACTTGTATAATTACCTTTGCACACATTAGATCCTGGTTTTACGAATTTGGTCACACAGGAAAACAAAAAATAAACTAAAAAGTTAATAATTCGTTAATTTATTGATCAAATCCATGGACTATCGTATCACACATATTATTTCCAAGGCCGTTTTCACTGCAAATTTCTTGTGGCGAGGTAGTCAACTGCAAGGAAATTACATTGGTAACGTCCTTGAAAAACAGGTGCAGTACAGTGTTACTTTTCAGAATATATGAAATACATGAATTTATGAAACATTTCTTTTTCATCATTTTTTTTTTCAGATTTCAACGAAATTTTGCCCCAAGTTAAAGAACACTCTTAAGACTCTCTTAGAGCCCAATAACGTTCTAAAGTTTTGGCAAATATTTCTTTTCATAATATCTTAATAATTCTGTTACAGGATAGATTTAGTTTCATTTTACTTAAAGTCTATGTAACAAAGAACTACATTGAAAGTAAAAGTTTAAAATTTCATAACGTTAGAGCACTCAAATTGTCAGTGTTTTAAGGAAGGCAATTCCTGTAAAATTCTCTCAAAGGTCAACACTTCGCGCTGAGTCAGGCAGGAAACGGTCATCCTCAATTCACCACTCGAGGGAGGAATAATGAGGAGAGAATCGCGTCCTGCGTAGAGACGTAACTACGTGTCCGAGACCTTGAGTCGTCATTCGCGCGCACGTTAACTTGTTAAGCGTTCACCGGCATGAGTTGCGGGGACGTTGTCTCACGAAATCCACAATTTTCTGTCTCACTCATCAGCTCCGAAATGTCCAACCTTCGCGAAAACACTTCGGCAGACATATTGGAGTCCTTGACTCATCGTTTTCGTAACTGGTCTCCGGAAATAGAAAGAGGTTTTTAAAGAGATAAGCATATACTCACATTTAATGGCTGTTTCCGGAATTTTATTTGACTTTAGATTAGTAATTACGAAACGTATTAAGAACATTCACCCCTAAATTTATTGAAAAGTTTTTCTTGTTAGTAGTGAAATGTTGTGCCTGAGACTCCTTAGGGAAATTAATTAGGACGAAAAACCTGTTATTCGTCGCTTTCAAAAAACTTTTGATAACGACATGGTATTCTAATCTCTTTCGAATTCAAAATGACGTGCAATTATGTAAATAATAGGTTTATTTTGTGTATAAATTTCACTTCAACATCCTTCAAATCAAATTTTCCATATAGATTATATTAATGGTTGTTTTCTCCACAGATTAATTTTCCTCCCTTGGTCTTTCAACTTCTCACTTTATTAGCTTAACAAGGAGCAGTTGAATAATAAATTACCCTTGTGAACATAGTGAAGGCAAAAATTACCCTGGCAAATATACTTCTGAAGGTAGAAAGCTCTCCATTTACCCTTCACCTTACTCTGTATAATACTACAGCCAAACAAACTTTCGTATTAGACAGAGTTCCTTCGGTGTACAAAAGTTGTAGTCCATCACTGTCACGTTATTATTCTGTTTTTATCGTGATACAAGCACAGACCTACTAGCTAAAGGTGAACACCTGCTGTGCTACAAAATAAAATCTCATGTTTAGGAAGTGTCTACCTTGCACAAATCTCAAGGGCGATCGCAGATTCGGATTGAATTTCCGTTTCCGCGCTTTGAATCGGAGCCGGATCAAGTTCTCGACGATGAGAAATTGGCACGCGGTTTTCCGCATCCACTTATCATCCCTACCCTAGATTGAGCATGCTCGCGAAAAGTTTAAAAGTCGTGTCAGCGGAGGTGGCGGCGGCAGCGGCGGCCGCCGGCGGTACCGTCGCGTCGACGCCCACGTCGCCACCGCCGACGCCGCAACTGTCTGTAGATGAGATCTTGTCTATTAGTGGGCGTCACACAGTAGGTCATGTATCATAAAACATGACATCTTAAACAAAGATTTACATTATATGCAAAAACATTTCATTAATTACGATATGATTATAAAATAGATATTTTATTTGTCACACAGGAAGTCAGGTGTTATAAAACATGACAACTTCTTAAGCAAAGATTTACATTATATGCAAAAACATGTTTCATTAATTACTATATGTTCATATAATAGATATTTTATTTTGAGTGCGTGAAATGGTTGCAATACACATGATCAAGATCAAGGGTGCAAGAATAAATCATTTTTGTCACGAAATACATATAGACATCTTTTCTTACGATACTATAAAAATTTTGTATTTCAAATCGTTATTTGTTTCATCTCTACTCTTAACGATTATTAAAACAATATTCGTTTTCTTAAAGCGAACAAATATTTTATACAAGGTGATGAGACGTGTTTCAATGTTTTATGAGAAAATGTGTTATTCTTGCTGGTAACGTTGTTTGGATAATTCATGTCGCTCTGAAGAATAGGTATTGTGATGTGGTTAAAAAACTGTCCTGAACTTCATGATAAAGAGAGTAAAGACCAACCTTGAAATATTTACTTAATTGACGCCATTCTAATTGACGGAACATATAAAGTGTCATGCTTCACATGAACCAGAGGATTGATAATAAAAAATGATGTGAAAATTATGTTTATTGGTGTAAAAAAATGGAGACATTTTTTAAAAAATTGTGATTTTTTAGATTTTTTAATACGTTAAAAAAGTATATTTTTAATAGTAAAGGCACAAAAATTAGTACAAAAACAAGACAGCCGCTGAACAGAATTAAATGCTTTGTGTTTGGTCGCGAAATAAACGGGGTTAACCAATAGGTTTAAACAGCTTTACTGTAAAATGACATTTTTTAAAGATTTCTCACTATTGTTGTGCATCGACGATAAGGCAAAATTGTTCAATTCATCCCGGCGAGACTGAAAGATGTAACCGAACAGTTTAAGTCACATTTCATATTATATTTTCAAGAATTTGTAGGGAACATACTCGTCAATAAATTACGAACTAGGTGTGGAACACTGTGTGGTTTACTACACTTCACGTTCTTGTAAACTATCAGAGCTATTTTGCTTCTGGGGGGGGGCACCCGAGTAGTGGCTGTTATTTGCAATCCCACGGGTGTACAAGTGCACCTTTGAGCTGGTATACGGATACAAGGCGCTGCCGAGGCGCGAACTTCACGACAAGCACTTCTCCCTAGAACATGGGTAGAGCGAAGAACTCAATGGACTTTTTTTTAAAATTTGTTGCGTCTACACCTTGACGCAACGCGTCTCCAAGCCCCTTAAGGGGCGTTGAGCGCTTTGTACTGGGGAATAATCCTCCATTAATGTGCTTTTTTATTTTTGGAGTAATCCTCCGTTAATTACTATATTTGTCAAGTCTCGTCACGTCGCAGTCAGTCAGTGCCTTTTACCCCTTCGGCCAGGGGCTCGATGCCGTTAGATCCCGGGGTTCCTGGCCGGTCACCCAACCACGAAACCGCGAGTCTCGAATTCGCTTAACTTTCGTGACTGCACGGAGCGTAGTAAACGAATTCGGCTAGCGCCGCCGGCATGTACCGACTTGTACCGAAGCTATTTACGCCGCTCACTGCGCTTGAGCCAAGTCCCTCTTTAATAGCTATGAGTAGAACCCGGAGTTCAGGCATTTATATTACCAAAAATAGACAGACAAAAGTCATTTATTTTTACTAAAATAAGCATGCAAAAAAGGCATTTATTCTGGCTAAAGTAGGGGGTAAAACCACAAGAATCATTAAAAATTCACAATTTAAAAGTAATTAGTGTAAAATATTAATAATTAAAATGATTCACATTTTTATTCTAACTCTAAAACTTATATTAGCACTAACGTGGAAGGAACTTACTTTTCTTTGTAAATCTTGATTGCACATCACTAGAGGGCGGATTTTGATGACCTACAACATCGCCAAAAATGATCCATAAAATGTTCTTAAAATATCCTAAAAGTAAATATAAATGACGTAAAAAATATTATCAAAACCTGTTCAGATGAAAAGTCAAGCTGTTAGATACGTTTCTGATGTAATCGATGCCTCTTTTATTCGTTCAAAGGAACTCAGCTTGCAAACTTTACTTTTGGATTGATCTTTAGCAAATAATCTCTGTCTTTAGTTATCCCACAATCGGTTGAACCTACAATGGCGATGATATGCGTCACGGGAACCTTGGATTCACGCACTATGGACACTTGGATTGGACGCACTATGGCTGACATTACAACTTCTGAGGAAAGAAATCGAATAGGCTACCATGTAAGGGGTCATACTCAGGAATTCTGTGGAGAAAATTTGTTGCATCTCATAAATATTATTTGAAGGAAAACTATTAAAATTATATTAAAATCAATGATATCAGCGAAAATGCATATAAAATGACAGGAAAATATAAAAAATGACTTATTAGTCGAAATCGACGGAAAACGCAAACAAAACAAAACAAAAAAAGACGTATAAAAATGGGTGAATTCCTATTGTCATAACATAAAATGAATTTCTACACAAAACGGCATTTTTCTAAAGTGAAAAGAAAAGAAATGACATTTCATTAAAATCCGTCCCTAAACATGACCATTCGGTATGATAACTACAAAATTATTTTGCTCTCGACGCTGTCTTTCCGAAATGCTATTGTGGACTCTCTTTTGATTATTGAAATGGTATCTGTGAAAACGGGATATAGTTGTTCTTGCATTTGTGTTTCCGCCGGAATGGAAGACAGAACAAGAAGGCACTGAGAAGAGTTATCTTGTACAGACAGCTCTGTTCTCAAAAAGGATCCAAGGCTATACGCAAACATAGGATGAGATTTCTCGTGAGCGAACAAGTCCGTGAGCATCAATGAAAAATATCTTTACTGCTGTCATTTTCCTTTCCCTTTTAGATGTTTAACACAATCTGACACTGGAATATGCGTCTACAGAAAGGCAATACACTACAGCGCCTTCATTTGTCCAGTCTTGCAGGCATATTTCCAGCTTCACAGAGCTTGGTGCCAGGAAGGGGAAAAGGGAAAATAATGACGAAAAAGGCACAAATAAGACAAAATGCCAAAAATAGGCATCAGAAGGTAAAATAGGCATTATATAATAATAATAATAATAATAATAATAAAATAATAATAATAATAATAATAATAATAATAATAATAAAGCCATTTTCCCAAAGTTCCGGGCTCTACCTATGAGTGTCGGGCACTGCCTCGTCCAGAACGAAGTCCAGAGCCCAATAACTTAAGTTGCTCCACCCTGGCGGTGGGAGGCGGGAAGGGGCACGGAGCCCCCAACCCATCTCCTCACTGCGATCGACCTTTGCTAACGATGTGAGTGCTACCACCGGAAATCTGGACACTCGGGTGGGCGATCCCAAATCGCCGCCAGGGCGTGGGACCGCAGCGCAAGGCCATATCCCAACCCCGCGCGCGAGGCGAACTAGTCGGTGCGGGAAATTTCGCGATTTCTTCGCGCCCGACCGCAGCGCAGGGTTGGTGGCCGGCGCCTGGCGGGGCCGCCCACTGCGCTGCGCCTGCGGTCGAGGTCGAGGCCGACCGGAAGCGCGCGGCGTGGGCGGAGGCAGGCGGTAACGAAGGCGTCGCGGTGCCACGGACGCTTCAGTGAAGTCGGCGCCGCCGCGCCGTGGCGAATGAAGTGTCGTAAATAGCGAAGTGCAGGAGAGTATGAAAATGAGTGAGTGAATGATGTGTTGTAAATATGACTTAAGAATGAATGACTGAGTGAATGTATTGTAAATATGACTTAAGAATGAATGACTGAGTGAATGTATTGTAAATATGACTTAAGAATGAATGACTGAGTGAATGTGTTGTAAATATGACTTAAGAATGAATGATGAATGAATGTGTTGTAAATGTGACGTAAGAATGAATAAGTGAGTGAATGTGTGCTCTCATGTTCATCCAAAGACATCATGGATTACAGTGCGCGGATCATCGCAATTAGACCCTGAATGAACGGAAATATGTTGCGTGGTCGGATGAATCACTTCTTTTACATACACTATACCGTCGATGGTCATGTCAAGGTGCGCCATTTTCCAGGTATCGAACTGGCTGATCGATACGTGCGTCGTGCCACGGACACAGGCCGGTAAGGATTGTGGCAGATTATACTAGGAGGGAAATTCATTTGGGCCTTCCTAGAACCTATGGTGGTCAATGTCCAAGTGATTGATGTCACCCTGTAAGCTGCGGACTGTGTAAAAATTATTACATACTACTTGCTTCTCTTCAGGCTTGAGGTCTTCACGACAGAGATGGCATATGAGATGGCATCTGATGTCACTGCAGTGCCTCTGACCGGGAGATGTCCTGAGTTTCGATTTCAAACGGTGGCAGGAATTTTGACACTAGATAAATAGGTTGAATTCATACACTGTCTAGAGGAGAATTCTATCGGCCGGCTACTCCGATCGGTTTTGTTCCCTGGTTTCTCCGATCAACACTAGGCGAATGCCGGAGCAGTCCTTAACAAGTGAGCAACGGACCACGCGCAATATTCCTCTTCCTCGTCCAATCCTCTCCCCTTACACAGATTTACACATACATGCACACCACATGTCGGGACACCAGTAGGGAGTGTGACGACTTCGTGATGTGAAAAACAACAGAGACACGGAGTTTTATAGTACAGGTTTATTTACAACAACTGTATATTACTATGTTTATTTACATACTACTCCGGAAATTACCGCTGCACTCCACAGCACTCCCATTTCTGAGGTAAGCCGCCCCAGCCTGACCCAGAGTACCCCAGCGCGCTAATCTGGGGATTCTGTCCCGTGGCAACACGCCACCCTCGCAAGCCTGCGATCACCCCTTCACGGATCATCCAAAGTGCCTCCGCACCGCGATTCGGCCCAAACTCGAATGCCGGCCCCCGGTCACGTATAGCCTCCCCGCTGATACCTGCGGTTTCCCTCCCAGTAACCTGAGGAGGCGGGAATTTACTAACTACGATGTTACAGGAGCTTGGAACTTCTCCCGACTGGGATGGTGCCCCGCTAGTGGTCGGTATCTGGATGAGGAAAACCACACAAGCTAAAGTGTGAAGGTCGACGCGGGATTTTACCATCCAGCATAGGAACACCGGCAGTTCCCCTGATAAAAACATGCACTACTCTAACGGCACATGACCATAGCAATAGGCGTGCGCGGAAACATGAAATAATAAATCAATTCAGGAAGATAACATTTCGGTTCACCCGGCCACAATCGTGCTATCGTACTTAAATGAATATGATAGTGAATTCACGATGATGTCTTACCAATAAATTCGCTTCATCTCACGCGAACTCTGTCTCTCTCGAACTCTCACGCACTTTCAATCTCTCACACTCACTCACTCTCACCATCTTTCACTTCTTCTTTCATTGAACATTCTGTGCGTGGAAAATGTACCAATTACCTTAGGCATCTGCGAAGAACTTGTTAAATCCATACCACGTCAAATCGCCGCTGTCTTGCGTCCACGCTGTTGTGGGTAGTCGCAACATAATGTTTCTAAAACCGAGTTATTTAAGCGTTATGTATCAAAGAAAGAAAAAAATGCATTACACCGAAAAATAAAGAAAATATTAATTTCGTGTACAGTAAAACAGCAAAAGAGCAGAAAAAAAAACAAAAGTAAAACAGCAAAACAATCTGATGAACATCTCGCCCAAATACTCAACACACTGAATCCTTAATTGTGAATAAAGAAGAACGATAGAGCTCGAGACAAGAACTGCATTTATCGTCAGGTGTTGAATGGTCTAATAGGTGTGTCAGCGATTTGCATGTTGATGAATGGTTTCCTTAGAACGTAACGTGACGAACAAATTATCACTTCTTTCTTGCCAATAATTACATTTGCTGACTGTGAGAAATCAAAATGTCTTACATCAGTCAATCAATCAGTGACTGTTGAGTCATAGTTAGCTGTACCCAAAGTACTATGTCATTCCAACGGGCATTGTTTATAAATTTTCTCCACCTGTTCTTTAATGTCTCTTTCCCTTTCTTTAAGTTTTCCTCTCGCGAAACCTGTTCGGCAATTCATTTAGATTTAATTAATTCGTGCATTTAAAAGTTTCATATCGAAGATGAATAAATTGTTTATTAGTTCGAAATTGCTAAAATTCGCCTCGAGGTTTAAAAAATTCTCGTCTAGGAATAAAATATGAATCACTAATTATTATTAAATAATAATTATTATTTTTGATAATGTCTCAAAATTTAAATTCCAAATTAAAAATTTTAAAACCAATGAAGATTTTTGTAGCCAAAAATATGTCAGTAAAATGGATGGCTGTGATATATTATCTCTCAATTTTTAACGATATATTGATATCATTTCGTTATGTAACAACAAAACCCATCATTTCAATCCATATTTTATTGGGCACTCATGAATGTCTTTCAATTGTCCTTCACACTTCATTTTCAATTAAAATGTTTTGTTAATGACAAGTTTTTATAAGGGATCTACTATCGGTGGTTTTGAGCAAGTAGTATTTCATAATATGGCCAGGGAATCTGGACATCCCAGAGCTTACTAGATTAATATCACTGCTCTGACGCGTGAATACAAACACTGGAAAAGATCGAATCGGAAGTGTGTTCGAAACTAAACGTCTCTCGCCTATCCTCACAGACAGATTACAATGATATTCATTTTAACGTCATACATTATTATTAGAATTGAAATGTAATTTTAAATTTTCAAATGAATATCTAAAACTTATTAAAGAATATTATTTATGTAATGTAGATAAAGCTTCATGGTTAACACAAAAAATGTACATTATCTTGTGTTATTTATTTTCACCTATGTCGCAAATTTTCCATGGGAAAGTGAAGCTACAGTTGCGTGAAGTCAGGAAATCGGAATAGTAAGAAGCGATATTCTCAAGCCTAGTGAGATATGCACCTTCTAGTAAACAATAGGGTGACTGCATATGGGAATTGGCCTTAGTGCCTGCTCGGGACGCAACGGATTCTCGGAAACGCCAGCCAATGAGGCGACTTGCGCCATCTGCGCGGGAGGCTCACCTTCAGACTCCTAGGAATCGAAGTCCGCCCCGCTTTTCACCGTCCCGCTCTTCCCCGAGTCAGTCTTCCCCGCTCCGCTCTTCCCTGCCCCGCCCTCCCCCACCCCGCTCTTCTCCGCTCGGTTCCGCTCTTCCCCGCCCGCTCTTCCCCGCCCCCTCTTCCCCCCCGCTCTTCCGCCCGCTCTTCCCCACCCGACTATTCCCTGCCCGCTCTTTCCCCCCGCTCTTCCCTGCCCGCTCTTCCCGCCCGCTCTTCCCGCCCGCTCTTCCCCGCTCTTCCCGCCCGCTCTTCCGCCCGCTCTTCCGCCCCTCCGCCCTGCTCTTCCCGCCCCGCTCTTCCCCCCGATATTCCCCGCCCGCTCTTCCCGCCTCGCTCTCAATAGTCGTTTTGGGCTCCCAGGCAGCGAAACTGACGTGGCTCACCATCGAGCTGTCTATGAAATAAATAGATTGTTGACATGAAAGCCTTCATATTTCAATGTATTGTGAGCAACGACAATTCGCCTCTAAACGAAAATACAAATGAAAGATGTTTGAAAGAAAGTGTAACATTACCACGTTAAGTTAAAAAAAATCATTTACTGCCCGACTTCATTACCTATCTTCATTGCCCGTCTTCACTGTCAGTCTTTACTGCCCGTCGACAATAACTATTGTAATGGTAGATAAATGTTGAATGATACATTTTTGGTATGACAAAATTATTCTTGTTTCGTTAATTACTATACACATGATGGCACGATTAGGTTTCTATTTAGACGAGGCAATGGCCCCCGAGTATGCAAAACCTTTCTGACGCACTTTCTCTTTTGATTCTCAAATATGACACCGTATAGGTAAAAGTACAGGGTCCCATCCAGTGTGGTCGGGCTTCTCTACGACGCCTTCAAGGATGGCGGATGATAACAATGATGATCCAATTATCATTGTAACCTCTGATTGGATCTTTTTGCTTTCGATTTTAAATGAAAGATAATGTAATGTTCTTGACGAAATGTCCTTGCACACTTTGATATCTCGAGCCGTTTTCTTAACAATTTTAGGAATGTGTCCCGCGCGACCATCTTGGATTTTGATGAAAGTTTCACATGCCTCAAAGGAACTTTTGTGTAGATGCAGCTTTATAGGTGAAATCGAATTTGAGATATAGTGGTTTGCTTAATCCCTCCCAGGGTCGGTGTATCTTACGACTATTACATTTTCGCAACTTCAAGAAACTATATTTCCTTCTCCGTAATTACTACACAAGTGAAACTGAGTTTACTTATTCAACATTTTTTGCTCTATTGAACTGGAGTAATATCAGCTTTTCTATTTATTAATACATAATGCGTTAAGGGTAGGAAGTGTGAATATTCGCGTCTTCCCTTCTTGTGAATAGAATGTTTTGTTTTTTGCCATTATCATATTCTGCGATGTAATGGTAATGCCAAGTATAGGTCAAGGAGAGGTCAACACAACCTTTTTCTTCCGTGTAAAATTTTCTAATTTCTAATTAGATGTTTTATCTAAATAAAATCAAATGTTTTTAAAATGTAAGGAAATTGTTCCTGGAAATAATGAAGGAAAGTACCGTGTTCTTGACAACAGTTGAAGCTAATATGAAAAATTTACATGAAATTAACTTGTCTTCAGCAGACAACTTATTCTTGAGAGAAAGCGGTAATCGCTGAGATTAATTGTTTCTTGCATGTGAAATTATGAGACCTTTTGTTTGCGCTTGCCATTATCACATTTCACATTTCTTAGTTGTTAATCGTGCTTATACATTGAAACAACACGTTCTAAGCTCATCAGTTCTGTTTAAACTTGTCCATTCCACGTAAACATTGTGTAATTTTGAATTTAAAAATATTAAAATTTCACACATTCATTGACTCTGGCAATTCTTGCTTGTAGAACATAGAACTCGAGGCCTCCACATGAGCCTCAGGTAATTACAAATTATGTATAAACCTAGAACTCATAAGAACGAGTGGGGAAAATCCTACCTTGCATTACCTGTAAAGGTCTCATAATAATATAGTAGTTACCGAGCGAAGTGGTTGAGGGCGAAGCATGCTGACTTCCCAATCGGGAGACTCAGGTTCAATCCCCGTGCCGGCCATCCTGACCGGGGTTTTCGTGGTTTCCCTCTTTCATCCAAGCGAATGCTGGAATGTTTCAACTGAAAGGCCAACGACCCAGAAACCGTCATCGCTGACCAAATTTGTGAACTATGTGAAGTCATGAATGTTAATCCAATTGGAGATATCGCGGGTTCCTGGCTCGGTGGCCGACTAGGACTCCCGAGAGCTAACGGCGCCGAGGCCAACTGCCCTTTACGGGGTATATAATGGCTAAATATAAATACAAAAGCAATACTAATTGAACCCGTATAACATTTTTCAAAGGAGGAAAACTGTGAAAGAAGCAAAAGGGCTGATCACCTGAAAATCCTGTTAATAAAATATTTATACATTGTACTAACGAATATTGGTAGCGTACCTTCATTAGAAACTATGACTATTATGCTAAGTCGGACCATGAAAACAAAAGTTGCAAGGCATTTAAATTTGACTGATTTTGAACATCTCTCTCCCGAATTACAATAATTACCTATCGCATTTCAAACGTCCTGGCGATCTTGTAAATTCTTCCGAACTTGTGTCAACAGAGAATTCGGATATCCAAATACACATCTTGAAATATTGCGCAACCGTATGTCATCATTGTTATATGTGTGCATCTGCACTTGGTTAACTCAGACCGAAAAGAATCTGCGTGGTAGAGTCGTGCTCTGAAATTGGCGTAAGGTGTGTAATGGAGCATATTGGTCAGGGTGGGGAGACAAACATTTTTTCTAGTAGCACTACCTTAGATCACCGGCAAATTCTGTTACTCTGAAAGAAACTAGTGGTACTAATACATTACGTACTTTTTCACATTACTAAACGGTCACGTAATATTATAATACTGCCATTTTTATCCACATTAGCATCTCTCAGTCATCTCTTATAATCTCATCACTAATTGTAGAGCATGAGGGACAAAAAATTAATATTTTTAAAGCCGATACCCTAACACAAATTTTGATGATTATAATTTTACTTATCCTTCAAACTAATGTAAATATAAAAGGTGCATTTTAAGCATTTCTTGTTTTTACAATCAACTATAAAGTAGATGGTGGCACAACAGTACATACGTTCTCCTAATACTGGTAACAATTATGTAGGATTATAATTTTCAGAGTGCGGACCTCTCGGAACTTGTCTACATAGACAAGTTCAACTATGAGCTACTACTATCACTGCTATTGCTACTGCTGCTGCGACTGAGGCGGTGGGTGGGAGGGGGAAGGGAGCGGTGGCGGCATAAATGAGTGTGAAGTGATATTACGATATGAGCAAATATCGAAAACTTCACACGAGTATATTAACAGTACCAATACATCGAGATTTATACAGTAATTTTTCTACGGCAAATATTATCTATTATAAGTTAAACTTTTCCAATTGAACAGTTACGTGGCAGCTAACGTGCAGTATTCAGCCAACATCACCTAGCGGATAGCCAGGTATTCCCAGTGGTCGTTGGTTAATCATAAACACAATCAGATTTCATATTATCAATAGAGTTAAGTTGGGATTCAATTTATTTAAAAAATGTTATCATAAATCTGTTCTTATTCGTATCTTTTCGTCTGAGTTTTGGAAATAGATGTGCAAGTGCGGTTTCCGTCACCAATTCATGGGATTCCTCCGCATAGTAATATACACAAAGCAACGAAACGTTTAATAGAACCTGACCAATAGTTCTTTCTTCCCCTTCCCCACGATCCTTAGAAAGTAGTAGATTACTGAGTAAATGTATACGTTCAAAACATTGAAATACAATCTCTTTGACAGGTACTACGTTACAACGAAATAAATTAAGTCAGGCATGTCAAGGTCGCGGGCAAGGTAACAATACTACTGGAGCTCGCGGGTACTGCGTTCACAGAATTGATAGATTGATTGATTTTTTCGTGTTTCCGGGCACGTCAACTGCTTCGGTCATTAGTCCCGTTAGTGCAGTGCATGTTTTCTTTCTCGGGAGATGGCGGTGATTTTCCCCTGCTGGATGGCGAGATCCGGCACCGACCTACCGTCAGCTACTGGGGCTTCCCCCTAACCAGGACTCCCCCACCAGCGGGGCGCCGCCCCAGCCGGGACAACCTCTAAACTCCCAACCGGTCTCCCGGAATATATGGTAGTGTAGTGCATGTTAGTGTAAGTGAGTGTGTAAGGGGAGATGATAGGACAAGGAAGAGGAAGGGCAGATCGCGCGCGGTCCCTGGCCCGTTTGGTAGGGTACTGCTCCGGCATTCGCCTGGTATTGATCGGATAAACCACGGAAAACCGATCAGAGCAGCTGGCCGCTAGAATTCTTCTCCAGACAGTGACTGAATTCGACCTTGCTGCAAAGCTAGTGTCTAAAATCCTGCCGCCGTCAGGACTCGAACCTAGGACCTCCCGGTCAGAGGCGCTGCAGTGACATCAGTTGATAAACTGAGCGACCGCTCCCGGTACGTTCAGAGAAATTGGCGCAATATTTAAAAGTAAGGATTGTACAAATTTCTCCGGAGTGACTGCACATCACAGGATATCTGAGCCATGACATTCTTTAGTAAAAGTTACGTGACAGATATTGTCACAAATTTAGCTATATTAATTCCCATTTTCTCTTTTAGGCAAATAAATTATCCATTAAAGTGAAATAAGACATCAGACCGATTTCAAAATCTCAATTGAGAGTAATTTTTTGAAAAAAATGAATAAAAAATATTCTTGATTTTGCCATCCTGTTCACATAAGGGTGATACAAATTCATGTACTTCCTACGTTAAGGTTAGAAGGTTGTAAAGAGAAATATTCTTGCCTATTAAAAGCACTGTCCGTATAAGCGATAATTGTTAATTTATTTTGCATTAATGCTAAATACAATAAATAAATAAATAAATAAATAAATAAATAAATAAATAAATAAATAAATAAATAAATAAATAAATAAATAAATAAATAAATAAATAAATAAATAAATAAATAAATAAATAAATAAATAAATAAATAAATAAATAAATAAATAAATAAATAAATAAATAAATAAATAAATAAATAAATAAATAAATAAATAAATAAATAAATGATTTAATAACACAACACAAAACGAAAAAAAGGAAAGAATTTGCCATTCAAACATATTCCTATCACTGAGCAAAGATGTTTATTTAAGGAAGAATTTAGTAAGAAAATAAACATCAAATAGTAATATGTAGTGAAGAATATAAACAATACAATTGTCGGTCATTTGATAGAAACATTTGGCAAACTTATTTTCGTTTAATGTTACTATTCACCGCCTCACGCCGCTTCAGTTTGTGCATGTACACCCCTTCCTACATTTTAAGGGGAAATGAGTGTGGAGTCAGGGGACGTTGCCCGTGCCCGTAGGAGCGCCGGACTGCTCAGGTGGGCAAGTAGCTCGTGCGGGCGCAGTTTGACGAGCCTGCATTTAGTGATCTTCTTACCGGGCTACGGAGTGACAAAGTTTTTATAGAAAGAATTCCAATAACATCCAGAAACTGCCCGTTTTAGTAGAAGAGTCATCGGTTTACAGGTAAATTGTATTTTTCAATGAAAATCAATAAAGCACAAGGGTAATCATTATTTTAAGTAGCCGTAGATTTATGTCAAAGTTGCTACCATACATCTATTACTGAAACATGATCTAATGTAAATGATGCCCTTAAAAGTATTAGCTGTTAACCTTGAACATAAAACTAAAAACAAGGTATTTAAAGCTTTACTCTACATTTCTTTATATTTACCTACAAAATTGTTAAAAAATTATTTTCATACTTTATTTATACTTTTTTAGTTAACTTGTCTAAATGATTAATTCAAGACTCCGCGCAAACGAAGTTGTGGGAACAGCTATTCAATATCTGGTAGAACGCAAGTCTCGTACATTGCGAATTGCAGAATTCCTATCGTGGCGCCAAAACCACTGACATTACTGAGCTAGTTTCCTTCGTTCTAAAGATTATCTCTGCGAATCCTCGCCTGTCAATATTCAGAAACTGTTAATTTTCCGTCTCTGTTGCACTGTTGACCGTGGACTTCAGCCTTATCTCTTTGCGGTTTCGCACAAGCTGACCTCTGGGCCCAGGCAAACATGTTTGCAAGTGAATACTGCATGTGTTGAGCACGTCCTTTGTTTACAGCACTTCATTTCTAACCGTCACTTGTTTCTTTTGCATGAGGTTCTGTGGAGGACTATGAAGGATAAGGTCTACAAAGTACATAGGTGTGAAGTGAAAGGATCACACAAGCATAAAAAACGAATATGTATTTTTTATAAAAGTGATAGTTATAACGAAAACCAAGATACTGAATAAGAAACCCTGTGCATTTCACACTTACTCGTTTAAAACGTCTGTGATTCATTCCTAACTAGAAAACCTAATTTTAAAGAAACGATCATGTATAAAAGATACATTTTGAGAAACTTTTCGTAAATGTTATATTCACAAATGTTTGCTAATTTACTTCGGAAACCTTCACAAAAATATTGTATCATTACTCTGCAAAGTTTCACGCAATCTCAACTAAAAATATATTTCTCTTCGTCCGGGAAGAGAACAGGCCAGGCAAACCTTTGTTCGTTGCAGTAAACTCTCGTAACAGTTGCATTAACTACAGAAAAAAATAAAAACTTAAACAAAGTGCAAACATTCTTCATGTAATGTGTCGACATGCCTTGTAATAAAGAATATCTGAAAAGAACACTTGCACACAATATTTGTATCTTTCATGATGTATTTTTCTTTTTCTGAATGAGCCATAGGGTTGGCAATAAAAATTGTCTTAATTGGGAATATGTAAATTTTATTAACTAGCCCAGAGGTGTCCGTCTTACAAGGCTTCAAGGGCCACAACTGAAACCTTTAATATGGCGTGGGCCATATTTATGTTACTCGAGTGATACACACCTGACGTCTCTCTGTTGATCTCTGCAGTTTGCCAGGCTGCTCTGAAATGGAAGGGAGGATGGAACTATGCGTGATAACAGACCGAACCGCCCATAACGCTGGAAAACACATTGGGAAGAGTTTGATTTTGTGAATTTGCGAGAAAAAATACGTAAATCTAAACTAAACTTTTTTTGCATTAAGTAGTCGCGTGGATTACTCTTGTAATTCTAACGTATTCGTTCACTGTTTACAGCGAGAGTTGACGAACTTTTCTGCACCTTTCGTAGAAAGACTCAGCTATCGAATTACAGCGAAATATGACTCAAGTGATAACTGCTGCACTAGTGATAAGCTCCGGAAACAGCTTGGATTACAATAATAATTCATTCGACCACTCGCGTTTCAGTTTCTGACCTAAGCCATGAATATCGCTGCAATCGATGCTCTGAATGTTTATGCCAAGTACTACAGTAGAGGAAAGTTGACCAGAAGTGGATGTCTAAAGGATCTTGCTTTGTCCATTACGAAACCAGAATGAAAAAGAAGATCGAGAGGAAATTTATGTCGACAGCAATAAGAACACGCGGGAAACTTCTACTGAAAACCCAGAAGGGGCAGAGGGTTTATCAGAGTCATCAAAGGGCAACATGGGATGTTATCTCTGTGGATATCAACGAAACAAGAACACTCGATAATACTGCGAAAATTGTTTCCAGTGAGTGTACCACATTCAGAAAATTTGTGAGATATTCATCTGATTTGTCTGATTCATTTGATGTTTAAACAATTGGGTCAAACTTCTTTATGTAATCATCGTAATGCAAACTATAACAAGTGCACCACGCATATAGAGCACAGGAAGTTTCAAAAATAAAAATCTACCCGCGTGTATTTTCCTATATTTGTTTAAAGGCATAACACGTGAATTTTTATGTAACTTTTCATAGCATTGGTAATATTTCAACGTTCTATTAAATTATTTAGTATTTTGTAAATGTTCAGTGTTTTAGATATTTAGGCTCGTCCATATTTTAATCAAAAGACAATTTGTTTGTGAAGTATTGTTAATATGAACTTTTAAAAACTCTATACTAATAAAAGTGAATTCCATGACATGTAATCGACATCGATTCCACAAAGAGGAGTGTATGAATTGATATGAAAAATTAGGCCATTAGGAAAATAGAAGGTAAAGCCAGAGAGAGATAGAGCTAAGAAAGAGAGAGAGGGAGGGAAAAAGAGAGAGGACAGAGAAAAAACCATACTTCTACAATTCTTCTTCTGCGGCAGCAACGCGCCAGGTACACCCTAGTGGATTACAATTGTAATACATGCGACCACTCGCGTTTCAATTCTGAGCGCGACCATCGAAGGGTAAAGGGGGTGTTGACTCCGGCAGGGCGCGTTCGTTAAGCGCACAATGTTCTCGCCCGACATGGATGCAAGGCATTTCACTTTTGCCAAAAACACCTTTCGCGAGCCACAATCAATGGCACCACGGGTCGCCTGTTGGACAACCCTGAAATAGCTTACGACACACGGCATTGCTCGGTATATTTGAGTTATAATGCTTCTCGCCAACACCAATAACGACACTTTCTTCGCGTGTTTGGGTGGAAAGCGTAAAGTGCAATGAATATTACAATTGCTTTCAAGTGTTTGACGAATTTTACGTTTTGTCTTTGTTAACTGTTGGTATTTTAAAATCAGACGGAGTTACATTTATTTCGAACATATCAGGGAGCATTGTCAATGTTTCTGAATATTTTGGATCGAAATATTTGAATGATGAATTGATGGATTGAAATCTTTGAACGAAATCATTAAAAGATTTCATTCAAAGAGAACAAAATAAATTCTATTGGAGAGGAAATATTTTTATCAATTCCCGCCATGTCCACCTTTTTCTATTTCTGGTGCATCCTCGCGCCCCTCTGCCTTGCACTGTTTTCACCCCAACAATCCCGCTTTACTTCACTCACTTTGTAACTAAAATAATGAAGACATCTGAACTCAAAGAAAAATACAATACTTTACTCACGTCTACGCTTTCTGCAGAGATTGATAAATCGCACTAATACAATTAAGTACACTTCCCTTCAAAAATCATCCATTCTTTTACCGTTTTAGCATTAAAACTTTACATCATTCTTATTATTTCAGTTTCGCTCTTGCAACTCACAAATACATCTTCGGAAGAAATCATGCTCAACTTACTACAGCGGAACCAAACTTTATTTTGTACTGAAACAGAACAAATAATATACATTTATACATTTGTATTATTACAAAAAAACATTTTAACTTAGGCCTAGCTTTACAATTAATATGGTATAAGTGAAGAAAGATTAGTACACATTATTATCAAATAGAAATAGTTCACAGGAAAATGAGTGTGCTAAAAAACCATTCACCATTTGTAACAATATTCTGCACCAATCTATTTCACGTTATACTTCTATTAAATCTCTTCTCTCAGCTCAGTTCTCTTCTCTCGGCTCACTTGTCTCATAATTTGACTACAACAATGGCCGTTAGCTTAGATAAACTTTGTATACAACTCAAAATTGTTATTTATGACATTAATGGTAAAAGTGACATTTTATATTGCGAGTACGGAAAAGAAAATAGAAAAATAAAAAACGTTTTACCACGTATGTTATACAGTATTTTTTAGACCGTCTTATTGATTTTCCTTTTATTTTAATTCAATTATACAAATAATTTATTTGGATACTATGTTACGTAAGTTCAGAAGTAGCTGATACGTTCAGACGAAAGTAACTTGTTTTCTTTGTTGCATTCTCAGTTTTATCTGAACATTTGAATATCGACTTACTATTAACAGTGCTAAATTTATACTTTTAGCACGCTGTGCATGCCCTAAAAGTAACCGTTATTACTAGTGGCTGTCTAAAAACAATTTCGTAATTCTGTCAAAAAATCACATTTTGTGGTACATTTTTTAAACTTAGTCGTCCAAAAGTATTTTTGACAAATTGCATCGCTCTCGTTTTTGTACATTTTGAAGACGCGTCTTCACTGGCGACGCAAATTTATTTCAACTACTACCGCATTGTCTACAAAGTATCTATTTGTGTTAACAGGCATTTTGTCGGCTTCTGTACGTTACTAACTTTCGGATTCACTGTCGTGCAGTGATTCTAATAATTCCTCTTTTTGTCTGTTATCTTTGCCTTAGAACCATCAGCTCGCATAGAATCCCCTTGCAAGAGATGTATAGTTCCATTTGAAAAAAAAAAAAGAAAGTTTCTTCAGCATCAGTAAAATACAAATGGAACTGAATGCAAGTATAAAATAATCCCAGTCCCTCATGCGCTTCCGTGAAAACTGCATTTCAATAACTTCAACCGTTCACAAACTACAGCAGATGGCAAAGTTACGTGTCTCATACTGTGTATTGCTTATTAAATATATAAAATTAAAACTTCAAAACGTATATTCAACAATATTCAAAAATATTTATTTAATTCGTATGATTAAATTTAAGTAAAATTAACTCGCACTAATATTGCAAATCCGATGATTAGTTTTCCGCAATCCATTCAACAAATAGATGAGGTAGACGCAAGGGTTTTTTCATTTTCTCCACTCCAGTAGCCCTGGAGAGGCGGGAATGCATTCAAAGATTGAGAGTACATTTTCGCTTGAGCCTATCAGGCTTTTGAAGCTTGGTGAGGGCGATATTTTAAGTAAACTACTTATATAAACTTATAAGCCTCTTGGGCTTACTTTAGATACATTAAAAAATTTTCGTTGGTATTTAAAAGTTCTTTATTTATTTTATGTCTTCATCATGGTATTCTATTTCTTTGTTTATTTCATTCACACTTTCATTCATTCTTAATGTATATGTACAACTCATTCATACATCACTACACTACACTAATATACACTGGGGGACGGAAGATGGCACCGAGGCGTCAACGCGACTTCGTTCCAGCCACCGGATTTCCGCGCGAATAATATTCCGCATGAGCGCGTATCATGTGTTCCGCGTGCTCGGTGCACGCAGCGCCGTGCGCTCACGTGCGTGCCAGCAACGGGACATCCGCGCGGGAATTGGAAACGCCCAGTCGCGTGAGTCGATGACTCGTTGGCGCTCGTTGACTAGCCGGAAACGGCGTGTGACGAAAATTGTCATTACTTCATGCCCTTCATTTCATGCACAGAAACTTACTACGAATGAATAGACTTTTTTGTATTAATTGAAAAGGTTTCGGAAATGTCGAGTTAGATCATAAGAGAGGGAGTCAGTGAGTGGGTGAAATACAAATTACGTGGTATTTGTAGAGTAGGTGAGAGCTAATTCCCCATAACTCCTTTTTTATCTTTATATCAACTGACAATGACAAATCGTGTGACATGACCGATTTATCTTTGCAGTTTCGAGTTCACATATATGAGATCAAATATCTTTCCTTAAATAGAAAACTTGATATATTAATTGCTGGTACTTCTTGCACTAAAAATGTTAACCGTCTTGTATACAACAAAATAAGTCAGAATAGAGAAAGGTAAAGCGAGAAGAATCGCCGATTATTTGACAGAAAATTTGTTTTTTGTAGGTTCCTGGCCCCCTAAAAAGTGAATTATTCATGCTCCTAGACTTAGTACATTATCCTCTCTTATAATAAATTAACGTTATAATCAATAATCGTCAGAATCAATAATCGTCGTAATCAACGTTTCACAGGACCTTAATACCAAAAAATTTTTCCTCAAAACGACTGTCTCTTCCGTCCATTTTTAAACAACACTAACGCCCAAATCCTACAAAGGATTGTCACCAAAATGGATATTCCCCGATTGATCTGGCTAATGTCGTGGTCCCTTATATTTAAAAAGGATATTTTAATTTTTGGCATTGAAGCTCCTAGAACATTTTCGGAATTTTCTCAAAAATGGATACGATTCTTTTATATATTTGTTCTGGAATAAATCAATAGATTCATTGATTGTTAGTAATTCCGGACGCTTCAGCTACTGAAGTCATGAGTCCCGTAGGTTTAGTAGATGTTTTTCATCGAGAGGCCGTGATCTTCCGCCACTGGATGGCGAGATCCGGCGCTGACGTACCGTCGACAAGCGAGGTTTTCCCTAACCAGGTATCTCCCTCCAGCTGGGCACCGCTCCAACCGGGTCAAGTTCAAAGTCCCCGCTCGGACTCCCGGCAGGTGTGGCAGTATAGCGCATGTTAGTGTTATTGTGTGTGTGTGTGTGTGTGTGTGTGTGTGTGTGTGTGTAAGGGGAGAGGATAGGACAAGGAATGGGAAGGACAGATCGCGCGCGGTCCGTGGCCCGTTTGGAAGGGTACTGCTCCGGCATTCGCCTGGTGATGATCGGAGAAACCACGGAAAACTACCGATCAGAGCAGCCGACCGCTAGAATTCTCCTCCAGACTGCGACTGAATTCGACCTAGCTGAAAACCTAGTGTTGAAAATCCTGCCGCCGTCGAGACTCGAACGCGGCGACGTCGAGACCCGAGACGTCGACGCCCGGTCAGGGGCACTGCAGTTATGGAATGAAGGTGCACGCAAATAAAAATAACGTTGAGGGGATACAAATGACGAAGAGTCGGTCAAGTCATGAAAACCTCTCAATTTTCAATAATTCCAAAAGTTAAAAAAAAAAAAAAATTGCCCATTCTTGCCATCACTACATTATTAAAGATCAGATTATATTTTTTCTGATGCAATTTGATCTTCATAATTAGATCTTTAAATGTCACGCAAAACATTTAGAAATATGAGTATTTTCACATATGTTTTAGTAAAATCGTGTCAAAAACAAAACCACAACAACAACATACATAACCACGGTCTTCTCAAAAACTGTCCCTTTTCTCTTTCTAATTGAAGCCGCTAAAGTTTCAAAAACAGCAAAATTTCAAATTTTTGGCCAATCTCTCTTGCATCTTCAATATTGAAATTAGATATTCTTTTGTTAATGCAAACTATTCCTCAATATTGTGTTTATCTTTAAATCATTTTATGTATATTGCTTCTAAAAGTATTTTGGAGAAGATATGTTTTAAATATAAGAATGATGTTACATATTACAAAGTCTTCCACGTATGAAATCGTAATGGTACAGTAGCCGTCAGGGTTTGAATCCCATCATTCTAGGGGGATTTTTTTACATTTCTTTCCTAGATTAGAGCAAAATGCACTCATAAGTACAGTGAATGTTCGATTTTCTTTGAAACCTGTGAACTAGATGCCCCCTTCTTTTTCTTCTGGATATCAATGTAGCATTAATAGTAATAAATACAACTTCGCTATGCGCTATAACTTGGGATTTCCTTTTGTTAGTTGTGGTAGAAGAAGAGTCGGAGATATGGATTATTATTTTTTAGCAGTACAAAAAATTCACATCTGTAGGTCGTTAACCGATTCAAAAAGTTTTCTGTAACTCGGGAGCGAAAATATCTAGTTTCCAAATATTGCTGTACTAACCTCGTTTTGTTGTACTTTTATCCATCATTCGAGTGTTTATGGTTAAAGGGTGAAAAAGAATTTTGTAACTCAAGAAAATGTTCACTCCCCTATGTCACATACAGTTTTTACTATTCTTTGATCATAAACTGACTTTGAAAATGAAAATCAAACTTTCAAAATTGCAAATTTGAAATGCCTTTGCCTCTGTGTACAAGATGCCTGAAGAAATAATTGAATACAATTTGAAATGTGCATATAACATTGCGATACGTGGCAAATAATACGAGAAAGTAAGCGCTGTTATAGCTCCACAAATTTTGTTTAAGTATATCATACATATCATCAGCAGATTTTAAAAATTAAAGGTTACATACCAAATATTGACCGTTTCTTTTACTGTTTTTTATATATTAATTTTACCGCTACAAATGTTTGGAATATTTCCGGGATAAATTACAAAAATAGTAATTATTAGGTAACACTATTTTTGGGCCTTTCTTGTATTTTCATGTAAAACAGGGATGGGTAACTCTTCGCGTAGTCATGGATGGTTCGTGTGGAGAAAAGATACTGGCTGTGGCTTCTATTTATGGTTGGTTCGCTTCTTTCCTTTGGCTAAATTTAACACCCATTCAGGTCATCGATCTGAGCATTTCAAAAGGACATTCGCCCTCCTCCGCCAGAAACACACATAGCCAATTTCCATCCAGTGGTGTGATGTAGAGCTTTTGAGGAAACATTTCCTGTCAGATTACAAATTTTAAGATGATCTAGTCTGACTGGTTGAGTGAGTAGTACCTAACCACACGAAAGGGAACGGTCCATTAAGGAGTCATGATTGCGAAAGCATGAGCTCCACTACTGAAGCAATCGTTTAGAGGTCGTTGCTCTTTATGAAAATTGACCCTTAATAAAGATTAAAAATTCTCAATGTCTTATTTTCCTGAGATAACAGTGTCTAAATCTTATTTCACCTACCAGGAGCGGCAGCTCAGTGCATTAACTGATGTCACTGCAGCGCCTCTAACCGGGGGGTCCTAGGTTCGAGTCCTGACGGCGGCAGGATTTTCGACACTAGCTTTTCAGCAAGGTCGAATTCAGTCGCAGTCTGGAGGAGAATTCTAGCGGTCGGCTGCTCTGATCGGTAGTTTTCCGTGGTTTCTCCGATCAACACCAGGCGAATGCCGGAGCAGTACCCTACCAAACGGGCCACGGACCGCGCGCGATCTGTCCTTCCCATTCCTTGTCCTATCCTCTCCCCTTACACACACACACTTACACTAATATGCACTATACAACCACATATCCCGGAAGACCGGTCGGGAGCTTAGAGCTTGTCCCGGCTGAGGCGGTGCCCCGCTGATGGGAGACTCCTGGTTAGGGGGAAATCCCACTAACCGACGGTAGGTCGGCGCCGGATCTCGCCAACCAGCAGGGGAGGATCACCGCTATCTCCCGAGAGAAAAAAACATGCACTACACTAACGGGAGTAAGGACCAGAGCAGTTGACGCGCCCGGAAACACGAAAAATCAATAAATCAATCAATTTATTTCACCTATTCAAACAGCCGTTATCGAACCTTTCGGGTGATATAATATGTGGAATGGTAAGTGCCTTATCAGCAATTATGATGTCCCGATACTTTTTCCTTCCTTGACAGATTCTTCCAAAACTCTCTGTGAATTGAGAAATATGCTATATCTAGATTGAGTCTACAGGTGAATGTTTCTTAAAAATTCACCACTCATTAGTGACATGATTAGATAACGGAATCTTCAAAGCTTATGTTATTGTCACTCGTATAAAGAGTTGGTAGAAAAACATCATTTTATCGCCTCTATTATGAGTCGTAGTCGTTCGCAAGTCGTTAACGTGATGTGTACATTATAATCTAGTGGAAAAATACAATGCGAATGCGATTATTATCGAAAGGGTACTGTTTTGTTGCGGAAGAATATTTTAAGGTTGTTTTGCATCGACGGAATTTTACTTGGAGTTGCATTTCCTCTCGTTTTAAAGGCGGTACGAAACTTTCCTTAAGTATTAAGCTTGTTAGAAATTAGTAGAAACTATACAGTAATAATTTCCCATCTTGTTCATAATTCATCCACGTTACGTGCAATCATTTGATATAGTGAAATGAGTTTGCAAAAACGTCTGCCAGTGAAAGTTGCTCGTACCATCTGTTATCAAAAACTATTAATCACTTTCGAATCTTATAAAGCATTTCAGTGAATATCGGATTTAAAGGAAAAAATTAAATCATCCGGAAGAAATATATCAAATGTCTCTTCAAAATTTGTCTTCTTGGCATTTAAGAAAATATGACTTTTTAAGTGCAGCTGTAAGGATAACACTCTTTCTGACTACTTTTCGACAATAGTCATCTCAGAGGCTCAAAAATGAACGTACTATATTGAAGGTGCTACAAAAAATTGAAATAGTGTGTCACGGATTATTGACTTTACATTAATTTATTATTTTGATCAAAATCAATTCGAAATCCACTCAGATTCTCGCTTTAATTGATTATCAAATATTTTCTCTACTCTGTTTAGGAGAGCATTGAGAAATAATGTGAATGCAAGTAGCACAAAGATCCACCCATTATTTATGAACATTTTTGTCATATTTTTTGTGTATTGATTGTTTTAACGCCACTTTTCATTCTTTGTCATTGTAGAATCAGCAGTTTGCAAATATCTTCAAAGATGAAATTTAGGTTTTTCACAATATTTTTACCCAGAACAATTTAAAAGCTTGTAATAAAATCTTCACTAACTTTGTTAGTTTTTAGTTTTAATTACTTCTTTAATTTCTTCAACAATGTGTTATGTCGTTTAGGTATTCATTATTTTTTGGAATTTCATTTTCATTTGCACGTTAATCGAAGGATTTTGACAGTATTTCATGTTTTCCAGTATTGTTGAATGGTTTTCTCACTTTAAACTCATCACGTCTATCTCAGCATATCCTAGGTGCTTGATAGTCTTCTAGCTTCCCCTTACAAATCCGATAAAACTTTTTTTTTTATAAAACTATACATTTCAATGCAACGCCACGTCTCAAAGGATATTTTAACTCCCTGATTAAGTGTATTCTCCTCGAATATTTCCTTTGTTGTTTGAATTGTTCGTAACGGCCGTCCTTTCAAAGGCCACATTTTCCATTGTTTTGTTCTTCTTATCGCTTTGCTTCTCCAATTCCATTCCAACAAAATGTATTTTTAGTTTTGTCTGAGTTAAATATTTTTTGGGATATTCAATCCCTGTGCCGTTCACCCTGACCAGGGTTTTTCGAGATTTCCTTATCAGGCGGGCGAATACTGAGATGGTTCTACTAAAACGCCGCGACCGTCAAAAAGGAGTTGCTAGCTGAATTTGGTAACTATGTGAAGTCACAAAGGTTAAGCGAGTTCAAGACATCGCGGTTGTCTCACCGATTAGGAACCCCGGGATCTAACGGCGCCGAGACCAATTGCTTTACGGAACATATAACGGCTAAATGCAAATACAAAAATTCGCTGTTAAAATTCATTACACTTGCACTGCCACGATACGTTGTAAGAATTATTAACATTAATTTCCTAGGCGCTTTATCAATTTACTTCCCATATTTCAGATCATTAATTCGCGAAATCATAAAAATAAACTCGAGAAATTACTGAGAGGGTGCAGGAAAGTTCCCAAGAGACACACTAAACTATACGCAATTGTATGCCATATTACTCGAACAAGAAGAAGCATCGAATGTAAACGACATGGAAACGACCCTGAGAATTCCACAGCCAAGAACGGAGTATTCATAACAAACACAGAATTTGTAGAACTCGTTTTCCCGGAAAATTACTACGATCTTACGCTTCACAAATGAGGTAAATTCCTAACCCTTCCACTAAACATTTCCCACATACATTTTCCGTCTTTCAGTTGCATGAGCATATCAAAAGCGGAAAACCCTAGTTACGAAACCATACGTGGTTCATTTATTCGTAAATTCCCGCTGTGACGTCTGTTTCATTGAAACTGGACGCTGAAGCAGCGCTGCAGCAAGCGAGGAGCGGAGCAAACGACGTGCGTAGATGGTGAGATGTCTACGCACTGATGCGGTCGCACGGTGGCCGGTGCGTGGACTGACGTATTACGTCGTCCGTCACTTCCCGTCGTCCGGCCGTGCATTGGCCGTGCAGTGAGGCGCGGCGCGGCGCGGCGCTGTGCGGAAGGGCGCATGGCGTGTTGACGGAAATGATTGCGAAGGTCGCGAACGTCATATGCAAGTCGGATGCACACGTACACACAAGGAAGGAAGGAGACCTATTGTTCGTAAGTACAAGTAAATTTATCTCTCGATGATTTGGCTTTCTATATGAAAGATGCATTCACTGAATTACTCTTCAACGTCTTTTCTTTTTTTATAATTTTTTGGTCGGTTCTGTAAACTATGGCCACGTGATATGATAACCCTATTGCGTCGAGTCGCAGGCACATGTTTCCCAATCGCACAGTGAGAGTAGAGTACGCTCGAAATATCTGTGCACTCGACTGCGGTTAAATTGCGAGTCAATAGCAATATCATGAGCGAGTACATGATAACATTATATGCATATTAAATCGCGTTGGCTCGCAATTTAACGGTAGTTGAGTGCACAGATATTTCTTGCGAACTCGATTAGTAAATAGTGGAAAGGAATACTACGGCCGAGAGGGCCCAAGGTGATATTTCTGGCCACTACAGAGCAGGATTGCTCAACTCCAAGATTTCGAGCCAAACTGTCTGCGGGCCCCGCGTTTCTTTTTCCTTTCACTATACCACACTCCATTACTCTTCCTCCTCCCCTCTATCAGCAACTAGAACCTCCCCCCGCTCGCCTGCCCTTGGACTGGCTCGACAAGCAGTGAACTTTACTTGTACAGTCAAATGGTAGAAAATAGAGGAAAGTTTTGGTGTAGTTTTGTTATTTGCTTTCTTTTTTGCGGCGGTTGATGACGAATATCAGGTTTGCTAACAAGAAGTTGTCCCGGAAACTTTTTTAACCAACATTTAAATTAATCAGGGCTTTTTCTTAGTTTTCAAAATAACTCAAAAGTCACCCAATTTTCGTATTGGTCCGATGTGACATAAAAGATAAATTAACTTCATGTAATGTTAGTAAGAATGTTCATCCAATTAACGATTTAGCCGTGAGAGCAATGCGAAATTTGGTGATGTAAGCAAAATCCCAGCAAAATGGGAATCATCGTACTTTTGTAAAGGGTAACCTGATATGAAATGAAATTGGAAAAAACTGCCTACATTTTATGTGTTAAAGGTTGTTTTTTTATCTAGGATCAATGGTATCGCCGTTAATGTGCAAAATATGCCTCGATGTTACAGTAACACTCCACATAATCTCACTCACTCACTAAAGCACCTTCTGAATCAGTTTACATTTGAATTGGAAAAACAAAACTGGATAATTAATAACGGTAATTAATAAGGAAAAAACAGATAAATATTTTGGAAAACGAACTTCACCTTCACTGACGCATAGGTTTCAAAGGCCCTAGTTGCTACATACTAATGGCATTCGTATTTTTTGTTATTGCTGGTTGTTTTTTTTTAGTTATTTCGTAAACAAACTGAAAGAAGTCGTGATTTTTACACATTTGTTGCTTAAAAACGTGTTTCCAGACAACACTATTCTTGGTAAACCTTAACACTCTTAAAACATTCAAACTAACAACAACTAAGCAATTCAATGTCCAAGTTGAATACGTCATCAAACAGGGGTTATTACCTCATAAACGTTTTTGACAGAGAGTCTGTCCATGAAAATTATGTTGAATACGTGTCAATATCAATCAAAAACAGTAGAAATATTTTATTGCTAACCTGAAGTGCTTAGCATAGCAAAGGGTCCATAAAACTTGCGTACTTGGTGCTTGACGACACAATGATGCAAACGAAGTCCAAAGAAAATTTTCGCGCTAACACGAATAATAAAAGCAGTTAATAGCAATATTGATTGCAAAGCTTTTATCAGCAGGAATGACATGCAAACAAGCGAATGAAGGCGCAGACACTCCAATAATGATCAGCAAGCATGCAAATATGTCCTTTTTGAAACAGAGAAAAAATTTCTTTACTCATATATTACTCCTATAAGTGAAACAATAAGTGATAATCTTGTTTTCTTTCAAGTTATGAGTGGCAGCGAAAACACCTTGGCATTGGTAAAGCACGTAATAATGAATTTCTGACTGACCAAAAACTCCAATCTTTCTGACTCTAACGTTATTCAAACTCTCCAACGCAATTCATGCTGGTGAACAGTTTGTGGTGTCACAATTTGGCTCCAATGGGAAGAACCAAAGCTAGCCTTGTAACCGAAGGCAGATATAGGACATATAGTCTCTCACTTAATATTCGGTTCACTCTAATGTATCGAAATGGATCTGGAATAGTTTACTGACTAGACATAGAAACGCGAAAAGTACGCAAAACGTTGAATGTTTAGAGCGCGAAAGAAAATATTTTGGTTCGCAAGTGTGCTCAAAATGTCCATAGACCTTGCCACTTTATTATCCGGTCAACTATGGAAATCGTTTTTTGTTATGTTTATCATTTGTGCTGAAAGAGATAAGAGGCGCTGCAGCTGCACATCACTTCATTCTTCACTTACACGTTATTCTAGTGGTGAAGAGTTCGGGTCACTTCTCCTTGTGAGGTGAATGTACTACTATGAATTGAATTGAATTTGCCTTATTTTACGTGGCGAGACTCGAGCCATGAGGCCTGCTCTTTCGTCAGACCAAACAAATTTCTACGCTCCTTTTACCAACCATGGGACAAAGAAGGTATTACTTGGGCGACGAAACAGGCGATTTGAATTTAGCTCAGAGGCATCATTTAGGCTTGCGGATCTTTTACATGCAGTAAATCTACTAACATGGGGCAGCCCATGGGGCCCTCCGAAGGAAGGCGTACGATTTACGAAGAATTTTTTCGCCCTGAAAAATCCACGGCTTCGATCGGGCTCGAACCCGCAAACTTGGGTATAACAGTCCGATACGCTAACAGTTACACCATCGCCGCCGCAGATATGGGTCTGCAAGAACGGAATACTTCATTTGACCAGCGATAACTTGATGTGATTAGCCTTGAAACAGCTATTCTACGAAATTGGCAAAATGCTTAATCTGCCACAAACTGTAGTTCACGACATCGTAACGCGATACAAATGGGAGGATAGAATAGAAATATGCCGCAAAACAGATTTTTTCTAGAGAAGAGAGAGATGGCTAATCGAGGAAGTAATAAATAATCTTGGATTAAGTGCGCCGAAAAGTACTGCTAAGTTAGAAGAATGTGAAAAGAAAGTGCACTCTGAAACTGTGAGGAAAGGCTAACAAACGTAGGATTAAATGAAGATCAGAAATAAGTCATTTATAAGCGAAAATTTGAGTTTAGTGAGATAGTATAGTAGAGTAGTAGTAGTAGTAGTAGTAGTATTAGTAGTAGTAGTAGTAGTAGTAGTAGTAGTAGAAGTAGTATAGAGTAAATAGTAGGTAGTACAGTATAGCTATAGTAGTACAGTAGTAATATAGTAGTGGTAGTAGTACTAAAGCGAGTATTCTACAGCTTTCGCCGTTTCTCACTACCTAATCTCCATTTATTTCGATCTTCTAAATCTCTTGCCACCGTATTGATCTTACGTCTTCTCCCACTTCCTTCTTGTTTCCTCTATATTTATTATTCTGATTTTTGTACAGGTAAATATAACACAATCATTCATGGTACAATGCAATCTCCTCTTTTCTAACCTGACAACTTGTGAAATAGCTGTCAGGTGGGAAAGAGTATCTCAAAGCAATCTGGCAATCGGTAATATTTTAATACAAAATTAATTGTATTTATTATCTGTATTATTAACGTTTTAGTTTTCTCTCTTTGTAGTGTTTTATTAATTTATTAGTAAACTATGTCTTATGTAAATAAAAATGTTCAAAGGAAAATGGGGGTCCAGTAATGTAGTTGCCTCCCTTCTTGTATTAGGCTGCTCACGTCCAGTATGTTCAAATGAGATTTGTGATTTTCCACGATCTGTTTCTGATGTTTTCATCAAGTCTCATTGAGTTTCTGTTATTTATTTCTCTTCGAAGTACGTATGTATTTCTGGAAACAGGTTTATACAGAAAGAACTTCCAAACTAGTCGAACAGGTATAAACGCGGTTTCTTGCCTGTTCCAGAAGACATCATTATTAGTACTCAAAAACCTGCAATGCTGTTCTAGCTCAAAGACGGCGATCACTGAAAATGCTTGAAAATATTGTTCTAACTGATGTGTTTTCCGGAACCTGAGAAATGTGTGTCTTAGTGTATATTTTGGGTTTACGAAGTATATCGTATTTATTTCTCAATGTATCTCAAATTGATTTAGTTTCACACACTTCACTTCACTTTACTCTTACACGTCAAACACACTACTTTCGCCGTATCATCAATTTTGCACAAACTTTTTTCTACCTCTGAAATAAGTGAATCACTTGACATTTTTAGTACATCAAAACTGTTGTCACGTACGTTATTTGTCAACATTTACATCAGGTTTCATTTTACATCAATTTGAAAATCAATCATTAATCAACCAAAAATAAATTCCTGTATCTGTCAATGAAATCTTCTCGAAGAATAAGTTCACCATACATCAACAAAAACAGAACGAAGCATAAAAAGAATCGTAAGAAACTTAGAAGCGTCCCAAATGCATAGAAAATGAGCTATCATTAAATGCCGATAATTAGAGGAGGTCTTACGTCGCCAACAAGAAATATTAATATAGCGCTGTTAAATTGCATTGCAACAACTTCATAAATGAAACTGAAAACTAGACAGTTCACGGCAAACAACAGAAAGTAACGGACGAAGTGGGTCAAGATCCGCTTGCCACCAGTCGTTGCCATCCTTGTAATGAGTAAAGTGAAATGACTGCTCCTTCGCGAACAGTCTTTTACATGCAGGTGGTCAAGAATATTTAAACTTTCTACAAATTTCGCCAATTCAGCAGTTCAAATGAAAATCAAACCCGTAACTTTTGTTTAGGCTATCTTCGATTCCAGCAACAATTTAAAGACAAAACTTTTAAGGCATTTTTGAGAGAATTTCGCGACCGTCTTAAGGGCTTGAAGTAAAGTCCTCCACCCAAAAAAAGGTTAATTTCAAATTTATGGGGCATTAAACACACCAGATCTATTGGGGAATATTCATTTTGAAAAAAAGATGCTTTTGTTGTTTACATGGTCAGATAAGGACAACAAGGACAGACACTTCCATTTATCAGTGCTTAAGGGACTTACCAGGCCCTTTCATGGTAATTATTGCTTCACTGAGGACAATTTCTAGTGAAAAGCACATTCATTGATAGATTGATTAATATTTCCTGGTAAGTCAACTGCTATGGGTATTAATCCCGTCAGTGTAGTAAATGTAGTGTGTCTGGAAATGGCGGTTTCCCTAACCCACTGGATAGCGAGATCCAGCTCCGACCTACTGGTCAGCTTGCGAGTGAATTCTTCCTCAAGGTTTCTGTCCCTGTGGGACATCGCATCTACCGAGACACGCTCTAGGCTCACGACAGTGGTGGCAATGCAGTGCGTGTAAGCTTAAGTACCTAGCTAGAATCGAAACTCCGTCGGGACGCGAACACGGACTTTCCGGTCAGAGTCGTTGCACAGGCAGCAGCATTGTTGTCTCTGAGCCAAACTCAGAAGCTCCATCGTGTGCCCCAAACATCACGCCCAGGTAGCCCCTAGATCCATCTCGGTATAGAGAGCCAGTTCCTCAATTACGCAGATTACACAGATCTTGCACACAGGTACGGGAATATAGGAGAACTAGGGGGGACTATTACACGCGCACGTTTTCTTGAGCCTCGATATAGTTACCCCACTCCTTTATAAACATTAGTTGTATTCAGAATACCGGCAACGAGCGTTGTTGACAAAATCTGGTGACCATAAATGTTTGCTTTCGTGTAATAAAAACTATTTTGCAAGGAAAACGAGTTACAGATTTGATATTATAGTCCTGTGGTCAACATAACAAAACACTTACTCTTCTCGCATCATGAGAAGTCAGGGCTTAAGAAAACATGCGCGAATAATACGTGACGCACGACGGACTGGGAATGTTCCGAAAGTTTCCAAATGAATATATATTTTGCACTTCTACGCTTTTCTGAAAGCCACTTTTCTATTAAACTATTAGGAAAACAAAAATTGACAAATGTGAAAAAGTAGGAATTATTTTACGAAACACAATTTCCTCAAAGTTAATGTTACAGGAAGAGAATATAAACCATTGAGCTATGTGAACGATCAGTATATTTTATATTTGACAACATTTTTGAAAACATGTTTAATTTTGAGAAATTTCTCAAAATTCATTGATGCAATATCGAAAGTTTAAAATTTTAAAATTGTTTTCATTGTTCAATGGCTATTAAAAGTTCAAAGGTCATTGGTATAGATTCAGTGTGCAAATATGATCATTACAACGCACCTCAAACACAAAATAAGGTCACGTAATATAAATGGAAGACACCAAATGTACTTAATATCACTACTCGGGGACTAGAGGCTCGTGCAACTACCTGGCGTCCCAGCCCATCCTGACGGCCATGGGCTCGTGAGACTTGCGGTAAGCGGGTCGCAACCCTCTTACGCCATGTGTTGGCATTCTCTACCTCCGAGAAGCTTTCACATTATCTCAAACCATAAAAATGGTATATGACAGTGAAAAGCGCCCCATGCTTGCCCCATCTGGGAATCGAATCCGGGGGCGCGGCTCGGAAAGCTATCTCGCTGGCCATCAGCCGCGCCATAAGTGGGAGGTAATTATTATTATTTATATTTACACATTGCTGGTTCACAGGAAGACCTGGTTCTCAATAACATCGGGCTTTTCACTAAATGTGTTATTTGCTATTTATTTACGAATCGAATTATTATTATTATTATTATTATTACATGTGTAACCATCATTATCTTCACGCTACACATTATCTTCCGAGGCCCAGTGGCATTTATCCTGGAGAGATTAACGTGTGTCATTACGGGGATCAGTTTTTTTCGGCAGTAGCCCTTGATAATACAAGGTTGTTAAGCCTAAAATTATGAAGTGTTAGGATGATGATGATGATGATGATGATGATGATGGGCGAAGGGACATTCACAAATTCGACCATGCCTACGGAGGACTAGAACCTGCAGTCTCTTCGATGCAGATGACGACTGCCACAACCTTCTGCTCCACAGGGTCGGATTATTATTATTATTATTATTATTATTATTATTATTATTATTATTATTATTGTTGTTGTTGTTGTTGTTGTTGTTGTTGTACATAACCGTAATATATTTACAAGTGATCAGCCGGCTAGTGGCACAGAGGTTTGAAGCAAGGTACGCCGATACTAACGCTGTGGGTTCGCATTCCTTGAAGCTCTGAGGGGGGAATTCCAGTCCCTTGTATATTGTATTATATTTACTTTGTTTTTATAAAATTAAAATTTGTAAAGAAAAGTTATGATTAGAAAAAACAGTAAAAATTAGGGCGGATAACAATACTATATAAAATATAAAAATCTTACTGGTAATCTTGAATAAAAAAAGAAATCCAAAGTTAACTTAAATCAAATAACCATTTATTAACAAAAATACACTACACACTCTATTTGAAGTCTTCTGATTCTTCCAATCCGAAATCTATTATTACAACTTAAATTTAATGAATTCTTGAACGTGAACAACAAAAGTGAATTAAACTTATAAATGAAACAAATAATGATTAAATACACAAGAAAGATTATCTTGAATAATAATTAACTGAATCTCCTTACACCCAGGTGAATGATAGAAGCACCGAGATATGATCATGTGCTACCACGGACGGGGATGATATGAATAAAAGTAAGAAAGAACGAGAATGAGCAATTGCTTCTTTTCATAAGAATAGCTAGTGGTGCTACAGAATGGTACAGACTCTCTGGTAGTAAGGTGTTCTAATTTCCTTGGTGTGGACTGGCTTGGTCTTGCCTCATCCTCTTGCCAGCTGCCATCTATCGCCGCCCAAAGTAGATGTTTTTGAAATTTTCTCAACATTTCGGTTTCCTAATTGGAGAGCCGAAATATTACTTTAAGAATATTAAAGAAGAGTAACTACTCGTCCTACATGACAATTTTAAGTTGAAAATTTAGAGCCGTTTTTAAGAAAATGGCATTTAGGTGTTACTGTAAATGCGAAATTTGAAGCTCTTTTTCTAGGAATCTATTGAGTTTTCGAAAAATTCATTTGAAGTCTTTTAAACCTTTTACTTATTTTAACCCATCTAAATCATATTAATGATGTGAGACATTTAAAAAAATTACATATGTGCAACTTTTAAAAAACATAAGAATACACCAAAATGAACTTCAGGTCATTTAAACAGTGTAATTAGCACTCTCCGTTGGACAAGTTTGAAGAAACAAATTGGAGTCATTTATGAGAAAATGGCGTTTGAGCGTAAAATGTACTTTCGGTGACGATAGATAGCAGCTGGCCGAAGAATGGAGTCAGGCCTTAGACACACACACATACAAAAATTGCGACGAGAATGTCTGTGCCATTCTGTAGTACCTCTAGTTCTTTATGTAACGCCAAAATATTAGCAATTTCATTTCATTATTTTACGCCCCACCTCTGATATCAATACACTCGCCAAGAAAATAATTGACCGTACGTTGAATACTTGCTGAAAGGAAACACTGTAATAAAAAGAAACTGTTATAATTACTCTCTTTAGTATCTATTCTTGCCTTGTACTTTTCATGATAAAATTGTCCCTAGTCTTCCAACATTCACTCACTCTCTCACTCACCTACATCCTCATCACAAGATCACAACAAATCTCTTATGCGTTCAATACGTTTGTGTCACGTTCTGAGGTTGCTCTGAAAGTTCTAAGTAAATGTTTCGCACTAGGACTTTTTTCATAAGAAAAGTTAGCAATTAGCTCACTGCCGAAGTTACTCATCAACTGAGAAATCACTGAAGAGCAGTTGCTCAGTTGTTTATTCATACCTTTTGTACGAGGACATTCAATAATTAAGGAGACAAATTGGTATCGCAAAGTTCCATTAAGTGATCTAAATCATGTTATACAAGACGCACAGCATATATGAGGGATCCATTTTTGTTCCGATCCCTGAATCGACGCTTGAAATACAATTCATATTCAAGTTTCTTATCAAGGGAATAATATTCCGCCTTTGACTCTTCAAAGTTACCTCACTACACGCATAACAGAAATTGTTTGGATGTTTTTACACACTGTCGTGGCATTGCAAGGATTCAGTTCGTACAAAAAATTAACACTTGAATACAACGTGAAAATGAGGCGTGCCATATACATAAACATCGACACCTTTCTCAGCGTATACACAAAGTGCAACTAATATTTAGTGACTCACGTACACAACGCGCCGAGTCGCAATTCCCATGTTGTTCCATTTATTTGACTGGTCTAGCGTGCATTTCATGTTTTTAGTGGAATATATAACACCATACATTTTTGATGACCACCATCTGGTAATAAACCTGGAAGTAACTAGTGTTGCAGCATAAAATACACTTGACCGTCTGCGAAATACGATATCGTATTTTAGTATATATACTATATGTATATATTTAGTATATATAGTATATGTTTAGTATTTAGTATATACGATATAGTATTCTAGTATATAGTATAAATTTTAGAATAATATGCGCGATTACAGAAAACCTGAGCCCGGTGGGCAACTTTTGTGTTTGTATTCATCTTTAGCATAGCAAAATTCATAATAAACTGCTACAGTTAACCATTCAAAATCAGTGTCGACCAGTGTTAGTAATGGAGCAACGTGTGTGAGAATCAAAAACAGCAGAATATGAGAGATAAGGTTATATTTTGCTCCATTTGAATGAAGAAATATCGGGAAGAGGCGGGACATGAAAAGATACGCATAGAATTCGTACGACTTTAATTGATTTCAGCCCTGTTGCGACAAAACTGAACGGAATGAAAGTGTTTAATTTTTGTGTTCAGTCCCACTGGACAGGAGAGTGAATGTTCGAAGAATTTCAGCATGGCCACAACCACTACCTAACAGCTGAGAGAAAAGCACTAGCGAAAATAATCAAATCTGACTCATGACAGTGCCCGCCACTACTGTTCTTTACACCATAGGGGCATTTTCTCAAAAACTCTTTTACGAGTGCAAAGGATAAGGAACGTACAGCGGGAATGTATCAATAATATTTTGCCAACACATTTTGTGTAGGAAATTAAACTACTTCTCACATTAATCTAAAATATTAAGTTGTGAGACGTTCATGAAATATTTAAAGATTTGCCCAGGTTAAACTCCTATTCTCGTTTTTGCTTAGTCAAGCAAATTTACATTTAGAACTCGTTCTTCCTTCTACAAAAGTGATTTCGAGAGATTGATTAAGCTAGCGGAGATGGTATGATGTGACAGTCTGGCACGCCCCCTATGGAACCGGTTACTCTTGTTCTCCTTGGAGATGGAGGAAAACTTGTGAAGACGAATCAGCAAGCGTCGCCACACCGCTGCGAGGCTGGTTTTCTTTATGGAGCACAGAAATTTCATCTGCCCCGGTTCGGATTTCCTCCCTTCAGATGGACGGACATGCATGGCTATTTCACACACAAAAATGAAATTCTCAAGAGATACCATCGGGTTGGGCAGGAATCTACAAATTAGAAAATTATCCCTTGAAAATAGTTTATAGTCATAATATACAAGACGTGCTGTAATGATTATCAATTTTTATAGTATTTTTAGGAGTAGGAGGTAGAGGGAAGAAGAATTTAACAAATAATGAAATGCTTTACTTCTTTTCCAATAGTGTCGTTGAATCGAATAGTCGAATACTCTTATTAAAGATCGCTCCCGCAATGTCAATCAAAGGAAAGCTATTGTTGTTGTAATTGTTGTCTAATCTCCTGCTCCTGAGCATTCGCTTTTTTCCTTCCAAATATGGGATCTGATTAAGAGCGAAAGCGGAAGATTTAATTTCACCAGATATCTAGCCAAAGTTCATTTAAAAATAATATTTTTTGTTGATAAGAACATTTAGAAGTTTTATTTAAAATCATGACTGAAATACAAAACACATTTTACAACTATTCTTTGTGAATAACTACTGTTCTAATATTTTCTGTTCTAATATGTAACTTGGTATTGACTGTGTTTCTTGTCTAGCTGGCGTTGCTAATAACTTAGTTGTTAATGCGATTATAAATAAAATATATTTTTTAAACAAGTGAATTATGATGTGAAAGTACAAACACAAACTCAAATAAAAAGAGATTCATTTATACGGATATTGACTGAAATGTATTTTAAATTCAATATGATAGGAATTCATGAATGTGAATTTTTCCGTTGAAAAATGCATGTAGATAATGTAATTTGTGGAAGAGAATTGTTGTGCCCTTTCTTTTCTTGAAGGCCAAATGTATCATAATACATTGCATCTCCCCTTTATTTCCATGTAGTGAATAAGCGGATTCCGTGCTCTGTAATTTCCGCATAGCTGTTCGGTACTTAAAGCGGTCGCCGTCAAGGCCGATTGCCCTGCCCATTCAAGCGTGGATTTACATGGAGGAAGGAGGGGCAAAACGAAAGTGTAAATTAATGAAGAATAAATTATTTATTTGAACAAAAATATTTGAAAGAGAACCTTTTGATTAATTATTCAACTTTTTAACGTTTGAAAATTATTGACATAAATGTAAACAAACAAAATGCCCAAGATTTTGCCACAAATATCTTGTTTCCACCAAACTGAGAAGTTGGTTTCTATGATACCAAATGCGGGACAGAAGAGAAACATTTCGTACCACGAGCTATATTGTGTTCCTGGGTACATTTCATGCCTAGAGATTTATTATGTCCCTAGGTACATAATATTTTCTACTTTGATTATATTACATCTAAAATCTCATTCATATACAAGAGTAACTAATTACGTATTTGCACACATTATGAACAAAAAACAAATTTGACTAATTTATTATAAAAATGTAAACTAATTCCTTGTTAAAATTAACAAAAATGTAATATCTTGGCCATTTTTAAATTTAAAATTGGATATGAAGTGGGGGCTTTTGTAACTTCGTTGTTACATTAGTTACCGGCTGAGGTGGCTCAGGGCATCACCTGTGGTCAACTACAGAGGCTCTGACCGGGAGGTCCTAGAGTTCGAGTCCCGATGATGGCAGGACTTTCGGCACTATCTTGATAGAACTATCTTCGTAGTTTATTTTTTTGTATCACTATCGCACAATTTTTGCATCTTTCAAAACAATGTTTAGTGCTCGGTTACCCGAGTACAAAAAAATATAATTTCATGTCTCCCTGTGCGTTAACTTCTATGGCCATTAGTCCCGTTAGTGCATGTTTCTCGGATGGTCGTGTTCTTTGCCGCTGGATGGTGAGATCCAAAGTCGACCAATCCGATCTGTGAGGTTTCATCATCCAAGTATCTTCCTCCAGCGGGGCACCGCCTCAGCTGGAACAAAATTTTCACGATTGGTACGCAAAGAAGGGAAAGATCGTACACGGGTCGTGGCCCGTTTATTAAGGTACTGCTCTGGCATTTGCCTGGTTTTGATCGGAGAAACAACGGAAACTACCCATCATAGCATCCGGCCGCTAGAATCCTCCTCCAAGCAGCGACTGAATTTGGCGGAACTCGAGGATCTCCCTTTCAGAGGTACTGCAGTGACACCATTTGATGCCCTGGTCCGGAATACCAAAGTGGTTCACTCTCTATTATAATGTCACTATATGGCGGCCAGACTTCCGAACTTCCTTAGAGGGTGTCAGAGGCTGTCCGCCTCGTGGGAATGAACTAAGACCGGTTAGTACAAATCCTTTGGGTAGCTGTGAGCCAACTATAAAAGGGGAGCTATTTACCTCCCCCCTCTGACGCAGGACGGATAGGGCAGTGGAGATTGACACCCCGGTACCCGGCCATGCGGTCACAGAAGCCACCCGCACGTTTCAGACAGGCTAGGGGGTGGGGATCACATGACCGCCAAGACGTTAGCTGGCCCGGGGAAGCAGAGGGAATTCTTTTTGAGATTGCCTCGCGTGCGGACGCAACTGCTGCCCCGGAGGGGGAAGTGCATTCCTTGTGACACGGCGAGTGCGTAGCACTGGGTGTCAGGGCACCGGCGCGTAAAGCGGCTGCGTGGACGATGCACTAGCCTGAGACGGGGAGCAGTGTGCGTGGGGGTCACGGAGGTAGATTGAAACGTAACCCAGAGCTGTAAATTGTGTGAATTTGTAAATAAATAGATTTGTAAAAGAGCTCGGTGTGTGTTGTCATTTCGCTACCACGATACCAGACTATAGTTGGATTTAAACAGAGGGTCAGTTGACGTAAATCAACTGTTACGGTGCCAACTAATCGGGAGGTTGAACGTCGCCAGTGTCGTCGCTGTAGTGACTTGTAAGCTTCCCGATTGGATGAAACCGTAAAAGCTGATGATCTGCCACTTGACACTAAATACATCGAACTATAGCAATGAAGCTGCGCAAGACCCTGCAGCCGCAAGGGGGTGGAGCATCTGTGTCGTGGAAGGTGGCGGGACTGAGAGAGCGTGGGTGGCAGGTCCAGGGAGCGGCAGGCACGGCACCCGCGGCGGTTGCCGCAGAGACCGTGGTGTGATACACTGCATTTACGCCGGAAGTTGCAACATCTGCCGCCACCGTCTCGGCCACAAATAGACGCGTGCGGCAGCACGTTGCATTTCGCAGCGAACTGTTGCTCGTGCATGGATGACGAAACCTCTGACCCTCGTGCGATAAGGCCCGACGCCGCCGTTCTCGTTACTCCTTTAGACCACTGTTTGCACATAGCTGTCCTCTATTTAGAGCTTCACGTGTTTAGCTTTTAGAGCTTCTTTATTTAAAATCATGTTTTGTGCGCATTAGTGTGTGCCATTTCATCTAAAATGGGAAAGTGAAGATAACATATTTTATATTTTACGATGTCATTTATATTAACAATCGCCGTTTTCTCCTCTTAGATTGGCTATTACAATTAAGGGACTATCAGAACGATCATTTACGTAAATTTTTTAATTTATTTTTAAATATAAAAAAAACTATTTTATATCATTTTCTAGTGAAAAGAGATTCTACAATGGATTTTTCATTAAATATTAAACACAACAAATAGACTATCTTGGATTACCTAGGGATCTAGGATTTGTTTTCTTGAATCTTTACCGATGAAATGTGATAAATATTGTTGGTAATGCCGTGCTACCCATGGAATATTTACAATGCATTTGAGTAAATGTGTATCATTTTGCTAGACTTCTAGTCTAAGGCGTAATTTATAGAGGGACAATTTGATGAAATAATTTTTAAATTTCCGATAAATTTGTGGATAAAATTCTGTATATATCCGATGAGAGATTACCATAAGATGCAATTAAAGGTCTCTAGAGATCTTATTGAGAACGCCAGCGTCTGCAAGAAATTACTCGCACTTCTGAAATTTCTCTCAAAAATTGTTATCGATTCTTGTGAATAGAATAGCTATGTGTTAAATTCCTTCTCGTCAATTCCGAAAATTAACTAGGATTTCCCTGAGTTAGCAGTACTTGCACAATTTTAATTCAATATATACTTCAATTTTTAATTGAGTTTCAATCTCTAAACCGCAAAACCGTTTCGTTAAAATTGTTAATTATTTTGTTAATTAATTATTAATTAATTTTGTTAAAATTTCTAGTGAGATATCCACTATTTCAAATGTTCTGAGTGAATATAATATTATAATTAGGCTGTGAGTCTAAAATATACGATTTGTCAGAAAACAAGGAAAATAGCGTGAGCGGGGTAAAGGAACTGGGAGAAACCTGAGCATTTCCCTCCCGCCATATGTCTCGTTCGCAACTTCCTGTCTCCGTTGCCACGCCCCTGCGTGTCATGTGATTAAGCTGTCACCCTCTGCCACCGACGCCTGGCCCCAGCGGCAGCGCCTACGCGCCGCGCTCACTACCGCCGGATCTTGCGGTGGCTCTGTTTCCTCCTACGACTCACTCGGCGACTGACGTTACTGATGTCTCGTTTCACGTTCAGTTGAATTATTTTTATTTAAAAATATTTTAAAAGTGGAATTACATTATTTTTTTTTCGAAATGGGTTCTTCAAAATTGCTGAGTAAGTTTTAATGGTCTCCGTGAAATAATGTTGATGTTGAAGTTTCATTCAGACGTGAAGTGATGTTAAAAGCGAATATCTGAACATAGACTAATTGTCATTATTATTACCATTATTATTATTATTATTATTATTATTATTATTATTATTATTACAGTCACTCATCCCTGTGCAGGGCCAGTTGTTCCACTTGAAAATTGTGAGTGGACAAGGTTCATTAAGTGCACTTCCAGGCGTCACTGCCATAAATAAACATTAACTATTGTGAATTATTAAATAGTAAATTAATATGTTGGTTGTAATTTAAATAACCGCGATAATCCATTTCTTAATGTTCACAATGTTTTTCATTGGTAGCTTCAAAAGCACACTGAAATTTGATAACATTTAACTTTCACCTTCGCTCGGAATAAAATTAATAATATAAATCTGAATTGAAAGACACCAAGTACCACTTTCTGTTATAATAAATATACACGTAACAATATTGATCAATTAACCAGAGATTCAATTAATTTACAAAATTAATTTAAAGCTAGTGCGTGCATCAATGAAGGGAAACAAAGCAGCAATAAATCACGACGTCAATATATTACCAAAATAATTTTAAAATAAATTTGTAGAAAAATTCAAATACTTTACTCGATCCGTATTTTTTTTATTATTTTCACAACAAATATCACGAATTTCAAAATGTTGAAATTGGGACTCTGTTTACCTTATGAGAACAACTACCTTTTTTATCCAACACATAACGCGCCTCGGTGGGTGAGGGTTTAGCTCTGAATCCCCAGTGTGTGGGTTCGATGGGCGGACGAGGTGCGCGGGTTCTCGATGGGCGGAAAATTCATAGTAGCCATGTCACTCTTGTGGCATATAAAAGAACCCTGGCGGATGCCTGGCAAAATTAAATCCCTCCAACAACATCCCGCCCAAACGAGATATCACTTTCTCCCAACCAGACCGCTCGGATATAGTTAACTGAGACCGACATCTGGTGGAGTGACAGTCAAATCCCAGGCACATTTACGGGACTACCCATGAGGTTTCGCCTGCTCGATAAAGGGCCCCGGCCCCGGTTCGAAACCTGGGGGTGTAAACCCATACGAATAAATAAATCTACCACAAAACAGTTCGTAGATATACACACAAACGCACACATTCACTCACACTTGTGGCGGCTCATAAGCTGAAATCGCCGTGAAGTGCTATTCTGTGCTACACACAAGTGGATGGAGCGAGGCGGGGGTATCTCAGGTTTCAGACCCCTCCTCAAAGCCATTTTTATATTTTTGAAAAAATATATCTTTTACAAATTGTCTATACTAACGGAAGTGATTCAATGAATCAATTGTTGATGTTATAAATAGAAGTTATAGGTCAAGAAATACACTAAAGGTGTTCCAACAGCACGTACTTTCTCGCGATATTGCTAATAGTTATGTTCTTCTTCTTCTGCGAGTGGAACTACAACATGAAGCGTTTCTCGCACCCAAGCTTCCATCTTCTTCTATCTTGCCAATCATCATCTTCGATGTGACCATATCCTTTTAACCTTTTTCCTTCTACTGTATCCATTATATCCGAAATGGCACCAATTTGCTGCTTTATATTTTCATTCCTGATTCTTTCCATTAACGTTACACTACAGCTGCGTCTCCGAAACTCCATTTCCATAGCCTTTAATTTTTTCTCATTACTTTCTGAGATCTCCCACAACTCAGCACCATACAGGGATATACTTACCACAATTGCTTTATAAATTCTAATTTTCACTTTATTAGAAATATTTTTATTCCATATTATTGAATGCAATTGCCGAATAGCAGATTTTCTTGCAGAATGCGATGTTTAATTTCCTCTTCACTGCCCCTTGGTCTGTTTAAATTTTCCTAAATACTTATACGTCTGACAACACTTAACAACCGAGCCATCCTCCATTACTAAATCTTTTCCTGTCTCTCCTACCACCATGTACTCTGTCTTTTTGAAATTGATTTTCAAGCCCCATTTTCCATATTCCTCATTTAATTTCCTTAACATATAATGTGCATCGCCTTCATCCACTGCGAATATCACTTGGTCATCTGCAAAATTTAGTGAATATAACATATCGTCATTTAATTTTAGTCTCATCCTTTCACATTTTATCTTCCAGTTTGACTTCTCCTAGATATATTTTGAAGAGAGTTGGTGCAATACAACACCCCTGTCTTAGCACTTTATTTATTTTGATTTCTTTTGATATGCTATTTCCTAATTTGACATAAGCGATATTGTCCGTATATAATTCTCTAATGGACTTAATATATACGTTTTTTTGGCCAACATTCCTTCCCCTCAGAGCCTTCCTCAGAGCGTACTGCTGATGGAAGAGCAGTACGCTCTGAGGAAGGCCACAAAATGTTGGCCGAAACGTCAGCTACGAGCAAATCGACACGGCTTGTCCCGGACAGCCAAGAGACATACTCCGGCCGCGGAAGCCTACGTAATCATACGCTATTAATATGTTGGTTTTCCATGGCCATCCACAATTTTGAAAGGGGGACACTGTCGTACGCCTTTTGCAAGTCAATATAGACTAGTGGTGTCTCAAAGTTATGCGCCAGCCGCTTATCTGTAACTTGTCGGATGGTAAATATATTATCTCTGCAGGATCTACCAGCACGAAAACCACCCTGTTCTTCCATTTCATTTATTTCATTTTCCAATCGGTTTTTAATAATTTTACTATATATTTTACCACGGGAACTCAGTACGGAATAAGGTTGCTTGAGGCAACCGCGTAACAAATCTTTATGGTCGTCCGTGCTAGGCTGAAAGGTGGTTTGTAAATATTAACAACTAAAACACTTCCAGAAAACATGGTTCGCAAGGTAAGAATATTAACCGCAGTTAATGTCTACATCACCGCATTTCAAGTAGAGACACAAGAACTGGCAATATCACGTGAAGATTAAAGAATGGCAAGGAAAAAAACTGAAACGCCAATGTAATATACTAGTAATAAATATCTCAAAAAAGTACTGCCCATTATCAGAATAATTTATTCGTGATAATTTTGTACATAACGGGAGAACGTGTCTCAAAGAAAACCAGGGATTCAAAAGGGTGATCAAAACAGGGCTTGGAGGGAAACGGTTTTCATTCGTTTCTGATCTTTGGATAAGAAACATGTTCATTTTTACTGCTCATTCAATAATTGCAGACGAGAGAATTAGAACGTGTTCGAGGAGTATGGATTCGTGAATGTCGTCCGCACCAGGCACTCCAATTCCATCATTATTACTCATTTATTAAATTATTATTATTACTAAAGTTTGTAATTGGCTGCACTAGAATATAACTTAGTTATGCTTCTTTGAGCGGAAGAATTCTACGAGAGGCCTGCCGCATTGAGTTTCCGGACTTTCCTCTTTTAGCTCCAGACGAATACCGGAGTAGTACTTTCAGGCCAAGACAAAATTGAGGTAACGCCTTAGGAAGAAGAAGATGAAGATGATGAAACGGTAGTACATAACTAACAATTTATGAGCAATTTGTGGAAAGATGAAAGAGATTGAGACGCCCCCCTTCCCGTTCTTCTAGAGGAAATTTGCGGCTTCATAGTTACAGGCAACCTGGATACAGCATTGGGGTATGCACAGGCATCACTCGTCAAAGAGGCGAAAGGTGGAAGAATGCGCATCAACACATTTTCCTCATCAGTGTCACGGTCGGGCCCCTTGACTTGCGGGGCCCCAGGCAATCACCTGGTCTGCCTCTGCCCATGCCTAGCGCTCACACAGAGGAATGATGGACGGAAGTTCAGAGGAACCCCAGTGCGAAGGTCCGGGCGCGGGGCGGGCGCGGGGCGCGCGGGCGGGCGCGGGCGGGCGCGGGCGGGGGGCGGCGGGGCGGGCGCGGGCGGGCGCGGGCGGGCGCGGGCGGGCGCGGGCGGGCGCGGGCGGGCGCGGGCGGGCGCGGGCGGCGCGGGCGGGCGCGGGCGGGCGGGCGGGCGGGGCGGGGCGGGCGGCGGCGGGCGCGGGCGGGGCGGGCGGGCGGGCGCGGGCGGGCGCGGGCGGGCGCGGGCGGGCGCGGGCGGGCGCGGGCGGGCGCGGGCGGGCGGCGCGGGCGGGCGCGGGGCGGGCGCGGGCGGGCGCGGGCGGGCGCGGGCGGCGCGGGCGGGCGCGGCGCGCGGGCGCGCGGGCGGGCGGGGCGGGCGCGGGGCGGGCGGGGCAGGCAGGGAGGCGGGCGGGGATGCAGCGTATAGGCGGACAAGTGGCCGGGAGCGGGGACGAAGGACGGGGTAGACGCGGGGGCGGGGGTGGGGGCGGGGGCGGGGGCGGGGGTGCGGGCGCGGTGGCCGGGCGAGGGTGGGGGCGAGCGGGGGATGAAGCGTGGGCGGGCGAGTGGGCGGGCGCGGCGCGAGCGTGGGAGTGGCGCGGGAACGGGGTGGGCGCGGGGGGGGTGGGGTGAGCGGTTCGCGGGCTGGCCGTACAGAGGACGTCGCTCTGGCGGATTTCCTCCTCAGCTGCGCGGCGCATCTGCCGGGACAGACGAACCAGAAGGAAACATATTGTGTGTGTGTGTGTGTGTGTGTGTGTGTGTGTGTGTGTGTGTGTGTGTGTGTGTGTGTGTGTGTGTGTACACACTCCGTTTTCCTCCGATTCCGTTATCAAGCGAAAAGGTGGGTAAGAGGTAAAGCTGAAAAGGAAAATACGTTTGAAATGTGAATCAGCAGGCGAGTTTAATGTTGAGACACACCATGCGACAAGGTCTGAGCCAAGTATTAGATTACAAATGTTATTTATTTACTTATTTATTGATAAAAATATTTCCAGATCGTCATTTTTATCAACCTAATCAAATTTGCATTAGTAGTGTCACCATGACGTAAGAGGAATCATGCTTTTGAACCTCCTCCTTCAGCACACAATATGTGACTTCGTTACTCGAGTTGGAGAGTAAAATGTATGGTACCGCGACGTCAAAGAAGTTCGTTAAGTTATAAGTAGAATGCACAATATAGAAATATTTATCAAAACTATTCGTTTTGATGATAAATAAGTGTTGAAAGTTTCAATAAAATCCATATAAATCAATTCCGTAGTTATATCTGTTCAATCAAATTCCGTAATTATGTTCTTATGACGTGCTCGATTTTTAAATATTTTATTTTTAATAGAAGTTTAAATTAAAATAAATTATAATTTTTCTTCTAAACATAAAATTCTCGCTGGAGTTCCTTATAGATCTCCTGATTATCTTATTCCAATAAATATTTTCATAGATATTTTATTAATTCAAAAATTGTCTTCTTTTCTTTTCACTCTACACCCTACTTTTGCAATAAAATTTTATTTTGGTCTCTTTAATTCAGGTCGGATAATTCAGGACGATTTAAACGTGATTTCATTTTGGTTTCAAAGGTGGAGTATAAGATCAGTCCCCCAAAATAGCTAAAAAGAAATTTAAAAAAAGTTAAAATATGTTCATTAAAATGTATATATGTAATCCATTCTCTAATACTAAATTCTAATATCGGGAGAGATGGCTCAGTGCATCATTAACCGATGTCGCTGCAGTCCCTCTACCCGGGAGGTCCTACGTTCGATGACATAATTTTCGACACTAGATTGTCAGCTAGGTCGAATTCATTCGTTGCCTGGAGGAGAATTCTAGCGGCCGTGGGTTCTCCGATCAACACCAGGCGAATGCCGGAGCAGTACTCTAAAAACGGGCTACGGACCGCGCGCGATCTTTCCATACTCTTCCTTGTTCTATCTTTTCCTCTTGCACACACACACACGCACTAACATGCACCACACTTTCACTTATTCCGGGAGACCGGTCGGGAGCTTAGAGCTTGTCCCGGCTGGGGCGGTGCCCCGCTGTTGAGACAGTCCTGGTTGGGGAAACCCCGCTAGCCGACGGTAGGTCGGCGCCCGATCGCGCCATTCAGCGGGGGAATATCACTGCCTTCTCCCGAGGGAAAAATATGCACTACACTTTCCGAACTAATGACCTCAGAAGTTGACGCGCCCAGAATCACTAACCAACCAATCAATCCAACATTTCGGAATGCGGAGCAAGGGCGTGGCTTCGGAAGCACATTAACATTCCTCGTGGTAGTTTGTTGTTTTCCGGGTTTTCCCCGATCGACCCCAGGCGAATGCTGGAGTAGTACCCTAACAAAGGGGCCATAGATCGTGAGTGCTCTTTCTTTCCTCTTCCTCGTCCTATCCTCTTTGTTTACACACACACACACACACACACACACTACACACTAACATTCACTTCACTACCACACATGCCCGGAGACCGGCCGGGAGCTTAGAGCTTGTCCTGGCTGGGGCGGTGGGAGATACTTGGGGTGGCTGGGGCGGTGGGGAAAACCCTGCTAGCCGACGGTAGGTCGGCGCCGGATTTCGCCATGCAGCGGGGGAAGATCACCACCAATTCCCGAACTGTACACTTACGGGACAAATGAGCATAGTAGTTGACGCGCCTAGAATCACTAACAATCAATCAACTAAATTTTAATACTATACAATGGTACCATTCTCAATCCCAATTACACATCTAACTTGGAAAGACCATATCACAAATATAAATACCTTTAATCAATAAAATTTCTAAATTTACCTGACGTGTGTTTAAAAATAAATTCGTCCTTCATTAACTTACGCCTGATATATCCTCCGCCTCTTAGTCGGTCCGTCCGTTCTGTCCGTCCATGCTTAAAATTGCGCAGGACCCATTTTTGTTGAATTCCCCAGCTTTCCGTAAATTGCAAAATTTTAAAGACTTTTCGCCGTCTTCCTACAACTACAATATTGAAGATAGAGATTTTAATGAAATATATTCTTAATGAAATGTATTCTTCGAAACTCAGTGCACTGAATGACATAAACATTATTTTGATGTTATGTTTTAATTTTTAAAAAATTACACTGACGTATGTTAAGGGAGTAATATAATTTTACGTAACAGATATAAAATGCACGAAAGTATGTACTGTTGTAACACCACTAGTTTTGTTTCTTCCCTTTTTCTTGTTGATGAATGACATTCTGGTTAACGATTTTTTTTATTGAGAAACCTCAAACTAACAAGATTACTAAAGTCAACGAATAATAAATTATTGTCTGATAAATCCGCAATGCTCATGTTACGAAACACGAGAATGAATAGAGCATTCACCTCTGACATTTGCTTGATGCACTGAAATTACGGACAAAACTATAATATAAATTTCACCCCAGATATTCAAAACTATTACAAAATTCGCACGGTACGTAACTTCAGCTGTAACTTGTTCTTAATTAATGCGTGTTGCAGATTTCTTTAATACATTTCTGTAATGTTTACCAAAGAAGTACTAGTTATGATTCTTGAATATACGACTTCCTCTTTGATTTCAAATTAGGAGCGTGTTTCTTTTCACTGATTCACATACGAATATATGTTCTTAATTTCGCGTGCAGATCATGACTGCGTCAGAATAACACTACATGCGTGCATACGCACATATTGTTTTCAATAATATTTGATTATAGAGAGACATTTGTATGACAAAAATAACTGCAATTAAATACAAATTTACATACTGGTATTTACATAGCATTTCCATACTGGTTTTCGTTTTTACATAACTATAGGATTCATTACAAACCATCAGTATTATTCACCAAGTGACAATCACATTTATCGATTATTCATACATGTGACACACTTTTGTACATTTATCGCATTTTCATACTTCTGCATTCACTGATTTGTGATGTGAGATCCCATGTACCTTTATTACGATTAATATATTTACAAATAAGTTAATACGTTAGGTTATCTGCTCTCACCTTTTGGTACTTGACTTTATATACAGTAGCTCACTATGCTAGTCCTATAACAATGGCATGTGTTATTTTTCACAAAGATAAGCTTTTGCTACTACATCGCCCATCCACTTGTCCACAAATGTTAAACTCCCATAGAAAAGCTTCAGAATTGTGTTGTGGAAGAACACCTGTTAAAATATTCTCTTTACACGTCAGATTTCATTACAATTTCAACACAATGCAAGGAACAAACAAATGAGAATAATATGAAAACAACCCGGAGTCGAGAGCGTCATGTTTTCACGCTTGAAAGAAGCAGCTGCACAGTTTACAATACCAACAAGACTACTACACCAATCTGTAGAGCCGGAAAAAATAAGCGCATTCAGCGTTTTAATTGACTTTTCTTTCAACACACCTCGATATTAAGCTTCTTATTGCAAAAAATACCTCTTTAACTAACTTCTATTTTTTCGTTTCAATTTCAATGATCAATTAATTTGTATGCAGCTTGTTAAACGAATGTATGGACAAATTAAAATTAAATACACACTGAGAGTATACAATGAGGTTATATAATTACCCAATGTAGGAAAAAAAGACGCATTACGTAGTACGTACTCACATAAAGACTTCTCTGAAACACTGCAGTGTAGTGGGACGTGAACAATGATTGAACTAAATTTCTACTACGGTGTTCTTCATGTTAATTGCAAAAAAAACAAGTATTAAAATGGGTACAGCTATAAAATCAACGTCAATAAACAACACTGTCCTTGTAAGAGGTTGTTGCAAGTTTGTTTCGTGTACATCAGTAATCATATTGACAAGTTAAGTACTATTGATAGATATTATTTAAGAATATTAGTCAGATACTGACACATTTGAAAACATATTTCTTTGTATTAGTAAACTGAAAATTTGGAAGCATTTCACCGTTGTGATCTTATAGAAAGAAATCAAGATACGATAACAATTTTGAATTTATAAGTCGAATTAATACAGAGAAAAAGAAAAAAATTAGAATAAAGAATTAGTAATAATAGACAAAATTAGTATAATAATAAGCAAAATTAGTAATAATAGACAAAATTGGTAATAATGGACAAAAGTAGTAATAATATGCAATAATTAGTAATAATATGCGATAATTAGTAATAATATGCAATAATTAGTAATAATTAGTAATAATATGCAATAATTAGTAATAATTATATGAGCCGAGCCGTCCATGCACGGCTGTGCATGCGATGATGTGAGCCGAACAGGTCATGCACGGTTCGGTTCACATCATCGACAGCAACTCAGCTGGAACGTATTTTTCCAAGTCAGATACTGAATTTCAAGTAGTCAAACATGTATTTGTTTTTGTATATGTTTGTATATGTATTGTGTATGTATAGTTTTCAACATTTTAATGTTCGAAACTTGTTTTGTAATGAGACAGTATCGCTGATACTCTATCTTCTCGTGCCCAGAGTCAACAGATCAATGGATTATTGGGATAGTTGAAACTCTTTCCTGAAATTTTTCTTAAGCGAAGTTAAAAGATAATGCGCAAATTTGAATTAAAATTTTGGATGTCACCGTTGCTTTAGAAAATAGCAACCCCTTTTTGTTTCATTCGCCCACCTATAAATTTAAGATATCAAAAATATTAATTTCCTTGGCAATAATTTTTTTTTGTCTCTGCCTCCCTCCCCGCCGTGCTCTATGTCCGTACTTCCCGTAACCACTGCCTTAAGGTGAAATTCCCTCTCGTATGTCACCCGTGTTAAATTCTTCATATAGATGACCCGTTATTCATCAGAGACTATTGCATATACACATTTGAATTTTTTACTGTATTTTATCTGTACTCTTGTTGTTGTGCTGATCTACATTGAAAGCAATTGCTTTGCAGATAACCGAAATATATTTTTTTCTCGGAACTCCATTTTTTCAAAAATTTAACGACAAATTTATTTATAAAATTGAAACAAATAAAGCTAACTTTGCAAAAGTAGATCCACAGCTTCACATAGAGCAATATGTAAAGGAATCAATGAAATAGGTTTAATGGTTTATGAGGAAACCGGGTATTTATAAACTGTGTTTTGGGAAAAACGCTCCTAAAGTTTTTACTAGGAATTACCCATAATATTTTTTCTATTATTTTACTTTAAAAACCTACTCCATATTGTGAATTATTTCATTTATTGCTGATATCTAGAGGCTGTTTTCTTTTTCTTACTTTTTCGGTAATTTTCTCAGCTGAGATCTCAGCTTGGAGGGAGGGGGCGTTTGAGAGGATTAATTCTTGTGTTTTCATTACTAGGTGTATTTTCAACATTACACAAATTGTAGACCTCAACAGTCTTAATATATAAACACGGTTTAATATATTTCGTTTGTTCACAAGTTTTTAAAAATACCTTTCGGTCTTGTCATTTCAGACAAACTAGTTGAAATTTTTTTGCACACACCAGGCTCTCCCACCGCTTACTCCAAGAGAGAGAAAATAACAATAACAGAGAGTAAAAACACAGAAGAACAAAGAGGCTCGACAGATAACACAAAGAAGCAAGCTAACCAAATATGAAACTACGAAAATTACATTCTTCCACAGCAAATAGTGTCAGAACTATGTCTGTTTTGTGGAACCATGTAATTACTGAAACATCAGCCTGACTGTGCTGATGCACACTCACAACACAATAAAATAATCAAAAGAAACTACAACAATTTTCAAAAAATAATATATCAAAATATTCAGAAAAGTCTGGAGACTATTTTAAAATTAAAAACCAAAATTCGATATTTTTTTCGATTTTCGGGTGGAGTCTCACCGTAAACCCAGCTCCAAACCGTCAGTAAGGTGAATTCTCTACGTGCAACATTTTTGTACAGGATATGATACAAGATTTCTGAAGAATTTTTGTCGGATGGCCTTCACTACAGACACCTGCTGAGGGGGTCGCAGCGGTAACACGATGCTCGTAGAAAAAGCGACAAACAGTCCCTCGCGAAAGCACCGAGTGTTTTGGATGAAGATCTCAAGTGTTACGAGGCCATCTTCCGCGAATGACGTATATCTCTCCGAGCTTCCCATCGCCTCTACAGTCTCTGCTGCCGACAGTCACTGTGGGATTAAACGCAGTTGAAGCGGGACGAAATAGTCTCGTGCACTACAAAGTAAAAAAATAAGTATAAAAATAAACGAAAAAAAATTAATTTATTTACGCTACACTAGAAATGTTTACAAAATATCTAAGAACCTCACCTAAGCATACTTTCTGTGTTCATGGAGCGAAGTTAGTAAAACATGCAAAGTTAGTAAAACGTGCATTTTTATTTTTAAAATGTTTAAGTCGTCTATTAATCTTAATTAGCGAGCATTTAAATAATAATTTCATTATAATTAATTATTATAAAATAATTATAAATAATATTTACTAGAGTACGTTATACATTGTTTCTAGAAATAAAGAGCATATAGGTAACCACATGTATGTGTGTTGAGCTCGCCTTGAAGGACAAATTGAAAACTTTTACACGCATAATTGATTTCTTAATTAATTTTTACTCCTGTTCGGCAGTTTTGTCTTTGAGGGACTTGTGCATTTTATTTTTAATACATAACATTTGGGCATACAGCCTCTCACTATTATCTCACTACTAGCTAATTTACAGAATTTCTTACTTATATGTCGACACATCTAAACAATTTACATACAATATACAAATTTGACGATTCATTATTCATTCATAATGTTAGATATTTTCAATACATACATTCAAAAGGTATTTTTATATTGGAAAGAAAATTTACAAATTTTACTATACATTACTGTAGTGAAATTTTATTTTCATAGGACGTTAACACATCTTTCGGATATCGTAAGCGTTTTCTCTTGGCATTATTTAATGTTTTTCCCTTTTTTCTCTAAATTGCTTAAATTTTAGACTGCAAGGAGAGGATGTAAGTATTGTAAACTTGTTACAGTTCTTTCTTATATGTTTGATTAGGGGTTCTATTTGAAGTTCTCTTTGAATATGTGTATTCAAAATCAACCAAGGAACCTTTGTACATTTTCGTAAAAATTCGTTTTGCATTATTTGACGTTTTTCAATGTTGGTTTTAGCTGTGTTATTGCAGACCGGACAGGTGTATGTGAGTGATGGCCTGGTGATAGATTTAAATATTAAAATGGCATATTCTAAATTTAAGGCTGAAGAAAATTAATGGATAAAGTTTCTATTTTTTGACATATGTTGCATTGGTTATTACTTCAATGTGATTTTTCCAAGTTAACTTGCTATCATTTTGTTTAATAAAAACGTGTCGAGCTTTCATAACATTTCTTCTCCCCAGAGATCGTCCATTGTTGATCGTAACTTCCAATACATTTGTAACCAATGTACTACTAGCTTAGAGTTGCGTAGATTTGTCCAAGTCGTCCATTTTCGGGCACTGAAAGTTACACGAAAGTATCGATTATTATTATTATTATTACTTTTTTTGGTGTTTCATTTCACTAGAACATTTAATTGTTGTCAGTCTGATCAAGTATCAAGTGGTAATGATTCATCCAAATGTCAGAATGAGTGTATAATAATTCACAGCGTTTTACCAAAGTTCGTAGGTCCGTTGAAATAATCGAAACGTTTTTCTAGAATTCTTCCAGTGTAACCTAGAGGGAACCGGTTAAGAATTGTGTCAATTCATTTGCCTCCTTAAGAGGAATCTAATGAGCTATTTATCCAACACTTCTGTTTGTGCCGTAAGCCGCGCAAACGCGTTTTAGTAGCACAAAAAATTTTAGAGAAATTTAATAAACTCTTCTGATGGATATGCAAAAAACAAAAACAGTGATAATTTCCCCATCAGAGGAACTAGACGCGTCAAATGACAACTCATTTGTCTCAATTGGTGGATCGGAAGTGGTCTAAGGCCTGTGTCACACGAGCGTTGTGTTGACGCACGTTTGTCGCGCGTTAAGTTACGTCACATCGTAGATTAACACTGTATCTTATGCGGAACCTGCAAAGCCTCGTGTACCGTTTGGTTATGAGACAGTGTTATTTTACCAGACGAGCGTAATTTAACGCTCGTCACACAACGCATTGCCGCATAAGGATTTCGCCCAGATGGAACGGGCGTTCGCCGCGCGTGCCTGCCTGGGGCATGACCCTCCGGTCGGCACGTGCAAACACATGCAAAGCGCCAAGCGCGCCGTCGTTGACCCAGAGAGGCAGGAAGGCGAGCGCCACTTTCGCGGGCGACCTCTGCGGAGCATCCCGCGTCGCCCCTTCCCCCCCCTCCTTTCTCCCGCGCGCCCCGGGCAAGGCGAACGAGACGGCCGAGGGGACCCACTGCGGCGCTCTCGCGGAATGCCAGCTGATAAGCGCGGCCCCGTGCCGCTGGCGACTGCTCAGGGCGGACGGCCTGGACGCGAATGAGGGTAGTCGCTGTCACGGGGAATTAGAGAGTTTGTGCACCCTCGAACGTTCAAGCACTATCGATCTTCTGCGCATGCGCACTTCGAGGGTCGCATCACTTTTGGGCATCTGCGCATGCGCAGAAAATCGAAAGCGCAGCTATGGGGTATACAAACACTACATTGAGTAGCGAAGTACCGGCCTAGGTGGCTCGTTAAAGTCATTGCAGTGCTCTGACCGGGAGGTCCTCGGGTTCGAGTTCCGACGATAGAGTTTCGATTGCAGCAGCAGAGCTAGGTTGAATTCAGCTGTTCTCTGGAGGAGAATTCTAGCTACTGGCTGGTCTGATAGGCGGGTTTTCGTGGTTTCTCCGACGAACATCAGGTGAATGCCGGAGCAGGATCGTAACGAACGGACCACGGGCGATCTTTCCTTTCTCTTCCTTACCCTATCCCCACCCCTTACTTGCACTCACGTGGACAACCTCGGGCATATATGGCAGAGAAGCCACATAATCTGGAGCCCAATTGGAAGCTTACAGTTTGTCCTGGCGGGGGCCGTGCCCCTCTGGTGGGAGGTTCATTGTTAGGGACAACCCCGCAAGCCGGTTAGGTCGGCGCTTGATCTCGCCTTCTAACGAGCGAAGATCACTGCAACCTCCCGCGATAAAACATGCACAACACTTACGGGACGAATGAACTCGGTGATTCCGGTCGCGTCAACTGCTAACCAATCAATCAATTGAGAAGCGAATAACAGCTGATGTACGTGCCATTCATTCATCACTAACTGAAAAGCACTGCCGATCAACAGATAATTCGGGATGTGTGTTATGTCTTATCACTGGCAGCATAAGAATGTACATTAATGTTTATTTTAAGGATCTTACAAGGAACACTGTTTTACTATTGTAGTGTATGTTAACTAACATCCAAAATATGGCTAATTCGAGATAGCCGGTTAATTCGTTCGTTAGTCATCCGTTTAATGTGGTATATTTAGGGCTCATCACCGTAACGTACTTCATATACACTACACTCCTCATGTTGGCTAATGTACTCTTCATTTGAATGAAGTCCTTAATATCTTCTAAGCAGTTCCTACTTTGAATATTATCCACCCTTTTGGATAATGTGAACAATAACTGGTCAATTCGCTTGCGAACTCTGGTTATCAAAGTGATGTTCGTAAGCGTGTCATGTTCTCAGTTTGTCCTACATTAGGATTAACTGAATCCAGTACGATCTAATGTTTTTTTATTTCCTCTCTTAGCACATTTGTTTCTGGCGCTTGCTCTCTTTTTCGGCCAATAGCTTCAATTACAAGACCAAAATTTTTTATCGCACAGCTTACGTTTGTAGCAAGGTCGACCAAAATGCGCTGCAGAGAGATAAACGGAATGGAACTGGGACTTAGAGACAGATGTAGACATGACTTTTACCTGTCAAAGAGGAAAAATATTTAGTGGAGTTTATTTGTGTAGGTTAGATAAACAATTGTTTCTCCAAAAACTCTCTTTTTAGAGACGCAAAGCTTTCCGGTTCCTTTTTTCTTCTTCTTTTTTTTCGTTGTTGAAGAGTATAAAAGCGTTCAATGCCAGGAAGCTATTAATTCGACGGTCCTTGAAGGTTCAGCTAAGATAATACCTACGGTTGGTATGTTCACTAGTATGCAGCGTTCACTAGCACTAGTATGTTCACTAGCACTAGTATAAGGTTTCTTTTGATGTGTTAGAACTCGGGTGGGTGTTGGTAATATACATAGGTGTTTCCATACGTTTTCTGACCAAGATAACGCTCATCTATGGCAAAACCCTCAGTATATAGACTTAACATTAATTGTTTTAATGATATTAGTTTGCAGCCGAAATCTCATTCAATTTGGTGGAGAGAGGTACTTGAGTTGGATGGGGTGCGTGAATTCTCAGTGTTTTGCTTCTTCATGATAACGCACCTGTGCTTACTCCTGAGATTGCAAAGAATGTTGGAAATTACTGTGACTTTAAGGAGCTTAACCATTTGCACTATAGTCAAGATTGGACATCTACCACTTATCAGAACTGAAGAAAAATCTACAGGGAAGAAGAGTTTCGATAGGGAGGTGAAAGAAGCAGTTTTTGACAGTTTTGCAAACAATAATTCGGAGTATTGTTTCAGAGGCCTAGAAATATGAAAAGTGAGTTGGAGTAAAGGATGATTAAGTTGGAACGTTACTTAATTTCTTCCCTTGTACAAAGATAGAAGTTAGTGAGGTCAGAAAGTATTGAACCCACCACGTATGTAATTTCGGAACAGACAACGGGGCACAGCTGAGAACAAACTTGACCCAAACTTAATTAGCGCCCCGATTTTTTCCATCCAAAATATATACAAATATATTTACTTCTAATTTAAATGAACCCCTAAATGTTATTTTTGTTGCGTATAGATATGAATTCTGTTTATGTATTGGGTGTGGAGGGGTAGAAAAGATCTGTTTGAAATAGGAGCCTCTCTGGGATGACCCCACTCAACTGAAAGCAAAGTTATGAGACCGTAAACAAATATTAAACACAGGCCTTATATCAGATCTCACATATTGAGGAAACTTTGTGCTGCCAGATGAAATGCTGTCAGATACAAGGTCCTCTTAAATAATTTTTGAGAAGTTTTTCATTTTATTTTTCAGTTGTTTAACATGGTTTCACACTGTTTATCTACGTGTGGTATCATTTGTGAAGAATTTCCTTTAGTTTGTTCCCACGTAATTCGTCCGCTAATTATCTATAATTTTGTGAACCCTGTTATTTTCGCATTTGCAAAGTTAACTTCTAGAGCTCTTTCATTCACGAAATACTGCAGAGTTCTCAAAAGTACAATATTATATTACAAAGAACCATCGTGTTGACAAATGATTCGCGCTTTGAATTCTCATTTTTTCCCATTTCATGGTGGTTGTAAAGAGCGGTTTCTGAAGTTGTTTAATAATTTTCAGCATCTGAATTTTGTTAATATTTCCTCTTTTATATTTTTTGTATATCTGTCATCACAGAATTATTTGTCACACCACAAACAGCCTTAGACCATGTATTTACCTATCGTAATTTACGCTGCGTGGTGACAAGTTATTTTGTAGTTTGTTATTTAATAATTAAGCGCTTAGCACTAAGCACTTTAATAATTAAGCATTAAGTATTTATCATCAGACCGGGAGCGGTGGCTCAGTGCCTCAACTGATGTCACTGCAGCGCCTCAGATCGGGAAGCCTTAGGTTCGAGTCCTGACGGCGGCAGGTTTTCGACACTAGCGTTCAGCTAGGTCGGATTAGTCGCTGTCTGGAGGAGAATTCTAGCAGCCGGCTGCTCTGATCGGTAGTTTTCTGTGGTTTCTCCGATCAACACCAGGCGAATGCCGGAGCAGTACCCTAACAAGTGGGCCACGGACCGTGCGCGATCTGTCCTTCCTCTTCCTTGTCCTATACTCTCCCCTTATACTCGTGCTTATACTAACATGCACTACACTACGACATATTCCGGGAGACCGATCGGGAGCTTAGAGCTTGTCCCGGCTGGGGCGGTGCCCCTGCTGGTGGGAGAGTCCTGGTTAGAGGGAAGCCCCACTAGCCGACGGTAGGTCGGTGCCGGATTTCGCCATCCAGCGGGGAAAGATCATACCATCTCCCGAGAAAAAACATGCACTACCTTACGGGACTAATGACCAAAGCAGTTGACGCTCCCGGAAACACGATGCACATGCTTCCTGTGTAGTGATGACAAATTTTACCAAAGGATCGATGGATGTTTCGGTACATTGGATGTTTCGGTACAAGGTTTTTGAATGTCGATGCAAACATCGACGGCAAAATTTCGATATTTTAATTATAGATTAGAAACATGCTATTTTCCTATTCATTTTTAATTACAGTACTAAAAGATATACATTTTATTGTTTGGATAGCAGCATTTTAGTAGTATGCTAATAAAAATTATTATGGAATGTGAAGAAAAAAATTAACAATAAAGAACATTGTCTTTTGCTACTTTACCCTTTAGTCTCTCCCATTCGAACGTCATCGAAGTAAAACCACCTAAAATTTCCTCGGATTGGACAGGCGAAATGTGCAGCGTTATAAATGTGATGCAAAACAACGATATTGCTATGGATTGCTGCTACTCTACAACGTGCCTAAAACCCATTATTTAAAAACAAATTAAAAATTAAAACAAAATGATGTTTTTGCAACAAAATATCGATATGAAGAAAACATCGAAAGCAAAACATCGATGTTCCTCAAGGAAAATGTCGAACATCATTGTTTTTTGCCATCCCTACTCCCGTGCCCATGCGTAAATCCGCCCCTGCCTCTCGGTCAGTGACACGGCGCGGCGCGGCGCGGCGCGGCGGGTGCGAAGTCCCCGCGAGGGCGGCGCGGGCGGGGCGCGCCGGTGGCGGCGGGTGGAGGCGGCCGTCTGGCCACGTGCGTCACGCGCGGCCGCGTTAGAGCCGGCACGTGAGCGCGCCCCACATGCGGGCCGACGCGCCGCGCGGAGCACCCGACGCGGCGCCAGCTGTGCAGGAACGGGGGAGGAGGAGGCGGGTTCGATAGCGACACCAGGCGGCCACGACAATACAGAGATTGATTGATTGATTCCGGGTGCGTATACTGCTCAGGTCATTAGTCCTGTAAGTGTAGTGCAAGATTTCTCCTCTCCTGAGGTGGCGGTGAACTTCATCGGCTGGATGGTGAGATCTGTCCGCTAGCGGGGTTTACCGTCGATTGGTTCGTTGGTTGGTTGTTAGTGATTCCGGGCGCGTCAACGGCGAAGCTCATTAGGCCCGTAAGTATAGTGCATGTTTTCCTTCGGGAGGTGGCGGTGATCTTTCCCAGCAGGATGGCGAGATCTGGCACCGACCTACCGTCGGCTAACGGGGTTTCCATGGAACCAGGTATCTCCCACCAGCGGGCACCGCCCCTGCCGGGACAAGTTCTAAGCTCCCGACCGGCCTCCCGGCATGTGTGTTCCTCCAGACAGCGACAGAATTCGACCTAGCTGACAAGTTAGTATCGAAAATCTTGTCACTGTCGGGACTCGGCCCTAAGACCTCCCGGTCAGAGGCACTGCAGTGACATCAGTTGATGCACTGAACGACTTTTCCCAGTTTTACCGTCGGTTAGAGGGGTTTCCCTCAACCAGGTATCTGCCTCAGTCAGGACAAGCTCTAAGCCCCCCACCGGTCTCCCGGCATGTGTGGTAGTGTAGTGCATGCAAGTGTAAGTGTGAGTAAGGGTGAGGATAGGACTACGAAGAGGAAGGAAAAATCGCGCGCGGTCCTTGGACCATTTGGTAGGGTAGATAGATTTACTACTAATTCTGCAAATAAGTTCCAGAACTTGTTGGCAGAATACACTAACTAAACATTACAGAACTTAACAGTACTGCTCCGGCATTCCCCTGATGTTGATCGGAGAAACCATAGACAACTGAAGCGGCTGGATTCGACCTAGCTCTCTAGCCGGTCTCGAATTTCTGTGCATGTGCAGGTCGGGATTAGCATCATTTTTTAGCAACTGCGCAAGTGCAGAAGATCGAGATTGTAGTCTATTGCTGTAGGTTATGCCGTGTAAAAACTCCCTTATAACTGTGGCGATGGCATGATTGTAAAGATCACGTCGGCATCGATTTTGAAGACGGCGGCAACGATTGTCAAGTTAACAACGAAAGCATTGCTTATAACGACGACGACAGCATCAATTAGTAAGACCGCATCATTAGAAAAACGATGACAGTAAGCATTATAACGGCCACAACGGCATAGTTTATAATACATCGATTATAAAGGCGACTTATGCAATAATTAGAAAGACGACAGCGTTGATCATAATGACGATCTGATAGAAAGTCCACAGAGAGAAACATTATAAAAACGACGATGGCAAAGATGATAAAGACGACGTAAATACACAATACCCTTCTGCGACGTTAATACACAATACCCTTCCTTCGATGACTGCTTTGGTTCACAATTCGAAGTGCTCGCTTGCTTCCTTCAAAGTGCCCTTGTCTACAGTAACGTTTATACGGAAAAGCTACCTTGACAACAGCGTGGAGAAGTTGCGTCGGAGGTCTGACTCTGAACTTTGTCACTAACTATCCATAAGTGGTGATGTGAAAGAATGCAATTTACTGGAAAGTCAAAATCCTTTCAATGTGCCCTTGTATGCAGTAATGTTAATAGGGAAAAGCAGCCTCGACAACAGCGTGGAGGAGTTGCGTTAGGATCTCTGAACTTTTTTCACTAACGATCCGTAAGTAGTAGTCTGAGAGACTGAAATGCTCTGGGAGGTCAAAATCCTTGCAATGTGCCCTTGTCTACAGTAATGTGTACAAGGAAAAGCTGCCACGACAACTGCTTGGAGAAGTCGCGTTAGGAGGTCTGAACTTTTTCAATAACGATCCATAAGTAGGTGTGAGAGAGACGGAAATGTGCTGGGAAGTCAAAATTCCTAGGACCAAGACATATTTGTAATATCTGATAGCTATTTTCCAGCAAGCAGTGCCTGACTTCGACTTATGTGCGCTAGGCTGTCACATGTTTTAGCGCCTTTTTTAATTTGTTTTTTGTGACAAGCGTTATTTTCAGTATTTTGAATTAAAAATGTACGATATTTGTAACCAATGCAAATATTGTACACGTAAAAATAATTGATTATATATTTCCATTTTTGTTAACCAAACATTTGTAGGTCATTAAATTAAAAATATAAGGTAATTATAAAGGAATTTCTATATTTGAGTATTATTTCCATTTTTTACAAAAATAATTGGTTATTAGCAATTGGTTATTTGATGTAATTACATGATTTTACAGGTTGGAATTAATTTTATTTTACATATTTTGGTATAATTACATGTTTTTACATTTTTTATTTTTTCTATGTATGTTGTTAAATTTTAATATATTTATACGTTGAACGAAACATTTTATATGGGCGTTTGCAATATATTTTACGGAATCATCTTTCTTACAAATCAAATGTAATGCTGCTTCTCTTCTAAGAGCACTATATCTTTGCCATAAATTGTCAAACTTATCCCTACCCCCCCCCCCGCTTTCTGCGTCCTAGGAGTTAAGGATTTAAGGAGTGATTTTTGTCAACAAAATAATTTCAACCACATGCTTGTTAATGTTTCAAACATCACAAGCGTTACTCGATCGAAAACTAACAAATTTTTTTACAGAAAATTTCTATTACCGCGTTGTTCTATTTGGAAGAGAGGGTACATTCCTTTTAACCCCTTTCACCGGGATCCATCACTGGCCTCACGGTACTACCATTCACTTGAATTCGGGCTCCTCGTAAACATTGTAAGATACTATGAAAGTATTTTATATTTCGAATAAAATTCTTAATGGTGAATCTTCTATTCTTCTTTGGGGCGAAGTAAGTCTAGTGTACAATTACTTTTGAAGAGGTGGAACCTACTTCCAGCCACTACGAATCCTTCTTAAGAACTGATCGGCGACGTTCTATGCTCGGAAAATGATTGTAGAGAACACTTTTAAACACAATAATTAATTTTAATTTACATATTTTCTAATAGTTCTTTCATGTTTTGGAAGAAATATGTGCATATATATGTAAATATTATGCATTTTTATTACAATAAATTCTGTTCCCTAGTTATTAAAGTCAAAATAGCAGTTAAATTATAAAATATGCATTGGCATACAGTATCTCCTTTTCTCGCTTTAGTCTCGGCAAATTCTTAACAGTGTCTTGAAACTCAACCCAAAATGTCATTTTCTATGTATAACAGAGATAATGAATTCTATGTGTCATATTTAAGGCTCGATTTCAGATAGTTTTTTGCGCCCTTCAAAGCAGAGAAAGATCGTTCGCCATTTGCATTAGTCACACACATCATTTGAGTCTTAAAATAATCTAGTCATTTGTGAAATATATCTCTTATCGACAAGGTATTTGATAAAGAATACCCTTCAAATCGCCATTTTCTAAACCTTTTTTTCACGAATGTGAACCTATATGTCCATACCAAACGAGATAACCATCAACAAACTGATCAAATTTGGGAATCAATTCAAGCAGCCTAAGAATATTTCATTTTGTAACCAATAATATCGGTTACTAAAAAGACAATCCACTGATGCTGAAAATTTCACAGTTCCTACAATTCTTTTCAGAGCATTTCTCCAGTATTCTACTTTATTTTTGTGCTGTTTAACAAACTCTGAATCCACCCTTTCTAAACTGTGACCTACATTCAAATTTCCTTACGAATCTCGATGTTTGCAACTGTTATCGTTGAGAAATGTTTCTATTTTTCCAGTCGTTAAGCTCTGTTGTAGCGAAAAAAGTAGTAGTTCCACCATTTAACTTGCAAGGAGCACAAAAGATACATCCTGTAGATGCCGAATGTATCAACCATAACCGTTTGACAACTACATCATTTTCCATTGCTCTTTGGAAATACGATGTTGATAAATACCGACTTTGATCTGCATAATGCCTTTAGAGGTAGAAAAATCATGTAATCATTTTGCTTAAATTTATCTTTGGCCATCATTTATCTAAAACTATCATCAACGTACTGGATCGTTTGGATCTGTATTTAATTAATTAAAACTTTATTTCGATACAAATATGGAAAAAATGTTTCTGTAAAAACATTCAAAAGTTCTCCTTATGAAATTTTGCATCCGCTGAAATTCGTCCGCCCCCAAAAATTGCGCGCCCCAGGCTGCAACCTACTCAGCTTATTCGGTAATCTGGCACTGCCAGCAAGATCACCACGAGAGATGGCGCAGGGCATCAACTGTAGTCAGTGGAGTTCCTCCCGAGTGGGAGGTCCTAGTTTCGAGTTCCAACGGTGGCAGGATTTTCGACCCTAGCTTGTCAGCTAGGTCGAATTCAGTCGCTGACAGGAGGAGAGTTCTTGCTGCTGGCTGTTCCGAACGATAGTTTTCCGAGGTTTCTCCGATCAACACCAAGCGAATACCGGAGCAGTACCTAACAAACGGACCGCGCGCAATCTTTTCTTCCTCATCTTTGTTCTATCCCCTCCCCTTACACACACACTTACACTAACGTGCACTACTCTACCACATATGCCGGGAGACCGGTCGGGAGCTTCGAGCTCTTCCCGGCTGGGGCGGTGCCCCGCTGGTGGGAGAGTCCTGGTTGGGGAAAACCTCGGTAGCCGACGGTAGGTCGGCGTCGGATCTCGCCATCTAGCGTAGGAAGACCACCGCCACCTACCGAGGAAAACATGCCCTACACTAACGGGACTAATGATCTAAGCTGTTGACGCGTCCGGAATCACTAACAACCAGCCATCCATCCAGCAAGATTACTGACAGGTGTTTCGTCGCAGCGCTTTGCCATGCTGCATGATCAACTAAGTTCTTCCGACGCGCCGGTGACTACAGTAGCCTGCTATGGCTTTACTACCATCGTCAGGTTGCCGAAATGAACCTCTCTTACCTTCTCCCTTACCTTTTTAAACTGTTTCTTACCTTTGGTAAAAATGTGCCACCATCATGTGTTCTTCTCTGCAGATGATTAAAACGAGGATAAAGACCGGAAACCTAGTAGATAATGTGAGTAAATTTTTGTGGTCTTGGTCAACCCAACGGTCTTTCTTCCTATTTTTATTGGCATTATCAGTAAAGAATTATCGTTTGAAGGAAAACGAAGTGTACTGCAGCCACTCCACGGGGGCGCGGGATCATAGAGGCCATAACCCCCCAAAAGGCCTAGGGGTTTCGTTTATCTTCCTTTATTTATGCAAACTTTATGTAAATATATATTTATGTTCTAATTATGTAATTATTTAAACAATAATATTTATAGTATTATATCTACAGTACATAAATAATATACAATGTAATAACAAATAGATTATTATTTAACAAAAATATACGATCCCCCCTCCCAAAAAATGATCAGCTGGATCCGCCCCTGAGCTTCGTTTTTAAACGAACCAAAAACAAAATGCTATAATCAACTCCCTTCTTCTTGTCAGTTTCAGATAGCATTTATCGAAGTTTCATCGCGAAGAACTTTTACCGCTTCGGCAATTCGATGCATTGTATTTCACCCAGTCTCCTAACAGTTTTGTGAAGAAACTGATCTGAGTCCCATGAGATCAGGTCTTGAACACTATTGATGATTCCTTAAACATTTCATTTACGTACTACTCTTCCTTAACATACGTCTTTGATGTCGGGTTGAATGAACGACCAAAGCAATATACAGTCTCAACATCACATGTAACAGCATGCATACAGTCACCCTTGCGTTCTCGAAAAAGTGAAAAGTAGGTTAATACATTGCACTCGAAGCTTTTCGATCGCACATTTTGAGGTTATGCATATTTAAACATAGGTAAACATACAAAAAGGTCTTGTCTAAACGTCAATAATGACCGTCCGTGAGAGCCAAATGCGACGGAAAATTCGTATCCAAATCTGACCCGATTTTGGTGGCGGTGTAACTCATTCAACGGAAACAGATGGAGAACAAATTCACCGTAAGTCATGAGAGTTTTTTCGTTGTAGAATGGTCGACATTGTAAAACCATGAATTATAAAATATCAGATAGATTCATAATTTTTAATAATAGCATTCACAATCAATGCATCTGACATTTGACATTTGTTTGACAAAAATGTCAAACAAATGGTGCTGTAGGTTTAATCTGCGAACTTAGGGCGTGTATGTTGCAGAAAAACTAACTAGACTGAAATCAGAGCTTCTTGTGCGTTCGACCTACAATCGCATGTCAAATGTTTGTTATTTTTTCAACTCCTTTATTTTCATAGATTCAGACAATTGAGCAAACTATTTTGATCAAGATGTATTTTCCACAAGGGAGTAAAGATAGATTTCCTGGAGTTATGCTGTCGTGCTCTAATTTAAGACGCCACGAGCAGACGTTGATATACCCTCTTATTTTGAGACCAACTGCCGACGCGATAAGCCTCGGTCGGGTCCATCGATTGCGTGGGGAATATTCGCAAGTAACTGACAAGGTCGCTGGAGAGAGTAAACACGAGCAACGAACGCTTTGTTTCTAACGTTTTTTCTCATGAAAATAAGTTCACTCGCATTGCTTATGACGAAACAATATTCCTGATTTATCAGAATAGCAGCCGCGTGGCCACATTGGACCTTCCAGCTTTGCCGCCGCGATGCCGTGACCCATCCGCAACGCCACAAATCTATAGATGCACACGTGGCGGGCCATGCGGACGTACATCGCGATGACATTATCGAAGAAGGGACATTCGGACATGTTCGAGTATTTCAATTCTTCCTCATGCCTTCCCGTCCATCTAACACTGACAAAACTACGTTACGAAAGAACCAGATTGTGTTCCGTATATTTAAATTTTAACTTAATAACTTACGATGCTCTCCCAAGTTTTATTGAGCACATGAAATATGTCTTGTTAATGCGAAGGACAATAACTTTGCTATTGATGATATAAATTACAGATTCATTGTCATAACTATGTTGCGAAAATCAATTCACGTGGTTGAACATCAAATTACAGATAACACTAGGTAGTACGTTCAAACGAGTTCGCAGACATTGAAGGTTTTGGAAAATGTTTTGATTGGTATTATTTCGAATAATGGTTTCTTGCCCTTTTAAAATTACACTCGCGTATTAATTCACATATATTATAATTCACATATATTATTATTCACAAATTCACATATTCGCGCGCAATAATCAAAGCAATTACTAGCGCAGTTTCCAATCAGGTTAAGGTGCCAGATGTTGAGGGATACTATCGAGATCAACCTTTGTTGTAATAATGCGGAAGAAAGAAATGAAAGAAACAGTAATTCTAGAAAGAACGACGGCCCTATTATTGGCAATTCTAGAATGGTCTGTTAGATTCTGGAACGGAATGCCTTTGTTATACTGAATATTCTATGACTGTAAATAAAGATTTTAAAACTATTGCTGACACATTAGAAGAAAAAATAAAATTTTGAAAAAATTGAACATGTGTGTTGTTTCTGCTCAGAAGTATTTAGCAAGTACTCTCCTTCAATTCATATATTTTGGGCCATATTTAAAAAAAAAAATTCAAAAGTTTTAAAATTTAATTTAATATTTTTATTATTTACTAGCGAAGTATATCTTTTGAAACTTTTGGTGTATTTCATAAGTCTCTAGTTAATTGTCAATGTTTTAACTATGCCCAATTATTTTATCACTGATGATAACCGACTTCAATTATTTAGATTACACACTAAATTCAAATTAGTTAAAAGAGCAAAGCTTACGAAAAAAAATATTTCTTCAACACATTTCTTCAAATTTTCTCGCCGTATGTATTAAAGGACGATACACAAAGTGGTGGAGGACCAATTTTTGGCAAACTCGGCTTTTCTAAATTGGCTTTTCAATTATTGCATTCTCATTGTTGGGTGGTGTTTTTGGGTGTATGGAATCGTTTTGTATTATCTAATTTGTGTTGATATATTACTTTCAAATGAATTAAATTTCAGGCATAATGTGCTACTATTAGTAATGACTTTTACAAGTGATTTCTGAGATGTGTTAGTGGACAGAAATTGCGGTATTATAATTTTAGGCACCGTCACTGATGCGAAAAAGTACGTGCTATTATAGAACCACTGTTTTTAGTTGTGTAATGAGTAGAATTTACCTAAGGTAGAGGAAAGAAACAGATATTTTAAAAATGGAAGTTAGTATTATGTAGGTTGCAATAAATCTTTAGAAAAACGAGTTTTAATTCTAGGATTTAATTAACCGTTTTACCTAATCAAAGCTTGTTGTTGCTGGGTTTCTGAAAGCGAAGCGTAGAAACTAGAGAAACAGTTTGATCTAGATTTTTAAAGGGTTATTGATAGTTATTTTTGTATTTGCTTATTTGGGATGAACCATGGAGCTTTTAATGACCAAAGTAAGATTTTTAAAATTATTTCTGCTTTTTGTATATGAATATTTACAGCATCTACTCACATAGGACAGGTATAAGTAAAAGAAAAATGAACAATACATTATCATATTATGAAAAATGTTAATACGTAAATTTTAGACCTTTTATTGATTAGGGAATAGGGAATTAACATTCCGCTGCTTTTCGAGTCGGCCGCTATGTCGCCTCTGGCGTCCGTCGCAGATGTCAGGCTGACCATCAGCGCCAACGTCAGGGACGGTGCAGAAATGTTTTCTTTTTGGAGTTGTAATTTCGCCTCGTGACAGGTCAAGGCGATGCAACAAAGTTGGAACCTTGTTCATGTCTAAAGAGCCCGTCTACTGTATGCCACTCATTCATAATATGTAGCTGCATATTATAGAATAACCTCATTTGCAATCTATCGAGTCACGCCCGTCAATAAATAGCTAACTACAGTTCAGAAAATTACTGGGGTCTATAACCGCCAGCATTACAACATCGAAAACATCATGAATGTTGTTCAATGGAAATAATTACGAGAACACGGGTTCAATCTGGGGCAAACTACTTGATGACAACGACAACAACAACAACAACAACAACAACAGCAACAACAACAATTAGTGAGTTTATGGAGCCTGACGATACTTAATTTCAGTGGTTCCCGTGATAAGGGTTGCCAACTAAGTTCATGTAAAAGGGAGCACACTCGACAAGCCAAAAAAAAAAACGCGCTCTATGTCTTTCTCCTCTTCATTTTCGCTTCAAGTGAAAAGATTCGTTCAGAAAATGCAGATGAAGATAGTCTGAGCGCCTCTTTTTTATTTTAGTCGCGAGACAGATATTTAATCATGCATGCGTGTGACAGCGCTCAGGAAAAAGGATATTCATGATTTATATTCAAAATTAAACAATAAACAATACTACATATGAATTACACAATAAACGATTCAAGATGTTGGTCATGTGATAAAATAAAATAAAAAATTACTGAAAGGGTGACATTTAAAATAGAAAGGAGGACAATTGACTTCAATATAGGACTGTCCTCCCAAATAGGATCTTCATTAGAGATCCGTATCAATCAGTGCTGCAGATCAAGCGACATCTAGCGACTTTACCGAGAAAGACACGAAAAGCTGTGTCAAATTCCATCGTGAAGACAAGCCCTCCAGGTGCCACATTACGAAAACCCATGTATAATCAGGAGGAAATTACCATTGATTGTCTAATTTGTTTTCCCGTCGCGGCAACTGTCGCGTTTTAATCCCGTAAGTGTAGTACTTGGTAGTCCAGGGAGATGGAGATATTGTTACCCCGCTGAAACGTGCGATCCGGCGCCAACCTACTTGTCGCGGGATAGCCACCCTCTAAATACAGTTGGTAATAGTCGTCTTCTTCTTACAAGCAATAATTTTCTCGAAAAACATTAATATTAAGTGGAAAATTGATACTAACGCAAAATACAAGTTACAAGATAACTATACAATTCCAATTAAATAAAATGTAACTTTGTGCCCGTAGATGAAATGGCCTTGAATTTGAAATTCACCAGAACATTTAGTTGCTCGGCAACCTTACTAGCGGTTAGTTCCCGAGTGTCTAACTGTACTTGTAAAATTCAAATCTAAGGCTGTATCGGTACAAAGTTAAATTTCATTTAACTAGAATTTGCAGTAATATATGTAATTAGTTTTATATTTGCTAGTAATACTTGTATATTTTGCGTTAGTATCAATTTTCCACTTAAAATTAATGTTTTTCGAGCAAATTATGTATTGTACAAACGACACTGTTACCAACTGCGTCTCCGCCAGCAGGGCAGTGCCCCAATCGGGACACCATCTAAGCGACGGAGATCCGGAATGCAGCTGACGAGCTGTGAGATCCACTTTACACGAAATGTCTCATGGTGTACAACAGAAAATAAAGATGGAAGAAATAAAGGCAGTTTGGTAAACCAGAAATCAATCTACCGACTTTCACAAAGCATGTACCATCTTCTAATACGTTGTAGAGATTTTCTGCTGATTCCTGCTATGTAGACACACATGAATCGTAAATAAATATATACACCCTTTGAAAATAATACTTAACCCATTACCGGCCAATGTTCCATTTTTGGGACGTTTCTACGAATTTAAATATCTTGCATTTAGTTAAATATATGGATATAGTTCCATATAGTTATATGGAAAATTTTTATTTTCAAAACATTATAAAATGTATCATTATAACAGGCAATGTGACGACTTTTCATGAAGAAATGTTAGTTTATGAAAAATATTTTTTTTAACACGGTTAATATTTGGATTCTATGTTGGTAAAATTAAAATGCCTCTGAGAGATATTGTGGCTAAAGTATACACTTGTAAGTGCTTTGCCATATTTACGCTAAGTATAAACATACATTCCATTATTGATTTCAACTGATTCTTGGGCTGATGTAAGTTGCAGAGATCATAATGTATCGCGTCTCATTTTTGGGACTGGCCGGATGTAGTTAGCTTACCCGCAATACACCATGCTGTCATACACGAAATGCATAATGAAGCATTCCACGGTCACGTGCGGGACATTTGTACTCATTTTATATTTAGTTGTTACCGCAAAAAAATAAGTGAATAGTTATATTTTTCTGATCAAGGGGTGAAACAAAGCGCAAACTAAGACTTATTTTTGACATATTTTGTTGTTATTTCTTTCTGATATTTTTAATAAAAGCAAAAAATATATATGGTCACGTGCGGGACAGGTGAATATTAATATACAATTTCAGCAAAATCTTTCGCTGACTGAACATTGCATCCTTTTCCTTGCGCCATTATTTTCTTTCTCAACTAAACGCTTTACATTGCCTCCAATTCCATGGACGACACCTTTACCGTGGGCAGTTGCAAAATACTTCCAAGAAATATTTCTTTTGTATTTTTCAGAAAACATGCAAAGCATCTCCACTGAAAATGTTTTTTGAATTCTGATGATGGCCCATCGCTCCATATAATTTCTGACTCTGGCTGATCATCACTTGTTCGAATGATTTCTTCATACAAAACGTCGATGAAAACGAACACAGTAACTTTATTTTCGGAGTGGCAGTCAGATCAAATTACGTAGGTTTTGCACTTACGTGTATAGAAGATTGCCACAATAAACAAGAGTACACTTCTGCGTAACCAAAGAGCACTTTGGATTTCGTTCTAGTATTCACAACTGAAAGACATGGCAAAGCCTACTTGAAGTATTCTTGTGTTACTACCAGCGTTTTTATCGTCTTCAAATTCCTCTGCTGAATATGTTTTGTGTTAACGTGGTTCATCACATCAGGTAGATCAGTTGTCACTATTTCATGTGGTCCTCCCAAACTGGTTTCTTTAAAAGAAAGTTGGAACCTACCACCACTGGTTTTTCCCCATACTTTCCAAATCACAATTTGTTCCGGTTGAGTGGCACAAGGCATAAGCTTTCCATTGGAACACTGATTACGCATGTTCTTCCAGCAACAAGATTCTAGATCACTATCACAGAGTACACTATCCCAAAAATAGTTTGAGTACGTACCTTTGGGAGAAAGTGAAGTCAATTTCAGTTTGAAATTTTCATGAATTTTGCATTTGCATTGGTCACTGGAGTGTCTTTAAGTAAAATACATTTTTGGGGAAGAGAACAAAATTTTGAATATCCAACTTCGAAATTGGTATTTTCTTCTTTGAAAATGAAGTACGATTCTTTTAAAAATATAGTTAAATAAAATTTTGCATTTTTCTTTTTTACATTCTTTCCAAACTGTTACATCTTTCATTCCGGAGCATTAGCAATGTCTGGGCGGAAAAAAATTGATAACTGACAGATTTTCATTTTCCTGATGATTGGTTGACTTATTTTTGGGCATTTCTTTAGACAAACGTAAGCCAATGTGTTTAGCTAGACTTGTTACGACTGCTTTTTGCTTCCTAGGCGATTTTGGGAGAGTCCGCGATGTCTTCCAAACGGCTTTGAATAATGTAGACTTATAGTAATAAGGTGTGTTGGTTTGGCAGCTTGGTTTTATCATTAGAAACTACTGAGTTACCAAGCTTTTTCTGTGTTCTCTATATTCTCTTCCTGTCTCTTTCATATCTCCTGAAGTCCTGTTTCTCTTTCTCAGACATTTCACTCCTCTTTTTCCTCTTTAAATATGTAATTATTTTATTTTCTTCTTTTTGATAGTTGGGATTTTCAGCTTTCAACATTTCCCTCATCTTCTTCAACTTCATAGCACTAACTAATTTCTTTGGCATTTCCATTTCTGAACTGTAAAATAATATAAAACCAAGTTATTTAATAGTAAAATCTTTCCAACTAAGGGCGGTTATGGCGTGCAGTGACAGACGGTCATGTGCGGGACGAAAATAAAAGTAAATGTAATTGCGTCTAATATTAAGAATGTCATTGAAAACTATTATGTCCCTATACTTAGTCATTAAGTGAAGAAAAAATGTATTCAAAGATCACTTGCAGAATCTATTTTCTCTGTAAAACAAAAATTAACCTATTTCCAGTTACGTGCGGGACATTGAATTTGATTAATTTCATTCGGTCAGTGAGTTAGTTGTATACATAGTTATAGACCTGTAAGAATGAAAACATATTCTGATATATAATTACATTGTCCGAAAACACAGAATCTTCACAACAATGGTTGTTACGCAAATTACAACCTCTGAAAGCGTATGTTTCGAGCATACAAAAACCGCGAAACAACCTAGCATGAAAGCAGGTTGTACCTCTCTTGGAATTAGAAACAAGTGAAAAAGTAAAACATTTACAATTAATATCTAGTTTCAGGAAACGTTTTATAAGGCTTTTTGCTAGAAGGAAAAATAAAAACCGCGTAATAGTTCTTGATTTTCATGGAATGCCCCAATGCTTATGCTCTGCGATTTTATGCCATGGATAATAATTTAATGATTAATACAGCTTAACGTCATTTTCACATTTTATTTGTTATTTTATTCATATAGTATACATGTGAAACAGAATCAATACTCATCTAAAAGATAGGTGATCTTTCAATCAGAAACCGAACTGTTACATTAGAGATTTCACTATTGATTAAATTATCGCTTGCTTAGGACACGAAGAAAGTAAAAATGAATATTTTGAGGAAAATGATGTTAACACGTTCATTATTCCTCCTGATCCTGATCAACTGTCTGTTGAACATAGTACAAATATTATTTCCAAAACATTGAAAACTATCAACATCTAATGTACACTAAAGCAAACACTACATCTTGCAGAAAATTAATACGAGAAGGTCTGTACCATTCTGTAGAACCAGTAGTTATTTATGTGTAGAAACCTATTTTAAATGAAAGAGCATCATTGTAATCAGCATGACCAATGTCCCCAAAATGGAACGCCCTTTTTCTCAAAAACCTAATAGCGTTTTTTACTAAAACATTTGGAGACATACTTAAAATGTAATTTTAAAGCAACAGTCAGGTAGTTTCTTTTCATCCACCCGGAGATTTCCGGCCCTTCATGGGGAATTCTTCCTGCGGCGATGAGGAAATTCCCAGAATTCATATGCGACACCTGCTACACTCCTTAATTTCAGATCAACAGCTCAATGTTAATGTAAGCGTGAGGAAGGAACTTGTATCGCACAGCAGAGATCAGTCCTTCGAACATTGTGACGAGAAGGATTTTTCTAACATATTGACCTCCACGTGGCTACGTAATGACAACTCGCTACAGCTGTCTGCGACGTAATCAGAATGCGAGCTGACTGGGGCAATTGGATTAATCACTTCCCCGTCACGATAGTCGGCAGCAGGAAACTTGGTCCGGAACCAAACAATTTAAGATGTAGTGGAAGATAACATAAGCCAGACATAAGTGGCGGGAAGGGGCAAGGGAACGGTGGGGGTGATGCGGGACGAGGCGGAGTAGAGGTGAGTGGCGAAGCAGGTGGCCTATGTCGGGCCGGAAGGGGAGTGGGAAAGAGGTGGTGACAGGGCGGGGCGCCTCATTAGCGTGTTCGTGCACACGCGAACTTTAAAGCACTTCCGACCTTCTGCGCTTGCGCAGTTTAAGTTTCGCATCACGTTTGTGCATCTGCGCATGCGCAGAAGATCGATAGTGCGGTCCGCCAAGACGTCAAAAACTTTATTATTTCGTGTTCTCGGGTGCGTCGAGGTTTGATGAAGTCGTTATTCCCGTAAGTGTAGTGCGAGTTTTCTTCGGGGCTCTGATCTTTCCCTGCTGGGTGATGCGATCTGCCGCTGACCTACACGTCGGCTTGCAGCGTTTTACCCAACCAGGTGACACCTACCAGCGAGGCACCGCCTCCACCAGGACAAGCTCTAAGCTCCAGACTGATCTCCCGACATATGTTGTAGTGTAGTGTATGTAAGTATGTGTAGTAAGTAAAGGGTGAGATAGAACGATGAAGAAAAAATACTGCGCGCGGTACGTGGCCCGTTTCTTAGAGTACTACTCCAGCATTCACTGGTGCCGATCGGAGAAACCACGGAATACTACCGATCAGAGCAGCCGACCTCTAGAATTCTGCTCCAGACAGCGACTGCATTCGACCTAGTCCTGCCACCATCCGGACTGGAAACCTAGGACTTCCCTGTCAGAGGCCCTGCCATGACATCAGTTGAGCCAAGGGGGAAAGGCGGAGCGCGGCGGGGCGAGGCCCGGCGGCGCGCGGGCTGCGGACGGCCGCTGCCAAATGTCGCCGGGGGCGCTTCCGTGCGCGCCCAGCGTGGCGGGCTGACACCAAAGGTCGCCGCCGGCCACCCCAAAGGTTCCCCCGGCCCCAAGGCCCCCCTTCCAAACGCGTTGCGGCGGTTTTTGCCCGCCTTTCCGCCTTTCTCTTCGTCGAAGGGATTTTGTGCCATGCCTCACTTAACGGCGAATTACGTGCAGTTGTTGGCTTTGCATAGCACGCAGATTAATGTCTCCGTACTAATAAATAAAATGCATTACAATTAATTATAATCAGTATTAATTAATAGAATATCATAATAGTCGTATTAATTAATAAAGTGCAATACAAATACGTAAATTTAATAATTTTTTTTAAAAATTATATAAAGTGCTAATAAAATTTCTTGTAACTAACGCCACACAGTGTTACGACAGGTTTTCGTTTGGTCAATGCAACGGTGACGCCTTTGTAGTAATTGAGCTCCGAACATCCGACACGTTTCTTCGAACAAACTAGAGGAGCCAAAACAACACGTACTTTTTCGTGACTATTTTATTAAGAAAAAAATCTATATCTTTGACATTTTAGAGGTAGGAAGACACCGACAAATTTCAAAGTTTTGCAATTTTCGAAAAATCAGAGTTTTCAACGAACATGACACCTACACCATTCTCTTAAATGTGCTTTTCGCTATCCAAATTTAATAAAAAAGAATGAAACCATTTTTTTGAAAATTTGGAAAATGTCCCAGTGGTTTCATGTATAGTGCCCTTAAAAATTAAAATATCGGTTTCAAATTTAAGGGGCCGCCACAGATCGTGCACCCAGATCGATTGGCGAATGTCAATTTTGGAAACAATGGGCTGAAGGGTTTAGCCGCTAGCGTTGTTCATGGACGGACGGACGGATGAACGAAGATGTTTTGTCTTCATTCAATTTTTAGTATCAAAGATCCACAAAACATAGATTTCATCTACACCACGTGTTAGAGGATTTTTCTTCTAAATTTATAAACTGGATTTATCCACTTTTTCGCTACCAGGGCACTGTAATAAGATTTTTACTTTCTCTCTACTTCGTAGCGGGAAAGTAAACATGTGTCTAATTGAATAGCCTTAGTCCCTTCTACATGTACAAATGTGATCAAGTATTCCAATGTGTAAATATATTGCCAATTCAAGTATTTGTCTTCTCACACTGTTGAGATGTGTACCAAATTGTCTAAATGTACAAACATGTAGTAGTCGGGGACAATATTCTTTCAAAACTAAATCTCAAATCTAAATTCTCACAATGTTTTACTTTCTCACCTACCTCTTATGCGGTATGGAGGAAGTCTTTAATGCTGCGGAAAAACACGGCGATTTTTTTGAAAGAAAAAATCGATAAATCTTGTTCCTATACGTAGTATATTACTTCCTCTAATGCGTTGCTTAGTCAGAATCCACGTTTGGTGGGTCCTTGATACTGAAAACTTTATTCATGACTTTGATTTAGTAAACTATGATAATTGTGGGAATTCTGATTTGGTGTTGTTTACGTTCTTATAAGAAGAAATACAAGAGGTCATCTTCGTCAACATATTAGCTTTATTAAGATAGCCGGCTTTCGACGGCTTTGCCGTTATCGTCAGTCTCGCTGCTGTCGGCAAAAGTCGGACGACTGTGCCGAAACGGACGACTGTGTTTTATTTCTTCTTAAACTATGGTAAATTAATTAATATAATTTCAAGGTAAATTGTCTCTTTTCAGTTGTTTAATATGTTTTCAAACTATTTATCTATGTGTGATATCATTCCTGAAGAATTTCCTTAAATTTGTTCCCCCGTAATTATTTTGCTAATTACACTAGGAAACAAGATTTCTACCTCCAGGAAGGTAGAGTGCTCAACATACACAATTTTATCCATCTGATCTGTACAATTGAATCGGTTCGATAAATTGCAAATCGTCATTTCACATCGACAGTGCGAATAAACCTGATAACGTCTCTCTAACTACTTTTGTTCAAGATTTACATCCAACATTCAAAGGAATAAATGTTTTAAATTACAAAACTTGCGTGTTCTTTATATTTTGTCTGTCGTTTTTGTGATCAGGACAAACCATGGGTTGCTCACTAGTGTTGTGTTGTCACTTGTACAACGAACTTCTGATTCGAAAACTCAAATCAGTGTCATTCGCTCTACCAATGTTATGGAGAATACCAACAAACCATTTTAAAGTTTGCATATTTTTGCACGAATATGCGTATTCCATTTTTTAACTTGTTCTAACCTCCTAAGAATCATTTCTGATACCTATGCAATTTTGAAAAAATTTTAAGAAATAATTTTCTCACAAACGACGCCAATTTTTTCTTTAAACTTTTTGCTCGTATGTAGACATTGAGGCGGGTCCTATTTTCGGCGAACATATTTTCGAAAATTGCAAACAACAAAAAATAGCATTGTGAAAGTAAAATTTTGTTGATAGAGTTTTTTTTCGTAAATGAAATCTGTTCAAAATCAGTTAAAACTGGTCACGTACATTTTTAAAGAAAATATGAATACTTCAGCGCATTTTTGAAAATTTTCAAATTTGCAAATTCTACTTTCCCGCTCTCCATTTTCTAGTCTTCAGAAGACATCAGATTGGCATTATTCTACCAAAAATGACTACTATTGGACTGAATTTATGTATGTGCTTGTGTTGAAATAAATTCAAAGTACGTCTCAATGCATCCTACCCGCTCACATCCCCCCCCCCACCCCACCCGAAGGCGCACCTCTCAAAGCAGTCTTACGTGACAACGGTAGCTTTGTGAGTAGCCCAGACAGTCACAACACAGCAGAACCCACAACACCGAACCAGCCCGTCATATAGCACGTACTATGGTGCAAATGGACTAAGTAAAGAAAAGAATTTACATTCAGAACTAGTTGTATGGAAAGTGTATTCGTTTGCGTTTAAATAAACAATATCACCTATGTTGTATGGTCAGGAGAGCTTTGTAGCTCCCGCACTAAACCAATCTCTTCAAATAGAGATTTTAAAAGAGACACTATTTAACTGTAGGATGAACTGAACGTGCACACTATAAGTATTAATATTTGTTGAAAACGCGTCTTAATTAGGCAGATACAAATGGAAGTTGCAGCACATGCGAAGCTATAAAATCGGTTTCCGTAGGTAGATCATGTATAACTCGTAAATGGTGCGATCTAGCGCTACAAAACCTTACTTTGCAAGTCGAAAATTCTTGAGTTATGTTCCTCTCCCCTAACACGAAATGAGATATTTTGGGACTTAAATTGTGAGGGAGATGGCTCCTCTATTTACCCATCCGTGATGTGGATGGAGGTTGCAATATATCTAGTCAGGAGACTTCTCGCATGAACGATATGAACGAGCGTAGACGAATATTTTTAGATAATACTAGATGATACAAAAGTTATGAATAGAAGACCAGTAACTTTGGAAAAATCATTAAAAACTAATATATTTTTCAATGGCATGCATGGCAATATTCAGGCAACGTTTCTGATAAGTTCTAATCCTCTTTGTCCTCCTTCACTTTGTAAATAAAGACGAATCATGTTTTTTTTTAACATTACGAAAATATTAAAAAAAACTTGATTCGTCTTTACTTACAAAGTGAAATTGAATACAGATATTGCATGGTTTTTCTTTTGTGATGTGTTGCTATCACATGGAACAGATAAATTTAATTCAGATGCTAAAAGATAGTTTTCATCCAATAGCTGTTGTCTTTATATGTATGTATGTTTATATTTCATGGTAAAATTTACGTAACGTTCCGTGACTAAGTGCTAAATTGCTGATGAAATATCAGCAAGAACCCATCGTTTGAAAAACCATTAAGTAAACCCGTGACTGTGATGCGAAAAGTAAACTCAATATATGTTCATTCACAGCTCTCAGCAGTGCTGAGTCACGCATTTTCTTCAACCACAGGGAATCGTTTAAACATCATATTACATACATTTACACACATAGTGAAAACATCACTGAAAAGCATGATATAGATGCCACTTACGCGTCTTTTTAATTACGCAAATGTAATTTTCTTGATTCATCTCTATCGTCGTTAATATTTAAATTACACGTATTTTAACCATTATCACGCTTTTGTGTACAAGGGCATAAAATTATTTATTGTGAAGTTTCTCAAAAATTGAAAACCTTTTTCTGTGTAAATGAACTCAAAATTGCTTATTTTTAAAAAATTCTGAAGATAATTTTTTTCTAAAGCAACTCCAAATGTTTCAATGAAAATTTGCATATTATGCAAGTTTCACCCGTCTCTTGTTTTCTCGAAGTCGTGTATGCATTGAACTATTAGAGAAAAATAATGACAATGTGCAAAAAATGAATTTTAGGTTGCCGACAAGTGGTATCTGGGGAAAAGGAAAACTAAAGACGTAGTGCAGACTAAACAGATTAGGGAAGAAACTAGTACGAGGAATTCTCTGTCATTCAGTTGCACCACTAGTTTCAAAGTGATTGCGTGGAAGCTATGGGAAATATAAACATATCAAGTTTTCCACGTTATTTGATGTGTTTCTTTCGTAAGTTACGAACGAAAGATCTTTACATACAAAGAATATAAAAAAGTTGCTGTTCTCTGACACACGTGATTAGCAAATTTTTAATGGCGGGGCATCTGCCTTGGAGTTTTGCTGTCCAATGACGTCAGCTGTTTTGTAAGTGGTAACACGCTAAGTATGAAAATTTAGTTGGTAAGCACAGTATGAAATGAAGTGGAAAAACAATTAAATATTTGCATTTTTCGGTTAAAATCGAAACTTTTTTAATTTCTTTGTATTTTCCTGAGTTTCTTGATATCTGACAAAAACCACAGACATCTTTCTTACGGCCAGAGGATATATAATTTTCTTCCATGTTTTGTCGTGTTATACTAAATTAACACTAAAGATATTTTTGAATTTTTCGCAAGTTCCTCGGGATCTCACAAAACTATAGACATCACAATTCAAAACACTGGAGACTGCATCTTTTTTTAAATTTTTTTGGAAAAATTAATATAGATTTGTATGTAAAATATGTTAAGGAATTGTAATTTTCACCCCTCAAACATCACATACTTTGCAACTTTTAATTTTGGTAAATAAATTAATTTTATTTTTGGTGCCCTTTTTCTAAAAGACGACCTAGGCTAACAATTTATTTTGGCGTTCACCCTTCAGTCTTTTCATTTCCGAGACCATTCCTGGAGGCAAAAATGCAGAGCCAGGCCGCGACGTCGCCGTAGAAATCGATACTATGTCTTCGTCCTATCGCCACCTCACCCGCATTTAAAGAAGGTTTTCTCCGCCTCTCTCAACTTCATTTCGTACTGACGAGACACAGGAAGCAGCAGTAATAGCGCTGAACAGCAATATCTTTCACTTTTTTAAAGTAAGAGTTAAGCAAGAAAGTAAAAATGAATTTTCACTAAGCTCAGCGCCAATGTCACCTACTACTTACGTAGAGAAAGTGTTGTAATGCGGCAAAAAAGCTGCGTTTTTTGACAAATAAAAATTCATATTTTTAGGTCCGGATAATGGAAAAGTAGATAAACCTTGTCTGATATATAGTAAATTAGTTCTTCTCGCATGTTGTATAGTCAAAAACTACGTCCTTGATACCGAAAAATTATTTGAAAGCAAAATGTCTTTCTTTCGGTCTGCCCGTCTGCGCGTCTATCTGTCCGTCCGTCCGTTCCCCAGTCCATCCGCTCGTCTGTAAACAACGCTAGAATTTAAACTGTCGGCACAAATTTTTCAAAAATGGATATTCCCCGATCGATCTGGTTGATACCGCAGCTCCTTTAATTTGAGACGGATATTTTATTTTTTGAGGGTACGTTTAATTCTTCATTGGAAGTACTTCACCATCCACATTTTTAAAATTATGTCAAAAAATTGCTTCAAAATGCTTTTTTCTTGGATAGAACAAAAAACAAACTTATAAATTATGCATGTCTCATTTTTGTTAATTTTTTTTTTTTTTCATTTATTTCTGCTTGGCCCGAAGGACCTCAGCATCCGCGTACGATACAGTGATGTTACATAGAATTACATTAACACTGATTGGGAAAACTTATAGACATGAATACATTGAATGCAAGTGAATTAAATGTGAGAAGCCACATCGGGTACATGATAATCAAGGAGGGTCGAAGAACTGTCGCGGTAGTTTTCGCTTTAGTCTATTGTGGTGAGGATTTTGTTTTCCGATTTTGAAATGTACGGCTGAGGGAATCTGGGGAATTTTAGGGTAGAAGCGAGAGGATAGGAGGGAGAAATGGACGGAGATAGAAGTAATGCCGAGTTCGTTGTGTAGCTGGGAGTTTGGTACAAACCATGGAGCTTTAGTGATGTTTCGGAGGAATTTGTTTTGGAAAATCTGCATTTTTTGGATGTTCGATTTGCTGGCTGAGGCCCAGATAGGAGAAGCGTAGGATAAAATTGGGCGGATCATTGACTGGTATAGGTGAGTAGCGACATGGAGTTGCAAGGGTGATGACTTTTTGAGTATGGGATATAATTGGTGGGTTCTACGGGTTGCCAGGGTTATTCTGTGGAGAATATTCGATTTCCATGTGAGCCGCCTATCAAAAAGTACTCCCAGATATTTAACTGGCTTGTTGTTTGGGAGCCAAGTTATATTTTCTCCTTGATAGTTGAGGGGGGGAGGATTATTTGGTCTACGGAGCGTGAAGATTTTGGTTTGGCTTTTCGCAGGGTTTATCCGGATATGCCATTTCTTGGCCCAGTCGGAGAGCTCAAAGAGGTGGTGTTGCAGGTCTTCTTGTGCGGTATCAATATCACGGTTTGAGGAATATATTGCGGTGTCATCAGCAAATAGAGCAATGGAGGTATGAGGGGTGGATGGAATATCAGCTGTATAAAGATTAAATAGTGTGGGAGAGAGAACAGATCCTTGGGTACTCCTGCTTTTATGGGAAAAGATAGTGAAAGGGCTCCAGGAAGGCGGACAGAAAAAGTGCGATCGGCAAGGAAGCTTTTGATGATGTGAATAAGATAGTCGGGGGTTCCGATGTGAATAAGTTTATATAACAGTCCTGGATGCCAGATGGTGTCAAAAGCTTTCGCTATGTCGAGGAAGATTGCAACTGTGTGTTTCTTTTCATGGAAGCCTTCGATTATATCTTCGGTTAGTCTTAGTATTTGGTGATTTGTGGAAAGTAAAGGTTGAAAACCGAATTGGTGCGAGGTATGGCTTGGACTGAACTGAGATGGGAGATTAGTCTGGCGAGGATACATTTTTCAAACAGTTTTCCTAAGGAGGGCAGAAGACTAATTGGACGATAACTTGACGGGTCGTTTTTTGGTTTGTCTGGTTTCAGAATGGGAATGATGTGGGCGTGTTTCCATTTGCGAGGGAAGTATGACAGACGAAGAGAAGCATTAAATATTGCTGTTATATGTAAAATGGCTGTGAATGGAAGGCGTTTAAGTACATACATTGGAATTAAGTCGTGACCACTGGAAACTTTTGGAGTAGCGACAGATAAAAGGTTCACAATTTCGGTGGGAGATATGAATTTTGGACATCTTGGAACTGTTGTTCTAGTTCGTCGGATTTCTTCGAGGAGAAACTGATCATGAAGGGATTTTCTGAAGGATGGGAGTGAAGGTTGTGGCAAGTATTCACCTAGTACTTTGCTTTTATCTGCGGAGTAGTTGACTACGGATGCCGCGGTTGTTAGGAGGGTATATTAGTTGGCTTGCGCAAGAGGCGGCGAGTGATATTCCACAGCGTGTGATCGGTTGGGTTGGCGGTTTGAGTTTGGAAGTGGAGATATTGGGCGTTAGATATTGCCAAAAGATGTCTTACTATTTTAGTGAGTAGGTTTAGGTACGATTTTAAGAAGGGGGAACGATGTTTTTGCCAGTGATTACGTATGTATCTTTTGTGATATAATAGTCTCTGTAAGATTGGTGAAATAGGAGGTAGTGGGTTGCGTTGACGTATTGGGGGAGCTGTAAGATCTAAACTATCGAGGATGGTGTGGGTGAGCGAGTCAATGGCTCTATCAATTTCTAAGTGAGGCCAGTTGACTTTTTGTAGGCAGTAGGGCTGAGCTGGGCGATTTTCTTTTAATGAAGTATTCAAGGAGAAAAGAAGAGGTCGATGGTCTGAAGGGAGAGCGATGTGTGGCTCCACAATAATATTGTAGCTAATGTGGCTTGAGATACCGAAGTCGAGGATGTCTGCTGGTATTGAAGATTGGTAGGGATAATAGCTGGGAGAATCAGGGCATGCACTGTTAGATTTAATCTTTCAATATCTGCAAGAAGAAGGATGCCGGCAGGAGAATTGAGTCTGCTACCCCATACTGTATTCTTGGCGTTCCAGTCTCCAACAACAATTGTTGGTTGATTTGATGAAAATAATGGATCGATGTCGCCTGTTTTATAAGGAATATTGGGAGGCTTATACACTGAGGTCACAATAAGGTGGGATTGTCCGGTTTGCTGTACTGCAACGCTTGTATTTTCAAACGTGGGGTTTGCATATTCGGGAGATGATGATGAGAGATATTATGTTTCGTAAAAATGGCTACACCACCACTGCTATGGTTTCGTGGACGATCATATCGATGCATCGTATATCCAGGAATGAAAATTTTGATAGAGGGACTCAGGTGGGTTTCTTGGATGCAAGCTATATCGATATTATTGCTATGGAGAAAATGTGCAAGTATATGAATATTGGTTCGTAGGCCATTTGCATTCCACGAAATTAGGCGGATTGGATGACGGGGGTTATTTTTAGACATAAATCTGGGGATAATAAAATTTCAGAGATTGGAAATTGAATTGGTAAGAACGGGGATTATTTGATTTAACAGATTCGAAAGGAATATTTCAACTTGTTGGGAAACAATTTGTGAAATTATTTGAGAGTGAGAGTGAGTTGGAATGTTGAAGGTTTGAGGAAATCTGAGTACAATGGCGATTGATACGAGGACGGTGGTCTCGGTTCGGTCGGTCTGGGTATAGTGCGTCGAGAGGAGAAAAGTTCTGGGGTCTTTCTCTGAGGTGTTGAGGTGGAGGGGAGGGGAAAAGGGGCGGTGAAAGGGTTTGGGGGAGTGAAAGATTGTGTGGGCAGAACTGTTGGAGGCATGTTTGGAGGTTGGTTGCGCGACTGGGAGGGAAGAACTTTTCTGGATAGAATATTTTGGTAAACCTGACATTCACGGCTGGAGGCCCGATGTGGCTTTTCACAGTTTACACATTTTGTTTCTTCATTAGCGCACTCGATAGTAGCGTGTTGACCCGCACATTTTCCACAGCGCGGTAGAAAGCCACAGTTTTTCTTAGAATGTCCGTAGTTTTGACATTGACGACACTGAACTGGACCAGGTCTATGGCGACGCTCTTCTATTGTGATGACAGCATTAAAAGTTCCTTTGAATTGTAGATTGCATTTCCTTCGTTTGTTTTAGCGAGAGTTACTGCACATAATGGCCATGGTTTGCGTTCTCGGTTTGTTAATCTTATAACTGTTATTACAGGTAAGTTTTTTTCTACTAATTCCTGAAGTATTTCTTCTTCTGAATAAGAAGTTGGTACGTTTCTGAGTACTACTGAGATGGTAGCTTTGGTTGGGTCTCGGTAGGTATGGTAGGATAGGCCTTTAGTTGATAGATTTTTTCGGAGCAGGGTGAAATCATCAACGGAGTTTACAACAACTTCCGTGTAGGATCCTTTAACTCTAGTGGTAAAATTTGCATGTTTTAGTAGATCTTTAATTATTTTCAGGAGTTCCGCGTGAGCAGGAGGGTTGTGAATGAAAATAGGGTATTTTTTCGATATGTGGAGGAGAGTATTAATATCGGCATCTGGAGGAGAAGGATCTTGAGGAATATTATTTGCCTGATCAAGTGGAGTGAATCTGTTGCTGGTGATAATATTATATAACGGGATAGTTCCAGGAGTAGGCACTGCTCGGCACTGTTCACTGGTATTTGGATACTGCAGTCGCTGGCGCTTAACTGAAGGCGATTCTGTTGTACTTATCTGATGAGCTGGAGGCTGCCTCTCGAAAGATGATTGTTGCATGGCATCGGATGAATACGCAGGTTGGCTCGCTGCTAACGGCTGCATGAGGTGTGGGTAGTGGAAAAGTTGAGGTGGATTAGGATAGAAATTATTCAGAGTATGTAGTGCTGAGGATACAGCTTCGGGGAGCGGCGGGAACGGATCTCTTGATTCTTCCATGGCCGGTTGATGAAAAGCGTTGCAGAAAAGTCGTCGAAGATCAGACGTTTTCCTCACAAAGCAGACTTGAAGTAAACACAAACAATACGTTCACAGATTTAAGAAAAAAAAATAGTAAGCACTGATCGCACTATGAAAGTCACTATGAAAGGCACTTGACACTGAGCCGTAGCGCTTCGGCCCCGGCACGGGGCTTATCTCTGGTCGCCGCGATAACTAGCGAGAGAGAGAGAGGTGTGCACAGGTCGACGGTCAAGCTCGGGTTTTTGTTAAAATCTCTGATCTTTCAAAAATTGCCGAAGTTGAAAGTTTTTCAGTGTCTTTCTGCAACCTATTGAAGATAGATATTTTTCCTTGAAATGAAATTTCTTCTCCACGATTAGTGCTCTAACTAACGAAATATATTTTTTTTGAAAATAAACTTTTCACCCAATTTTTAAATATATTTTTTGATTTTTCAAAAATTACAGAAATGTAATTTCTTTAAAATTTCACGTCGTTAATATTTACATTACCGGCATTTTTTACAATATTGAATTTGTAAGTAAAGGGTTCAAATGATTCCTTATGAAATTTCTGCAAATCTCAAAAGTTTTCTATGAAAATGAGATCGAAATTGCGCATTTTCAGAAATGATATTTTTCTGCAAACCGGATCCAAATTTTTCAATGAAAGTTTTGCATTTACGGTCATGTTTTACTTTTCTGCGATATTCTTAAAGACATATTTAAATTTAGGAATTAAGGTACCAAAAAGTGGAGAAAATGTGAAAGTGTCTTTTAGGCGCCAATAGGTAGCAACTGCGAGGAGGGTGAGGTACGGGAAAGCCTGTGCTTTTTTGTTGAACCACTAATTCGTTAGTTGCGTAGATGAGGGGAGATGAAAGTGGTGCCACATTTTGTCAGAAACGATCTGAAATAAAACAGGCGACACTCCCAGAAATTGGAATTCGTTCGAAATGAAAACTAGGAACATTTGAAGAAAAGAAGAAAAAACTGATAATTATTGACTGCCACGGGGGAACAAACAAGTGAATAAGTAAATGCATAGTAAAACAAGCTTAAATGAATTAATTTTGTTGGAACGTAACCTGTACATTTATTCTTTCTCTCACGCAAATGAAATATGTCGAGTGATCCTCGAGGTAGGGTGAGGGAGGGCCATATCAGTTCAATGAGTTGCAACGTAGGTCTTGGGACATACTGTGTGGGTCACTGTCACTATCGCCGCCCCCACCTCCAACACCATTTGTTCCCGGCTCTATTACATAGAAATCAGCTTTATGCATGCAATCAATATTTAGAGAGTAATGATGCGACATTGATAACAAAATATCGATATTCAAAATTAAAACATCGTTGTTAATAATGCATCGACCAAAAATCATTTTAAAACATAAATGTTTTAAAGGTGGTTTAGGAAACAAACTTTAAATTTGTGCACAACAATTCGTTAATTTGAGAGCAACCTTGTTAATTAAATTGCAATTAAGATTTAACCAAAAACAAAGTTAAAAAACAGGGACAATGAACAATCCTGGACTCGGAAGTCTAAGCGCTCAGGGTCAAGGGGCGCGCACGCACGCACGCACGCGGCGCTTGATTTGATTCTCTCCATGTGCAAAATAGAGCACATGGAACAACTGCAGAAATGTTGTAGTTGTTTTTTATGATCTATATTACGGTTGTTTATATAACCTCAATTCCTTCCATTGAAAATTTCTTTCTTTTCAAAATCCTTCATAACACTCCTTTTGCAGGGATATCTTTCCTTCTATACAAGGAGAGATACTAGAGGGCATCGGGGTCATCTCAGGCGAGAGATAGCTCAGTGAAGATAGTACAAAACACGTTCGTTTGGATGAAACACAAGAGTTGACAGCATAGTGAAATCAGTTATTTCATGTGTTAACTTTTACAATATTATAATTGTGAGCTTTTTTATTTTCAAACAAAACATGTAAAATGTAAAAATATCGAGCGCAAAACGTCGATTATAAAAAACATTGGCTTAAATAATCGATGTTTAAAAAATAGACATCGATGTTGTATCCCTATTAGGGAGGACATCGTTGTCCGAGCATCTCCGGGACGCATCCTTCCCTCTTTTCTTTTTTCTTCCGCCAAAATTCCAAAGAAATAATATTTTTGTATTATATTTTAATACACGAGAAAGAAATAAAATCGAAGAAACTTAATATAACTTTCTACACAAATGAGCAAAAGGCATACATTGAGTAGAATGCAGTGATGTGATTATTTTGTTAATGGTTTTTTTAAATAGGGGATCCGCTATTTTTAGAACTAATCTCAATAAGTATTAAAGCCGATTACTCTTTTATTTACAGTTTTCATGTCATTTGTTTTTAACCGGTTTTCAGGGTTTGAGTAATCACTTTTTGATTTAATGTTTCAGATACACTCTTTTTGCAGGTTGTCAATATTGTCTATTACGCATTACCTTTGGAATTATCTTACCAGAGATACTCTACTTATTTACATTTGCATTTTCCGTGACTCACTGAGAAATTTACGATAGGGTATCAATAACCGCAATACCTTACCTTTCCTGAACAATACACTCTCTTGCCATCCGATCACAATCGAGAAACAAACGTTCCAAAAGTTTAGAAATAAATGAAATTAGCATGCTACCTATAAGATTATTATAAGGCGGATTTTGAAGATTATCGTTCAGGAGAAAAGGTACACTTTAAAGGCATGTTTCACTCTTCGTTGAATAATCTCGCTTTTTCTTTTTTTTTTTTTTTTTCCTTTTTTTCTTCTTTTTTTCCTTTTTTTCTTTTTTTTTCTTTTTTTTCTTTTTCTTTCTTTTTCTTTTTCTTTCTTTTTTCTTTTTCTTTTTCTTTTTTTCTTTTTTCTTTTCTTTTTCTTGTCCTTTCTTTCTTTCTTTCTTTCTTTCTTTCCTTCTTTCTCTTTCTTTCTTTCCTTTTTCTTTCTTTCTTTCTTATTTCTTATTCGGCCAGAAGAGCTTTAAAGAGCTTTAATGTAATTTTATTTAACTTCACAATAAGATTTTGGCACCATCGCTAATTGTTAACTCATTTACACCATCACTAAAATTAGTAGTTTAAGATAGTTGTTTAATTTGAAAGATTTTTTATTGAAATTATATTATTCTCTAGGTATCAATAATTTACTACAAATCATTAAGATGGACGCAATTTATCTTCAGGAAATATGGATTTGATTCTGCTGGAGATCTCAACATTACGGCATAAATTAAATTTTCGAGATCGAGGAGAAAACTTCAGTGAAGAGAAACAAAATTGGATGAGAACTGCGCCGAGCCAACTAATAGAAAACCTCATTAACGCTGATCGTACGCTAAAAGTCGACGACTGCGGAAATGATGATGCATGGTTCCGCGGCAAATTGGGACATCTTCTCTACCTCCATCATCCAACCTCTTCACACCCTTGAAAATCAGTCTCCTAGGTGGGTTGCAATCTGAGAGGACTTATTTTTTTATCCTTACGGGACGTATCGTTTTCATGGATAAATTTATTTTTCGAAGAGAAAACGTTTTGCTGACCGTGGAAACTTACACCACAGTAATTTTATCGAAGTCATTTGGGGCCGTTTCGAGCATAATCTTGTAGTTGCCTTTTAAGATCTATATTACGGTTGTTTGTCTAACATTAGTTTCTTCCATTATTTAACAATTCGAAATTCATCAGATACAACTCGAAATAAAATCGTGTTATTCAGCTTCTCATCAGAATTGTACGCTTAAGAAGTATATAAACAATGGACACAATTAAAAAACATTCCGCCAATTAATTTACTGAACTTTAATATTGACGAATTGCTTCATGCAAGCATCCTACAAGAAAAAAATTCTGTAAATTTATTAGTCTTTAATGAACGTAATACTGCTTTTGAATTTATTATACATATGTAATCGTTACAAATACTGACGTACTTTCAATCACGAATATAATATTATATATTATATAATTACTCACATGACATATTCAATGTAAACTGTAATGTTTATGCATTGTTGTACAAAATGTAAAAGTTATGAAATGAAAGTTTAACCAATATGTAACCACGTTCAGAAAATACCTTGTAAGGTAATCCTATAGAATAGTTGCTAATACGTTAACATAATAATAATAATAATAATAATAATAATAATAATAATAATAATAAATATTATTAATTCATTAATTAAAAAATGATAATTTCATACGAGTACGAATATGTTGATGAATACGTGTGTTTGTGTTGTATGTGTACATGTATGGTCGGGTGGGTAACTGAATTGCTAGATTAGACAAATCTAGATTGCTAGATTAGTGATGTTTCTTCTTGATGCACATCCTTCAAAACTACTGGGTATATATTGTTGTGTAGCATGGATCATTACGTTTCCAAACAAAAAGTTTCACCAAAACAAAACAGACCTGATGTGTGAATCTACGAACTATGGAAGGAAACGGAAACAGCCATACATCTTCCTAAACACCAGAAACAGGTTTTCGACAGATCGTCGATGTGCAGGGATAAGCCACATTCCTCAAACTATCCACAAGGTTGGAAGATAAAAACAGTGAAGAGGAACCGTTGTTTTGGTTGGCAGCGTTCACCACAAATCGGAGCCGACGAAAATTCCTCCTTTGGAATATTCCACCAAAACAAACAAAAACGGTCTAAATGGTGATCAAAGCGTACGGTTACGGTCTGCGGAAATCGCCGGGTCAACATGATATTACGGGTTTCCCAGTTTGCGCGTAAATACAGACAGGTACAATTTCCAAATGGTAATATTCCATGTGAATTTATACTTGCACAATATTTCTTAAAACAACACAACTTTCATTTTAAATAAAGTATTTTTTCAGGAATCAGATTAAAAACTCGGATATTGATCTTTGTGTATTTAATAATCATGTCGAATTTGAAACGTAACCGAAAATTTTTTCGTCGTTTTTCAGCTCCTAGAGATTTAGACATGGATATATTGAGGTAATCGTTTAATATTAGTGGAATTTAATATTTTTACGTTCTATTCAACTTACACTTCGGTCATAAATTAAAAACTTAAATAAATAATTGGCAATTAGGCGCAATCAAGAGTTTTGAACAAGTGTCCACTTAATAAATATAAAGATTAATATAGGAATGAATTACATTAAGTTTATCTTCAGTGTTGAGGGCGTAGTCATTCGAAGTCTACGTTGGAAACAAAATATAACTTTTTCAATTTTCAAAATTTGAGATGTTTTAATGAGAAACAAATCTATGCCATATTAGCAACCGCACCTTGCTCTCTTCGAGCCAAAAAAATATACATTATTTTGGGAGCCGTTTCGAAAACATTTTAAGGGTCGTGATTTCACTCAAAATTACATCAAACCTTCTAAGATTTTCAAACAATTGTTGACATGATTTAAAGATATAATTTTGAAGAATAAATTTAATTAAGAAAACTTATCTCCATTAATGTAGTTGTTGGAGAGGATCGAAAAGATCGTAAACTTTTGAAACTAACAAAAATTCTTATATTTCAATGAAAATTGGTATTCTGACATAGTTATAAGCGTCTTCCTCTGATAGGTGGATGGTGCGAGCAAAACATGTATAGCAAATATTTGGAGACATTAAAAAACAGTAGAGGCGCTACAATATCTCAAACTTTCTTGCATTATTTCTAAAATTTGAAATTTTCGGAAATCCAGAGTTCCACGAAAATTATATCGGCGTCCTTTTCTGAATCCGTGAAAAAATTAAAGAAAAAACTTTGGGCCACTTTTTAGATTTAAAAAATGCATTAACGTCAATCAGACAGTAGTACACGTAAAATACGCAGTTTTTTAAAGTGTGTATGACTGTAAAGATGTAAATTTTTAGAATCGGTTTCATTAAAGAAAAATATCTATCATCTATGTTGTACTTTTTCAGTGTTAAAATTTTGTAATTTAGAGAGATCGCCGAGAATGGGACCTGTCCCAGATTTTTACCATTCTTTGATACGTACAAGGAGAATATTTTAAAAAATTGGAACCGTTTTTAAGATAATAATTATTTCAAAATTGTACATATTACGACACAAAATTCCGCGAAAACTTTTCTCATTTTCGAAAAATTATACTTGATCTTATTTCAAGATCCGTCTTTGAACAAAATATTTTGTTAAGGAAAACATTTTAAATTCGATAATAATATATTAGTAGGAAGTCCCCGAAAAAAGTTAACTTTAGGAATATAAGGACTAAGCGCCATTTCCCAAGTCAAAGTATAGTCAAAAACATTTGTAGAAATTTTAGAAGAAATTCTAAAATATTTATTTATTTACTTATATATTTATTTATTTATTTATTTATATTTATTTATTTATGTTTATTTATATATATTTATTTATATATTTATTTAGTTATATTTATTTATTTAACGTAAAAAAACAGTTAAAAACTGCGTATGACGTGCTATGGGGTAAAGTGAATTGTGTGCACATTTTCAAAATTCTGTGATCCCTACACTAACTCATATACTATTTAAATTTGGGGAGAAGAAAAAAAATTGTTGAGTCTTCATTTAATACGTAAAAATCCCTGATTTTTCACCTCCCCCCTAAAAAATATATCCATTTTAACCTCACAGGGTCTTAAGTTCGTTTAAATTGATTGGGATGTATTAATTTTGAAGAAATTTGTCTGAACGTTTTAGGCTGTAGCCTTGACCACAGAAAGTCACGTTTTACCGCCAATCCATTTTTCAATATCAAGGACCCGAAAAACGTAGTAGTAATTCATAAAGTAATTCACTACATATAGAAACAATTTATCATCTTTTTCGTTGGCGGGGTTCATCAAAAAAGTTTGTGTCGAAGTCTCCGATTTCTAGCGCACGATTACATTACTTTCTCTTCCTTCGAAGTAAGGTGAGAAAGTAAAATGTCATTGGGACTTCATGTAAACTATTATCAAGAATTAAAACATCCTTTTCCAATTTGCAGGGCTTTCACTGAGGAATGTCAATTGCGGAGAGAATCTTGTGAACGATCTAAGGGGCCAGATACGTTTTGATGGCCAGAGACAGCCAGAGACGTTTTGACAAAAACAATTTATTTGGTTATTATAGATCTACAGAATATGAATTCACAGCTGAGATAATTTACCATATACAGCAATGAGAAAAAATCGACTCTTTTGTAATTTGTAACACAAAATGAGTTTTTCAGCCAAAAATCGGCATTTTTCCTGCGGAATTTCAATATACTACGTGGCTACTACTTTACTCTGCGGGATACTACAAATATACTAAAAATGGGATAAACAAATATTTAGAGAATTTTACGTAAAGGTAAATTATATGTAATTAAATTATGCATAGTTCCTTCTCTTTGGAAAAATATGTGCCTGAATAATCCCAATTACACAGAAATAATGGTTCAATTTTTCTACAGTTAATTATCTGCTCGTTAGGCGCCTTTCGCCCAACACGTAATATTGATGTTTTCATTGGAAATGTCTGACTCCCATTTCTGGTTTCATCTTCGTCTTCTTTGCACTGCGATTCTAAACAATACTGTTTTGCTCCCTGTTTCATGGATAAATACGAAAAGGAAAATTTCCAGTGAACTGAATTTATGAAGTCTTCACTTGAAGACTTTAGATAGTTAAGTGAGATGCTTTTGCAGAAGTTTTGAAATATAATGGAATAGGTGTGTCAGAAAAATACCACACAATAAATTATAAATGATTTCAACAAATTAGTGTAGGCGGTGATTTTTTATTCAATGCACAGTTTTCACGACAAAAACGTAGTAATCATACCAGCAAATCAACAGTTTTGTGAAACGACTATTTCTTTCCTACATTTTATTCAAAAAATACAAAAGCTTTTGTCTAATCAAAAATTATAGAATGAATTTTCTTTTTCGATTACAGTATAAAGAATTATCCAAATTTTAATTTGTGAATTCTCTTATTTGCTTTGCAGTGTGTCAACACTACCCAACCGGTGAAGGTATTAATCAACTAACGTTCTTATGTGCATAAACTTACATTTATTTTATTCCTTTCTTGCCCCACATATTTGCAAGAAGTAAGCATGCTCTATGCCGTTTTCTCGATCTCGCAATCACACATAAGTACGCAGGTTGTCCATAACATTAGAGAATGTTAATAGTATTAAATACTCAGTTCAAGGAGATTTGAGAAAGTGTAGAAGCGACTTGCATGCATATTCAGGTCTTTTAATGGTCAGAATCGATCTTTAACGATTTGAAATTATCATTACACTGCACTGGAAAGCCTTTGGCTGAGGCGTTGCCTCCAACACGACATTTTACTTCCTCTTGGGAAGCTCCAACGCATGTGGTGTTCTTAAGTTCGCGTTCCTTCGCTCGCTGATTGGTGTTTGCCTTTCCCGAAAGCCCCTTGTGGATTCGTCTGTGGCGCACGTTGCCCAGGATTTGCAGGAAGTCTTTGTCAACAGACGGTGAAGTCTCAGGAAGTATGGCTAGTAACGCCGTTATTGGTAAAGCTGTTAGCACGGTTTGCTTAAAGAGAGTTGTTGCAAAAAAAAAATTAACAGCACTTTGCGATCTTCAACAAATTCTTATGAACCGGGATTGTTTCAAGAAATTTCTGGTAGTGAGTACAGAATTATTCATAGAACATGTTCAATATTCCTGGGATAATGAGGAGGTATATGATGCGGGGAGAATCTCACTAATGAAAGCCTTGTGAGGATTGCAGAACAAAATACACTTGATTCATGGTATCCATTCGATGATGTCATTATTAGTTTAAGACATTTTTACATTCATATTAACTGGTGGTTTTGTAACCAACAATATAAATCATTATGTGAATATAATTCTATATCCGACCACAGTGATGTGACCTGGTTCTGACACGATGTTGCTGTTTAGGATATAAGGAGATAACAAACGAAGGGATTATCCAAAAGAGATATGATCAATATTGTATGACAAATTAATGTTGACCCTCAAAATTAATAATTTAATTTTCTAAAATATTCTTAGAATACAAGTATATAACAGTACAAGGCAGGCAGAGATTAAGAGTTTGAAGAAACAAAAAAGAGAGAAAAAAATTGAAAACAGAAATGTAACAATTTCAGATTGCTGAGAAGAAAGTACTGAGAGACCATGACATAATGAAATGGATCGAGGGATAACATGTGCCATCTGTAAAGACTGGAACCTGAAGGTCAAGCATGTTCAGAGAGAGCAGAGGTGCTCTTCACTATATCTCAGAGGAGCGGCAGGTACTGCGAGAGGACTTGGTAGTCTTTCAGACGCCGGAGAGAAAATCTGGACTATTCTACAACATGACCAGTTGATTGATGTTTCCAGTATTTTTTCCCATTATGTAGTGTTATATCTACACTATAGTCTCAGTATATTAAAAAAATATTTTATAGATTTCAGTAACTAAAACATATTACTAATGTAGTTTGTATGCCATAAAAAACTTTTAAGATGGTCGTTTGCGCTGAAAATCATCGTTAACAGGCAACATGGCATTTACCTTCCTAGAATAAAAACCACAAAAAAAATACGGTTCACGATATACACGCTGAACATTCAAGATAAAAGATGAAATAGTAAAATACGAGTATTGTCATAACAATTACAGTTTTTAACTCTCACAAACAAGAAAATCAAAAAAGGAAAGAAGTTTGCCAGGGAAAAAATTCATATTGTCGGGAGTGACGCGCCGTCACATGTGTGCGACGCCGACGCTGGGTCAAAACAAGTGCACTTCTGGTCGCGGCGGGCGAGGAGTGCAAAACCGGCAGCGGTGGCTCAGTGCTGATGTCACTACAGTACTTTGTGCCCGGGAGGTCTTACGTTCGCGTCCCGAAGGTGGAAGTTTGACACTAGCTTTTCAGCTAAGTTGAATTCAGTCGCTGTCTGGAGGAAAATTCTAGCGGCCGGCTGCTCGATTGGTAGTTTCCGTGATTTCTCCGATTAACACCAGATTAATGCCGGAGCGATACGCTAACAAACGGGCCACGGACCGCGCGCGATCTTTCCTTCCTCTTCCTTGTCCTATCCTCACCCCTTACACACACTTACATTAACTTGCACTACACATGCCGGCAGATCGCTCATGGACCTAGAACATGTCCCGGCTGGGGCGGTGCCCCGCTGGACGGAGATACCTGTTTGGGGAAAACCCCGCTAGTCGACGATAGGTTGGCGCCAGATCTCGCCATCCAGTGGGAGAAGATCACCGCCACATTCCAATGACACTACAGTTACGGGAGTAATAATCTGAACAGTTGACGCGCCCAGAATCATAATCAATCAACCAATCGACGGGAGTGACGCCCCGTCACATGTGTGTGACTCCGACGTTGTGTCAGATGAAGCGCGCTTCTGGATGCGGCGAGCGAGGAGTGCGGAGCGCGGGCGGGTGGGGGGGGGTTTGGGGGGGGCACACGTCAATCCGGCGGCGCAGGTGCGAAAAAGCGGCGCCGAGCGAGAGGAAGGGCTTCCCGGGAGTTCCCCAGGGACACATATCGCGCCGGCAAACACACCACCAGTGTGGACAGAGCCATTGACATCCTGCGGCTTTTCCCCTGTATGTACACTCGTGGAAACACAAAATGAATGTCATCGTGGAAGAAACATTGTCAAACACTGTGGTCTTGGTATTATTTTCTGTGGGTTTTCCATTCGATTTGATAGTTTGGTTCCGCTATTTGCGATTGGATAATTGTTGAACAGTCTAATTCTATTCACATTTATCGCTTATTTGAAACAATTTTCTAGTTCGTTTATCATTCCTTCATTGTACTTCTCGCGACTTTCAAAGAGCCTTCATCAAACATGTAGACAAGTCAGGTATGCGAATTCAGTGGTCGTTTGGAAGATAACTTGGAGGAACTTTGAAGGAAGTCTATGTCTGTTTATGAAGTCTATGTTTATTTCTATTTCTGTATACAACATTTCTTGGTAACCCTTTGGCTTAATATTTTGCATTTACTTTTTTCCTTTGAAAAGTTCTTGATAAGATTTTTCGATTTCAAACCGTTAACTCCAAAAAATATAAACACGGTATTTTCTCTTGTGATCCGCTCTCCCAAAGAAGTAAGATTTTAAAATGTTTCGAGAAACAATTATTGGTAGAGAAACAAATAGTCGTTAATATGAGAAATTAATGACCCTTCTATTTTTTTAAAACAACGAGTTGCACATTGCAAAATTTATATTAAAATGTAGTGAAGTTGTTCACGTTAAGAATTTATGTTTTCAAGATGTATTTGATTATTTATTTCACTCTTTTTCATTTCATCTGCAAATTTCTTATGTATTATCCTCATTCGTTGGTATTTTTTAGCGTGAAAATTTAAAATATTTTGAGCAAGACTAATTGTAAGAGGAAACATGGGATATGGAATATTTTTCGAGTAGTTGACGTATCTGTGCATATATTTTTTTAGCCAATTAGATCATTTTAAGTAACTGGACACGTGCATATAAATTACGAACTTACATTTACGTTAAGTCTTTGAAAATAAATATATTACTTGTAAATATTCTTAGCATAATAATTCATTTTTTTAACTTTATGTTAATACTTTCCACTTCTGGCTAATTTAGCATAAACGTGATAATTGAGGAACTGAATTATAACTCAACACAATCCCGTTTTGTATACGATTCTTTGCTTTTATTTTATAAAAAGTGTTTTTAATAGAGCCTCTTGATACATATAACATATGCACATTTTTGAGGTTCCGTTTATGAAGGGTTTTGCTTCTAAAAAAATATGATTTTCAATTATTCGAAGCATAATATAAGCAGATGGATGAACTTCTTAAACAGTGGATATCATACATACTTCGCAAATGCACTTTGTAAGCTATTAGAGGATAGAAAACATTCGACATGAACGATGAGTGGCATATTTATTGATTCTTTTCTTCAGCAGATGGGAAGTTTAGGATTTAAGTCCCAACATGTCGAATTTCCGTCGTCTGTCAGATTAATACAAGGTGAATGCCAGGACAGTACCCTAACAAACGGGCTATAGACCGCGCGATCTTCCCTTTCTCTTCCTTGTCTTATCCTTTCCCCTTGCGCACACGCGCGCCGCACGCACGCACGCACGCACGCACACACACGCACGCACGCACGCACACACACACACACACACACACACACTGCCGCACACTTTGGGAAACCAGGTGGGAGCTTCGAGCTTGTGCCAGCAGGGGCGAAGCTCCGGTGGAGGAAGGTAAATAGAGGGCGAAATCCTCCGCATATCGACGTGAACATCGGCGCCAGATCTCACCATCCAGTGAAGGGCGAAACACCACCTTCCGGGATAAAATATTCACTACACTAATTGGTCTGTATTAGCTGATGTACCCGGAAACATTAATCAATCATTATCAACACATTATGACTCAATTTATTGTTCATAATTAGTTGAAAATACCTTGTATCGTCCACACTGTTACCTTTATGGTTTCTGCATCAAGCGATAAATTCCTGAAACGAGGTATTTTTCAAAAACGGATTTATCATTATCAAATGCGCAATAGTTTAGTCCAACATATCTTACCCCAGAAATATTTCATTAACATGCCGCAAGGGAGAAGTTAAGTACTTAGTTATTACAGCTAAAAACTAAAAGGTTTTCTTTAGAATTATTATTGTTATTAATTTTAGTAGTGGTAGAATGAATTTATTCGGCTATTAATATTTATAATAATTTATGTAAGAATAAAACAAATGAAGATGTATTGAGTATTAAGTACTATGAGTTAAAATATTTTACATGTAGCTTTATATAAAATGAGGCAAACGCATCTCAATTTTGTTGTGTTACACGTTTCTTCCTTGTCCGTGATGTACCAACTCTGCACCTTGTTCTGCGGTGTATTGGCTCGTGGTTCACGCCCCACATAACGGCGCGATCGTTTTCTTCAAGGCTACCTGCAGTTGGATGTGCAATACCAGAAGTCGGGAGCCTTTCCGACACTTTTATGGAACCGGTTGCCCGAGCTTGGACCGGGTCCACGAAACCTAGAACCGGCTGCACATCGGCAAACGGAGAACGCGCCGTGGTCCACGACACCCCGTCCATTGCGTTCAGCGACGCCCTTCGAAATGTCGCATTCTCTGCGGTTTAGTGTACATTAACTCTGAGTACTGGAATTGCATTGTTAACCGTTTATTTATTAGTGTAGTTTGCTATTACCCGATTAGTTGGATTAAGAATCTGAATGATTTCGTTTGTTTTTACGTAGTTATTTATTTACTTAGCGCCAGAATCTGATGTACAAATCTGATGATCATGTCAACATGTGTCAAGTTGAGGTATCGTAATGTTGAATGGAAAAGTGAAATAAAAGTTTTTGTATCACTTTTATTAGACTTGGAGCACACTGTTAGTACTGTCTATCTCAAATGAGTTTCGTAGTTTGTGTCGATACTTAGGTACGTGCATTTTGGTAGCATTGACTAGAGAGTGAACGAAACCGGGAACAAAGCTCGTAGTCGCGCACGAACGTTCAAGAGAGGAGCCCAGAGTCGGAAGGTACCCGGATACGGCAGAAGTACATTTTCAAAGCATCAAATCATAAACATTTGTAAATTCAGAATAATTTAAGTACACCTCTTTACTTTTTAGACAGACTAGATATTAAATAAAATTTTTTATTATATTAAAATCATTAAGTAATAATTTATGAACAGAGTGACTTTAAATTAAATAAATAATTTATTTAAAATTCGTCTACCTAAAAGCAAAGAGGTGTACTTAAATTATTCTGAATTTATAAATAAAAAGAAAGAATTTTAAAAATAATTTAAAACCTGAACAATTTTTCAGTCAATGTTTTTATGATTTAATGGAAATATTTTCTTTCTCATCTCAATATATTTGATGTAGAGTTCGAAACAATGGATTTTTTAGAGAAATCTTCAGGGAAAAGGAGGAAAATATAATATTGACCGGGAGCGGTAGCTCAATGCATCAACTGATGTCACTGCAGCGCCTCTAACCGGGAGGTCCTAGGTTCGAGTCCTGACGGCGGCAGGATTTTCGACACTAGCTTTTCAGCTAGGTCGAATTCAGTCGCTGTCTGGAGGAGAATTCTGGCGGCCAGCTGCTCTGATCGGTAGTTTTCCGTGGTTTCTCCGATCCTATCCTTCCTCTTCCTTGTTCTATCCTCTCCCCTTACACACACACACACACTAACATGCACTACACTATCACATATTCCGGGAGACCGGTCGGGAGCTTAGAGCTTGTCCTGGCTGGGGCGGTGCCCCGCTGGTGGGAGAGTCCTGGTTAGGGGGAAGGCCCACTAGCCGACGGTAGGTCGGCGCCGGATTTCGCCTTCCAGCGGGGGAAGATCACACCATCTCCCGAGAAAAAACATGCACTACACTAACGGGACTAATGACCAAAGCAGTTGACGCGCCCGGAAACACGAAAAAATCAATCAATCAATTTAATACTGATTGACTACGTAGGAGACCAGTGGTGCAACCTAAACTTTTCAGTGAGAAGGGGATACAGACGTAGTGTCCGGGAAAAATATTTGTAAATATTTGCCATTGGCTTCGGGAGGGGGCACCCTCACCGTTGGATGAGACTTGACTTGAAGAGAAGAATATGAAGTGATAATTTCGACCTGAGTAGCACAATGTCTTTGGTAATTAGATTTTTCCCGACGCACGCCGTTCGAAAGACTGCAAAGCGAGATGTTACACGTTGAGAGGTGTGTTTCGTAGCATGAAAGAAGAGAATTAGGTAATTGACATGCGCTTACAGTCAAATTGTGATTATTCTAGAAGCAATTGGAAACAACAAAAGCAGAAAATTTTCTGTCGTATCACTATCATATGTACTTGACAAAATTGTTTTTTAAAATGAATTCATTAAGCAATTGTGGAAATGATATTTATTTTATGACTTTCTTATCAGATTGAATGCAACTATATTTTATAATTGGAATTTTTTGTCGCGAAGGGATGAAGTAATCCCTCGTAATTATTATGAAACAACTTGCTTATTAGAGAATCACTTGGGAAAATCTTTTGTAGAGATGTCTGGAATAATGACGCCTCGACAGTAAAAATAGGTCTCCCGCTCGGAGGGGAGCCGGGTACTCCTTTTGACAACTCGCTTGAGATTCTTAAGGACGCGGCACTGGATGTCGAAGTGCGACGGGAATCTGCTGTCAGTGGCAGAACAGGTGTGACCAGTAAACAGTAACGAGACACTGTTACATCATGGTCATGAGAGTGAAGGTAGTTTTGCTAATGGAGTTCTGATGTTTTCGCTTGCTTGCTTTGATCTACCTTCGTAATGTTAATCACTCGTGATACTGCTACTTGTTGAAGGTCAGTGATAACGCTTGTTACTTAAGGCGAGTGTGGTTTTCAGGTTATCGTTTGGGGCAATATTGGGTGTTGCATGAAATGTCAAGTTGCCGAAATGGTTTCTCAAGTACTGGCTTCCTTAACAGTATTACATTTAAAACTAAAATGATTGTAAAATATAAAATATATTAATACCAATCTCTAATTTTGCTTACTCACATTACTTTATTTATTTGAAATTTATATTCCTCCGACTTTTTGCTGCTACTAACCGTTATATTACTTTTAAGTTTCTATTCTTTGCTCACAATGTATTCTTATTTGATTGAAAACTTTGGCACATGATACTTTTTTCCTTGGGTCAATAATCCGTTCGTCTAATATGGATACTCGAACGATTTAAATAGTTGAACTGATAGGAAAACGACTGGGATAGGCTATTAATTCAATAAGAAGCAGCCATATTTTTATAATATGAAAACAAATTTAAATTTTTAATTGGCAATATATTCGTTTAGGAATATTTGTAATAGAATACCTAAAGTATGAAAAATGTATTATTATTATTATTATTATTATGAAAATTAGAAAATCACACACAGTTGCTAAAAACAAATTATCCCTTTAAATTATTACAATTTACAACAAAACATGTTTTGTGTCTCACCTTCACCATGCATGGAGTGTTTAAAATTTACTAAACATCTTTTCACTGAATTCTAGAATTTTTTAATTCTGTATTTGGCCTTCGTACACAAATTACGTAGCATTTTTACCCTCCCTTTCCCAAACAGCATCCGCATCTGGATGTTATGCATGGTCCCTCAGTTCACTCACACGCTTACATTTTCGAATAAGTTACCGAAATACATTGTTCAATTATTCTAAAAAAAATTAACTAGTATTAGAAACTGGAAACAAGTGCATGCAACTGTCCTGAAACATCTGCTTAACTGCGCGCTTTAAGACGAAATGTGTTGCTTCTGCAGTGGCGTAACATTGTGTTTTGTCACAAACTATTTCTTTTAACGCCTTCTTTCCATTGGCGAACTGGCTAAACCATGAGAAATTTTATTGTTTTGATAAAAAAAATATTATTCGCACTAAGTATAGGGGATTATTTCTTTTTCTGATTATTTTGAAAATTATGTTTACATTTTTGCATTAACTTACTCCGAGGATTTTTATTGTCGTCGTCTGTGTTTTGCAATTTTTTAAGAACGAAAATGCCTCTTTGATAGGGTATATCTGAACATAGAAAATATGATGGAGCCATATTGTTTAAAAATGTTCTGAGGTGTTAAAGATACGCCTTTCATAATATTACATCATTCCATTAATTGAAAAAATGAGTAAATACAAAAATTTAAACAAAATTCTTTTAAATTCTGAAATTGTCATAGTATGATTGTTCACTCTATTGTAAGAATTAAAACTTTGACGAGCTCACTCTTCAAAGGGAAATGACAAGAAGACAACGAAGTTTCAAACTAATTCAAAACAATTTGCAGGATCCATGAAATTATCTCAATAGTGCAATTTATAAGATATTTCAATAGCAAACACTTCATTTCCCATTTTATTTGGGGAATTTGCATTTATAATAACATTATTGTGCCATGTAAAATATGGTCATGAAATTGCCTATTTAGTAATATTGCAGAGTCCGCTTGAGTAAAATAATGGATGAATTCTTGGGCAAAACTGGAATGAATTGTACGTACTTCGATGTTCTCATTACCTTCGGAATTATTACACAAGTTACCGCGTTATGCTACAAGTCTCGTACTACCAGATGCATTTGCAAGTAAGGAGGTGTCTTGAAAATGGGAAAAAAGTATGCAAGCTTGTTGCAGCCGCTACATTTCGCATTCCAAATTTTTGATTTATATTTTTTAGAATTCAAGGGTATGCGAAAGAGCCATAAAATTAATATTGTAAAGACATTACAATATGTTTTAAATGATAGGGTTCACAGGTCAAGCAGTACCCAAGTCTAAAATAATACACTATAATATCCAATTGAATAAAATCAAAGAAAGAAAATGTGATTGGTTGGCATTACATGTTTATTAGTATCCACCCGTCAATCAAGGTTCTTAATTATTTTTCATCCGGTAAAATCAAAATTACTCTATATTATCACAGGAGTAATTTAAATCGAGTGTTATCTCTTCTAATTCCGCAAATAATTTGCATCTAGAGGAAACTAGCTGAAGAAACCCGCCATTGTCGGGATTTATTTTATCATGATCATTTATTAAAACGTTAGAATGCGCGGATTTTTTCTGTAAAATAAATTTAAAACAAACGAGCCACACATTCTTTGACAAAGGAATATAAAATATCGCTAAGACATAAGTCAAATTTACACATCAACTGTGCAGTTTTATTTTGCACACATAAGAAGAAAACTTCCATATCCTTTTCTGAATTCATTTTGAAATTCAGTGCTTAAAAAATCGTTCTCTCCGGTCGAAATATTTTAGTTTTTAATCCCAAGAAAAAGAGAGACCGTGACAACTACTAAACTTTACAATCAAAATTTAAAAAACAAAAAAAAAGTGAAAAGCGATAAAACGTTTAATACTGAGTGATCTTCGCAACCACAGAACTATCGGTTGTGTACGAGTTAAAAGAAATGAGTCAGAGGCCTTGAGGGGAAGCCGGGGTAAGTTCCGAGAGAGGTGATTATCACCATTTCTACGTCGGCGGTTGCTTCCCGTGCTAATGCGCTTCTGATGCCTTGAGTCCTCCACGTGGATACACAGCCGATGCTGCTCGCTCGCCTGCGCGCTCGCAGTTTGTTTACCATCGGCAGGTGGCGGCCGCGCTGCCACACGCCTTTGTGCAGCAGCGCCAAGTTCAACTTTTCGCCGGCCTTGGCGGCCTTCCGCCACACGCGCGCCGCTAACCCGACGCTTACGCACTCGCTCTCGTGCTCTACTCGCACTCGCACAGCTCCCGCATTAACACTAACACTAGCCTCGCTCGCATTAACACTAACACTAGCCTCGCTTGTACTCTCGTACTCGCACAGGCACTAGCACTTGCCCTAGCACTCGCTCTCGCACTCGCATCAACACTAGCACTCACACAGGCACTAGCACTAACACTCTCACAGGCACTAGCACTCGCTCTCGCACTCGTATTAACACGCACTAGCACTCGCTTGTACACTCGCACTCGGCCTGGCACAGGCAGTGTCACTCGCCCTAGCACTCGCACTCGCATTAACCTGGACTTGCACGCACGGTACTGCATACAGCACTCGCACAGGCACTAGCTCTCGTTTCGCACCCGCACTTGCTCTCACATTGACACTAGCACTAGCACTCGCTTGTACTTTACTGCCCTCTCGCACAGGCACAGCACTCGGACTCGCATTAACACTAGCACTAGCACTAGCACTTGCTCTCACTCTATCAAGATTTGGAAATAGAACATCTAAACGAAATTTTTTATTATTACGGGCTGCTTTTGCTCGGCGCCAGTATTTCTGCTGCCTTTGCAGCTTGAGGTTCTGTGTTCGAGTGCCGAAGTTCGCGGATTTTCGATACAAGCTAGATCGCTGTCTGGAGGAGAATTCTAGTGACTGGCTGCTCCGATCAGTAGTTTTTCGTATTTTTTTCGATCAATGGTTGGCGAATGCCAGAGCAGAATCCTAACAAACTGGCTGCGATACGCGAGCGATCTTTCCTTCCTCATCCTTTTCCCTTCCTTTTCCATAAAACAGATTTTCATGCTCTACACTATCACACCAATCGGTAAACAAGATGGAAGCTCAGAGCTTGCCCCGATTAGAATGTGCTCCACTGGAAGGGTAGAAACTTGGACGGGGAAATATGCTGTTAGCCAACGGGTAGGTTGGCGCCAAATCTCAAGCGAGGTAGGAGCATCGATACCTCTCAGATCTCTTCACTTCATTGAAAAATGCCACAAAAAATCAATCATTTTATTGATCTTTCTTTCAGTGCGCGGATGGGATTCGGAGTCCGGTTCCACATATGAAAACCCCCGCGGAGTGTTGGAAACTCCCGTCCAGTTGGCCGGTTTCTTGGCGTGACTCAGGTCATTAGTGCCAAGGTGCAGTGGGAAGTCTGGTGGGGGTTCCAAGCCCCCCGGGCCTGATCTGTCCGAGAGGGGCGTGGTACTCGGGGAAGTTGAAGCGTGATTTGTTCCGATGCATGTGAGTGGCGTATGACTCTGGTACCAATCCGAAAGGCTGGTATACCTCGAGCTTGCGAAGTGACCCCACCCAAGAAATGGGTAGATGTTCTGTAACATTGTGGGAATTCTGATTCGGTGTTGTTGATGTTCTTAAGCGAATAAATAAAAAAGGTCATCTTCGTCAACATAGTATACATGCATATATGTTGCCTCTTTTATTTGTTCTGTAACAGCAGTGCGTTCTGGCGGATTCAGGTGCCTCTGTGCGTCCTTGCACCGTCAAGCTCCATTGTTACGCTACGACAACTGTGAGAACTAGAGCAGGTCTATTGTGAAAAGATCATGAGGAAAAGGACTGTTAATGCTTGCGCTCACCATTGCTCACTCACCGCTTGGCCCAAGAGCCATCTCGGGCTGATCTTGCGAACCGTGTCAAGTCACAGACGCTCACTAACAGTGAAGGATGACCCTATTTTGGTAAACATGAATGTGTTTTGAAGATCAAAATGATTTGAATTATCTCTTAAATTATCAACTTGTATAATACATCTTTTAAGCTATTATGACCTTCATCTTTATCCCTGTTGAATTAATCACCAAATAAACCAACAATTATTTAAGAAGTATCTTATAAGATAAAATAGTTATAACCTTCTTAATCACCATCTCTGCCACGAAGATGATAGCCACACTTAGATTCATAGCCACACTAACATCATCACATTAACATCATCTGTACAACCACAAGCGTCATAGTCATTCACAACTACATCCCCGCTACGATCTTGTCATGATCACATACATTTGAGCAGGGAGCGAGGGCATTGGTATGCCGGTGATGGCGCTGCGGCAGCTGGCCCGCCGATTCCGCTGTGGCATGCGTGCTGCAATTACGGTGGGCGTGGCAGTGGGTTGGGCGATTGGTTTTCGTAGTCCCAGGTGTGCCCGTGGGCGCGGGCGTGCCTCCAGCCTCGCCGGCGAATTGCTCGCCCACGGCCCGCCCTCGGGCTGGCCCCAGAGCCACCGACTTCAACGAAAGTTTGCCGAGGTGGAGGCATCTAATGCGGGCCCGATCCTCACGTATTTCCTAGGGTTTGGTATTCAGTTTCAAAAGTAGGAACCTTGATTTTCACAAACTTGTGTTCTTTTCACTTTAAATTCACTTTTTTTAAATTAAAAAAGGATCAATTTTAGCATTTATGGAATTCGGGACTCGAACTCGCTCTCCCCATCAGACCTCTCCCTGTTTTCCAATTTCAATTCCTATTAATTTTATTTTATCATTATTGTTCATTTGTAGTGTGTCCCTTATCTCCCAATTGATTGAGTTTGTGGATTGATTGATAAACACAAAGTGCGTCACCCGGGAGAGTCATTAGTTCCGTAAATGTAGTGTGCTTTTTCGCGTGAGGTGGCGGTGATCTTTCTCCGCTGGATGGCGAGATCCGTCATCAACCTACCGGTCGGTTTGTGAGGTTTTCCTCAATAGAGGAAACCGCCACAGCTTGTACAAGCTACCGGGAGCGGTAGCTCAGTGCATCAACTGATGTCACTGCAGCGCCTCTGACCGGGAGGTCCTAGGTTCGAGTCCTGACGGCGGCAGGATTTTCGACACTAGCTTTCCAGCTAGGTCGAATTCAGCCGCTGTCTGGAGGAGAATTCTAGCGGCCGGCTGCTCTGATCGGTAGTTTTCCCTGGTTTCTCCGATCAACACCAAGGAATGCCGGACAGTACCCTACCAAACGGGCCACGGACCGCACGCGATCTGTCCTTCCTCTTCCTTGTCCTATCCTTTCCCCTTACACACACACACTTACACTAACATGCATTACACTACCACATATCCCGGGAGACCGGTCGGGAGCTTAGAGCTTGTCCCGGCTGGGGCAGTGCCCCACTAGTGAGAGTCCTGGTTAGGGGGAAACCCCGCTAGCCGACGGTAGGTAGGTGCCGGATCTCGCCATTCAAAGGGGGAGATCACTGCCATCTCTGGAGAAAAAACTTGCAGTACACTAACGGGACTAATGACCAAAGCAGTTGACGTGCCCGGAAACACGAAAAAATCAATCAATCAATTGTACAAGCTCTAAGTTCCCATCTGGTCTCCCGTGTGCGGATGTGTAGTGCATGTAAATGTAAGTGTATGTAAGGAGTGAGGATAGGACAAGGAACATGAAGGAAAGATTGCGCGTGGCCCGTGCCTTGTTTATCTCCGGATTCACTTGGAGTTGACCGGAGTAACCACGGAAAACTACCGATCAGAGCTGCCGGCCTCTACAATTCTCCTCCAGACAGCGGCTGAATTCGACCTAGTTATGTAGTTAGCGTCGAAAATCCTCTCACCGTCCTGCCATTCGAAAATCCTCTCACCGTTCTGCCGGTCAGAGAGTGATGTCAGTTGATGCCCTGAGCCACCGAAGCCAGGGCGTCTGCCACAATTTATTGGAGGACCTGAGGGGCATGGCCTCCACAGTTGGCGACACGTACGGATGCACCGCGTGCCAAGTCGTTCCGACTCCACAGGCACTTTTTCATTCAATTGGGCGGCCTAATATGCTTACGAGACTTTTCAAACAACTAGAAATCTCTAAATTTGTGTACTCGTGGCCTCCCCATCGACGCGTCGAAGAAGGCCTCGAGAGAGTGACCGAAACCTTGCTGAGCAATCCGCGACGTTCCGTTCTCGGACCATAGGAGCCAACACAAAAACTGCATATGTGCGTTCTTCCAGTTCTTCTGTTGAAGAGAATGGAGCCACACATAATATTGCATCTAAATGCATATGTAAAAATCTGTACTAATTGATTATCTGTATTGTTTCAATTGGCAAAGGTAGCCTCTTAATACTATGAAAGACATTTACGTCTTAATACCTCTCTTTAACTCTTTTCATTTATTATCTAATTATGCAATAGTTTTAACTTTCCTAAGAGTATTGCATAATTAGATAATCTGGAAATATCGGACACCAAAACGAAAGTGATGGCATTCCAAGGACGATACCCGGTACGCTCAAAAATTGTAGTAAATAATAAAACTGTAGAACAGATACAGCACTTCACATTCCTGGGAGCAGACATATCATTTTATGGCGAAATCGACATAAATAAGAAAATAGAACGATTCAACCAAATGAATGGTACCATAAGAAGAACACTCAGTTCAAAAGTGAGAAGAGACACTCTCATCAAATTTTATAAAGTTATGTCAATACCAACTTGCTTGTATGGGAGTGAAGTGTGGACAATGACAAAAAAAGATATCTCAAGACTGCAAGCAGCAGAAATGAGATTTCTTAGAGCGGTAGCGGGATATAGTCTCCTAGATAGACAAAGAAACACAAAAATCCGAAATGAGCTAAACGTAGAATGTCTCATAGAGAAAGTCACCAACTACAGACTCTCTTGGCAAGAACATCTGTTGCGAATGAACAACGACCGCATTCCTAAACAAATGGCAAATTATCAACCAAGAGGAAAGAGAAACATAGGACGTCCAAGAATGCGTTGGAAGGACCAGTACTAAGCGACGTAACAGGCATCATGCCTAAATACTTGAAGATAAGAAGAAGAAGATCTAATTATGCCGATAACACATATTATGAGCTTACAAAAAATTGTTCTATTGACGTAGTCTTCTAATTATTGAATTATATAAAGAAAAGAATTAATAAGTGGTTATTTTTAATTACAAAAGAACACCATCTTTTCCACTATTATTTCAAAAAGGGAACAAAGAATATTAATAGTACTATTAACATACGTTTATTATATTTTTTTACTTGTTATTATTTAGAGTGAGACAGATGAATATTATTGCATCGTTCTTGACGCAAGAATCAAACAAATATGGAAGACATTGTCATACATACACATAGAATGTATGAGTATCTGGAATCCCTAGCTCACTCAATACAGAATAGAATAGAAAGTAGACTTGTTTGAGTGAGAAGTCTTATCTTACGTTCAATGAGGTTACAACGCACAATGTAAGACGTTTCTAGCAACGAGTGCTCTTGAACAAGTTCTCGCACGCGAGTGTGGTAATGCTCAAGTCTGGGAGATACCAATATTTAACGCGCACTGGATATCCTTGGTAGGATTGTAGCACATCATCAAAAGTATTATCTAACGCATAGAACTTGAAAACAGGAATTACCACGTGCAATGTCTTGAAAGACCTGCAACGCCGAGGAGGATTCGCATGCAATCTTTAGACAATACACATATGTAGTAATATTTATTTTACATATTTATATTACAAATAAATATTACAATACAAATATATTGTTACATTTATGTCTTCATACCTGTAAAATATTGAAACCAATTCTCACAGACAATATTTATTCTATTGAAGTTTACGTGCTATACAACGTTTTGAATTCTCATAGTTTTGGATTCTTCTTCAGGTATGTAATCAATAATGCGATTTTCCATCACCTTACGTCAATTAATCTTCATGGACATGTTGGGTGTGAAATTTCACATTAACAGATTCCACAACGTCTATGTAATCAATATTTTATAACACGAATTTACTTACATAAAATAAAAAATAATTCTTTTTCATAAAGTCATCGAAAACGAATGTCAAGAGCGATGCGTTTGGAAAACGGTATGTGTACCATATTAAAATAACGAAGCACATTGTGAATTTTTATCTAATCTAAAGAGGTTGTGAATAGTCTACATGAAGTTCTAAAAGTTACATGATATAGAATAGTAAAATTGATCCTTTTCTAGAAGTATGTATGTTTATCTTTCTTTTAATTTTAGAAAATTTTCGGAAACATGTGGAACCTGATCAAAGAATTTGGTTTATTAATTTGGAGGCATCGTATATTATGTTATGAAGTATTGAAATGGACAGTGAAAAACGATGTTACCTTATCTAGATAATTATTGTTGGTCACAACAACGGTGAATATTTGTAATCAAAAAGATTAATTTTTGTTTTTGGCCGTTTATTTAATAAGAAATTTTGTGTGAGGACACTACACAAGCAAACTTCTATAAATTCCTTCAACTGGTATTCCAGCGTCCCAATACTGTTTTTGGTAATATGATGTTAAAGAAGATGAGATTCTGTGACAGTTTTAAGGGTTAATGTTGTTTTTTGGAATAGTTAATTCTGTATGTATGTTCACTGATGTACAAGTCGCATGTTACATACGTCTCGCATACATTTTGTTTCACACATGAAATGAAAGTATTTTATCGAATCATGCGTTTAGTGCCACAAATTATTTAAATAATCTTGGAAAATTGTAAAATAAATATGTTGGGATGATTATCACAATTCATTAAAAGGGCAAGTAACGGTAACAATCAGGAGAAATTTCAAATATAATTTACTTCAATACTCGTACATTATTACCTCAACTTACAATAAATAATTTACTTACTGAACTTGTGATAAAGAATAATATTTGTGAATTCTCTGTATCAACTTAAAGAATACAATTCTGAATTGTAAGAAAAAGGTAATTCCTTTTTTACGAAATCATTAAATATGTATATTTTTGCAACGTAATCGGCGAATTCAGTGTTCACTTTTGTGTCGCTTCTTATTTTTCTCCTGTCGTTTAATTTGGGTTTAGAATTTATCCTTATTATTGCTTAAAAGTAAAATAAACTACAACTTATCTAATCGTTTTATCACACTGTTATTTCAACTACCGTCTACAGGAGGTACGGTCAAAAACTAGCAGAAACGTTTCAATTATTCACACATATCAAAAGGGACTTGCAGGACAACGCTTGTTAGCTCACCATTCTGGAATTGTGAGACCTAGGACTGGTTCTCTCTTCATGCAACTCGAAGGCCGTATTAGTTATCAGCAGCTTATCTATCTTGTTAACATAATTGAATCAAGACAAGAGTTCACAACAAAAAAAGTAAACTCCTGCCGGACAGAAATGCACACGCGTATTAATTATTTTCTGAAAACCTGCGGTTTTCTTTGATTGCCACTTCTTTTTTTATCTTGCAGAACCTCCACGCAAAGCGTTCAAATGTACAAGGGTAGCTAGTCGGTACGACCTTGTGATTTGTATTTTGTGGGCTACCGTAGATACAATGTATGTATATGAAAAATACTACTCCAATAAAATATTGGAGATTATGGCCACTAGACTATGACTTTCGTAAAACAAATACATGACCTAATTGAAGTAGTAATAATGAAACTGAGATAAGAACAAGAAAGTTTATTCAAATAGTAGAGGTGAATTCACTCTACAGGAGAGTACTCGTAGCCAGATATCATGCTCGTATCCATGTCAAACAGATGAACATTCTTTTCGGCTTCCTTTTCCGCTCTTTCCATTATTGATCTCATTTCATTCGAATCAACTATTGCTCAATACCGTAGTAAATAACTTTTTCTATTTGCCCCTAGCCATATTTTCTTTCTTGCTGATTAAACTTTCCGGAAAATTCTTCTTTAAACTCAGAATAAATATGTTATGTGAACGAAAAACCAAATGTGTTTAGGTGGATTTGTTACTAGAAATACACAAAAACTGAGAAGCAAGAGAAATAGAGATAAATAAAAAAATGTATTTCTTAAGAAAAATAAAGATGTATTTCCCATTTTGTCAAATCTTCTTTGAGAACGAAATTGGCACCTTTTCTTTAAGATGTTGCAAATTAATTAGAAATTCAATTTTTTTTATGTTAAAAATTTAAACACCAATGTGTTTAAATATTTGCTGAAAAGTTTGCATTAAATTATGAGTTTATTATATTTTTCCAGTTATGTAGTAGTATGTGCACATACGTATAGTCGTCTATAGTTATTGTGAACCTCTGGGGACTAGCATTTTCGGTTCACTACATCCAGTAATGCAAAAATAATGACGTTTCTCCTTGCTGATTAATTTTGTTTGTACAGAAGTACAATAAAAATTCAAAGTTTACGAACTCGAAATTAAAATGCATTAATCATGCCTGAAATGTGCATTCTTTATCACTCTTCGCTATGAACACTTTTCTGTTACGACTTTTTGATTATCTTTCTCAAGACTCAGTAATTTCTTTACACTGGATTCTGCAGTGTCCACAAACAAAATATTTTAGTCAGTCTTGATACCCTCGTATGACTAACGCAGTCAGCATCGATAAAGATTTCAGGATATGCAGAATTGCCAAAGATGAGCTGAAATTATTTAATCAGTTGTACTTTCGCTTATTCCCTTTGCATATGCCGCAAAATGCTATCAAATAACTCTAAAGACCATTCACCTGCGAAACCTTCGGTTATTAAAATTCACGGTCGTGAGACGAAATAATTTTTCTTAGAAGTTGTGTTTCCTGTGTTCACTTTAGCCAATGTGGATAGTTCTCTACAACGAATTCTAATGTGTATTTGCAATAATGCGGAGGGTACTATATGAAGAAATTTCTTTCCATTAAATCAGAGTTCCCTGTACCTAAAATAGACTGTATATTGCAAACCAGGCGTGACAAGTCCGCTGGCAATGTCGCTGGCCTATACTTGACTTCTTCTAACGTGGCGGCTGAGGGTAGTATCTCCAAGATGGCATTTTCAGCACGATCTTTTGCGTCTTTCTTGGTCCTGTCGCAAGATGTCGCAGGATCGCGACTGCATGAAGCAGTGCTGCAGATCAAGCCTCTCTAGCGACAGGACTGAGAATGACTCAAAAAGTCGTACCGCATTACATCTTGGAGATATACTCTCAGTCGCCGTGTGAAAAAAAAAAGCAAACAAGTATAGTAGAGTTCGCGGACACTGCATCCAGAGCAAATGGCGCTAGATTCAAAAATAACGATTGCACAAATGCTCGGGAATGGTGATGTGTCACTAGATACCTGGCACATGATAGTGTTTTGGAGACGTCAATTGACAGTTATTTTTCCAAATATAGCTTTATTAATTTCCATTTCCTCCACTAAAATAAAGAAATAATCCATTAAAATGATATAATATATCAATCGATTTCAAATAGTAATTTGAAGGTAAAATTAAACTTTTTGAAGCATACGTGTCTTGATTCCGTAATGTTTACTTAACAATGCAATAAGTACATTTAACTTTCTACGTTCAGGATAGAGAGTTTAGCAATGATTTTCGCCTTTTAAAAAATCTGTTCGTCCGTAAGCGAGAACTGTTAATTTATAAAAACTTGTTAGCTTATTTCACTTGCTATATACAACAAATAATTGAATGATTTAAGAAAACAGCACAAAACAAAAACAAGGAAATACTTCGTCATTCAAACACATTCCTACAACTGGGCAAAAATGTTTACACAAGACTGAATTTAAGAAGAACATTAACATGAAATAATAGTAAGTAGTAAAAAATATAAACAATACAAACTATGTTGTTTGATAGAACGAACATGGCAGACATATTTTCGTAAGAAGTCTTCCCCGCCTCGCGCCGCTTCAGCTTGCGCTTGGATAATCTTTTCTGGTTTTGGAGGGAAAATAAGAGCGGAGTCAGGGGAAGTGGCCCGCGCTTCCAAGGCGGGCAAGTAACTCGTGCTGGCGCAGTTTGACATGCCTGTTTGAAACGGATTTCATTCATTCCAAGCACCTTGCACATTGTCCTTGACATCTTCAGTACGTCCGAAGTATTTGGAACAACCTTATTCAGACATTTTGATCAACCGTTTTGGACATCGTTTGTTCAAGGTGATAAATGAGTGAGATTCTTAACTCGACAGGTCTGGTCGTTCGCTTTTCTTTTTGTTCCGCTTGAGGTGCCCTGCGTCTCGCTATAAATATTCGCGAAGTAGCTTTGAATGGTTGGCGTCTCGATTGTCCCGTTTATCTCTACAGTCATTCTTTGGCCTTGCCTGTCACTTACGAGATGCAAATCGGTCTCTAGAACGCCCTCCGAAAATTTTTCCCCCTCCGAAAAACGTTCTTTTGGCAGGTGAACTGTTAAAGATTCTAGCATTTTGTCTTCTGAAACCATTCGGGAAGACTATCTCCGGTGTATTGAAATAGTATTTTGGAAGTTGCAAAGTGATACTATGGAGTATTTGCTCGTCTATCATTTTCACGCAAGCAATAAAATCCAGTTGGTGAAAATGTACAGTAAAAGACCCTTAATAACCATATATATTATTTCGTTTTTAAACGTTGGCACGCCTTCTTGCGCCCTTAGATACACGGCCAGCTAATAGAAAAAGCAAGAATGCCTTCCTGATTTAATTTTATTTCGAATATTTTGACATTCGTGATGAATTGTGTTGGAATTGTTTCGCGATAAGATAACAATATTAGAATCGTATTGAAAATGCGAAATACTTTTATTTGAATCTTTTGCATGAACTGTAAATTACACAAGCCGTTATTTTACTGAACAATTTATTGTGTTTGACAATCTCTCTTTCGAGCATATTTTCATCAACCAAAAAACATCCAAATCACAGATGTTTAACCACCAAACTAACATTGTTCTCGCATCGGGAAGTCGTCCATCAGTCACTTGTCTTCATCGAGTCATGTGTGTGATGAAAGGAACTTCCACTACCCTCTCTCCTTAACCTTTCTTCGCATATGAATGTAAGGTCATTCAGTTTATTATCGAGTACAATGAAATTGCCGGCATTGAATTGAGGAGACTGTTTTGGCTTTGAAGATAAAGCGTTGTAACGACTGCTGTCACTGATAGGTGATGCTTTTTGTTGTCGTGAAAGAAATATTTTCCCATGTGGAGAATTGTCGGTGAATCAGAAACAAATGGCGACAAGATTTTATTCATGATTTATTTGTCAGATTTTTAAATAAAATGTAAAGGGATGTACGCAATTTTAAAATATTAACTTTGTAATGGAAAATTAAAAACGTTTCTGCGTACGTATATTTTAGATAAAGTCTATTGTTTGCGTAATTCCGTAAATAGTATTGTTTGCGTAATTGCACCTCTTTTAAAAAGTATAATATGCCCTACTTTCTCTTATCATTTTAAATCAGTTATTCAATTGCTATTTGTTAATTAAAGGATCACAACATGCTATCCAGTTGTCATGAAACCCGCTGCGATGTGGATTAGAATGTTCACGAAGAGATAGCATACAATATAACTATGACAACTCTGACGTCAGAAGCGTTTGTAAACAATGTCGATTAATTATCTGCACCCTGTGTCATATCAGTTTAATTCGACTTAGAAGCAGACCATTGTGAGTGAAACGGATACAACTTATTTCTCCTACGTTTGAACAAAAAAAGAATATGAAAATTAAAGAATAAGTTCAACTTCTTCACCGTAGTTTATTGTGATTCATATTTAATAAAATCAGAAAGCTTTATACCATAGCAATGTAATGTTTCCTTCAATTCTTTTCTAACACCATTCATTTATTAGTTGTATTTGAAATCACATAAATCTCAGAGAATTAAGGGAAAGTCTTTCTTGCCTTTTACTTTCCACTCTACACCATCAACACGATACCATCGGCTTCTTAGAGTAAACGATTCTTGGTACACCGCTTCCTGACCTTGCAGTTTCCTCATTTCTACCCAGCATCTAAAATTTATTGTATTTCTTTCAGCGCAGTAGGAGGCAGAGGCTCTGGCCTTTCTGCAATCAAGCGCCCCTTTAAGTCAATCTTGGATTTCCAGAAACCGGTTACTGCTGCCGCCTGTCGTGGGGCCCTTGCTGCTGGGGAGACCTTGGCCGGCGCTCGGCTGTTCGGGGTAAGCCTTACCAGCGCGCTTCTCGCCGACGCCTTCGCTGGGGTTTCCCGACCGAAGGCCTGGGCTGAAAAAGGGGCGGGCCGTTAAGACAGGTTAGCCAGAAAAGAGAGAATTCACGATTCCTGTCGGCTTCGTTGTAAGAACTGTTGTTGATTGTTGGGCATGTTTTTGGGAGAGGTTTCCAGGAATAAGAAAATGGAAACTTTTAGTTTATGCACGAACACTCCTCGTGTGTGGCCAATTCTGTATGTTGGAAAATACACCTGTCTTGGACAACGCTTTGCCTCTGATAACCGATTATACGTATCACTTTTGTTTTTGATGATAAACTCTATAGTTGTAGGTATATTTATTTAATGTTAGATATTTTCTGAGCAATGTCGATAGTTTATTTTGGAGTTGGTTGCAATTTTTTAGAATAATAACTTGTAAAATTATAATTAAAGTTATCTTCCGTCGTAAAAATGTGTTTTATTTTGATGCCTTTCAATCACGATATAGTATAACAGTTGGAGGACTACAATGTTCATAGAAACCTTAATTCAAGGGTGAAAAGTCTACATTTTACCTGTAATAAATCGGAAATTACCAAAACATATTGCCATATAAGAATAAATTTGCATGTCTTTCGACCATGAATAATACCTCCTGCCGCGTCAACCTGGCGAACGATAATTTGAATAATTATATTTCCCACTGAATTCTAGAAGACGTGCACAGATAATGAAGTTACATTTAACTCCAGAAGCACAACAAGGGACCATCTCAGCATTTGCACAATGGATCAGGGAAACTGGACGAAAACCCTGAACGAGAAGGGGGTTATTGACCCAGAGGCTGCGGTACTATACTTGTTGCAGGTTGCTTAGAATTATACAGTTCGAATGATACATAATACGTTATATATAACTTAAAATTAATGTCATCTTCCTTGCGATGCTCAGTATAGTCTCTAATTGTATAGAAACAGTTATGCAGCAGAAACGATTTCACTTGGAATTTAAACTTTTCAATCGAATTAAATCGTTTAATGTCATCAGGCAATGTGTTGTAAAATAATGTACATGTATTGTATGTGAATGTTTTGCAATGGTCTGTTGATAATGTCACCTGATGAATATGATTTCTACTTCGAGTGTTATAGTTATAGACATCGACGTTTTCTGAAAATCTATTCCCGCCCTTAAGCAAGTCAATTTTGCCAAAAACCTCTGATTCGTAAATCAACAAACAAGGTAATGGTAACATTCCTTGATTAATGAAGAGAGAAAAATCACGTGGGTGGGATTTGGTTATTATTCGTACAATTCGTTTTTGTAAACTAAAAATCTTGGAGCTATAAGATGTATTACCCCAGAATATTGTGCTACATCTAAGGCGGGAATGAACATTCGCGAAATATACACAACAAACTGTAAGAAGGCTGACTGAATTTCAAAGAATTCTGAACGCGTAGCTTAATGAACTTAATTTTGTGTTCAATTCATTTAAATAGACGTCCCATTTGATGTTTGACTAAATTGAGAGACCTAAAAATGTTGTGCCGTAACATCAGTCAATGGTACACCGTTCATTTTCATGGAGCACAGATTTTTTGTTTGAAATGGAAAACTACATTAAAACGTTTTCTTTTCATTTACTACTGATTTGTTATTACGGAACCAATTTGAAACGTCTGATATTGTACTATTTACGGTTTCTTTATCGCAAGGAATATTTGTATCATTCGGAAAGAGTTCTTCTACTTCGAATAGTTGAGGGCATATCGTTTACGTATAGTAGGAAGAGAATAGGGCCTAAAATCAATCCCTGAAGAACTCCATGTGCTATTGGCAAACAGTCTGAAAGGTGTGTACATAATGTTCCATCATTCCAGTAAGGTATTTCTACTCCCTGAGATTGTTCTGTAAGGTACGGACATAATCAATCTAAGGCAAAACCACGAATTCTAAAAAATGCAATTTTGAAAGTAAAATGTCATGATCAATTACGTCAAAAGCTTGTGAGAGATCGAACAATAATCCAATAGGTGCTTCGGTTTGATCCATTGATGAGACGAAATACTTAAAAAAGAAAATATGTCTGTTCCCGTAGATTTTGATTTTCTAAATCCATGTTGGCAATATGAAAGCGCATCGTGTTTACTGAGACATGTTTCCATTCGTACATAAAAAAGTGTCTTAATATTTTTGAAAAACTGACAGAAGAGAAATAGGTCGATAATTTTGAATTTCATTTTTGTTGCCTTTTGAAATAGCTTAATCTTAGCTGTTTTCAAATTATCTGGAAAAGTTCCAGTGTGTAAGGATGCATTTGTGTGTTAACGGATGTATAATGGCAGGTGCACAGGTCTTTAATCGTCGGAAATTCATCTACACCGGCGGAATATTTATTTTTTAGTTTACCGATTTTTTTGAGAATATCATAGAAAGAAGTTTCGGAAACCAACTTTGTTTATATTTTTGGTATGTAATTAACGTTGTATTGTATGCATTTTACTTTGTTATTGTAGTTACTTGAGGTCTGCTTCTTTAAGATTTTGAATTTATTGTTGTGTTATGGACAGTATTTTATTTGTATTTCTTGAGCAATGTATATATTACTTTTTGGAAAACGATTTTGTGTGGTATTGCTCTGCAGAATGTTTGCTGCTGCAGGACGCTAGTGAAATACTATTTGTATGTCGTATGTTAAAGGAGGGTTTTCTTGAGAAGAAAAGTGTTCACAACCAATTTTTGTTGTTGTTTTGTTTCTTTTTTACAAATTTCTTAAAATGGGTAATAATGTTTTCTATTGCAATAAATATGTGTACATATTTTAAAATAGCAAATATCCAACGATTCACTTTACTTGGAAGTTGTTACATGCTCTGTAAAAGTCAGTTCTATGTTTTAGGTAATATAGTTAGAAAACTTCCTTACGTGCTGCAGGAAGATTATAACAGACCAAAGTTATGATAGGAAATTCGTTACGTCAATTAAATGTAATATATGCATGTGATTTGATTTGCAATGCAAAAGTATTGTTTTATATTCAGTACAAACTAGTTAAAGGTGGAAATTACAAAGGGCCATTAATCACCTTGGTCTCGAATTTGGACGGGAATAACCAGTAGTGAATCCAAAATTCCATGGTCAGTAAAAAAGAACATTCTGGTTAAATAGCAGATGTAATATTTCCCTTGTAACAGAATGTGGAAACAAGTGTAAACGCATCGCAAGCTTTCAGTACGCCTCGTCGCGGAAAATGAATGGCGCACGTGTTCCCAGAAGCAGTGGACTGCCACGTGCCCGACCTTCGGGCCCCGCCACGCATGCCACGAGCTGCGTGCGACAGATTCCCACAAATTACAGTGCGAACTCTTGCAAAAAAGATCTGTCATTTGCTCCACAGATGAAGATCAGCTATTCCCTATCAAGGTTCTAAGCAAAAATAATGAATTCGATTAAGAAGCAAAAGAATGAGATGGAAATTCTGATACATCATTAATTGATTCAGTAAGCCAGCATAAACAGCGTTAATGATTGTTTACATGAACGGGGGGTGCTTTATTGTGGCGTGGTTGAATGCGAACATAAGTAAGAAATCCTATTAATGAGTACGTTCAAAAACGTGTGTACTCGCGTGGTGTGGTGTTCCATTCTCTTGAGAGACCAGCTCCCTAACGAGAACGTTAACACAAAATACGTTTTAGGAGAGCCATGTTTCATTAGGAAAACAAGGGTCTTCAGTTTTTTTAAATAAAATCGCGTCCATTATTCTAGAACTAGTATTAACAACAACCATATTTGTTAATGACATTTCACACACGTTTTTCTACAGTTATAGTATGTTTAATTAGCCCAATCCAGCTATTGGATATCAAAGAATAAGGTCACTTTTCAACATCTTGGTCATATACCGACCATTGTGATTTTTAAACTATAAGAGGATCATGTAAGAACAATACAAACACACGCAAACATCCATGATCGAGGCGGGATTCGAACCACGACGCCTCGAGCCGAGGCAGCTACGGCCCTTCAACTTTAACGACCTTGGCTACCAAGGCCGGGTAAAGAAATGTATTTACCGAATATATTATTGATTATAGTTCATTAAAATGTATGTAGACTATTGTCGGAAGCGACGAGCGCCTTACTACTCGAACACACCACTAATTCGGAGGTTGTGTATTCGATCCTCGACAGGTGCCGAAAATTTGCATGCTTTGTGTAACATCTTTGTAACGCCTGCCGTATGTGACGCCTGCCGAAATCCCTCCGCTCTGCCGACTGCTTTGATCAGTAGTTCGTCTTTCCTTGTTCACTTTGGGCGAAGATAGAGTAAGGGCCCCGGACCGAGCGCGATCCGCGCTCCCCAATCCCCTATCTTGACCCCATTCCCAACCGAGCTGCCGTCGATTATCTATCGTCGTGTGGTTCATACCACTGATCTAGAAATATCCGATAGGCGTTGGAGACCCGAAATACAGCGCATACACTGTCAATTCCCAGTGACACTATATTGCTCTTGGTGAAATAACTGAATTAAAAACGATCGTATGTTCAGTGGCATATACTTTCTCGCATTATGTAAAACTTAGGTCAGTTTCGGAAGTTAAGAAAGTTCAACGAAAATGAAATCTGCGCATTTTTATAAACATACATTGCTGTATTCGACAAAAATATTGAGTCATCGTTAAGAAAAAAATATATTCATTTCTTCCCCTTCAAGTCAAATGCAAGGAAACTACTCGTATTTTCTAAATATTGTACAAAACATAATATAAAGATCTGATTATTTAAAACAGATTTAATTAAGAAAAATCTCTGGCATCAATATTATAGTTTTACAATATGTTTCTCTATGTAAATTTTTCTTTTTCCTTTGTATTATTTTCTTATAATGTTGTTCAATAATGTCATATTTTTTCTCCGTTACACAGTCTAGCCTGAGGGTGGACAAAAATAAGTTCCCCGAAACGTCGCTCCGAAATTTTAAAGCAAACCCTGTATATATGTATATAAATTAACAGTAGGATTTATGTATATAATCTATCTGTCAAAATCTTGTGGCCGAATACATAGAAAGAGAAATCTAAATGTGTAAACGTCCGCCCATTGGAACTCAACGTCCAGGGTTTCTGGCATCTCTTGCTATGCATTGAGGGAAACTTCAAAAATTGTAACAGACCGTTGAATGTAACTACTCAGGAATTAATAATCTAAATAGAAAAATTTAAGAATAAAGGAAAGCATGGAGAGACCACATTGATAAAATGGAGGATACTCGAATACCGAATGAGATTTTGAAATATAATGAAACAAGCCCTTCTTTTCTACCAGCAAAATTCGTAATTTTACGAATTATTAAGTTAGATTCATGACTCATTTCGTTTAAATGACTTTCGTAATTATTTTCCCAATAATTTAGTTATTGATTTGAGCGCTAGGAAATAATTACGACTGTAACCCGGATGTTTACTACGTAATTTTAATATTTCTCATCAAAAATTATGTCGTGCTAGCTCAGTTAGTTGGGTTCGAAGTTCATAATTGTTGTTACTTACTCTGCAACCAATTACTAAATCTACCATCCATACGGAGTGGCGAGGAATATCTACTACTGGATTGCACGTAACGAATAATAATGGATTACACGTAACGATAATCAGCTTTCTTTTAAAGTAACAGATTGGAATTTATTATAATGTGAAATATGATTCTAATAAAAGTTAAAGATGAATTGTTACATCTTAAATTCAAATTGAATTTATCTTTGGTCAAGACAAGCTCTCTCTATCTTGTAATAATTATAAATCAACATTGTTATATTCGCGGATCTTCGCGCGCTCTTCACTTCTCCATTTGATGGCGCCCCGTAGAATCTTCTCCGTCGTCGCAGCAGAATCTTCCTTCTTCATAAAGTCCCCCGGCTAGTTCGCGATGAAGTTCAAATTATCACAGCCATACTATTATTACCCGTTACTTCCCTTACTCGCATCACGGGTTGGTGCCTATACACCTACTGACTATTACTTTGTAGAATTACTTTGTCTTTTCCCACAAGAACGTTTTATCAGGACTCAATATCATCCTCTTTTGTCTAACAAAAAATAATACTACTTATTCCACATCTTCTTCACCTAACGAAAATGACCTTTCTCATCGGTTGTTTACTTGTCCCATAGCGACCGCCCTCGCGATAGTCTTTTGACATCCCTATATTCTACTTCATATAAATGACATCTTTATAAACAAAAATCGTAATTTTGGTTTATCACAAGAGCCAAGAGGAAAACGGGACATAGGAAGACCGAAGAGAAGATGGATGGACCAAAAAGGAGACGCAACGGAACGAAAGTTCTAATGCTTGCAGAAGATGAAGATGACGAAGAAAATGAAGAAGAAGCAGAAGAAGCAGAAGAAGAAGAAGAAGAAGAAGAAGAAGAAGAAGAAGAAGAAGAACGTTGAATTTTTCTAAACCGACTACTATTTCTATTTTTTTTCCCTCCATTATTTTCGTTTACCAAACAGGGTTAGTCTAGAATACGTATTCGAAAGGGTGTCTCGCCTCCTCGTAAGTCAGTTTCAGTCACTTTCTGTGTTGAATTTCAACCCGTTGCTATTTTTGTACCTGTGCTAATGTGCAGTACCTGTGCAAGGCCTGCCTTAATCTGATTCACTGCAGTGATTTGAAACCGTTCTATTATGTGGGAAATCTTTTCAAATAATTATACGTGTTTTCCTGTGAAAACGACTCAGTATGTTCCTAGTACGTTAATGTAAAGTCTAAAAATTGTCATTAATAAGATGATTTCTTTAATATTATCACTTTATTACAATTATATTAAAATATACTTCATTATCAGGTCTGGTGGAACGTACTAACCATAGTAACTAATGACAAACCTCCTCCTATTGAACTAGTCTCATCCGACTAGACAATCTTCATTGATGTCACTTACAACATTATATCGTGTAGTATTACTGCTCAATAGATTTTTATTACACGAGTTTTACATGTCTACATTACCTCCTGGCATCAACACAAATCAGCCTCGGGCACTGATAAGTGAGCAGTTTGATATGTTATTCAGGACTACATAGACATGGATCGTTTAACTCTCCCGAACGTCAAGACTTCGTAATTTCATATATCGGTTCACTTAAACGATGTATCATGTTTTATTTTCTTCGTATCGTTCTGAATCTTTTGGCATTCAGCGTACAAATGTGTGTACTCTCAAAAGGGTGGAGCTTCAACAGCGCATACATTCTCGTGTTATCGGTACGTTATTTTATACTATTGCAATTTCTATCCTATTAACACTACGGCAACCATTTGCAAGACTTCTAACCAAAAAATGCGTGAAGTGCGAATATGTAATTACTCCGCCAGGAAGGAACAGTTTCCATTACTCATTTCCAAAACAAATATCATTAAATCACAACTCTAACAGTGAAATGTGTCAGCTACAACAGCATATTACACAGACAAGTAAGGATAATTTCTCCCAAATTTACTTAAAAGACAGCTCTCAAAATCTGATTGATCATACCATCATTATGATATGTGTGTATAAGAATTATAATAAATAAATTCACATAACTGAAACATTTATTCTTAAGAATTCATACAAAAATAGAAATGAGATAGTAGTGGAATAAAAAATTGAGAAAACGTGAAAAAATCTGCAGAAGACTTGTAAATGGATCACGAATTCTAAATCCTATGATTCAATATTTTTACAGCGATTCTTACAAAAATATTTTGGTTATGAAAAAATAGTGTATATGTATGAAGAGAGAATGCTTGATTTTCCTCTCGGTGTAATTATAGCCCTCGAGCTTCAAACGTACACCTCATGAATAATCATGTTCTCCTTTGATGAAATATCTATTATTTTTGTCCTTATGGAAACGACTGGAAAGACATTGAGATACATAAACGTTTTCAAACACGTTAGAGACCGAGCATGAATGAAAACTTCCAGAATAAGCTTATTATTATTATTATTATTATTATTATTATTATTATTATTATTATTTTCAAATTATTATGATTCAACACTAACAAAGACCGTAAGCGTAACAGTAACAAATTCACATAGTCCTGTAAATGAATTCGTAAATGAACAATAAACGTACTGTAAATGAACGTTCGGGCGGGCCGAAATTATGAGGAATCAGACTATCGTTTAGGTGGGATTATCATCCCAAGAGTCTCTCTCCCTCTGGCTGTCTCTCTCCTTCTGGCTGTCTCTTTCCCTCTGTCTCTTTCTCTCCTTGGCCTTTCTCGGCTTTGAAAGTCGAGTGCTTTGTAAGGTGTGCACAAGTAGGTCAATACAAAGACTGGGTTCGAAATCCTCTTAGACAATAAATTTTTAAGTTGCGTTCGTGGCGAGGATGCCGTTCTAAATGCCTTGTGTGTTACATCTAACTATGATATTTCCATAACATCTTGGCCTGACTGGCAACTCTGCGTGAGATGTGTGTGCAACCTGTGTGTAAATGAATTGGATTCTCACACCAAGAACAAAATGGCACAGGCACACAGATGTAATCAAGGGATATTCTTCTCAGGGTATTTCCCCAAAGGAGTAGTAGGAACCTCAGGAGGCCCTGCTAGGTATTTTAAGCACCAACAGAACGCTGTTGGGAAGAGAGATTGGGTAAAATCGAAATGCTAGCCCGACTCAGGAATATATATTTGGTCTCTTAACAGGTGTGAGAATGTGGGTTGTTTTGTAGCATCACTAACTTATTATCTGGCAGCGTTCAACGATGGAACTTCATTATGTTCACCTGAAATACATTTTGTGTTGTCGATCAATATGTTCAGAAGTCTCGCGCTATGAATTACGAATTTCCATGAAATTACACATAATACCGTTGGAATTGGTAGTACTGTTTATTTGGTCGACTCGTGTATTATTATGCAATTAAAGTCGTGAAGTGGGTCGATTTGACCTCCGGTGTCGAATAAATCGACAGGGCGTGTAACGAACCTTTTTTACTGTCGCACGCCCTCTTATTAGAATTTACTATGCGGAGAGCATCGGCCATGAATGCAAAAGCATGGTGCAATGACACCATTCTCGGCAAATCAAGTGCAGTGAAGTAGATATTAGTAGTCACAAAATGTTTAATCTGCAAGTCCTCTTTGGATTTGAGTATACAATATTACACTGTACATATCGTTTATACCACGCTTTGACTTTCAAACATCAAATATGCCAGTAACAGTGAAATTTATTCTTAACGTGTATGTTCTTGCGACCCTTGAAGTTTATTTTCCTTGAGGTTTATTGATTGTTGATTTTTCTATTTAAAGATGCTTTTTTATCTTAACTTACACATACTATCAGTTGTCAGTTTCATTGTCACTATAACTTTTCCTTATTTTTTTAGTTCTTCACTGACAAGTTTTTTGCAATCGCTTAATTTACACTCTCTTTCACTGAACTTTTGTCATATTTTGATAACTTGTTTTTTCCACATTTCCCTGCCTCTTGTCCAAATGTTGCCACAAACAATCTTGAATGCGTCACACCACCTCTGTTTCGGGCGACCTCTACTTCTTTTCTCTTTCTTGGGTCCCTTACTGTTTCCGCATGTGTCTATCTTACATCTCGTAAGTAACAATAATGTACTTTAATCTGCCTCTACGAATACGCACGTCCAGTGTACGTTTTCAACGAATTGTCTGTCCATTCGCAAATCTCTTCTTTCCATCCTCATTTTCGGCACAGTGTTGTCTCAATCGCGTACATTCAACACCTTCACATAACCGTATGCCATATTTCACGAAACATCTCCCACCCGTAAACACGCTGTGTAACGTTTACTGCATTGTAACACTAGCTTTTCAGCTAGGTCAAATTCAGTCGCTGTCTGGAGGAGAATTCTAGCAGCCGACTGCTCTGATCAGTAGTTTTCCGTGGTTTCTCCGATCAACACCTGGCGAATGCCAGAGCAGTACCCTAACAAACGGGCCACGGACCGCGCGCAATCTTTCCTACCTCTTTCTTGTTCTTTCCTCTCCCCTTATATACACTTACACTAGCATACACTACACTACCACACATGCCGGGCCGGGAGCTTAGCTCTCGGGTTGGGAAAATCTCGCTAGTCGGCGGTAGGTTGGTGACGGATCTCGCCATTCAGCTGGGAAAGACCACAGCCACTTCCCGAGCAAAATATGCACTACACGTACAGGACTAATGACCCTGTAAGTTGTGCGCCCGGAACCACTAACAATCAAACATTCACTGCATTGTTCTAATTACGTATTGCAGAGCGTGTGACTGTTGATGTCCGGTTTGTATTTTTGCGCAAGCGTATCGAATAGTCTTTTAATTCATTTCCACAACGAGTTTGCTTCGCTCCGTTATGGCAAGTGAGCGGCGTCCGAGCGGCTTCGGCAAGGCGCGGCCTGCTGGAAGCCGCGGAGGCTGACCGCAAAGTTCTGCAAAACAAAGAGCTGCTCTGTGCCCGTCCCGACAGTTCCCGGGAAAAGTAATTGCTTTTCAGCAATGTTACTCAATACGCAGCTACTACTATTGTTTGTCACTACGGTATGTATGTTGTGCGATTATTTTGACAGTAGTTTAACCTCGAATGATGCGTTTTTCAACCATTCGTTACGTTGGGGTTTACGAGGTAGTAGCTGCTAGTGTGTTAGAACATTACGAAGAAAATATTGCCGATTGGAGATTTGTCAATGAAATAATTCTCAATTTGGCAAGATTGACAGAAAATTTGTTAACTGTTACATCTTTCCTTTTTCGGGATTTCTTGGTATGAAAACCAATTACATCTATAATGCAGATTTTATTACGACAAATGTTCACCCGTAATTAATGCATTATGCCGTTTCAAATATAAATGGCTTCAACAGTTTTGCTTCTCATACCAATTTAGACCGGAAATTGTAACCTCGATGATTTAAAATAAACGTACGACCTTTACCAGCTGGAGGCTGTCGTCATAACCTCCCACATGGTCAGAAAGAAAAAGGCGACATTGGGAAACGAGCGTGACTTATTGAAAACGTTCGGCCAGATAGCCCCCGCTGCTACGTTTTGCTCCGGAGTGAACAGAGAATGATAAACGTTTGGCTGCTGCCTGTGGTAGGTCTTTCGTATCAGAAGCTGGCAATATCGCATATCGAAGAATATGTGTTGCGTAATAAAGCTTTCGCAGCTGATGTAAAAGCGAAAAATATGCTAATTTAATCTTCTGAATGATGTAATGCTGGCATCAGTATTAAGCACATGGGGTATTAGCAATGAAACGATATCTTATTACGGGACAAATGTGGGCACTAATTTGATATGTTTTTAAATGATAATGTTATATTCCATTGTGGAGCTGCAAAGAGAAGGTATGTCGTTCTGTGATATAAAAACACCACCATTTTTAGGAAGCATTGAGTTAAAAAATTAAATAAAAAATATTTAGGAAGCATAGCAACAACTATCCATGGAAATACTTCAAAAAATTTAAGACATATTCGGAAGAGGTTAACAATTTTGGTCCACATTCTGAGTCCAATCATGCTACGCCATATCTTCTTTGGGGAACTACAGGGTAACAGATGATAAGGAGACCCCCCTCTCTACATTGTTTTTCATAAGGCGATCTCTTTCATAGATTTAGTTATTGATTTTTTCATCACTAAAGAATCTTAATCCTTTTTAGTAAAAAAAATATTTTTCGGCCTATGACGTGTCTGTCTGTTCGGTCTGTTCCGTCTCCCTGTTAGTCTTGTCTGTTCGCTCTGCCTTTTCGTCTTGTCTGTTCGGTCTGTCTGTCCGTTCGTCCGTATGGTATAACCAGTATCATAAACTGAAGTTTGAAGTCTGTAATTTGTTTGCTGAGTTTGTGGCCTGCAGTATTGGTATTTCTGAATCGCCAATTGATATTTTTAGCGTTAAGACCTCCAATTAGACGAGTGGAGGAGTTCATCTGGAAAATTGAAGAAACATGAGAATAGGGAATTTTCATTTCCAGATGTTTGTGTGCTGATATTAGTGTTAGTAATGTATTTAAAGGAAATTTAATGGCTATAGTTTTGAGTCCTGGAGTATGTGGAACGATGATTTGGACGTAGGAATATATTTTTCTATTAGAATAAGTACACCACCTCCGTTTACATTTGATCTGTCGGTTCTGACTACATTATAGCCTGCTATGTTAAGTGAGTTGTTAGGTCGTAAATGTGTTTCAGTGATGCATTCGAGATTAATTTGTATTTTAAAACATAGATTAGTTCTAGTTTTTTATTGCTGATGCCATCGGCATTCCCGTTGTGTAGATTTATATTGTTTTTATATTATTTTGCTTCCATTTTATTATTAAAATATGCTCAGAGAGATACTTGTAAGTTTCTAACTATTGTTGGGGTGATATTGTTGTTAATATTAACTAAGAAGATCGTAATTGAATTAATTACGGAATGTATGAAAGAGTTACAATTGGATTTATTGGAGAGAGGATATTGTGTGGATGTATTATTGTTCGGTTGGTTGTTTTGGTTTGAATTTTGGGGATTATTTGAGACAACAGTGAAGTTTGGAATGTTATTAGTAGTGGGGAGAGGAAGTTTTGTGAGGGAAGATTGGAGGGGGATTTTTTCTCGATCTATTTTTATTATCACCTGAATTTGGGTTATTTTTGGGGAAGTCTTTGTTTCTTAAAATATGAATATTCTTTAAAATTCATTGTCATTTTTCAGATTGCAGGTAGGTCTTTTTTTTAATTATTTCCACAGACCAGCATAACTACTTTACAGGGATTGTTTACATTTAAATCTCAAATCAAAACACATAAAAATATAAATAACTAACAAAGAAATTAATGTCATTCAACCCTGAAACAAAAGGTAGCATTCATAAAATACATTCATTCTTTTATAAATAGAAATAAGGGAAGCCCAACAGGTTCCTCATTATTGTATGTTGTTTTAAGTAAAGTTGAATTTTATTTCTTGTATTGTTTATTCTAATTTATAGGATTTATGGGGGGCAGTCAGCAAATCGGATTAGATATTTGTCATATGGAAATCTATTTCTGATTCGGGATGTTGTTGCTGATGACCCAAGGTTGTAATGGTCACTTGTAGGTATATTATGCAGATTTGTGAAGAAGGAATGTGAACGTTTAAGCATTACTTGATGAATAGTTTCTATTTTTAATTCTAAATGTAGTTGAGTGTTTCTAATAAACCAGGGAGCATTTACAGCCATCCGTAGGATTTATTTTGGAAGGTTTGTATTTTATTTATATTAGTAGCAGAGGTGTTGTGTCATATTGGGCATGCGTACATTATAATGGGAAGAACTATTGCTTTGTAAAGGACTAGAGTACATTCTGTTTTGAGGGCGGATTTTCTGTTAATTAATGGATACAATTTATGTAGTCTTCTGTTTGCTTGTATAAATTTGTCATATATATGATTAGTCCATGTTAGTCTTGTATCTATTAATACTCCAAGATATTTAATTGGTTTGTTTTTTGGTAACCAGTCAAGTGTCTTATTAAATAGCTTTAGAGGTTTGGGAGTAGTGTTTATTGGGCATTGTGTGAATATTTTTGCTAAACATTTGTTGGGGTTTAATTTTATCTTCCATTTCTCTGCCCATAGTAATACTTTGTTTAGTTTTCTTGGTTTTTCAGTATTTTTAAAACTTTTAAAGGGTTTAGTATTGCACTATCATCAAAAAACGCATTATAGGTTTTTGTTGTTAAATCCTGAATATGTTAAAGGTTGTATAACGGGCGCCTTTTTTAAACACCCGTGTTTCCCTTTTTGGGGAGTTTTTATTTTTTTTTACAAAACTTTTTTTTTTAAAAGTTTGATTTTTTTCATTTAAAATACTGTTCCCCAATTAAATATAACCCTCCCCAAATTTAAAAATTTTCTTAGTCAAGAATATCCAGAGAGTTTTTTTTTCTTAAAAATTTTTATATTTAGTTCTTAATTTTAAAATTTTGTGTTTGGGGAGGTTTTTTTTTGAATCAAATTAAAAAATGGTATGTAGATATTTCATTTTTTATTTTAAGTCTTTTTTGTATTAGTTTCCCCATTATTTTGGGTTTGGGGGGGGACAATTATTTATATTTTCGAATCTGGGTTTTTAACGGGTTTTGTATTGATTATATCGATGTTTCCTTTTGTGGGTGTACCCAACTAACATTGAGTTAAACAGTTATGAGAATTTTTTCCATTTAGTTTTTTTAAATAGTTGGTATTTTCATTTGATTTTTTATATTTTTTTGGATATATATTTTAATAGGGGGTTGTTAGATCAAAAATTGATTTGATTTTGTGATATTCAATTTGTATTAGGGCAAAAGTTTCAAGGGGTTGTATTTTCATTTTTTTTGTTTTGGTTTTTATCTACCCTTTGTTCTGGGATGATTTTTGGTTCTTTTAATATTTTTTTGTAACCCCCATTAGTTGTGTCTTTAGGTTTTCTTTTAATTAATTTTTTAAAGGTTGATTCTGTTCCTAATGTTTTTTTTACTTTGGTTAGTTTATTTAAATTTTTTTAAGTCGGGGGTTTGATTGTTGCCATTGGGGTCAATTTTGGTTTTTTAACTAATTTTTTAAAAGTAAAGGGATAGTTTTGTGTTAATTTTGGTTTATTATTGGTTTTTTGCTTTTTTTGCTTTTCTATAATTTTTGTGATAGAGTCACGGGAGAACAATTTCTTTTTTTTTTCAAAACCGGGCTTTTAAGAGTGTTATCTATATGTTTTGGAATTTTTTCCCCTCTTTGTTTTTTTTGTTATACCCTGGAATTCTGTTTAATTAGTTTTAAATCTGAAGTGTTATTACGGGGAAGGGCGAGTCTAATTAGGGAAGGAGGAGATTTTTTTTAATTTATTTTTTTACATTAGACATTACAACATTCACTGAGGTCTTAATTGGGGGAACTTTTATCAGCAAAGCGGAAGGGGAATTTTTTACCTTGTACGTTATCCACTAGTCCACCCATAGAAATGGGGGATGTACCCTTTCAGAATATCGAAGGACCCCGAAAAAGGGCCCGCAGAGCATCGAAAATTTTCTTTCAAAGGGTCAAAAATAAGGGGCAGGGGAAACACTGAAAATGGGGATTATTTGGGCTCATGCTATGCGCATACAGGGTATCCCGCTTTGGAATGAAATCACGTCGTTTGAAAACCTACATACTTCTTTGAGCGGATCATGCATAAAAAATTTAAAACAAGAATAGAAAAGGGTGGAAATTTTTTTAAAACCGAATATTAGGATGAAAGTTTTATACAAACTTGAACCCCTTCCCAAAGCGACAACAAAAAAAAAATTATTTTCTAGTTAATTATATTAGGGTTTTTTAATTTAAGTTTTAGTTAGACAGTATTTTGTGTTGTTTAATGTTTATAAATATCGGGGGATTGTTAATCTTATTATTATTTTTATTTTTATTATTTAATGTGGGGCATGCAGTGCATTCAGTGTGCAGCCGGGAGTGTTATGAAGTGAAGTGGGGGGGAAAGGAATGCGAGAAGAAGAAGCGGGTAAAAGAAAGTGTCACATTAAAATTTTTGTGCAGAAAAAGTGAAGTGGAGTAAGGTTTGCGTGGTGTTTTTTGTTTTTTATTATTTTTTTAATTAACTCTTTTTTTTGCAACTTTTTTTTAGTGAATGTAATTTAATGCACGAAAGGGTAAGAAATTCTTCCAAATTTTACTTACTTAATTGCAGAAAACAAAAAAATTTCCAAATCTAATGTTATAACTTAAACCAAATTTTTGGTGGGGGAAATTTTGTTAGAGAGTAATGATGGGGTTTTGGGAAAGGAGTACTATGGGACAGACAGGAAATGAAAAATGTTCTTCCCTTAGCTAATGTCAGAGAGATATTGAAGGAAAATGTGGAAGGGAAGTCTTTTTTGGGCAAAATATAAAATCACAAAAAAATTAAAGACCCAAGCACTATCATACGGGAATTTATTTAGATGGGATAACGCTAAAAAATTTCCGTTTTCGTCTGAAACGGAATTGCACCCCTTTTTAAAATGGAATTCCCTTTTACGTGCCGTTTTTTCAAAAGTTTTCCCAAATTTTTGGAAAACTTTTCCATATTTCCCGGAAAAAATTTAAAAAATGGGGGCTTAAGCGCGTGGCGATGCTTCCTAAATTTAACCCGTTCAACTTCCCAAAAATCGGATGAATACGAGGGGGAAAAGGGAAATTTGGGAAAAAGATCCGGGTTTCCCCCCCCTCCCCCCCCGCCCCGGACCCCCTGGGGCCCCCCTTGGGCCCAAAACCGCCTGCCCGGGGCCGAACTTTCAGACAGGAAAACGGGGGATTCCCCCTTTCAGTCCAATTTTATTTTTTCTTCACGTTCAAATAGGTGATGCTGAACAAAAGCCAAACGGTCTCGTATCATCGGGAATAGTCGTAAAAAACTATATATCTTTTTCCCAATTTTTCCCTCTTCCTTCAAAATACCATAAAAACAATTATTTGAGGCAAACCTCAAAATATCGTTCCCGTTTTGGGAAACGGGTTTAAAAGAAAATTAAAATTAAATTTTGGTAGATATCACCAATATTCCATGCCCAAAATCTTTTTTTACATACTTTTTATTAAGATCTTCCGTTATCTTCCACTAAAAAGAATGACCCAAATTTCCCAAATTTTTACCTGCGACCGTTTTTTGGATCTAAAAACGGCCTTTTATCCCCTTTGATAGATTTTTTACCTGATGAATTTTTTCCCCAAAAAAATTTTTAAAACATTTTTCCCTTTTTTTCTGGCCCAAAATTTGGGAAGGGGGTAAAATGGGCAGGCGGATGCATCCTAAAACCAACATTAACAAACTTTAAAAATTTATAAATTAAGAATCTTAAATGCCCTCCCATTTAGTTTTTTATATTGATAAAAAATTATTCTTTTATTTTGTATAAACTTGAAGTTTGGGGTAATTTAATTCCGGGGGTCTTTTCCCAATTAAAAAATAAATAAAATAAAAGGATGTAGTGAAAATCTTTGTATTTGAAATATATGTTTTTTTAATCTTTAAAATTTCACAAAAAATTAACTTTAAATTAAAAGGAAAAACCCCCGAAGAGGAATACCCTTTATGGGGAAAAATTTTTATTTTTTTGTTATACAGTTATTAATTTGGAACTTTTATATTTAAACAAGATACCTTTTTTCAAAAACACGTCCCGCTTATCAGTAACATTTAATAATTGCAATTCAATTTTATAAGATTTATATACTACTAGTAAACCTTAGTTTTTATATCACTGATAAACCTCATATTGGGAAAATCAAATGCAAACGTATTAAATCGGATCCTCATCTGGGAAAGTCGAAATAGGTTTCAACATTGATGTTGATATTTTCAAAACATTGATTTTTTATAGACATAAAACATATCTCGTAAAAATGAAACATTTATAAAAACCCATTTTTTATTATCGATGTTTGATGAGTTTTTGGGGAATAAAAAAGAACCGATAATCACAATTTAAAAAAGGGTTAAAAATATGAAATAATATTGCATTTTCCCACTGTCAAAATGTTTAATAAAGCAAAACGGTGTTGTAACATCCTCATCCAGTAGACTGCTTTGGAAAGGGCCCCTTTTTTCTCGGCTTTACGTATGCCCAAAACCAAAAAGCGAGGGGGGGAAAACCTCCTAGGTGAAAGGTCTCTCGCCCACCTTCCTGTACCCATTTGGGAATTTTGGAACCCTAAGATAAATTTAAGGGATAGTTTTCACCAAGTTTCCCCGTTACTTTTTTACTTTCTTTTGCCTTTTTGCCCAAATCAATTTATAAATTAACAACCCGGCCATTTTGTAAAAACAAAATTTTCCCTTTTGAACTTCGATGTTTCTAAACCAGGTTTTTAAAAGATTTTTTAAATTTTTTGAACATTGATATTTGCTTCGTTTCCGGGCACCATTCCCGCTTTTTTTTTACTATCCAAAAACTGGGGGGGGAGGGGCCCGAAAATTTTCAGCGAGTTTTTCCCCTAATAATGGAAATGTATGCAGGGAAAGATGGGGGGTACCCCAAACACTTTTCCCAGGCAGGATTTTCTTTGTGGGCCAGCCCCGGGTAAACAGCGGCTGTGAGCTTTCCCCCCTTTTATCTACAGGCCCCAAATTTTTCCCGGGGTCTAAACCCCAAGGAAATATATTAGAACATAGACCCCGGTTCCCTTTTGTTTATTTTGATTACACGGCAAAGGTGCTGAATTTTCTTTAAAAATTTTACCCCGAACGCCTTTTTTTCCCTTTTGTTTGTGATATTTTTTTTAAAATTAATAAATTTTATCCCTTACCCCTTTTTTTTTCCCCTTTATTTATTTTTTCCAAAACATAATACCCTTTTTAAAAAGGTTTTGTTCTACTCACAATGCCCAAAATATTTTTTTTTTCCTTTTTTGGTTTGGGGGTTTTTTAGAAATTTTTTTTTTTAAAATTTGGCATTTACCTTTTACCCTCCCATTGTACTTTAAAAATCACCAAAAAAATATTTTTAAAAAGGGAAAAAAATCAAGGATCGCAGCACTATCATCGGAATTTACTAGATCTTTAACGTTGAAAATTACCCGATTTTCGATCTGTAAACAGCATTGAACTTTTTTTAAAAAATGTTTGCGCAGATCCCGTTTTTTTTAAAAAAATTTTTAAAACGTTTTCTAAATTTTCCCGGAAAAAAAATTTAAAAAAGTGGCTTATGGGCGCGATGGGGGACGTGTTTCCCTAAAACCCAACGCCGTGTCAACCCCGGAAAATCGGATGAATGAAGCGGCGTAAGGGGGAAATTTGGAAAAACTCCCTGATCCCCCCCCCCCTTTTTCCCTCATCCCCCGGGATCCGCGGGCGCGGACAAAACGCCCAAAACCCCGGGTTGGGGCCCTGGGGGGCTAACCCAGCCCGGAAAATTGGGCAGTCAGCCCCTTTCCGTAGGCGGTACCAAAATTGATTCCGTTTTGGGAAAACGTTTCAAAAAAAATTTAAACCAATTTTTAGATATCACCAATTTCCATGCCCTAACATCTTATTTTACATACTTTTTCGTAAGATTTTCCCTTATCATTCCTCTAAAAGAAAGTATGACCGAAATTACCCCGACCCTTTACCCTGCGACTCGTTTTTTGATCTAAAAACGGCTTTGTCTCCTGAAACTTAAATTGAAAATATGTTTTCCCAAGAAAAATTTTTTAAAACATTTTTTTGTTTTTGGACAAAATTAAGGGGTTAAAAAATAGCCGCAGGCGAGACACCCAAATCCAACTTTAAAAACTTTAAAAATATAATAAAGAATCGTGACATGTAAAAACTTACTTAGTGTTATATTGATATAAAAGGGTTTCTTTATATTTTTATAAACTTGAAGTTTGGGGAAAAGTAATTCCGGCGGTCATTTTGAAAACAAACTACTTGATAAAGAAAAGGTTTGGGGGTTAAATCATTGTTTGGGACACATATAAAATTTTTTAATGCATTAAATTGCCCAAAAAGCAATATAACAACCCCCCTTGAAAAACACCACACTAGAAGGGGAAATCCGTCTAGGGGGATAAATTATGTTTTTTTAACATTAAATTTGGGAAATTTTTTACATTTCAAACTTTTAAGATACCTTTTTCAAAACATGACCCCTTACAGAACTTTTAATAAAGGCCCCAAATTTATAAGATTTAAAATTACAATTTAAAAAAGGAAACCCAGTCCCGAAAAAACCTCTATTAGGAATCAAAATTTTAAATGAAATCCGACCCTTATCAAAATGTCGGGGAAAGGATGCAAAAAGGATATTTTCAAACATTGATTTTGTATAGAACACGAACATATTGAAAAAAAACATTTATGAAATATTTTTTATCGATGTTTGATGAGTTTTTGTGAAGAAAAAAAACCGATAACCCAAATTTTAAAAAAAAATTAAAAATATAAAAAAATATTCATTTTCCCACTGCCCAATACATGTTTCGAATAAACAAGCGGGATTTAAAATCCTCACCCAGTAGACTATCTTTATTAAAAAAGGGCCCCATTTTTCCTTTTCCCCGTATGCCCCACCACGCAGAGGCCAAACCCAAAGCACCGGGTGTAGGTCTCTCCCCCCTTTCCCTTCCATTTAGGAATTTGGGACTCACCCATGGACCCTAACAGTTTTGGGTTTTAGTTTCGCGGGCCTTTTATTTTCTTTTCCTTTTTGTCAAAAATCGTAATTATAAATTAACAATCAACTTCAAAAAAAAAATTTTCCCCACGAACTTGGTCGTTTTTTTCTAAACCGGGTTTTTTAAAAGATGTTTTTTTTTGAACATTGTTTTTATTCTTATTACGGGGGCATCTTTCCCCTTCCCCCTTTCTTGCTACCCAAAAACTGGAGGACGCCCCGATTTTAAAGCGGGTTTTTCCCCCTTAATGGCGAATGTATGCTTTAAAAGACTAAATTATAAAACCCCTGTTCAGTGCTATGATGTCTATTTGTGGGCCCTCCCCCCCCGGTAAACAGCGGCTGTGACATTCCCCTTTATCTGGGGCCCCAATTCTTCGGGGCCCAACCCACGGAAATAGTACTAGAACATGGATGCGCCATTTTTTGGGGGGGGCCTATCTGGATAACAGCAATGGATGCAGAATTTCTTCATTGCTCCTGGGAATTAACGGGCTTTTTTTTTGTTTGTGATTTTTTTGATTAGCCCTTATAAATTTTATCCACTTAAAATTTTTTTCTTCCGTTTATTCTATCTTTTCCAAGCAAAATTCCTTTTCTAGGGATTTTTTTTCCTACATGTGCCCAAAATTTTTTTTTCCTTTTTTGGTTTTGGTTTTTAAAAAATTTTGTTTTCTTTCAGGGTTTATTTTTTGCCCCCCTTTTTAACTTTTAATTTTTCTTCCTTTCCATCCCAAAAAGCATCTTCCCCCCTGTTTTAATTTTCAGTTTTTTACCCCACACAACAGGATTAGAAATACCTTTTTCTCGATTATTTGGATTTTGGTCTTACGCAGGGCTTGATTTTTTAAGGGAAAGGCGTTCCTGTATCCTGATTCATTCCCTTTTACATTATTATAAATATATAATTATTTCTCTTTTTAAAAATCATTTTGGGCGCTTTCCCGGGTTTAAAATTTTAAAAAATCAATCATTGAAAACCCATTTTTATGAATTTTTTTTTTTCCCTGTTTTTTTCAAAAATTTTTTCCCCCTTTTTTATTTTTTTTTAAATTACCCAAATTTGTTATTTAATTCAAAAGAATTAATTTGGGAAACCCATATCACTTCTCCTTGGATTTTTCGGGTTTTTTTTAAGTTGACATAAATGTTGTTTTTTTTTTAAATGTAAGTTCATAGAATTTTTAAATTTTAAAAAAATTATATTTAGCTTTATATATTATTACATAATTTGGGAAATTTAAATACAAATAAAACATTCACTTTTATGACATAAAAAATTTTTATTTTTTTCAAAAGAAGAAAGGGGGAATGTCACGTTTTAATGTTGTCCTTTATTTGCTCTTTTTATTTAAGCCCAGGCTTAGGCAAGCCTTTTCCCCCTTTCCCCTTAAGGGTGGAAGCAGGGGCGCACCTTTTCCTTTTTTTTTCCTTGGGGTGATTTTTTGGCCTCTGCAGACATCTCGCCCCTTGGCGGGGTGGGGGTTTTTAAATAGGGGAATTTGTACCCAAGGAGGGGAAAAAGGGTTAAATAGTTTTCAGTGGGGGAGAACATTGTGCAATGGCGAAGTGGGAATTATATTTACTCTATAAAATTAGTGGAATCATTCCGCTTTCCCTTTAAATTTTTAACGACCAAATGTGTGTGTGTATTTTGTTTTTTATATATATTAAAATTTATATATATATATATATTAATATTAAGTTTTTTTTTTTGTGTTTTTAAATTTTTGTTTAAATTTTTTTTAAAACCCCCCGGTCATACCCCCAAATTGGGTTTAAAAAAATGTAAAAATTTAAATATATATATATATATATATATATATATATTATATATATATACATATAAACAAAAATTTTAAAAATTTAAAAAATTAATAAACCAATTTTAAAAGTATATTTGATTAATAAAAATTTTTTGAATATTATTAACTAAAAAATAACTTATTTTTTTCAAGATGTATGAATGGGGCTTTTGTTTTTCATTTTAAAATCCGGGATAACTTTATTGACGTCCATCCGGGAAAAAACGTCCCAAAAGAGGTATTTACTTTTAAAAATAAAATAAAAATTAGAAAAGGATGAAAATCCCTTTTTTTAAATTTTTCAATACCTTTTCCCGGGCGCTGTTCCCCTAGAGAATCAAAAAAAAAAACAAACTATCCTTGTTTTTCTTCTTTTTATTTTTATTTACAGTATTTTTGGATTTCTTTTTTAAAAAAAAAAATCTATTTTATGTATTTAAATATATCTTCAAAAAATATTAAAAAAAATAAAAAGGTTTTTTAAAAAATTATATATTTCAAAGACAAAATTTTAAAAAATTGCTCAACCCCTCTATAAACTACTATGTGGATCCAGTGTACTAATTTTCAGTTTGGGGAAATAGTACTAATACATATCCACGGGAAGTCCGGAAAAATTTGTAGAAAGAAATTGCAAAATTGGACATAAATATATAAGGGAAAACCAAAAAAACGAATATCAAAAACAGATTTTTCCCCCCCAAAATTAACATCAAATTTCCTTTTGGGAAATAATTTGGGACAATTACACTTTTAAATCCCTTTAAAAAAAAATTTTAAATAAAAAACTAGCGATGATACATCCCCACTTTTTTGGTTATTTCTAAATTTTCAATTTTTGGGAAAAATTTATGAGTTCAACGAAAATTTAAATTTTTAAAAGGGCCTTTTATCCATGGAAAAAAAATTGGGTTTGATTTTTGGGTTTTTTTAAAATATCATCAATTTCATTCTTAAATTACTCTAAAACTGCGGTTTTTAAAAACTTACATGACCTTTTCAATCTTTGAAAAACAATGGGTGGGGAAAAAGGGCCACCATCATATTTTGTATCGTCTTTAAACAAAATTTGGGGCTTTTTGAGAAAAAGTTACAATTGTTTTAATTCCTATACTTCGCCCCAAATTGTTTAAAACTACTCAAATGTTTTAAAATTTCCGTCTTTTTTTCAGATCTATCAGAAAGATTTCAATAAAAAATATATCATCAATTTATAGTTGGGGAAAACCCCCAAAATTTCATTAGAATTTTCCCCAAAAATAAGTATTCAACAAACACCATAAATACATTTTTCGAAAAGTAAAACGAGGACAAAATTTTAACAAAAAAATTTGGTGACGGGTTTTAGAAGATTTCGAAAAAGATTTTGGGGGCTTAATGTAAAAGGGCCCCCAAAAATTAAAATCCGGGAAAATCCCAAAAGGGTCGAGTTTTCAGGTAGATTCGGGGAAAACAATTTTGGGGGAAAAATTTGGGAGGCGGGTTTGGGGGTTTTTGACCATAAACGGACAGACATGTTTTGGTTCAATCATTTTTTGGTATCAAGGACAATTTTTTGGGATTTTTCGCCAGGGAAAAGTTAGAATAAGTAATGTAATTTTTTAGAAAGGTTTATCCACTTTTACTTTACCCGGTGACAATTGGTTTTCCTATCCGATTTTCAAAATTTTTGGAAAAAGTTTTTAAAAATTTAAAAACAAAAAAAACAATTTTAAAAATTTTGCTTCCCTGATTTTACTTTGAGAAAAAAATTATCCGGGGAAATCTATCAAAAAACAAACGCCGTTTTGAGATCAAAAAACAGGCAAGAGTAAACCCCATTGAATCTCGGGGTCCCTACTTTCTGGTAGAGGAATGATAACAAAAATCTTTGAAGTAAAAAATGTAAAAAAAGTTTTCATAAAAATATAAAGGGCCCACAAAACTGGGAAATTTTGCCACATCACATGTTAAAGGGTTTTTCAAATTTTTGCAACTGGGTTCCCCTGGTTTTTTTTGTTACCAGGGCCCCCAATAAGAGTTTTTTTATAGAAAATTCGTCTAACCCAAGCAATATATAAACATCTCCCCAATGCAAGCGGGAGGAAGAAAGTAAGGGCGGAATGGGGTTTCGGTTTCCCCGGGCCCCCTTTTTGTAAATCCCCGTGCGTCCCGGTTTTTACCCTTTTCTTTTTAAGCTCTTAAAATTTTTTACACTTTTTAAATGAGTTCATTCTTGGTATCGTACGAGTTTCTTAAAGATTCTTAAAGTCCCAAATTTTGACCATGTTAAGGTACCAATGCATTTTTAAAATTAAAAAAAAAAGCATTGTTATTTTAATAATACTACTTTTCTATTGTATCTATTCTACTTATTTTTTTGCATAATCATTTGGGCCCAGCTAATTAGAAATAACCTTCCATGTCAAAATTTTAATTTGGGAAAACAATACAAGACCAAACAGTGACTAACAACTGAGTGTTTCCCCCCCAAAACCTTTTTAAAAGGGCCCTTTATAAAAGGAATATCAAAAAACATGTAAAAAAGTCAGGGTGGGCCAGGGTCGCCTCCGGGATGAGTGTTTGTGTACCTGTTTTTGGGGGGCTGTCCCTTTTATTTTTTCATTTATCACCATTCCCTCTTCCATCCCTTGGACTAACAACCCTGGGGGATAAAAATCTTCCCTAAAAACGTCCCCAATTAATTTGCAAGACTTTAACGTGATAAATGATAAATGACCCGTGCAAGGGATTTGCTTTTTTCGGAGAAAAAAAAAAAACAAACAAACAAACAAACAAACAACAAAAAAAAAAACAACAACAAAAAAACAACAACAACCAAAACACATTGATAAAATTTTTACCTTTTTTTAAAAAAAAACATCTTTAACAAATTCAAATTCATCAGTCTTTTATTAAAAAAATAGGGAAAATTCCTTTTTCCCATTTAATTTTATAAAATAAAACTTTTTAAAAACCCCAAAAAAAACCCTTTTGTTTTTGGGTTACGGTTACACGGTTACAAAAATCGAAGTGGAAAAACGTTTTTCTGGAAGACCTTTTAAATTTTATTGATTATTTAATTTTTTATCTTTGATTGAACAACCATCGCCAAGATCAGAGAAAGTATCAAGTAAATAATTTTCTTACAATCCCAAAAACCTTTTAGTCTGGGACCCCCCTTTTTCTTGGGCCCCCATTAATTTGGGCCCCCCCGGAAAAAACGTTACTCACTGCAGATTTAATGAGAAGAGACTGGCCTAAATGAGTGGGGGGACAATTTTAAGCTAATTTTTTATTTATTTTTTTTATTTATTTATTTATTTGGGCAAAACATTTTAAAAACTGGGAAACTGCTATGGGGGAAAAAAAAATTTTAGTGGATTACGGTTACTCCCTTTAAATTTAAAAAAATCCCCCAAAAATGTTTTTTTTTGGCCCCCCCCATTGGGAGTTGCGGGCCCGGGGCGTTGTACGGTCCAGGAAAAATCTACTTTTTTGGATTTGAATTTATAATGTTTAAAAAATATTTGGGTTTATTTCCGGCGTTTTGTATCAACATTTGTTCCAGGCACTTTAGCATTTAGAAATTTAAAATTTTTAATTCCCCCATTTCCCAAAGACGAATTTTTTTAAGGTTAATTTAAATTTAATAAAGTTTTCTTGTACTTTTTGTAAATTAACATTCCCAAATTTTTAATAATCCCCGTCATTGAATTCAAATTTAAGGGTGAATCTAGTAAACGGGGGCGTTTTTATTAAGCGCCCATTATTCAGGGAACCGAAATCGTTGCTTTTTGGGGTGTGGGTTTAAAATGGAAAAGGGGAAAGTAGGGACCTGCGGCCCCCAAAGACCTGGTGAAACCTTTTAGCTCTCACATGTAATCAAACCTTTTAATTAAAAAATTTCAAAAGTTTAGGAAAATTTGTTTCCCTCCCCCTTATTTGGAAAATAGTTATAATTCAAAAAAATAAATTTTATAACATGTTTAAAATCAAAATATAAATGTATCGAAACATATAAAAAGGGGATTTTTTCTTATTTTTTTTAAAATTTCCCGGGAAAAAATTGGAAAATTCCCCTTTTCCCCCTGCCTGGATTATTTAACAATGGTTTTTTTTAACAATTTTGTGGGGCAATTTTGCTGTCCAACCGTTTATTTTTAAAACAGATATTTTAAATTTTTGCATGGGGCAAAGTTAGACATTTTTCGAAGGGATTATCCGGGGATGGGGGAAACCCTAATTTGAGAATCAAAAGTCGCCCCTTTGCATGCCAAGTTCGTGCTTGTTTTTGAATACGTTTTTGGGGCGGATGGGGGAATCCGGGGTAGGAAGCCCCTTACAATGGGGAAATTTAGATAATTTGGGGAAAGTTACAACGGAATCCTTTTTGGGCGGAAAAGTGGTCAAAAATAATTCTGTCCGACAACAAATATTCATCTTAATTTTCCATAGTCTGAAATACCCGTTTTTTTTTATTAAATCTTGGACATTCTAAAGCACTGAATGTATTTTGTTTTATGGCAACCAAAAGGATTTGATACATGGTGAGAAAACATTAAAAACATTTATTCGTTAATATTCAATTTTATTTTCCAGGAAATAAAAAGTAATTTTTGAAAAATAATTCATGATGTTAGACCATTTTTTGTTTTCCTTTTCAAAACGAATAACCCTGCGAGTTTTTCATAATAACATTAACAACAAACTTTTTTTTAAATTTGATATACCTTTATGTAACAACAAACATTGTCAGATTAAATTTTTTGTTACAAATGAATAAATGTCATTACTAGAAATTACAGACTTGGGAAACAATGTTACTTCTATTTTTAGGCCTGACAATCTTGGGGTTTTAAATTTTTTTTGATAACCCAAAATACCCCACAATCTTTCCCCTTTTGCCGAACAAAAATGCATTTAAATAATCTTTTTAAACTAAATTTTTTCAAATTCAAGAAATTATAAAGGGAAAGTGCTGGGATTTTTCTAATTTTTAAAATCTTTATTACAGTCCTTTCAGTTTCCCACTTTGTTCTCAGTTATAAAATTCCTACCAATTTTTTTAAATGCTTTTTGTTTTTGGCCACAAATTTTGGTTTAAAAGTTTAATGAAAAAATGTTTGGGGGGGACCCCACTTAATTTTATTTGCCCCGATCCTGCCTGCGCTGGGGGTGAGCATCACCCCGTACTTTTTTTCGATGCAGAGCCCTTTCCCATGATAGGTAATCAAATCCCCTAGGTGATCTTAAACTTAAAATTCGGGGCACAAAAACCCCAATCCCCTGTTTTTGGTTTTTGAAAACGTCGGGGCTGGGTTCCCCTATTCCGAAAAACGTGCGAACCCTTTTCCCTAACTTATTTTTCATTTCCCCCATTACCTCTATTCTTCTTTTGATGGTTGGGATAATCACCATCATGTCCGACACTAAAGCAAACCTCCAAGCTAAGGCAAGACCCTCACACCCTGCAGGTCCGCTGTCGCTATAAGCACCACTATCTCTTGAATGAATTAACTGGATATGATAGGTACCGATGATATGTCTTACAGAACACTAGTCTTTTTTGAAGACGTGCCAATAAAAACAAAGGGGGAACAGGAAAGTGATTTTTAAATTTGCTATTTTTATTCGTATTGTATTTATTAGGGTTATAATTGGAAAACCTTTCGATTTATCAAGTTCTTGAGTTTGTTCTATTAATTTACAAGTTTCAAGATATATTACTGGAACTTTAAATTAACCAACAAATACAGAGTAAACATTTTTTTGTAAAATGTAATTCGTAAATGATACTCGTATAAAAACATCGTATCACCCAAGTGTGTCACAATTCGTATATTTGCAATAAGTGAAAATACAGTGTAATGATATATTCCACGAAAACATGTGAAGCTCAGGAAGCGGCTCATCGCTTTCAATTTTCACTTACTCCAGCGGCACTCAGCGAATTGTCTCATTGGAACTGGCTCTGCCTGTTCGTCACTGTTGTGTTTAGTGGTAGTATAATATTCTCATGATTTCTTGACGATAGATTGAAGATATGGGAGTAGAGCGGGATTTTGGGATGACAAAGTCGTCTACTTGTGTGTTTTGACGTAATGTCAACCTCTGGAAAATTAAGTAATCTCTTACTGGTACGACCAGGTCGAAAATAATATTTTGTGCGATATACCGAGAACTTTCACTATAAGCAAGTGACATTTTATTCACGCACCTTTGATAGATATGCTCCTCTCAGATTCGTATTTAAAATTTCCAGCACATTTTGTAATGATTAATTTCTTGACTTGAGAAGCAGACTTGTTTTGCCCAGAAGAGATCAATCTTTTACTGTAAAAATTCTTATCTGTGTCGATCTAAGTACTAACGGACTTTATTTAAAATACTATAAACCTACCTTTTATTATAAGATTTGATTAGAAGTTGGATTTTACATAGAGTATATAAATTTTTCCTCGAATGTATCTTTTCTAACCGACTGTTTCTGGATTGTAAAGAAATTAACTTCTTTATTCTATGCATCACGAAAGTGCTTGCTGTTTGCAAAACCGATCAAAAGATAGATAGATAGATAGATAGATTTATTAAAGTTCCTTTGAGCTAATGCTCATGGCAAACATTATTACAATTAGATGTAAAATTTTACAAAACTATTACGATATTTACAAATATAATTACAATTAGAATTAGAGTTAATATCCTAGTTATAATTATTTTGATTATCATATGTTGACTTAAGCTTTCTAACACTTCCTCCCCCTTCACTTCACTTCATTTCCTGCGTTTGCACTACCCCCCCTCCCCTCCTCCGTCCCCCACCACACCCCACTTCACTTCACTTCACTGAATAAGAGCCCAGACTATATTATTAATAATACAACGATTATAATAATGAAATAATAATAATAATAATAATAATATAATAATAATAATAATAATAATAATAATAATGATGATAAAGTCAGTGCTTTTAAATATGACCTACAATTAAGTATATTTTTAAATTTCAACCATTAGAAGGAAATCTCTAGTCCTTTGCAGGTAGTTTGTTCCAATCACGATTCACAAAGGGGGAACCATCAAGTTCTTTGCTTTACATCGTATTTTCAGGGATGGTCCCCTCTACTTTTATAATCAGATTTCTGTAATCTTTTACTGATGTCTGCCCATGCTGAGTCCCTTTGTATGTCTTGTACATTACGCATAAACGCCCCCGTTCCGTCTCTTAGATAAGGGTTCCCCTTCATCTCGTCCATCAACGCGTCCATGATTTACAAACTTCCGCCCGTTTTGAATTTTATCAACGCCTCGATTTGCCCTTTTCTGCGGGTCCCAAGGTGTCCGTACTCTAAATGGACGAACATGAAGTATTGCCAGATCAGGCATTCGAATTTTTTTAGAATGCCCCATTACAAATTTCAGCCCTCCATGATTTTTGACCGTATTTTAATATGATCCGACAACCCAAGTCGCTACGCAGGACCAAACAAGTCCTAATTTTTTCACGGTATATCTTGGGTTTTTTTAAAATTTTAATTGAGTGTACATTCAACAGTTTGAAAAAAATAATTTACTCTTTTCCGGATTTAATTCCATCTTATTTCCCGCACGCCAGTTCCATAAACAGTTAAAGATCGTTCTGTAAAATATTTTCATCCGAAGACGCAATACTCCTATATTATGCAATCATCAGGAAAAGTCTAACTTTGATTTTTTTCAGTTCAATACATTAATAAACCTAAAATGTAATTCCTAACACACTCCCTGGGGCCAGAGGTTAAACGCTTTCGATGAGTGTTTGTCACCCATTCTGACTGCTTGAGTTCGGGCCGTAAATTCTTTTTTTCCACAAGATTATTCGATGATCTAATCAGTTTTGACAGTTTTTCAATTAAAGGCCATGTGGAAACCCGATCAAATGCTTTAGAAAAGTCTAATATTACCATCTACCTACTCCCCTTCTCTAATGAATCTGCTATGTCCTGACATAAAAAAATAGTCGACTGTCGCACGAATAACAGGACGAAAACCGTGTTGATTTTAAAAAGCCAGTCGGTTTTTTTCCCGACAATCAAATATTTTTAAATATTTTCCATCTCCCCCAACTGATTCAAACTTAGGAATATTAAAAAACCCCTTTTTCCCTCCCTTGTAAACCCAACTAAAATTCTTTTTCCCCAATTTTGGGTTTTTATTTTCATACCCATTAACCTGGGGTAAGGAAAACCCCCCCAATTTAATATTTCTCCTGGTATTCCGTCGGGACCTCAGTTTTTTTTTCCAAATTTTTTAAAATTTTTTCAAATTTTTTCTGCATGACTAAAAGGGTTTTTTCGGTGTTGATTTTTTCAAATTGATCCCCGGCAAAGCGCTAATCCTTTTAAAAAAACCCTTTTTCCTGTCTTTTTTAAATTTAAACCATGGCTAAAGATTGATATTTTCTTTTTCCCCTTTCTTATGCTTAAAATAGAAAAATTTTCAACGGTTCAATCGATCGTTTAGAATATTTTTGGGTTTTTTCTTGGGTTGCAAATTCTATAAGTCTTTGATAATTGAAAATTTTTTTTGTGTTCTTTTTTTTCATTGCTTTTTTACTTGCTTTCCTAACCTTTTTTTCAGTCCCCCCTTCTTTGTTGAAATGCCCGGATCGTTACGATTTTTGGGTGGCCCAAAATTTTCAAAGCATTCAAAATTATTTTCCTGTTTTCCCATATCTTTTCCCTTTTTCTTTCCTAAAAACCAAAAGTTAATTTTTCTTTTCAAATATATGCATTTTTGTAACATCATTCTAAAAACGAAAATTTTCTTTTTTTAAAAAGGATCTTTCCCACCCTCTCCTTTTTTTGAAGGACTCCTTTGTGGCCCCTTTAATTCCGGGAAATTTTTCCATGAAGGATAAATTTTTAGTTTTGAAATTTTTTTTTCAAATCCATCAAAAAAAAATTATTTTTGTAAATTTTAAATCTTACCCCCCTTTAATTTCCAAATTAATCTGCATAAGTATTTTTAGTCATTCCTCAAAATTTAATTTTCTGTATTGCCATATGTATTTTAAGTCAAAAATATCTGCATTTATAGATTGTTTCTAGTCTTAGGTTTTTCTTTTCGGTTTGAAATAGCATATTAACAATTTAACAATAAATTTTATTAATTAATGTACACAATTTTTAATTTTTTCTGTCTGAAGTGGGGGAAAGGGTTTTTCACCCCCGTTGATAAAAAACTCCATTAACATACATTTTATTTCATTTGGGGGGGAAAAAACATTTACATCTTTTGGAAATCAAAAAGTTTGGGAAATTTTTTCCATTAAATTTAAATTCTTTTACATGGTAAAAAGATACACAGATTCTCCCTTCAGGATGTTACATTTTAAAATCAATTATATTTAAACACTCATTACACCTTTAAATTCAACTCCCCATTTTCAAAAAATTAAATTCATCACAATTTTTTTAATCTTTTAAACCCTTTCCAAAAAATCAAAAACTGGTGCCCGGGGTTTAAAAACTAGTTCGTAGTTACAGTTTCTTAATACTACTTAATTATTTAAACATAATGAATTAATTTCGTTTTTTATTGAAATTTACGAAAATTCATCTTTCTTAAACTGAGGAATAATGATATCTTAATAAAGTCATGACTATTTCAATTAAGATTAACAAATATTTGAATCTTAGAGCCTGCAACGTGAAGTTTACACAATGTTTAAAAATTGTCATCAAATTCACCATTTTAACTCATTCCAAGTTAATCTTCTGATTGAATTCAGGCATCTGCGGATTTTCCTGAAACAAGAAGTTACAGTCAAGGCAATATTTGAGAACTGGGTGTAGTTATACCAGGTAAAACAATTTAGCCTTAAAAGAAACATTAACGTAACTTCAGACTAAGATATTTAGTTAACCTATGAAATCAATAGTTTTCATGAGATTAGTGTTAAATTATATAAATCTTCAAATATTATCGCACAGATTATATTATTATTTTAATCCAGTATACGGACTTCTATGCAAATCGTGCCATGTTTTAAATGTTTTAAAATGTACCGAGTTATATTAGGTAAGTTCACGTAAAACCTCCTACATCAGAACTATGTCAGTAATAGGAGAGCCCTTGATCTAATAGACCCTTCAGTTTTGTCGCCAGTGCCGCTGACTGTTTGTCAGATACCAATGAGCGGTTCGAGTTTGCCTTTTAATTCCTACCTTCTCACGGTGCCGGACGTCTATGTTCTAGCTACGTCTGCATGTCTCCCCTTTTAATAAGCACAATCCATACCCTCGTGCTATTATTACTATCTTCTACACTTTAGTAAATGATGTTTTCAAATGGTGCTGTAGTGAAATAAACGCATTATGAAGAATTGAGTTTTCTGTTATTCGTCTACCAGTCAGTTTAGAATAAGGCTGAAAATTAAAGTTTCTCATCTCAAACGATTAATAATTTTGTTTCGTTTTATTTTATTTCAATGTAAAGCCTCAAAGAAACTTATTACCGTATCAATTTAAGCATGTTAATAGAAGTATTTTGCTTTTAACAATTTTTTTGTATTACTATCACTCAGCACAAAATTCTCTCCAAACAATAGATATTTTACGCGTACGTCTTTACAAGGTCCATACCTTCAGCTACTTCAGCATTATCAGTACTCTGATGAGAAACGCCGGAACACTTCCATGACGTCACCGTCTCTATCCCACATGTTCGTGAAATGGTCTAAAGTACCGTGTCGCGAATAGGGTTGCGTCCGTTCATATTTTGCCGAGCACTCCAGTTCCTTCTTCTGCTGTTGATTGTCAGGACCATTGCTTATAACGATTCATGATGGTAGTAGTGGACTTCCAGTTCCTGCAGTTCTGAGCTTTGAGTAATCTGCAAAAAGTTAATCCACGGATATGAAACTGTCGCAACCACTAATTTCTTAAAATACATTGGAACGAACAATGGTTTAACTGCAAGATTTATTTGATAAGATTTATACAGCAATTGTATTCAGTCATTGGTTTTAAATAGTCACATAAACAAAACTATGTTCAAGATTTCGAATATTTTTTTATATCCGTACTTTCAGAGTGGATCGAAGTTAATGCGTGTCGTACTTTTGAGATGTTGCCTAAGTAATTGATTCTAACGTTTACGAACAGTTTCAAAACATTCCAGTATTCATTTTATTTTAGTTACCTTACATAAGCACATCACAATGACCCTCACCGTCTTCAAATTGGACAGGTACTGGTATCCATGATTTATGTCGTTAATATATCTTTTTCCAATAATAATAATAATAATAATAATAATAATAATAATAATAATAATAATAATAATAATAATAATAATAATAATAATATCTAGCGTTGATGGATGACTGACATTTGTCTTTAATCTTAAGAGTGAGGTCATCAATACAAATCGTCACATAAATTATTAATGGTTATTTACATTTGGATAGCGGAGAAAGTTGTCAAGGTTCCAAAATATTAGACAGCACCCCAGATCGAACGTTTTGTGGTAACGGGGTGTCCTATAAGACACCCGACATTTTAATTAAAAAACAATACGCAAGATTTAAAGAGATGCTGTAAGTAGTTTCATATCTAGCTTTTCCATTTTTCTATATGCGTCAGATACCAGAAGTTTTTTTTCTGAGTATGATTTCTAATTTTAATTTTGAGTTTTCACACTTTAGGAGTCTTTGGGTACACCTAGTGGGTTTCAAGTACTGACCTGTTCATCAAGGACAGAGATCCGGTTTTTCTTTGCTGAGACTTGTTTGCAGAGACGTGGGACCTTAACCTGGAACACTTCATGGTCAGCTCCTTTCTTCCTCAGCTGGAGGAAGCACTGTAGGCCGTTCAGAGCGTGTCAAATCATGATGCAGGAGGGATGCTACCTGCAGGCCCTCGCGAGGTCGCTGTTGCTTCGACCAACCCCTTCTCTGCTCTGCCGCTGCCCTCTGGAGTCTGTGTAGCCCTTCTCCCTTTACCTCTAACTTGGCCCTGAAAGTAAAGTTGTGTTTTTACCTCATGTTATAGAAACCTTTCATGAAATTGCAATATACCTTTTGGTCTTACAGTAGTTGCACAATTTCCATCCTCGCATCCAGTAGCATCGTTCTAAATATTACTTTCTATAATCATGGAATATTCCCTTGTTTTGTGTTCATTGCTACCTTTTGTTTTTTACCGAAAACTTTTCTAGTTTCACGATTTACACATCCGTAAGTTTCTTTTGGTGCTACTTTTACATGCATTATATAATACTTGTGCCTTACATTACCCTCTATGACTACAGCATACCACCACCACAATCACAGCCTTACAGAATTGATATATATTACTTTAACTTTCTGTACCACATTCCATGTTTGAAAGTCTACTCTTCATTTTACATCGATATATTTCCTTACATGCAGGATGGTGGGGATTGTAGGGAATTTGGGTGTCACCATCTGTTTCAAGGAATATGAAGTTTGTTTCCTGAAAGAAAAAAAACAACTAAAAAGTTAATATTCCTGAAAAAAAGTATTCGTATTTGAGATTCAATCTGATGTTTAACGAGCCTGGCGTTCCACAATTCAGCTTCCCCAAGTCCATCTGATTCGACCTAAAACACAAGCTTCGAAGCACGTCACTGCACTGCAGCACTCTTGTCTTCCATTGAATTTTCACGTTATTGTCTTTAAAACAGCAACTTCAAAGTTAAATGGCGCGTGTTAATAATAAAGTAAAATACTTACTGAATAGATATCGACCATTGACCCATTTTGTGGATTAAGTAAACGTTGAGGCCCTTCAAAACAATATTATTGCTTTAATAAGTTCATAAGTTAATATTTTTAAAAAAAATTTTTACGGGGTCGTCCAGTAGATACGCATGTTTGCAATCTTTCTCTGAGTTCTATATTTCTGACTTTTCAGATTTCAGTACTTTCTTTTAGAACAAAGGCAATATTTAAATTCTTATATTCACACAACTAAATGCTTCCTTTTGATGGGTTGTTTTGTAAATTTGATCCTCAAATCTGGTTTCGTATGTTTTATTTTCTAGTATTCTCTTTAATGTTTAATTTGTTTTAAAGTTTATTAAGGATGCATTATTATATTATATTATTATTAATATTATTTTTATATTATTATTATTATTTTTTATTATTATTATTATTATTTGGAACCTTTCCTGTTTCAAACTATTTTATATTTCTTTAAAATTTACTACACACTCCATCTTCAGAGGCAGTAACTGATCAATGTAGTAGTCAACTTATTTAAACACTGAAAATGTTTAACTAAAACTATCTTATTTTGATGTGTGATTTCAGCAGAGCCAAAAGTTTATTATCTTGGTAGTCCAGTATAGAAATGTATCAATGGGGTGCAAGGTTTAGCCTCCTTTAGTTTGCTATGTCAAGGTAGTTCTGCAGATTGAAGGTTTACTTTGTTCGTGAGTATTCAGACTTTGGAATGACCCAGTTTTAGTGTGATCTGACCTTTGGTAGATACTATCACTACCCATTATTTATCTCTGAGCAATTCTTGATATTATTGGCTAGGAAGACCTGAAAAACCTACATCGTTCGTTGAAGATTACTTTTCAAGTTGTTTCTGATCTGACTAGAGAGATACTAGACTATGAAAGTAAATTACAAAATTGAATGCCACCCAGGTAAACTTTATTTGATAAAAGAATGTTCCTTAGCTTTGTAAACTAAGTTTAGTAAAATTGAATATATTATTTACCAAGAATAATAAGCGAACCAACTTACGTTTTGAGATACATTTCGTGAACTCTAATGGTTTTGAAAGTTATGACAAAAATTGAATGCATATTTTCGAGGAAATGTTGCCAGTACCGTCATATCGGTAGCATGAAGACCAGTATTCAGGGCTTTACGTTTTGAGCTTCGTTTGTTGTGTGAGTCCTCTAGAGTGCTTTAATAAAATGTTCCTTGAATACTTTTAATGATAAGTCTTTCACCGTCAATATTAACGCAAGAAGCTTTATACAATATTTAAATTTCCCTCAATTATAATTTTCTTTTATTAGAATTATTAATATTAAATTGCATATAATTTTCATAATAAGATTAATATATACAATAAATTTTTGATTTCTTAGATCCTATCTGCGTCACAGAATCCTCGAGGGAAGAAATGGTACAACTATTCCGGTGGTAGTTTTACTTTTGTATCCAATGTAGCAAGTTCTATTTCAAAGGTAATTTAAATAATCTAAGTAATTTTTAAATCATTTTAAAGTGGAGTAAAACTTCTCTTAAACTAGTTTCCATTCCACGACTTTCTATGCTATCTACCACATTTATTTTATTGAAAAATCTTATGTTAAACACATTTTCAATATTTTCATGTTTTTAAATTACGTTGCTCTTTTCAAACCGTTTTCAATTTCTTAACTTTCCTGAAGTTGAAGTTAGTATGGAAACGACATACTTCCTCTATTCATCTTTACATTTCACTCTGTGCAGACCACCAACCAATCGCCTTAACCATTGCAAGCCTCCTCCCCCTCGTCTTTGAGCTTGCACTTTGAAGTTTTTTTGTTCAATTTGTTGATCTTAATCATTTTAACGCAACAGGTCTCTTAGCGTCCTGAGCGTTGGGTAATCCACCATTATTTTTATCAATTGCCTCTGTCAGGGCGCTGTAGTCTCGTCTCGTCTTGTCAGTCGTCAAGGGGACCGCCAGGTAGGGTCTCCGCGTACACGCCCTCTTACAGCACGCCCCCCCCCTGTGTCACTACCCAGCGGTCAGAGTTGGGAGAATTAGGAAAGACTTCGGAAAATTAGCTTCGAAAAATTATGCATGGTACTTCAAATCCCAGTCATTATTTTGGATAATAGATTTTTAATTTACATCAATCCATTTCCAACCCTTTGTTTGCATGCACATAAGTATATCAAATTTATTTTTACTTGTCCTCCCTCTATTATATTACAGGTGCCATCAGCATTTGAATCGACAATACTGCCTAGGTTGCAAATACAGTGTATTTTTTAAGCTGCAACTTTTCCCATGCTATGACTAATGCCTAACGCTATTGCGGATATTTAAGAATTAGGTTCGAGGAAGATGTGTACAATTTACGTCCAAATCAGGATCTACGTCCGTATAACATTGAACTGCCATACGAATATGAAGGCACTGACGACAGAGAACAGTTAGGCAGTTCATTCAGACGTTTTATTTTTAGAGCAGAAGGACAGTATGATTTTATTAATTCTGAAAATCCATTATTTGCTTTCTTTAACATTTTGCGAGGAATAAAGAGAGTACATAATAAATTAGTGTACCGATTTTAATTAAAACTTCAAATTTTAGGTACCCAAAATATCCGTTTAACTTCACAACCTCTAGTACCAACTCCTCAATACGATTACCTCACTCCATTTTAAATTCGTAACCACGTGCCCACAGGAAATGTAGGAAGTTTTTGTGATGCAGTAGGAAGTGTCCTGGACTTCACTTACGTTTTACGAAACTATAAAAAAGTCTTGGCAGTACCGTATGCAAGATTTTGATAATTTAGACGATGAGCGCGTTCACGTGAAGTACATCCTTGAAGATTTAATATATTGAAGTGTTGTATTGAGGCGTATTTAGATTGGAAAAAGAAAAACCGACAATTAGAGTTAATCCAGATCAACCAGTTAGGCTACGTCAGACCAGCGTCAACCAATCCTGGGGGACGATCATTGACATTACAGTTCAATAAATGGAAGACGTTCAGTAGCAAAACTATACCTTGGATACGAAATGAAGATGTCAGATTCAAATCCAACTCCATGCACACTACCATTTCAAAATCCTGGACATGTAAGATTACTAAATCCTTAATAAAACAATGAAAATGCACCAGAAATATTAACAATATTTCCATTAGAATATCAAGACGACAATTGATCCATTCTTTAAAGCACAGAGATCAAATGCAAGTACCACATATCAATTTTTACCATCAGCTAGAATGAATTTTATCAACAATTCTGATAGAGAACTAACGCATTTGATTCGTCTTAGAACACAGGAAAGTTTTAATAAAATTGAAATAATATTATCTGTTGGCTTAACTTAACCTGCAATGGAAAACTTTTAAAAGCTTTAAAATATTTGAAATATTGTTAAGTATAAGAAAATGGTCTTTGACTGTAGATTGACAAATTAAATATTCATCATTTGTTTCATCTCTAGTTCTGAAATTTCTTGATTCTGGCATTTCTCTGAACCTTGAATTGCGAAACTAATGGAAATTTACTTTTGGATTCTCCACAAGACAGCCGGAAGTCATGATCAAATATCTTATAACAGCTCTACAGGATCTTATCCGGAGTCATTAAGACAAACCAAAAACAAATTCACAGTATATTGGAAAATATTGGAGCGGAAATGTGGCGCTTTGAAGTGGTGAAGAGATCCCGATCAGTAGAGGTAGACATAATTTAGTTAGGCTGGACAAGATAAATGATGTAGTATGGAAATGACTGGGTTCAGAAGAACACCTAGAAGTCTAGAGGTAAATATGATTTTTAGATGAAACTTGTTTTTAATTGAATATTCGACAGAAGCCAGGAAGATTCGTTTTATCTGGAAGTCTAAATGCAAAGTAATGGGTGAAAGTTAGCAGAATCAGCAGGAAGACCGAGTATGGGCATCCTTCGAGATCAAGCAAAGTACCAGTCGACTTTTTGCCCATCGTTCCATTTACGTGGATGGTCGTACTCAGAACCTGCAATCAAAAATAAAATAAAATAAAATGAAATAAATAAAACCTTAGCACATTACTATTTTAAAAAAACTTCAATTTTATATTTTTCATAGATTTCAATTTAAGTTTGAGAAATTTTACTTATTTAAAGACCACTTTAATTGTAATCTTATACATGTGAAAGAGGTTTTGGTCATTTGACAAACCAAAGCATTGTACGAAAATATACTGCGTAAGACATTTCAGACTAAAGTTTCCTCTGCGTGAAGATAATTTATGCATCATGAGTATCTATGAGTTGACTTCAGTATTGCTAGCAAAATAACCTCTGATATTGCAGCTTTAAAGCAAAAGCGCATAATTTCAGAATAGCATAATTCAGGAAGGCTGAAAAACTTCACCGAGCTGATTTGATAAAGAAATTGTATAATTCATAGTAATTAACGTTGCCGTCTCCATACATACCGATCCCGCATTTATTTCTTCCACTTTCATTCTTCAGACCTCAGGTTAACTTCTTTCGTCTTTTTCGTATCAGCACTGCTCAGATACGCTGAATACTGCTCAGTTCAGCTAGATTGTGGGTCTATTATTTTACTAGTTCTGCAAGATAGTTACTTCATCTATCATAATAAAAGAGTACAAACAGAAAAATTATAGGCACAGATATCTATTTCTTCACAGAATCAATACATACTTCTGATTGAAAACTATCTCTGTAAATCATGTATTGACAGACAATTCACTCAGCGCATGAGCAAGGAAATACTTTGTGTGTAAATTTGATCTTCTTTTACAATGAGTTCTTACAGTTTATTTACACTAATGTTTAGGGGAAATACAGTAGGCTGAAATGGAAATTAAATGAAAGCGCTGAAAGCAAAATAAGCGATATTAGTACAGTTAAAGAATATCTTTTATATTGAAGCAGACTTATGTAGAGTAATTGGAGTCCTATACTTCTAAAGAGGTGTTTATATTCTTTTAAAACCCGTATTTTGCCGTACACATGGACTTAATTTATGATTTGCCGTCTCGCGCGGACTTATAATCCTGTAAGAAAGGTCAATTTGTTTATATTTAATTAATAATTGCCCACGTCTGATCGGACTTATGATCTGTGAGAAAAATGCTAGCTTATTTATTTAATTCATATGTTCAGCTTCACAGCCGTTTCGAAAAATCCACCCCTGTCTTTAGTGTGATGTCCATAGCTAAAGTTTTCCACTGAAGGACGACTGAACATTGGGCAGACCTTCAGTTTCCTTCAGACAGGAAGGCATTCCAATTCTTCATTACATTTGAATTATCTTTTTTTTTACATCACAAGTAAAGATACAAAGACATCCTTACAAATTTGAAAGTCAAGTGAAATACAAATCAATTGAAATACATCCTTTGCACTAACCTACCCACCCTGCCCTGTGGGCCTTGTAGGCGTGTCCCTCCTAAACCAACAGTTGGGCGTTGTGACCTTCCCTTCTGAACGACGACCTGGCCTACAGTTCAGAGGGAGGTCACCTGCCATTCACATCGATGCAGGTGGTTGCATCTCACAGCTCTAAATTCCCACCCAGTCAAGTCCCTCAGTTTCTCACGACGGAATGCTTCCAGTGCAATAAAGGTGAAATCAACATGAGTGGATCCATAATATATAGCTAAGCAAACCGCCTAATGTTGCAGACTAACAGGTTGCTTTGTTTTCCACCTACATTTGCCATCCTAATCTTTAACAGGTTTTGGTTCAAACAGCATTTGTCTATCATTGCGTAGATCATTTCATTTTAAATGTAAAAGATGTAAGAAATAATTACATTCGTGATAATAATTATAATGAATTAATGTAAATAATTGATTAAGTTGTGACTTAAATTAGTGCTTCTTTAATGACTAGTGCATTAATTTTACTCTTCCATTCCAATAAAGATTCATTTCAACAAACAAGACTGCCTTAACCCAGTAATGTGTTAAAAGGCGGATAGCACCTCCTAAAATTATCTGACAGACCAATGGCTGCAGGGAAGAATTATCCCTCCCAACCTACAAATAAGTGTGTGAAACCGTTATTTTCTACTTTTATGCTGTACCCAGTTCATTTGCTGATCTTCGATATTTCTTTACTCATTTCTCTGCATCTGTTTCGGTTTGTTTGCGTGTGTGACTGGACCTGTCATCCGTCGTGCAGCCAGGAGAACGAACACAAACGCCCTGGCCCTCCATGGGCTGCCACAGTCGCTGCGAAGGAGCAAGGACAGGAAGGGCACGGGACAGAGCCCAGGCTCCACCCAGAACCTCACCCGGATCAGCCTCCACCAGTCGGGCCTGTGCAGATGCTCCTCTTCTGCCAAGTTGCTGCCACCCTGCCTGTGGTTTGGAACCTGCCACCCTATGCTAGCTGTAGACTGTTCGTTTACCTTCAATTTGTTAAACAAACTCATTACACATGTTATTTATATATTGCTTCATTTGTAATTGTTTGTATTCTCAGCTTGTTTAATCAATTCTATGAAAACTACCATTATCAAGTTCTATTTTAAAATTTGTACTACTTTTACTCACTGAATCTATTCTTACTAGACTGGAATCTTCTTTTAAATTAGATCAGAAAATTTAGTAAGTCAAAATAATTTTAAATAAGTTCTATCGACTTTGTAATTCTTGATAATTTAACAAATTTTTAATCTTCAAATATTGATTCTATTTATTAGGTATATCTCATTGCTGTTTTATTTAAGATTTGCACATATGGTCATGACATTAGAACGCATTTCTTTACGTTTGTGTGACTATTCGACATTAGGACAGTATGACTGCTTTATAGATTCGATGATTTTCCTACAACCACCTGTGAACAAAGTAGAGATTTGGACGACGGAAGAAACGGCGTCCGTGGAATAGGCCTGATGTGAAGTCAGGTTCGTAGCACGAAAACGTCACCATCTGTTTCTGAAGTTTCGCACTTTTCCACACCTCAAAATCACTTCCTGCGATATGCTAACCACTTGCGCACCAAGCACTATTTGCGTAATTCTTCAGAGCTGACACCTTAACTCCACTTTTCTGAAGGCTGACCAGCACCATTTCAACACATTTTATTCGTAAATCACTATTCACAGATGTGAAACCATGCTACACTTTTGCGACACTTCGCATTCGTTAACATCTACATTTTTACACACTACAAAATCACCAGCACAAGCCTACATTACATTAATCGATTTAGATCACTCACTTGGTCAATTTCGATCAGTTAAACGCCACACGCATTCCTCAAAACATATCACGTTAAAAATATTAACCTCAACACTTCGAAATCCCTAATGGCCTCCTCGTCTACACTTGGTTCCAGATCTGATTACCTCTCGCCACTCAACGCCACGAAATGAACGAGCGTTGGGCAGGTGCGGAGCGCGCCGGACAGGGCACGGAGGCCAGACGCAGCAATTGGTTACCATTTTTCCAGAGAGTAAACACGAGGGCGGTTGCGAAGATTACCACAAGAAGAACAATCAATTTATACATGGATGATTGGAAACAAAGATTACATTGAATATTTCTAAAAAGTATATCAGTCTATGTATTTTTAATTGTAATATATTTTTGATCGGTTCTTTTCAATAACATTTATAAGATGTTATCTCCTACTTCTAGTTGAGTGCAAAGAATTTAACTAGTGGTGCTCAATCCTTTGCCTACTTTCTCAATCCGTGGTTCTCACAAAATTACGCAAAATGTATAAAATATCGAAAATTTTATGACCTTATTTAAATCTATTTATAGGAACCAGATTTCATTAAGGAAAATCTCTATCTTCTTGATTATTTGTTGAAGAAGACATGAACAAAAATTCAATTTTGTAATTTTCGAAAAATCAGAGTTTTCAACGAAAATGAGGCCTGCACCTTTCTCTTAGATGTCCTTTACACTAACCAACAACAAAATTTAATTAAAAAAAGTAGCCATTTTTTTTTTGAAAATTTTGAAAGTGTCTGAGAGGCTTAATGTAAAGAACTCCCAAAAGTAAAACATGCGTTTCAGATTGAAGGGACCAGACATCAGCCAGATCAGATGAGGAATATTAATATTGGAGAATATGTGAACAGTTTTATCAGCTACAGTGTTCACCAGACAGACGAACGGACACGTTTTGCTATCAATCGATTTTTCGGCGTCAAGGACCCACAAAACATGGATTGTGGCTACACCATGTGTTAGAGTTGTTTTATTTAGCATGTAAATTTATCCATTTCTTCGTTCCCAGGCCCCGTAATGAGTTTTTCTACCGAAGATTCGCCGGTTTTTTCGCGCAGCATTAAATATATTTCTCTGCATCGCGCTAGTGGTAGTGAGAAATTAAAAATATGTTAAGGAAAGTAAATAAAGGTAAACACTAGCATTTAAATTATGGAAGCATAGTTGTGAGTTATGGAGATAGTGTGAAACCACCTCTGAAACTCCTGATCCCTCCCAGTTCCAAAGCCTCTCGTGGTAACGACAGAGAGCTCGTCACAGTGTGTCTAAACTCCACCCGAGTGATTATGGGATGTTAATTTTTAATAAACAGAAAATATAGTTGTCTGAATGAGTCACATTTGATGTAAACGGAAACTGATAGTTACAGACAACGAATAATACCAAGGACAATTTATTTCATATTGCACAACGTTTCAAATCCACATTGATTTCATCTTCAGTGAAGAATAAGTTTCTTCTCGTCTTAGTAGAAGAGATTTCATCTTTATTGGTTGAAATATGTACAATAATGTTATGCCCCATAAGGTATCTTGTGCAGTGTTATTGTACTTACTATATATTTCAACTGCTGTGGATGTTGTATTTCATTCTTTGTATGTTTGTCAATTACAGCTGAAGATGAAATCAGTAGGTTTGAAACGTTATAATATAAAATAAATTAATCCTTCATTGTCATATTGATTAATGATATGAATGCTCGCCTCCTTGGCCGATCAAGCAACGAATGGGCTCATCCATGCCTCAACCAATGTAGTTGATTAGTGATTCCCGGTTGCGACAATGAAGATCGTTATTCCCGTAAGTTGCAGTTGCATGTTTTGTCGCGGGGGAAGTAGCGCTAATCTTCCCCCGCTGTATAGTTCGGTGCCAACCTGCCCATCTGACTAACAGGGTTTATAACCATTACTTCTTGGCTGTCAGGTGACGCCGCGTGGTAGGCTAGAGGCCGACGTTCGCTGACATGTCTGGGCTTCCTCAGAATTATGACATCACGATGTTTTTGTTTGTTTTTCATTTTCTTCGTTTTCCCTCGCCAGTTACCTGACAAGTGGAATTTATTCGGATACTGGGATTACATCGCGATGTTGCGCGTCGGGTGTATATATTGTCGGCCTGGGCGGCCGGTGGGATTAGTGCGTCGTGATTGGCGGAGGGTCGCTCTGATTGGACAGCCAAAGAGTAAATCGACGCAGTACGCAGGCTTACGTGTACATTTCCCATACCAGGTATCTCCCAACGGCAGTCCTCCCCAGCCGGGACAGTCTGACAAGTCTCCAGCGTATGGTAATTAGCGGATATTAGAACTAGGAAGAGGAAGGAATATTTTCGTGCAGTCAGTGATCCGTTTGTTGGGATCTCTCGGCATTCGCCTGGTGTTGACAGAGCCAGAGAAAACCACCAATCAAGGATCAAGTTCTAATGGGAGGAACTCTGGCATCTTCATGAAGAATCATGGGATAATGACCATAGCAGCTGACGTGCACAGACTACTTAGAGCCACAGCGTTCTACTAGATGTTTAAATAAATACTCCTTCTTACATTTTTTCAGTATGTGTGAACTTTTAGGTCAAATAAAGTAATTTAAACGAATGGGGCTAAAACAGCACATACTCTTTCTATAGCTCTTCGCTCCTTAGTAACGATTATGTAATAACTGTATATCAAAGAAGCAAAATAAGATTTATAACAAGTTATATTATTATTTGACCATTATGCCATTTATTTATTGTACTTTCTAGTATCATAACTTCAATAAATCTCAATTCTTAAAAATGTATTTTTTACTTTCTTGTTATCGCTACCGCGAGAGAGAGATAGTTATGTAATGCTGCGCGAAAAAACGGCGAATTTTCGGAAGAGAAACTCTCATTACAGGGCCCTGGCAACGATAAAGTGGATAAATCCAGTTGCTAAATTTAGAGAAAATATCCTCTAAACATACAGTGTAGCAACCCACATGTTTTGTGGATACTTGATACCCGAAAAATCCAGTTGACTTTAAATGTTTGTCAATCCATCAAATCTATAATAACACAGACAAACCCTTAATGATTTTTAAATTTAAATTCCTTATTCGATCTGGCTGATGTTGTAGCCCCTTGAATTTGAAATCGATATTTTAATTTTGGAGGCTTCTTTACAGTAAACCCCTGGTACATTTTCAAAATTTTCAAATGTAGCTCCATCCTTTTAATAAAACCTTTTGTTGGATTGTGCAAGAACATTTAAGAGGATGCTAGGTCTCATTTTGTTAAAAATACGTTTTTGAAAAATTACAATATTCAAACTTTTCAGTGTTTTCTTATAACTGTATTGAAGATATAGTTTTTCTTAATGAATATATTCATCAAAACAGGTCCCAAATGAGTCATGTCCGAATTTTTGAGAATATTAATATTTTAATGTAATTTGGCGACAATCATAGTAGCCTGCTCCCAATTTACTGTGCTTCGTGATCTAAAACGAATTGTGGTGCTGCGCAGTTGAATGTTACGTAAGTTATAATTTGTATAGGGGGCAATCGATGAACCGCCTCATAATTGTCCCCTGGTGCGCTGAAGGTTCTGAGCCTAGTGTGAGTGCTTCTTCCCTTACTTGTACTGCAGCATATCTCCTATATGGTCTCTCTGACCTTGTTGTTTTCCAACTGACGCTATGGGTCTCGAGGGCTAGGTGTTATTCTTTTCTAGGTCTTCTCTTTGACGTCTCTGCTCTTTTTCTCCTTCCCTCTTCCACCTTTCTATTCTCTATTTGCCTGTTTAGGGGTAGACGGACTCCGCGGAACAGAAGACCAACTGAGTCTGAAACAGCCCATTAAATTCTGCAAGTCTAGAGCGGCGAGAGCGCAGCCTTCCACGGACTTTCCTGCAGCGCCGTAACATGACAGGGAGATTCTACTTCCTGGTACTCATAGAAGTAATAGCCGGCCTTTAACCACGGCCATGAGCGTTTAAGGATGAAACGAAAGGAATGGAACACAAATATGGAATTTGGAATGTTCATGATCTCTCCCAAAACCTTAGGTGGAATTAGAAATAAAATGCCAAGATGGGTTATTGATCATAACAGAAACAGAAGAAGAAAAGGAACGAATTGACAGGATGCTGATATACAGCGTCAGTAGATAAAAGGCTGCGGCTGGGTATACATGAAAGTGAAAAATGAAATATCATCATATATTTGGGTAAATAGACGAGTAACTACTGGCAGACTAAAAGTTAGAACAGGATACTTTCATTATTATAGCTGTGTATCGCCAGAGAGGTAGGACGGAAGAATCAATGCAGTTTCTGGCAAATGATAAGATCTGTAGATTCCACGAATAAGAGTAGTTATATTCTAATTGCTGGAATTATAATGCAAGATTTGGATAACCTATCCAAAATAGTTGGACAAACAGTAAGTCGACATTGTAGACCAAAGTAGGAAAATTTTAAGAGATTTTATTAATTTTAATGAACTAGAATAGGAATTCCTTTTGACATAAAGAGATACATAAATATACTTGGGCAGCCAGAGAGCACTCAGTAATAGATCTCTTCGTAACCAATGGAAGTTAGGCAAATGCTTTGAGATGTAAGAGATCTAAAAGGGGAAAGATATAGGATCTGACCACTAATTTGTGCAATTAGAATAGGCCTAAAAACAGATGGTTTAAGGTGGTAAAACAAATCAGATCTAAATAATTTAGTGGAAAGTTATCTTTCAAGACCCTTCCATATCAGGACTGTATCAAGAAGGAATAAAACAATATCTAAAAATGCAACGACAGATCATAATATAGAAATAGATGAGCAGATCTGAAACCTTATTGAAAAAGTGGCTAGGAACTAGGGATAAAGGAAAAACATAAAAGGAAATGACTCTATACACGGAATGAAGACCTAAAAAGTATGTGAGAAAAATTATGTAAAATGGTTGTAGCAGACTCATGAATCATATAGAACTCTATAAGATTCAATGCGGAAAACCAAACCTTCATGAAATGCAAATAAAGGAAGCTGGGACAAATATAGATATTGGGCATGATATTCCCTGGCAGACGAATGGCCTACAAAGCTATGAAACACCTGAATAAAGACCCAGAAAAGATGCTGCAAATTGCAGACTTTGGGCAGAAAGCAGATGGTGAAGCCACATGACCCCTGTGGCATGTTGATGAAGAGGATTAGAGAAAAGAATATCTGACAGGCCAGTCCTCCATATTACAGTGGATAAATTGAATCTTTTGAATTAAAACACTGTAATACTAAAAGTAAAAAAAACACCAGGACTCAAATAATCAGTCAATAATAGTGTGTCAGTTGCGTATCTTCCAGCTGATCGTGATTTCCTTTGCTTAATAATATATGGGAATGAAAGAGTAACATGGAAAAACAAGTTGGCCTATTAATATAAAAATGTTATATTTATTATATTTTCAATTTCATTTTCATTTTTTGCTGCAGGTATCAACAATTCAAATTGCAAAATGTGTATATCTTTGATTTAGCAGCCATTGTTGCTAGTTGCCAACACATTGCTGTAACGTTTGCTGATTTGGGTATGTATATTATATTAATAAATAATTACTATTATATATTTTCGATATGTTGCGTTTTTGCCAACGCTATCAGTATCGTATTATTTATTAGTTACAATTATTTTACTTTCTTACATACTGCTTACACTTGGAGATATTGTAGGCTAGAATACTTTTAGGATGTTCATTGAATGTACATACCTTGCTAATCGTTCCAAGTACTTGAAATATTTCCATTAAGTTTTAGTATGTTTGTAGAAACCTTTAATTTTCAGCCAAATGTTCTACTATTTCAAATGAGTTTTACAAAAATGATGTCTGAGATGTGGATTAATTGCAAGTTATTGTGTAGTGTTCATAACCATTACTAAGTTCATTGTTTTTGTTTATCACCACAGTTTTCTTTGAGTGCATATATTGTTAATACTGCTACCAATTAATTGCTCCCAACTAATTTATTTATCAAATAATTTCATGCTTGTGTTGCTTGCGCAGCCAGCCAATCACTCTCGTCTCGACGTTATCTAAGCTGCAAGCACAGAGATTGATATTAAGACACTTTGTACTTTAGGTCAGTAACACCCCAGACGTCACTAAAATCCATTTTGAGTCTGCGTCAAATGCGCATCGACTCAAGCAGATCATTGCAACGTTGCTGGAAGCTCAGACTGAAGTAGCACTACCTGCAATAGTAGACAATTAATTTCTCACTAATGAGCGGCGAATTTCCCCCTCAACGTGGAAGACCCCATGTCCATCACTCTTCCTAAATGCGCCAATCTTACTATACCAGTTGATTATCATCAGTATTATCTTACTAACAGTATCAAAGTTCTTGAAAGATCCTTGGGAAGCAAATCAGACATTACCTTGAAGATTTAAGTATTTTAAATACAAACCAGTTAGGTTTAGACCCGTAAGAACAGGAAATGAGCTGTGAAATGTGATGAGACGCCAGAAGTACAATGGACAACGGTAAATCACAATTCTCGTCCTTCTCTCGTTTTGCTAGGCATTTGAACCAGTCGACCACGATATTTTATTGTAAAAGTTAAAAAAACGTTGATGTCCTCATCCACCCTCAAATGGTTCTCAGCTCTATCGAAGCGACAACAAAAGTTGTGTACGGTGACAATGTGTATCAGGTATCTGGCCCACTAGCACGCGAGTCATGCAAGGCTGTGTTGAGACCTCTTGCTTTCCTAATTTATGTTAATGATAACACAAATCAATGAAATGTCGTCTGACTGCTCAAGCACCTGTCTGAAGTTCGGCCTCCGGTACCTGACAGTTTGGCCGTTCGGCGGCGTCGATGGAGGCTCAGGCGGATCAGTTGACGCAAGGTGAGGAGGGGAGGAAATCGGTATCTTTTCGAAATTTCGCTACGCCCGCTCCTATTCATCGATTTGCATGATTATTTGGCGTTGGATTCAGAAAGCACGTCGCCATCGCTATAAGCCCACATTTTTAATTTCACCGGAACTGAAAGCGATTTTTAAAATTTTTTGAAATCTTTTTGAAAAAACAGCATCATGCTGTGGAATTCTATTTTAAAGGTCAATGTCGTTTGAATCGAAAATCGGACAATTTGTTTTAGACGTTATGGCCTAGTAAATTTGCTTATTTGGTGCTGCCACGTGGTGGCGACCGTGGATGATGTGGTGTTTAGCGCCAGGACGAAACCCACTAGGGCTCCCGGCTCGGCTCCGGCGCAGCCGGCGAGGCCGCGGTGCCACTTGCCCAGCTCAGCCTGCCAGTCACCATTACGGATGGCCCGGCACCAGATCGGAACTGCAGGACGCCACTTGACCAGTAGCGATGAAGGTTTAATGCACTTTCAGGAAATTGTTGATATTAGCTGCTGGGAAGAAGAGGCAGAACAGAGGACAATGTGCTCAGCATTACAAATGCTATAAAATATTAGTCAGTGTCAGGATCTTTCAAACCAGTATAAAATCTATTTGATCTGATTTCTGCTCTTTTAAATCTATTTGATTCCTATCTGCAAACTATTAATTACATCACGTTTAACGTAAGACATCTGTATTCATATCAATTATTGTATGCATATGTACTCGTATTAAAATTTCTCAGTTTGAATGTTGGAAGAAAAATGTGTATCACCTTGAAAAAATTATCTCCCTCTTGATGTTCATTGCCAGATCATTAAGTATTTGTAGTGTGGTGATTTAGCTCTTTAAATTTAAAACATCTCTTTAGAAGAGACTATAAATTGTGCATTATAAAAATTAAGATTTAGCATTTTGTGATTTTTGAGAAAATTATTAATGGGAATCTGTGAAATAAAAAATATTCTGGTATTTTTGATTTTCTATTAAAATTAGGAAATAAGCGAAAATAGTAACATTTCACTAATAGTGAACAAATATTTAAGGACATTTAAATTTAAAGAATAATTCCTGTCTTGTACAGAAATATACCTTCTATGTAACATTATTCAAGGAGAGGAAAATAAATGTCTAGCAATTTTGAAATACATATTAAAACAACATTAATTTAAAAGGTTGTATTTTGTTAAATAAATCAATTTGTAAATAGCTATTAATAACACAAAAATGAAAAATAACTGAGCCTATATCATTGTTGGCTCGATGCTATTTCTTCTATCATTAACAAACTGTATTGACTAAAAAATCGTTCTTCTATACAGCCATAATTATATGTTATGTCAAAATTGTTAAAATTAAGTGTTTTCAAACATCGATGTGTTGTCGAAGTCTTATCCCTAGTTAGAGAGAGACCACGAAGAAAATAATGAAAAACAATTTAGTGTCGCAGATTTACGTCCATTTCGGGTTTTGCGGATAATTTTGCATTCATCGCAGATTGAAAACCTTCAGAAATGTATTCCACCGATCGCCAAACATACAATTACTAGTTTTTCAGTATTTAGTTACATTTCGCATTTTTATCAATTGCTAAAATCTACCATCTCAAAGAATTTGCGACTGCATTGGGAATAATGAGGAAGGAAGATGGTGAGACACCCGATAACAATCGTTTGCAAGACCCATGCAGCCCTCAGTTCCTGGAAGGGCTCGTCAACCCCTCCCAAGGCCACTCGCCGCGCCGCCCCGGCCGGCCGCCGCCACCGGATTTTATTCTCGGGGAAGCATTCCGGGCGGGGCCGGGAGGAGCCGGGCGGTACCGGGCGGGGCCGGCAGGTCGCATTAGGTGGCGTCTAACTGAATAGCATGCGAAACATTTCGGCCGGGGCTGGACTGTGCCGAGCGGGGCTGCTCCGTGCCGGGCGGGCCGCTCCAAATGGGCTCCCTACTTTAGGCGGGAGAGTGGGGGTTGATCGGTTCCTATTTCGTAGGTGACTGCATCTTGCACATGACTTAGATTATTGAAGAAATTATGTGCCAGCTTCGTAATAAAGGAAGTAATGGAGTGAGCATAAAGGGTATGTGTTAAATTTTTAATGATGGCAATGTCAAGGATATCTGGTTGAGCATTACAGTTTTTGGGGTAGTGAGTAGGATTTGTTGGTGCTAAGATTTGAAAGTTTAGAGTTGTTGATGCTTTCAGTAATTTCCTCCCGTAACATTTTCAGTAATTTCCTTACCGTTCACTTTGCAGCCCCAATTGTTATGTTTGCTATTTAGGTCTCCCATTATAATGGTAGGTTCTGTACTGTGTAATATTTGTTTTAAATCATTTATATTAATTTGATTTTTAGGTGGTTTATATGCTATTATGATATTTAAGTATACATTTTTTAATGTTATTTTTACTGCAATCAGTTCAAGATCATTCGATTTTGTAATAGAAATTAATGAGTGATCCAGTTTCTTTTTGATTAGGATAGCTACTCCTCCTGCTGCATGTTGGCATATTCTATCTTCTCTATAGCAGATATATCCAGGTATTTTAAGTGTTTGTCCGGGTACAAGGCGTGTCTCTGTTATACATGCAATCGTTATTGCGTGATTTTTTAGGAAGTAGATGAGTGTGTTTCTTTTATTTAGTAATCCATTGGCATTCCAGTTTAAGAATGTTGTTGATTTTAAGTTGGGCTTTTTATCCATTTCTTTTTTTTTGGAATTATTATTGATATTTTTTGATTGATTATTGTTTGTTATTAAATGCCATTTGTCTATATAATGGATTGTGATTTATATTTGTTTGTTGTGAGTTTATTTGTGTGTGAGATTCATTTTCATATATGTTTTGTGTTTGTGAAGGTTGGTAAAAGTTATTGTGTTGGTTTGATTCTTGAATTCTCTTTCTTTTTAGAAAGTATTTACATTGTTTACGCCATATGATTTTCTTTACATAGAGTGCAAATTGGGGGTGGAGGGTTTGTTGTCTGCAATAATTCACAGTCTAAAGACTCCAATATTGTTCCGCACAGTATCCACATTTTGGGGTCATTGTGCAATATTTTTTGTGTGGCCATAAATAAAACATTTTTTACATTGAGGTGGGCCTTGTGGTTTCCTTCTTAATTCTACTTTTACAATACAGTGCAGTAGTTTGTCTAATTTAAATATTTCTTTTCCTTCAATTGAGTTAGTTAATTCTAGTGCAACTACTCTAAAGGGTAATTGTTCTGTTAGTCAATCTGGTTACTTTTTTTATAGGATAAATTAGACTTTTTAATTCATTAAAAATCTCTTCCTCTGTGAATATTATGGGTACCTTTTTTATTACAACTGATAAGTTTTTTTTTCCTGATCGTATACAGTATGTACAATAAGGGACATTTTTCTCTTCACAATATTTTCTGATTTTTCGGTAGTCGGTAACATTTTTCAGTAATTTTTACCGAATCCCCTCTGGTTTTAAGAGAAAACCCATTTCCTATTAATTGCGTTAGATCTTTAGTTAGGAGTGTTACGTTTCCTGCGTTTCTAATGCATATGGGAGGTATTTTTATATTTTCTGATTGTAGTTCTATATTGTTACATCTTCATCTGATTCTTCTACTGTTTCTGAAATTGAATATCTATTTAATAAATTATAGTATTTTATTGTTTAGCATTCTGCGTTTTTGTGTCACTATAATCACTTACTTTTGTAGGTCCTCTTTTTTTTGTCATTTGTTGATGTGAACTTGTTTGATGATGTTCACTGATGCTTTTTGCTGATCTATCTTCTGCGGGCTGATGGTTTCCGGGGGACTGGGCAAGTTACGGATGTGTTTGAGGAGCATGTTGTGCTGCTGCCTCCGTGCTGCTTGTTGGGTCGAACAGTGATTGTTGAAGTTTGTTGTAGTAATTGGTTTTGTTGCTTTAATTTTTGAAGATGTTCTTGTAGCATGTGATTTTGATGTAAGAGATCTTGGTATTGCTGCTGTATATTTGCCATTTGATTTTCGTGTATTGTGACATACCGATATGTCACGTTAAAATAAACTAACATTTATTTGTAGACAATATGGTGGAACATGCATTACGAAATATCACGAGAGCTAGAGCTTAGCAACGGCCGTGAATAAACAATGTAGTTTTTGTTTTTCTAAATGCATTAAGAGATGGCTTGGTGCCGAAAGTAGAAAATTTGGGATTGGGCGAAGAAGTTTAGACGATCAATAGGTCAGCTACACCAAAATATAACAAACGTATGGATTGGCTGGGTGAGAGAAGGACGGTCAAATGTTATGAAAAAAAATGAAGGTAGTTTAATACGAAGTCTTCGAGGGATGAATCATGCAGGAAGATTTCATTCTGCTCGGAAACGCGCTTCTGAACTGATCGTAGGTTCGTGAGAGGGAACGAGTACAATCTAGATAGAATTGGGTTATCAGTGAAATTTTAAGGATAGTGAATGATATTGCAGATATTTTCATGTGGAAGCAATATTGATGTATAAATTGAACTTTGTCGGGAGTGGTAATCGAGTTCGGGACTATGTCATAGGACGTAATCGGGACTGATAATTTTGATAGTTTGAGACCAGCTTGGATAGGGGCAGAAGAGGATTTCGTGGAACTTTGGACTACGGCAAGCTCGCAAGATATTTCGACTGAGAAGTCTACGAGGGACATCAACGAAGAAAAGATAAGTTAACCGCGGTATAAAGTGTAAATTGAAAGATATCTTGATCAAAGGCCTAAAAATTGTAAATTCACTAAATTGTTTGCTAAAAGCGTAAAAATAAACTTTGTTGAATTTTGTTCTTTAGAAAAGAAAGTGATTTTTCATTTAGTCAATCCAAACAGAAATGAATTAGGAATAGAATCATTCTATTTCAGATTCCCAGCTGCGCTGTATAGTCGGCGGATCCTATAATCCATTATAGAGGTAATAAGGATTATAATATATCGTGACCCATTGACCCAGCAAGCCGGACGCTAAGATCTTTAGCAGATATAAATGTAGAGAGAGGAAAATTTTGTATATCTCAGTATGAATTGTGAATTAATTAGTGTCGTATACGTGTCACTAGATCCTTCATTGTTCAGTAGTTGTATGGATCTGTTGATATGTCCCCCTAGGGGACATCTTCTGATAACATTTTTGATACTTTATAGTAGTATTAGTTGTCATTCACTTTTGCACTTAGTGGTTTCAACACTGTATTGCCACAATTGTAGTTAAATGCACTTGTCCATGTGACGTTGCATCAATGTTGAAATACAATTGTTCGTAGTGTGGTTTTGTCGCAATGCGGCAAAACGGTCGTGAGCTACGCCGATGCAAAAAAATTATCGTTCGCACCGGCACTGACAAAATTCGGACTTTCGGCACTGATAACGGGGCAAGCGATACGGTACGTCCGTCCCGCTCGGCGGTTGAGAAGCAAACTACGTAGGTCTTTTTGAAGGCATTTAACAGAATAGTAATCCTTCGAACAGAAAATGTCCGCGATTTAATTGTTACAACTATTCTTCGTGTGTCCAAAGTGCAAGTACCACATAAACTGTACTGGTCCTTTTGGCCTTCTTTCTGATTAAACACTAATGTTACAGATCTGATTAATTTGTAGCATTTGTTTGATACTTTGATTACCGTTAAATTCTGCGGCAATTACTGAAATGGGCATGTTATTTTTATAAAGTCTTGTTACACTGATTGTGGACGGGTATTTATGTTGTAGGTCTTCAAATATGTGTGATTGTGTAATTGTTGGGTGAATATTTTTAAAGACAACAAATTTTTTTATTGGCCGGATCTTGAAAGTGTGAAATTCTCTCTTGGTTTCAGCGAGATATTTGATGGCTTTCCTATTGATTTGAACATTATTTTAATTCTGTTTCTGTTATAATATGTTGTAAATTGGTTGCTGAGTTTGTTTTTAATATCTTTATTGAATTCCGAGATATTAGGATATTATTTACAAAAATGGGAGGAATTCTTAGATTTTCGTCTTCTTGAGGCGAAGTGACATTGACAAACAAACCTTTTGTCCTTATCTGATAGTTTCCTTAGCGTGGCAACTGTTGGTTTATGGCACACTGTGTATTTGTTGATTGTACTTCACTTCACTACACTACGAGTATTTCATTATTACACGCTTAGGAAGTTCACTAGGTAACTGCACTGTCTAGGCCAGAGCGAGCGATGTTGTCACCACAGCTGCTCGATGTTGAATGGCCATGACTTGGAGCAAGACGGTAATGTGGTAAATGGTAAGCTCCATTGAGGTGGTTTTGAGACATCACAGAAATAAACCTTTTTGTTGACTATGAAAATCATGTTTCATAATAATTTAAATTAAAGATATCTTTACTGTATTAAATTCCCTTGAAGATGGCCAACATTTTATTAAAACATAACTTGAAAATTCGGAGATGTCTTAGTTATAAATATTTAATATTTAAGTATACAAGTATTGATTTGCTTTATTGGCAAATGACACTTACCATTATCTTGTCTCCAACAAACATTTTAATGTATTTTACACGAAACCAATACATGTTGTTATAATTTTTATAATAACTTATTACATTATTCAATGCAAGTAATTTGTACGTCTCCATATCTTGTAGTTCATACTAAGATACCAGAGTAAATAATTCATGGTAGAGTGGAGGAATGAAAAGGAACGATTGTTAATACTTAGGTTTCCTAATGAACAAGAAAATTTTAGATTTCAGAAACAGGAAAGCTTTTAATATTCTGTACTGACCTCATCGATCTAAGTAGAATTTTATGAAATCCCTCTAACTTAGTTCGATCTTTTACATTAAAAATTTTGTCTTAAAAAAATTAGAAATATTTTGTTTTTGACATGATTTATTTTTCTCAAAACTTCGTTTTTCGGCGAAAATCTTTCAACCTCATAGCATATATTTAGAACCATTGTTTCTTTGGAGTTTTCTTGATTCTGTTAGTTTACATTTAAGTACGTCCTAGACATTTTTCTGCATGTTATCTCCACATACTCCCAGTACGTTGTCCATATGTTCTCCCCCAATATCAACTGCATGTCTGATAACTCTTGATACGAGTCGGAATACCCTTCAAAAAACCAAAAAGATAAAAGAAGGTCCAAAACGTGATTGTCAAGTTTGAACGTATGTTTTTAATGTATTCGTGTTTTGAAATATGTTTTGTATTGATCTTCCTTATTCCTCCTACAATTTTTACTTTTTCGCTACAGAGTAGGTATAAAGTTTTGTAATGCTGCGCGCAAAACTCTTAGGGCCCTGGTAACGAAAAACTGGATAAATCCAGTTGATAAATTTAGAAAACAATTCTCTTCCACTTGATGCAGCCAGAATCCATGTTTTGTAGGTCCTTGACAAGGAAAAATCGAATATCGGTTAAACATTCGTCCGTCCGTCTGTCAATCTGTCCGACTGTCTGTGATCAACACTAGCGGTTAAACCGTCTGCCGATTTTCGCCAAAATTGATATTCCCCAATCAATTTGGCTGATGTCGCGACCCCTTTGAAAGAGTACTTTACATGAAGCCACTGGGATATTTTCACATTTTCAAAAAAGTGCTCCATCGTTTTTGATTAAATTTTGTTGTTGGATATAGATATTAAATATTGTTGATGTCTAGAATATTTGAGATAATGGTGCAAATTTAATGTACATTGAAAACCCTGATTTTTCGAAAATTGCAAGTTGCAAATATGAAGTTCAATTTTTTTTCGCAGTCTTCCTACAAGTACAATATTAAAGATATAGATTTTTCCCCTAATGAAATCTGTTCCTTAAAGTTAGATTTTGAAAGCCGATCATGTACAATTTTTCGAAAATTTGAGTACTTTTTAGGTAATTTTACGTGGAATTACGAGCGAGAAAGTACGTGTTGTTTTAGCAGCACGAGTTTGTAGAAGTTGATAATGTCCGATCTGAGAGGACCGTACGTAATGGGAACACCTCAAGCAGTGATCCAGGAGCACCTGCGCTAGCGAAATGGGGGCGTGTTTCTGCTGCGTTGCCATGGCTACAAGCTCCCAAGTTATTGAATCGCCCCCAGGAGGAGACGAGCGGGACAGTGCTCTGTTGTTTCGGCGGAGAATCGGAATTGGGTTCGCCGCAGCCATATGGATTTTTAAAGGGACACTCTATCTTGGCTCTTGCTACTACATCGAACAAGCGGAAGAGCAGTAGCAAAGAAGTTCATAATCACGAAACGAAAACTCAAAAACGCCAAATATGTTGTTTCATGTCGTTCATTACTGGTTCTCCAGTAAGAAATACCATTCTGTGATGAGCAAGGTTTACATTCTGTATGAATATGTCATTATTTACTGTGAATTCAGCATTAAACATGTTTCTGAAAATGTCATTATAATGATTTATATGTATTTAAATTTTCACATTTTCATTTTGTAATCGTAATTGTTGTGGATTATGAAAATAATTATACTGTCCACCTTAAGATAAAAAACCTTGAGGTAATGCCACTTATAATTATAATCACTGAATTTTTTGGGGCGAGGGAACACGGCGATTGCTAGACATACGCACTCACTAATCTTTACTTAGCATTAATTAACACTCACTCTTGGAACTTTAGAAACTGACTATCTTTCGTTAGCTAATAATAATATCACACCCGCATGTTTGTTTGCCCTAAACGACAAAATGTCGACAGCTTTCGATATGTCGATTGCAACTTAGAACAAAACTTCATGCAATCAAACAACCTAATGAACCAATAATGACATATTAGTATTCATTATAGTAATTTTAAGATATTATTAATATATCAGTTCATTAGATTAACTTTAAGGTATAATATATTTAATACTTTCATTTGTTATGTATAAGCTTTCTCAGGGATAGTCAAATTTATTTTGACGAATAGTTAGGAAAATAAATCATTTTATCTTATTCCTGTGTGATTTAAACATCGATTCATCTAGTCGGTTTTATCTCATCTATTTATCAAAATATATCTATCAACAATTATCAACTATTTGTAAGGATAATTTTTTAAAAATGTTGAGTTCGCAGTTACTTTTGTCCGCCCGGTAAAACTGCTGGGAATCGTTCTGTAGAATTTAATAGAGTAATTAAGTAGTGTAAAAACTCTTAAATATAGTAAATAATAAATTAGTAATTATGGGTATGCTAGAAAGAGAAGTAAAGAAAACAAATAATATTAATTTATTTCTATGATATAGGTTCGAAATCGCAAATATATGTAGAGCATGTCCTGTCGTACACAGCTGGATAGTTCCTTCTAATAAACAAAGTTGATTTTGTATAATTTGAGTCGGTATAAGCACAAAAATCAGAAAATGTGTTAGTGTTGGATAAGGCATCCAACTCCAACTTGTTGGACCTATAGATGCAGAACAACATAATTTAAAGAGCTTTTACAAAGCGACATATAAAAAAGTACAAGTTTGATTTTCTAAACCGGGGTATCATTTTTGACGCCGCATTATACCCAATTATTAATTTTTAATGGCGTCTGAAATCAACAATTTTGGATGTTGATTTGCGAAAAACAATGTATGTTTCAATGCTTCTACAGAAACGCCGAAATGCAGACCACGAAAGAGACTCTGCTGATAGTGTATTTATCCCCATTGATGCTACAATCACGTACTACAAGGTTGGTGTGTCAGTAATAGGTAGAATTGTGCTCAAGTGGATAATGCCAAAGTTAACTTCAAGTCTTCGAAAGGTCGCCAATTAGCGACCTTGAGGATCGCATTGTATGCAGTAGCGTGATCTAGTTACGGCAGTTTAGTTTAGATGGAGAATGATGAGAAGCATGACTGACCTCTTTTAGTATAATGGAGACTTTCTGAACTTGCTACTTTTAATTGGGGTATTGAATACTCTAGTGACAATACTATGCACTGTGCACTGTGCTAAAGAAAAGTAATTGTTCCAACTAAAGTTTATACAACCAGGAATTTAAAAAACTATCATTATCGTAGGGGAAAATAATGTTTGCCTCTTTATCGCCTCCTTAATGCCTCTTTATCGGGGATCTAACTCTTGGTTTGAGTATATCCTGCTACTCAGAGTAAATGGTATCGTGATTAAGGCTTGCAAAACAACGTACATCGTAAATATTATTCGGGTAAGAACAGTAGAAAATTACTACAACCTCGACAGTCTTACGTCTTAATGTTGCTTCACTATTTCTTTTGATTAACTTTGTACCGAATTATTTTCTCAAACATTGAACACGAGCGTCAATTGAGTCGTTTTAAAATAGTTTCTATTTACAAATTATTTCCCTATAAATTGATTGCATAATAAACCAATGCTTCGCAATAAAAATAAAAAGGTCATTGCATCATATGAACGTAAACTACAACAAGGGATTGATAAATTCTGATGTTTAGTCATCCAAAACTGAAAAACCCAACATAAATATTAATTTCTTTAGACACCACTAATGATAAAAACTCTTTACTTCAGAGATCTCTAACTACGCTTGAGAAAGGGACGCAGACTAAAAAGAAGTGTCTAGAAGAAAAGAGTGGGGATAAATAGGGTTTGCAAGGCTGATTAGCTACGCTAACTGCTCTAATAGTACAAAAGCTAACAAAAATATGTGTAGTTGTCATGGAGGTTTCACGCAATAAAATCACTAGTCTATCTGATCCAAAGAATTGGATTGAAATTTCCGTTCTCTAATACAAATACAGCTGGCGTGCGTAGCGTTGCCCGGAGATTTGCAGGTTTATATATTCACATTCGTCAGTATAATAGCTCCACAGTGCACATTCTTCATGTTAGGTGAAAAGATGGTAAATTATAATGAAATCAAAAAGGAATTCTTCCACCCCGCTCCGCCTACTATTTATTCTAGTGTATGCACGCCTCGCTCGGACTTGCCTGGTTCGCTGTGTTGTACCGTTCCTCGCCCTGCCTCGCCCTGCCTCGCCCTGCCTCGCCCTGCCTCGCCCTGCCTCGCCCTGCCTCGCCCTGCCTCGCCCTGCCTCGCCCTGAAATTTCCTTGTAAAGAACAGTCTGTATCAAAAATTTGCAAGCTAAGTTTACTTTAACAAAAGGAAGATGCGTCGATGTCGTCAGTAATATATCCAACAATTTGAGTTGTTCATCTGAAGTGGTTTGGATCAAATTTTTTTGTGTCTATGTAATTTGTATATTTGTTTTTATGTAATTTTAAAATCATTTTAAGAGCATGTTATTGATCATTTTTGGCCGTTTTAGCTTCTCAGAATCCGCCCCCTAGTTATGACGATGGGATGGATAAATGATTCAGATAAAAACTTGTCGAACTATAGGTGCAAGTGAAATCTCGCTCTCTGCATGCCAAGCTACGTGCTTGGCTTACAGCTTCTCGTGCGCCCGCCGCCCCATGTTTCATGCAGCATTACTCGTTCCATTCGACCTTCTCCTGCCCTCTGCCCCCCACTTGCGCGCAATCGGGCCAAGGCGCCCCCGGCGGAGAGCGGCGGGTCGCATGCGATCGACTTGCGCCGATTACTCGCAATCGCGGGAGCGTCTGCTCGCCATTTATTTTCTGCGCTCGTTGTCTCCGCTCTAGAAAACTGCTGAAGATTCCGATCCCTCTATGGATTGAAATCTGGCCATTATCTAAAGAGAATGATCTGGGCCACCCGTTAGCGTAGCATCTGGATTGTTCGCTTTCCATCTTCAGACATCGGGGTTTGTACCCCGGTCACTTCAAATGAATGGAGTTTGAGGTGTACAAAGTAGGTTTGCGGCAGGTGTATATCGTGTCTCATCCTCTTTACCGCTGCGTCATTGGATATCCTTTCTTATGATCTTCCTAGAAAATATTCTCTCCTCCCAGACAAGAGATAGTCCGAATCTTAGTTCGGCTCTGGGAGAGGACTGGAAACGTTCGCTCGGATTTCTGAGTTTCTCGGCAATATCCACGTCGTTAGTACCAAGGACGACGCAGTGGGGAGATAAGCGGGGGTACAGGATTATACCCAGCGTTCCCCGATTGGGTCTCGGATTCTTAACCTATCACTCGGTGGAGAATGGGAAGGGAATGTCTTCGATCATAATGAGGAGGGAACCATCGGACCGGGACAGGTAGCTCAGAGCACCAACTGATGTCACTGCAGTGCCTCTGACCGGGAGGTTCTAGGATTGAGTTCCGACGGTGGCAGGATTTTCGACACTAGATACATATGTAGATGAGGTTCTGTCGTTGTCTGAAGGAAGTTCGAGCCACCGCTGCTCTGATGGGTAATTTTCCGTGGTTTCTCCTCTCAATTACAGGCGAGTGCTGGAGCAGTACCGTAATAAAGGGGCCATGGTTGCGCGCTTTTTCCTTCCTCTTTCTTGTCATATCCTCACCCCTTGCTTGCACACACACACACACCCACACAATACATTACCATGTATGGCGAGAGATCGGTCGGAACTTAGAACATGTCCCGGCTGGAGCGGTGCCCCGCTGATGGTAAGTACCTGCTTGGGGAAACCCCGGTAGCCGACGATAAGTCGACGTCGGATCTCAACAAATAACGGGGGAAGTTCTCCTCCACCTCCCGTGAATAAAGCACTACACTTACAGGACTAACGATCTGATCTGTTGACGCGCCAGGAATGACGAATCGATCACCGTCGGAGCTAGTATTTCTTGTCTAGAGCCTACTCAGTTTAAGGCATACTGGCGGTGAAATTGGAGACCTCAAGAACTTTCAGCGTCTATATCACTGCCCACCGGGCAATGCGGCCTGGAAGAAGAGATAAACGTAGCCAAAAGTCTTTGGTGTCCCTCCCTGGTGCTTCAAAGACACCCGGAAACGGTGAGCGGTGCGTGAGAAGCCGTAGAACAGGAATGATTACATTCACCATCCAAAATATGGCCATGATTTTATTGGAAATATAATACAGTTAGCACACGAACCATTAACGGTTTGCATACAACCGAGGTCAATAATCTCGTTGGTCGTTCCGATACGCGTATGTTTTCTGAGGGTTCTTTCGACTCCTTTTTATTTCACTATCTACATTTCAATTGTCATCTTTTGTTCATGCATTCTTGCTCCGTCACATTTCTTTTCATTTGGTATCATTGTGTTTGTTGATACTTTATCTCGGTTATGGAAAATGGGTTAAACGGTTAACAGGCCACAATACTCGTGACCGACTCCCTGCTATTCGCTCAGAATCCAATATAAGTGACATCAGCGTAAAATCTGAAAATAGAATATAGAGTATTCAGTTTAGTCGCACAAAACGCCTTATATTATCAGTCGTTCTCGTTGTCTTACTTTCTCTGAGGGCGCGCACCCTCTTTTTGTCTGCAAACCTATACGTAGGTCTCTATAAGTATCCCAACAATTGATATCGTTCGTTCATCGTTGTTCTCGCCAGTATTGGCGGCAGGGGTGCCCAGAGGAAACCAGGGGTCCGGAGCAGTTGATTGAAGGAGGTCCCTAATTTCAAACAAAAAATTTCCTCCTCCACAATTCATAAACAGAATTCATTTTTCCATGCATCTTTATAGCTCATAGCATTAACTTTGTATTAGAGATAAATATATTTTCATTTCTTTATAAGAAAATAATGCGGGTCCCCAAATAAGTCGGGGCCTGGGGCAAGTAGCCCCAGCTGTCCCCCCTTCTGGACACCCCTGAAAGGCGGTATGGACGGTCCATGCTCTGTGCGCATTGTGTTGGCAGTTTCGGTGTGTTTCGCTTATGAGAAACACCCCGAGCTTTCTTACAAATGAGAAAGAATTTCATACAGAGTTTTAATAACAACCTTGCGGTTTTACAATTGCATATACTTTCTCGCATTAATTGTCATTTCACTAAAATGAATACTCACGAAGAATACTCCCATTTTCAAAACCAATTAAATTATATTATTTAAAGATATAGTCTTGAGAAACAAGAGAAAAGTTAATGTTAATAAGTTTCTTCAAGAGAAAGTTATTTTAAGTACAACCAATTTCTTGATAAAACGTTATTTTGAATATGAATTTCCGTTTATTACTTATTAAATTATGAAATTGTATCATACAACTCGGACAACTTACGTTAGAAAATATTGATTCACAAACCCCAGTGAAGGGGCTCATTAAGGAATTGCAGGCGACCCTGAATACCATTAAAGGGATTCGAGAAGGATTTTGGACTCTAAGAAGTGTGGGCCATTCCGAGTGAACCACATATGCCACGTCGCCAAGCCCTTTCAGACGACCATTGTTCTCCGCCCGCAAGTCCTAAAAAAAGGTAATATGTGAAAAGGCGGCTTTGAATGTAGAGGATAGTCCGCTGAGCAGGCCCGCGTGCACGCTACATCGTTTCATACGTGACTTGTTTACGTGAGACCAATCTGCCTTCTATCTCAGGGTTCTGTATTCGAAACTCAGTAATTTCTAGAGGTTGTTTGACGGGTTCGTAACATGATTCTGACAACATTCCTTCTGCTGCTTTTGGTGTCATTTTCAGTTGCAGCTTCACGTTACCATTTACTACATCATCAGACATCGATCATAGTAAAACTTCACCTCTGTTTTCTTATTTTTAAGACAATGTGGTACTCATTATTGGAAAGGATAATATGTTAAAAGAAGGCAACTCAAAGCCGAATACGATGGATCTACCTTCCCAAAAAACATAAGAGTAAATAATCGTCATCGACTTGATAATGCTAGTAAGAAAATAAAATGACCAACGGGGTACATGGCGTGCAAATTGAGTGCTAGCTAGTAATATGATTATGATCGATTCTTCTCAGTTTATAATATAGATGGCCTACAAATCGTCGTACACGTAGTATACGTGTACTGTATAGTATAATTACACAAGTACTTTCTCTGAAGTTCGTATCTTTCTAAATGTATATGATTATCTTATATTTATTGTTCAAAAATAATTGGTAACTATAATATTAAGGGATAAAAAGCTTATATACAGATAACTCGCAGATTTTTTATTCTTATTTTACACACAAGACATGTATCTCTGGAAATGTGTTCTTCGCAGAACGACATAGGAAACTGCACATCAGAACATGCAAAGTGGAAAAATAAAGACATTTGCATATTCATAACCTAAGTCTGTGAGGAGGGTATTATGAAATTACATTATATCACTTCAACTGTAACATTTAACATACGTGTTAACTATTTGTTGACATGTAGATTATAGTAAGTGCGCACATTTTTTGTTAATTTTAGTTTTTAATGTTATATCTAAAAAAGTATAATGATAAATTAACGACATATAGTTTTACAGTTATAACTTTTGGTTAGAAAAATCTCATTAGACTATACGTTGTTTAAATATAAGTTGTTTATTATAATCACGTGAATTGTTCTAAAATTATGAGAAAATTATAAGTTGCATTTAAAATCATAAGATTTTATTTTAAAAAAGTCAAATGATATTCAATACATTGCGTAGATGTGATAAAAAAGAAATGAAAATCAACATGTTCAATTTCACATCACGTCTGGGAATATTTTAAAATTATGAGATCATTTACATGTGTAAGCGAGTGGAGCGAAGTGAAAACAATTGTTAAAGTATAAACGTAGTTACAAATTAACGTTATACATATCAAAAATCATGATCTACTTCACTTTAAAATCGAATTACTTATGTATTGAAAGTATTGAAATAACACAATAAGTACAAAAATAAGGAATTGAAGGTAGAAGTAAATACTTTAATTAATGGTTTTAATCCGCAGCGAAATGCAAGAGACTATGATGTTGCTTCATCTCTTGTTCCTGTCATCCTAGTTCCAAATTTCAGTTTAGGGAGAGGTGGTCCGGCATTTGCATGGATGTTTGGGTTAAGGTTCATTAGCACTCATCTTATCTCTGTTGGGATAAATTTGATTTTCCTCCGGCGGCGCATCCTCATTTTTCTCTTTCTGCCCGTTGACGCTAAGCAACGTACGGAGCGGCTTAAGCGCTTCAGGGCATCACCTGATGACTGCAGTGCCTCTGAGGACCACCGCCCACGAAGCGTCAGCTCATGCTACACTTACGTTGTTCACACTTGGCTCCTGTCTTGGGCGTACACTTGGCTGTGATCGAGCGAGAGCGGGTTTGATCATGACAGACGAACACACTCGTTCCGGGTTGACAGAAAGAATCACGACGTTGACACGATTTTCGTCACTACCTAGACAGCTAGGTCGATTTCAGCCGCTCTCTAGAAGAGAATTCTAGAAGCCGGCTGCTCTGATAGGTAATTTTCCGTGGTTTCTTTAATCAACACCAGTTGAATGCCGGAGCAGTTCCCTAACAAACGCGATCTTTCCTGTTCTTCCTTGTCCTATCCTCACCTCTTGCTTACGTACATATGTGCACTACACTACCACGAATGTCTGGAAGTGCTCGTCCTGGCTGGGGCGGTGATATCGCCCACTGGCAGGAGATACCTGGATAGGGAAAACCTCAATCCGCCGGGTAGGTCGGCGCCAAATCTCGCCATCCAGCGGGGACAATCACTGCCACATACTACGGTAAAATAGGCACTACACTACGGGTCTAATGACCTAAGTAGTTGACGTGCCCGGAATCACTTATCAACCGATCGATCTATCGGAAGTACCGTTACATGTCTCACATGGTGTATGCAAGTAATACTGAACATATGTCCCGCTTGGCAAGTGATTTTGGGCGGCGCGAATTGTTCATGGTCGATCATTGCGCGCGAAGCGTCCAACAATTCGTGCTGCGCTTGCTCCCTTCTTGCGTGTGTACTTCGCTGTAATCGAGTGTGAGCAGGTGAGGTCGTGACAATTCTAATTGAAGTTGTGCACTCTACTAAATTTTGCACACATTTCATCGGGGGGACGAATCCCCGGAGTGGGCACCTAGCCTTTCGGCCCTAATCCGCACTCCCTGCCGACGCGTGACGCCGACAGGCCGATGTCCGGATCCAGCCGGAACCCAGTTTGCCTTCACGGCAACCTCCCCATACGAAGCCTGGTCGGGCCGCCCTGCCAGCCAGAGCTACTAGCTATCCGGGCTAGTACCGGAGTCTCGACTATGCGCCACTCACATGCGCCGGGAATAAATTCCCTCCTCTTTACCCAGAGTATCGGACCACTACCATGACGAATCCGAGAGCCCAACTGGGGGCCACCCGGACTAAGGCCCGGGCGGCTCGGAGCCCCCATCCCGTCTGCCCAATGCTTACCGCCGGCTCACGATGTGGGTAACACCGGTACCGAAGCAGCCTGGCGGGTGGTGACTTGTTTCCCGCCGGACTTAAAGTGGGATCGGAACCTCCGAAGAGAATTCCTCACCCGATCCTGCTCCAAGGTCGACGCGCCATAGGCCCAACTGGTGGGTGGCCGGTTACCCGACCACCAGGAGCTTAGCTTGCGCCTACTTACTGCCTGCACCTTCAGGCTAACGACGTAAGTCACGCCGCGAGACTCGGAGCCGGGTGGTCGTCGGAACTCCTCCTAGACCGCGACAACTTTCGTCATTGAGATCCCCCCTGCGGGAGGTCGTGACAGACGAAAGAACGTTTATAGAATTTTGCTTTTAAATTGCAAGAATCTATTCAAACCTTTCAAAGGTTTTTTCTACGAATACATGAGCAGTAAACTAAGATTTCAGCTAATGACAATAAAAATTGAGGGGATAATTTATATTACAAGGATTAAATTTTGAACATTAAAGTAATGTACTTTCATCTTATTTTATTATATAATTTTTCGCGAAATGGCAATCCTTCCTTCCATCGCCCTCAATTTTGGATAGAAAGGGGGTGAAAGAGGCAGAGTACTCCGGAATGATGAAAAGTGTTACTACGAACATGAAATTGGGAGTTCTTGAAACTGCTTACCTGTCATTTGTACCACCCGGAAAAGAATTTGCAATCTCATTTTTCTACGTCGTTTTGTCAGACTTTATTCTCTGCGTTAAATAATATTGAAAACAATAAAAGAAACCAACTCAGACAAAAAATTAGTAGTACTTTCTTGGCTTTGAGATGAACAAAATACCAATCTTACACTTAACAAGATTTAGTAAATGAAGTCCAACAACAGAGAAGTTACTAGGTAAATATTTGTTTGTTTTATTTAAATAAATAAGTGCATCAAAAACTCGTTTTATCTAGAGACCTACAAATATCACGAAACGAAAGATTTTTCTAGATGGAAAAAGACGCCTCATTTAAATTTAATTTTTAGTTTTTAAAATAATTTTGAACATGGAAATCAAGAGATTTGCTATTATAATGTACACCAATTTTTTTTATTTAAAAACTTTAAATGAAAACTCTTGTGATCTATAAATTATTATTTCATTTGTTTCTTGAATGGTTTGTGGTTTCATGCTAGGAAAAACTCAATCACAACTCTGATGTTTCATAATATCTATGGAAACACAATGTTTAACTATTTTTAAAATAAATATATTATAGACATATATGCAAGCCTCTAAGATACTCTTATAACATACTCGTGCTTATTTCATCATAGACTTTTGACTTTCTGATCTTGTTGACTAATCTGACTTTTAATTTTTCTTCTTCTTCTTCTTCTTCTTCTTCTTTTTCTTCTTCTTCTTCTTCTTCTTCTTCTCCTTATTATTATTATTATTATTATTATTACCGCATATATAACCATAATACAGATTCTAGTGCATTAAGACGTCAAAATATTCCGTTTATCTGCGAATTGTAATATTCTAATACCTATGTCAATAGTGTGTAAGAGATCTAATTGCGTTAGAATAAACTGAATGTTTACAAATACCGCACTTGAAACCTTTCATGCTGTAATGTAGCAGTATGTGTCTCAGTTATGTGCGTCGCTATTGGGAAAATCCCTTTAGAATTTGCCTTCCACCTGCCTCGGGGCTGTAAGTTGTACTTTTACGACCGCGCCAACTCGTTGGGATTTACCCACCGAGGTGTATATTCAGTGTTTAGAAGCTTAACATTCTCGTCTTCTGGAAGTTTCCTTTCAGTTCTTGGCGCTTCTACTGACGTACCAAGATAGCGTTAAATTATTAAACCCTTCTATGTTTAAATGGCTAAGGAAAGATAATGATTTTGTATCATTAATTAAAAACGCCGTAAATACGCTACTACTCGGTAGGGAATTCCCCCAGTTCGACATCAAATTTAACACGAAAAAAATAAAATAACGTATTATGATAAGAGAAGGTGCAGGTACACATGCCACCAACATTCCACTCTATACTACAGTGTTTGGACAAATTATTGTGATCACTTGTACTTATAAAAATAATGCAATTTTCTTTCAACTGTATTTATTGACGGTCACATTTTATGAACTCCAACATGTGATACATCAATAATCAATTATTATAAATTATTTAATATCTGAAATAAGATAGGCAATGATAAAAATGGAGAGCTTTTGTTTTTGTGATTTTGTGATGCCTCCTTTCACTTTGATCACTTCCATGACCCTTTTTAGCATAGTCCCATTACACTTAATAGCACTACTGACAAAACTCAATCACTTCATTCAAATTTACTCACAATTTGTGCACCAAATATTCTATAAAGCGGAAAAAATGAAACAGCTTCTAAATAATTTGTTGTGTAAGTAATGATAAAAGTGTGCATATTGCTTTACAAATGTACCAAGACCTCAAACTAGGCACCAGATGACAAAACAATTATAGGAAATCGATATAACGAACCTTCTATAGTATAATAAAGAGTATATATAAAAAGAATGTCAAGAATAGAAAAAGTAAAGTGATCATAGTAATTTGGCCACCCACTGTGCAATCCATCCTGCATAACTCGAAAACGATGCGTCCTAGCACCTTTAATACAAATTGTCATCCAAAGGGACACAGATATGTTTCTTACAAACCTTTTTAAAATTTCTTGACCCCTTTTGGAAGTTTAACTCGTATAGGTATCTCAAGTCCATGGCAGTGTGGTCAGAAATTACCTGGCTTAAAATCTAAATAATAACGAAGTAGGGGTACATACAAACTGTCAATGCACTGTGCATATTTGTGCATCACTAGTAAAACGTAATAATATTCTCTTAAAAACCGAGATTTTAGGACCTTATTGCCCTCAGGTTACTTTACTGTTGTTTCTCTACAAAGTGAGACTTTTTCGAGTTTAAATTACAATTTGAAAGTATTCTCGGCACTCCTGTTACTTGGCTAGAAAAGCAGAATCACAAAGTCTATGTAAAATTAAGTAATGTTTTTGATCATGATAATCGCAGGATCTAAATCTTTCTGTTTGTTAATAATAACAATATTAAAACGTATTAGCAATAGCAATATTAAAACGTTTCCACTCACAGAAGTGGATCTGTATGCTGTAAAGTTCAGTGGAAGGGCTGGCCGTTTGAAAATTCTTATAAGAAGCTATTTTTACTTTTGGAAACTTTTCATTTTCTTTAGGTGGTATGTTTACACAAATACTATTATTGCCAATTTTTGAAATTTGTGAATTACCGGATTAATAAGGTTCGACAATTGAAAAGTTTATGTGATTGGGACCTAAGCCAAATTATTTTGTACTCTTTGTTTACCTTATTTTTATAGTAGAGTATAATAGCATAATGCAATATCTTTTGTTGCCAAAGCCTTCTAGAGACTTTAGTTAGTGTTTTGGAGAAGTCTGTACACAGCTGTATTTATAAATGTGATTTGTAGATTATTTCACTTTTTTCTATTGCAAAATCTGTGGCTCCGATCTTTCTAATTTTCAAGCCGTCAATTGATTCAGCCTAGAACGTTATAAAACTTTTACTTGAGTATATTTTCGATGCAAAAAAGTTCACGTTTAAATCATTTATTGGCAAAGCTTAGGGAATGTATCTCCCTCAGATTTTAAAAATAATTGTGGGATTTATTAGCTGATCACCAATTTTTTTCTTTTCTCTAGGGCTTTTATCCCGCCAACAGCAGGTTCCCTTTAACGTCCCAATGGGACGCTTTTTCGACCATACACCAGACACCCCGACACTTGCGATCTTCTCAATATCGAATGTGGTCAGCAGAACGCAAGGCCCTCCGCTACACAACACATACATGAGAGACAAGCGACAAACAACCATGCCCAAGGCGGGACTCGTTTCACGACCCTTCGCACTGAAGCGTTATTACTCAAGAATGTTCTGTTTGAAAATTTCTAAAAAAGATCGTAATCCAATGTATCAAAAATTCTCATTACTGTATCAGTTCATCGGTACTTGCCAGGGTTATTCTACGGGAAACGTTCTGATTCAGAAAGGACGCTATTATGCAACGTTATCCAATGATACCTCAGGCCTTCTCGTTATGGTACATTGATGACCTTCGTCGCCTCCTCGTGCGACCTCGTGAAGTTCCGATTTTCGAAAACAAGTGACTTGCGGAGAATCGGCGCCTCCAGTCCGTGTTGCATCAGAGTGCGCAACGCCTGGACATAGCGGCGATGGAATACCGACGGAATCTTGCTTGAAGGATGCAGTGGATGTTTTGGGAGGAATGATAACGCAATTATTTGGCAGGCGTTCTGTTCGGTAGCAAAGGCGTATTAGTTCTCCTTGAGGCATATTAAAAAACTGAGTGAATATTATGGGACCATTCTCGTATGAATTCTTTGATAAGTCGCACTATCGCTTGACAACTGAATATTACCTATTTCAATTACACTATATAGGGAACAAGATTTTTACCTCCAGGAAGGTAGAGTGCGCAACATATTTAATTTTATACGTAGATAACGAATATTGCAATAAAAACTCATATCACTCATCACGTCACAATTTTTAAACATACCGTGTCACACCGTATTTTGTTATTAATTGAAATACATTTAAATTGCACCTGTAAGACATGTAGAATAAATACGCATAAAACCTATTTAAAAATAAAGTATTTGTTCAGTTCATCTATGCCACTTTCATGAGATTACAACAAAATTTGGCTTTTGTATTTTGTTTTTTTACCTTCTATATTCTAAGATTGCCATTTTTATGCCTGGATCTGGTAGTCGCCCTCAATTACGAGCAGAACTTGGTGGATGTTTTGAAAACAAGTCACTTGCACCATCGTTTTTCTACTGTGCATCAGACACAGAAAGGAATTGTTTTAGTACGTTGCCTTATCACAAGTATCCCACTGTTGGGGTGGCAGGTTTTGAATCAATGGGTGTCATGCGGAACTGTACCCTCAGTGCGCGTGAAGTTCGTGTGCAGTTTGCGTGTGTCTCAAATATATTACAGTTCTGTTTTTTTATAAAGCGAAATTCGTCATATGATCTGCAGAATTGAATCGATTCGATAAAATGCAAATCGTCATTTCACATCGACAGATGACAAATCAACCCGATAACTTATGTTACGTTTGTGGAAGATTTATACCCAAATTTCAAAGGAACAAAATAAATAAAATTACAAAACATCCGTTATAATTCTGCTGTTTGTGATTATGAAAACCATATGCTGCTACCAGTGTTGTCACCTGTATAACGAGCGTTAGGTTGTGGTTGTATGAAAAACTCAAATCATGTTATTCGTTCTACAATGTTGTGGAGAATACCAACAAACCATTTTAATGTTTGCATATTGTTGCACGAATATGCGTTTTGCATTTTTAACTTGTTTTGCCTCGTATGAAGCACACTCTAAAATTTTGTAGTAATGTAAGCGGAGTACAATGCGGAAATTGGTATTGAATTTTGTTTATTTAAAATAATAAATATGTTCATATCTTTTTAACCTTGTATAATAAAACTTTTATAATGATTTTCGAAATTAGCGTTATCGTTTCCTTTGAAATCACCTTCTTTCACCCTGGAGGTATGAAAACATTTTTTGTTGTTCCCCAGTGTTATTTTCAGATTACAAATTACATCCGACACATTCTTTGATCGCTAGATTACGTGTTATGAATTTCTCATTATTAATTAAAATTAAACTAAAATAACAATTAATTGTAAATATTCTACTTTGGATCACCCTGCATTAATCATGTTTTGTTTCATTAAAATAATTTTAACAATTATGTAATGCTAATTCAAATTTCAGAAATCGATAAGGTTTGTTTTCATTAGAATAATTTTTAACAATTTTGTAATTGTTAATTCAGATCTCGACACAATCTGCAATAAGAAATCATCATATCGAGTCGATATTGTCAGTTAAATATATTGGGTGCTATTTTACGGAAAATATAATAAAAATGTAATTAAAGATGAAATGAAAGTAACTGTAATAAAAGATTTTAAAGAACGTCTAGTTTATTGCTAATATTCTTCATACACTGACAAATACAAGTTCACGGAAGTCTTAATGTAAAGGCGTCTAACGTTGAAGGTACAGTATTAGAGAGAAAATTGGGAGCGACTCATAGGTTTTTAATTGCATTTATTCGAATGCTTTTAAGAATGTGACAGTTGTTTTCATGGATTAAAAAAAATGGAATTACAAGAAAAGCAAATAAGGAGTATTTATAAGAAAGAGTAAAGCCAGTAAACTATTTTTAAATATTTCATAGAAAGTATTGAAACCTAATAGATATCATAAATCCTACTTATAAAACATTTGACCATTTTCCTCCGAAAAGAAAATCAGAAAGTCTCTGGTTTATATTTGTATTTTGAAATAGAAAAGTGATTCCTTAATTGGCGATTTGTCTTGAAATTTAACGAAAATGTCTAAATAGGTTGTCCTAGACTTATATTTCATGGCACTTACACTTTATAGTGTAGTTTAGGAAGTAAATTACGTATCTTCAAATGAGTTTTCCCATTCACTGCGGTATCCCTTCATGGGAAGTGTATGGATTGGAATAAGGGTCTTTCACTGGATAAGTGTTCTTTAATGGCAAAATATGTATGATTTATGGAATTAGTAACAAATCAGAACAAAAGCTGTATTGCGCTGCACAGGTATGAATTAATAAATAATGTGTAGAAGATGATATTCTGATATACGCATTCTTTGTGTTCAGCGGAACAAGTCTTTCATGAAAACATTCATGTGTTACGTGTGTTTGAAAGTCATACATTTGGTTTGTTCATCACTGCTGCCGTCGCAGACTCCAGCATTTTCGAAGGAGCATTTTGAGAAATATATTATTCAGAAAGGAAAAATTATAATAAAAACTCCAGTACTCCTCGAAATTCGAAAAAATATATGAATAAATCACAACCAGCAGGGATTGTTCACTTTGTTGAGTCGATTCACACGTGGAATTTTGGCTTAAAAGAATTAAGACAACGATATATACCCAAACAACAATCCAGGCAACTATCTCTCTAAAAAACATAAGTAATGTAACTTTGTGATAAAAAATCAAACCAAGCGACAGATGACTGAGAATCAATATTACAAACTCCTTGGGTATGTAGAGAGGGTAGTAGGGGGGTAGAGGGGGTAGTAGGGGAAAGTAGTCACTTTTTGCCACCGGCATAAAGTAGACAATTTCATATGACAGAGTAATTGTGTATGAGTATATATGTACAACACACACACACACACACACACACACCACACACACACACACCACACACACACACACACACATACACATGTTCATTGCCACTAACATTTTTCATCAGTCAACACAAAATAAACACGGGTTACTTGGTCCCAATTTTTCAGTTCTTTTGTAGGTTTACTACTAAGCCATGAAAATCTTTAAAAAAGTTTACAATTTGTTTTCTATAAATCTAAGTGGTTAATGAAAAATGCTCGAGAAAGTTAGAGTAGTAAAGTATTCAGTCGAGAGTAGATATTTAACACAATGGCAAATAATTTTCTTGAAAATTAGGTTCAAGTGACACTAGTGTATGGGCTACTTGATCCCACGTGATGTTTTCGTACACAAAAGGAGAATTTCCTAGGTTTTCTGACACAAAACGGAATGTAAATATACTACAAACACGATAATTTCAATAGCTAAAAGACACTTTTTATTATCCAATATTTATCGTTAAGTGTTGGTGGATAATTAACAATAATTTCACTCAATCTCGCTCTGGAAAATAGTTTTCGAAAGTAGTGACAGCTCTACCAAACATTGATAATTAAGACTTCACAATAAATCTGATATGGAGTTCATCATCGGGAAATCCGAAATTACAGATTTTGTCAAGGTTGATACAAGACTAGCCAAGGCAACTTCATTTTCAGTAAACGCTTTTGGATAGCTCGGTTTCTGAGTGGATTTGTTCTTCGGTTCCTTTTTTCATAGTCGTTTAACTGAGTATTTTTAACGGAAGTTTTATCTTGTATCGGTGACATTTCTGCGAGTGAATTGCTATCAAAAATTCGTCAAGCCGATGGTCCGTCAAATCCGCATGTTTGGTACTTCAAGGCAAGCTGTATTATTTGATACGATCAGATTCCTGAAGAAGCAAGAGAAAACGAGTATTGTTGAAGTTACAAACATCGAAATAAAACGGTTGACGCATTAAAAGCTTTAAAAGAAAGTTCGAGTTGCTTGACACTACAATAAGCGGAAGACGATGCAGCCCTGTACCTGGAAACATCACGTACATTCAATTGCAAAAAACACTTAAAAGACGTTAAAATTGTATCCTTTCGTATCAATAAAAAATTCACGCACTAGGATCGAAACTGAATTAGCCATTTTCAAATACATCACATGACCATCTCTAACATATGCTTCTCAGGTTTGAGGGGATATTGCAAAAACTACGTCTCATGAATTTGAAATAATTCAATTTCTTTGTATTCCAACATTATATACGACCATTTTTGTTAGAAGAAATTCTTCATAATGTGACATACCAGACTGTCACACAATATTTTGATTGGAATTGGGGACAAAATGTATTAAATTCATCATAAAAAGTGTAAATGTTGAGGGCATAGGCATGCAGGCAGGGCGTTCCTTAGCAACCAAGGAAGCGGAAGTAAATAAACATAGTGCGACAAGTAACTGACAGAAGATTGTGATATAAGGGCATGTAGGATTGGTGGTAAACTGGTAATGGGGTATGACGTAGAAGGAAACTCGAGATTGTTGTGTAAAACAAGAGACAAGAATGTATGAAAGTTATCGAGGGTTGAACTTTGTAATATTGGAGAGAGGAGCTTTAGACCGTGTACCGTACACATGTACTGCAGAGGTTATTGTAAATGATAGATGTGGGACTTGGTGGAATTTTGCGGTAAATAAGTGAGCAGTAAGGACTTATAAATATTTTGTAGGCGTAATTCTATTTGGGACTTTTGAATAATTCTGGCCCCGGGAGTGCGCAAATCGGACTTGAAGAAAATACGGACGTGAGAGCAGGGAAGAGACGCTCGAGACATATCTTGTAGTTTAGGGGATAAACTTTATATTTTATCGCGTTAAAAGTTGGAGGAATTAATTAGAAGAAATAGACTTTTGTGTATCGTGGATTAAGTAAAATGATACAGTCTTGGAGTTAGTGCCCATCCGTGGCAAAGAATAGGGAAGTAAATGAAACAATTAATAAATTGAGGAGGACATCGACCCGGCAGCGGAGGGTTGAGGAGAACAAGACACAAGAGAGAACATTTGTCGGAGCGGTGGATTCTTGTTGGCCCTATCGTCCAAGAGCGCATGGATATCTAAAGTAGTAAGAATAATAGCGCTATAGACAATTTTTACGATCGGTCATGACCAAGGTGGCATTTCATGTTAAAAGAAATTAATCGATAAATAAACTTATAACGTTCTCATTCTGAAAAAGAAAAGTTGATTATCATTTCTTTAGCACCTTGTGCAATCCATAGTTTAATAATTTCTTCCCAGAAACAAATTTCAGATTCCTCGATTCTTCCGTATGGAGAGCGGATCGAATGATCATTTGCTAGGAAGAAAGTAAGTACCGGCGACGATTATTTTCGTAAAAACCCAACCGGCAGAGCTAGTAGGATAATTATTTCCCTTTAGATGTGTTTGCTGGAAATTTAAAATCGCAACCCTTTCCTGGCACCCAAAAATAATATAAATACGGAAACCGGTTGCAGAAATAATTTGACAGAAACGGAGAGCGTTTCAATAAAATTGCATCTGGCATCAATTATTATGTATTTGCCGTTTATGACAAGAAAAATCCCGTCATCACAAATTCAGCCAATATCAGTGAGAGAATTGTGAGATGGTAGTGTTAAACCGAACAAACGACTACGGTTTATTGGCAGATGTCAAATGTCCGTGGCGTCACAATAAAGTTGTTTCCATAAATTAGGTTTGGTTAAAAAATGACGTATTCAACTCCATTATAACGTTGCTTTATTGCATTCGTATAAATTTGAAAACTCGCTCCTAACGTCGCTCGTTTTCAAAACATGCATTCATGCAACAAATGTATTATAAATAGTTGTATAATACACTATTTCGCTGAGTACTAAAAGATCCATGGGTTATTCGAACTGATCAAATTAGAAAATAACATTACATTGAACCCTTAAAAACCATTTTAAAATTGTCATTAAGCTTATTCTTCTCCTCGTCCTGCTCTTACACTCCAATATTTAATGTTGGCAAACCTCAAATCTCTTTCCAGAAATATAACTGTTGCGATAATGCTTTTCACCCTCCATAATTTGTAAATATTTTATATTTTTCTACAAATTTGTAGCTTAAATGTATGATTCATAATATTTTGTTGTAAATTTTTAAAATGTTTATAACAAAATTATGTTAATGAAATGTTAATAAAAGGTTCCTTTTTGGATGATTTACAATATAGTTTTAAAGTTTTTGTTAAATTTATAAGGCAAAGTTTGCCAATTAGGAAAATAAAATTAAAAAAAGATACGATTCCCATAATGTAATAAGGGGGCTAAAACATCTCATTTTTTAGAGAATGATATTAAGAAAAATAACTCGATATTTCCTATGGGAGTTTGAAAATTCTTTTTTATGAGCTTATGACGCATCGTTTCGGAGTTGAGCTTGAAATTCAGTATTTTGTTTCATTTTTTTTATAAAATTAGTCATACAATTTTGAATCTATAAATATGTCACATTTCCAGAGTTCTGACGCTGCCAACAATTGCTCATTTACAGCATTTTGTTATGTACTCAATATAGAGTAAAAACCGCTTGCAATTCTTCGTAAAATAACGCAAAGATAATATTTTAGAGGTGCATATTCAACGAAACAATTCAGGATTTTCCTGGTACAATTGTTTTTCACTGCATTCATTTGTTTCTGTTTACATTCGCTTGTTTACCGCTAGAAATCAAAAATATGTATTTGTTGCACTTGTTCACATTGAATGGCATTGCTCAGAGATGCACGAGGTCAGAATCAGCATTACGCCATCGAATACACGAGTTTCTTGGCAGTGGGCAGTGACATCGAGCTTCCAAATGTTTACTTTCCGTGACTGTTATACTTGAGGACGTTCTCTTCAATGACAACTTCCTTGAATAGTCTAGTGAAGTTTCTGGAAGGATAATACTACATCGGTTAAATAATACATTCCTGGAATACTTACTCCAGACTAATGGTACGGTATCAGGAGACAAATATGATTTAACTTTCATTCATCAGAATAAAAATTAACTCACGTTTTCAAAAATTGAAACTTCATATTGCGCAAGTGGGCAAAAATATGTGGGAATTTCTCTTGTTGAGTTTTGTGAGTTTGTCACAAACTGCCTGCACTTTGACCTCCCGAATAGACGGATTTGTCCGTGATTCAGCAACTGTTACATTTGTTTCTCTGTTCCTTGTTTTCTAAAACTGTCGGAACTAACTTAAAATGTGCATTTCAGTATTTTTGCCTCTATGGTTACGTCAGCGCTGACGCCACGGGTTCAAAGTCCGCGTCTCAGGCGCCGAATCTGATGCAACTCGCCTACCGGCCGCCATGACACCCTCTAATTGCACCGGGGCTATTTTTAGGGGCCGTAGAGAAAGCGGGCGAGCCGGAAAACAGGTGGCGAGCACTGGGTGATGTGTTTAAACGCGTGCATATTAAATATGAGTAAATTAAAGGCCTGCCCACGGTTAGACAAGTGGCTGTGGTGGGAGTGCCGAAGCGTGGTTTCGAATTTCCTCTAAATCGTAGGTGCTTTTGCATGTCGAGGCTCTTATCTCAGAAATGAGAAATGGACATGGAATCCGCTCCTCCCATCAATTACAATGGCTCAGTGCGTGATAAAAGATGATTGGTCATATGCTCGCCGTTCTGAATCCGATAACATATTTGTACGATAATCGTTAATTTATTGGGACATGGGAAATCGTTCTACACAGCTGAAATCTGGCTCCATCAAAACAGAAATTATACTATTACCTCGTATTGTGCAACTTTGGAATAAGAGGACAATGTATATTTTAGGAAATAAAGTTGTTAATTATTAAATATACAATTATTCAGGTTTTAACTTACATCATTAGCAGATCACGAATGTGAAGGAATCTAAATAAAAAAATGTTCCTAAAACTATGGACTTCATTTACTCCTATGAAAGAGGACTCTGCTCCAAAGTTTGCTCAAAATGTGTACGTCTAACAAGAATCTTTATGAGTAAAGCAAAATGAAACTTTCTGCAGAACACTTCAATTTTTGTATTTTTACTAGTCACATTTGTACATTTGACGGTCCCATCGAAATTCCCGTTGAATCTGAACTAAAAAAAAAAAAATTTTTTTTAACTCGTCATTTTTTTACTCAATCATAAGTTTGCTCAGCATTCCACGTCCAGCATGGGCCTTTCGGAGTGCGCTTTTGGTCCACTGTGCGCGACTGGCGGCGGGGGTGGGGATGGGAACTCCGGCAGTGGCGAGGCAGCGCTGACGACTCTGGCAAGCCCCCTCGCGCCCGCTTCAGACCAACCAGCGCCCGGCCTCGCCGTATTTACTACGATAGCGTGTGGCGTTCGCGAAAGTTCTACACCACGTGAAAACAATGGCTTAGCAGGAGACAGGATTCGAGAGGAATGCCGACCAAATCTACTCATTGATTTTGAAAAACAAACTTTTACATTTCCTGCGGAAGGTAAAAGGAACGATGTGGCACATGTCTGTGCTTCATGCGTCTAAGAAGGCTGATAATCATCTATGCTCTTCTATGCGTCTAAGAAGAATATAATTATTTCTTGAAGTCGTTTGTGTTGTCAAGAAAAACATGTCAACAAAAATTATTATCAGCCCTGGAAAGAATGGCTTAGCAGGAGACAGGTTTCGAGAGGAAAGCCGACCATATCTACTCATTGATTTTGAAAAAAAAAAAACTTTTAAATTTTCTCCGGAAGGTAAAAGGAACGATGTGTCTCGTTTCTGTGCTTCATTTCTGCGTCTAAGAAGAATATAATTATTTCTTGGAGTCGTCTATATTGTGTAAATGTCAAGAAAAACATGTCACGAAAAATGATTATCAGCCTTTGCCGGCCTATCTTTATCTCTCTACTTGCAGTTCAAGTAGATTGAAAAATATCGATGGAACCGTTGGTCGCAATCAAACTGTCAATAGGGGAGACCATTCCCTTCAAGAAGTTTGTGACAATGTGACAATGTTTATAAAATGTTAATAAAGAATAAATTCGTGTGTTGCAAATCATTCTAGTTTCTATATAACTCGCATAGTTGCGATATTAAATTGTTACCATGTATTATTTTAATCCACCGCTCTTTCACTAAGCATTCCCCGCATGACTGATTATTCCAAAATAAGAACGATCGTAATATTTATAGGTACAATTATTCATTTTTAAAGTATTATATAATATATAATACATATTTATTACATTAACTGTATCATCTCTCGTATTTTGCTACAATTGTAATGGCTGGTGATATTTACTAGGATTGTCCGTTCGCTTTCTTTTACAGCACATTTACGTGCGTAAATAGATAGAAATATGATTGCGATTCAAATCAGCGAATGTTGCAAGTTGTACCTTTAATTCTTGTACAAATGAATTCTTTTTCGTATATGAGAATAACGGTAAAGGGAAAGAGTTATTTTGGACACTCTGACAGGCGCGACTGGGACACACCGTCAGAAAGAGACGTCACGGCTAATGAATTAACAGTTCAAATGGATATCCCGCTACTTATGACTAGATATATTTGGAACTTTGTGAGGTCAGAAACTTTTCTCGATAATTAGCGTTTATTCCTACGATTATAGGCATTTAATGAGAAGATCCCAACATTGACTCACAGCGTGAAAAACTGCACCCTTTCTTCAAGGAAAATCGTGTGTACAATTATCGATTGCCTTATCGATTATCGGTTGCCTTATTTCAGGACTTATTTCTACCATTGAACTTCTTATTCTTCCTTGACAAGTGTTGGGATTCAATGGCCCGTTCTGAGACTCAGAACTGCTCTGACCACCTCATTGTAGGTCTACGTACATCTCTGTAGCCCTTAGGTTTATATAAGAGATCTAACTTTGGTAGTCTATTTGGCTCCATCCTGTTTACATGCTGGAACCATTTCTGTTGGTATTTTTTTAAATTTCATTTACTACAGTTTCAATATTTAACCTTGACCTTATGTCTTCTTTTGGAACTCTGTCTTTCAAGTTATACCCAGAAGGGCTATTAAGAAATTCATTTTGGAAGCCTCTAATCTTCTTTCATCATTTTTCTCAGTGTCCGCGTTTCACTTGTGAAGCAGAATGTGGGTTAAAATATAACATAGTGAAATCTCATTAGGGTATTATTGAACAAATTATTTTTAAAACGCCTCTTCATAAAGCCATTCAACTTATTGTATTTGCTTACATTTTCTTGCAATTCAGGGTTGATGTCATTTGATATTTTGCAGCCAAGGTAAGTGAAGTTGGAAACTTGTTCAATAATTTGGTTGTTGATAACAATTTTTATTCTTCTCAAATATTTGCCTTGATCTGCCATAGCCTTATTTTTTCAACTAAATATCCTAAAATTATAACTCTGTAGCACTCGGTTAAGGCATGTTATGTTTCTTTGGATATCGTTTCCGAAATAGCCTAAAGAACTTAATCATCTGCATAAGTCAGATGTGTAATTTGTTTATTTCTGGATATTGGTATGCCTTTGGGATTTGCGGTAATCCATAGATCCATAATTTTGTTCATATGTATGTTGAAGAGGATTGGGGAAAACCACACCCTTGTTGACTTGGTTGACTTGGTCCTCGGTTGACTTTCACAAGTTCCGATATTTTGCAATCATTCACCTTAATACAAATTTCGGTATTCAGGTACACGCTTTTTATGGCATTTATCAAGTTTCCTGGAATGTAATAACTCTCTAAACCACACTATAATTTTAATCTTTCCACACTATCATAAGCTTTGCAATAATCCAGGAACAGCATGTAACTAGGCAGGTTGTATTCTCTGCGTTTCTCTAATATCTGTTTCAGAATGAAAATTGCATCACTGCAGATTTTTCCTTTTCTGAACCCATTAACCTCTTCCTGAAGAATGTTCTCCATCTCCTTGTTAAGTTTGTATTTCAATATTGAGGTATACAATTTTGAAGCTGTAGTCAAAAAGGAGATCCCACGATAATTATCACAGTCTTCTTTTGAGCCTTTTTATGTAAATCGATTATTAAGGCTTTGTTCCATTCTGCAGGTACTTTACTTTCATTCTAGAGACTGTTAAAGAATTTTAATAAGGACCTTTTCATTTGATCTCCTGCATATTGCCATCATTCCATTGGCGTATCATTCAGACCGGCGGATTGCCTATTTTTGCTTTTCTGTAGAGCTAATTCTAGCTCGTCCATTGTTATCTCTTCATTATTTCGCATTTCCTCTGTCTCCACTTCCCCAACATTGTCTGAGAATAAAAGGTTTGTATAGTGTTTAGCCCATTTTTCATCTGAGATAAAATATACCCGTGCATTATCTCGTTCGTTTTTGGACACATTTTTGAAAATGTTAAAGCCAATACTTTGAGCGCCAGTGATGTCATGCTCTAACCTTTCGAAGAAAATCTCCCAACTCCCCATTGAATAAGTTATATAAAATTGTAACTAGAATATTCTTTTGAAAACGAAGCCTAAAAATCTGTGTCCCTCAAACCATTTCGAACTTCCGATTCTGCACAATTTCATTATTTTCTTGCCCTTATTACGTAAGAAGAGCGAATATTGTAATCGTGAGCTGGAAACCGGCGAATTTTCCGCAGAAAAAAATTATTGTCGGAACCTTGTAACGAAAAATTGAATTAAATTTTGTTAATTGTGTAATAATACAAATTACATTAGTAATATTGTACTACAAATTTTTATTATGATGGATCAACATTCTGATTGGGTATTTAGTTGACCAAATAAAGAAAATAATCCACATACATATTAAAAAGTTTTATGGAGTTTATTCCAGAAGATGAACGAATTTTTCAGACAGTTTGCATACATAAAGATTCCAAGAGATTCTTCCCGGCGAAGAAATCAATTTTATAATTTTTACCGATTTTCTGACAAAATTGAAACAAAACATGATGCAAAATGGATAATGAAGAGTAGTTAAGTCCAGAGCCGTATTTGATTTAGTATTGCTCATTTTTGAGCCGAGTCAATAGATTCTGCCCGGCTTAGGTAGCTCAGGGCGTCAATCGACGTCACTACAGTACCCTGTCTGGGAGGTCCTAGGTTTCGAGTCCCGACGGTGGCAGGATTTATTATATTAACTAGAGAACTATAACGAATTCAGTCAGTCTGCTAAGAATTTTAGCGGCTGGTTGCTCTGATCGGTAGATTTACGTGGTTTCTCCGATCAACACCAGGGGAATGTCAGAGTAATGCCTTAACAAATGGGCCACCGACCGCGCACAATATTTCCTTCCTCTTCCTATTCAAATCCCTTACTTATATACATTCTAACTTGCAGTAATCTACCACAAGTGTCGGGAGATCAGTCGGGAGCTTAGAGATTGTATAATAGATTTTTTTCACCAAAGTTTGATATTTCAGGTCACAGAAAAAATCGTTCATATCTGTCGGTGTTCATGTCTGTGGATTATATCACACAAAAGTCCTTCAGTTTCATCGAAATATATTATTTTAGACCTTCATACTTTAAATATCATCTTTGATAGCCTTACAAAGACTTTCAAATACGACGAGACACGCCCAGTCGACGTAAAACATGTTCAGACAGGGTCAGCTCTCAGCTGGTCTCATTATAGCCGCAGGCCATTTCAGCCGCTTGTGCCACACACTAGTCAAAAGTCGTCGGATAAGCTATTGGAATCAGGGATACCTGATTGGGCGGAATTCCGTTTTCTGATGTCTGAAAACGGCTCTCTCTCGCGGAGCAAAAATTGACTTCTCGGAAACACATTGGCAGTAATTACAGTTAATTCAGAACACGCCTTTTACACTTAGTCATCTTTTAGAAGTAGATTCACTGCATTTTCTTTAAGCCACAAAGAATAAGCATGCCTATGTAAGCATTTCTGTAGTAATCTTTTTAAGCGCGGATATTTAAGAGGAGCAAAGGGAATGAAAATGAGAAAGTATTTAAAACATTTCATTAAAAAATGGGAACAAAAAGATAAGGTAAGTCGATACTGATGATTCTAACTTTGTTTTCTAATATTGAGATATAACTTGTTACAAAAGTATGTTTTATATAAATTATTAATTACAATGTTCACAAACAAAAAATAAAACTAATCAGCATTTCATAGGGCCACTACCAAATTTATTTTGGTACCATTTGTTATTCGAAATGAAAAAAGTGAATTTATTTAGCGAGCAAGCTAAGTCCCCGGTCAAGTATCCTAAAGTACTCTTTGACAAAAATGTACTTGAAAACCCCATGTAAATGTGGTCACAAAACAAAATTAAAATCTTCAAACTACCACCTATTATGAATTGTCGTTCATCATTGCGAATAGAACGCTGATGATTAACCTTTAAATCAGTCATAATAGCATCAATGACATACGCATGCCAAATACGGGGAGGAGTTGCACCAAGCTCTACCCACAAGCTAAGCACAGTCTAAAATAAATATCTCAGGTCAACATCATGCATCACCTCCAATCAACAAATCCGTTTAGAATTTGTCGCACCAGAATTTAAGGAGGCGGTAAAACATCTGGCCAACAATTTCTTCAACAACTTACCATACTCTACCTGATCTACAATGTTCAACGTAGATAGAAACTGACACCACATTAAATCAAGATTCCCAAAAGATACTCAAACTATCTTAACTTCTAGGAATCTCACTCTCACTCCCAACGACCTTCTTACTTACTCTATACTAGACGAAACCCTAAATTCAGAGAAGAAAACCAATCTATACTTAAGGTTAGTCACGACCGTAAAGCTATGTATGATAATGTACCTTACAAATCCTCGGAAGAAAGGAGTGTCGAACGAGAAGCAAAAACATTAAAAAAGGGGAAATATTAATTTTGATGAAAATTATGTGTAGAGTTTAACAGACGTTGTTCATGGAAAGACGGACTGAAAGACACGTTTTGCCTTAAATCGGTAACACGAATTCAAAAACGTTCATTCTGACTACAGAACGTATTCGAGAAAGTAATTTTCCACGTACACGAGCAAGAATAATCCACTAGATATCAGGGACCTACAATACGATTATTTTTGTCGAAAAATCACAGTTATTTGCATTACATAACTTTTTTATACTATGTATGTAGCATGTGGGGAAGTAAAAATGAAAGTAAACTAATATAATATTAAGATACGCCATTTCAAAAATTGCAAGCCTGAATCGGAGATATCTGCAGTTTTTGTAATTGTTACCTTGGAGTTTCATATGATCCTGTGTCGCATGACAAACCAACACGAAGTGGATTCTGACCCAAACGACACTTCAGACTAATGAACATTTGAAAATCCAAGGTAATTTTAGAGTACTTTCATATACAAAAAGAAACTACGGGCAACACCAACCGGATGTGGTAATTAATAACAATTGTGTTGATATCATTTCAATTCCCCCAGTCTGACGAGGTTATTCTTAAAACAAATTCCCAAATGATAGTTATCTTAAACTGTGATAAAAATATATTTATTTAATTTCAAGAATAGGCGACCCCCAATTTTGAAAAGAGGAATTAAAGAAAATCGTTTAAAGCACATACCAGATATATTTTCTAAATTTACAAATTCAAACCTCATTTGGCCAGTTACAGATAACACTTAACCTTCCTCACCATTGGTCCACAGAATCTGAGGTGGAACTGCCACTGTCATTGTAATTTTGCTCTTCCTCCTAAAGTAGAACGTTTTCATTCCCATCTAATCCATTATTTCAAAATACTTCTTAAAGTCGCTTATAATTGATTCACTGGATATGCATGCCCACGCCGTCTCGATTCATAACGAAATTAGAAACAGTGAAGGCTTCTTTAACTTCTCAAAAGGGTTTGACCAATAGACTGCTGCACACTTGTAGTTTCGAAGTCATTCCTCCTGGAATAACAAGATGGTCGGTATTTAATTAACGAATTTCTTGTTTCTCTGGCGATGTGAGATGCTGCTTAAATGCATAAAGGATCAGCATTCCACGATTCTTTAGAAGAAACCTAGCCTCCTGTCCCAGGCTGTGCGAAGCCAATCTAAAACCAGCTGATTCGCCATCCAACCTTTTTTCGTTGCAACGAACTATGACACCGAGCGGCAGCTTTTCCTTTGTCATGGTTTTACAGTTAAGGATGGTGTGGGGCCGCATGTTAGTTCCATCAGCAAGGACACACAACATCACAGTGATTAGCGATTTCTCGTTGCCCATAGAACGAACCAACACATTTTTGGCACCTTTCACTAAGAGAGATGGCTCAGGGCATCAACTGGTGTCACTGCTGTCCCTCTGACTGGAAGATTCCAGATTCGAGTCCCGACGGTGGCAGGATTTTCGACACTAGCTTGTCAGCTAAGTCGAATTCAGTCGCTGTTTGGAGGAGAATTCTAGAAGTCGGCTGCTCTGCTCGGTATTTTCTATGGTTTCTCTGATCAACCTGAAGATCGCGGATGCCATTGATCTGGACGAGATTCAGTAAAAATGGAACTTGGAATGGATACTGGTCACCGTTCAAGAAGACCGGATACACGAAAGGAAATGACTAAACAGGGGAAATATTAAATTATCTTTTGTAGGAAGATCAAGTTTTCTAATAAGTTAAGAATTTCTGTATTAGGATTTAAGAATGATAATGGCCATGCATGCAAGGGGAAGGACTTCGAAACAAAACAGCACACAATAATAACGAGGGTTTCATGATAATGTAAAGTTTTTTTTTGTCTCTTTGAAAATTGTTGTACGTAATTGACTGTTACGTTTAGAAGTAATAGTAAGTTTTGCAGCAGAATACAGATGGAAATGTTGTAAACTTGAAGTATTATTATTCCTGGATAATAGCAGAGAGTTCCCAATCCCACGTGAGGAGAAACAAAATTAACTTACGTAAATTTGTCATCACCGAATCTCTGTAAAGACGGTCTATCGGACCCACTAATAAATTTTATCATAACAGGGAAGTTTCGGTACACCCTTCAAGCAATTGTTGGATGAAAGATTAAATAGAAAATTAGACAGAATAAGCAAATAGTAAGAAAACCAGGCACATACCTCCGCCTGAGTATCCTTAAAATAAATTAAAGATATCTTGTACCTACTACCTCTTTGTAGTATGACACTGTACTTTCCTGCGAAATTCGTGGAATCTACAAGAAATACTTACCGGAACAATCGCCTGGTGATAGTGCCACAACATTCACTAAGTGTTATCGCACAATAATTCTCGGAAGGAATGTGTACGTACTTAAGAGGTATGCTTGGAAAATGCTGAAGATAAATAGAAATATCGTGGTGTTTCCGTTTAGTGGTAATTGTTCTGTAAAGGAAAATAATAATCCACATCATGATGTAAATTAAATTGAGACGTTGTTTTGTCGTATACATTTATTTTAGCATAAAGCTTTTTTCGGCCGCATTGCGGCCATCTTCAGTGCTAATAATAATAATAATAATAATAATAATAATAACAACAACATTAATATAAATTAATATAGGATATTATTATGAATAAAATTAGAATTTAAGTTAATAAAAAATTGGAATATATATAAACATAATTTTGAAAAGAGAGTACAAATAAAAGATGTACTAAGTGAAGAAAATTAAATGAAATACAAATAATGTTGGCAATAAATAAGTGAATAAATAAATTCAAATAATGCTACCCATTTCCTACCATCCACATCATGAGTCTCGATTGCAAGACACGACCCCATGTTTTTCGGCGGGAAATTGAGGAGGAAAATAACGTCTTGAGTTCAGATATATACGTAGTTTTGGTGAAATGTTCTATTTCAGTATCAAGTTCTTGGAGTGTTATCAGTTTTTGCGGGAATTTGTAGTAGTCCTTTATCAGGTTGTTGATTTTTTCTTAGTTGTTATATCCTCTCTGTATTGTCAGACTCTTTGGACATCTGTGGCAATAGTGATGTAATCACTGGGCATTGATCAGTCGCGTCTACTTCGACGCAACGCGTCTCCAAGCCCCTTGGGGGACGTTGAGCGCTTTGCGCTTTTAGGAGTAATCCTCCCATTACTGCGTTTGTTTTATGGAGTAATCCCCCGTTAACATTGTCACGTCTCGTCGTAGTCGGTTGTCAAGAGGACCGCCAGGTAGCATCTCCGCGTACGCGCCTCCTACCGCGCGCTCCTGCGTCACTACCCAGCGGCCAGAATTAGGAAGGAATAAGGATAGGGTTAGGGTTTAGGACACTTCACAGGGGTTGGACTAGCCCTTGTGAAGCAGCCGAGCTCGTTTTGTTGGAACAAATTTCACATGAGATTCGACGGGAATCGAACCCGGATCTCAGTGGTGAAAGTTTTGCGACTTTGCCACGAGTACTAGTACAGTCTAGATTTGACAAAATAATTTAGTAGAGCGGAAAGTTAATTTTATTTGTTAGTGTGATATCGATGATATCTGGGGTGATAGTTGGGGGTGATAGGCATCTTCTGGTTCGTTTAGACCCATTATTGCCACACTGTTAGAGTATCGAAAAATTGAGAAAATGGAAATATTGTCGTGTAGACGCCGATAGGTAGCAGTTGGAAAGTGCGTGAGGCAATACCGAAAATCATTCTATACTCGTTTTTTTAACGTGACATCTCAAGGTCAAGCGTGAAAGAGGGAGAGGGAATACAGACTCCGACGAAGAAATGCAACGTCACTACAGCTCCTATTTTTTACGGCTCCCTATTGGAGTTTGTCTTCTTTCCCGCGTGACCTTGAGATGCCATGTTAATAAATCCAAGTATACTGCTTTTCACGTTGTGAATGGACAATGTGTCTTCTGGAGATTCCGCGCATTGTTGCCGACGCGACACGTTCGTTTGCCCGCTTGCTGCAGAATCCTCAAAATCACGGCTACCTTCTCAATACATGCATCTACTGAAAAAAAAGTTTATTTACACACTTACTATTATTATTATTATTATTATTATTATTATTGTTTTCATTTTCTCATCTTATTGGCACATTTGAATGAATTGCACAGGTATACAGAATCAAAGCACAATACATCAATTTTTAAAAGGAATTTATAATACATTGTTTCCCATGAATTTTCCGCATTATTCTTGTTGTTGAAATAACAACTGCCTTCTGCATGGGTTTGTACAGGTCTTCATTCAAACGCAGTTGCTTAAGGCCCCACATCAGACTCCTAGGGATGACTCCGGTGCTTGAAACAATTATCGGGGTAATGTTGACTGTTTTCATATTCCACTGTTTCTCAACGGGTTCAAGAAGATTTGCATATTTACTGATTTTTTCAGTGTATTTGCTTTGAATGTTGCCAGTATTTGGGACAGAAACATCAATAAGCATGACATGTTTCTCACACTTGTTAATCACAACCAAATCTCGTCTGTTGTGAATCACTGTCTGGTCTGTTAAGATAGTCCTATCCCAATACAAGCGCCACTCTTCATTCTCCAGAACCCTCACAGGTTGGTTCTTCAAGTACGGTCCCTTATCTTCAGTCAGAAGACGACATTTCTGAGCCAACGCTTGATGTAAAATTTTGGCCACCGAATCATGTCGCTATTTATCCTCGGTGCCTACCAAATGTGTACAACCCGAGGTAACATGATGAATTGATTCCACTGTTGGACAACCATAACGACATAACTCATTCTGCACATTGCTATCTCTAACAATTCCCTTCAAGTATTTACGCGTTGGAATAACTTGATCCTGAATAGCCAACATAAACCTTTCAGTTTCTGGAAATATCTGTCCTGATATAAGCCAGTAGTTCGATGCTTTCAAATCGACATTCTTGGCTCATCTCATGTGGATGTCTTCCATGAAGAGCTTTGGCCATCCATAAATCTCTCTTTTGGCCGTCATTGCATGAGAAGTCCGCAACATCCTGTCTCGACAGCTCTATCGGAGTATAGACATCTGCTTCACTTGCTGAAAAAGTTGGTTTCCAATGTCTGTGAGTCCTCTTCCACCCATATTTCTCGGTATTTATACGTTCGGCTGCAGATTTTGGATGGTGCATGCGTGCTTTCGTCATTAAAACTCTCATTTTCCGTTGTAAGTTCTCAATGTCAGTTTTGCTCCACTTAATAATGCCAAATGAGTAGTTTAAGACTGGAACAGCAAAGGTTTTAATAGCTTTTATGATATTTCTTCCATTCAACTTTGTTTTCAGGAGCTTTCGGGTTCTTCGGAAGAATTCCTCTGCAAGTTCATCTTTCATTTTACCTTGGTCAATGTGCCTTGCCTGTCTCACTCCCAGGTATCTCTGTACGTTTCCTCAGCAGACATCGCTTGTATCAACTGTTTATTTTCAAGTTCAAAGGCTCCCTCTTCGAGCTTTCCTTTTACAATATTCAATGTTCGACATTTTTCCAGGCCAAACTCCATTTTAATACTTTTTGAAAATGATTCCACAATACTCAATAGTTGTTGAAGTTGAGATTTTGTCAAAGCATATATCTCCAAATCATCCATATATAAAAGGTGATTTATGCGATACATCATTCTTGCTCCCAATTTAATTCCAAATCCACATTTAGTGGAATTCAAGAGATTAGATAGCGGATTCATACAGATGACAAACCAGAGGGGACTTAGTGAGTCTCCCTGAAAAATACCTCTTCGCACATTGATTGTATCAATTATTATTATTATTATTATTATTATTATTATTATTATTATTATTATTATTATTATTATTATTATTATTATTATTATTACAGATGTTATATTTTTTACTGGCGTAAATATCTAATACACATGGACCCGTTACACGGATTCTCTTATAAAATAAAAAAAACGTAAATTGTTGATTGTGCCGGCAAATATTGATTAATTAATTTACGCTATAAACGATTACGCAGACCTACGACCAAACAACTTTTTGTGTGTTTTCACTTAATTCTTATCATTTTAAGTGTGCTGATTCCAAAAAACAATATTAAAAATGCCGTATCATCCACCATTCGTTCACATTTTAACACTTTTTTCTGTATAGCCACGCAAATTCATCTCTGAGTCTCTTCATCTCTGAGAAATGGCTTAACAAAGGAGAAAGCTGAACGGCTTGGCTCCATACTCAAGGAAAAGAACTTGTTAGTTGCTGGAACTTCAATTTATGTGTCTAGGAGAATAGAGTAGAAGTTTGCTCATTTTTTTAACTAGAACCGGATTTAGTATATTGCTCGAATATTGTCGGTATGGTAAATGAGTTCGGAATTGAATACAAAAAAGAAGAATGGAGGCTGTTTATCGATTCCCCTAAAAATAGTTTTAACAAATGGCAACACTGGTGCATCATTACCTACTGGTTCATGAATGTGTGTGTCATGAAGAAGCGTTACGAAAACCTTAGTGTAGTGCTAGAGAAAATAAACTACTGTGCTCCTGGATGGATGAATATATTTGTATGGATGTTTTAAGGGCACCTTGTAAGTACATTGGGCGAAAATATATCGATTTTCGATTTTAATGTAATTTTGATAGAGTGAAATCTGATCTTTCGTAATCATCGGTTTGTTGCCTAATTCAAATTAAAATGGATTTAAATGCCTATTTAAATATTCACATGCGCTCGGTTGACTCTGACCGGCACGCCTATTTTTGTGAGTACCGAAATTTCGTAATAGTTTTTTAGGAAAACATTTGTTTCAGTTGAAATGATAGTAACACAGTTTGTTGTGGTGACGTTGGCGGTGAAACCAAAATGTGAACGAAGTATTAAATAATGTTTTCATTTTTTTTATTTTATTTATATTTTTTTGGTCAAGGGTCCCAATTCAGTGTTTGTAGGAACATAAGTACTCTCTGTTGGTGAATATGACAGTGTTTTAATGTTTAATGATAGAAATATTGGAAGAGTTAAAGTTCTACAGAAATTGGGAATCAAACCAGGAAAGAAAATGATCATCCTGTGTCAAGTAATTGATAATCAAACAATTGCCTTGAGGGACAAAGACTACCAATTATTGACTGAAATTGCTTTAAAAGACGAAAAAAAGAAAGCATAAGCAATTTGATGAAGACAGTAATTATATAGAATATGGCACTGGAATGCATTGTGCAACTACCATAAACTTTACTAGCTGTTTTCCGTAACTTCATTTTTTTCAATTTATGTTCCTGTTTCTCATAAACTATTGTTAGCAAATTAATGAAATTTAAACCACTTAATTGATTGTTCTGGTTAGACTGACATTTTTTCATTGTAATCTTATTATTAAAAAATTTCTTAATAGATATATGTTAAAAAATGTATGCACAATTATTTAAATTTAAAAATATAAACTTTTTAGTTTTATGAATGTAAGAAAGTTACAAAAACGTCCAGAAATGTAAAACTGTGGAAACAATAACTGTACAAAATTTCATTGCTGTATCTTTTATAGTTGTTTACAAACATTAGTCTATAATGGTAGAGATAGGCCTTACAAGGAGCCCTTAACGGTCTCAAGAAAAAGGCGTTTAAAAAGTCGGTTCTACAGAAATCCAGCGTTTTCGTGATTTTATTTAAAACATATATGAATAACACATTTTTCATGATTACCATCGTCTTCCTCGTCAATTTCTCTACATGGGTATATTTTTTCTACTTACTTTTGCAACAATGCACGAGATTATTCGGTAAGAATAACGTTGTCCATTAGAACCCATTGTGCCTTCACAACGTGAAAATTAGTATAGTTAGAAAAATAGTGCGAAAAAGTATGTGCCATTCTCAAGCACCACAAGTTCTGCACTTTAATTGAAGTCATCAAGAACTGTTACTGATATATGAAATAGCATTAGCCATGTTCCCAATGTTAAAGTTTTTTGTTTTTTGGAGAACGTAGCAAGATCTTCAGCGGGGAAAACGTCCCACTAAACCGGACATAACAGGAAATATCCAACCTTGAAGGAAATGAAAGTCCCTACGTCTTGGCATGACAACGCGTCACCACAATATTGTGTAATGGCATGCAAGATACAAATCTGCAGAACATTGTTTATAACTTCGTGGAACTTCTGATTTAGTGGATTATTTGATACCTACTTTCGTCTTCCATAAATGGTTCTCGCTATATCCATTATTTCCACCATGGTTCTCGCTATAAAACTAAATATTATTTTATTTCTTGATCCCTATGGTTTGACTGCGCATACGTGACCGAGTTCAATATTTCGATTGCTGATGAACCTTCGTATTTTCAAGAAAGGGTTCACGATCCATGTGGCTTATCATTAACGAATAACCCTGGCATTCTTCAAATTTTGAAATTATGTAAAAATTTAAGATTGCCTTAAAATCTTAAAACAAAACTACCAAAAATGAACAAAAATTGAAGTATATTGTGATAGGCCAAGAACCCTGGGCTTAGTTTTAATGATAGAATCGGCATCCAGCGTCAGGAATAATTGCATTGTTTGCAAACTCAAAAGTCAAAGAATACGCGTTATTAGGGCAACCGATCAACAAAATGTAATATTCCATGCTTGGTGTCATAATGCATTGGCCGCGGCCCCGAACACATTATATGAAGAAGGTTTGGAGAGGGATTTGATATCCGTGATCTTTTAGAAGGGCGCTAGGATTCATTCTCTAGAAAAATATTGAAGCGAACCCACCTAAGCGGTTGGTGAGGTGCGAACGGATTTTCAGCATAGGTTGAGTATTATGTAAATGATAGGAAGGTCGGAATTCATGATTAATTTGAGGTTTGAGAGCTTGCTATTGTTAAAATGTAGAATTAAATTGGAATTGGAATTTTATTAATGTAGTAGTTAGAATTTCCGATTAAAATAATCTCCGTGTTTCGAGGGGATGTGTATTAGGGTAGCTCCGTAGATAGCAGGATTCATCAATTACTAGCTGAATATAGTCAGTCGCGAGGTGTTTCATACGAAACACAGATAGGGAAAGTCGCGACCGCATATTAATTTTGTACGAAATATTAAGTCCCATTAATAGCAAATCGTTGAGAACATTCTGGAACATTTTAAGTTTAGGCAAGGTCGCGAGAATCGGTATAACAAGAATTCCATGGACGACATTCTGCTAGTCAGCCGAGAAGTCATCTATAAAGATTTTATAATAAGCTTACAAACTTATATTCAAACCCGTACGGTGTTGTAATATTTCACATTGAAAATAATTCTCATGAAATCAAAAGAATTCGTAACATATGTAAGAATAAATGTTACATTTTTATTGTTGAAAAAGGCTGATATTTTATATTAGTTGCCATCAATCTCATAATTGGTTTCAGTCAGTAGAATTTCCAGGAATCGTGATTCTGGATAGAATAACACGTCCACATGCAACAGACAAGAAGTAATATGTTGTGTGTCAAACCCATGATTAATTTGGAAGTAAATTTAATAAATTAGTGTTAACATTGAGAGAGTTTGTGAGCATAGCAGGGCAACAGTAGAAATAACAATATTAACAATAGCTGGGGTAGTAATTACCCTTCACAGTATTAAATATTTGTTGAAATAGTATCCAGATTTGACAATAGTAAAAATATCACAGAAGAGACGGAAAGGAATTTCACAAATAGCTAGCCCCACGCGGAGCGTGACGAGAAAGGAATTTTCACAATATTCGTAACTTTATTAGCAGCGGAGTATTTTGCACTCGTCATACAGCGATGATGTCAGGATTAAACAGCTTTTGAAAATGTCTTGTTCGTAAAATATTACGAACAAAATACCTTTTACAATACGGATGTACCATACCTCACACATGCTTCATCATTAAAAGTAAGTTAAGCAAGTTCTTATTTTGCACAAAAAAGAGTAATGCTTGCATTCTTTTTTTACCCTTAAAGTGCAGGAAGATTCGGGAAGAGTGATGAATCAGATATAACAAAGCGCCAATCATCACTGTCTCCGCGAATTATTTCCACCGTTCTGCCTTGAGAGGAAAGAAAAGGTCGTGAGCATCAGCATTCAGATCATTAGACGCTCAAGATTACGATCGCTGTCGGCGGAGAGCAGGCACACGACATACGGCGGTAAGCGGCAAAGCATTGCCACCAATGGCGAAATGACTAAGCACCAAATACATTTATACGAGGTGATAATGATCAGGACTAGTATTCTAAATACCTGCTTGTAAATAAAATGGCGATGTTGATGCTAAAGACGTGTAGAGGAAACTCAGCGGGGTTAATGAACTTATTGAGTTCGAGGGTGTTACAAAAGCATACAGTGAAATCTCTCTGAAAGACCACCACTATTCAAGGATCACCTCTCTCAATGACCAATTTATTTTTGTAAGGAACTCTGAAACCCAAATATTGCAAACAAATTATACCCCTCTCTACAAACCACCACTCTCCCGGACCAGCTACCGGAAGTGGTGGCACAGTGCATCAACTGATGTCACTGCAATGCCTCTGACCGGGAGGTCCTAGAGTCGAGTCCCGACGGCGGCAGGGTTTTCGACACTAACATTTCAGCTAGGTCGAATTCAGTCGCTGTCTGGAGGAGAATTCTAGCGGTCGGGTGCTTTGATCGGTAGTTTTCCAAGGTTTCTCCGATCAAGACCAGGTGAATGTCGGAGTTGTATCCTAACAAACGGACCACGCGCGATCTTTCCTTCCTCTTCCTTGTCCTATCCTCACTCCTTACACACACTTATATTTCATGCACTACACTACCACACATGCCGGGAGATCGGTCGCGGACTTAGAACGTGTCCCAGCTGGGGCGGTGCCCCGATGTTGGGATATAGCTGGTTTGAGAAAATCCCGCTAGTCGACGGTAGGTCGCCGGATCTCACCATCGAGTGGGGAAAAATCACCTCCACCTCCCGATGAAAAACATGCACTATACGTATGGGACTAATGACCTCAGTAGTTGAGCCTCCGGGAATCACTAACAATCAATCGGACCAGCTCCATATTAGCAATTTTCTCTAATTTACTCCTGTTAAGAGACGAGCATTAAGATAATTGTAAGTATACAGAATGCCTAATTTCTTGTAGTTAAACTGAAAATTGGCGACGTTTTAAAAAAGCATTCGTGCGCCATGTCCAGTGCCTTAGCTTCATTCTTGAGGATATGAGAGATCGGGGAATTCCGGGAATCAAGTGACAATAAATCATGCATACTCGTATAGTATCAACGCTACTCGCTCCACTTCAGTTTCATATCTTCTAATGAGCCAGCTGTCGGGAAAGTGGCTTAACGATTGATTCTTAGATTTAACAGAGCCTTCCTTACCGTATGTCTCCGAAAGGACATTGGTGCAGTATAATATATCGAAATTAATGTCGTAAGTCAAAGTTAGTAACATGTCCCGTAACACGCCAGTGTTGTGTTGCCTCAAGCATCCCAGGGGCCCAGGGCTCAGCCTAGATCCATCACATGGAGTTTTTTAAAATTGTTTTTTAATTGTGCAAAAAGGGCGGGAAGGGCTGCTTTTCAGCTCCTACTACATAGAATGTGTTAAGCATACTCAAATGACAAGTGTCTCCACAAGGACATGGAGGTTCTTTTCCGATTGATAACTATTGAGTGTATGTGAAGAAGATATATTAGTAGCATTTAAAAAACGTATCAAATAATTTTTAAAAAGGATTTACGTTAAAAATCCAAAATTACAGAATAAAAATGTTTTATTTTTCATCATTTGTGTTCATATATTAAATATGTTTCATAAATATTCGATGTCTTGAAATAATAGAAAATTTTTGTAAAAGAAGATTCCCCTATTTAGCTACTGCCCATCTAAAAGACCTCTTTTTACACGGAACCGACATTGGATGCTAAAAATCCAAACAGGTTTCATTGCATTTGTAAAAATCTAAAATAAAAATCTAGAAAAAATATAATTTCTTGTGTCATGACTATCCCTGGAATATCATATGACAAAATAAAAAGAGGAGCGTCATTTATAAAAACCTATTTGTCCAGGGACTTTTCGTGGGAATGATGATTCGTGGTGCTTTTGTTTATTCCAAAAGTAATTATTTCAACGGCTCTGCACAAAGGCAAGTGTATTTATTCTGCCTGGTAATGGAACTTGAGCTGAAAAATAAACAAGGGACCTCAATACCAAAGGCCGAATTATTACGAATAAGCAGACTTCTCATAATACCTCTGTTCAAAATAAATTTATTTTTTCTTTCCCTTATGCCTTTAATATTGACTGATTTTTAACCTTTAAATTGGCGAGTAAAACTTAACTGCAGGAAGACATTATTTACTCATAAATTAGGAAGAGAAAAAACAGTATATAATTCTTGGTTTCCAATCCTAGGTTCCTGAATATTTATCGTATCTCACGAGATACGTTGCCAAGTTCCCGGAATAATGTGAATGTATCTTGAGAGATACAGTGCAAATAATACGAATTCTTTGTAAGTAATCATATATTAATTATATATTCAATGGGCAGAATTTCTTTTATTTATTTACCGCATTTTGGGCAAAAAATCTTAAATTTCATATCACACTTTCATATTAGTTTGTCTTGTCGACTAATACTGTTCTTATCATTCCTCTTATTTAACACACACACGTAGACACACACACACACACACACACACACACACACACACACACACACACACACACAAAAATATATATATATATATATATATATATATATATTGTGACGTCACGGGATTAGACAACCCCATAACGCCACCATCAGCTACGGAAAGAAGCCCACGAACAGACAGGACTAGGGTACGCGGTGGAGCGATGTAAATGCGCCATCTGCCCACAGCTTTTCGAACTATGACGCCCGAACTAGTGAATAATGTTTTTTCCGGGAGGTCACGAAAGGAGGAGAATATTCACCCCTCCAAAATTTCCCCAGGCGCGAGTACCATAAGTATCGCGGCGCGCCTCGGAGGAACTTTTCTTGACTGCAGAAGCGACGGCGACTACACTGAGCTCTCTTCGATTGCAACAGCGACGGCGATTGTAACTTGATAGCATAGGAGTTTATTTTAACTTGGTAGTTAAAAGTTAGCTTGAGAAGCGTATCTTCGAAAGTGAGGTAATTAAGAAATAGAGTGCACAAGCATTCGTCGCATTCACAATATTTGATAGAGCAAGCGAAGTGACTGTTTGACGTCGAAATAATTTCAAATTTGTAAAATTCGTGCAGAAGGACATTAACTAAATCCAGCATCTCATATTGCACGCTGAGACCACACATGCCTAAAGTGCGGTAGGCCGGCCGAGCATTTAAGCATAACTTCAGCAACATTAATAATTTCGAGGCTGGAAGCGCGAACAAACTTGTACGAGGCGCAGTAGAAAAGGACGACCCCAGGAAGAGCGAAGCGTAGGTGAGAAAGATTTGGACTGGAACGAAAATCGTGCGAATCCGGAACGGGAGAAGCGTGTGGAAATTGGAGGCTTGGCGGAGTTCGAGCGAAGGAAACAGCTATCGTCGTGGGACAGCAAGCGAAGACGAGTGGCAACGCGGGCGAGCGGCAGAAAATCCCAAGGTTACCTACAGGCGAGCGATGCGGAGCTGTTGAGGTAAAGGAACTGGCAACGTTTATGCGGCGATCAGTTGGGGAAAGAGGATAGCGGTAAATACACGACAATTAGTGTTAAAAGTGGGTGAAAAGTCTAGAATAGGGGGGAGAAGTATTTCGAACGATGTGAGTGGCAGTTTCAAGTTCATTTACTGCACGTGTCATTAAATTCATTCAAAGAGGCCAAACCTTGTACAATTTTACTTAAATAATTCATGATTTTCATGTTGTACAGTTGATATTATCTGGAAAGGTCAGTTTGTTGTATTGTGTTAAAAGTAATTGCTTTTTGTGATATGTAAAAGGGTCAGATTTAAGTAACGTGAATGCTACGTTTTATTCTGTGTTATAGTGAGTGCGAAGCCCAAGGGTCGCACCTGTGAACGGGATTCCTTGAAACAAGTGTGAAATTCATTTTAAAAGCCGGGCACGAAAAACTAGAAGCTAAAAGAGTAAAATTATTTGGTAGTGGAAAAACTCAGAAAGGAGAGCATGGCTGAAGACATACAAAGGAAACTGGTCTCGAAACTTCAACCCCAATAGAGCCAAATCTATCGGAAGTCAATTGTATTGTCGCCAGTACCCTTTGTTTAACAGAGTGATTCTACGTCTAAAAATGAGACTCTGTTTTCTAGATACTGATTTCTACTCAAGCTAGAATTAATACATTTGACTATCTAATATATATATATATATATATATATATATATATATATATATATAGAGAGAGAGAGAGAGAGAGAGAAATGCCAACTAACAAATAAGCAAATAATTTCATAATAATAAGCAAAAAGACTAAAACTATTGTGCGAAGATAATTATATTTAGTGTTCGAAATGCCGGAGAAATTCTTTGTTCTTGCTATTAACAACAGCAGTCAACAGAGTGCCACACTACATTACATACGAAAGAGATATTCTGTGAGACACGGAATAAACGGAAAAAAAATTCCTCTTTTTCGTGGTAGATATAGAGTCCCAAAACTATGTATCTTTGAGTCACAAAAACTAGTTTGTGTAAGTTTCGAAGTGAAGTGTTATTAGCAAGATTCAGGATATCATATCCATTCCCATTTAGCCTATCTATTATTTGCAACGTACGAGAGATGTGCTACAGAAATCTCTTGATTGTAAACCACTCAAACGTAACTGACAGGTGAAAGACAAAATGCAGTTTACGATAAAAAATAAACTAGTTATGCTAAAACGGCACGTACTTAGTAATAGTTATGTAATACTTCATACCAAAAATTCTCTCCGAATCAACACATCTCGGCCATCATTTTTTGTAGAACCCATTACAAACCGTAGAACATTAGGTGCGAAAACTATATATTTTCAAACAAATATCAACACGAACTCGGCAATTATAACTGCTTTTCATACAGCTAAATCATGTTACAACAATGAGCTGTAATTCACAAAGTTCGTGTGCCGAGTCACGACTAGGAATGCCTTTGTTGCATTCCAATCTGATATTCCTTCAAGGCCAGCAATTTTTCTATCATATATTTCAAAAACGTTTTAAATAGTTTCTAAAATATTCCCTTGTAAACGTATAATAAAAGTTCGAAAATTAAAAAGCAAAAAGGAATATAAAATAATACATAGATTTTAACTTACGTAACATCCAAGTGCCTGGAATATTACACAAAAAGTAACCACACTGTCAAAAAATTCAACTTGACCTTTTTTGAAGATTTTTTTATGAACACATTTCATTAAGAAACAAATACTGCAGAATGGCACTGACTTTCTCGTATTAGTTTTCTATTTTCTTTGGTCTGGGCTAGCTATTCGGACTTGCCATACTCTTGACACCTGCCAACAATCGCCGCCCCAAGGACATTTTTTGCGAAATTTCTCAATTTTTCGGTTTCCTAATTGTAGAACGGAAATACACTTGAAAACTTTTAAAGAAGAATAAAAACTCGATCTACATGGCAATTTTTATAGAAAAATGTGAAGCCTTTTTCAAGAAAATGGTGTTTAAGCTGTAGTGAAAATGCGAAATTTGAAGTTACTTTTCAAAGAAAATTTTTGAGTTTACGAACAACTTGATAATAGTCATTTGAAGCACTTTGACTCATAAATGCAATGGTGTTTACAAATTGATGGAAATGTGCAAATGAAAGGCGTGAGAGAAATTCCAGAAAATTGCATTTGTATATTTTTTGGAAAAACAAAAACCCAAAATAATTTAATGTCGTATTAAACGTGCAATTAGCACAATAATACAAAACGTTTGAAAAAAATTTGGAGCCATTTTTTAGAATAAAGGCTTTGAACTTTTCTGAAAATTCGGAATTTTGAGCTCATTTCCAGACAAATCTGTTAAATTTTCGAGAATATTTATAAGACATTATTTAAAGCGCATGTACTCACAAATACAATGTGAGCAAATCGCCGCTTATGTAAATATTAACGATTTTGGAAAACAAAATAATACATCAATATGGCGTTTATCTCATCTTATAAAGTACATTCAGTACTATTTCTATCAAACGTTGAAGAAAAATTATGAATCGTTTTCAAGAAAATCTTGTTTTTGTTATTTTTCAATATTGGCACGCAATATAGCGCGAAGGCTACTAAAATTTTGAAAAAAATTTACATGACCCCTAATGACAGAACCAAATACCAAGAAAAAAATTACTTGAATGACAGATCTTATTCTTCAATTTTGTGGTTGTAGGAATACGCCGGAAAAAATTCAAACTTTTTAAATTTTTGAAAATTCAGAGCTAACAGTAAAAACGGACCTCTGTCTCTTATCAAGTGTATTTTACTCTATACTTTCAAAAAAATTTAAATTTTGGAGTTATTAGTGAGAAAATTTTTAAAATGTCCCTGAGACATTCTGTAAAGTACCTCGAAAATTCAAAGCAATTTTGTTTTCAAAATCTCTTAATTTACGTAGGATCAAAATGAGTGGGGAATATTAATTTTGATCAAAATTATAGGAATAATATAGGTAATTCTGTTCATATAGGATTGGCATTCCTGGCATTTCGACGGAGTAACGGACTTCCAGACTGACGGATTTTCGGACTGATAGACGTTCGGACCGACGGACTTTCAGATCGACGGACGTTCGGGCCGACGCACGCTCGGCCCCACCGTCTGACGGAGGGGGCGGACTTTTAGCAAAAAACGTTTTTCCAATATCAGGGACCCCCAAAACGTTTATTTCTGTTGAAATCTCGAAATCGTCTTTCGGCAACAATACATAACTTTCTCCGTACAAGATATATTCCCCCGTACTTCTTTTTTAATAGTTTTTATTATCCTTGTTCGACATTATTATGTCTTTCAAGGGTTTTTATCATACATAGTATATACAATTTTGTTTTAAGTACATTTCATCAACATGTACAATGCTTGAAAGACAGTAATATTTACAATATAAGACAATAACAACTAAGGATACCCAGGAAGGGTCCTCCAGAAAAATACAATACAATATTTGATTAAAAAACAAAATTATTTAATATAGAAATGTTGGAACCTGCTTTACAGCTAATTAAGGAGGATGTAGTAGGTCTTTAGAATAACTTGTTTTTATTCGCGGAAACTGATTGACAGATTTACTTTTTACTATGTGTTTTAAGTAATTTTTACGTATGTGTACGAGAAAGAAAAAAAAAGCCCTGAACGGCCGCTTTGGGGTTAGATTAAACCCAAATGAGGTATGTGTGGTTGGTAGAAGTGGCGCCGGTGCCAGCGTTAACGCTGCGGCGCATTCTCGGCCTCCACTAACGAGTTCCAGGGGGCAAACAGCTGCCGGCGGCGCTGCGCCCCCTGGCCGCCGGCAGCCGGCCCGAACCGCCCGGAGGGGGCGCCGTGCGCAGAGCCCCATTTCGCAGGCGGAATTTGGGTTGCTCAACCACGGCCACGTCGCCCCCGAGGTCCACGCATCCGGAACTTCCGAACGACAACGACAAATAACGGGCGATATTCCCAGGAGTTGAGAACTGGAGGTGCTACGATTATTTTTAACGGTTGCATAATATTATTCTATTGAAACTTGTCTCTTCCTAATTCTTCAGCCATCTTTTCAGTAGATAAAATCAGAGGCTACCTCTAGTGTTATCCATTCAGTAGGGGGAACTCAGCGGAGGGTGAAGACATCGTTAAAAAATAAGACTATTGAGTTACAATTCAATGAAATACGAAGTACATGCTATAGACTAGGCGGCAAAAAAGCTGTTCCTATAAGAGAAGAAAAAGATTTTTCACTACTGTGCGGGACGTTAATAGTGTATTGTAGTCAGAAACGCCTGCACAATATTTCTCCTGAACTTCCTAACATGAAAAGAAAAAGTTCCGAATCGTCACAGAGTAGTTCTCATAGACTTGACCCTGAGGCTTATGAAATCTAATTTTGAAACCTGTTCTTTCAATGTACATGAGCTACTGTAAACTGTATCATAATAGTATAGTGGGCAAGGACGTTCTATTCTCCTCAACCTGCTAGCCTCTGAATTAAAGAAAACAAAAATATTTCTTTAGAAAATTAACAGTAAAATTGTGTGGTGTGTGGAATCTGAACTAGTGATGCATACTTTCTTGCTTTATTTAAAATTGCTCCGCAATATTATACTTTTACATCAATCTGCAAAAGTGTTCTTAACCAGCAACATTTTTTCCCCATCGAGATACGAACTCAGTCTTTCCGAGTGAACTCGTGCACCTTACCTCAACACCACGCCAGCCGCTCTGACGAAGTAACTCAACGTAACTGATGTAGTAACACGCTTAAAAATCTGTCTCAATACAAAATTTCCAAAACGCAATTTTCGAAAATTCAGAGATTATTTTAAGTGTTCCTTGTTTTATCCGTGAGAAAAATGTAAAAAAAAACATTTGGGGCGTATTCTGAGGAAGCCTTTTCATAATTGCATTAATGTCAATTAGAAAATTCATAAAAATACACTCTTTTTTTTCAAAATATTGTATGGCTCTTTAAAGAGCTGAGTTTTTAGAACAGTTTTTAAGGCAAAAATCTTAAATTTTTCTAGTTTTGAATTGTTAATGTTTTGCAATTTTCGAAAATACCGAGAGTTCGCCGAAGATGGGACTAATTATTTACCGTCCTTTTACACATATGAAGAGACAATTTAAAGAAAAAAATTAGAGCCGTTTTTGAGAAATTGCCTTTTTTAATTGGATACATTTCAAGCACAAATTATGGATAAATTACAGGTTTTTTTTCAGAAAATATTCCTGATTGTCTTCAAACAAATGCTTTTTTAGAACAGATTTTATGTGAAGCAAAAATCTCTTCTTCAATTTTGTAGGTTTGAAATTTTAATTTTTGCATTTTTCGAAAATAGGGACTTAACCTAAAATGAAACAAGTGCTATGTTTTTTTTACCGTTTTTGATACATACGAGGAGAAAATTTAAAGAAAAAATTGGAGTTGTTTTTGATAAAATAATTTTTTTAAAATAAAAATTGCCTATATTTCTTGCAAAATTATGAGAAAACCACTTATATTATCGAAAAATTGTACATGACTTTATTTCAAGATCTGTTTTTACAGAACACATTCCATTAAGGAAAACAATCTCTATTTTCAATTCTGTAGTTGTAGAAAGTCGCCAAAAAATTGAACGTGTGTAATTTTCGAAAAATTAAGGATTTCAAGGAAAATGAGTTTTGCATCATTTTCTTCAGTGACCTTTATGCTAACAGAACACAAAGTTAAATAAAAAGAATTGTTGCCTTTTTTTGAACTCGCAATGCCTCCGGTTCGTTCAGATTTGTCGGGGAATATAAATTTTGGAGAAAGCGGTTGAACAGTTTAGGTGCTAGCGTTGGCCACATACATCAATCGGTTTTTCAGAATCAATGACCAGAAAAACACGGATTCTAACTACAGTTTTCTATATGCTACACTAAATAGCATACACTTCCCACTTAAAGTCGTGGTAACCAAGTAAATCCTAGGCATTTTGGGATCCCCTGTGTTCCCTAGACTTTCCCAGACCAAGCAATTCCTTTTCTGCATTTACTACCAGCAATTCTAAATTGCATCATCATAATTTACAAATTGTGTGCAGAGATTAATAGAGCTCTGGGAGCAATTAACGAGATAGTAGATCGCCCCGTGACATGATCCCCAACATCTTGAGGGCTCTGACTGAGAATCTTGGCATAGCCCCAGAGGTTCCAACTGGCAGGATTCTGGCGTTGGGCACTCCATGAAGCTGGGCTGCCAGGGTAATGAGTGGTTGGTATTTTACCACCTTTTCCTCCCCTGCTTTTAGAAGGCTAGTCCCATCCTCATGGCGAACAGTCACATCGACCACGTGGCTTTTTATTACCAGGTCAGGTTTGAGTCTAACCCCTCCGGGAACGGAGAAAGTGGCTTCCGTTGACACCACAGTGTCCTATTTCAGGAGTATCTTCCCCTCTATGAAGTGTTTTCGTCATGATGCTTAATTCTTGCTGGCTTCGTTAAAATGCACAGACCGAGGATGTGATTCGTTGTTTCTACCGCTGTATTGCACTTCCTGCAGTCTAAATCCTCCCTTCAGTCTTCAAAATGAGTCTTTCAAAAATTTATTTCCAATCGGATCGTTTTAATGCGCCTTAACTGCTCTGCCTTGGAATCCCAGCTTCTCCTAGGCGGCTACCTCGACATCGGCGCTTTTTGCGCATCGTCGTGTTAGAGAAAGTAATTTACTATATTACCCTTTACTATTTTGTGTCGAAAAATGTTTGTTTTGTTTGTGTCGAAAATTTCGGTCAACAATGACAATACTTTCTCTTCTTACGTACGTAGGGGCGAGAAAGTAAAAAATGGAGTAAATTATTGAACCATACATGTAGTATTTGGTTGATGCACAAATCAATAACGTTTTTTCACAAGTTTATTAAACGTACTAGACATACTTTATGAAATTTAAAATAACAACTGAGAAGTTAATAATCAGTAATATATTTTCTTTTATCTACAGCAGTCTGCCGACGCTAAGGTAGATTTTGTTTCCTCGCCTGTAGAAATGTGTGTGTTAGTGTTCGGAGTTAAGAATGTCGAGCACATTTTCGTCGGGAAAGTAAATTGAAGCACATTTTCATCCAGAAAGAAAGTTTCTTAAGTTCTAGTAGTACGATCGGAAACGAGAGAATCTGAGGGTGCAATATCAGATGAAATACCCGAGTGTGAAGTGACTTCCTACACAACTCTTGGATAGTTTCCTATGTCAGGTTAGCTGAGTGAGGGTGGACGTTATCATACAATTATATCACTGCAGGCAGCCTTCTTGATTGATTTTCTGGGATTGCGACTGAAAGACGTCTTAGTTGTTACCAGTAATGTTGACTGTTTTGGTTACACCTCGAAAAAGCAGTTCATGGAATACCACACTCACCTTGCCTCACGAGATGCTTAACAATATTTTGTGGATGCGCATTGCCCTTTGTTCCGGGTTTAATTTCGCCAAATTAAACTATCATTTTTTGTTAAGAATTAATACAATATTAATGAATATTTTATTGTTCCAAATAAATTATCAAGTAGTTTGATATTGAATAATTAACAACTAATAAATAAAATTATCAAAATGTAGTATACACCAAAGTGAAATTAAAATACAATTGTTCTCTGTTTGTGTCTTTAGCCAATATAAAGAAATTATTTTTTTAATGCAATTTGTGAAATTCTTAAATAATAATTTTAAATGCAATTTTTGAAATTCTTGATGACGACGCCAAATCATATGCGTCGAAAGGTCTTTCGTTTTGAATTCTTGCTATATGAAAAAGAAAAGAAAAACTCACTATTATCAAAAAAAAAAAAATCCTTCTATTTGATTGTCTCAAATAATCTGGAACCATTGAAGTTAATAATATGCAAATAAAAGTAAGCCAATTTTATTGTCATTAGATTAGATCTTCTGCAGTTATCCTGCTGCGAGGTGTTTGAAATTTTCACCTTTTCTTACGCCTCAAGCAATTACTGTCCCGTCAGCATTTCGCATATCTCTGTGACGTAGAGTTACTGGTAGCTGTCAAACACTGGTTCCTATCACATCCGGCAGACATCAATGATACAGAGATGCAAATGTTGATCCCACGATAAAAATTTCTCAATTCTGGTTATTTTGTGGGAAAATAGTTTAATATAAGCTGTGTCTGATCCATGTTTTATTCACGAAATTGGTGTTTTATTTGACGACATAGGTAAAATCGTATTCTGAATGCACCTCGTAATATGTCATGAATATAGGTATGATATTCAGGACGTGAGTTTACGATCCTTAGATTTTAATCTACAAAAAAAATATCTTTTTGAACCTTATGTAATTTTTTAAGATTAACCTCTCCTGAGTACCCCAACAACGAAGTGCGAAAAAGCGGACAGACGTTGCGCCGTTAATCGGTTTTTCGGTACCAAAGATCCATAAAACCTGGATTCCGACTACACAACATGTTAGAGAAAGAGATTTACTACCCATAGGAGCAAACTGTGTTCACTTTTTCGTTACCAGGACCTATCAATAAGATTTTTTCTGTCGAACACTCGCCAATTTTCGGCGCATGATTACAATACTTCCTCTTCTTACGAAGTAAAGTGAGAAAGTAAAAAAGTTTAGAAATGCGAAATGGTAGCGCAAAATCGTATGTACTGTAAACAAGGAAAGTAATTAACATTTCTTAAACTCTATGTTTGCAGTTGTACGAAGTCTCCAATGATGGCTAAAGAGACGGTAGAAATTTTTGCAGCTCTTCTTTCTGGCCTGAGTATGATTCTTGTAAAATTGTGGAGTCAAAGTCTGCTTCCTCTCCCTCTGTGCATTATTCTGTCTTTGCTTCGCAACTCACGCATGTATGGTGACTCAAGTGTGTTGCCTTGCCATAAATGAGGATGGTGCTATATGTCAATCCTAAGACATATTTTTTCATTAGACAACTTTTCATTGTGAAAAACGTCCTACTAAAACTGGTAGAGGAAATAATTACTCTCGTGATTTCAATAATTGAATTCTGGTAGGGGAAGGTCGTAATTTATCGGACATTGGTTAGTACCGGAACAAAACTGATTTTAGCAGTTGTGGAATGACATAGATTGAGCAATATCATATCCTTGAAAAGAGACTTAGGGCGTCACTCAGAGTGAAGTACCTAGTTCAATTGCGAAGGAGTTACATTTTGGACGGTTTATCAAGTTTCTGTGCGGAATTAAATCGACAAAGCAAATACATTAGCAGAAATTAAATTGAAGCAGATAGCAGAAGTTGAATTTCCCTGAAATCAATTTTTGCTTTTCCAATGTTTGTTGCTTATTTCATGTTTTTATTTAAAATGAGTTTTCTTAGAATGTAGGGTAATGCACGAGTCGTGCAGGCGCCTCTTATGTACCCTTCATAAGATGAATAAAACAAAAACATTATCGATACCTACATTTTTATATTAGATAAAGGAATCACATTAAAATACAAATTTAATGAGAATAAACACAAGTTATTCCATCGTTATGTTTAGTCATTCAACGGCTCAGATGTGCTTGGCTGTTCAAATTTCTTTTATATTTGGATAATTGTAGAACAAATTCATTCCCAGTTCTTCATCTTGAATTTTCAAGTTACGTTTAGTGATTTCATAATGTTCATTTCATTGTATCGTCATCATGAGCATTGTAACTGAATAATAACTAAAATAACGGAATAATTCGCGACCCATGAATTATCAGGTGATATCTCAGGGCGTTGCGAACTAATTTGGAAAACGCTAGTCCAGTCTAAAGTAGCAATCCAAATGACGCAGAAAGCTGCAGCCGGGCGTAGCTGTCTCGCTCACGTACGACGCTGGTTTCCAGCCAGCGCCGGTCAACCCCAGTTGGCAGACGACTGCAGGGCCACGTGGTAGGAAGTGGGTGATAGTGTCACATTAAAAGCAGCATCCGAAAACTCAATTGGGAGTGGCTGTGAGAATCGTGGGAATTTCACACAGCTGAAGGTTAACACAGGGACCGAATACCGAAATTATAGCGGTAAAAGTATTTATACCAGTATAAAAATACCTTTACCTTTCTTATAACGTTACTCGAAATACTTTTAAAACCGGTATACGACGTGAAATACCGGTTTTTTTAAAGGTTAAACCGGTTTTTGAAAATTCCTGTATTTTTTTTTTTTTTAATTTTCCCTGAGAAGTCAAGGAACAACTATTTACACCGTAGAGCTTCTGGGAGGTTCTACGTTTCAAGTCTCGACGGTGACACCATCTTGGTATAGACTTCCATTCCGGTATGAACAATCTGTAGAGGTATTTTACCGGTATAAAAGAATAAAGGTATTTGATAGTGGTTTTAAAAAATACCGGTATTTTTAAAGGTACTCAATACTTTTTTGGGTTCCTGGGTTAACACTGCTGAAGAAAATGAGTTTAGTGATTAAGAGCAAGAAATTATTTTTAACTGAAAACTGTGCTTTGAAACTGCTAGTACTTCATTAGGTGTACCTGCAGTTAATACTGCACAAAAAGGTTACGGGTAGTATTATTTCGTTGGCGCTTTAAAAATGAGACGCTCTGAGCAGTAACTAGAGAATCCACACGAGTAAGAGAAAGTCTTCCGGTATTCGTAAATATTAATACCCGATTTTCGTTGAGTGTTTCATCTTGTTAGAGCAAAACAAAAAATATATTTCATACATGTAAACAAGACATATCATGTACAATAATAAGATAAGCCATTCTTCCACTAAAATCTACAGATGAACGTTTTCAAATTGCGCAAGGCTTGTTGTGGCTTCTACTACCTCAAGACCTTCAGAGAATGACAAGATTTTTTCTAATGCATAGGGATGCTCATCATACATTCCAATGTTTTCAGAGAAGAGCAAAAAATATGTTAATTGCAATGTAAACTGATTTTCAGACGCAAACAGCTCTTCTAGAGCAGGAACTTGCCTCGTAAAATATAGATAAAAACTTTACACACAAAATAAATACAATGTAATTACAGTACCCTAAGTGTTAAGGGCTTGAATACTGCGCATGGCATGGAGTCATTTTAAGATTAAAACGTGGAATACAAAGGCATATAACTTCTTATCCAATTAGATTATTGTATAAATCATGATTCATTATTTCGTGAATGTCTCATTAATCCAAATATCGATTTTCTGACATACGATCGCCAACATCCCTTTATAGACATGGTAGTGAAAGATTGGCATCGACATCATACGTAACATCTCACCACAAAGAAAGAGGACGTAAATAACCCAAAATCTAATCAACTTCGTAGCCTTCACATTCACGTCAGCACAAACACATTGAAATCTCTTTGAGCACGTGGCCTCAAAAAATACTCAGCTCGTTGAAATGATTTTGATTATGAGTTACGAAGTACATTGTGATTACATTATAGGTCAGTCTTTTGCTGATTTTTTTAAGTGTTAGGATTATTTACGCCAAATCCAGTACTACTAAGTGTGTATACAAACGTAATAGTTGCTAATGAAACAAGTTTGATATGAGTATCATATCAGAGGTGAGGACTTTGAATGGGCAATCGCTCTTGTAACGCAAGGCTTTACCCGACTCTTCCTAAGAAGATACGAGTTTCATGTTCATGTTATATCAGACGTGAATCATTAAACATTATGTCAACAATGAGTCATTTTTACTTTCTCGTCTTACTACGTAAGCAGTGAAAAGTACGTAAGAAGGAAAAAAGTATACAAATGCTGTTCCAAAATAGGCGATTTTGCGCCAAAAACTTGTATCGACCAAGCAGATAAATCTTGTTCCTTCAAAGATATTAAAATCCTCTATCACATTGTGCAGTCATAATGCAGGTTTTGTGGATCCTTGATACCGAAAATCGCTTGAATGTAAAACGTGTGTCTACCTGGCTGCCCGTATGTCCATCAATCCCTGCGTCCGTCCGTAACCAACGCAGGTGCCTAAACAGTTCGGACTATAATTGACATTCCTTAATCGATCTGAACGGTCTCAAAGCACTGCGAGTTTGAAACGGATTATGTTTTGGGAAGTACTTTACATTAAGCCTCATCATTCTCAAAAAATTTTCTCAAAAATGGATCCAGTTTTTTTTATTCAACTTGCCCGTGGATAGTGTAAAGGATATTTAAAAATTGTGCAGGTCTCATTTTCGTTGGAATCTCTAAATTTTCGAAAACTGAAAGAAAGAAATAGTATTCTTTGAGCGTCTTCCTACTACTACAACACTGAATATGGGGATAGTTTTTCTTATTGATATTCTTTCTTTAATCACAGATATTTAATGTCAAGTATAATTTTCAAAATGAGTATTTTGGGCATACTTTTGCTTGAAATATAGACAATTTTTCTAACATTTGTTTTCTCAAAATAGTTCTTTTTTCTTAATATTTTTTCTCGCATGTAGGAAAGATAAGCAAGTAGGTGCTGGTTCCATTTTTGCGAACCCTTTTTATTTGTTTATTTACTACCTGTTCGGCGAAACATGCTTTTCATGGGTCAGCAAACTCTCTATATTTTCGAAAATTGCAAAAAAAAATCATTGCAAAAGTACAATATTAATGATTGATATTTTTCTGAAACGAAATATGTTCTAAAAAAAAATTTTTAAAAAAAATTTTTTAAAAAAATTTTTTGCATAATTTTTGGTAAATGTTAATGAATTTTTTAAATGGCTCCAATTTTTCTTTAAAGTTCTTCTTCGTAAATAGAAAAAAACGCTTCAAAATTATCTTAGGATTCATTTTGGTAGAACTTTCTGACTTTTCGAAAATTTCTAACTTCAGAAAGAATGCAGGAAAGTATATGCTCTTGAATTATTTTTATATTATTTCATTTCATTAAATTTTATTTCATTTCATAAAATACGAATAGCACGACACTGAATTTGTTGGTTTTGGAACTAAGACATTCCTCTGTTTAATTATTTCGCATTATCATCTAGTATTGCAAATATTTAATACTTAACTTTTATACAGAATATTCGTTGTTTTGTTTAAAATATTTTGTAAGATACAATTGTCGAGAGATAATATAAATGTTTGCAATTATATTGAAAATTATATTAATTTCACATTGTCCTGCCTAAACAAAACTTATTAAGAACCCAGAAGAAGACGCGCTTCGAAATGAAGCTCAAAATAACTCCCGAGTGGAAGTGGTATTCGTCCGTTAACGCGGCGACGTAGATGGAGCAACAGCAGTCCAGATTCCCTTTAGCAGGGTCGATTCAGAGCCTCAGACCACCGACGCCAAGGCGAGGCAGGAAGGCCAATTATTAGTGTACAAAATTCTTACTCTCACAGAACAATTCTGTTCGTTCATCCAGTTGCCAAATGTCTACATATATGTCAGTTAATAATCGAAGAAGTAGCTTTTCCCGAATACGAAGTAAATATTCAGTCTCTAATAATAACTAGGTTTTTCATTTTTCGAAAGAAGAAAAATTGGTTTGCACTGTGTGTTACGCGAAGTCGATTCATTAGCAGAAATATACTTTTTAGACAGTGAAATTCTATTCTTAATTCTCACTTCTAATGAGGTTTGATGTAACATTATGAAAAATTCATTGCCGATTCAGATCCGGCGCCGACCTACCGTCGACCATCGTGGTTTTCCCCAACCAGATATTATCTCCCACCAGCGAGGCACTGCCCCAGCTGGGACAAATTTTAAGTCCCTGACCGGTCTCCCGGTATGTGTGGTAATATAGTGCATGTTAGTGTAAGTGTGTGAGGATAGAACAAGGGAGAGGAAGGAAAGATAGCGGGCGGTCCGTGGCCCGTTTGTTAGCGTACTGCTCCGCGATTCGCCTGGTGTTGATCGGAGAAACCACGGAAAACTACGATCAGGGCATCTGACCGTTAGAATTCTCCTCCAGACAGCGACTGAATTCGACCTAGCTGAAAAGCTACTGTTGAAAATCCTGCCGCCATCGGGACTGAACCTAGGACCTCCCGGCAAACATTAGGGACTGTTCTTCCACGATTAAACAAGTCGTAATTCCACTGTATTTGACACTCATAAAATGATATTTAGAAAATGGTTGAAGTGTTAAAGACTAAAATCATATCTTCGTCCCTAATCAGATCGCACTACCTCAAAGTACGTCTCTACAAAAGTAAGAATTACTAGCAGAAACCAATAATTTCGAATCTGTTGGAAACGGCTTAGGATTTTGCAAATATAAATCCTCTCGTGCCAGCTTGCGCGTTGGTGGACGGCACGTGTGGGCACGCGTGCGCATACGAAATGAGGCTGCTCGGGCCTTCAACTTGCGAGCAGCGACCCGTCGCCTGCACTCAGCGCCACTATCGGCCAGGCCGCCCCCTCTCGCATTGTGTGCCCTCGCGCGGCTGCCCGGCGACGCCGGCCGCGCCCCTCGCCAAAAAGAGAGACCTTGACCTCCCCGAGGCAGCCTTTGTCCTCCGATCCTTGTAAGAAGATGAAGTGAAAGAACTCAGGGTGCTACAACTGCACGGACTTTCTCGCATTATTTGTAACGTTTGAAATTTTCGAAAATTCAGAGCTAGAAACGAAAATGAAATCTGCACTGATTTTACCTATCCGAGAAAAACGTTTCATTAAACATATTGGAGCGATTTTTGAGAAAATGTTGAAAATGTTGAGGCTTCGCGCAGCTGCCCGGCGACGCCGGCCGCGCCCCTCGCCAAAAAGAGAGACCCGAGGCAGCCTTTGCTCTCCGCTCCCAATAAAAAGATGAAGTGAAAGAACTCAGGATGCTACAACTGCACGGACTTTCTCGCATTATTTGTAACGTTTGAAATTTTCGAAACTTCAGAATAGAAACGAAAATGATACCTGCACCATTTCTACCTATACGAGGAAAGCGTTTCATCAAAAATATTAGAGTAATTTTTGAGAAAATTTGAAAATGTTGAGGCTTTATGTAAAGTACTTCTAAAATCAAAATATCCGCTTCAAATTCGCAGGGATTTGAGTTTGTTTAGATCGATCGGGATATATCGATTTTAGGAGAAAATCGTGCAAATCGGCTTAGGCGCTGGCGTGAACTGCAGACGGACAAATACATGGACGGACAAATACATGGACGGACAGATACGTAGACGGACAGATACGTAGACGGACAGATACGTAGACGGGCAGATACGTAGACAGACACAGACGCATAGACATACTTTTTCCGTAAATGAATTTTTCAAGGCTCTACAAAACGTGAATTCAGACGACACAACGTTCTAAGAGTATGTAATTTACTACATATAGGAACAAGATTTACCCACTTTTACGTTACTAGGGCCTGGCAATATGAATTTTTCTGTCAAAAAATCAACGCGCTCGGTCGCAGCATGACAATACTTTCTATTTACTACGTGTGTACGTAGTAAGATGAGAAAAACATTTAAAAATAAAAACACACTGTGGATTCACGAATATAGGTCCTCCTCGCCTATAATACCCTTAGGGTTTTGGATGAACTTTTCGGAACACTTTTCGGTGTGTACTTCGTACTCAACCGTTATTAATTGCAACAATGTTGTTTTAATATTTCTAATTCTGTTATATTATCATTCTCAGTGGTTTCTAAGAAAATTGCATGCGGTCGAAAATAAAACTGTTTTCAAAACAATTTTCAATTTAACCCTTTTACCTACATATTATGCCATTTATTACAGTTTTGATTATCTTTTTTTGGAAAAATATTTTAGTCCTAAAAATTTTAACTGCGTATTTTAAAGTATTGTTAGTGAGTAATAGCATTTTACTCGTAAAAATAAAGGATCTATTCATTATGTGTCGTACTACGAAGTTCCTTTGCACTTGGTTGATAACCATATTCCAAAACCTGGAAAGTTGTATTTCGGAGGGGAATTAACTTTCTGTGTGTAATTTCAAGGATTTTCTGTCAAAACGAAATAATCCTTGGGCTCAGTTCGATAAATGTAAGATATTTGGACCAAGGCTATCAACGAGGTGAAAAGAAATTTCTTTTAAAGATATTCCATATATTGCCGAGGTGTTCGCAAAAATCTTATTTTACAAAGAAATTGGTCCTAGAAGATACGTTTTCTCAAATGTCATTATTGCAATACAGCAGTTTACCGGGGACCACCGTGGAGGACACACACTCCTCGAAAAACATTAGTTTTTCATGGAATACAGTTTGGGTAGCATTACGGTAATAGATAGTATCTAACCATCGAAAACAGCGAATCTATTACAATCACACTGTCTTCGGATCCGCGATGAAATCATTCCGAACTTCACATTATCGATTTGATGATGCATTTTTAGGATGGTCTGAAGGTATGTGAAAACCACTGCGCACACACTAGCCTGTAGTGCTTAAAGTATGATTCTGAGTATTCATCGAAGGCCGAAGTTTTATACAGATTCATTTGGAAACAAACCATTGAACCTTCTGGAAAATTACAAGAGTTGCATCGTTTAACCTTCAGTTACACGCGCGAAAATTCTTCTACTCACAGTTGGTGTCTGGTTACTTCAATAATAAGTCTTTAAAATCAGAGAAATAGTTTAAGTTAACTGGTTAATTAAATTAAATACGTAAGAAAAACTCCCGCTAAATTTGAAAGTCCACAATTAATAAAATAAAACATATTTCGACAGTTCAAGGAGTACTCCAAACTGTGACAATATTTGTGATCTCTTCTTTTAAACTTGACACATGTTTACGAGTACTTGGCCTACATCTGGTACTTTACGCTTTTCTGGTCCAAATTTCTTGAATACATTCAGAAACGACCATGTTCTAAAACTGTGCAGATTGAATGTTGTACTAATGAGCTCTCATTAATGCGAGATCGACAAGTGCATTGGTATTCGACATGATGTTGGTTTTCAAAAATGCCAATGACTGTAGTAAGAGATCTTTATAATTTGCGAAGTCATCACGAAGAACAATACTTCGGCTCTAATAACTGTCCCGAAATAAAAAAAGGAAAGATCTTAAGATATCGACAATTTCGCGCAACGTATAGAGACTAAATGGTGATGTACTTGTTGATGAACTTTGTTTTGTAATTCTAAAACAGTTGAGCAACAGCGAATATCATATCGCTCTGCCAAAGTATTCTTCTGACAGCCAGATGAGGCGCTCGCTAGCTGTTAACGTCTAAAAAATGATACAAATAATGTCAAAAAGCTGATAAAATGTATGTCAATAAGTTAAGTCATAACACAGATATAAACGGTCAGACCGTAAATATCGAAAATTAAACATCTAGCGTGGTTTCCTTTCATGCTTTTAATTAGTCGCAAAGAAAATGTAATCAAATAATTGTGCATGAATAATATTTCTTAAAAAGGAAGTTTTAAAGTGTCATTTTTTTGTATTCTAGCTACATAAATATACTGATTTGATGCGAACTTTCTCCAGATTGCGGAATGACGAAAACGATACAGCAGCTTCTGGACAAGTTAGGCAAAGTTTGTGAAATGATCGTGAATCATTTGTGTGTGGTACTTTCCTACCACTCCCTCAATTTGTTTTGGCAACAATGAGTGTCAAAAGAACTGAAAAAACCATAATATAGGACATATTTTTCTCTTGAAAATTTAAAAAAAATATAGGGATTTGCTTACTTTTCTCGAAGATATTATACAGTTTTCAATATTGAAATAAAGTGAATGTTTCTTGGTCGTGGGTAAGTAATAAACTATTTCAATGTTGGATAAATGTCACAATTACCAATCTGCTCCAGCATATGTATGTCTTCTTCTTTCACTTTTTTTCATCTTTTTTCTTCAATTTTACTTTTTTGGACACGTACATCTTATCAAATGTAGTTCCATTAGGTATATTAGCTCCAATAGTTACCAAATTCTAAAACATTTATTGAAAACTGTTGGACCTTTCCTCAACGTTGTAATAGCAAATGAAACGCATTGACGTCTTACAAAGTGTGCATGGAGATATAATATCTTAAGACTCGTAAATCTGGCCCTCTAATTCCCCCTAAGTAGCCCTGGCGACGTATGAGTAATCCAGGAGAGGCTGCCAAGGAGTAAAAAAATAACGAGAAGTATCTGACGACGAGAAGTTGAATTGCTGAACACGTTTTCTGGTCGCCTGACCCACTGGGCCCGCGTCCGGTGCCCCCGGGCGCTGCACACGGTCTCCTCGCTCCACTTGCGCTGCAGTTAGGGATGGCAAAAAAAATCGACGTTTTCCACCAGAAACATCGATATATTACCATCGATATTTTGCTTCCGATGTTTTTTTCACATCGATACTTTGTGACAAGAACATCGATATTTTTTGGTTTTCTAATTTTTTAATTTTTTTAAAATAATGAGGTTTAGGCACATTGCAGAGTGGCAGCAATCTACAGCAATATCGCTGTTTTTCGTCATCCTCTTTATCACGCTGCACATTTCGCCTGTGACATCTGAGGGACTTTTAGGTGGTTTTACTGTGATGGTGTATGAATGGAAGTGACGAAATGGGAAAGTAGTGAAAAACAATGTTCTTTATTGTTAATTGCATTTTCTACATTCGATAATTTTTATTAATATACTACTAACATGCTTGTGACCAAATAATAAAATATATCGCTTTAACGCACTGTAATTAAAAGTGGATAGGAAAAAAAATTTATTAGAATATAATTAACACATCGATGGTTTAAACATAGATGTTTTCTCGTCAATGTTTTCATCGACTCGAGAACCCTATAGCAATGTATCAAAACATCGATGTATCGCTGTTTTGTAAAATTGCCATCAGTAGCTGCAGTTGCCCGCGGGGTGGGCTCGCTTCCGCAAGGCGGCGCACGCACTCGACCTCTATCAACGACGGTGATGGGGAGAAGTGATGGGGCAGGGCGGTAGCGTTAGAGGATGGTGAGGAGTGGTATGAGGGAGGTGCGTGTAGAGGAGGTGCGGTGTGAGGAGGTGCGGTGAGGAGGTCGGTGAGAGGAGGTGCGCGTGTGAGGAGGTGCGCGTGTGAGAGGAGGTGCGCGTGTGAGAGGAGGTGCGGTGAGAGGAGGTGCGCGTGTGAGGGAGGTGCGCTGTGTGAGGGAGGGGTGCGGTGTGAGGGAGGTGCGGTGAGGGAGGTGGCTAGGGGTGTGAGAGGAGGTGCGCGTGTGAGGGAGGTGCGCGTGTGAGGGAGGGTGCGCGTGTGAGGGGAGGTGCGCGTGTGAGGGAGGTGCGGTGGAGGAGTGGGGAGGTGAGTCGCGTGTGAAGGAGGTGCGCGTGAGGGAGGGGAGGGTGTGAGGAGGGTGCGTGTGAGGGAGGTGCGCGTGGAGGGAGGTGCGCGTGTGAGGGAGGTGCGCGTGTGAGGGAGGTGCGTGTGTGCGGGAGGTGCGCGTGTGAGAGGAGGTGCGCGTGTGAGGGAGGTGCGCGTGCGAGGGATACCAAAATGGCGGTGGTGACGGTGTGTGGCGGTGTCTTTGGGGTGGAATCGTTGGAGGTGGTGACGGTGAAGGTGGGTGGCGGCGACGATATTTTTTTATTTAAATCTGTAAATTTACAATCTGTTCAAAACAAGAACAATAAGTAAATATGCTGTTAGAAATTAAAACTTGCATGGAAAGGTCACCATGGTGATCTTCCTTTATCATATTACACACGTGTAACAAGCACGTTGACACAACAATTGGTGTTGATTTTATTACAGTATTATCACTATTGTCATTTTTGAAATCTATTTGGCAAATGCAATAGTTTGAACTTTTTTTCCAATTTAAAAATTTTAATTTTTTTCTGGTGGCATGTTAAAATCATTATGTAGCACATCGTTTCGGACGTACCAGGGAGCACTAGCAATGTCTCTCAGAACCTTGGATTGGAATCTCTGTATGGTTTGAATATTTGACCTGCAAGTTGAGCTCCAGAGCTGTATGCAGTATGTCCAGATTTGTTTCAAGAATAACTTGTATATTAAAAGTTTATTGTCTGTAGCCAGCACAGATTTTCTTCCTAGCAACCAGTATGGTATTTGACAGTGGTTTCTTGCTTTCTTGATCGTGATGATTTAGTTGTACGGGAGGACAAGTTCTCTTATTCATAGTGAAGGTGATTTGTTTCTTATTCATAGTGAAGGTGATTTGCCTCTTCGATCTTAGCTGTTATCGCGTTTTACGTGAATCCATTACATCCCGTTTTGGGTTGCACACGTGAATCAATGGAAGAGGTCGTCAACGCTTCCATTCTTTGACTACCACTTTCTGATGGTTGTTATTGGAAATGAGGCAAGAGGACAAGAGAAAAAGAAGTAATGTTCGCATTAACTTCGTTCATTTTGCCTTACTTTTATATTGTAACGGCCGATTTGGAAGAGTAAACAGATATTTTAATAAGGTGTTTGAAAATACGAGTCTCTGTTAATTACTCTGAATTTACCCAAATGATTTCAATTTAGTTCAATTTATTTAGATTGTAATAAATACAATTTTCAATACAATAATTGCATGAAATTCTGCAATAGTAGCTGATCGCCGATCTGAAGGATTTTTCATTGAATAACTTAATCACTATTTGTTAATATTTTCACATACTCATACTTACTCAGTATATATTTATAGTGTATACTTAATGAAGTGCTTTCGTCTCGTTTTAGTTTAAACAATTCCCAAGAACTTCTATGTTACGAGTATATTGATTGTTTTACTCATTGAACATTAACAACAGTATTATAAATGAACAGTAACTTTGTTGTTACACTCTTATGAGTTCGTCTTGCGGAGCTCAGGATAGTACGTCCTTCTCGAGTTCTGGAATATATGTAACTAGAAAACATTTTATTCGTTCACATGGCAATAAGTATTAATTATTGATATGAAGTTTATTAATATAGCTCCATTTTACTGAAACATCAGTACAATTATTATACTTTTAATATATACCCAGAAAATATTTAATTTTGCCATGTTCACTCGTGTTCGGGATGTCATCTCTCGACTGATGCAAGAAAACATTATTCATCTTTATTTTTTTTTTTATTTAATAGGTAATTATTACAGCCAAATTAGAAACTTGATGCAATGTGGCTAGGCCGAAGGCCTTTAAGCCATTACAATACCTACATTCTACCGCGTTCTAACCTTTCGCCTTCTGGTATTCACCCCAAATGGTCTCTCCATCGCCTCAAAGCCGCGAAAACGAGACCATAAGGTACGGCTGAGGGAAAAACCCCTGAAGGGGGAAAAACCTGCCGTCAGAAGATCTATTCATCTTACTCTTATTTAGTGTGTACAATCCCTAATTTATATCTCCCCGCTCCTATAACACAGGATAGGATGCAACTGCGCTCTGCCTTGTGAGGAGGCCGAAAGTGAAAGGGAAGGGAACCTGAAAAAGAGGTTGGAGGAGCAGCTGACCGATACAATCTGACGATATCCCTGCACAGGGAAAGTAAGGGTTGTCGCGGCAGAGGCTGCGATAGCGGCGACGGTGGTAGTGAAAGTAAGGTCGATCGCGAAGAGCGCGGTCGGCTGAGCTAGTGATGGAACACTAAGTAGGCGTCCACGCCAGGGTGCTCGTTTAATCGCGCGTTTTTCTTGGTGACAATCGTCTAATCACATTGCATTGCTCGTTCTTGCCACTCAATTAGCATCAATGATCTTTTTTTGGGGGGGGGAGTAAGTTGTGGTTAACGTTTGCTGTGACACGACATTTTGCCTCCCCACTTGATATCATTTCTGACTTCTTAGGGGAATTAGGATGATTTTTATTTCCGAATATCTCTTAAAGTAAGTTCACAAGTTTTGTTTATCTCTGACTCTCTCTCTCTCTCTCTCTCTCTCTTTCTCTTTCTCTTTCTCTTTCTCTTTCTCTTTCTCTTTCTCTTTCTCTTTCTCTCTTCTCTCTTTGTTGTTTTAGTTGGTTTGTGTAAGCTTAAAAAGCTCAAAAAGCTCTGCACCGATTGAACTCAAATTTTGACACGAAAAATCAACCCACTTCAAAGATTATTTTCATCTATTTTTCGCGTCAGTAACATATCCGCGATCGAAAAAAAAAAGCTTTTTTAACAGTCAGCTGTGTACCAGCAACCGCGCCATCTTCCGGAAGAACACTCGCCATACTAGCTAACGACATGTGAAACATTGCCTGTTCTCATTTACATTGTTTATTAACAAAAAACGTCAATACAACAAAATACAACCAACGTTGGAAAGCTAATTATTTTGCCTTCATACATAGCCAGTCCACTTCACATGCAGGAATATGCGCAAGATGCAATGGCACCTTGACGGAGAAAGAAACGGTGACAGAGAGAGAGAGAGGACGGTGAGAGAGAAAGAGAGAGACGATGAGAGAGAGACGGTGAGAGAGAAAGAGAGAGAGAGAGAGAGAGAGAGAGAGAGAGAGAGAGAGAGAGAGAGAGATGAAGAGCAGAACAAACTCTGCCAGGTTCCGCTAGTTTATTAATACGTTTCGTGCGCTAGAGAAGGTCAGGGCGCTTTTTTAATGTGAGTTCAGTGTCAGCAGCAAACGGACAGAAAAATGATTAGGTAGCTCAAGAGAGGTGAAAGGAAAATCATAGAACTTGCGAATTTTTTAAAAATTAAAATTAAGAGTAAAAATCTATCTATTTGTAGCAAATAAAATGCATTCCATATTTTTTTATACATAGCACATTCACATGTTTTTTACGTACTTAATTTCGCGTGAAGAACTAGTTTCTAACGTGATATCTATTAATGATGGACATCTAAGAATGATGCAACTATCCCCAAGCCAGAATGTATTAGTCGCTCCAATCACTTCCATCACACTGATAAGCGATCCGTCAGCCCCACTTAAGGCAAAACGGTACTAATTTGATAAAATAATTTCCTCTTCCTGTAGAAATAGACTCGTGAAGTCACTCTCGATTAGAAACAGCACGCTATATAAAAACAACAAAACGCATTTCGTATCATTTCTACTTAATGTATGCAAACAGTTATTAAAATATAAAGTTTCCAAATTATTGGTTAAAGTACTTGGTCAAAGTCCAGACGTCTTCTGGTATCGTCACTTCAGCAATAATTTCCGACACTGAAGTCCGTACATTCACCATATCACTTCAACGTACATCATGATAGAAGCTATTTACGTGTTCCAACCAACTTACACATAATTGTTTGTTTTCAATGTGTCATTTTCCCACTGGGAAAGATTAATGGCTTTGCGCCATTTTTCCCTCACACTTCAGTCACAGAGAAAAATTCCTGTGGCCCGCACCACTTGCCGTCTGACTCATTAAACGGGGACTCAGCCGTGAGTAGTAATTATATCTGTCGTTCGGAGCAGCAGGAACGGCGTGGCGCGTTCGGGGATTCCCGCGGGCCAGCCCACGTGCCTTCGGCGGTGGGTTCGGTTCTTGCCTTCGGCGGTGTAACGGTTAGCGTTTAAGACTGTTGTACCCAAGGTTTGCTGGCTCAAACCGATCGAAATCATGGATAGTACAGGGTGAAAAAATGCTTCGTATTCCTTCCTTGGAGGGAAGTAAAACTAGCTGTCCGATGATGTAGATATGACATGTAAAAGATCCTCGGGATTAAAATAAGGCTCTGAGCTAAATTAAACTTACATGTGTCGTCGCACAAGTGATACCTTTTTCTCTGCTAGTTAGTGAAAGGAGCGTAGCGAAATTTGATTTGTCAGGTGGAAGAGTAGGTGATGGTCTGAGTATCGCCACGTAAAATAAGGCATCGTCTATTGATTGATTGATTCTCAAGGGGATCTCCGCTACCCAGGGCCACCCAGTACTGGCGGACTGTGGGCGCTTAAGGTTACTTCATAAATGCATGCAAAGGTAACAACACAACGCCAAAAGGAACGTAAGTAAAGATTGACAGGCATTTACAGTATACGGGAACGCAAAGCGGAACGGAACAGCAAACGCAAAGGACGGGAAACATTCATATTCGCCGCGGAATGCGAAGGATTTCCACCAATGAAAGTATAGCAAATGGAGACAGATGTTTTCTGGTTGATCGAGCGGGCGACATTGTAGTAGAGCTGATAGCACGGTGTAACATTGAGGTTAGAAAGTGTATTTGCTGAGAACAGATATACAATTATACAAAACCATTACTATGGAACAGAAATAAAAGAATACAAAAGCTACTAAAAATTACTGAAACTACCAGTATTAAAAGACAAATAGTTGAGAAAAACATGGGAAAGATTGAAGAATTAAAAATTAAATGAAAAATATTAAATGAATGGAGATGACACCACGAAAGCACATAAAAAATAAACTGTAGAAACACAACATGACGAAACACACTGGTAAAATGGTGAACAAAAGAGCGACCCCAGCAGTGCAACTAGGAGTGTACAAGTTTCGGTAACTATTCCCTGAAGTTCTCTGTTGTGCTGCTAAAGTTTCGTAATCCGATTCCTTTTCCCGTTGGAGTTTATTGTGAGCTGACGCCTGTGGGCCCGTTTCCATTCGCATGCACGTCTTCGCGTTGCCGTTCCAGTTCGCGAGCAATTGTGAAGCGACCTTCAGGTTCTGTGCCATGCTGTTGAAGCTTTTCCGATGCGACGCGATACGGTCCGCACTCGTCTAAAGAGCGTAACGAGGCAGAGATGTTCGTTATTCCCTTCCCCTTTCCCCGGCCACAGTGGTGGTTTGCCTTCGCATTCCACTCTATGAAGGATGTTCGTGTGATCCTTGGAATGAATGACCAATTATTAGAGGTGAAATGATATTGATAATACGTAGTGATGTAACCACAGTTACTGATGTAATTCCCCCCCCCATGCTTGGAAGCGTATGTATCTCGAGGTATTGGTGCATTGCAAGTTAATTCATTCAAACCCAATGTACAGCACTCGTATATAAATTCATTACATTGGTAGATTCATATCCGTATGTACGTTAATATCCTTTAACTTTCTCGTTATCGCTTACACAGCAGTGAGAAAGTTACGTTATGCTGCGCGTAAAAACGGTGCATTTTCGGCAGGAAATGTCTATTACAGTACCCTGGTAACGAAAAAGTAGATAAATCCAGTTGCTCAATTTAGAAAAAAAGTTCTTTAACAGGTTGTGCAGCCAGAATCCATGTTTTGTGGGTGCAAAACGTCCGTCTGTGAACAACGCTAGCGGCTACACCGTTCAGCGTATTTTCTCCAAAATTATTCCCCTATTGATCTGGCTGGTGTTGTAGCCCCTTGAATTCAAAACCTATATTTTAATTTTGGACAGTATTTTACGTGAAGCCCCAGGGACATTTTCAAAAAAAATGGCTCCATCGCTTTTATTTGAAGATTGTCGTTGGATAGTGTGATGGACGTTTTAAAGAATGGTGCAGGTCTCAATTTCGTTGAAAACTAATTTTTCGAAAATTGCAAAAATTCAAAAAAATTTGCCCGTTTTCCTACAACTACAATTATGATGATAGAGATTTTTCCCTTAATAAAATCTGTTCTATAAAATATATATTTTGAAAGAAGGTCATTTTTTTGAAAATGTGAGTACTTTTCGGGTAATTTTCCGTGATAGTACGGGGGAAAAAGTACGAGCTGCTTTAGCACCACTAGTTCCCCATGGTTTTGACTGTTGTAATGATTAACATTTAGAAAAACCATAATCATCATAAGATTCCGGAGTTTAGATTTCGTGCCCATAACCATACACGACTGGAAAGCGGTGGTGCCACCGCCAAAACGCATTTCTCAGTAACGCAACATAAGGGCGCAAAACGGCTAAAGTCTGAATCTGACTAATTGGCAAATTAGCCAGTTATTGTTCAATTGATTGATTCATTGTTAATGACTGTTAGGGTAATTAGCCCTGTAAGTGTAGTGCATTTTTTTCATCGGGAGACGGTGGTGATCGTCCCCCGGTGGATGGCGAGATCTGGCACCGACCTACCGTCGACTAGCGGGATTTTCCTCAACCAGGTATCTCCCACCAGCGCAGCATCACCGCAGCCGGGTCACCCTCTAAGCTTCCGACCCGTCTCTCGGCATGTGTGGTGGTGTACTGCATGTTAGTGTAAGTGCGTGGATAAGACACTTAAGGAGGATAAGACAACGAAGAGGTAGGAAAGATCGCGCGCGGTCCGTGGCCCATTTGGTAGGGTACTCCTTCGGCATTCTCCTGGTGTTGATCGTAGACACCACGGAAAACGATCAGAGCAGCCGGCCGCTAGAATTCTCCTCCAGACATCGACTGCATTCGACCTAGCTAACAAGCTAATGTCGCAAATCTTGCCGCTGTCGGGACTCGAAAATAGGATCTCGCAGACAGAGGGATTCCAGTGACCGGTTGATGCCCTGAGCCATCTCTCCTGGTTAATGTTCAGATTATCCAAAATAAATTGATTTAGCCAGAAACTGAAATACTTGAAAGTAAACATCGGACTTTAACCGGATGAAGAGCACATTAGCCAACACCAGGTGGCTAGGAAGGGATATTTCCCGGTGGCGAGTAACAGATAATAAGTGATAAACAGGGATCAGATTGACTGCTGAAAAATTTCGGCAAATGAGAGACAAAGTGTATAGTTTCGAGATGCACAACCAGTCGTGAATTTCTATATACGCGGTACCACTAACCAAACACCATTACAGTTCAACGCTTCACTCTGCATTTCTGAGTTTACTCATGTCATTAGTTTTGCGATTTACATAAAAAAATATTGAGTCAGTGTAGCACATAATATACAAAGTATTATTATGCCCAATACACTTTTCGCAAACACACAAGACGTCTCACATTGAGACAATCGCCTTCCTTTAACTAGAGCCCTGTGGCTACAGCCAGCATTAGCTTGATGATGTCCGAAAAGATTCATTCTTCATCTTCATTCATACAGATTTATCCAAAATGGCTATTAAGCGAATTAACCTGTTAATTTTGGATTTCTTACGTAATAATATACTCATCCAGTAATTTAAGGTTAGAATTATGCATTAGTACTGCCTATTCTAATGTAAATGTTGGCAATGTAAAGTAAATACTATATAGTATACTAGCTTGACCTGTGCGAACATTCTGCACTGTGTAAATAATTGATTTTAAAGTGAAAATTGCTTCACACCGACACCAACTTCAAACCTGAACCTGAACTGTTAAGTGAAGCACTGAAGACCCGTCTTGACGAGCCTATTAAGTTTAGATAAATATCTTACTGTTCGTTTCTGATCGCTTTCTGATCACACTACTACGGAGTAGAGAACTCCAGAAGAGAAAAATCTTGTTTCAATTACGCACTCCACCTGACCTCCCTATATTTATCTTCAAAGAGCACGATTTATTCTCCTTGCATGTTCATCGCATGCTCTCCAAATGCTCTCCGCATGTTCCTCTCATTTTCTCCGCAGATTCCCTCGCGTCTTCACATCTTCCTCGCATGTTCACATATTCCCTTGTATATTTACATGCTCCCTCGCAGGTTCATAGCACATTTCAGGCATTTATTCCCACTTGTACCTTCGCACGTTCCCCACATAATTCCTTATAAGTTTTCTTATATGTTAATTACAGATTCCCAAATGTTCTCAGGTGTTCCCCAAAGATTCCCTAGCTTTCTCTCTCAAATGTTTCCCCTGAAGTTCCCCCACATGTTCAATTTAATCATTCTCGCATGTTAACCGCTTGGGCTAGAAATTAAACTGTAAATTTAAAAAAATGAAGTGTTTTATTACGAAATAGAAACGTTATACGGCATACGATTATACGTAATTCGTTAAGTATATAAACGTTACGACGGCATATAGTGCAGTGCCACCCTTGCCAAATGAAACAGGAAGTTCTTTTTTTTAAATTTATTTTCTTCCTGTTCGGCAGTTTTGCCTTTCAATGGTTTGAACATTTTTTATTTGTAATACATAACTTTTTTTACGCTTTCACGTTTGAGGTCTTATTCACGTTTGAGGTACTGCCTTAGCGATCTCGGCCACCGGGCCGACCGGAAGTTCTGATTAGCTAGCGTGCACAACAAGATTAAAACAGGAACCCCCCCCAAACAAAAATGGTAGAAGCCCAAATTATTTTTCCAAAAAATGCAATCTCAAAAAAATTTAAATTTTAAGTTATTGTTGATAAAGTGAAAATAAGTTCACTTTTGGAACTCAACTTTCAACTTTCCAAGCTATCCGTGCTACAAAGTGACGAAACTATAAAAAAAATGTAGTTGAATGTCCAAAAACGTATCATTTTGAAGATTGCGGCATAGAAAACATAACTTGTGTCTTTTGCCCCCAGGGACAGAAGAAAGTGACTTTCAGGCTCTAGAACACATAGTTTCCGAGTTATGTACCGTAGTAAAGGGTGTTGCAGTGTAATGTGTTTTGGAGTTGCATGTGGGCCTCACATTTCAAATATCTGTAGCCTAACGCTCTTTGCTCGCCTATTACTCCTAGAAGGTAATTTTCTTTCGAGCAGTAATGCACTTTCGAGATTTTACGTCCCAAGTTCTTAAAAAAGGGAATGATAAATAATCTTTCCTTAATCTATTATATATAGAGGGAATACTAACAAAAACGGAAATTATTTTTTGGACGTCTTTCTGAAATGAAAAAAATAATTATACTAGGCATTTTGATTCCAATAAATTGTTTTACTATGCACGTTTCTTCAGAAAGGTAGTGTTCAAGAAAGTCTAGGATGTTTGAGATTAAAGTGAATCAACCATATCGAGTTTTGCGTTATACCCTATCAGAAACCACAATAGATCTAGGTCACCCGTGACTGCCACCATTATTCAAGTAAACTCCCTAGAGAAATGCCTCGTCTATCTTGACTTTCATTTTTGCCGCTATTGTTGAGTTCTGGGACATCATTGAGCCTTAATTTCCTATTTACCTCCCTCGAGGTCATTCTCGTCAAAACTTTCTTGACTGTCATCGTTGTTTATTCTTCGTCGCAGTTTCTGACAATGCCGTTGCCACCACCAACTTAATATTGTTACAGCCTTCTCTGCACTCATTATCGTAGTCATAGCGACAGTGCCCATCGCTCATGTTCCTGCCGGCCTTCAAGTGACAGAACGCTAATAATTTCACATACTTCTTTCTATCTAATTACGCCCACCCAGCGCGGTGCCCATCCAGCAAACCAATCCAGCGTAGGTGTGAACATTAATTACTTACGTCGTGTCTGAGGTTCCGCGTCATCATCAAATGTGTGGATGACGATGATAAATGCTGATCGCGATATCTATCCCAGGAGGATTTTGTTATGGTTATTTTTTATTTCTATTTACAAACTATTAATAAGAATGCCAAAAACTGGTTGATTTAAACTCAGCAACACACAACAAAAAGCATTATTCCAGTCATAACCTTTCGCGAAGTAGGTTCATACGGTTCCCCCTCACTTATCTTTTCCCATTAACTCTCCAGGTACACATTTCCAAAACGGACGCCCTTGAACGCTGTTATCTGTGTTAATTATGGAAGTAAATACATAATGATTGAGTTGTAACTGGATTGTGGTGACTGCGGAGAATGAATCCTGAGCAGCGCGAAGTTTGAATTCCAAAATACACAAAATGACGCAAATGGACGATTAGCGTAGGACCAGGAAGCAATGATCTTGATTGTGAGAACTCGTGACTGCGAACTGCAATAAACATTTTGTTAGAGGAAGTATCGAACGTTTCCTTGTATGGCAGCAAGTTACGTTTATTTATTCCGTTTTTGAATATCTGCTGGAATGCTTAGCTACTAAAGCTATCAAATACAACACTCACAAATGTTAGGCACGGACCACTCACCTAATGATGCAACTACGGCCACCTTTTCAATGTAACATCATTTTTTAGGTCATTCGTTTGCTTTCTTTCATGATTTCCAACACACAACTCTATGTGAAGACCCGTTCTCTACAGATCGTCATATTTTTCACCTATTCATGAATTAGGTACACCAAGCACCCGGGTTGGTTTTCAGCAGTTGGTTCTATCAGAACATCAGACAGTTCACCCCACCTTCATCTGTCTGCACCAGATCAGTGTATTCGTAGTTTAAATTTCTACTCTTTACTGTCAATATGCATCATCCGTTGACATCGCTATCGTCATTACGAAATCTGAGGCAATCGTACATGCGTTGATACTCAAAGCCACAATGGTAGACTGGTACTGCGCGCACGGAATCAAAGAGGTGAAAAATTTGCCAATAAAAAGTTACCGATGTTATTTATCATATTTGTAATGTAAATTTATTCTTTCTCAGCCGCAGCTCAAACCACAGCAAACTTCGAGCTTCCTCCACCGTTGTAACAATTCTGGTATTAGTTACTTTTAATCTCCCTTAACCCATTAACTGCCACGATCCTCAATTGGGGATCTCGGAATTTTTTCAATTGTGTAATATAATTTGCGAATTGTATTTCTTCAATAGATGTAAACAACCTAAACGAAACATATAAGCAAGTTTTTTTCATTCCCGAATGCCAGATGTGGATTGAGCCGTGATCGCAAAGGCATTGTAGTCTCCTGGCCAGGGTGTACGTATGACTTGCGTCGGTTCGAATTTTCAACTAAAACCGTGCTTAGCTGCTGTATGTCTGTGGTTAAGTCGGAGGGAGAGGCCGGTGTAAAACAAATGGTGGTTGGTCCGTGGGACACATGCAGCTAAGGGCTAACGGTTTTGCTTCTTTTTGTAGAAAAAATGCTCATATAACCACCGTTTGCCGCTTTGGGGCGATCTAGTAGTATAATTTAGCAACACAACAATTAACACTAAAAGTTGCAAGAACATGTTGCTAGAAGGCTCTAACAATGACTGTGCACGCACCAACGCGACAACAATGAGCTAGCGCTATTGGCACGAAATTAATCTCGCAGTTAATGAGTTAATGGTAATCCCGTCTAATACAACCACCTTCATCTGTACACTTCTCTAGGTGGGATCACAACACAAGGCCGTGGGGCTGTGCAACAAAGCAGCAAAAACATGTAATCAGGGAATGTGCCATCTCATCCTCTCCGAGTCCCCACGAATACGGCGCACACCTACACGAATATCTCAACAACAGAAACATTACCGTCAGAGCCTGTGAGTTTCCACGCGAATTGGTTATGGGCCCACTCCCCCCCCCAACAGCAACAACAGGAACAACGCCCACACTGCGCCATCTCTTCCGCTTCGAGTATCCTGCGTACCGCGCATGGCCGCTGCCAGCGGCATCTCCGCATTTCTCCCGCAGCTACGCCACGCGATGCGGCGCGGCGCGGCGCATTCGGAGAGCGGAGTCGGGCGCGTCACTGCGAACCGAAGCGCCGCGCCGCGCCACGGCCGAGGCCCCGCAGGGCTGCGCGCGCCCGCCCGCGCGGCCCCCCCCCCCCCACACGCCCGCCCGCCCCACACGCCCGCCCGCCCCACACGCCTGCTCGCTTCACACGCTCTCTCGCCTGCTCCACACGCACGCCCGCTCGCCCGCCGACCCGTCCTGCCCACGCGCCAGTCCACGCACCCGAACGCACGGCCGCCTGCCCCACCGGCGACTTGCCGAGCCACGTGTGCGTCGCGTGGGTACGGGTCCGTGGACGACGCGTCGCGACGCGCGTAGCGGTGGGTTTGAGTATTCCGACGGAGTTGCGGTTTGTATGAGAATTCACACCTCATGATAGGGAAAATTCCTCAAAAGTGAAATTTTCCCTCCCTCCCTCCCTCACTCACCCATCCATTGTAGTTCTTTTATCCCCGTCGGTTAAGCAAAAGATCTTGCCTCGACGCCAACCTGGATATGCTCGAGCAAAGTGAGCCAACTTTGCCATAAGTTTTGCTTAAAAAGTAGGATGTGCTACCAACCTACAAAATTGTAGTCATCAAAATGAGGCGCTCAGGGTTATAAAGACCCGTCCAAACGAACCTCGCATTTTCAGGTAGAAGTACAACGGTAAACTTCTGTCGTAAATCTATCGTATGCTGAAATATCAAATGGATTGGGATATGGCAAAATATTCAAATTCCACCTTCAAAAATTGGTCCGGAATTTAAGAGAATGTAAACGACAACATAATCAATTTTATCTAAACGAACTTTGGTTGGGATCTTACATTATTCTGAGCGCTTCAAATTAAGTAGTATAGGAATTCGCATGTCCTCATTTCCGAGAAAGAAAAAAAAATCTTTAACGATCTCTTCTACATTCCATACCGACCAGAGTTTAGAGGCTCCTCAAGCTTCGATGACTTTTAGAGGGTCTTTTTACCTTAAACAGCGTCTGCGAGTATGTGTAAACGAGCTACAGCCCTCTCGTAAATAACAGTGGACAGTCCATGTCGAAATGAAGGGAAGGAGCGCATTGACCCTCAAGAGGTTTAACAAAAGTGAAGGTGGTGTTGCGAAGGAAGGTGTGAAGCCGTCGGTTGCTGACAAAATGTTGGTTCGTAGTAAGAGCAGACGTGAGAAATAGTTACTCTGTATTACGTAGGAGAATGACCCCAGGAAAAAAAAACGAAAAAAAATTATTGGAGAAGAGCAAGAATTGTAAAGACTGTAAGAAACGATCGTGATAAATCTATTTAAGGTGTTATTGCATTGCTTCTATATAAAACTAGCGGAACTTCATCAATACTTTCTCCCTTTGTTTATAACTTTTGCAATTTTCGAAATTTGGAGAGCGAATATACCAGATTCTCTGAAAATCATCAAAACAATCTATTACACTTTTATACTGGGGATTCAAGTCATGCAGCAAACATGGACCTTATAAATGAAATAATCGTGTAGGTATTTGGAAAGAGTTTAAAAGACGAAGTTTAAAAGAAGTTATGGATTAGATTAACAGGTGAAAAAGTGGCCGTATTTATACACAGCAATTATACGTAAGCGAACAGCAATACTGGACTTCCAAACTAAAATCCTTTCTCCAGCGGATAAAATTGGAACACGTTTCGCTAGACATAGCTGGAGAGAGGGAAACGCGGCAGATGGAATGGTGTATATCTGAAAGAGTTGCGGAACAAAGCTGCAAGGTATTGTAGCAGATGCGTTCGAAAAACATTCACTCCTTCGTAGCACACAGGGATTCCCAAACGTTTTCTTGCATCGGTTCCCTTTAATAGTATGTTTTTTTTATAAACCACCTTGACATTTTTCAATAATTTACACTATGAAAAATATTCATAACACAAATTTTTACACATATATAACTTAATAACAAGAAATAAGACGAGCAAAAGTTTTGAAAAAAATAGATTTTTTTTTTTTTTAATTTTAGAAATTAAAAAATGTTTTTTAAACTTCATAAGAAAAAAGGTTTTTTATGGTAAATTATAGCGATGAGTTGCCGGTGCACATTTCTCTATCGGACCCCAATCCAACCCTAGACCATGATTGACACCTTTTCCTAAATTTATCCACCATGAGAAGTGGCTCAGGGTATCAACTGATGTCACTGCAATTCCTCCGACCGGGAGGTCCTGGGGTTCGGGTTTCGACGGTGGCAGGAGTTTTTACTCTAGTCAGATAGCTACGTCGAGTTCCGTCGCTATCTGGAGGAGAATTCTGGCGGTCAGCTGCCCTGATCGGTAGTTATCCGTGGTTTCTCCGTTCGACACCACGAGAATGCTGGAGCAGTACGTTATAAAACGGGCAACGGACCGCGCGCGATCTTTCCTTCCAAATTCTTGCCTCTTACTTACACGCACTTTATTCTTACATCCACTACTCTAACACGCGTGCCGAGAGACCGGTCGGGAGCTTAGAGGTTGTCCCGATTCAGGCGGTGCCCCGTTGGTGGGAGATACCTGGTTGAGGAAAACCCGCTAGCTGACGTTAGGTATCCGTCGGATCACTCCATTCAGGATGATCACTACCTGCCAAGCAAAACACATGCACTTCATTTACCGCACTAGTGACCTTAGCACTTCACGCGTTCGGAATCACTAATCAATTAATCAATCAATAACTTATCGACTCCGAGTGTCCATAACGACTCCGTTGGGAAACACTGATTTAACACTATGATGATGAACTGACAAATTATTTTATGATCAAACATTTCCGCGTGCACTCTTCGAAAGGACGTGGAAGAGGGGTTACGCGTGGGTTAGCGTCGAGGTTGACGCAACGTGCATTGAAAAATTCAAACGTCAATGGTATGTGTGCTCCCTCCGAGGACGTTTGGACCCCTACAAATTACAGGATCACCGAAACATGTAAATGGATAGGAATGCGAAATTTTACGGCCTATTTACAAACATAACGCGTGCCGAGAGTATATTAAGAGATACTCGTTCTCACTTTATGGAAGAATTACGAAAATTCCTAGGAAATGTTCGGGTTGTTAGAGAAAGAGTAATTAGTGACTGGGTAAATAATACTGGTTAGAGACTAGCAGAGAGTATTTGAGTCTAATACCAGTTAGCGACTAAATGATCTCATTACGGGTGTAAATGGGCATGCATGTGATGCAAGTAAGCGGACGATTTTCTTTGGCAGTGTTTTGTTTCGAGTGCTGAAGATTTCGGAATTTGGAAAGAAAAAACACGCGATGTGCATGTGCGGTTTTAATTAGTGAAGAAAGAGTTTACTATTCTAGAATTTGTTCGTTTTCTGGCGGGAGTTTTTTTCCATTCAAGCTTTTTCCTCAACGTGCATCATGGTCTTTTCACGGCTTTGATGCGATGTAACGTTTTAACCATTGTAGATTCATGACCTTCAAATAGAAATAGGGAGTGCAGATCACGAAATTTGGTCGGAGTGAATTAAGACATAAAAATGTAGTTTGATAATGTTTCGATTGTTTTTTTTTTATTCCATCTTCAAGGCTGATGGTAAAACACAAATATCAGAACATCAAACAATATATATATATACTAATAGCAATTACAATATAATATCCATACATAACGATCACATAGTGTACTGACCTTACTACAAAATATCCTTATGGTTACAACCTTTCCAAACATAGTGGCAAGATTCCAACACAACGCCACTTGCAGTGGTTACAATGCGACGGTCCATTCCGCCAGGTTCAGATTTTGTTGTTCACTTTTCACATATTCAGATTTTCATTGTTTCCTTCCATTATTCCTGAAAATTTCTATAACGTCGAACACAGAGAAATTAACATGAAAAGTTTTGCCTCGCTCTTGCAAGCTTGAATTTTCTAATTTCCATTATAATACATAATTTTAATTTTTTTGTAGTATTTATCTATTTACTTGGAGTAAGTACAGCCGCATTTGCACAAGTATAGCTGTCACATAGAGGAATATTCATCTTATAAATATGATTAAAAAATAAAAGATGGTGGCTGTTGCTAAACAAATTCACAAACATATAAGTTATCATTATTTTTGGGGTAAATTATGTATTACGGCCATCAACATGTAGTACTATCGGTTTTTCACGTTCTTGAAATAATATGGGGATCTGATAATTATCATGTATATGTGAACTGATTGTATGTAATGACGTAACTAGTATGTATCAGTATTTTTAAAATTACTCGGGTCCCAAGTTCTTCGAAGAATAAATTTTGACTGGTTGCGTAATGTTTTATTTACGAATATCACTTCTCTGGTAGATAAAAGTACTAGGATCCAAAACATTATATAAATCTTAGTGGATAAACGAACGTTGTGAATTGTATAACACTGTGAAAAAAAACATAATACACCAGAAACAGAAACCGATCATTAATATCTATCAGTATTTCGCGAAATCAGGTCATGGAGATCGGCTGGGTAGCTGGAAGCACAACTGTTCCGCTGCGACGTTTTGGCGGAGAAGTACTAGGATTCAACACCTGGTAATGGCATATTTTGGACTCTCGTTACATGACTATTCAGCCGCTGTCTATTACGCAGGAGCTCCATGCTGCAATCTGTTGACCAAGTAACAAACATGTATATTTTCTATGGTCTGAATACTGCGTGTCTTTCGCTGGACGTGTTCCTTTTTAAACGAATCCGCTCAAGTTTGGGAGATTTAATGCACTACCTTGAACCGCGCGAATCCGAAATGCAGGGCTAAGATGAGGCCAGCAGGGTTCATAATGGGTGGACCAGAGACCTGGCGCCAAATGTAAATACGAAATGCACTTCATGTGGTAACAGAACAGAATTAACGACAAAAGGGACCCTACGCTTTCGAATAATGTTGAAATATTGACTAGTTTATTCAGTTTCAATATAGAAATAAATTAACATTGCAATTTAAAAAAGTAATATTAAAATATTTTATATATGTAAATTAGCAGAACGGTTAACAGAATTTCGCCGTAATACGGTCTTTTATAACTTTCGTATAACACAAATTTTTATTACTCGAACTCGGTTATTTCGGTCCCTTGGAATTCGTATTAATGATGTTTTTCTGTACAAAATTTTGTTTAAAAAAATGTTAAGAGCCCCTTTCTAATGAGAGGTCTAAATACATACTTAGTCTCCTTGTGAGTTAATCCAACCTCTTTCTGTTTCGGCGAGAGTTATCAATTCAAACTTTTATTTGTTTTTACCCATCTCCCTAAGTTTTGTCTTAACGTGTTAAGTCTCACAAAACTAGATTTTCACGAATGTGAAAGATGAATATACTGGTCCTCTTGACAGTAAATGTGTCCTCAGATACACGAATAAAAATTGATTTAGTTATTTCCTTACGTAAACAAACTACACACGACGTGTTTTTGTAGTATTGTATGTATTCCCATACACATGAGATGGTCCGGTTGAAGCGACCTTCATTCTTCTTGCTCTGTAAGGAAACAAAGAGAAGCGAGAAGTCGAGGTGGTCTATTCCTTTATTATCCACGATGATATAGTTTCACAATTTCCATATCATGAATATTCACTCGCTTTATACAAGTATAATCGACCATGCATTTTGCTTTCTGTGGAGTGAGCGCAGCGCTGCTTCCAGAGCTGTTAGCAGAGAACAAACTGCAAAGGACCTTCTAAAATGCAAATCCAAAAGCTTTACCTTAATTTTTCTGAAGTTTCACAAATTTATTCTGAGCGAGATTAGTTACACCGCATTTATCGTTATTACACTTCTCTCTGACAGCGTCCCAACCACTAAATTAGTGGCGGGGGGGGCGATTTAATAGATAAGGACTAGATTACGGAGTAGCTCCTTCCAATCGTCTCGTATATTATTTCAGTAGTATAGATATCTTTTGCGGGTCTCACACTCAACCAATCTTTGTAAATCAGGTCTCTAAAGAAAGAGAATTTCACGGAGACATGACGTGTTGCGCTTTGACCTTAGAAACGCGCCGGATTTGTTTAAAAAATAAATCCTTAAAAGCTAATGGGCCTTAAAACTAAAATTTTGATTCCAAAGGTCTCAAAGAAACGTTCCTCACACTGTAATTTACAGGATGAAATCTTCTTGAACATTCTATTACATTTTTTTCTGGTTCGACGCTTCGCGATTCTACCTGACCTGTTCAGAGCCTGTAGAATCTGCAACTGTATGTGAAATTAAACTAACTACTTGATATTTTACGCGATTGAATTACACGGGTGTACATCTCTGCTCGGTAATAACATTAAATAAGAATAGTTTGTGTAGACAAGGGTGTATTTTGTTATCAATTAAAAGGAGACATATAGGACAAGTGACGGAGGATTAGAGAGTCTTGAAGAAAAATATATAATACAAGCTTAGTATGGAAATGGAAAAATTGGGAAGAGGGTGAGTTTAACGTGCGGGAGTTCCACACGGGTACGTTACCCCGTTTATCAAAAATATTCGGAGGTGACGCGCCCTTCCCTAGCTACGCCGACCATGCTCTCAGTTAACGATTAGATTTTAATATAGTATTGTCACATTACGAATATTAATATCATCCGTGTGTTTATAACTAACAATTTCTTTACTAGTTAAAGTTCTAATCTCATTCTCATCCAGGTTTTCTCATTGAAATTCAATTCTTTAATCGGCAGGAAAGGGCTTCGTAATGAGTTAGGCTAACTTTAGTATCTACGAAGAAGCTCTTGTCAATTCGGGAAACTACAAAATGTACAAAAATAAATCACTAGGAATATTAAATGAGATTAGATTGTCTTCAGAGTGTCATTAAGTTACTATTTCATAGGATTTGGTGTAAGGTATTTAAGGTTTGGGGTAAGGTTTTAAATAATTAAAAACAAACTATTAAACGAAATAAATCATTTCTTCATTTAATTTCGTTTAACCATATTTATTAAATTATTATATTAATTCCAAAAGTCTTTCAATGTCTTTCTGTTTCGAAGATTTCTTTCACTCTCCTTCAGAAGTAATTTCATTATAATACAAGATAAAAACTGTTAAAACATCCATCAACTTTAAGACAATTTATCTACATAAAACAATGTTGAATTTTCTAACTTTAAAACTTTCAGTCAAATTTACAGAGACAATTAGAAATTATGTCTACACCAGCGCAAAAGATCTCGCCTCAATACCTAAATATAATTTCCAATTTCAGTGGGTAGAACGTCAGGGATACCGACCGTCAAGGAGAACCGACCATTAGGGCGATTGTATTGTTACCACACCCCATTCTATCACTTATAGAGTCCACTTCATTTACGTGAGTGCAATATGTTAAAAATAGCCATTTTGTAAGAAAAATGATTGAATAATTCAGTGTTGTGATGGACAATGTGGGTTTGCAAATTTCTCGCGTTTCGCGCGAAAACTGTATTTGGTATAATAAGATATTTATAGGTTTTTGTCAAGAATTGGTTTAGAAATTCTTTGAAAATATTGCCAGGGCATCCTGTAAGCCCATCTCACCCAGTTCTCAGGTATATTGCCGAGGCATCCCACAGGCCCATCCCGGCCAGTTCTACAAGATTATGAAAATCGGGTTGCATCAGACGCTTCCGGTAGCCTTTAATTTGACCTTTCGAAAATGGAATACTGCATTTGCTATGTGCATTTTGAAATTTGAATAAATGGGAGTAGTACCATGCTTGCGAATATTTAGCACTTTATATATCAATGTGTAAAAGAAAATATTAACTTCATACTGGAACCTACTAAGTGAATTGCGCATTACAACATTTCAGAGCTCAGGCTCTGATAGCTATTTTTTTAAAGTTTTGTAGAGATACATCACAATGCACTTAATCACATGTCAGCCCATCTATGTATTTAAAAAATAAGGAATTCAGCCATGGCTTCATTTAGAACTCCTACTGAACCGATTGTAGTATTTTTTTCTTTAAAAGAAAGAATCTGATTCCTTGGTGTGTTATCTGATATTGTTTGTGTTCATTCACCAACATTTATGATGTAAATTATGTAATTAAATTATACTTTATTAATAGTGAGTTGTTTTCTTCCAAAAGGTGGCTGTTTCAAAATCGATATGAGTCGATAGATGTGAGTCCTCGCTGCTTCACGGTGGCGCTGCTTGATGTTTTGTTTTGATGGTGGTGTTTTGATTGTTGAGATTTGTTTACAATTCGTCAAGGTTTTGTTTCAGTGTAATAATTGCATTGTGGTGTTGACAGTTTGCATGTACTTTAGATATAATATCCGTCAGTATAATAGTGCTCTTTCTTTTCTGTCATTTGGTGCCGATATCGCATTGCTACCTGGTTATAGGCCATACATGTTCAAAATTTTGGGAACTCCACATCACAGAATATCTTCGTTATACCCTGAAATCCGAACTATGCAACATATTGTGAACATTAGTCTGGGCACAGTACTTTACATTTATCTCAATCAGACCGTCCAATTTTGACGGGTTCTCACTAGTTCTGTTTAAAACGTTTATTTTTCAAAAGCTACAAGTGGTTTTTATACTAGAATGTCATTAAGTTTTACTTTCACATTTATTTCATAATGTAATGTATTTTGGGGTACAAATAATATTTTTATGTGTAAATGAGCACAAAATTGTTCAGTTTTAAAAACTCTGAATCGATTGTTTTCCTTAAAAGGCTTACAAATTGACCCCCTAGATTTCCCATTGAAGAAATATTTTGTTCTTGTTTTATTTTGAAAGAATTTTATTTACTGTCGTTAGTCCCTGCGTTTTTTTAAATAATATCGTTTGATTTTTTCTAGTAATGGTTGAAGTGGTACTAGATTAGAATGTGCATTGTAATAATATTTCGTAATAACTACCAATAATATGAGAAAGTATGTGCTCAGGATTTTCCTCTCTATCAGTACAAATATGTGGAACCGTGTTTGAAAAAATATTGATTGTTTTTATATTTTTTTGAAAACTAAAAAGATTTAATTCAAAATTACACTATAAAAATATTTTGAAAAACAATATACATGAAATAATTTCAAGTGACAAAACACGCAAATTGTTTGAAGTAAGAAAAACGTCTATAACTTCAGTCATGAAGATGGAAGAGAGGATCGGAAAAAACGAAACTTTCGAAAATTGAAATAGCAAGGATTTTAATGCAAACCGCTCTTACAATATATGCAAACACATTAGATCTATTTGAAGAAAAAAATCTGTTTATTTTAAAATTTTAAAAAGTGAGATTTGCACTGTAAGTGTTTCACATCATTGCATGGGAGTATAACTGCAGAAACCATAATTAGAATTCATATCAGATACTATGGTATCACCGGGCGATTTACACTCTTTAAGACGAAATGAGAAAGAAGAATGTTATGGGTGAACAAACATTTCAAATAAACAAACACGACGAATTGTGCAAGTTTCACCTCCTCCTTTTCATGTCCATTGAAAGACTCAATGATTCGTAAAGAATTTCCGCTACAAAGTAGCATGCGTAGAGCAACATGAGGGCTGCTAGAACACGCCTGCCCGAGTTGTGCAACGATTCCGCCGGACTCTCGCACGATTCATTAGCATATGAGGAGGTAGGCGATAAATTAATTGATGTTTGATTATGTAAGTGGGAACCAGGAATACGCTGAGAATGCGCGGACTGCCGCTTCGCCTCCCCCACCCCTTCCATCGTGACCCCCCGACCTCTCCCACGCACGCGTCGTCGTACTCTACTCCCCTCCCCTCCCCCACACCTCGCTGGAGGGTTCTATACTTGGGTTTTAATATCGTGCCGCTGAGGGCATTATCTTTACGATGGACCGGGAGCGGTGGCTCAGTGCATCAACTGATGTCACTGCAGCGCCTTTGACCGGAAGGTCCTACGTTCGAGTCCTGACGGCGGCAGGATTTTAGACACTAGCTTTTCAGCTAGGTCGGAATCAGTCGCTGTCTGGAGGAGAATTCTAGTGGCCGGCTGTTCTGGTCGGTAGTTTCCCGTGGTTTCTCCGATCAACACCAGGCGAATGCCGGAGCAGTACCCTAACAAACGGGCCGCGGACCGCGCGCGAACTGTCCTTCCTCTTCCTTGTCTTATCTTCTCCCCTTACACACACACACTTACACTAACAGGCACTACACTACCACATATTCCGGGAGACCGGTCGGGAACTTAGAGCTTGTCTCTGCTGGGACAGTCCTGGTGAGGGGGAATCCACACTAGCCGACGCGTCGGTGGGTCGGCGCCGGATTCCGCCATCCAGCAGGGGAAGATCATCGCCATCTTCCGAGAAAAAACATGCACTACACTTACGGGACTAATGCACTGCTTTTTGCGTCTTTTTCGGTCGTTCAGCTAGAGTCTCTTGATCTGCAGCACTGCCTGATACGGTGGCGATCTTGCGACATTTTGCGCCAGGACCGAAAAAGACGCCAAACGTCGTGCCATATTCCATCATGAAGACAGTCCCGAAGAGCATTCGTCAGAGCAGCGTCGAATCTAAAGAGTTAACTAGACGGGGAGGCGGCGCCAAAATCATTTTTTTCTTTTAAATTTATTCAATGTATTCAAAAGCATCAGTGACCAGGAAATACTAGGTTCGAATCCCAACCGTGGCAGGAGTTTCGACACTAGCTAGATCGAATTCAGGCGCTGTCTCGAGGAGAATTATATCGTCCGGCGGCTCTGATCGTTAGTTTTCTACAGTTTCTCTGATCAACATCAGACGAATGCCGGAGTAGTACCCTAAAAACGGGCCACAGACCGCGCGCTATGTTTTCTTCCTATTCTTTGTCATATCCTCATCCCCTACATACACACACTTACACTTTCATCCACTACACTACCACACATGTCGGGAGACCAGCCAGAAATTAGAGCTTGTCCTGCCCGGGACGGTTGCCCGCTGGTTGGGGACATACCCTGTTAGCCAACTGTAGATCGGCGCCGGATTTTAACCCAGCTAGAAAATGTCACCGCCACCCGAGGAAAACGTGCACTACACTTACAGGACTAACGATCTTAGCCGTTTACGCGACCGGAATCTTTAATCAATTATTTCAAATCATTACCATATGTACGTCTCAACGGATATGCAACATTACGCAAGTATTCTCTTAACCCCTTGAAATAGTACTTTATGGATCGGCCCCAGTTGTAAAGTGCCAGGAGTTTGATTCGGACTAGATTTTATAGTGAGAGTAATACCACATCTATATCCCGCTGTAAGTGCAGTGCAATGCAATGGATGAACCCTCGACATGATTGTCTGTTCTTATAAGAAAACATATGTGGCTTCTACGGTTGTTTCGACTTATGTTATTTTGTGTTATCAAAAGTAACAATTATGTATCGCGATATCAGTAATATTTCTGTTAAAAGTATGTTTCTCACTGTTGTTTTACAATTCTGGCAATTAAGTAGGATGCATGTTTATAACACGTAATTATTTTCGTGTGTATACAACACTCCCGTTGCGGAAAAACAAGTCGAGTAAATGAATATTAATTCAAAGCCCTGAGTGGGCGTTGGGATGATCTAACATTGATGATAAAAAATTATGATGAATATATTAAAATGTAAATTATGTGTAAATTGTGACTCGCCGAATGAGAACATTTCTGAGAGAGAGATGGCATCAAAACCTGTTAGTGTTTCTTTCCACTACTCGCATTAAGACGTCAATATTCCTCGCAAGAGAGGCTCAACAACTTTGCAGATAGTTTATTATTTTACCTGCATGTGGTAAAATTGCCTTCAGGTCACAAACCAGCTGTTTAAAATTCCCATATAATTTTTCTAAGTCGGTTATTCTGTTGCTTAGATGTTTTTTGGCCCATCTAAATATTATCACACGTATACAAACTGTCCCGTCACCAGCTAGACCCTCCATGGCATGACGCAACATCCTCGAATAGCAACGAACAAAGTATTTCCTTTGATTTGGGAACTGGAACTTGACGGAAATATCGAGCCTGTGCACACTTCGTTCCGGATACAAGTCCATGCGAAATTTATTTTTTAGTGGGTGGGAAACGTACCAAATATTGTAAAAATTGATTTCATGTATTTTGATTACCTAAAGTCAAGCTTTACTGAACTGAGATTACTGTCATAATAAGAGTTATTATACATGTATTTTAATCATCCTTAGCCTATTTACGAGCATCTACATCAATCAGTCACCTTTTCCAAGACGAATAGCGAAAAACAAACGAAAATTGTATTGCATTTTCATGTTTATAAATTGCACCTGGTAGATATTCTGGTCGTAACGTTTTATATTACTTGATAAGTTATCAATAGGCTGTTAGGCCGATCGAGGATTTTGTAAATACTTAGTTCTCATACTTTTCAGCCCATATCTGTCTTCCGCCTTGATGTACCCAAGATCTCGCTCTTCGTTCATTTTTGTTTACATACAATCAGTTTTTTTATAATGAACTTGTTCACATTTTCAATAAAAGTAGTATAATAATCGTGTTTAGATTAATGAAAAATTAAAACTAATTATCATAAATTCATAAAACAAATTAATTAATTATTACAATATCAAGTTTTTAGCTTTTAGAGTTTTAATACCTTTAGAAAACAATATTAATAAGAATGATATTTTTAATCAGTTGTGAAAACCTATTTCTTAGTGTCTTTCAATGGGTAAATTGAAAATCGAGAGATTTTATTTTGGTTTAACCAATAAATACGAAACTGATTTTACAAATTTGTTTGCGCCCCGCATATGCAGATTATTGCGCCCCTACCTGGGAGGTCGCACCCCAGACTTTGAGAACCTCCGCTATAATGTAAGTTACTTGAATATAAAATGTATTATTATTATTATTATTATTATTATTATTATCATCATTACTATTATTATTATTATTATTATTATTATTATTATTATTATTACGGTGCGTTTCGGTTGCCTCATAAACTGCGTGCAAGCTGTCCGTGATGAGATCCCGAGTTCGATTCCCTTTCGGGAAAAATAGAGCTATAATTTTCTATTACAATCCTCACAGTTTCTGTAGGCGTCTGGTGAAAGAAAAAAAAACTCAGGCACTCTAGTAATGCTGGAGAGGGGCAGGGAAGGGAACAGAGAGGGATATCAGGTAATGAAAGGAATAGATAATGCTCTCCACATGACTCCCTAATCCCCAGGTGGGGATAATAAGTAAAAACAGGGCCCAGGTCTGAGAATATCGTTGCTGACAAAAATTTAATTAATACGACCAAAATGTCAAAAATATTACATTGAAATAATATATTGTTAATAATATAATTTTAATTATTATAAAGTATTGTATTAATATGCCCATCGAGTGGCTCATGAAAAGTGTGCTAGCTTTCCGTGGTGGGATCCCGATATGATTCTCGGTCGGGACAAAAATAGAGCTGATGTTTTCCATTACAATCGTCACAGCTTCTATAACTGTGTCGAAAGAAACGCTAAAGAAGGTCAAATATACTAAATATGGTGAAGAAAAATCTTCATGCTCGTAAATTTTTATTTATTTATTTATTTATTTTACGCAAAAAAAAACAGTTAAAACTGCGTATGACCTGCTATGAGGAGAAGTGAGTTGTGTGCACATTTCCCAAATTCTGTGATCACCACATTAAGTCATATACTACTTGAATTTTGAATGAATGAATGAAGAATTTGATATTCTGTAAGCACATTGGAAAGTATCTTCATTCATTTTTAATAAAATAAACAGATTTGGTTTGAACTTTCCCTTTTAATATGGACAAGAAAGAATAGGTAACAGTGCGACGTTTAACAAGCGAGAATTATGGCTAGTTATCGATTAAGCGAGTGATTGATTCTTAGTGATTCCGGGCGTGTCAGCTACTGAGGTTTGTAGTGCATGTTTTTCATCGGAAGGTGGCGGTAATATTCCCCCACTGGATGGGGAGATCCGGCGCCGACCTACCGTCGACTAGCGAGCTTTCCCTAAACCAGGTATCTCCCACCAGCGGGGCACCACCCCAGCCGGGACATGTTCTAAGTCCCCGATCGGGTATACCGGCATGTGTGTAGTATAGTGCATGTTAGTGAAGGCGTGTGTAAGTGGTAAGGTGTGTAAGGATAGGACAAGGAAGAGGTAAGAAAGATCGCGCGCGGTACGTGGCCTATTTGGTAGGGTAGTGCTCCGGCATTCGCCTGGTACTGATCGAAGAAACCATGGAAAACTACCGATCTAAGCAGTCGGTTGATAGAATTCCCCTCCAGACAACGACAGAACTGAACGAAGCTATCGGGCTAGAGTTGAAAACCTGCCTCCGTCGGGACTCGACCCCAGAACCTCCCAGTCAGATGCACTGCAGTGACATCATTTGATGCCATGAGCCACTCTCCCGGTCCCATCCTTTCGGCTCGGCTCAGGGAAGCAAGCACATCCCCGTCCCCGCGGAAAAACACATTTTGGAAGACGCTGATAATTCCAGTGAAAAAATGTGATTTACGTTTAAGACGAATGGTGTACAAATGTAGCATTTCAAATTTGCTGAAGGTAAAGCTGATGCATTGGTTCCGGTCTTGGTGGATTGGTGTGAACGAAGTCAGCAATCCGAGGAACTTCGCATATAGTTTATAATTTGTATGTACTTACATTTTGTTCTTTCAATGCGTCATAATATGGTGGTGCTAATGCGTGTCGTGCCCTCACATTTACGTCGGCTTCTGTGGACGTGTAGTATGAACGCAGCCTTTACAGTTAGACACTCATAAACATCTGGTGTTATTTAATGAGATACTTCACAGTATGAGTATACAGAGATGTCGATATCTTGTCGGGGAGATTCGTGATTTCAGGAATTGAAGCATATCTTCGAATGTTTCCTTGCTTGCAATTCAAAAGGCACATGAAGCTTCCTTCCCCTTCCTACTTTCTCTACATAGTACTTACTAGTGGCCCGCTAGCAGCAAAAATTCGTCTGTACAGTGTGTGGACAATTGCGACCTCCAGCACCAAAAATTCATTATTCAGAAACAACACACGTGAATACTTAAACTTTCTGGTCACATTACGTCAACTGTGTCGTCAAGATTGACGCAGTGAGTAAGAGTAGTCGGTACATACAGTGTAAAAATAGGCGGAATAACACCACCTAATATTTGAGTTTTTCAGTCCAAATCGAAACTGTTTCATAGTTTTGTGTATTTTTCCCGAGTTCCTCGGGAACAAACAAAACCATAGGCTCCTTTCACACGGCAGGAGACTGCATGGTTTTCTGTCAATTTCTGCCGCATTAGAAATTAGTAATGTAGATTTTGAAAGTAAAGCGGCGAAAGTACAAATGCATCGACAAAACATTGACTCAGTTATTTGTTTTTATTTCACTCTTCTTTTCGTATGTTGATGAATTCGTTCCTTCCATCCTGAACTCATTCATGCATTCATTTACTCAATCTTTCTTTAAAACTACGAAGGCAAAAGTGTACAGCCCTTGACGCACTCGACCGGTCTGCCCTTTTCTCATATTACGAAAGTCTCAGAATAATGGGAGCATGCTTTGTAGTTGCCTGGATCTGTAACGAGAAAAGATCTTATTATTATACTGAGCCTCAATTTCTGTTTCAATTTTAGAGCTACATATTGTTAATAATTAGTAGTTTTCTGTACAAAACACAGACAGCACATTGAGCTGCCTCTGCTTGGCTTCCGAGTAGAGTTTTCTTAAGGTGAAATATGACCGCGTTGTCTTGAAAATGTTGAGTGGAAAGTTGAGATGAGAATGAATCACCGAGATTGAAACTAAGGAAGGAAAAGAAGACAAAGATCACCGTTTTGTTGCAGCTAGTTTGCCGCCATGCGCCTGTTAATATCCTGATCTACCAGTTTGCTGGCTATGTGGACTTTTTCTTCTGTTATTGCTATTTTTATTATAATTAATATCATCATCATCTAAATTCACGACTGAAGGAGTCGGTAAAGGAGGTACATAGCGACTCTGGGTGCCACTGCAAAACTTCCTGCAAAATATTGACATGTCATAGGACCCGTCTCTGTTTCAAGTAGATTAAAGTGAAAGTTGTTAATTTGCTTGTAATTACTTAGAGATCATGACGTTATGATACAATTAAATGATGGCATTCTTGGTTTCTCAGTTTTTTCCTAACCGTTTTCCCGAAAAATAAAACAACCCAACCTTTCTCGAGATTCTACACCGTAGTAACTCATGCTTGCACGATTTACTCGACATCCGAGACCGACCGTACTGCCACTGTGTCTTCAAATATTCAGTTTTGAATGAAAGTGTTACGCCATTCTTACGCAAGGAAAATAACGGCTCGTCAGGAGAAGGGCACCCCCCCCCATCGCTTTCGAGATAACTACTAGTTTCAACTTTCCTGCAAGCAGTCCTTGTAGCAGAGTTGTTCGTCCTCGGTCCCTCGTTCAGCTGAAGGGGACATTACACATGCTCGAGTTGTTGTAAACAGAGATAATCATCCAATGCTGTTCTGAATATAGTATCTCATTAATGCGCAGAGATACTGTCACGTGTGTGAACTGTCCTTTGTATACTTGTTACGAAATGTAATCTGTTTCATCCAAGCGGATGATGTTGCTGTTGTGACTAACTTAAGCTTCCTGGATAGTTTAATAATAGGAAACAAAATACATTTTAAGAACGTGAACTTTGCATTTCGATAATAGTGTGATTAATTGTGAAATATCTTTAATTATGGAAGTAAAAAAATGTTTGGAGTGTGCGCAATTGAAACCAATTCCTTGGGATTGTTGTTTATTTTACGAAACAGCACCTCTAATGAACTTAGACGTGTAAGGTACCTCTATATACAGAACCTTTAATGAACCTAAACGTTAAGGTAACACAGAACCTCTATAAACCTAAACGTTAAGATCCTCTAATACAGAACCTCTAATGAACAACTTTAAGGTACCTCTATGTACAGAACCTCTAATGAACTCATTCCTATGTGCCCCATGTAATCGAGATTAATAAGATCTTTGAGAAAATATTATAACATATTCATCGTCCTATTTTTAAACAATTTATATAATTATTTGCTCATATTACCAAGTATATGCAAACGTCGATCGAGATTATGTTGAACTTGTGATTTATTTATTTATGTAACAACGAAAACTGTTAAAAACTGTGTGATGTACGATGGGTAAAAGGGCAAATGTGCACGCTTTCTTGAGCGCTGGCATCTCTGTCCAATCTCATATACAAATTAATTTGAATTATGAATACAGGTTGCAATTGTTGACAAGAATTGTCAGTGAAAATATTCGGTCCCTTGTAATAAAAACTGTTTTCGAAAGCAAAACAGGAACAGATTTTGTCTATTGTCCCTAATATTCTACATGAATAAATCGACTTACTGACGCGAGAAAATGGAAAACTATTATTTGAATATCTACTTTAACTCATACTGCTCAATTTTTCTTTCATATTAACACATGTCCTGCACTACCTACATATGTATCAAAAATTTTAAATGATTTAACTTCTGGTGGCCTTCACAGCAACAATGTGACATCATATTAAGTACATTTCTGTGAAACCTCTATATATAATTGTGTAATTACTGAAGACAAAATCATCCATTTTACGAAAGTTTTAAAATGCAAATGTAAGATCTATGTCGTAGAGTAGTCAGAAAGTGAGATATCTGTAGGGTTCCAATATCTAAAGGCAAACAAATACACTTCTGTAATTAGAATTACTTTGTTTTAGTAGTTAAATAAGTGTAGTCTTGAATAAGCACCGAAAAATTAATTCATTGTAAGTACTATGCACTTCAATACATTACTTTTAATTTTATAGTTCTTTTCTGGACAACCCTACTCTCCATCTACAGGTAGCAGGATCAAACATTTTCACTTTCTGACTATTGATTTTTTTTACAAATTAATGCATTATTATATAGTAAACATATATGAGGAATTGTTCTGTTATACTTGTAAGACCATTGCCTCTCGTATGAAATTCCCTATGTATGTCGTGAGTGTGAGCGAACATGACACGAAAGCAGTTGCCGTTTCCCGTAGAAGGAATCGCTGATACTTTACGTCAGAGTAACGTACGTACGTTTATGTGTGGCCGTGACCCTCGCGCGAAACGACCGCTGTGATGCAACGAATGCCGCAAAGAGCCACCTGCGAGACCGGTAGCCATGTGGGCGTAGTCCAATGGACCAGCCGCGCGTCCGCCATGGCCCAAACTGCGTCTTCGGCCTTCCCGCCACCCTTGCGCTCGTGGCCCCTGGCCCCACGAAGAGATTGTCAGGGCAACAGATAATGGGAGAACAACGCTGTAGAAGGAAATAAGGTTGGAAAGGTGGGCGAAGGATTTTACCACTTAAGTGCGTTGGTGATGTTGCTGAGGCAATGTATTCAATGTACAAGAAGTTTTGTCTATTGTCCCTAATAGTCTACATGAATAAATCGACTTACTGACGCGAGAAAATGGAAAACTATTATTTGAATATCTGCTTTAACTCATACTGCTCATTTTTTCTTTCCTATTAACACATGTCCTGCACTACCTACATGTGTATCAAAAATTTTATATTCTCCTACCGACTGAGACCGCTCAGGGCAATGATAATAGTCACGACAGCCTCTTTGATAGGGAGATTCTAAAGCCCGTTTTACACGATCACTTTTTCATCGTTTTTCGCCGGTACAGAAATGATGAGGAACAGACTCGATGTAATTTGTATGAAAAAAAATACGCATGCTTCATTTCCCGGAACACATTTCATCCAGTTTGACTACCGCGCTCCTGGCGCCATTTTTGGGATCTTTCTCTGGTTTGTTATGGATGTGGATTTGTTCGTTTTGTACAGTTTCGAGAGAGCTCTGATGTGTTGTATTGTACTGTGAAGTGAGTGCGTAGTGCGAAATAAGATATGTACTGTGTTCTAATGTCATTGCGTCCTAATATAACCTAACTAAATTTGTTCCCATAGATGCGATGTTCAAATGTTTGATCTTCACCGCTTTTTACGACATTCGGAGGAATTATTTTCTTCAAGATTATGTACAGACAAGAAATGACCAGTGCTGGAATCACGTTCATCCAGTTTCGGCAGCGAAACATAATGTGTAGAAACAAACGTCCTTTTTCCATCCTCGTTCTGTACAAAAAATTAATGGAAAAACATAGTGTAAAACAGTCTTAAGATTCGGGTCCTCACAGTATCGAATTTACGACTCAATCAAGATTTGCAGCTAGAACGAATTCTCTCGCTTTCTGGAGGAGAATGCTAGCGCCCGGCTGCCCTGATCCGTTTTTCCGTGGTTTCTCCAATCAATACCAGGCGTAAGCCGGAGCAGTACCCTAACAAACGGCTCATAGTCTGCGCGCGATCTTTCCTTCCTCTTCATTGTTTTATCCTCCCCCTCTCTCACACACATTCACACACACATACATAAACTTACTTGCACTGCGCTACGACACATGTCGGGAGACCAACTAGGTGTCCCAACTAGGGCGTTGCTCGGCTTAGGGAGGTACCTGGAAGGAAAATCCCCTACAAACCGACTTGTAGACCGGTGTCAGAACCCACCATCCTACAATGGAGGAATACCGCCACGTCCCGGCTTAAAACATTCACTACACTAATAAGACTATATCAAAGTAGTTGACATGTACGGAAACACGAAATATACGTAATAATAACTCGTAACTTTTCTTGACCAATGGCTTGAAGAAATGCGGATAGGGTGGACACATTAGTTACAACAGAGTCACTGTAGTTTTCGAAGCAACGCCAAACTCTGAAAAATCAAAGTCAAACCTACGAGTACATTTTAGGGTAATGCAGTTTTCCTTAATTTCTTGCTTTAGATAAAAACATCAATGCTAGAGAACTTAAAATGAACAGCGCTCAGAAATAAAACTATGAACTTAAAGTTTCCATCTGTGTGTGTATGCGTGTGTATGTGTGTGTGTGCGTGTGTGTGTGTGTGTGTGTGTGTGTGTGTGTGTGTGTGTGCAACATTAAAAAAGCATCATAAATCAAGTTGAATAGTAACGTGGTGTATCAGTTAAAAAAAATATGATGCATAAGTAATGTAAGTATTTGCATAAGTAAAATGTGTAAGAGCACTGCATAAATATACAAACATTAGGCTTTCAGGTCTATATGTTGTTTACTGAATTTATAATTCACTCTCCTGACTGAACGTTCAAGTAAAATAGAACCGAGCTAGAAGAGGTTTGAGATGCGCCTCTGATTCATTTAATCAGTTGCTCATCAATAGCTCAGTTGCTTTTGCAACTGAGCTATTGATTTTCCTGTATATTTTTTTGAGTAACCTTGTCTCATTTATAACCATCTTTTAAAAAGAAATCCCATTAGGGACGTTGGCACTTTTCATTTCTGCTTGATTGACCATGTCCATCAGTCCATTATTTATATACTAACCATCTTCGTAAAATAAAACTATTTTCCTGATATTTTACCTAGGTAGCAGAACGAATAGTGGCCACTATTAACATTTTTTTAATTTTCTCAACCTTCTGGGTATTTTCCACCCACGGCACTGCCCAATCGGGATAAGCTCTAAGCTCTCGATCGGTCCCTCGGTATGTGTGATAGTGTAGTGAATGTGTATGTGTGTGTGTTTCTAAGGGACCAGAGTAGGACAAGAATGAGGAAGAAAAGATCGCGCGCTGTCCGTGGCCAGTTTGTTAGGGTAATGCTTCGGTATTCGCCTGGTGTTGATCGTAGAAACCACGGAAAATACCGATCAGAGCAGTGGGTCGCTAAAATTCTCCTCAAGACAGCGACAGAATTCGACCTAGCTGAAAAGCTAGTGTCGAAAGTCATGGCTCTGTCGGAACTCGAACCTAGGACCTCCCAATAAGGGGCACTGCAGTGACAGCCTATGAGTAGATGGCCTGAGCCACCTGTCTTTGTTGGGCTCTTGCGCTGCACGCGAAATGACACGTGCGGGCAATGTACACGAGGTCGACCACACATTTCGTATAATCTCAACAAAGCGCCGTCCGTCTGTCAAAGGATGTTCGCCTTATGATAAGGACGACTGACACATACTGTCAGTGAACATGAAAGGGCTCTAACTTATTTGTTATCATCAAGTGATGTTCTGAGGTTTTGTAAAGAGTTATAATTCATTTTTAAAGACTTTTTTCTTTGTAGCTTCAACATGCAACGTTGTCTTGCTCGTGTGTGGCATGAATAAGCTCTCTTTATTGTGAAACTATCACAATTAAATAAGGTTACCGGCCCAATGATTCGAAAAAGAGTAGAAAAGGTAAAATACTGGAGTCGAATTTCATGTTTATTTTGATACTACAAAGACTGTCGTAGCTGCCATTGAGACGATGCAAAACCATACGATGATAAACTACTATTATGGGAACGAAAATTTGAGAAAATGTGAAAAAATATATATTTTTTGATACAACACAATTTCATCTTTATAAATATTAACCATAGTCGGGCCGGTGGCCGAGATCGCTAAGGCAATAGTGTCGTAGTGATCTCGGACCGAAGGGTCGCGGGTTCGAGTTCCGCCTCGGGCATGGTTGTATTTGTGTTCGTCCTTTCACCCCTTATCATCGCCGTTTCGTTTCATCCACATAGTTACCATACCGTTAACAGCAATACAAGTAGTGGTCGCTAATGACCTAAGGTGTTGATGCGACCTTAAATAACCAATTTAAAAAATGTATTAACCATAAGGGGAAGAATATGGAAAGTAAACTTAACCATAATGTGAACTGATATGTGCAGTAAACATTATGTTCTGCGTCATTTTCTGTGGCTAATTTTCAAAAAAATGTTGTTTACTGGATGCCTTGTTACTACTAGATTGTAATAGTAAACTAACTTTATTTGCGATGTTGCTAGGTAAACGAATGATTTCAGAATGTTTCAGATAAATAGATTCAATACTACAAAGAACATTAAAAGCGGCATATGCACATAAGGGTCACTTTGCTATATTATTGGCATTATCAAATGAATATATTTCAAAACCGTAACAAATTTGCAATTAGTTCCGTCAAATGATTCAGCCCCATACGACAGGGACTATAGGAAAATGAGCCAAAGTACATGTTCACTAAGACGGTGAGTTTGAAAACTGCGTAAGGCATGCATGTTTTGAGTTGTGTTTGAAGAGGGGAGGGTAGTCCAAACCTTGTACTAGAGCAATGTTTTAAACGCAAATGTAGAACCAAGGAATACCATCGACCAATAAGTAAAGGTACAGACTTGAGATGGTTTCTCGACTCTGGGGGTTTTGGAAGGTGCAGTTCACCACCTACAAGAGAAGCGGGTGCTAGGTACCTGGATGTAGGTACCGCCAGATGTCCCGGTAGTCTTTTAGTCGACGAATAGGAAATTAACTAGTACGAGAGAGTCTGTGCCATTTTATAGCACCACTAGTTAATAGAAGGAACAAAATTCTCTAAAATAATATTTTGTTATCACACGTGCATACTTATGTTACTTTTCTACCCTCATAGAGGTCTTGAAGGCTCTAATATTGCTGTAGGTACAATGAAGACATGAGTCACAACAATACACCTCCCGTAATGTACCGAAGAACATCAGATTTCGTTTATCATAGGTAAATATAAGTGAATACTCATCAGGAAAGTTTATGTACTTGTCCATACGTCCTGGCGAGGAGAAATATCAGGTTGACGGTATGATATAAATTACGTACGCTGGCCGTTATTGGGGAAGGCCCAAATAAACGTTACCGTAACAAACATGATAATATTGTAATATTATGAGCTTTGTGTGATATGTAAAACAACGTTGTGAATCGCCAAGCAACGTGTTTCACGAAGTGAAATCACGGCTTACGGATTAGTGGTATGTTACCTGGCGATTGTTTTATGAATACTAGAAGATTAGTACTTACCCGAAAAAAAAATCAATAAAATTTCTTAGCTTAAAGTATCACATGGAAAATAACTGAATTGGACATGCTGTATGTTTCTTATTCACCTGCGACGTTTTCGAATGTACCGAAAATACCTCATGCCTCAAACTGCTAAGCAAAGAATTGTGAAATGCACGTTTTCTTATTTATTAAATATATGGCATCTTCGCTTTAGGCCAGAATGTCCGAATCATGTGTTTTATCTGCATTGAGGATAATATTACTCTGACTTTTTTGTATTCAAAACTCATGTTATCCATTTTCATGATTCTTTTCCAGAAAAAGAAAACTTAAACTTTCTAGTTTATAATTGAGTAAAATTATCATAAAAGCTTTTGTTTGTGAAGAGAGATTTGATCGCCTATAATTTGCAAGTGTTATCTCTTTGTAATGATAGAAGTATATATTTCTTTTATAATTTTAGAGAATTCCAATGTTGTAAATAAATCTCTCTGTTATTTATTGTACAATTGGCTGGTAATTTCGCTCTCACAATTATTTGTTTACGGAAACTAGTAATCAAGGAATGCCCTCTGATGCTCCGAGGATGAAGCTGCCGCTGTTTATAGAACTACCTTTTGGGAATACTACCTTCTGACCCATTCATGCGACAGGGACAACCCCAGAGACATCACTGTGTACTCCTAAAAATGACGGAGGTCATGACGATATTTCCGGCCAGACCACCTATTGGTCGGGGATTACCCTGGGTCAGTCCAATTAGGTCCCCCACAACCAGTCATCAGTGCGCTTTGAAGGAAAATGTGCTTCGGCGTAGGTAGAATGCATGACGTAGGTCTTATAGACAAACTATTATCGGCAGTTGTGTGATATGCGCGTTTACATAAGCCCATTCAAGAAATAAATAGAATATTGTTTTGGGTAGTTTGTTACTGTGAAACATAACCGGCGATAAGACAATTACATTCTTACCATTCAGTGCTAGAACAGTCATACGAATAAATTGTAAGGCGTGCGCCAAACTTATTGATCGAAATGAAAAAGAAACATAATTTCAACAACAACTTGTTAGTGGTATAGTATTTCCTACGTAAAGAGAACAAATACAAAGTTATATTGCACCTAAAAATTATTAGAGAACTTAGACATGTGGGCCGTTAAATCAGCTGTGAAATACAGAGTGATTCGAAAAGGAGCAGATTTCTAATACCTACCATCAATGAACGACAATAAATAGAGACACATACGAAACCTCATTGAATAGAGAAAAAAATCCAAAGTTTTATTTTGTACATTCAAATTGAGCACCATTTGTTGCGCGACAAATCTAGAATCCATTTCTTGACACGCACGATTTAACTGGTCACTGGTTATAATGAGTTCACTGTTGTAACAATTTGATCTCGATGATCTTATGGAGTAGCAGGTTTAGGTGGTATATACACCTTGTCTTTTATCAACTCCGAAGATACAATTCGCACGACGTCAAATCTGGTGATCTGGAAGGCCGCTTACGATGAACAAAATCATGTCACCCACTTCTTTGAATCAGTCCTGGAATTGTGCTGTTTGATTCGCAGTACTTCGTAGTAAAAGGGAGATGGAGCGCCATCTTGCACGAAGATAAAATCATCCTGATCTTAATTTGGAAAGGAGCATGTCTAGATACGTAATTCCAGAAAAAGTTCTCAATTTAAAGATATGCCCAATAATTTTGTTGATATTACTGGCGTTAAACACATTCAGTTTTGGAGAATCTCTTTCACATACGATGACAATGCAGGGATTTTAAGTCCCCTAAATTCTGACATTGTGGAGATTCACTTTACCACAGATATGAAATGTTCATTCAACGGAAAAAAATAGTCTTTCGGCAAAGTGTCATCTTCCAACATTGCAATTCCAAATTTTGATCATTTTGATCTCCAGGACACAATGCCTGAACTACTTGCAACTTATAAGGCTTCTGACATGAACGTTATTTTAAGCTCACACCATACCGTTGATAGCGGAATTCGAAGTTCTCTGTTTCCTCTTTTTGTGGATTTTGTAGGGCGACGTTCGTAAGCCGATCGAATAAGCTCAACATTTTTCATCTGACATGCGACGGCCACCAGTACTTTTCCCTTTGCAAATGCAACCTTCAACAAACTTCTTGTAAGATTTATAAATCTGTTTATGGCGAGGGGGCTCCTTGGGATTTGCCACGAAGTGCATGTTACACGGCAACAATGGATTCGATCTTAGCGTACTGCAACACACACAACTTTTCGCATGGCGTCACCATTTTATTATAAATATACTACAGCGCCTCCATGGGCAGTGAATGGAATAAATAGGTAAAAGCTTAAAACTTCGAACTTTTCTCTATCCAGTGACGTGTCGTATGTGTCTCCATCCATTGTCGCTCATTGGTGGCAGATATTTGAAATCTGCACTTTCTTTTTGAATCACCCTGTGTATTACTTATTTTTAGATCAACATTTTCTACTATTATTTTCCTTATTGAAGTATTTTTGTTCATAATTTAAATTATTTGCTTTTATCCTTTTGAAATTCTTCAATGTCCGTAGTGATAATTCCAGTCTTCCACAAATTAAACGTTCACTTGTCCGCTGGTAAAAGAAGTCTCGTATAGCACAACCAGCATTTTCATATCTGAAAAAAGGTGATGAGCAAAATACAAACGTTGAAGTGATGGAAGTTTCTCGAAAGACTTAAACCAGATTTACTAGAAGCTTCTGATGAAGATACGAACTATAACCTGTTTAAGACAACGCTTTCCGGGTAACAACAATTATATCGTTATCCCCAACATCAACACTGCATAATAATGGTACAAAAAAGCTATAAAGAACATAAAATCTTTCATCTTAAACCGCTGCGCGAAAGAAAGTAGAAAATGAAAGGAAAACTCCACTGTAATATTCCTGGCAAATGAGAGAGATTACGAGCGCTTGACTCGTAAAACGTTGCTTTTGATCGGCAGAAACCCTGGGAGTGGAAGCTTTACGGTATAATGGCCTCCACGACCAAAACACAGTAGTATGCGAAAGCTTATTTCTTGACATACATTCCATCAACTGCGCCGAATATTGGCCCAAACTAGATATATATATATATATATATGCGCCGAATATTTGTCCAAATTAAATATATATTTAATATAATTCTAGATTAATCAGACGTTTTGTATAATCGCTATAATTATATATATTTAAACAGACCAAACATTTTTCTTAACTTTTGCTTGACACACCACATTGTGGAAAGATATTTTTTCAAGTAATATTGTTTTTGTTTGTATTTTTTGTCCCGTAATTTTAAGCAATATAGATCGTGCGATTAAAATCACTGCAACTTCAATGCACAGTATTATGTTGACGTGATCTGCGTAGTGTTTGATACATTTACATTGATGGGAAATGTAATTCAAATTCCCGCGCGTATAATTACTTGCGCATGTAATACTTCTTATTACAATTAGGACACGTGATTATGAACATGAAATTTTATTTTGATCAAGCTTTATAAGAGAAACTGCATTGTGAATAAAAAAGTGGATTTGTGAACGCTACGTTTTCTCAGAATACGTCATTTTGCCGCGGACTTCCCTTTATTGATATCATCTTTCATTGCTTTATGTTTTATGTATACATCTTTGTGGGTTTTTTGTTGGCGAGGTTATCAAAATGCTGTTGATTATCGCATAGGTGTTACCAAGAGCTGCAATGTTACATAATTAGGAAATCCCATTGCCATGTATTCAGATTATTCTCAGATGTAAAAAATCCATTTCCACGTTTTTACTTCTTATTGAGGTATTTCATACCTTGAAAAATATTACTGGATAATTCATGTTTTAAACAAAATTATACTTAAATTTTTTATGGTTCAATTATGCCACACACCAATGTTCTGAAGATCCAGAAATGCACTGGATGGAACTTCATTTGAAAACTTGTTCCGTGAACCTGTTGATGAACGTCACAGATTCATTGTCGGCCTTAATAGAGATGCAAATTCATCTGAGAAGTCGCTTAGAAGACAACTGTTGGCCTTGAATCTAAATGGTATACAGACAAACCAATGTGTTTCCTCAGTGAATTATCAATTTGTTCAGTTTTTCCGTTATAGTGTTGTACTCTCTACTTATATTTTGTTTTGAATCGAATATTGTTAACTATAGTAAGACGCGGGTGTTCGTACAAAGTATCATGGTAGGGATTTGAGCACCTCTTTATTTGAAGTTATCTCCCGTAACTACTGATACGAGAAAACTAATAAATATATTGTATATTACTTTTAGTTAAATAATTTGTTTCAATTGGAAAATGGATATTAGCTAACGTGTTTGACTCAATGAAGCAATACCTCGCACGTTTGTTTCTGCATGTGCAGTGTAACATCTTTGAAAACATGACATGTCGAGGTGGAGCGTCCATTCTGCTTCGTCAGGTCAAATAACTATCTGGGGTAGTTGCTCCCAAGCTGTAAACACACGTGCCACTTCAGAGTTTTCACCGCTAGCAGTAATATATACAGGTCGAGGTCAAAATTTACTTCCACAAACATATTTATTTTATTTTTTCAGGTCCTTTTAGTGACCAATTATAATTCGAAATGGTCTTGGTAAAAATGAATGTAAATGTAATACTAAAAGTTTACATTTTAAGAAAAGTCCACAAAAAGGAACGATTTTCTCTCAAATTTGTAAATAAAACGAAAACAAGATGCCTATATTTGTAATCAGTATTTATTACTTTTCAAATGATCACTGCGGATCAAGGTGTTCCATGAGAGAAAGCACAATATTACTGAACCAATTCTCTTTTGGAAACATATAAAGAATAAATTCGGTATCGTGCTCTAGTGTTTTCACGTTTATATTCGGCGATATCTAAGCCGAACAATGGGCGTGGGCGAAAAACTATATGCTAAAACTAGAGATGAAACATTACATTGCTATGTGATGTCAGTAGAGGATGATTCCGAACTTGAAATTTGTAAACATGTAAGGTACTTCCCCATGGAGAGAAAAAAATGGTTCTCAAGGCCAATGGCGCAAGCAGGAGTTTTCTCTGGGAGAGCTATAGGTGTAATGTCTAGCTGACTTGGCGTTTTCTTATAACAAAATTCATTTGTGCTGATTTTCATTTGTGCTTTCAAATTTGTTTTTATTTGTTGATTTGTAGTTATGTACAATATATTTAAATAAGATATTGAATGGTATTCGTTACTAGAGAAAATTCGGGAAAACTGTAGTTGTGGATATGTTTCATCGGCTTCTGTGAGGAGGGGGTGCTGATTCCACATGAAACCTCCCCCCCCCCGTAGTTGGGATACTGTGCACAAGGGATACGAGTTACTCTAAGAAGGGACCGTTTTTGATAGGTTGGGAAATTAATGAACGTCATACAGAGCGATGACATTGCAAGAGATAGTGATCAAGACATTTACAAATGAACTAACGGTAAACAAACGCACTGGCAAAATGAGGACGTAGACATAACTTGAAATTACGTATGTTGTTAGCAGTGGCCAAACTGTAGCTTCCAAAGCGGTCCCTTCTTATAGTAATCTCTAGAGCTGGGAAGTACATGTTATCGTATATTCTTTGCTAATGGTCTTCATATCTTCCTGAAACTTGAAATATGTTCATTTCATGGCACAATATTGAAAATAAAGTAACAAATACTTTGCACGTAATGCATATTTTGCAAATTTAGAGCTTTTTGATATAAATGAATGGTTTTGCATATTTTTCGAAGTTTTGCCCCTAAATAACACTAAAATAATAATTTCACGAAAAAAATTATTAATGCAAATCATAAACTTTCTTGTGCTTCAAATGCATTAGTATGCATGGTTATCATGTGATAACCAAACAATAAAATACATTCCTTTTACGTACTGTAATTAAAAATGGATAGGAAAATAGCTAGTTTATTAGTGTATATTTAAAACGATGTTTACTCGTCGATGTTTTTTTATTAGGCATCAAAACCCTTTAGCGATGTATCGATGTTTTGGTAAAATTTGCCATCGCAAGTTGCGAGGTCGTCGGAGGGGAGGGAGGAGGAGGGGCGGGGTGAGAAGACGGCTGCGGGGCGCGGGGCGCAGCGCTGCGTAGCACAGCTGGAGCGCCTCCGCAGTGGAACGCCCTCGCCTACTGGGCTTAATGACACGGCGCGCCGAGGAAGAAAACGAGAAGCAGAAGAGCGAGGGAAAGATGAGGACGCGCGGACTTCGAACTGTCGCCGCTCCCTCCACCTGAACAGTTGCCGCCCGCTGCCGCGACCGGAATTCCGCGGCCACTGCCACCACTTTCCACGCACGACCCAGCCTTTACTTTCCTTGTTTCTGCTTTTCCAACGAGGTCCCTTCGGGAAGAAACTTTCCTAATTTCCTTTTGTGTTTCTTGCTTTCTCTAGCGATTTTTTTTGCGTTTCTTACCTTGCCATATTTAATTTTTGGATTACCGAGTTCTGTCGTGAGCACTATCATTTTATTGTTTTTGTTTATTTTTTTACTGTTCGTTGAGTTCATTTTATTTCTGGGATGTATATTCTTGTATGTAATTTATATTCCTTCTTTTTAAGATTTTTTCTACTTTACGACTTATTGCATTTTTATACACGTTTGGCATGATATTGTTTCTCGCAATTCATTCTTCTACTCTGATTGTTGTGCACCCTAATTTTACTGCCAGCATTTTATTTTAGATTTTGTTTAAGTACTGTATGCTATCATTATATCACTGCGCTCTGTCAAAGTTGGTATATTATTTCGCAGCGCGGTATGCCTAGCTCAGAAAACAATATTACTCCAAACGCGAACATCAACACCATAGACATGCGCAACCTGAAACATGACACGGCGTGATCTTCATTTCTGGGCCCACGTTTTCTTAATTTTTTCACTTGACTTTGCTTTTTTTATTTACAAAGGAATATTTTACCAGCAAGTATTTAAAACATGCAACGAGAAGGGAAATGTAAGTTTAATCATACAATGAATTCATTAAATCTGATTTATTTAGACAAAGAACAATAAAAACTGTATGTTACGTATGGGGGAGAAGTACCATCTGCTCACGTCCAATCGATGTATGAAACTATTTACAGGTTACGGATGGCTTGGAGACCCTCTTCCCCAAACGTATAGGAATTCCCCAAATTGCCATGCTCAAAAGATATCAGGGATGGTACATACTTACAGAAATAAAATGTTTTATTAATTAGGGCTATGGGACCCCTAACAATATTTTCAAGGGGGCCTCGACCCCCCTGGCTACCCTTTGCACCCCCAATGGACAACGCAACCTGGAATCGCGCCCCGCGTCGGCCGCACACGTGCTCGGCCTTCCTTTACCCGCACGTTTTCTTGAGCCCCGGAATACCTTCCCCTCTCCTTTGCCAGCATTAGTTGCATTAAGAATAAATGGTAGTATCGAGCATTCTAGACAAAATCTGATAACCAGGAATGTTGGCTCCCGTGAAATAGAAACGATTTTGCATTGAAAAATGAACTCAGTGCATCAATGGATGTCACTGCAGCGCCTCTGACCGGGAGGTCCTAGGTTCGAATCCTGATGGCAGCAGGATTTTCGACACTAGCTAGGACCGCGCGCGATCTATCTTTCCTCTTCCTTGTCCTATCCTCTCCCCTTATACACACTAACGTACACTAACAATCACTACACTGCCACATATTCTGGAAGACCGGTCGGGAGCTTAGAGTTTGTCCCGGCTGGGGCGGTGCCCCGCTGGTGGGAGAGTCCTGGTTAGGGGGAAACCCCGTTACCCGACGGTAGGTCGGCGCCGAATCTCGCCATCCAGCGGGGGAAGATCACCGCCATCTCCCGAAGAAAAAACACGCACTGCAGAAACGGGACTTGTCACTAAAGCTGTTGACGCGCCCGGAATCACTAATCAACCAACCAGCCGAAATCCAAATAAACTTTATTTTGCAAAATAACCGAACTCCCCGCTGTTCTGGCAACTTGCGAAGCAAGGGCTCAAGAAACCGTCGAGGGTGATGCGAGCGGCCCCGTCGCCGCGTCGCGCGCGCCGCGCCGCGCAGCGCGGACTCGTTTTTGCGGCGCGCCCGCTTGCGTCTGTCCGTCCGTCCGTCGCGGCGCGCGCGCTCCGCCGACGTCAGCGCCGCCGCGGGCGCCCATTGGCCGCGCGGGCGCGCAAGGTCGGTGACGTCAAGTGCAGCGGGCGGCGGCGCGCGGCGACCTCCGCCGCCTATAAAACGCGGCGGGCGGCGGCGCGACCCGACTCGCTCCTCTGCGACCGAGAAACTCTCACTGTGCACTCGCGCCTCTCCTCGCGCCGAACGCCTCCCCCTGCGTGTGCGTCTTCCTCGAGCCGAGATGTATCCGAACCCGCTTGAGCGCAAGCACTCCACGTTCCGGCAAGTGATCGACCGGTTCCTGAACCCGGAGAAGAGGATCAATAAGCAGCAGCACGGGACGACGGGGTGCGGGTGGAAGTGCGGCGGCGAGCGGCGCAAGACGGCGCCGGGCTGCGGCAAGTGATGGCCCGCCCCGCTGCCCCGCCCCCCGCCTCCCCGCCGCGACACCCCCGCGCCCTTCGAAGCCACCCGCTCGCCCTAGATGAAGTAGCTGTCGTAGCGGCAGTAGCAGCCGCCGTAGTGCCAGCAGCCTCTCCCGGAACAGCAGCAAGACTGATTTTCGCGCCGTGACAGGAGTGGCTGACACGGTGGCGGCGATGGCATCGGCTGGTCAGCGGTGTGGCGAAAAGAAGCGGCAGCAACGGTGGCACCATGTCATAGCTTCAGGTGAGTCGGTGTTTTTACGGTTTTTGTACTGTCGCGTTGCTGTTAGGGAATCACGTCATCTTCACAGTTCAAATAAAAAACAATACATGCATTTGTCCGGTGTGTGTTAAATTCTGTTTACAGTGAAAATGTAACATTCTTTTTGTTTGTTTCTTTCTTTACTGCATTTCCTGAATTAGTATTCCAAAAATAATGTTCCTTAAAATTCGTCGTAAGATAGTGATTCCTAACAGCAACACCTTAACGACTACTCTCATTCCCCGCTCAAAAACCTTCCCCTTCGTTCTAAAGCTTTCCTAGTGCCTCGTGCTTCTGTCACAACAAATACGTTCTCTTACCGGGCCGTGTCGAAAGGCCGCCAACCTGTCACTCGACTTCCGAGGGAGGGGCGGAGAAGCGCGTGTATGGCGCGGGCCGATCGACAGTGCGTTGTTGTGCTTCTCGCTGGGGCAGGTGGCGACGGTGGCGGCGGCGGCGGCGGCAAGGGCACTCGGCGAGCGCGGCATGCGAAGTGCGGCACGTGCGACACGCACGTGTGAGTGAGCGCGCGGGGAAAGTCTGGGTGGGTGCTTCGAAGTGACGATCTCGCTGAACGAGTGTACCCGTCATGTAACGCGAGCGCGATGGAACTTGTGCACTTCGCCGGGCAGGGGCAACAAAACACCGGCATGTGAGAGGCGGGATTGGATTACGTGGCGTTACGTATGAATGTCAATTAAGCAGAAGTAGGCAACAGATCTAATGTTAATTTCGCCAATGCGTGGCACAAGATTATATTCATTTACTTGATATATGCATGTACTGCAACTTCTGGGAAGTGAATCTATCCCTTTTAAATTTATATGACAGAGTTTGTAATGTAGAATTAATATTTTTCGTGTTCTCAGTAGCTCCGAGTAAATAGCCATTATGCTGCATACCAAGTGACGTTTAATACTACATTATCGTTCTGAGGGGCGCCCCGTCTTTTTTGTTTCTTTTTCGTTTTCTAGCCAATGACGTAAAATTGCAAAAAAACTTGCGTTGTGTCACTTACAACATGTGTTCTATAAAGATAACTTTCGTAACGTTCCATTTTCCAATGCAGTCCGACCTGATAAAGAAGGCAGTAAAATTGATAACTGTTCATTACTGCCTTCGAACATTTTAGCTTTCTAGGTGACTTCGTTGTTTCGACGGTAATTTCGAAACTGCCGTTGTTTTGCTTTATCGGGCCGTTCCGAGCGCATTGCGGGGGGGGGGGCATGCGGCGAGAGCAGCGGTGCGGTGTGGTGCGGCGTTGTGGGGTGGGGCGGGTGGCGGGTGGCGGTGCAGCCACGTGTCGGACTGCGGCTTCCGCCTGGTGCGGGCGCTGACCGTTTTAATCAAGGCGGAGCGTGTGGTCGGCGCGACGCACCGCTGCGGCCCTGTGGGAGGCTCACGCACTGCACGGGACTGGCAGTGAACATATGGCAGTGAGAACTAGATCACACGAATTAGGAAGAAGGAAATGGGGAAAAGTCGTAATGGGAACTGAGATTGAGGCTATCGTTTGAATAGAAGTAGGTAGGTGGAGATAGTGTGAAAAAAAAGGGATTAGGATCGTTTGCCTATACCAGTGTATATCGGGTACCGATTTGGGCCAGCTATGTGATAGCTTTTACAGGAAAAACATTCATATAAAGTCTCAAATTTCTCGTGGATCTGGCACGAAGCATTCCTTTTCTTCAATTTTGAATGAATATTCAACTAATTTTTTTCAGTTACCATTAATATTCTTATTTTCCCATCCTTGTTTGTAAATTAATAAAAGCAGATATTATTATGTGTCAGAATGTTTGGAAATAGAGCAATGTATTAACTGGCGTCTCCTTATTTTAGGACACAAGAAATGAATTTTCTACAACGGCAGTACAGGAAAATTCACCTGGCACTGCACTTGGAGCTGTCTCATGTCTACAGCAGCTTCAGAGAGAATGGACACATCTGCCGTCAACGCGTGCTACAGGTGAGTTGAGTTTCGTGATGACATGATTGATCCTCTCCTCACCTTTTCTGAATCTCGTAGCCAATCTTATTCTTGCTCCCCATACCTCACATTCTCCTATACTTCCTTCTGGAGACATGCCCATTCGCAGCCACATGAAGCGATAACGAAAATAAATGATTTGACATTAAACACGTGTACGTTAATATTGAGATAAGAAATTGAATAAGTACTGCGTTTCATTCTGCGTTTGCATCACTCGCACTACGGTAACAAACATTATTCATGCCGGTAACTCAAAACCATCATCATTGCACCATCATAGCAGCAGTACAACATAATATGAACCGCACCGTTCGAGCCGATCATAAAACCGTCCTCTCCCACACGCACGTACGCACATCCGGAACAAAACCCTGACGGCCAGTCGCCAAGGCATCGAAAGCCCATGAAAAAAGGCCCGGAAGCAGGAAGCGGAGGATGGGGCGTGCGGAGATCGCGCCCTCCTTTCGCCTCGCCGTGCTGCGGGTCGCCGCGGCCCGCCCACTGCGCCGTGTCGTTGCCGCCACCGCCACCGCCACCGCCACCGCCGCCACCGCCACCGCCACCGCCACCGCCACCGCCGCCACCGCCGCCACCGCCACCACCACCGCCACCGCCACCGCCGCCACCGCCGCCACCGCCACCGCCACCGTCGCCACCGCCGCCACCGCCACCGCCGCCACCGCCACCGCCGCCACCGCCACCGCCGCCGCCACCGCCGCCGCCACCGCCACCGCCACCGCCACCGCCACCGCCACCGCCGCCACCACCACCACCACCACCACCACCACCACCACCACCACCACCACCACCACCACCATCGCCACCACCGCCGCCACCACCACCACCGCCGCCACCACCACCACCACCACCACCACCACCACCACCACCACCACCACCGCCACCACCACCACCACCACCGCCCCACCACCACCACCACCGCCACCACCGCGCCGCCACCACCACCTCCACCACCACCGCCACCACCGCCACCGCCGATCCAAACTGCCGAATAGCAATTGCTCAATTTATCGAGTTTCTGTAAACGTATGATGTATCCTGTAGTTATGATGGTTACTCGTTAGGGGGAATGGACAGTGGCGGAAGGGGGACTTTCTTGGGGCCCCTATTCTTTTTTGAAATGAAAAAATATTTATCTCTAATCCAAATTTAACACTAAAGTTATTTCGGATACTCAGAGAAATGAATTCTGTTTATTAATTGGGGAAGAGGGATATTTTTCTTTCACGTAAAGGGCCTCCTCTTGGATCAACTGCCCCGGGCAACTGGTTTTCTCTGAGTGCTCCGGGGGTGTGGGGGGGGCGACTATCTTATACCCTTTTGTACGTGCATGGGTAATATACACACTCAGAAGATTCAACTATGTGCTAGGCTACAGAGCAAGCATGTTTAAGAGACAATGGTGTTCTCCATCGGCTTCTATAAATGCTTATATTCTACTAAAATATGAATCTTGTTCTTTCAATGAAGTTCCTTTAAGCAGCCGATTAAGAGCATCTATGTGCCAAACATGCGTAGTCTGTAGTTGTACACTCTACACATGTTTGTACCTTTTGACGGTATATATTTGAGTCTTTCCTGAGCTAACATTTAGTCAAAATACCCTTTCGTTTCGAAGTATTTGTTCTTGTTTCATCCTTGCCATTAATAGTTTCGATTTTCGGTTGTATTAAATTATTAACAGCAAAGAAACGGTCGTTGTTCACTTCATGATTATTTATTTACATATCATAAAGTTTTAAACGTAGTAATCTGAATTGTAACGTGAAATTTCTGTTGATCAATAACTAGGCATTGCCGTCAAAAATACAATGCCACGCGTAAGCAAGGAAATTTTTCCCTCAATTAGAAAATTATTTTCCTTCAGTTTTTTAGAGTTACACATTCGAATACAGAAGCACTTGCACATGTGTGTAATTTTGGAATATTCGCTTGTCCACTACCACTATCCGAAGTTTAATCTTCTCCCCGAGACCTTTGCCACAAAGCTGTTTATAAAAGATAGCGTGTATCTTGGAAATGGACTTCGCTGACGAAACGGATCGCCTGTTCGCTTTAGGGAAACTGTGGCAAACGTTCTGTTTAACATCAGCCTACACGGTATTAAGTTAGAACGCAACAAATATTTGTCTGTTTCCGTAAGTTGCTTCCGTAAGTTTGCTCCGACCATTGATTATCCCAACTACGTAATATCCTTGAGCACGTGTGATCACTAACCGGAGAAGGAAAACATAAACGCATAGCTGAAGCGGCAATTATCTACTGTTTCTAATGAGGACACTTCACTTGCTTTCCTCGTACGGGGCCTGTTGCACCGAATGTCCCTTCTGAAGGTGCATGCAAGGTCTAGCAATTAACCTCTTTTTACTACCTTGCAAACGTTTTTCTTTTTTAAAGAATGCCAATTCGATTGTTTCTCGTAATTTCTGTGAAGGTTTTTTCGTATTGGTTTTCAACTTAGACGATGTTTTTATTAAAATATAGTCAGACTTATAAAGATGCACTCATCACTAGCACAGTGTCGATAACTGGTTCACCGTTCGACCTTAAGCCCACGATTTGTATACTTGATAGCATCAAAATAATTAAACGGGCGATTGGATCGATGGAAACCGTCCTAAACGCGTTTAACGGGCGAGGCGGCTTTGCAAAGCGATACGAACGCGGCATGCGTAATCATGAGAAGCGCGAGGCACGCGTCGTGCGTGGCGCACGCGTCGGAAGCACGCGTTGGCGCGACAGGAACGCACCTGCGGCGTTTGCGCAAGCGCAGCAGCGACAGGTGCGTGCTTTGCCACTCGCGCTGTTTTTCAAAGGACATTTGCGGCTCGGCTTCCTGGAACGTAATGCTATTTGAAATGTCGAGTTTGACGAATACTGAGAACGAAAAACCACCTCCACAAAATACCATCGTAAATGATTGTTAATTGTTTAATTAGAAATCGTGGTAATTCGATGATATCGTTACAGCAACGCCTTTTTAAGTTGTTATTTTTATTTTATTTTATTTCTTTTAATACTCTGAAAAGACTCATGATTCATTGACCTGGTGTTTCTTTTTGTTTTCAAATTTCTAACACTTCATAAAAAGATCTTCCTGAGAAACACTTCGTTATAGGATATTAGGATATTACGTTACTTTATTTACTTGAAGACATGCATTCTTTTCTAAGACTGATAAAACACTTCTGTCACATCTCGAAAAAGAACACTATTTTAATCCGTGGAACTAAAAGCCAACCGTGTACCATGAAGAAACTCTAATTCTCGGACATTGTTCACTTGCGTTCCTTCTACGTATATAAAACTATTCTAACGGTCGCGCGCCCATTAGTTACCAAAAATGTCTCATTTATCGTGGCGCTTATCGCGCATCGTGTGTAGAGCAGAGAAAGCTCTTTGGCCGCCTCCCATTCCGCAGTATCAGCGCGGCTTCTCGCTTGACTGAAGTCCCGGGGACGCGGTCCCTGACCGGCGAGCCGGTCACGAGGCCTTCCCCGTCCCCATCCCCATCCTCGCCCCCGCCCGACCACCTCCCCACCCGCCTTGTTGCAATGCGCCGTTGCGTGTGTTCGCTTGCCCAACCCGCCGAGCAGAAGACTCATCCCGCCTTTGCTTTTTGTGTTACAGATGTCTGCTCGGACGTAGCGCGCGAGGCGTGGCCGTCGTCCGCCTGCAAGTTGCTGCCGCTGTCTTCGCTTGCGTCGCTCGCCGCCGCAGCGTGCGGTAGCTGGGACGTGCGCCCCGTGCTTGCGATGCACGCTCCATTTGCTGCGGAGGATCGTGAACGTCGCCGCCATTGTGACAGCTGTTCCTGCGTAGCTTCTGACCCTTTCATCCGCCTGCGTCTTCTTCGCCCTCAATCTCTTCCATGTGCAGTCTGTTGATTCATATCCTTGCCATGCGTGCGGTCAGGGCGTGAGGTGGGACAGCGAAGTTTCATGGCCTAAGCTCGTTCTCAAACGCGGGTTTTCAAATAAACAAAAAAATACGTGTTTTCGAAACCATTCCCGAATATTTTACATTTCAAGACAATGTTAAAAGTAAATCAACAATTCTAAAACGGTAACTTCAAAACAATTAACAAAAATTATATCGGTTTCGAAATCAATCACGAATAGATTAATAGTGTTTTTAACAAGTAAATCTACAATTTTTAAGTAGTGACTCCGGAAAAATGAAGTCTGAGCATCATTCACTGCGTAAGATGTGACGCGGCCACTTGAGTCCAAGGCGGCACCCGGCGGATCTTGCGGTGTGGGGCGCGTCACATGATGACGCGTCGCCACAGAGCACGCGGTTCCGCCCGGGCGTGCGCCACATGCTCGCTCGCTCCTCAGCTGTGCCGCCTCCGCCCGCCCCGCCCCGCCCCACAGCGACGCTCTCTGCTGGCCGCCCCCGTGCCAAAAGGCTCGACCGCCGCACTCGGCATGACCCGCACATCAAAGCCAAGCAGCCATCGGGAACGACCGACCGCACGCGGAGCAAGGCGGAGCGCCACGCCGCTCAAAGGAGACGAGATCCTCCGAGGGCGGCGCGGCGCGGTCGGAATCGATTTTTTTGCTGCTCGTTGCGATGTGCGGGGCGCGAGTCCGGCGGGAGGAAGGCCCTAGTCTTGCTAGCAGCTGCTGCCAATTCAGTTCCTTCAGACTGTGTCGCTAGTTATTCACATCTGCGAATGTACGGACGTAGCCTGTCAGTATTTATAATTTATTGTGTTTTTGTATGATGTTTTTTAAGAATGGATGAATGAAAGTGAGTTAAACTGAATGTAAATATTTGAGTTCAGTTGTATATTTTTATATAATTTATTGTCATGACTAGATATTTGCATATATGCAAAATGTTGTACATAAAATTCTAAATTAAAGGATATTCATTTTTAGATATGAATAATATGTAAATTATTATATATTTATTTTGAGAGATAAATTATCAATGAAATATGATATAATGTTTTTATTTTACCTTTCAATTACATAATGTACCCTTCCTAACTTTTATTAATAGTTCTTGCCTTCCCTGCCACTTTCAGTAGATTACAACTTCGTCGTTCACGAAATTCACGAACTTCCCAATTTTGATCAAACCACCATAAAAATAAACAGATCCATACTTACCATAGGTGACATGAGAATATCTCAATATTAAAGCATCGTGTGGATAATCTATAAATAACAAATATTCCTTTTTAAAACCAATTAGCCTATCGTTCTTATCATAGTCTGAGACAATGTAGAACATACTTAATCATGATATTATACATAATAAGTAACTTTCTTTATTCAGAGTTTGAAATATTACACATCACAATGGATTCAAAATGTAAATATGATTTACGTATTCACATACTTTCATTGTTTTTTCATTAACTCGGTGTTGACACAATGAAACCCTTGGTATCATGCATTTAGGAAGTATTCTTGAATTGTGAAAGACAAAATTAAAATGCATTTAAAAGCTGACTATCAGTCAACAAGCGATTATACTCGTTACTAAAACAAATAATGTCGGCATTTATCGCGTTTATTTCTAGTAGACCTATCTAAGTGCAAATTTTATTTCGAGGGGAAGTACGAAATAAATATGCATTTGTACTCCCACGTGCTGAAGATACGGATTGCCAGCCAATTCCCTGAGGTCAATGTCTCGTGCGTAGCTCGATGCAGTTTTCATGCGCCCCTCACTGGCTGGCTTTAGCTCAGAGCCAGCGTCGCCACGCGGTTGCGTTGTGAGCGTTGAGAGCGGATTTCCGACTGGAGCTACGTAGCTAGATCGAACTCAGCCGCTATCTGGAGCAGGATTCTGGCGCCTGCTCGAATCGGTAATGTTTTGTGGTTATCCTACTAATACCCAGCAAGTGCTGGAGGAATACTCTATGAAACACGCCATAGACAGCGCATGAGCTTTCCTTAATCTACTTTGTTCTATCTTCACCCCTCACTTACACAGACACACACTTACATGCGGGTTACTTCACTACTACACATGTCAGGAGCCTAGAGTTTGTCCCAGTTGGGCGGTGTCCTGCTAAGGGGAGGTTCCTGGGGTAAAATCCTCGCAAACTGGTGTGTAGGTTGTCGCCAGATCTCACCATCTAGTGGGGGAAGGAACAGAGCCAACTTCCAAGATAATTAGCAGTACTCAAATGGGGCTAATGACCATGGCAGTTGACGTGACTGGAAACATCAATCAAAATCCGTATGCACCTCCAACGTGACAGCACGGTCCCGTGACCAAACTAATACCCAAGCTGGAAACGTGCGGGCACTGGGGGAGTCGAGCAGCGTCGGAGCACGCAGAGCAGCATCCTCAGCCTGCTTCCTCGCAGGTCACGTGCACGCACACGTGCCACGGCGCCGTCCGCTGGGCGCCCCCTCGCCCTTCCGAAGTTTGAGCATCCCCCGCCGCCATCCGCCCTTCGCCCCTAGTAGGTGAAAGAGCGAACGAAATTTGCGTGGTCAGACGGAAAAGCAGGCCTCATGGCCTGAGTCTTGCCACTTAAAATAAGGCATTCATTCTACCCTCGCAAGGGCTACTTAGGCTAAACAAAGGCACACCACAACATGCAATCGTTCGTAACTTGAGTACATACATTCATACAAAAGTTAAACAAATTGTGAAATAAATACATAGATGTGATGTAAATGGTATGTGATACATTATGTGGTAGTTTTTTGCAGAAAAAATTGAAAATGTTACTCAAAATCTTGATGAACACTGTAAAAGATGATGAAAATGAAATTGACTAAACAAGGTGTACGAAATTCTTTACACCTACGTTGAGGTCGCCCTTATATTTACCCATCTAAGTCCCCCTGGATATGAGTTGCTATAATAGTCTCTCACCTCTCTCTCACCACTTTTACGACAGCAATGAATATGATACAACTAAACTGCAACATGTGTCAGAACACCATAGCGTGTTGCCCTCAAGTCTTCGCAATATCACCATCATAATCCTTGTTGTCTCAACATTGCCGTTACCTCTCAGCTTTTCCCTTCAATTGTCTGCACTAGGAAGACGACATCGACCACAAAACATTCAAATTGAGAACAAAATTATAGATATCAATTATACATACCCACAAAACCAGTGGTGTTTTTAATCGATTAAAAAACAGTGATGTAAAATATACCTTTGCGCGGGGGAGAACTTAATTCGACATTAGTTGGGATTATTACTTTATAATTAGAATTTAATGGACAGCTCAAACAAAAAATAATAACAATTAACAAAAGTGAGTCTTAATGAGCGTTCAAGGTCACTCAAGGGGTCAGAGCTTCCTTAGTTCGCCGTAAGAAAGGTGTGGGAAGAGGGGAGGCCTTACCTCCACTGCATTTACTTTGGACGCCTCTCCGCCTACGAAAAAGACAGGAAAAGCGTAGGAAATACCAGGGCTTGGTGATTATATTTTGGAAGAGACGTCTGCTCGATGAAGGTAGTAGTATATAAAGTAGTATATATACATATATATATAGTTTATATACTACTTTATATATTATATATATATATATTGAAACGCTCTCCGTTTCTGTTAAATTATTTATGCAACCGGTTTCCGAATTTATATCATTTTTTGGCGCCAGGAAAGGGTTGCGATTTTAAATTTCTCGCAAACACATCGAAAGGGAAATAGTTATCCTACTAGCTCTGCCGGTTGGGTTCTTACGAAAATAATCGTCGCCGGTACTTACTTTCTTCCTAGCAAACGATCATTCGATCCGCTCTCCATACGGAAGAAGCGAGTAATCTGAAATTTATTTCTGGAAATAAATTATTAAACTATGGATTGCGCAAGATGCTAAAGAAATGATAATCAGCTATTCTTTTTCAAAATGAGAACGTTGTAATTTTATTCATCGATTAATTCTTTGTAACATGAAATGTCACCTTGGTCATGACCGGTAGGAAAATTGTAAATAGTGCTATTATTCTTACTATTTATATATCCATGCGCTCTTGAGCGATGAGGCCAGGAAGAATCTACCGCTCCAACCAATCTTCTGTCTTGTATCTTGTTCTCGGTCCGTTGCCGAATCAATGTCCTCCGCAACTTATTAATTGTTTCACTTATTACTCCCGGTGCCAGAATTATTCAAAGTTCCAAATAGAATTACGCACACAAAATATAAGTCCTCACTGCTCAATTTTTCCCTCAAAATTCCACGAACTCCCGCATCTATCATTTACAATGACCTCTACGTTGTGCACGGTACGCGGTCTAAAGCTCCTCTCCTCAAATATTACGAGGTTCGACTCTCCATAACTTTCATACCTTCTTGTCTCTTGTTTTACCAAAACAATCTCCAGTTTCCTTCTACGTCATACCCCATTATAGTTTACCCCAATCCTACATGCCCTTATATCACAATCTTCTGTCCGTTACTTGCCGCGCTATGTTTATTTACTTCCGCCTCCCTGGTTGCTAAGGAACGTCCTGCCTGCATGCCTATGCCCTCAACATTTACACTTTTTACGAAGAATTTAATAAATTCTTGTCGTCAATTCCCATCAAAATATTGTGTGACAGTCTGGTATGTCACAGCTTTCCTCCTTCAGAGCGTCATTTTGTTTGCTACAATCTAACTAAATGACAAGACCACTCTAATTACTTTCTTCTTGCTTCATCACACTGGTATTCACTAACACTGTGCACTTTACACCACACATATCTTGTCTCTTGCAGCCATAAAACTATTTACATTTTTTAATATGCCAACATAATTATGAACCATTTCATTGAGTTAATAAATAAATAAATAAATAAAACATCATCCGTTAGTTCCAACACATGAACGGACATGGTATCAGTATTTCCTTTTTAACTTTCACAAACTTTGTTGGTTTTTCTTTCACAAACAGAACATCAAAAACGTAAATACATAGAGCACAAAAATCAGCTTCAATAAATCGATGTTTAAAACATCGATGCTTTTGTGTAAACCGATGTTCTGAAAACGTCGAAATCGATGTCGCCTCCTGGTGTGCGTCGTTCGCCGCTGAGCTATTCACGTCTTTCAGACCGATTCCCTGTCCTCCCTCCGTCCTCTGCCCATCCTCCCCATCCCCAACCTCGCCCATCTCTGCGCTGCTCCCGCACCCAAGCGGCGGCAGTGCTGCGTTTTATTCGCCCGCAAATCCAAAAATTCCATCACTCTATTTTCCAGTGCATTATACCTCCTTTAAGTGTGATGCTCTGTTCTTGGTTAGATAAATGCAGAGATAGTATAATGCAATGTTTTTAACGAAGTACTATCTATGGGTATTTTACGCAATCAGAAATAGGCCTGTGTGCATGTCGGTTTTTCAGAAATTTTTGCATATTTTACCTGATAATGTGAGCAACCGCTCACGAAACGTGAAGTCGCTCACGTTTTTAAACCTCAATAAATGTTCATGAAAAACCTGAATTGTGTCTCGTTCAGGTTGTCATAGACACTTTGTTCGTTAAAAAGCATTATTATTCCTCGGTTTCCTATAACCATGCCTGTCGCAAATACCTCGCCTCGCCTATCCAATATCCTTTCACGGCAAGCAATCCCTTCTCATTCACCATGTCTCCCCCTACCCCTGTATTCGAGCCGTAGCGTTCTTCCGCAACCCTGCACTCCCCATTAGCGCGCCGTCAGGTCGACACCATCGCACAGACGCTTCCCACTCCCTCCCCCAACCCCACAGCTCGCGGCACATCCCCTCTGGAACCCTTGTCCCAAACACGGTCGTCCAGATGTATTATTTATGTGGTACAAATTCCGCATTCCGAGTTCTATACCAATCTGCTGATGGGAAACAATTGTGAGAGAATCATAGCATTTTCATAACTGCGAAATCTCTCTTCGATTCGTTATTTACTCGAGATCTTGGTAGAAAATAAGAAATTAGATCAGATTAGATGTCGCATGAATTCCGCAATTGTGTAGAATTTGTAGCAGAAGAAATTAATTTATTTTTAAATGCGCTCGTCTTCTGAGGGAAGAGTCAAAGATTGTAGCAAGCAAACTGTTACAGTCTCTAATATTTCGGTTCGTGAATGAAAATTTCCTGATGACCATTTTCTGTATTGTTGTCTTAATTTTGAACATTTGATTCTTTAGCCAGAAATTAAGGTTTTCCTAAACAACGATCATTTTCAGTCTGTTCTGGATAACCTGTGAACGTTTTGTACGTATCACAACACCGCAATTTAATTCGCCTTTTTTTAGTGACTCCCATACTCCTATATTTTTGTCTCCTAAAAATAAATATTGTTGCTCTGCGCTGGACCTTTTCTAGAACACCTTTCTGCGAAATTTATCGGCAAAGGTGGCTCAGGGCATCGGTCTCTTCAGGACCTCTGACCAGGAGGTCCTAGGGTTCGAGTCCCGACGGTGGCAGGATTTTCGATCCTAGCTTGGGTGGGGTGTTTATATTATCATTTGTTGGCACGATTTATGAATACATTTTTCATCCTGCCAGGAATGAATCACATTTATAACATTTCCCAACATCTCACCGGTTTGCTTCTCTTGTAATAATAACATAAAATAATATGCAAGTATGTGAAACCCCGAATTGGGAACGTTCCTATGAGGGCCGTATTATTAGCTCACAAGTGCGTCACCATATAGTTGTCCCAGCTTCAGGACACGCTCCCTAGGCCCCAGACAGCACTTCAGAGTTCCGCCTCCCTCCAAAATGCTTAAATAATTTCCTGTAAATTCATCCGCGTGTAGTTTTCTCCTAAGTGGAACAAAAAGTGAACTTTTAGAATAACTGCATTTGTAAAATTACAACAGTTAAGTCTAAGGTTCCGGCCTTCTTTCCTGATTTCATTCGCTGCCGTAATTAATATTCGTAGACATTAAACTTCATGCATATTGTCATCTTGAACTCGCAATTTGGCCGCGAAGTTCTCCGTGAATTCTCAGTTTCCCTTCTTCAGAATTCCAATTCTTACCGCCGCGACCAGTCATTTGAGTGTCGCCAAATAACTCTCAGAAGCGCAATCTTTATCAGAGGAAAAGCAATGACAAACTACTTGAATCCCTAGTAAAGCTGAAGAAGTTGGCAGTTCTCCAGTGACTGCCAGAAGTGAATCTGTCGGCCCACTGGGCGGAGGCCCCGTCACAGTATCGATGTTTGCCTCGTTAACCCCCTTCCCCTGAGCGGGCCCTCCGGCGGCGCGGCGCCTCGCGGCTCCCTGCCAGCGTCGCCCCTCCCTCACCCTCTGCACCCTCCCGCAGGTGCAGCGCCGCACTGCGACCCCTCGCCACAGTGCCCACCCTCGGCCCCGACACAGCCCCGCGCTCCACTCCATCCGCCCTGCCCCCAAGGCCCCCCCCCCCGCCGCTCCCGCAACAGTCTTCGCCCCCACCGGTCCCTCTCCTTCCGCCATCACTCCCTCTGCTATCACCATCGCCCCTTTCGCCGCCCGCCTGACCTTAGGCCTCCCCTTTCCCCCACCCCGCCCCCTCCCCTCGCCTCTCCACCCTCACTGCCAGCGCTCTTGCCCAAGTCCCCACCCACACCGACCCTGCACTCCGCTTCCTCCGCCTCCCACCGCCGCCACACCTCCAATTCCCCCCCCCGTCCCACAACCACCGTCTCTGTTGCCACACCGTCCGCATGCGTTGCCAAAGCCTCCCCGGGGGCGCTTCGCGGCCTCTTGGGGAGCTCTTGGTGGCCTCTCACTTTGTAAGGAAAAGTAGTTGCTCATTCGGCAGGGACATGTTCCAGAAATTTTCCTACATCTTCGATTGTTTTCTGGATAAAATATGTTCTAGAGAATGTAAGTTTCGTGAGTTGTCTTTTTCAAATCGGACTCTCAAGAAATACTTCATACTACTCTTCTGTAACGGATCCTTTATTGCCTTCTTCCAGCCTCCCGTTGGTGCGCCACTGTGGCGAATTAATTAACAAGCCTATTCACACCACGCGTTGTGTTGCTACTGTGACAAATTCCATTTATTCCTCTCGTTGGGCTGTCAATCTAACAATTTGACTCCTTCCACTATTATTAGATATACGCTAATATATTGGGCGCCAATGTAACAAAATCGTCTCCTCCCTCACGTTAAGAGCCCGTTTGCTAGCTAACTTTTCGTGATTCTGAAGATTTATGGGGTCGTGTATTTGTGATGGGCTCTATACAGGGTTCGAAACGTAATACTCGTGCAACGCGCGTGTGGGTCAGCGTCTAACTAGAATAAATCACAACACGTCATTGAAAGGGTTTTATCCATAAACACGATTGTGTTCATCTTGATTTATTCTATCATGACTAACTGATTATCTCGTTCTTAAAACACCAACAATGAACACATAACCAAAAAAATACCCTTCAATGGCATACATAAATAATTCACTTGACATAAAAACAAAGAAAAAACATTCACTCTGCAACTTTACAAAAACAATCTCATTCACACCGAATGCGCATTCTGCAATACCAACTTATTGACTTTTCATTTGTACCAAGTTAACATGACTTGATCTTGGACAGAAATGCGTTTTTGCAGCAACCAAAATAAATCAATCGTGTCACTTCCCTGTCTGCTGGTTCGGCGTCGCAGCACGCAGAGGAGGTCACGTTCGTCGCCAGCCACCAATTCGCACACCTTCAGTGCCCAATTACCGCAAAGCTCCAGCCAACTTGCGCCCTCTTGCGTAAACGCAACACAAAGTTCCCGCTGAATGTTTAAAATCACGGCGCGTAGATGCACTATGTTATTTTACAAAACAAAACTTCGCTTGCACTTCCCTTCAATATTCAGACGAAATCGCGTAAAATTCGTGTTATTAAACACGATACAAAATGTCCGCCTACTACTGCTTCAGTCCGCGATCACAAAAAAAAAAAGAACTATTATCCGGCATTGCCACTATTTACTAATTAGGCGCCACATTTCTAATGCATGTGCACGTTTTTTTATAAAGTTCGTGAGCCATTAACATAAAAATAAACTGTTTTTCAAACTAAAAATTCCGAACAATCATAAAAATGCAGCGTCTAACACGGACCTCCCGTTCACACACTGCTCAAAACTCTCTCTCTTATGGGGCATTGTTGTCCTCAGCTTATATAGTTTTTCCGCCAACAAAAGCAGATCACCCGCTTAATGCGCCAAACATCATAACGAAAAGTATTTCTTCTTTTCATTTATTAACGTTTACCTGTCTTATCATTGCCTGTATATTATGTTCGAAATTTCTCTGATAATTGTCATATTGTCTTCTTCGCCTCTTTGCGCCTTATTTAATAAAATATTACAATTCGCAGCTCGTCATCTTATCATGACGTCATGAAAATGTGTCTCTTGTTTCATGTCTTTTCTAAATAACAATTTTAACACTTAATTTTGCTTTCGCCTCCTAGGCGTCCTCCAAAATTGTGACTAATCTCAAAAGTTTCTATAATTTTCGCTGTTTTGTTCTGCCAAATCTTAACCCGATCCCTTTAGGCGTTCTCTTACTATGTATGAAAAACACTATTCGTAATTTGCTTCTTCTCGGCAACAATGGCATCTACATGGTCTTTTTTATTAAACTAGATGCACGATTACTAAAATTCTCGAATTAAGTAAACCCCTGGGCCGATTTTGTTGACTGTTGTTTGAAATGATTCCTAAAATTGTGCTTTATCAAATGTTCACGTTATGCTTCCCATTCCTCCGCGCATTCGTTTAATTTAGAAAAAATGTTCGTCCGCGTCGCTGCCGTCATTTGCCTCCCGGAATAATTTATTTCATTTGTAGGGATTTTTTTTTTCATTTAAAGGAAATACTTATTTAGTTGATGCTTATAAATCATTACACTTCCGTAAACTATGTTAGCTAAACTGAGGTTCATTTAAATTTCTATTGAAACTACGACTTAAAAGTTAGTAGATTCGAAGGATTGTTTCTGTTATGACACATGCTCATTTGCAGTTATCGTTAGTAAAATGTTTCATCAAAACATCGCCTTTGGGAGTAGGAATTTTCACTATTAATTTTCTACATTCTATCAAACATGAAGAATCGATGTGATTTAATGGACCCGTATCGTAAAACTGGGGGTTTCCCATCAGTATGTCTTTCCTGTAGAGAAAGGAATTCGCTCAATTTAAACCTGTTCCAGTTTAATCCCAACATTTCCGGGATGAGGGATCAGAGGCCTACCGGTATTGTTTTATAAAGGTTCCGATGTTTTAGAGTGTTAAATTCCTTACGTAGGTTTTTAGGGAAAGTTTATTGTTCATGGTGATAATGTTTTGATGAAACACTTTACGAACGACAACTGCAAACCAACATGAATCATAGCAAAAACTATCCAACGAATCTACTAAATTATAAATCGAATATAGAAATTTCTCTTCGTTGCTTCTTATATTTATAAAAATACAACAAAAACCACGTAAAGACTTATGAACTCTGTACAAGAGAAATACCTGCATTATTTCACGTGAAATGAAATGTAACACACTTCACGCTATAAACATTTCATGAGTTGTGGCCCCAGACTATAGAACTCCATAATTTCACATTGACTTTAAGTGAGTAAACTAAACGACAACTAATTCAAGAAGTATATTATAAGATTATCCTTCATAAAGGCAAATTTATTATTTACCGCATTTAATTGAAATAATGATTTCCATCCTTTGTGGATATCTTTCTTTAAATTTGTTTAATCATAACATATGTAGTTTGCGCTAGTCTTCTTTTCATTGTACCACACATGTTCTGTATGATTTTCTGCTTGTGTATGTTAGGTTACTATTTTGTAAAAATGTTCTGTAAATTGTGTTGTCTTTGTATCATATCTCAGTTTTTGTTTTCGTTATAAGCTTCCTTAATACGAGCACAAGCAATTGGTCATTCAGGTGCATTGCTGTTTTAGTTCTTACCATGTATGAATATGAATAAAACAATAGAAAAAGCTAAGATTTTGTGTTTGCTGTAGTTCTAAAACGTTGTATTCTATTTCAAGCTTCAAAATTATTTTCCCTCTCGTTTTGGTATATTGTCGAGCTGGCGGATGACTGTTCTCCAGATACAGTGAAAGGTCACACGCACTTCCATCCTCGTCCGTGTTCTTCCAGATTCGATTTGCCAAAGGCTGCACGCGAATCGTACACGAACAGGCCACTCAAGGTCGCTCAGTGCACATGCACGAACTCATCCGAGCGTGCAATTCCTGCTTTTCTGTACGACTCTCAGGTCCGGAATACGCGAGGAGCGGATGGAGAAGCCACTGCGAGCCCCCGCACGTATCACGAAAATTAAAAAAAGGAAGATTCCCCCAAAACAGAATGACCAAGGCAGAAAAACCTAAAGAAAGGAAAGAAAAAAATAGTGGTGAATATCATTACTCTCTTTCTTTCTTACCGGTAGCGGTAGCTCAGTGCATCAACTGATGTCACTGCAGCGCCTCTAACCGGGAGGTCCTAGGTTCGAGTCCTGACGGCGGCAGGATTTTCGACACTTGATTTTCAGCTAGGTTGAATTCAGCTGCTGTCTGGAGGAGAATTCTAGCGGCCGGCTGCTCTGATCGGTAGTTTTCCGTGTTTCTCCGGTCAACACCAGGCGAATGCCGGAGCCAAACGGGCCACGGACCGCGCGCGATCTGTCCTTCCTCTTCCTTGCCCTATCCTCTCTCTTACACACACACACACACATGCACTACACTACCACATATTCCGGGAGACCGGTCGGGAGCTTAAAGCTTGTCCCGACTGGGGTGGTGCCCCGTTGGTGGGAGAGTCCTGGTTAGGGGGAAACCCCACTAGCCGACGATAGGTCGGCGCCGGATCTCGCCATCCAGCGGGGGAAGATCACCGCCATCTCCCGAGAGAAAAACATGCACTACTCTAACGGGAATAATGACCGAAGCAGTTGACCGCCCGGAAACACGAAAAATCAATCAATCTCTCTTTCTCTCTCTCACTTTCTTTCTTTCTCTCTCTCTCCTCGTTTGCGCTCCATTTCTTTCGCTCGTTTGCGCTCTTTTCTCTCGCTCTCTCGGTCTCTCCTTCCTCGATCTCTCGCTCTTCCGTTCTCTCGCTTTCTCGTTCTCTTGCTCTCTCGTTCTCGTAAGCGAAAATGTTACATCCACGAAAAACTCTTGCATCGGAAACGCGCTCGAGAAACGCGACTCCATATTCTCGTAGCCAGTAATCCTTGCTGCAAGCAGTTTTTCTAATAGAAATATTATTTTTATGTGCACTGATGTTCGTGGTTTGTCTTTTCAGATATTAACAATAGGATCGTTGTGTTATATTTTAGGGCCTTCACACGAAGACTGTTCCGGGGCTCCCGCAAGGATTCATTTCGGACATAACCATAGTGGAGTGGGAAGCTAAAGCTAGTGTTACTACCACAGCACAGACTGTCTCGTATTATTAGCAATAGTAATGCTACGGTTTTGCAATATTGCATTTTCTGTCCAAACACATCACACATCACTTGACCTTCTTACCGGGCGAACTACGGGTTGTTCCAAACTGTAATTACTTTTTCACTCAAAAATAATTGATATTTTTTACGCATTTCCAAAACAAAGAAATCAACTGAAACAGAATTCGTAACACATTATACAGAGAAGTGAGGATGATTTCACACAAGCTTGTTTTGATTACTTCGAAGACAGTTCCCAACAACTTTGCCATATCATAAATAAAATAATCAGTGACTGATATATTATCAACTCTATTAAACATAGGTAAAATTCCAGCTAGTGCAACGAGTTTTTTACCTTTTATAATTTAAATATCTGGAACGCTATGGAAATGCTGTTTGTTCTAAACAAATACTTTGAACAAATACGCAAACACATGTTAAACAATTAATACCTACGTTCCCACAACGGAAAAAACTGTAAATTTTTGTTAATTATATTTAGACGAATGATATTTATTCAAAAGTTTCCGAAGCAATGAACACGCCTCTCGAAGTCAAAATTACGCGAAAATTGCAAACATTTCAAAAACAGTGTGCAAGAAATTATTCGGATCTAATTATTCGAAGATTAATTGCGAATGTTTTCCATTTACAAAAATCTGAAGATTATAGAATAGGTGTTGGTAGGTGCAAAAAAATCGCAATTTTCGAAATGCCAGAATGTTAATGAAAATCGGACCAAGGTCGAATTATTTAGCAACCTTTACTCTAGGAGAGGAAAGGAAAAAAACAATTAGCGCCATTTTTTATCATTCGAAAATACATGAACTCCCATTTTAAAAAGTTAAAATGACATTATTAAAATATCTAATTTTGAACCACATATTTCATTATGAAAAAAATATTTATTAAATAATATAGTTGGCGGAGGGGCCTGAAAAACCTGTTCTATTACTTTTGCCGAAATATGGGTTTTAATGAAATCCAATCTAGGCTATTTTATAATCGTACAAGAGTACTAGGAGAGTTTTGCAATACAGCTTTGTTTATTTTTTTAAAAGTAATTTCCGCCGCAATTAAAACACCTCTTCATCCTCCGAAACCAATCCCTAAACCAGATCTGCCAAGTTTCACTAGGGCGTACGTCACACTCTTCTCACAAACCCTCTGAAAATTCTCATCACTGGAAAACCGCATTTGTTTCAGCTTCATATTCAAATGTGGGAACAGTGAAAAATCACAGGAAGCAAGGTATGAACCGAAAGGAGGGTGCATTAGAATTTTCAGTCGTGTAGCCGTCAAATATTCGGTTCATATTTTAATGCGGTCAGCTGGAGCGTTGTCATGATGGAGGAACCAAGAGTACATTCTTGACTTTGATCGCAGGTTTGCTTTCAAGAAAGACTGAATGTTTTTTGGGGAACTGTTCAGTGTACCACTTAGCTGTGACGTCTTCTGTGTATCCAAAAAAATGTGCTCTACAATCCCACTCGATTTAAAAATGTTCACCTATCATTTTCTTATTCACTGATCTTCGTCTTTAAAGACCCATACTTTGTTTTGCATCTTAATCGGCAACTCGTACAGCCAAGTCTTCTCACCTCTCAATTTGTTGACATACGGCGATTGTTCCCTTAGAAATCTTTTTAGAATTCTTCCCAGAACCAAGTCACGCGGCGTGTCATCTGTTTGTCGGTCAGTCTGTGTGGCCCCAGAGACACCCCAAAGTTTTTTTACATGCAATGATAATGCAGAATCGAACGAATTGCTGGCGCATTTAGGCCTTAGGTCACCTCTATCTGCTTGTAGGTCACTTTGTCTAGCATTTTCATCTCAACAGCACTGTTTTCTTTCGTAACTGATCTTCGGAGACTTCCCGCTTTTTCAGCGTCCTTTAGAGTGAAATTTTGCCTTTCAAATTATCCATACCATCAAAATGTAGTTGTACGGTGTGAACAAATATCACCGAGTGCGAATGTCTTTATTTCTTTGAAGCACTGGTGTACTTTCAAACCGCACGTCGAGTTGTATTGGAAAATTGCCCGAATCTTCCTGCGTTGCCATGATGCCAAAGCAAGCACTTCTAATTTAACTAATCTAACTAATGGTAACTAATCTAATCTAAGCTACTTCTACTTTTAAACCACTTCTAATGAACGAACAACTGATCCTACAGACAAGTCAAGCTGCAACAATGCAAGTACAAACATGTCTCATAACTCAGCAACAATCGGTCTCTTGGTCTCTTTGCGTCTTACGAGTATTGTAAACCTTTCCTAATGCCCTTGAATTTTGCTCTGTTCAAGTGAATAACCTCAATGAGAAATAGTTGGGGTCTTTCTTGAGAAAACGTTAGAAAATTTAATCAGATCTTCGTGTAGTTATAATAAATAAAGTATCCGTTTAAAATTCAAGGGGCTGTCGATATCTAAAAGCATACTGCTGCTTGGGAAATGAGTAGAAGCTAAATTAGGAAAGATGCAACATTGCAGATGGTGTACCCCAGATCCACCCCAATTCCGAACAAGATGCAATGATGTATCTGTCCCCAAAAGCCAGATAAAACCGTTTTTTAAATTTATTTTTGTAAAAAATGTTTAGAGGATATGTATGGCGAGTATGAAATAAGTATACAAGAATGCTGCGCATGTTTTCGTGAGCTCCACAATCCCAAACCTATTGTATTACTGCACATAGTTTAATTATGAGTACAAACGTGGTTGGCAACATTTAAACCAGCTCACGAAAACGTCTATGACCAACGTTTTTCATTCATGAACAATAACAATGTAGATTCGTTTTACAACATGAAAATCCAGAAGTATTAACCATTGTCACAAGGGCATCATTAACACATCAAAATATCAGCTATATATTATATACCACTGTTGACTACGACTGCATCAATGCCAAAATGGCGGCGCTAGCCGAATGCGTTTACTACGCTCCGTGAAGTCACGAAGGTTAAGCGTATTCGAGACTCGCGGGTTCGTGGTCGGGTGACCGGCCAGGAACCCCGGGATCTAACGTCGTCGAGCCCCTGGCCGAAGGGATAAAAGGCACTGACTGACTGCGACGTGACGAGACTTGACTTGGTAATTAACGGAGGATTACTCCAAAATAATGCGCTCAACACCCCATAAGGGGCTTGGAGACGCGTTGCGTCAAAAATGTGGACGCAACAAATTAAAAAAAAAAAAAAAAAAAAATGTACACCTATTAAAATCCAAGTGTTGGAATTACTATTTCCGTGCATGGGCCATATGTAAATAAATAGGAAATAGTACTGGAGAGCAGGTGGGTAGCAGGAGAGTTCGTTGAGATTACGAATAATTTCGACTGAAATTGTCTAGACAGCACCGTTTTTACGTGTCTTGTCTCCGGGAGAGAGACAAGCCTAGACCACCAGTGGTAAGGTGAAAGTTCCTGTTCAAATTACAAAGAAAATATTAGTCTATTATATCACTCGTAAGCAATATTAACGTCGCATTACACATTGGTAAGTAAGGTTATACTACGTTACATTCTTTTCAGAAAAAATGAAACAGAATCATCTGAGGAATAGAGCTGACAAACTAAACAAAAAACAACAACAAAATTTCACATGTAGAAGCAGTTATTTTTTTATTTTCAGAATAAAGGTTAAAGTAATCCATAACGTAACGAAAACAATATTAATTGCAGTATGATTTATTTTAAAAAAATAAGCATCAAGATTCAGACACAGGTTTACAAAATAATAAAGAAAGTAGTGTGGCAGCATCTAACCAGGCGGTGTACTCATTGTCCCTGCGATGTCTCATCCATGTTCTCCCAAGACGCGACGCGAACTGTGCGCCACGAGTATCGCAGGCGCCAAGCACTTGGCCCGGCTCCTGATGGCGCCTTTACGGCCGTCATCCCGCCGTCGCCCGCCCCGCCCTGCCCCGCCCTGCCCCGCCCTGCCCCGCCCCGCTCCCCCCGTGGTGCCAACGCCCCCCGCTGGGTTATACGACCGCCCCCAGCCGCCCGCCACACACCCTCTCGGCGCCCCCTCGTTTTATCTCGTTCCTCACGCTCGTTTACGACTGTCGGGGGTTCCCCGGGAAGCCTCCCGCCATCACTCAGCGTTAGCCCGCTGCGGGCTGTCTTCCGCCGCGGCGGCGTGTTGCTTTCCCGCCGTAAGGCAAACTTTATCGCTTGTCCCTTACTGCTTGCAGGAATCCCAGTGTTGCGGGTTAGAGGGAGGTAAGGGTGATAAAAAATGTTGAAAATCGAAGTAAGCAAATCGGAAATCATGAGTAAAACCGTGTCATGCGACTTCTTTCCAAACGAATTAGGGATAGTTTTGCCGTGATTGAAATAAATTCGTTAGCAAATGATAGTATATGTTGCTGAAACAAATAACTGAATTTTAGTTTAATATCCAGAAATGCAATTCATTCATCATTAAAAATTATTATTTTTAAAGCTGTTTTTCAATTACAATGGAGTTGTGGAATAGTGTATCTTGTACATAAGTTTCATAATTTGTCATAATAGTATTCCCACAACCCACAAATATTAGTATCACTCGTCTAAAAATTCCGTTTCTCAATTCATTATCCACTCTTCCACTTTATACTCTATCTTTTTTCTGGCTAGCAATTACTTAAAGCTTTATTTTCCTGCCTCGCGGTTCTTCCAGCTTTACTACCCTCCCCGTCACATCATTGTCCCCAAATCGTTCTCCTCGATGCATTAGCTTCTCCACTCGTCTGTGTGTCACCCTGCTGGGCTCCACACCATCCCCCTTTGCTGTGTCGGACCTCCCGCTTTGACATGGTTCAACCTTTCCTTAGATCAGTTTCACCAGCCTGAACCTTCCTGCCAAATTCTCCACTTCCACACATGCCGAGAGACCAATCGGAAGTTTAGAGATTGTCCAGGGTGGGGTGGTGCCCCGCTGGGGGAGATGCTTGGAGGTAGGAAACTCACAAGACGATGTGTAGGTCGGCGCCGGATCTCACACTCCAACAAAGGAGGAACCCAGGGATATAATCTGTACTACCTTTACGGAACTAACAATCTGTTGTAGTTCACGCGCTCGGAAGCAATATTCACTCTCTTTATTCGCATTCTCCTATTCGTTTGCCACTCCTCCACTAAGATGAAATAACTAAAATCATCATCGTCAAGTTGCTCCAGTTACTAAAGTAAGTTGACGAAGATGACCTCTGTTATTTCATCATTTAATTACGTCAACCACACTTCATGAACACTCCCCTACCTCCTCCACAAGGCCCTTGTCAGGGCCGTTTCTGGCCCTACGCGGTGTGCCACAGGCCTCCATCAGAAGGAAACAGCCGCCTTCCGGGATATAACGTGTACGAATTTTACAGAACTAATAACCTACGACGGTGGCGCACCCGGAAGCAATAAAATACTCTTTCAATCACATTCGCTGGACACTCCTTCTCCAGCCCAGCCCCTGGCAGGGCCGCTGCTGTCCCTTGCGCGGTGTGCCCCAGGGACGCGCCCTGCGCCCGCGGTCGTTCCGCGCCGCCAGCGCCCGCGCCTCGCGTTTATGGGCGGCGTCCCCCGCGCTCGCCCGCCTCCCCTCCCCGACCCCCGCCGCTGGTGACGCCCGTTTCAGAGTTTTGGTGGTTTTATCCGCCTCTGTGGGATGTGCTACCTCAGCCCCATTTTATAGCATGTTCAGGGAAGTCTCTGCGAACTGGGCCGATCATGGGTCTCACTAACAATTGCATTTACGTTTGTTGCAACCGATCACTGGAAATAAATAAATGGGAAAATACTTTCAGCATCTGTTATGGTTGTGGGGAGTACGCAATTTACTTTTTCATTTTTTACAAGCTGTAATTCGTGCTACCAACATAATTTCTATTGCTAGCACTCTCACCGGCTACTGGTTTTACTGCGGAGAGACTTTCCTGGCGCACTGTACCTACTATGCTCGTGAAGTTTAGAGTACTACACCTCGTGGGGTGAGGTCAACCACACACTTTGAAATGAGGTCAGATGATAAAATACACTCATTCCTAGATGAGTGAATGTATTTTAGGAATATACTTTCTTAAAAAGGTTATTTTAATGTGAAAATGGTAGAAAAATACATATCCGTTCTATTCACAACTAGAAGGAAAAAGATCCACATTTTGCAAGTTTGATGCAAATGGGAACGCTCCAGTTCTTATTTTATTTTTCCCGTACCAATTACCCAAAATGAAAAGTTTTATAATGTTGCTGCAAAAACGGCAATTTTTGTACAAAAAAGCTTATATTGTGGGTCCCTAATATACTAAAAGGAAATAATTCTTGTTTCTGCTTGTAGTGAATAACTTCCACTAACATTTGTATAATCACGATCCAAGTTTTGGATGTCTTTGAAAACTTGGTTTACGGTAAAAGGTCTGTTTGTCTATCTGTCCATCTGACTTCCTCTCCATCAGTTTAGCCGCCTGTGTGGCCATCTGTTTTGGCCTTCTCTCTGTGAACAAAGCTAGCGGCTAAACCGTAAGAAGTATAATCATAATTTGTATTACCCAATTAAACTGGTTAATGTCTCTGCCCCTGGAATTTGAAGCGGATATTTTGATTTTTGAGAGTTCTTTACATAAAACTTGACATTTTGAAAATTTTATGAAAAATTACTCCTTTTTTTAAATAGAAGAATGAGTCTTAAAAATAGTGCAGGACTTATTTTCGTTGAACTCTGAATTTTCGGAAGTTGCAAAATCACATTATTGATGATAGAATTCCTGATGTTCCTGGTTCCTGAATTAATGATGATGAAATGAATTAATGACTATAGAATTCCTTAATGATGACATAATTCCTTAATGAAATGTTCTAAGAAATTAGATCTTAAAATCAGATAATGTAAATTTTTTGAAAATATTAGTTTTTGCGTAATTTCGGATCGAAGTAGAGGTAATTCCTTAAAATATTTTCTTAAAATGCCTCCAATTTTTTCTTAAATTTTTTCGCGAATACGAGAATGTACGATCAGAAAAATGTCGCAGATCTTATGTTCATTTTACTTATGATTTCGAAAAATTTCAAAAGATACAAATATTACGAGAAGGTATGTTGTAGTATGACAAGTTCAAAATTTGTCGATGAAGTAGGTACCACTGAAGCAGCGGCCTCTACTGGTGTCTTTATCCTATTTAATTGCATTAAAAAGTATAAAATTCAATGTTGTAAGAATCGCCAAGAAAAATATTTTTAATTGCATTCAGTCTGGAAAAATTATATTTGGATATTTCTGTGCAGCGTGCGTAGTTTCCTACTCTGCTCGCCTCCCCGGTCCACTGAGCGGCAGATAGCCGCTGGCAGTCGTGTCGAAATAAATAATTCCAAACAAGAAAACATTACCAACGATTTAATCGCTGGGGATACTCCTATATGCGTGATGGCTGAATAAACACATCGGAAATGGTGTGAGTGTGTCTGGATTTTACTTCTAGACGCTTACCGTTCGCACTGTCGTGTATACATCTCTTCCTGTTACGAATATACATCGAACTAAAAAAAATCGTCGTATTTCGTTAGAGGCGAATGAAAAGTAATGAAATAAAAATATAAAACTCAAAATAAAACACAATGAATTTTTCGTCGTTTTTCATCTGGGAAAAAACTGAGGAAAATGAAATATCACAACGCGAAAATTCAACGAATAAATTATTTCCTCTCACACATTTAAAACCTTTCTTTTTTTAGTCACTGGGTATGTTGGTTTAAAATTAAAATTAATTAAATATTAATTAAATAGCGCTTACCGTTATATTTTATTGTCCGGGGAATGAAGAAACGTGCTGGTGAATAAGAGAAGGTATTACAGATATGTGGCAAATAAAAACGACAGCCGGAATTCGAAAATGTAAACAACAATTTGAAATAAGCATATTACATCGTTAATGCATTATTATTAAATGCACTTTTGAACTGTGCGAGCGACATGAACACTTAAAAGAAACTGGAGAGTATGTTTATTATGTTTTTCGAAGAACATAAGCATTATTAAACGTAATAAGCGTTGATGCTTTTTTCGTGTTTGATGGTCAAATTTAGGGTCATGTTAAACCTTTTACCTCTAAAATTTTCAAACAAATATGCCTCCAAAATTTTCAAATGTACATATAAATATTTAAAACGTGCAGCGTCTAGTTATGAAAATATGTGTCATTCTTTCATATTGTTCATATCTTTTTGCCATCCTGAGAAAGAGGGTACGTGCAAACTAAAAAGAGATGTTCTACTTCTGGACATTTAATTTTCACTAATATGAAATATAATCAAATAACTAAAACATAATAAAATGCTGAAAATTTCCGTTCTCAGTCTTCTCAGGCAGAAAACAATCTTCCCGTTTTATCATTTATTCATTCTGTATTTACTTGATACTTCAACAAATTGTACTTCGCCAGCCTTTTATTATTTACTTAACAATAAATGTGTTATTTTAGAAAAAATTGAAAAATATGAAAATAAATACATTTTCATAATCGAAATCTCCAAAGTATGGATTGTATACAAAACGTTATCTATAATTTAATATTTTGCCATGCAACATGGAGATTTGAAGTTTTTGACAGATATGGCCATTAACAAAAAAGTACATTTGCATGAACTTTCCAACTTTAATTATCATAATTCATTGTGATTACCATCTTGAGCATTTGTCATGAAATATATGCATTTATAACTACATTATTTTTATGTGTACTGCATCACAACCAATTTGATATTTTCAGCCAGAAAATGGATTCAATGAGCGATTTGTTTTTACAAGCTTTGTTGTACAGAAAATGTTCGTAATGAGGCTTGTATATCAGCGAAGAGTAGGTCGCTCTTGTTTCACAATAGCAAATATTTGTTTTCCCCGAGATATGACTAATGAATATATTCAGGCGTTTATATGACCGATTAAGAGAAGCTTAAACATCGGTAACCCGGAGAACACCAGTATATGAATTATATTGAATTACTTATCAGGGAAATCTCACCTAAAAAATTACATACCTACACAATGAAAATTAATAAATCACATTTTACACATAAACGCACCACGTGTAAAAGAAAAAAATACAAATTCACAGTGGCACAATGGAACCCTTGAAATTGGGTTGGTCACAAAATTTAACGTTCTTCTGATGAGCTGTGTAGACACAGCAGGAACTGGAAGAATACGACGGTCACAGGAGGAGCGCACATGGAATTCAAGACCACTGGGTGTGCATGATAGTGACATAGCAAATGGGTTTCCGAGTCCGTACCTTGCATAGTAGTAAGGCGGGACGGAGCCGCTATCGCCACTACGGAACGCCCACAGAATCCGAACCAAGACGAATACGTTGATGTCGCAGAGATCTATTATTGAAGAATACTGCGCATGGATGTCTATAAGAATAATAAGAGACGTAACGCTACACGTGTATAAGCCAAGGAGCTCAGATCGAGACTTAAGGATTTGTGGGAAAATGCAACCCCTAGCTCACAGGTAATATAATTTATGCTTGTCGACCTCATAATCCAGTAAAGTAATAGGTATATAGTTAGGATCAAACACGTTGTTTTCTTTATATCATTTAATAATTTAAAATAATTATGTTCCCATATTCAGAGATGTTATTATGAAATGCTACCCACGTGTTGTCAATACATTCACATTTTGTGGCGTGAAGTTCAATATTTGTTGTATTCTCAGTTTCTATCTGGATGCGACCTTCAAACTCTTCATAGCGAATGAAGTCCCATGTCAGTCCGCTGATACCCATAATACGATCACAAAATTTCCCCGTGAAAACCAGGCATCCACACATTAAACGCTCACATTGCAGTTCAAAATAACACGAGCGTTCATAAATAATCAAACGTTCATTGCATATTGCGAGTTATGAGCGTTTATTGTGAGGACGAAAACGATACATTTTACCCGCAGACCAACTTAGAACCTACATTCATGGCAGCGAACCCGAAAGTAAGAGCGATTAGCTCGATCACAAGTTTCCGTCGTGAAAACTAAACATCCAGACATTAAACTCTCGGATTACAGTTCAATATCACACAAGTGTTTGTTAATAATCAAACGTTCAACGCACATTGTGAGTTATGAGCATATTCTGTTAGGATAAACTATACATCTTATTTGAAAACCAGCAGAGCTCCGTCCACATATGGCAGCGAAGACGAAGTGAGCGAGCATGTATATCTTCTGCTCGGAAGTGAAAGAAAGACAATGCATTTTAGGTATACTATATTTTAATAATATAGGGCCTAAGTTGTGTTGTGCAGTTATTTTGAACTGCTGTTTTGCACACGTAAATAATAAATAAAGGTCTTTAGAAATAAATACAAGATAAATAAAATTCAGATAAATAAATAAAGTTCATCAGCAGCCACTAATCAGATGCCTTGTCCGACGAGCATAACTGGATGGCGATCAGAACACTTGAAATGAGGGCAGGCGACGTTTTATTGTCAGTCCACAGATGGCGCGCAGGCTAGTGCGTTTACCAAGCGGCAGGAGCGCTTTAAACAACTTGTGTGTACTCTCTCGTATACATACGTATATAAGGACAAATGTACGTAGTTTAGAGAAAGTTATGTATTGCTGCGGAAAATCAATTTCGAGATTTCAACGGAAATACACGTTTTGGGGTCCCCTGATACCGAAAAAGTGTTGCTTTTTTAAAACGTTCGTCTGTCCGTCCGTCTGTGAACACTACACCGAAACGACACGTACCATCTTTTCCAAATTGAAGAAAACCTTGTCCATCTGGCTCTAGTTGAAGCTTTGAGATTTTGAAAAACATTCTTTAAAATTTGGGAGTACTTTACATGAAGTTCCCCCGAGCATTTTCAAAATTTTCTCAAAAACGGTTCCAAATTGTTTCTTTAAATTTATTGTAATAATAGAGTAAAATACACTTATAAAGGTTTTTTGAAACTTTTAGTAGTTTTCGTGCAATAGTGCGTGAAATATTTGCAATTTTAAATTATTACAAAAACAAGATTTTCTTAAAAACTGCTCCCAATGTTTTCTTTAGATTTTTGGTAGGGGTGTTGACAAACAAAACCCTGTGCGATGACATAAACGCAATATTACTCTACTCTTTTGTTGTTGTTTTTTTTTTTTTTCAAAAAATGCACAAATGTATTTTTTTAATATCTCCCACGCCGCTTATATGCACATTTCCTTCGATTTTCATCATTATTGAATTTGTGAGTGAATGTGCTTCAAATTACTTTTAATGAAGTTTTTCGAAAACTCAATGGATTTGTGTAATCAAGAGATTCAAATTTCTCATTTATAGGAATGCTTAGTCGCCATTTTCTTAAAAACGGCTTCAAATTTTTAATAAAAATTTCAATTTAGTACCAGGTTTTACTTTTTTTAATTCTTGAAGTAATATATCGGTTATACAATAAGAAACCAAAAAGTTGAGAAAATGTAAAAAAAATGTACTTTGGCCGACGATAGATGGCAGCTGACAAGAGAATGGAGCAAGACCTTAAAGCCAGATCACAGCTAGAAAATTAGAAAACTTTTCTACGAGAAAGTCTGTGCCATTCTGTAGCACCTCTAGTTTAGTGTGTTGTGCAACAAAGGGTGAAACAAGTTGAGATTTAATCTGTAGTTACTAACTAGGCTATCCGGTGTAGTAGATATATGGTTGCGTGAAAATACGTATACGTGATTTAAATTGATTTATATTAACCTATGAGAATGACATGAGATTTTTTTATCATTAATAATGTATATGATTGTTTCAATCTTCAAGTTCAACATTGTTTTTGCTTTATGGTGTATGCGCAATAAACATTTGTGAAACTCTGCTAAATGTCAGATTATTTCAAATCAACATTCATTTCAACTATAACGTTCGTTAAAATTATAAGGTCTAGAAGAAATTTATTTAAAGAAATATTTGGGTGTCGTCTTTGATATTCAGCTAACTTTATATCGAAAATGTAATTAATTATGTTAATAAAGCGCTTGGATATCTTTTGAGATGTGCAGGAAAATTAAAAATCTCCGGTGACTTCGTGTACTGTACTTTTTTGTGATGTTCAAGCTTGTGTGCCCATCATATATTTGATCTCCTGAAAAGATTGGATTAATTATATCATTGGAAGCATTCCAGCGACAATTTTTAAAATAGTAGAAATCCAAGGCCCTTAGTTTATTCGCCTAGAGGAACCGATATTGGGAATCCCTGCACTAAATTTGATTTACTTAGTCTGGGCAAACCGAGAGTTAAAAGAAAATTGTTTTTATTGGGATTATCCAAGATATTAGTTACTATACTTACATATTGTCTAAGATCTCCTTACTGATTTCCCAAGTTACCATGCTTAACTTCATATTATTTCATAAATTTGTAACTAATACATGATTTTATGTAAGAATAGGTCATATTCTGTAATGCAATAGTTGGTGAATAATGTATTGAGTATTGCGATTTTAATACTGATATATTTGTCAATCTGTCACAACAATGCTACGAATTCTCATGAGTATGTTACGCCTTTAAGGTTTGCTTGTTCAAATATTATTTTTTATAGTCTTGTAATTGAAGTACTACTCTCACATTTCAGCATGTAGATTACGGTCTGGTTGGCTGACAATAAATCAACGTTGGCTCTATCGCCTTTGCCTTATTTTTAATATTTTGAAGTTTGGACAAATCCTGTATATTCGTGAGAATCTGCAACTTTTTTCTGAGTCAACCGATAGAAATTTTAGAGTTTTGCGTAATGCTGGTATTACACTGGTTCTGCCTAAGCATGCATCGTACAGCTCAATTTGAGGTTTCGCATATCTTGGAGCTTATTTTTACAACGAACTTCCGAATGACTTACAGGTTTTGAATTTCCAAGCGTTTCGTTGGAGGGCTAAAGAGTTCATACGAGATAACTATCCCAACTATAGCAACTAATGGTTTTTGTTATCTTGTCTTTTTATCTTCCGTTTCTACTTTCTTCTTTTAGATGTCAATTCATACATTTTTAAGTTCAATTCTTATTGCTTATGGTTTTGGTCTTGCCCTGTAATGGACCTTTTTCTATATTTTATTATTTGTTTAATGTTTACAGTTTCCAATACTGTATTGATTTATTGTTTTGAATTATATTATTTATTGTATTGAAGTAATTATTGTAACTCTTGTCGGTCAGTCTGAAAATCAGTGACTACACTCAGACTCGCCGTTGCCATTTCCTCAGACCACATTTGTTTATTTTACGTACTCAATTGAATTCTCTTAATTATTTTATTTATTTTATATCATCAGATTTTTATCATATATTGTAATATTGTCCTTTCTAATATATATTATTATATTATTATTATTATTATTATTATTTCTTCGAAATTTTATTTATTTTATTCGTAAGGACAAATACACAAGCTATACCTCAAAGCATATTTATCAATGCCTTTTTGATAGGAATTACATCTACCTACCCCCCATAAACTTTCGTGCTATATTATTATTATTATATTATTATTATTATTATTATTATTATTATTATTATTATTATTATTATTTATATTATTATTATCATTATAGCCTCTGAGATGGCTCATGGGGAGCGTACTAGCTTCCCGTGCTGTGGTCTCCGGGTTCGATTCCCGGTCGAGGCAAAAATAGAGTTGTAGCTTTCCTTTAAAATAGTCCCAGTTTCTGTAGCAGTGTAATGAAGAAAAGCTCAAGCAGAGGGATCTTGCTAGTTACGGTGACGAAATTTCGCCTCATATCGCTGTTATTGCCAAGCATGGGAATTTAACTAAGCCCAGGCAAGGGGACACCGGTAGCTAGTCGGCGAAGTCGGACTACCGACCCCATAATGCCAAATATATACATATTTTTACTATGGGAACCTGCTGGAATTCGTTCTGTCAATAATGCGTTCGGCTGCGAGGCTTTTATTCCTTCGTTCGCTCTCGCCACCTCCGCGAGAGCCGTCGTGGCCGCTGGTGCTCCGCTGGCCCAGCGAGATTTGTGCGTAGGGCGTAAGCGGCTGTGGTTGGCCCCAGCGAAGCCCCTGGCGCGCCGTGGAGTATGCAAGGGCTTCCTGCGCGCCGGGCGCTCCGTTCCCCGCCCCTTCCCCTCCCCGCCCCTCATTCGCGGGTGCTTTTCCCTTTGGGCACCATGCACACAGTCCACAGTTCGGTTGCGCGTTTCATTCTTCCCGATCCTGCACTTGTGTACCAGATAATTTGAGAATGTTCGGATAGTTACACCTTTTTAAAAGTTTTTATTGTCGGTCTCGGAAAGTCGAAAACCAAACCAAACAGAAGTCAGATTTCATCTGCTGGATCATCAGACTTCCTTGGTGCTTTATTTAAAGAAAACAAAAAAATCTAACATTATCGTAGAACTCTACATATATTACATTACATAGATTTTGTAAGTGATGTATGTTACGTTATATTATACATATATATTATATATGTAAAATTATTTAAATAAAACATTGAAAATTGATTCGTGTTGATAGTAATAAATAGGGAACGGATTTTCATGTAAATACGTACTTTTAGAGGGGCAAGGTACCTGCATTCATTAATATATTTTAGACTTAACACGACATTCTGAACGAATTAGAACCATTTTTATTTTACATATTTTTACATTTTTGGTAAATTACATATATTTACATATATTATCTATTACTACATATTTCATTACATTTTAATATATTAATAAGTCGAAAATGAACATTTCACATGCGAGTTTGGAATATATGTTACTAAAACTAACTTTGTTACTGAAATACTTGCAAAACCACGCAATGTGCTTGTATTAACGCCGTGCCTTCGCTATTAATTGTCAAATTCGTGCCCCCTCCATTCTGCTTCTTGGAAACCGGGTACTCAGGATCAAGGATGAGCGGTTGTATGAGAACCTGAAGGAACTTCAACCATGTGCATGTTCATTTTCATAGACCCCATGCGTAACTCGATAAAAGAAATATTTTTCAGATCATTGTCTTTTCGCGTTTCTGGAGTGGGGGGCATATGTTCCCCTTTACCCCCATCTTTCTAACACAGGCGGCTTGGTACTATTCACTTTAGCGCCGGCTCCTCGTAATTGTATATACTACGAAAGTATTATATATTTCGGGAAACTAGCGAATAATTGCTTCCGGAGAGAAGAACTCTCTTTCAGCCTCTCAGAATCAATGTTAATATCTGATCGGCGACGTATTGTGCTCGAAAAAGCTTGAGAAGTGGAATTTTCAGCATTTTAACGAATTTTTACGTCACATATATTCTATTTTTCGTACACATTTAGAAAAAAATAAATACATATATATGTACATATTTTGCTTTCTTATTACAATAAATTCAGTTCCCTAGTGATAAATTACTTTTCACACTCATAGAAGTAGTGTGACAAACTTCCCCAAGGCCTGTTCCGAACCCCAACTGGGGTTGATTAGCCCATCTTGTCATAATGACTTTCATAGAACAATAAAATAATTTTACGAATAAAAAAAATACTGAAAGTGCCCAAACAAATATTTTCCACAGAAAAAATCAAAATTGTCGTAATTAATTCTGAATTAAGCCAAAAATTATAAACTTCCAAACTGGTGCCACAACTGTTCTGGTCTCCCGCACTCAGTCAATTAAAAAATATAAAATGTGTGCTATTTTGCTTTCCCTATTCAATACTGTTCGGTGAATTGACTTAGACAATACATTTCTTCTCTTTATTTTGTGACCTTTCACTTATTTTAGGAATACTATATGACGAGGTTATATCAATTTCGAACCTCACGTATTCACCAAATATGTGACCGCTCCCTACTATGGGATACAAATGAGCGGATCACTCTAATAACTTAATGTTACTACTTGACCTTTGACCTGGTAAATCAATGTCATCAAAATTTAGGAAGATTTTCTTATGTCCTAATCGCCCTACAGGAGTGGGTTCGTCTTTTATCCTGCTTTTGATTATTAAAATAAATACAGGCAAGTTAACTTTCAACTTTAACAAAGTTTTGATAAAATATTCTACCAAATCTTCTGATACAACTTCGTTAAGAATTTACACATTACCTAGAAATTCATATTACCTGCTGTAGTGTTCAGCAATTTCCTAAATATTGATCAACTGCAGTTGTACCTTTTCTATTTGTAAAATACTTCGAATGACCCAATATAATCTTTCACTTTTACACAAACACAATGAAATACCTTTATACAATTCAGAAAAAAACATCAAATGACATACACTGCTGAAAGAAAATTTACATGTGCAATATACACTTTGCATATACCTTTTAAATAAACTGGTACAATGAATGAGATCCCTTTAATAAGCGGTTTTACTGTCACGCTACTTATTAACCTTTTTACTATTTAATTAAAAACAATTTAAATCATGAATTGCAGAAAAGAATATTCATTAGAAGAACAAATATAGTAGTTAAAAAAAAATAAGAATAAATTTTACACCTTTTGCATGAACAATTTATCTGAATTCTCGTTACGATGGAAAAATACTGAAAAGTTACGCTTAATAGCCGATAATTTAAATGCCTGACTTCTCTGTCTGGGCGTGAGGTGAATTCTATATATTTTTTCATCTAACACGACGGCGATGGTCCCGTTAAAAGAGATTTTGTCGAAGTTTTAAAATCTGGTCTTTTTGACTCACGACGTCGCCGCGATGACACGTTCCTGCCACTCCAGACGACGGCGATGGTCCCGCTGCGTCCAAGGTCGAATTAGCCTCTTGCGTCGTGAAAAACCGTCCCTCGTCGATTTGTTGCACGCCGACCTCGCGAAGTAACACAGCTCGACGGCGGTCTCCAACAATATACGTTATTCCTTACTTGGAATGTCCAAGCGAAATATTACTTGCAATAAAAAAAAAAAAAAAAAAAAAAAGCTTTTTATAAAGTTTCTGATGGTTATAATTTGTTGGATCTCCTCTCGTTCAGTATCAGATCGCACACCACAAGACAGTACAGGTCCGTTCCGTCCGAAGGTTCACAGCAGAAAGAAAAACGTTTTTCCCTTCGGTGCTGATCGCGCCGTCATAAATTCTTCAAGGCGATTCCTGATTGGATGTTGATTTCTACTACGTGAGGGCGTTCAGAACTTTTACTCAGAATCTGATACAGAATATCCTTTCTTGCTGGCGCACCCGCTTGTAGTTCAGCGGTACTATTACTGCTTTGGTCGTAGTTTAACATTGTCGCGCGCTATTTAAACAATGTAACCGACTTATGAGCGGTTACAACCTTGATTACTTCCAAAAATCTTAATATTCCACCGTAAGGTCAGCATATACAATAGTGTTATAAAGTTGCTGAACAACAGTATTACCTGCAATAATTCAGTGTAATGCGTAAGGGAAATCCCGGGAAACAATATAATTGTGGGTAAAGTCGAGTCATTGTAACGTACATTTGTATCCTATCACTTGGTAAAGATAATCATCTTTGCATAAGTTACACGTGTGTGTACTTCACCTCTCTGCATTTCTTATACCACTCACATATTTATGCGTATCTAGTCAGTTCGATAACATTCCTAAGTTTTTGTCTCCTTTCTCATTTCCGTTATGTATGCCACGTGTAACTTTAGAGTATTTTATTCACTTTTGTTATCTAAAGTCTAACTTTTCAAAACAGATCATTTTCCTATTAAGAGTTTTAAAAACAATTGTTCCGATAATCACGGACCGCTATTAACTGCTATCAACATCAGTACGCCACCTCTCGCCGGACAAATAGTCAAATTTAAACGAAAATTAATGATCATTGAAACGTTTACGTTGGTAAAACGTTGTACGATGTACGTTTCCAAACATCTTATTAGAATACTTATTTCGTAAATAAATATTTCTTCATCACATACTACTTCCATAGTAAAGAGAAATTCTTGTAATTTTCTTGAAAAATACCGAGTTTTCGAAAAAATATTCGGGTAATTTGAAGAAATAAATGTAATTAAGTGTACGTAAAGAATCTTTGAAATCGGCTACACTTTTATTTTTTGTCTAAATAAAGTAACGTTTCTTTAATGAAGTATCACATGTCCAATTTCCCTTTAATCCTATAAAATGTTGCAAATTGCAAAAGTTCAGTTTTTCAAACTCTTTTTCACACATCGAAACTAAAGATTTCGCGTGAAATACATTCTAATCCTGAATTTTAGACATTAGGAAAATATTGAATCTTCAAACAGGAAGGAAACTAGTATACCATTTCTAATATTGTAACCGCTTGTCATCGGTTACACTCGTGACAAAAGAAATATTGAAGTGACAATACCCGACATCTTGCCCTACAAATAGTTCCTAGAGTAGCGAAGAGATGGCGTTACCTTTATTTATTTATTTATTTATTTATTTATTTTACGTCAAAAAAACAGTTAAAAACTGCGTATGACGTGCTATGGGGAAAAGTGGATTGTGTGCACATTTTCAAAATTCTGTGATCCCTACACTAAGTCATATACTACTTAAATTTTGAATTTTGAAAGGGAGAAAAAAAACAAAAACTCCCATGTAGTAAAATCTATTTTAAAAAATAAATAAGCAATAAATTTTGAATTTTGAAAGGGAGAAAAAAAACAAAAAAACTCCCATGTAATAAAATCTATATTCAAGGATAAATAAGCAATACAATTTTGAATTTTGAAATTTTGAAAGGGAGAAAAAAAACAAAAAAACTCCCATGTAATAAAATCTATTTTCAAGGATAAATAGCAATAAATTTTCGCTCTTATTAATTCCTGCCGCGACAACATGGAAACGATAATTTGAATAATTGTATTTCCCACTGAATTCTAGAAGACGTGCACAGAAAACCATCCAGCATTTGCTCAATTTTTCAGTTTTGCTGGACGAAAAACCTGATCGAGATGGGGGTCATTGACCCGGAAGTTGTAGTACAATAGTTGTTACAGGTTATTTATACTCATTTATACAGTCCAAATGGTAAATAATGCATTATGTATCATTGTTCAAATCAATGTTACTTTTCTTGTGATGCTCAGTATAGTCTCTAATTGTATAGAAACAGTTATGCAGCAGAAACGATTTCACTTGGGATTTAAACTTTTCTATTGAATTTAATCGTTTAATGTCATCTGGCAAAGTGTTGTAAAATAATGTACATGTATTGTATGTGAATTTTTTGTAATGAGCTGTTGATACTGTCACCTGATGAATATGATTTCTACGTCGAGTGTTATAGTAATAGACTTCGGCATTTTCTGAAAATATATTCCCGCCCTTGAGCAAGTCATTTTTTACAAAAATCACTGATTCGTAAATAAGAAGACACGGTAATGGTAGAATTCCTAGATTAATGAAGAGAGGCTTACATGAATGTCACCTGGGTGGATTTGGTTATTATTCGTGCAATTCGTTTTGGTAATCTAAGAGTCTGGGAGGTATAAGATGTATTTCCCAGAATATTATGCCATATCTCAGGCGGGAATGAACATTCGCGAAGTATACACAACGAGCAGTATGAAGGCTGACTGAATTTGCAAGAATTCTGAACGCGTAGCATAATGAACTTAATTTTGTGTTCAATTCATTTAAATGGACGTTCCATTTAAGGTTTGACTGAATTAGAATTCTGAACGCGTAGCATAATGAACTTAATTTTGTGTTCAATTCATTTAAATGGTACATTGTTCATTTTCAATGGGGCACAGAATTGTTTATTTGAAATGGAAAACTGCATTAAAACCGTTTTCTTTTCGTTTACTATTAATTTGTTATTTCGAACCAATTTGAAACATCTGATATTGTACTATTTACTGTTTCTTTATTGCAAAGGATGTTCGTATCATCCGCAAAGAGAACCGTTCTTCCGTTTCGAATCGTCGAGGGCATATCGTTTACGTAAAGTAGGAACAGAATAGGGCCTAAAATCGATCCTTGAGGAACTCCACATGCAACGGGCAAAGAGTCGGAAAGGTGCGTACGTAATGTTCCATCATTCCAGTAAGGTATTTCAACTCTCTGAGATCGTTGTTTAAGGTACGAACATAACCAATCTAGAGCAATACCACGAATTCCATATGAAGGTAATTTGGAAAGTAAAATGTCATGATCAATGACGTCAAAAGCTTTTGAGAGATCTAAAATAATCCAATAGGTGCCTCGTTTTGATCCAATGATGAGGCGACATCTTTAAGAAAAGAAAATATGGCTGTTTCCGTTGATTTTGATTTTCTAAATCCATGTTGGCAATCTGAAAGCGCGTCGTGTTTAGTGAGAAAGGTTTCCATTCGTACGTAGAAAAGTCTCTCTAATATTTTTGAAAAGACTGATAGAAGAGAAATGGGCCGATAATTTTGAATTTCATTTTGTTGCCTTTTTGAAAAGCGGCTTAATTTAGCTGTTTTGAAAATATCTGAAACGTTCCAGTGCATAAAGATGCATTAAATATGTGGGTTAACGGGTGTATAATGGCATACGCACAAGTTTTTAACAAAGAATCCGGGAATTCATCTAAACCGGACGAATATTTATTTTTTAGTTTACCGATTATTTTGAGAATTTCATAGGAAGAAGTTTCGGAAACGAACATTGTGTCTAAAATTTTGGGTGAACTATCTGTTTTTGAATTTTGTGCCTGAAGACCCTTAGTGAGATCGGCAGCAATTCTCGAAAAGTATTGGTTAAAGAGATTAGCCACTGTTGCCGGATCGTTCACATTTATATCGTTATATTTTAAAACAACATTCTCTACGGGTTTTCTAGTTGATTTGGTAGTATGTTTTATTATATTCCACATTGCTTTTGTTTTATTATTTGAGTTCAAAATATCCTGATCGTTTTTCATGATTTTGGCCTGCCTTATGACTTTTCGTAACAATGTTTTGTATTTTTAAAGTAGATAAGGAAATCTTGAGATACGTCATGACGTTTGGAAATGAAAGAAAGAATTCGCTTGTTTTTACAAGATGTCCTAATCCCTTGTGTTATCCAAGAATTGCTTTTCCGTGAAATATTTAATTTTCGTTTTTGAAGAGGAAAGCAAGTGTTAAAATGAAATGAAAGGGTTGAAAAAAAAGAATTATATTTGTCGTTTGTATCAGCAGTATTATAAACCGTTTCCCATGACTCCTGCATCAAGTAATCAATGAATAATTTAATTTTACTTTTAGTAAACAATCTAGTCATACGTGTATTATTTATTGTGTCAGTGATCGCATTTCTTATAATGGTAAGAATTTGTGCATCGTGGTCACTGTATCCTAAATCTTTTGTTTCAACTTCATATCGAGTAGTAGTTTTGTTAATTATAATTTGATCAATTGCCTTCATCGAATGTTGTGTGATCCGGTTTTCACTGTATCCTAAATCTTTTGTTTCAACTTCATTATATTTCTGAACGTACTTTCGCCCTAGCCAATCAGAACTTTTGTAGAAATGCGAATGAAGCTTGAAGCTTGACTCGGACGAGTTTGTCTTTCTTTCCGGATCGAGACGCTGAAGTGAGTAGATGGGTACTATTCCACCACACAACCGACGAGGGACACGTGGAAAATACCAGAAATGAAGCTTTATTAAAAGGTAATTGTCTAAGTATTTTTCATGGGATTAATCACTGTAATATGTCAAGATTACGTAAAATTCGATAGGAATATTAAACAAGTAATGCAACGAATGTAAGAATAACAGTGGTAGTGGACTAAAATGAATTTATAAAACCACGTTGCTACATTCTCGTTGCTGGAATATAGAAGTGATTTTTTTTGTAACATAGGACGTGTTTCTGTTTCTTTGTTACAGCTTTTTCAGCTTTTTCAGCTTTTTCAGTTTTTTCAGTTTTAGTTTTGAGCAGTTATTTATTCTACTTTTATTTTATTTTATTTTTATTTATGGGATTTCATTTCGAAAATTCTATTGGAGAATTTTGATAATTCCGAAAAGCATAGTTTATTCAACAACTGGCTCAACTTTCACTAAAAACAAAGTTATAATTTGGAGTTTTTGGACTCGCATTCTAACGCGACCATCACCTTCGTGTATGCTGTGATTTAACTGGGCTGTACAACGAGGAGAAGGCGTACGGAAATACTCCGATTCCATCGCGGTAGGCAGCGCACAAACCGTCGCAGGGACAACGACGACCTTGGGGCGTGAACGTCGCTCGACAGCCGTCTACGCAGCGCGGGATCAGCTTGGAAAATTCGCCTGTCGTGAGTCACAGAAAAGCAGAAAGAATATTTACTAAATTGCAGCTTGGAAAACTTTCAAGATAGAAGTATGATTGCACAAATTAAAACGTTGTAATATGAGCTTCCCTCAGTAACAGACATTGATCGGACAAGTTTTTACTAAATATTAGTCTTGATAACCAGTAAATTTATTTTTGCAGTCGTAAGAGAAATCAATCTAAATAATTTTTATGTTTATTGATAAAAGTCGTCCTTGTGTATAATTCTTTATCTAAATTCATACATAATTGACTTGATGTTATTTGAAAGCATTTAAGAGGAATTGTCTATGTAAAAAAAAGGGTCTTGAACATGAATGAAAGCTGTTAAATTGTTTCTGGTAAAACGTTATTTCATGAACAGTCAAGAGACTTTGTAAAACAGAATTTTGCACTGCGAGGTCACGCAGAGGCTGAATATTAAGTGTAAATATTGAGTGTAGTATTATTTAAGATTGAAAAGGTATTAGTGAATTTTGGTATATTGTTTGTATGTATTTTTTTACAGGATGGTTATTTAAATTGTGAATTGTGGGTTTCATTAAGAGATAATTTGTTTTGAGAAGTGTACATATGTATTTACTGTTTGTTTCGTGTAAATGTAGATCAGAGTCACTATTATTCTACAGAAAACTGCAGTTTAGGTAGGGAGTTAGCTACCATTGTGTAATCAAAAGGAAAAGTAATCACGTAGGAGAATATGTGAATGTGAGTGTACGAAGGATCATATTGGAAAGAATATATGTTACTTGTTCTTTAAAACTATGAAATTGTGTTTGTTTGTTAAATGAATATTAGTTAGCAAAGACGAACCCACCACCGATAGGGAATTATCCATAATTTGAGGTATTCCCAGGTTTGTGTGACGGTGTAATCACACGTCACAAAACAAGTAAATAACAGATTTACTTCTGTAATTCGGCGTACTACGAAATAGTTAGGTAGATACGTGACGGTTACAATATCAGGGAAAAAAGAGTAGGTATAGTTACAGATTTTTTAATTTAAATTTTATGAAATACACTTTACTTTAAACTTTTGAATGATTCGGATATTTTTATTCCTGCTTTAATTCAGACCGAAAAACTTCTGTATACTTTTGTAAGTTTATTTATCTCAAAACAATATAGATAACGTATTTCCTCTTCAGTCGTGCATCTCGTTGGGTGAGCTTACCGGACTTTCAGTCCCCAGACCGCGGGTTCGATCCGGATTGAGGTGCGTGGATTATCGGAGGCTGATTATTCACAGCGGTCACGTCGTGCTTGCTGCATGTAAAAGAACCCAAGCTACATATCCGGCAAAATTAAATTCTCCGAAAATCTTCATCGTAATTAGACCCTATATTCGCTTATACAGGAGCCTCAAGTAATGGAAGTATATTTTTGACACTGTGGATGTGACTTACTAGTGGTAAATACGGTATTCAAAGTTTACCGGCAATCCCGGGAGCCTACCTGGTGCCAAATATAAAATTTCACTTATTGTGCTCATGTCGGGGTTGAGCCAATTGATAAATATCAAAGTGTCCGGGCATTACCAAAAACAAAATATTTCCCCCTCAACCACACGCGTTGGATGAAGTCAACGAGTTAATTCCAGGGGCACGTGATATCTAGTAGAAATTAAGATGTGTGGCCAGCGCTCTTTTTAACGGTAGTTTGTTGGGAGAAAATAACCAGGTACTAGAAATACGAACACTTAGTTAGACTTCACATGTTGATTGGAATGGAATGTACGAGATTCATTCCGATCAAGCGCGTTCGGATCCGATCAGCGCAAGAAAATTTACGAATAGTTCTGAAAGGTCTTATTGCACCAAACATATGGGCGGTAATTTCAATTCACTTCGATAAGTCACAAATGGTAATTTATTTTCCTCTGGCTTTTTTTAACACCCTCACTTACGAGAGGTACGTCAAAAATACGTTAATCTGAAAGGTGCAGTTGTTTTTACACACGAGGCACTTTTCACGGGAACCTCAAGGTCGATCCGTGTGCACGCATCACATTTAAATATTTGAATTTTCCCACTGCTGATTAAAAATTAATTAACATCAGTCATTTCAGTAATACTTATTAAATTTTGTAATTACTTCCCTACACACACAGTAATTTCAATATTTCTGTATCCAGTACGACCATCCCAACACAAGCTCCCTCATTGCGGGTACAAGAGATGTCTACGGATGTCTTTTCCCAGACCCAGCGATAACGAATGTCTTGCCATCAGAACGGTGAGTTGATAGAGCTGTTTGGCATAGATAACTTTGAAAAACAGGCGATTAGTTGATTCTCGTTCCCTGACCATTTGTTTAATATGTTCTTTTGTACGTAGGAAGATGATACATTAATTACTCCCTTTCTATTATTCTTTAATATACGATAGATTTCAATGGTTGCTCGAAAGACCCCGTGTGGGACTTACCGGTGTTTTCAGAGATTAGAAGACTCTACTGACTAAATAAATCACTTACTTAAAGACCCTACGGACACCTCAAGAAATTTAATACATATTTATCAATGAGTGTGGTATTGATGTTCTTAGGATCACCAATACACTTTTCTATACCGAGGCTAATGAAGTGGTTCGTTAAACGAACGAAACAAAATTAAAATGATACATGCATTTTAAATTCCATAATCAAGTAGGATATTTACCTCAAAAACTAATTTTCTCAAAGTTCAGTTAATCAAGATCATAACTAGAGAACTGAGGACCCCTGGGCAACAGATATGATAAACCTTCCTCTTTATTAACAGTAAATAGTCCCAACCTAACTACTTTATTTATAGTTATGGATGATCGTTTTTTTAATAATTAAAGTACCTTTGTACACTTTAATCAAATGGTTCTTTTACGAGCAATGTATCGTTGATTAGCGTTATTTTTACTTTCATTCCCATTTTATTCTCTTAAGGAAGGAAAAATAAGAATACTCAGAGAAACTTCATTTTTCATTTATCAAGAATAAAATTCGTTGAAATGTTACTATAATGATAAAAATCTCGTAATATCCGTAGATTTTATTTCCTCGTGTCATATTAGTCAATATTTATTCCTTAAAACATTAACTACAGAAAGAATAGTTAAAATTTTATTTCCTATTAGTATATTATTTGAAAAACGTCTTATGAGTCGACTTTAGGAACAATTCACATTTAGTAGGAAAGGAAAAGTTTTAAAATTAATAGAAATGTGTTTATACTTTGAATACATGAATTTTGTTTTGGCTATTTAAATCAAAGAATTTTAACTATCAGACAATGAACATTCTTCAGAATTGATTCATGTCCCAGAGACTGCGAGTAATAAAACAATATTACTTTATCATACAGTGTATTCTATATATGTATCAAGCTGACTAAGTTGAAATTGTGGAGAGGATAAGACAATCCTGCCGTCGAGGATAAACTTTGATCATATCATGGAGGGAGACGTTTGCTTTGTAAGTTGATGGTTGAAAGAAAACACTAAGATTTTAGACAATGGAGTGGTCAGTTTATTATCTAAACATCACTGCTTGCTCATAATTCAATATTTATTGATGGACATATCGATGGATTTTGTATCAGAGAAAACTGAAATATCAATAGTGATTTTAAAGGACAAATTATTTTGAAAAGTAACTTTTTGTGAACTTCGTTTTCAATAGTTCATAAGTACTCGTAAAAATGGGAACATTTAGAATGTACATGTAATCTGTCTCTACACAAGATTAGTTTAATTAATTAAAACTTCTTTTTATGGCGGACAACATTGATTCAGAGGCTTTCAGTCTGTACTTGTTCAAATATTCCTCAAATTCAGTTATATTTTGTACTCATGATCAGTGATTCCATATGATGCCACTCTTCTCAACAAAAAATTCACTGCAACCAGCAACAAAAAATTAATGTATATATAATCACCTTGTTTAAATACACGAACTTTTTAATTTAATGCAAGTAACAATGACACTACATCCACATTATATTGTGTAAAAGTAAGAATACGAATTACTTTATTCGAGATGCAGGCTCATCTAATAATATGTTTTATAAAATCTCGTTAGGTACACAGACGTCTATATTTCATGAATAAATATAGACTTTAAATGACTAGGTCATTAATTATGGAATGGCTGCTGAATGAATAAGAAATAATGTGACGTTTTTCATTATTATTTTACAATAAAAAAGTCTTCTTGTAAAAAAACACATATCTTTCACAAACATAAATAGTGAAAGTGAAAATGAATAGCCTTCATGTTCACTGTATACATACACACACACACACACACACACACACACACACACACACACACACACACACACACACATATATATATATATATATATATATATATATATATATATATATATATATATATATTATATATATGTATATATATATATATGTATTATATATAATACAAAAACGTTAACAACGAAACGACAACAAACACTAGATTCCCTTACACACTGATCACACAAAATGCTCACATTTACTGGCCACAGTAAGTACTACATGATCTTAGCGCGTCATTCGGACTGCAAGAAAGTACACAAGAGTTCCGTCAGTACCACAATGCAAAATTATAAACTGTTGTTTCATAATAATTGAAAAAAGATAACGGGACATACAAGTCTTGTATGTCTGGACACTGGACACATAGGATTAACCTGGAGGTTTTCCCCAGCCAGCAGTGTAGGATTACTAGGCCCCGGAACTTCATGTATACAAAAAACGTTAAAAATATGCATGCATCTATTCACTTAAAGTTGATAATGTACGCACTTAAATAGCAAATATATGTTCTTAAAGCCAAGAATATGCTTTAAACAAATATCTAGTAAGCAACAGATAACATTTATTAACATTTCACACTGTGGTTCAAAGAGTAGATAGTACAAATATATTTATAAATATAGTAAACAATCAAAAATGAGAGAGAAAACCAATAGCATGGTTACAAGACGCCGTAACATTAATCCAAGTTTCCTAACGCGCACAACTCTAACCTGTACGAATAAATTACAGGAAGTAAATCGATTCATGCGAAAAAAAATCTTAGCAGAAGAATATCAGAAAAAATTATGTTGATATTGTAGCATTGGCATGACTTAATTCACATTTCTTATGTAGGAAAAATATCTGACTTCACCCACTTCTGGAATATATGCACTTAATATGCCGCATAAATAAAAATATGCAGTTAAAGTAAAAAATCTCAGAAATATGCATTTATGCAAAATAAAAGGGGGCTATTTTCGTTTTATATTTGGTGATAGGTAAAGTTACATACATTTCCTTTCGATATGTGCAATCAGTTAAAATGTGCAATTGCATGAAGTTCCGCGGTCTAACGATTACGCAATGCGCCAGTCACTGCTCACATAGTAGCCCTTGCCGTAGTGTGGCATGACTCGTGTTCGGGAGAAGAGAGGAGCCCAGACACGGAGCCGGGCAGTCGGTTTATGCTTTCGTCCCTTTTCCCCCGACTTACCTGCATGAGAACACGGCCTTCTCCCGTGCCGCAGGCCACCGGGTTTGGCCGTTCGGCCGCGTCGAGGGAGCGCCCACAAGGGTCGGGTGACGCAACTGCGTGGAGCGGGAATGGGGGTGAGGTGTTTTTCCGAAATTTCACTTTACGCCGCTCCTATTCATCCGATTTGCATGATTGCATGATTGCGGCGTTGGATTCAGAAAGCACTATATCGCGCTATAAGTCCACATTTTTTATTTTCTTCCCGGAACTATGAGAAAAAAATTTCATGGTAAAAAATTTTTGGAAATCTTTTTTGAAAAAACGGCTTCGTAGCGTAAATTCTATTTTAACAAGGAGTTCACTGCCGTTTACAGATTGAAAATCGGACAATTTTTCAGACACTGGTGTAGTAAATTTTGCTTATTTTTGTGCTGCCTCGTGGTGGCGACAAATTGAACTAGTGTCGATACATTTAGCCTTAACAAACGTATTCTCTTCTGGACGCAGGAGCGCTCTGGGCGAGAGGATCAAAAACTGAGACCCTCCTCAAATCGATTTACATCATTTTCGCGCCTCATACGAAGCCTGCGCAGTTTAAAACTCGATCAAGGTCAATTTCTTTCTAGCTATCAACCAAACAATTAACATGTCCCCCAAATATCAAAATAAATACTATTTTATTTGGTAGTTACATTCAAAAGAAAGAAAATGTGTAGAATATTCCTCTCCTGTTCCGTGCGAAACCAACCCTTTTTTACTTGCGAATTTATCTAAACGCTTTCTCTACGAATATATCATTTTAGCAGGACTACGCATTGTAAATCAATGTTTAAATGGGAAAATAATTCCATTTGGGAACCCATTTTTGAATGGCAAGGCCGTGAAAAGAACTGTATGTTACGTTATTAAGACCCGATGCTGGACATGGGGAAATATTCTAGTATTGCTAATCGTTTATTGACAAACGGAAAGAAACGGTTTCTTACAATCAAATGAAATAATAAACAATTTGTAAAGATAGTAAATTTCTTAGTTTGTTAACTTGATAAATAAACACCTGCACTACGCTGCTAATATGGATGTATATCGAGGTCTTCCATGAAGGCAGGCCGTACCTGGCTGATCAGAACCTCATGCTCTGTGTGTATGCTAGTATTCTTCACTCATTACGGGACCCTTTCTCAGAATACAAAGCGAAGAGAGGCAAACTCTGTAGTGGGTTCCTAGATATGCGCGAGCTAAAGCAGGAAAGAAACAAGATGGATTGTGAGGATTTATTTTAAAAAACTTTCACTGAGAATATAGCTTGTACTACGATAACGAAATGTTCATTTCACATTTCCAGATAAATAATTACACAAACTGTCATCCATATAAATGGAATTATTGTGAAGTGTATTAGACTCCAATTATAGATCTAGTACCTATTCATCTGGGTAGGGTTTGTTTATCTTTTCTACCTCAGCGAGTCACCACAGGGTCCTTATCAACATTCACTTCTAATAATTAAGAGTAATAATTAAGATAAACACTTAGTAATTTACTACGAAGTGAAACATGTTATAGATAATTGCCCAATTACAGATAATTGTCCAGAAAAGTCCAGTCCAGCAGATAACTGATGGTAACTAAACGTAAAATTAAAATAGTTCTCATTCATTCAGAATGTTTTTGAACGGTAGAAATTATTGAATGCAGGGATCTTGTTCCAGTAAAAAATTGATTTTCATGAAAATTCGTCTTCTAGGGATAATGCTAGAAAGCACGTACGTGTGAGCAGCATGAGAACTCGCGCTCATCTAGCGGGTTCCCTCGCGTGCTGTCAAGTAGTGGAACGACAGGGAAGGACAGGGTCGCGGCCCAGAACTAGCGCGCGGCTGGTCTATTGGAGAATCCCCCGGCGCGGCGTGTAATTGCCGCCCCCGCCACGGGGGGCAGGAGGCGAACGTTCTCACGCGCCGTCGGTCCCCTGCGCCGCCTCGCCGCCGACGTCATACAGTGGGAACGGACGCGGGCAACGTGCAATTAAATTTTCCGTCCTTAACGTTCCTCACACGAACCCGAGAATCGAAGGAGCAGAGCGGTGCAGAGCTGGGCGCTTGATGCCGGGGTCTGTGTAGTTCCGCAGTCGCGTCTGCATGGCTGGTTTTGCGTCACGGGTTTTGCCACGGCCGTGAAATGTTCCTTGTACTGCGCTGCAAGCTGCCAGAAGGGTTCTGAGCAAATTATCTGGTGAAAAGATCTCGAGTTCCTTTCTCAGTGGTCTTTCTTCAATCTCTACAAGCTTTCGCTGCTCGTCTTCAACCTGTATTTTTTTTATCGTTGTGCTGTAGACTCATGGTTAGCATATCAAGGACTGTTTATGAAAAGGCCGTTTTTTGCCTATATTTTTTCCCAGACCCACAATTCCACGTTTATTTAATTTGTTGTCTGAATTTTATATTGAAGAATGCACTTTCACGGTCGTATCTAAAGAAAAAAATCGGTGTTTTAGAGTATTCTGGAAAAAAGCCTGAGTTGATCTCCACAAAAACTACTGGCTTGGCAATAAATACAAGAAAGCATTGAAGGTTTGCAAGAATTATTTATGCAGACTTAAGAAACGCAACGAATTATCAGATAAAAAGTCAGGCAAACTCACTAATAGTTTCTGCTGCATAACTGTTTCTGTACAATTGGAGATTTTACTGACCATCCAAAACAAACACAATGTTCATATGATTATCTACATAATTATCATTTTAATCATATAATCGTATAAAACTGTAAAATAAAGCATTTAATTTTCCATGCCAATGAAAGCAAAATCTATGGCTTTTGGTAACAAACATACTATTCCCATTTAAGCAGTATTTTCTCTAAAATTAATATTCCCTGAACAATCTGATTGATTTCGGGGCCCCTGATGTCGCATATTTTGATTTAGATTTGATGGTACGTTAAATGAAGGCCCAATATTTTCCACATTTGCTAAAATATGACTCCAATTTTTTTCCTTATTTTTTTCTTGTGATAGAGACGTATAAAGTAATGGTGTATGTCGCATTTTCGTTGTACTCCATGAATTTTCGAAAATTGCAAAAGTTCAAATTTCTTTCATTGTCTTCCAACAACTACAATAAAAAATTTTTTTTTAAAATTTTAAAAATATTTTCAAATAATTAGTTCAATTTTTCAAAACATTGTGTAGTTTTTCGTAATTTCTAGTGAAACATATGCAATTTGTAAATTTGCAGAAATTATTTTTTTACAAATAGTTACCAGCGTAGTTAGTTCCCAAAATGGCAACTCGACGTTTTGAGATTGTTAGTAATCTTCTCAATGTTGGCGGTCGAGATAATCGTATGATGTAAATAATATTCTTATGAAAAGAAATAGATTTAAGGTAGGTAATGTATGTAACTTAGAACTAACAAATACACTTCTTTTTGTTTAAAATATTTGATTGCTGATTATAGTACTGAATAATTGAAAGATCACTTTGATGTAATCAAAGCAAGAGTGCCTGACATTGTCCCTAGTTTTCTGTATAATGTGCTGCAAATACTGTAAGATTTAAAATGATTTATGCTGGTTTCATTTATAAAAGTAAGAAATTTTTACTGTTTCTGACTATTGAAATAAATGTCTTCTCTTCAGGTGTCTTAGTACTTCTATGTAAAAAACATCATATCCTCTCAGCCTCACGTATTCAAATTCATATTGCCCCCCCCCCTGGCGTCGAAGAAAATGATGAGAATAGCTTTCACTCTGGATTTGCTCATTCGTGCTTTTCTAGACGAGGTGAAGCTGCAGTGTGCCATTCGGAACATTTTGCTGCTTTGTTTGCGGGTCGTATTCGAACACCCAAGTTTCGCCCCCGTGATTACGTTGTCTAAAACGCCGGGATCTTCTTCAACGCGTTTCCTAAGGTCTTCTCAAGTTGACATTCGACTGCTTTTGGTCGGCTGTCAAGATTTTCGGTACGAGTTGGGTGCAGATCTTTTGAATCACCCAATTTACATTATTAATGGTTGTCATCATATCAATTGCAATACGATTTGATAGCGCCCTGCGCCCTCTTAACGCGACTGCCTGAGTTCATCACGCACATGTTGCACATTGTCGTTTCTTGATGTCGACGACCGTCCAGCATGGAGCTCTTCCTCCACATTCTCTCGGGCGTATTTGAAGATCTTGTGCCACTTAAAAACTGCAGTTTCTGACTTGTTTCTATCCTTGAACACTTGGCTAATCATGCTCGACGTCTCCGTATCCGATTTACCAGTCCTACAGAAAATTTGATGCAATGAACGATTGCCGGCTGTTCAATCGTTCGCTGCATTCTGCGCTTGCACCGAGTCATTCTTCAGGGATTTCAACACTAGGTTTTCAGCTCGGTCAAATTCAGTCTCTGTAGGGAGGAGAATTCTAGCGGCCGGCAGCTCTGATCGGTAGTTTTCTCCGATCAACATCGGGCGAATGCCGGAACAGTACCCTAACAAACGGGCCACGAACCGCGCGCGATCTTTCCTTCATGTTCCTTGTCCTATCTTCACCCCTTACACATACACAACATACACACTTACACTGACATTCACTACACTACCACACAGACAGGTCGGGGACTTAGAACGTGTCCGAGCTGGGGCGGTGCCCCGTTGATGGGAGATACCTGGTTGGGGAAAACACTGCTAGTCGACGGAAGGTCGGCGCTGAATCTCGGCATCCAGTCGGGGAAGATCACCGCCACCTCCCAATGAAATAGCATGCAATATACTTGTGGGACTAATGACGTGAGTAGTTGACACGCCCGGTATCACTAACAATCAATCTATCTACAGTGGTCCATTAAAAACAGACTCTAACGTGAACGAACCCTCATAGGCGACTGCGCTTCGCGCGTGTTGAAGGTCAGATCCCCCACCACCGAACCTGTGCTGAGCGAACTCGCTGCGACGTACAGTCGCGCCAGGAAAACAGTCTTCCCTATACATTTGTACAAACCTTGTAGACACAATCGATGATAAAAGGCAGGCCGTTTGAAATGTCCACGCAATTTCTTGTAAAGGCGTACCCAAAAATTAAACGATGCGTTTCAAATTCTCCTGGTCCGAGGGTCCGATCAATCAGAGAATATCTATTTGGGAGAAAATCCTGTCCTGTACTATTTAAGCCCTAGAGTAGTTCGAAGATGAACGCTGAGGCAGACGAATGAAGAACCTTTTCTGGATCAAGCACTGAAAACCCTTGAAGATCGCGACATCGAGTTTTTGCAGCATACCTATTTTATAAGTATATGAAAAAAGTACTCCAAATTTGAGACACTGCAGGAGGTACTACTCGTACTATCTACTCCGCCCAGGGCAAGTATCTGCCACTGAGCGAATCGGAATGGTCTGCATATATGCAGACAACAGATAATGATGGCAAAACCGGAGTCCCTCCAAAAGGAGACTAGGTTTTCAGAGTGTGGGAGGGTAGTTCGAGGCGGAATTACACTCATTTAAACCACATACTCTGCTTGATGACAATCTGGCGGCTGCCGAGTTGGCACCGCCTGCAAATATGTGCTGCCCCAGTTGCCTCACTGGTAGAGATTAGGCCAAAGGCTAAGGGAAGGAACCTTCTGACAGAGAACCCTCGGCAGATAAGCTCCGAAACGTGTGATGAAGTCAACTTCTCTAGGAGAGAAAACTATCGGTCTCCTCCAGATTCGGTGTTGAAGGGAGAAGGCCGGTAATCTACCCTCCATAAAAAACAATTACTTTCAGTAACCACACAAAACACATAGGAAACGAAAATACATCACTGTGGCAAAGAAAATTGGAAAACTTAATTTGATAATGATTTTTTTAAAGTGGCCACCTGAAATGTAAGTGTTATTGCAAATAAGGAACTTGAATTGCCAAAAGCACTTGAAGAGAAACCTATAAATATAGCAGTAAAAACAGAACCAAAAAAGTAAAGGGGTTCTAAAGATATAGGAAATTGTCATGTTTTATAATGGGATGGAGAAAACTGCGAGAGAGGTGAAATATATTGTAATCTATATAGATAAAAAGCGAGAAAATAGAAATAAATAATGAGCATATGTGAACGAAAGAATAAAATTGAAACAACATAGAGAACATTTTGTGGTAATATGCCCATACGCATCAAAAGGTAAGAATACAGATACCGAAGATTTCTGTCATTCACTTCAGAAAATATCATACCAATTTATTGAGAAATATGAAGTACTACTTCTCGGCGATGTGAATGCAAGAGAGGAGAATAAGGAAATTTCAAATGTACTCGGGAAGCGGGAAGATAATATTGTAAACCGAAATTGAGATGTTTAAGTTACATAATTTGCAACATTTAATGAACTTGGAATAACATGCACATTTTTTTTAAGGAAAAAATATTAGAAAATTTACTGGAGTGGCAAGGGTATTTAGATTCTTAATTGAGAACATAATTCCTAACCAAAGAACTACTGGTCAAATTGTCGATACAACAGTTAAGAGAGGAAGCGTTATTGGATCTGACCAATACCTGGTAGTTTCACTCATAAGGCTACCTACTAGATGGAACAAAATAAAAATGAAAGAACCAGGAAGGATTGAAGAGGTTTTCAAAGTGCACCTTTCAGCAATTGAAGGTGTAAAACAGATGTAAAACATAAGAATTAATATTCCACTTACCACATCCATTATAAGAAATGTCCATCAAGGTTCACGGGAGAGGTTTCTAAGAAACATTGAGCATGACGTACATGGTCGGAAGTCTCTAGCATATAAGATGATGAAGACATTAAATAGAGAGGTGGAGAACAACATCTATATTATAGAAATAGATGATAGTAAGTGGATACCACATTACAAAATGTGGTGGGCAATATGCAAGAAACTAGTTTCAAAGAAGAATCTGCAGAAACAGACTGCCTTATTTGAGAAGAGTTGCAAGAAGTTTTAAAGAATATGTAAAATCGGAAAGCACCGAGTTTGAACAATATAAATACTGAACTTTTAAAATAGGCAGGAATTTAATTACATTGGCACCTGTGGCATTTTTATAATACGTGTGTTTAAAAATCTTGAAGTTCCTAAATGATGGCTCCGAGCAAAAGCCTCTCCCCCTTGAAAAAGATAAATAGCTCGTAAATAACCAATAATTATCAAGGAATAAGCATCTTAGACACAACATATAATTGTGTTAGAATGTTAAACTACCGTTTGAAAACCATAGCAGGCTCTTTTATTACTGAAAAGCAAGTTGGTTTTAGGAAAGAGCAAGCTTGTATAGATATGCCCTATTCTCAATAAAAATAATAAGAAAGAAAGGAGTTTAACTGCGGAAGACATATGGCATTCATAGGCCAAGAAAAGGCTTTTGATAATGTGAACATAATATTGCTTTGGAGAATTCTTAAAAAAGAGGACATCCAAGTCACTTGATAGGAGTTATTAAATGTCTATACAGTGTGCTTAGAAATGGAACCACAGTGTGCTGAGAAGTAATCGGTAAGTTAGAGGAAGAGTTCCCCACAAATAAAGGAGTGAGACAAAGTTGCAGCCCTCGCCAATAATTTTTAAAATTTACATGGACGACATGTTCAGGGCATGAAGATACACATAGAAAAAGAAATTCATCAAGGGAAGAATGTGTACTTTAATTCTTTATGATATGCTGACGACCAAGTTTTCTTGCAAGACAGTGATGACAAACTATAGCTCGCGGTATATATTTTAAATAATATTTCAAAAATATACAATTTTAAAATGGCAACCAACAAAACAAAAACAATGACTTTTCAAGGCGAATTCTCTATTAGAATTAAAATTATTACTGACAACAAAAGTTTAGGACAAGTACAGAATTTTAAGTGTTTAGTATGCTTTGTTTTCCATGAAAAAGAAAGCGACTTTCACATCCCTTTCCTCATCCTCGGTCTCGTCATATAAACAAAACTATATATTTAATTTTAAGAGAGATGAATTCAAAACTCTCTATGGACTTACTTTCACTAAAATCCCATTAAGATTAATGGATTGAAAAAAAATCAATTAATTGGAATAAATAATCCTTATTTATGATGGCAAAAACATCTGTACATTTTTGGCATAATTTAAAGGAGGATAACAAGCAATATAACCAGAGGTAGATTGTCCGGATTGTCTTCTTCAGCCTTCATCTATGTATTTTAAACGTTTAATGCTAAAACGTATTTGACCGTATTTTTGCCGTTTTCCGTAGAAGACTGAAGTAAACTGATTGGGACAGTGGCGAGTTACGCAAAATTAGAAATTCAGTTTCGCACCGGAATTTGAGATTCAATCCAATAATATCAACGTTAAAAAGTGAGTCCAGAAGAGTCGAAAAGTCAAAAATGGTTTGAAGACAGGTTTTGAAGACTGAAAGATTCTTCTTAAAAAAAATTCATGAATAAAATGACACCATCGCCATTTTGATATATTTTTTAAATTTTTTTTAAATTGCCCAATTTGTTTTTAAATATATCTCGCGTCATTCACATTACAGACGTTTTCATATAGTATTGCACTTCTTAGTAGAAATGCTTCAAATGATGTCCAATGAATTTTCTCAAAAACTCAAAGTTTTCTGTGAAAATGAGCTCAAAATTTGGCATTTTCAGAAACGCTACGTCATTTCCTCAATAAGGGTCCAATTTTTTAACGAAAATTTGCATGTAGAACCGGATGTTACCCTTCTCTCTTATTCTTAATGTTATATTTAAATTCTACCATTAGGGGTCCGAAAAATTGAGAAAACGTGAAGAAAATTAATTTAGCCGGCAGGAGATGACAGCTGGGAAGAGGGTGAGGAAAACCGTAAAGCTAGCCCAGACTAAAGGGATTAGTAAAACTGACAAGTATAAGGAAGTCTGTGCCATTATGTTGCTGGTGTACTAACTGTAGATGTGATGAATAATGGCATCTCTCACTGTCACCTTAAGAGAAAGCCCGAAGTCCAATGTCTCTGGGGCAATACACATTCCGGTATTTATCAAAACAAGACGTACTTGCTAATTTCCTTGATTTAGATTCCTTTTTTTAAATTTTAAATTTCGTAAATCATAAGTGATGCCACTACAAAATTATTAAAATATAATTAAATAATGGTATCCTTGGTAGGGTCAAATTACTTGTTTCTAGCAGCGGACATCCTACCTTCTAAGTGTAACACTACACTGCTTTATCTCGTCAATTCGCACCCTGTAACAAAATGAACACTGGTACATATTTAGTGTTCTAATTATATATTATTACCTAAAATCACATACTAGGAAATCGCGAAAACATTACTTGGCCCAAAAAATAATGAGAGTTCGAGCACGTGTCGCCCAACGCTTCGGGAAATACCTAACAGTGAAATAAGCAGTTGCGTGACGCGAAAGAAAATAGTCGTCTGTGCTCATGTGAACCACTTGAGAGCCAGCGAGCGGCTGCGAACAGTAGCGAGACGCACCGCGTGCCGGGGCTACGTTGACCCGAGGGGCTGCGTGTTTTTGCGCGTCTGACGTCAGAGCGCAACGGTGAGAACGACACAAGCGATGGCTGCGGCAGCGGCGGGAAACGACCAGACGCACCTCGCCATTAACAGATGGCCAGATTCACCCAAACCTGCAGCAGCTGAATTCAAGACCTACTACATTTTGTTGATGTTCTGCGTCACGACCTGTCAAGCGGTTTTAGCTGAGGTGACGTACGTGATTTAATTGGGTGTTATTTTCTCACATTCCTAGTATGCAAAGTGTCCCAGGAGGAAACGTTGAATTTTGGGTGCTCACAGGGACGATCATTTTAAGCTATTACACTTTGTGAACATGTGTTCTATTCCAGAGAGATAATCAGATCTTGTCTGTTCGGCATTTTGGACTAGGCGGTTAATATTGTTATTTCCTTCAGGAGTACCGCTCCACTTTCGAACTTATTATTCCGTGAAATGTCAGTCGTTATGATGTAGGTAGTTTGTGTGAGTGTAGTACCAAATATCGTTCCTCTTCATAGGTAAAGAATACGCTGATAGATAGTATGTGCACATCTTTTGCGATGGTAGTGCCTCCGATGTGGTAGAAGAATATCAATGGTTTCTTCTCCAGATAATTTGGGACTGTAAGTTATTTTGCAAGGTGGTCAGGTCATTTTGTGAATGTAGTATCTACTGCCTTTGACATCGAGAACATAGACTTGTGAAGAAACAGAAAAACTTTTAAAAAATAGAACACAGCCCTACAATTAGCACTCGAAGACTTTCTGCAAAGGCCAATGTTTCACGAACAGAAGTATGCCGAATAGTGCATGAATACCATTTCCTGGCCATTCCGCCATCTGGCTAGCCCACTATCTTGTTACCAACCACAGCGTGGAAACTGCTCTCTGAGAGGAAAATGGTATACGTCTAGAATTTTGGTAGTTGAATGCTAATTGCCCATTACTTCCAATTTTACTGCTCATTTTCGATGTTCCGTCACCCGTACCGAGTTAATGTAATCGTGGGAATAGAACCAGTCTCTAAGATATCCAGGCCTAGCCCTATAAGAGTTTTGTTTATGTTGTTGGATCAAAAGTGAAGTTTTTCTGAAGGAAAGCAAATACACGAGACGCCGTGCTGCAATATATAATGGACTGTATCACCTGCCTAAAGCAACGTCAACATACCCTGAGTCATGCAACATGCCAAGCTCTCACACAAGTGAAAAATGTATTGAGTTGACGACGGACATTTTGGAGAATGGCTTATGCTCTCTCTAATGTATCTTTTACCCTTCTTCTCCCTTCTTTGCGAAATTTACTCATCCTTTCTTTTGCATTCTTACCTAAGATTCTCTCTATAATTATATTTTCTTTTCTATTACTCTCTCAATTTCGACATCAGTTAGAGTTTTGTTTGGAAGACAAAGCTTAGAAAATGTGTCCAAAAAATAAATTTATGCCATTTCTCCTTCATATCTCAGCTTATTGTACCTTAAATATCGATTAGATCAATGCGTGTTATATGTTCACTTGCAATAAAAGTACACAGGTATAAATTCTCCCGTAGAATAATAATTCTCTCGAACATTTGAGTGCTCAACCTATACAGATTGTCCAGACCTACCCATCCCAAATTAAAACCACCAGTTGTGATGACTGCAAACAGCGACGACGCCAAATATTTTAAAGTTCGAGAAGCTAAATTTTGATGTACAGTTTTTGATTTTCTCATGAAAAAGACTTTCGCGCAAAATCCTGGTACGTAAATTCATTTCGCAAAGGTAAGAAATCTGCCACTAAAATTATTCCTTACTGCTCCTGAAAACTTATACGGAAGCGCAGGGAAATTAAAAGCATGTCCGTTGCCGGCTACGCGGTGAGGAAATGCATGCATTTTCGTTTCCTGCTGTCTGGTACCACTGGTCGCCCGCCGGCCCTGGCAACGGCCACTCTAGCGGTAAGCTCTTTACGTTCTCCCTACAGAGTAGAGAGAAAGTTATGTAATGCTCTGCGAAAAACGGCGAATTTCCGGCAGAAATTTTTTTATTATAGGTTCCTGGTAACAAAAAAGAGGATAAATCCAGTTGCTAAATTCAGAAAAATAATCCTCTATCACGTTGTGTGGCCAGTTTCCATGTTTTGTGGATCTTTGATACCTAAAAATCGAATGACAGCAAAACGTCTCTCTGCCCGTCTGTTCATCCGTTCGTCCATCCGTCCGTTCATCCATCCGTCGTCCGTTCGTCCGTTCGTTCGTTCGTCTGCCATCCGTCCGTTCGTCCGCCCGTCCGTTCGTCCGTTCGTCCGTTCGTCCGTTCATCCGTTCGTCCGTTCGTCCGTGCGTCCGTCCGTGCGTCCGTCTCTCCGTCCGTCCGTCCCTCCGTCCGTCCGTCCCTCCGTCCGTCCGTCCCTCCGTCGTCTGTCCCTCCGTCGTCGTCTCTCCGTCCGTCCGTCCGTCGTCCGTCGTCCTGTCGTCGTCCTCCGTCCGTCCTCCGTCGTCCTCCGTCCTCCTCTCCGTCCTCCGTCCGTCCCTCCGTCCGTCCTCCGTCCGTCCTCCGTCCGTCCTCCGTCCGTCCTCCGTCCGTCCTCCGTCCGTCCGTCTCTCCGTCCGTCCTCTCCGTCCGTCCGTCCCTCCGTCCGTCCGTCCTCCGTCCGTCGTCCTCCGTCGTCGTCCTCCGTCCGTCCCTCCGTCCGTCCTCCGTCCGTCCGTCGTCTCGTCCGTCCGTCCCTCGTCGTCGTCCTCCGTCTCGCTCCGTCGTCCGTCCTGTCCGTCGTCCTCCGTCCGTCCGTCCCTCCGTCCGTCCGTTCGTACGTACGTACGTCAGTCCGTCCGTGCGTCCATCCGTTGGTCCGTCCGGCCGGCTCTCCGTCCGTCCGTCCATATGGAGTACTTTTCGCGTAATTTTGCGTGAAAATACGGGAGAGAAATTAGTGGTGTTTTTAGCACCACTAGTTGCTTATTGCAATGTCACTAAAACTGAGGTTGACTAGAGCGACAGCTCCTGGCCTGCGAATTGCGGGAAGGCAATCCAGGGTCTTTCAAACGAGGTAAAAATAACAAAGAAAACGTGTAGCATATGATTCACTTATACGATACACGTAAAGAAACATTTCACTGACATGTAGTAATATTTTTCAAGATATCCGTCACGTTTTTGGCAACATGCGAGGACATTGTCTTTTCTGTACACGCCTCTCAATAAGCCGGCGTTCGAATTACTGACAGTCGCATATACACGCGACAACCTCAATCACAGCGTCTGGTCGTCGCAGGCACATGTTCCTTATTGGCCAAGTTAAATCGATATTGGCCAAGATAAAACGATTTGCTATAATGAACAGCACTTTGGAAATGTCATACGCTCCCCATCAAGCATCGATCTCCAGAAATACCTGACTTGTGCGGGTGCCACCGATTCGGATATCTCTCGGTGTACATCAAAGCGACAGCAATGGCATTGATTGCTCAAGCGTTGTCCAAACATGTCGCAGAAGTCGGATACGGATCGGGCGTTAAATTTTACTGGACGCACACCCCGCCATGATCTACCTTAGTTGTTCCACGATTGAGGTAGATCGTGGCTACCTCAATTGTTCAGTGCTTTCCAATGATGATCAAGTTCAGCGATAAGAACGCAAACTCGTAGGCCCCACACCAGCGCGACAGAGCAACAGATAACGTAAATAACGTGCTCCAAGAAAGTCTCTCGACACGAGCCAAATTAGGGTTTCTTATTAAAAACTGCATTTATGGTCGTAGCAACTAGATTACTGGGAAACAAGTGAAAGGTTCCAGCATCTGTTATGATTATGCTGAGTACGCAATTTACGTTTTCATTTGTTGCAAGATGCTGTTCGTACTACAAACATAATTTCTGTTGCTAGCACTCTCACCAGCTACCGGTGTCATCGCTGAGAGACTTTTCAGACGCACTGTACAAGCACCACATAATGCCACACCACGCAACACCGACGAATACAATAGTCCTGCAGTCGTTGCCCCCGAGAACGTTACAGTGCTGAAAAAAGCGAATTATTTCTTTGAAGAAAATATATTCTGCGTTATGTTTAACATTTAGCCCAAACAATTGATATATTCTTGTTTGACATCAAATGGTGCTTACGGAAATGTCTTTAATTCGGATGGATCTGCATACCTGTAAACAATATTGGGCTCAGCATTTTACGAGTAATCAATCGTATTACGACAGGCCGTTACATTATCACAAAAGAATATCCTAATATTTCTAAGATTACAAACGTCTGTTGACCACAAACAAGACTTTCATTACGGAGATGTTAGAGCCGGATTCCATGTATTCCTCTGGGTACGACCGTCCTTAGTTGTGACTCATCTGGTGACTGTACTTGGCTGCCCCGCAAGTGGTTTCCACCAACGTGCGTCGTATCTTCTCTGGCGACTAGCCCGAGATCGCTGACTACTGCGTGACAAATCTTGCGTGTCCGCGTGCCGCCAACTTCAATTCTCGAAATGCCCAAAAACGTTCTCAAGTTTTTAACGTCCATCTCTTTTCATCTTATATGAATTACCTGTATTTCATGCAAGCTAAATTCTTGCAAAATATACAAAATAATTTTACACGGCATTAAATAAATTTCATTTCAATATTTCATGTGGAAAGATTGCTTACGTCATCACTTTAATTTTTTATCTATACCAAAAACAGTGGAATAAATGAAAATGTGTTGCATTCGAAACTATAAAATAATTAACATAGCAAAACGAAACGTATCAGCTTTTTAACAATGTTTTAACTAAATGAAAGATTCATGAACTGAACGAACTTTGCGTAGATCTCAGTATAGCTCGGCGCGAACATTTCCACGCGTATAGTGCTGAAAAATAGTTCATTGAAGAAGCAGGTTTAACCTCACATTGTAAGATGCAATGTATTTCAGATTTTTTTGTCGAATGCTTCCATAGTTTCTTTGAACAATACTAGGCGAATGCCGGAGCAGTATCCTAAAATAAGGGCCACGGACCGCGCGCGATCTTTCCTTCCTCTTCCTTGCCGTATCCTCACCCCTTACACACACACACACACTCATACATCCATACATACATACGCACTTACCTGCACTACATTACCACAGATGTCGGAAGATCTGTCGGGAGCTTAGAGCTTGTTCCGACTGGAGCGGTGCCCCGCTGGTGGGAGATACCTGCTTGTGGAAAACACCGTAAGCTGACGAGTACGTCTCCGTAAGATTAAATTTGATAGCAAAGTTTCCCAAGTAAAATCGTTTTTGCTGCACAAAATACAATTACATACTGACCATCAAAAGGAAAGTAGCATTAATTTTAAGAGAGACATTTAATGTATTATGTACCATTTGGCTGTATAATTCTAAACAACTTGAACAAGTAGGTATTGTACCACAGGTTCTAGGTCAATGACCCCATCTCGATCAGATTTTTCGTCCAGTTTCCCTGATCCTTTGAGCAAATGCTGAGATGGCCCCTTGTTTTGCTTCTGGACGTAAATTAACTTCATTATCTGTTCACGTCTTCTAGAACTCAGTGGTAGTTATTCAAATTATCGTTCTCCATGTTGTCGCGGCAGGAAGTATTATTCCTTCACGAAGGACATGATGTTTTATTAAAAATATATTTTTTGGGAATTTTTTTTAAAACCTTAAAACCTTTCTTTCTGTATTAATTAATAGCATATGGCTTAAGGTAGGGATCACAGAATTTCGAAAACGTGCGCAGAATTCACATTGCAGACGTCACACATAGTTTTTTAACTGTTTTGTCGTAAAATAAATAAATGCGTATTACGGAAATGTCTTTAGAAACACATCACACTTTAATGAGACCGTTTCTCTAATATGTCACCTTTTGATCCCTTTTTTTCTGCCGAATATCGCCTTCTATTTATAAAAGAGCGCAATATTTCAAATACATCATCTGCCTCATTTTCTTCCTACACAAAGCACACGGAACAATAAGAGGTCCTGTTTGATCTCTAAAACAATAGATCAACTTTGTTTTGTCATAGCAGTTCTTTCTCAGCTACAGATGTTTCCAAGGCAATACAGCTGAGATAATGGAGAATATATGTATTGATTATAGAGTGATCGTAATCGCCATACTAGTAGGTTTGCTTAATGGAGTGTCTCGATAAAAATGAACCGTAGAGTAGTGAATCTCAACAACATAATCGTGTAGTCGTATAATTAGAAAAATTCATTTTACAAGTAGCTGAAAGCTACGATAAAGAGAAACATAGCACGATAGCGCGGGTGTATAAATTTCTAACGAGTACATATCAGTATTTTAGCCACATGAGAGGTTTTATCTTATCCGATCACCTTTTTAACTTTTTGACATATTCTTATTTTGTCTTGACAAAGTTTCGTTTTGAGATTTTACATTTTAACTTTAAAAAATATGGAGTCTTTTCTTTTCTGTTATTTTTTCTCTCCCGTCTCCTGCTTCTGATTTTCGAACTCTGTATGTAAACGAACTCCCTTTGTGGTCAATAATTTCTAGAATCACTTCGCAACAGAGAGCCTTTTCCTCCGGTCTTACTGCAAATAAATACGTCAAGAATGGTGTCACAGCGGGTCGGGGATTTAACTACCTGGCCAAATTCATTCTCTTAAACAATGCTATTGATTAGGTACTGCTTGTTTCCCTCAGCCCCAACTTGCCTACCGTTTTCGTGTAGAGCTTTCAATTCTTTCTAAAATCCTTTCAAGCCGTCAAAGACACATTAGCGTCAGTAAGACGTCGTGGAGCGAATTACGAACTTTCAGACTTAGGGGTAATAGTTTTGTGTCCATGGGCTTTTTTATGAAGAGGTTTGTTATTATATTTTTCAGTTCGTTTCATGAAATGATTGTAATTTTTGTTAAGAGATTAATGTTGAGGCCTGAATCAGAATTTACTATTTCTTTTTATTCTGAATAGGTTGGTGTATCATTAAGCGTGACTGTTGTTTCAAGGGGATCAGCTAATGCTTCGCTTCGCCTAAAGGGAAGTTTTTTCGTTTGAGTATTTAGGGCTGCATAATAACGTTGGTGTATTCGTTTGTTTTTTCAAAAATTACACAAATATAACTTTTTGAAATACCTCTTACGCCTTTAATATGGACATTTCCATCGATTTGTATACCTTTTTACATTTGTGAGTAGAAGCGATTCAAATGACTCCAAATAAGGTTTTTCGAAAACTCAATAAATTCCTGTGAAAAAGAGATTCAAATTTGGCAATGCTTAATGGCCATTTTCTTAAAAACTCTCTTTCTTCAAAAGTTTCAATGAAAATTTATATTTGGGATGAGGTTTTACTCTTCTCTAATATTCTTGAAGTCATATTTCGGTTCTACTATTGAGAAACCGAGAAGTTAAGAAAATGTCAAAAAATGTACTTTGGGCGACGATAGATGGCAGCTGGCAAGAGAATGGAGCAAGACTTTAAAACCAGTCCACACCAAGGAAATTAAAACACTTTACTACGCGAAAGTCTGTGCCATTCTCTAGCGCCTCTAAACAGATTTTTGAATTCGTTTTTTTATTTACTTTTCCTTATTTTTTCAGTTAATATTCGTATTTAATGTGGGAGAATATGAGCATGGTCAGAGTTTGGTGAGTGGAGATAATCATTTGTGGGTGATCGGAATCTATTCCTAGAATATCTAAAGTTTTGCACTGTTGATGCAAATCAGAAAATAATAAGTGTGGGTATTATAACTCAAATTATGAAACGTAATTGGTCATTAATAACCACTGGGTTAATGTGTCGTTAAATGAAAATAATAAAAATAATCTACGAAATTTGCTATCGTATTGTAAATACCTTACATTTTGTAATCACACTGAACGTCAAATGTGTATTAATGTAAAATAGTAATAAATGATAAAGGAATAATATTAAATGTATTTGGAAGAACTACATTGTTTTAGCAAAACGATTCTCCTTTCAATGGTGAGAATTTACTATAAAATAAGTAGTAGTCAATTAAAAATTAGGTTTTCGAACACACATTATATCCACACAATTCTCTTGCAATACCCTACCACAGGTGTAGCGTAACTAAGAAAATATGAATCCCACAAAATTTTTCAATGAACTTCTCCCCAAAATCTTCCGCTCTCATTTTGATACAAAAAAGTGTTTTTTTTTACTCAGGATCACAGCTTTAAATACAAGGTATTTTTTACCAAAATTAAAATTTTCAGGTTAACTTTGGGAACTTCTGAAACATTTGAGTCACGTGACAGGTGCCGTCTTATTCGTCCAATGGGAGTGATCTGTCAGGCAATGATCATGAGCAGCCAAAGTTCAAATTTAATATTCAGTACATCAGTGACCTATAGCATAGAACTCTTCGCAGCCAATTTACGTAGGCGTCATATTCGCCTACCTATAAACACGCTTCAAGGAAACTAGAAAACTTCTGTTAAATGTGAAAACCTTTTATTGGAAAGAATTTCGTGACATGTCCTTTTTCGACAACGATGAGTAACCAGGGCAACAACATAGCTTGTCCCCACCTTCTAAAAAGTGTTGTCACTGATAAATGCAGAAATCATTTGAACTCTTTAAAATCTTAGTATAGTATGATTAATCCTAAACTATTCCTCATTCAAAATCTGTTTTGCCCTGAGCTCATTACTTGGTTTGCACTTATAATAATGATCGTTAGACCAAAGCACATTACATCAGCGAGCAGAATACGTAACAGCAGAGGAACTGATGTGTTCATTCGCGAGCGTATAAAATCCACAATTCTGACCGTGCAGTTCGAAAATATACGATTTACTTATTTATCGCCAAAAACTGTTAAAAATCTGTATGTGACGTACTATGGGGGATATGTGCAATCGCACATCTCAGGAATCACTACCCAAGATCTTATACTATATCATCTTGAAACATGAAAAGACGTAGTAACAACTAATTTTGGGACGATTTGATAAGACAATATTTGCTTCTGTGTAATTAAAGCTATTTTCTGCAGAACATAATGTACACTTCATTATTAGAGGTTATTGTCTAAATCCCCGTTGAAAACAAAACTGCATATTGAGGTTAAGTATTACATTCAGTGACTTCAAATCTGAGTCAGATTCTCATAAAGGTTCTGAATAGTAAATTTTTATAATAATCTTAAATCTTATAATCAGTATTTTAATCTATCTGTTAATGTTTCATTAGATACGGAATAAAAAGCTAAATGACAGAACAAGTTGAAGAAAAGTGTAATGAGTTTTTATTCATATTTCGTCCATATTTCACGTCAAGGCCAAAACAACTATAGGCATAGCCTACTGAAATAGAAAAATCAGAGGTTGGCAATATTTGATGGCATGGAGACAGTCGACCTGAGAAGACGGACGAAAATCAACAAACAGAAAGGAAATATACGTTTTTGAGTGAGGTCGTAAAGTTTAATAGAACGCTTTAATAAGACTAATTATGTGGAGTATTTGATGTAACAGACGCAATATGGTTAAGGTCAGTACAATGAAAATTAAATGGACTAAAATATTTGGGAGAGTGAATACAATGAATTGTATTGTTCAATTGAACCTAAAAGAAGGACCAATGTTATTTGAAAGGTTGGTTTATAACAGTATGGTTTATAACAGAATATCGACCCAGAACGGTATATAATAGAATGATCGACCCAGAACAAATATTAAATGGGTATTTTTATTTCCCCCATTAACTAGATTTATCATCTTTTGGATTAAGGGAAAAAGTAAAAAACAATCTCAAATGATTAACTAAAAAAAGGAATTGTAAAATTTCCTATTCATAAAAATGCTATCCATCATTCCGTTATTTTCTGATAAAAATAAAACAAAATAAAATGAAGGCAATTTTTTAAACGAGTTTCATTTCCCATCCCCTGAACATTTGCTGTCATTATTATTATTATTATTATTATTATTATTATTATTATTATTATTATTATTATTATTATTATTTTTTTTAGTTACTGTGCTGTTTAAAATATCTAGTTGTTGATTTTTGAATGAACACTATTACATTGTCCACATGAGTGGCTCGGCTTGTTTTTCACAAAAAATTACGAGTACATCAATTGTTCGTGAGTTTATAATACCAAGAACCACTGCTAGAATATTCAATTTTAATTGTAACGTATGTCCTATTCTATGTGTTTGATATAACTTAACAAAAAACCAAAAACTGTCAACGAGTTAAGGAATATAGATGATACTTTAGCAATCTGTTGACTATTACAATAGTGGATTAAAATTTGACCGCGCTGTCTAGTGACGACATCACACACTTTTCCAGATTGTAGTATTGATCAGTTTAGTTTCTCCCGTACGCGTACAGAGCGCGTCTGCAGTCTGCAATGTACAGTGGCACCTGGTGGCAAATCTTTACACTAACAGTGCGCGGAATATTTTGGAACTATTGACATTACTTGTTTTGTATATGGCTACTAGATATCAGTAGCCCGCGAAGAGCTTTTGTCCAATGCTGCTTACATTATTGGATTTGTTGTTTATTTCAATCTTGCATTGTTAGGTATGATTTACGAGAACGAGAGTTTCATTCATATGCAATTTCCTAAAATTGCTTAAAAAATGTTTTTGCAGTCCTTTTTAGGGATATAAAATTCGGTCGTAGTTATAATTGTTTTAGTTATTTACGAAATTAGTGTCGTAATACATCTGATTACAATACGAGATTGGAAAATTGCCAAACGAGGCCGTTAGGCCCAGATTGTGGCGACACTGTTCTTAACAAGGAGAACAATTGAAACACGCATGGTGTACATATTTCGACAACATGAGCGAATGCACTTCAGACTCAGAAATAGAAATAGCAGCAAATGCTGCTATAGATTCTTTGTTACCATACAAATCAAAGAAGAAATATGAGCGTGAGTACTCAATTTTTAAGGATTGATGTGAAAACAAAAACGTTCATTGCATATCAGAAAAAGTTTTAATGGCTTACTTTACTGTCAAGTCAGAAAAGGAAAAACCGAGTAGTCTTTGGACCCACTTTTCTATGCTGAAGAGTACTTTATTAGTTAAGGATAATATTGATATGAGTAAGTTTACCCAGTTGTTAGCATTTTTAAAAAGGAAAAGTGAAGGATATAAAACAAAAAAGTCAAAGACATTTTCAAAAGAAGACATACATAAATTTTTAATAGAAGACGATGATTATTATTTGTTTATGAAGGTGACCTTAATAATTGGTATATTTGGCGCTTCCCGTAGAGGTGAGTTAAAGAATATTAAAATAAGTGATATAGAGGACAGACAAACATGTATTTTAATTAATATACCAAACAGTAAGACTTTAATTGCGAGAGAATTTGTAATTAGTGAAGGGAATATTAAAGAATTTAACTGTTTAGAAACATTTCGTAAATATTTTCGCCTTCGGCCGAAAGTGTCAAGCACGATCGTTTCTTTGTATTAAAAAAAATGGAAAATGTACTTGCCAACCTGTTGGTATAAATACGTTTGGAGGCATTCCGAAGCTAACAGCAAAGTATCTTGGTTTGCAGAACCCTGAAATATTTACAGGACATTGTTTTCGGCGATCGTCCGCTTCATTACTAGCAAATGCAGGTGCTGATATGGATATGCTGAAGAGGCACGGTGGATGGAAGTCGTCTTCTGTTGCAGAAGGGTATGTGGAATCGTCAGTAGAAAACAAGAAACAAAAAGCTATGAAAATTATGGGGGAAAATAGTATTTCAAATACTAATATGAATTGTCAAGGCTTCAACATCATCAGGAATATAATTTCGAACTGAAAGAAATTTGTTGTTAATGTATATAATAAGTAATTAAAACATATTATTATTGTTATTATTTGAAAAATTGTTAACAAAGTTATTTTCATAATAAATTATTTGAATAATTATTGTTATTCTCAATAGTAGACCATGGAATAGTGCTCGTCTCAGAATAACCCTACTCGTAAGCCATTACCGGACTAGTGTGGTAATAAATTTTCATTACCATACTAAAGCGGTAAAGTACTTCATTACGAAACTGATTATAATAGCGTAATGTTTCACATTAGCTAATCAAAGTGGATAAAAAATTTAATTAATTTATCGTGAAAAGCAAATTAGTTCCAATGTCGTCAATCCTGACACTATATGTCAGGAGAAGTCAGGTTTTTACTCTGAATCAACTCCACTATTAACAGTCATTTAAGTATTGTCGCTTTCTTCTATAATATTGTAATAATTTACATTAAACTTAAATATTTCAATAATTAATTTGAGTTTAAACTTTCAATATATGTTTACTTTTAAACTGCTCAATAAAGAATATTTGTGTTACTTGTAATAATTTTTCAATTTTTTAACCTTCCGAATTACCATTTCTATTTTAACAATTAGTGGCCCTCAAACATCACATACTGTCTGGCCTTAGTACTGGTTATGTAGTACTATTTATACAGCAATTTCTCTCCGACACATCACATTCTTAACACATCACAGTCATTCTTTAATAAAAAACTCATTACAAATCGCAGAATTTTAGGTGCCAAAACTAAATATTTGAAGCAAATGTCAACAAAAATTGACAATTATAAATGCGTTTTGTACAGCTAAATTATGTCCCAACAATGAGACGAAATTCATAGAACAAGAGGTGCTTTATCGCGGGGCGGAATGCCATTGTTGAATTCCAATCTGATATTTCCTAAAGGATACTAATTTTTCTTTCATACTACATTTAAATCGTATTTTTAAGAGATAAAACCAAATGCAGCTATTTTCAATTAAGTTTTGCGGATTGTTTGAAAGAAAATACATCAATACATTGACAATCCAAATACATTCCTCGTAACACGGATAAGAAATATGAATTATTAAATAGGTTTTAAATACTTTTTAAAAGTTTACTTTGTAAATGTATTACAAAATACTGGATAAAAGAAAGGAATTAAGAAATATGAGATAATATGCAATTTCTAACTTATGTAGTATCCAACTGCCCCGAAGCACTTATCGCATTACGTTCTCGAAGCGCAGGATTTCGAAGCGGGATACTATGTTTGACGCCAACTTACATACAAAATACTCATATTTTCGAAAATTAAACATGACCTTATTTAAAAATGTTTTGCTGAACACATTTCATTAAGAAAAAAATTGTATCTTCAAAATTGTAGCTGGAGGAAGACGCCGAAACTTTTTTTAATTTTTTCAATTTTCGAAAACATAAAACGAACATGAGACCTGCACTATTCTCTTAAATCTAATCAATTAAATCTAATCTATCACTAATCTCTTTACACTATCCAACAACAGAATTTACTCACAAACGGAGCCATTTTTTCGAAAATTTTGAAAATGCCCTAGGCGCTTCATGTAAATCACTTCACTTTACATGAAGCGCTTGGAACATTTTCAAGCCTAAAATAGAAATATTGGTTTGAAATTCAAAGGCAGCAACATCAGCCAGATTGATGAGAGAGAATCAATTTTGAAGAAAATCGGCAGAACGGTTTAGCCGCTAGCGGGTTCACCGACTGACGGACAGACATTTTGCTGTCAATCGATTATTCGGTATCAAGGACCCAACAAAACACAGATTCTGGCTACCCCACGTGTTAGAGGATGTTTTTCTAAATTTATCATCTGGATTTATCCACTTTTTCGTTACTAGGATCTGACAATAAGTTTTTCTGCCGAAACCTTTTCGCTTTTGTGCACAACATTGCATAACTTCCTCTCTTCTGCGTAAGCCGTAGCGAAAAAGTAATAATATTAAATATATGATAGAAACATTGTTATATCCAGTCAGAACACAATTCAACAGATGTTTAATACTTTACTTCTTCATAAATCCATTATTTTATACATAGTAATTACAATTGAATTATTTTTTGAAGGCAGATTTTTAAACCTTGAAAGTCAACGAGGACATATTTTAATGTTATGGATGTTTCATGTTGAGTGGTCATACGTCCTTTGACATACTCATTATCGTTCACAAAGAAGGCTCAGTTTTGCTTTTCATGTAAAATTGCATGATTCCATAGGAAGGAGAAATGGTAGTTTATGCAATAAGTTTATAATGTTCAGCTTTAATGCAAGAGAACATGTTTTGGAAACGAGCGACGTTAGGAGCGAGGTTCCAAATTGAACGAATGCAATAAAGCAACATTATAAACGAGTTGCATACGCTATTTTTTATATATTACAGCATTATAATTTTTTAAGAGAATCAAACTTAGTTTTGCGAACCAACTTTCTTGTGACGTTTGAAGTATTTCTACATCTGTGCGAGAAAGCAGTGGTCCGCTGTTCCGATTACCGCTACTTTCCCACGATTCTCTCGTTGTGATGAGCTTAAAGTGTGATGACGCAATCATCCATGCCGTAAAATGTCCTTTTATGAACGATTTCTTGGAACAGAAAACGTCGTCTATAATGTTGTTGTACAAAAAAGCTTTTAATGATATTCATTTTAGGTTAATTATTGCTACCGAGTCAAGCCAGAGGGTCAGACAAGGGCAGAACAGCAGAATGGCGTCATTTTACAATTTGTGCTGACGGAAGTTACGCGTAAAGCTAATTGATATTTTTCTCTTATTCCATTCCAAGTTGGCACATGTATTCCAATGTGTTTTATGTTGAATTTGAAGTACGGTATGAAATTGGCTTCTTTCCTACTCTTAAGAATCATACACGAGCCGCTATTACTTTTCATAAAAAAAATACTCATCACAGATATTAATATATTGTGCATTCGGTGACGGATATGTACTGCCCCGATAATCATTTTTGAATTATTAAAATAGATGAAAATGTTTGGTAATCATTCAACAAGCATAAACATTATTGTAAGGGATGTAAATATTCAAGGAAAATAATTTGTTAAAAACAATGAAATTACTGAAAGATTTATGGAGTGTAATTATCCAAAACGTTTTGGATTGCATGTATGAATTCTGGGTTTGAGCTCCCGATTCAAGAGGCGCAGTTTAGTTAAGTCTCCTAGGAACGTAAGCGGCAGTGTTAATGATCCTAAGGCACTAAAACATCGGCCATTGAGCAAGGTGACTATCCATTCCGATGTTTTGGAGATGGACTGAAATTATTATCCCGGATTGGCAAATATACGTCGATTTACCCCCTATTTCGTATTGATTTCATACGCCAATAAATTTTATTAAGTAGTCTTTAAGTATTAAGTTTGTGATACTGTGTAACAAAGAGATTTTACTGTTGCTTTCTGTTACACAATTTCTTTGCTTGTGGTATCACCAACCAGCGTAGTCCGCGTGTAATTTTGGTCGTCTCCTTTTCTTCGTCAGTAACGATCTGAAGAATGAGTTGAAAAAACACAAGTGGTCATTCAATGGGCAATACTATAAAAAGAATTTACACTCATCACTGATGTCAGAACTACTCGGATTCAACCAAAAAAGTTATATGCAATACAAAAGATGACGGCTAGAGATAGAGCCGGCAGCGCTAGCCGAATTCGTTTACTACGCTCCGTGAAGTCACGAAGGTTAAGCGCATTCGAGACTCGCGGGTTCGTGGTTGGGTGACCGGCCAGAAACCCCGGGATCTAACGGCGTCGAGCCCCTGACCGAAGGCATAAATGGTACTGACTGCGGTGACGAGGCTTGACAAATATTAAAAAAAAGCACATTAATAGAGGAGTACTCCCCAGTGCAAAGCGCTCAACGCCCCTTAAGGGGCTTGGAGACGCGTTGCGTCAAGGTGTAGACGCAACAAAATTTATTAAAATAAAAACAAAAAAATATCTAGTCATATTTTATCAGTAAATAGAGTCAGTTTGCTGCACTCCTCGTTCATCTTAACCGTAGAATAATTAATTAAATTTCCACATGTTAAGTAATATTTGTATATAATTCATTTTAATTTATACTTTTTGTAGTTTTATACTAAAATGTTCAATGTGCCTCGAATGTAAAATTAAAAAATATGACGACCAAGGTGCATGAATTTTAGTGCAAGACGATGTAAGTGAGTTTACACTGCTGGTTGATGTATTTTTTTTTTTCACAATGGCACGTAGCAATAATAAATGTATACTTTTTGTGATTTGAACAAAATATAGTACTTACAAGCAAATCATTTTGAATTATGAAGGTCAAAATAATATTTGTCTTCATTCCATGCCTGTAAGTTATCATGCAACAATGTCCATTTAATCCTTTATTGTGAAAATGCAGTTTTCACATCCACCTGTCCACACTTAATTGAGCACATTGCAATAGTTTTATTGCTGAGTTTCTCCAGATTCCTCTGGATTGTTAAAGTTCCTAGCGAGACAGCGGAATCCGGAAAACAGTAATGATGTGCGGACGTCCTACGTTGGAATGTGAAAAGATACACTGGATCAGTCAGCTGGGTAACTCTATTTAAACATATAATAGAAGAACATCTCTTCTTGAAAACCTCTTTAAATCGCTCACCACTTCCTGGATTCATTAGATGTACCACACATTACTGGTCATTCTTCCAGCCCGAATGCATTCCCCAACATGGAATAGTTTAACTACAGAATAATACTGCCATTCAGGTTAAACTCGTCAATAGACATCAACTCTTAGCAAACGATGACCAAAAAACGACCTTCTGTCACAACAGGACAATCTGATGATGCATAGCATCCATATCGGACGTTTGCCTTGTCATGAAGCAACCACCGCACCGGAAGAGTAGATTCGAGGTGTCTATAGTCCACGCTGAGTCGCGCACTTCCTCTAAGCGCCGCGCCGACGGAAGTCCTCTTGGGCGGGTGAGGCGAGCTGTCCAGGCGCTCCGCGAGGGCGGAGGGCTCAGCCCTGGCTGCCCGTCTCCAGGAAGGTCTGCGAGTTCCGCCGCGTGAAGAAGTAGGGCGCGCTGGCGTTGGGGCACAGGAAGCGCTGCAGCAGCGGCCGCCAGCCCAGGCTCTTGCGGCCCTCCGGCTCCAGCATGTTGTTCCACAGGGCGTTCGCCGCTGCGCAAGTCATCCAAGGAGCAAGAAAAAAGCAAATGAATGACTAAAGAATAAATTAATAATAATTGAATAATAAATAAACAAACAAACAAACACAAACAAAAAACACAAACAAACAAACACAAACACAAACAAACAAACGTTTCCTTTAGTCGGCCAAATCTGTTGGGGAGCTATTTGAATATTAGATTATTGGTGAGGTACAATTGGAAGGTCAAATATTAGAATATAAGGTTCTGTCATATAAAACTTTCTTTCTCTTTTTGTTTTGCTAATCTCCGATTTAAAAGTAGTGCGAATTGCCTTTTGATCACTTCATACGCGGTTATCCAATCGGGAGCTTAGAATAAAAAAAAGATGTTACGAAGCTTCCTACTGCAAAATTGCGTCCGAGCTGACTGTTGTCAATTCACACATTTAAATCAATGTACACTCGAAGTTTTTGGCTGTCATTTGTTTTTGCTACTCGCTGTTTATTATTTAATGCTATTTGAACGTTGTGCCAGGATGTAGTTTCATCAGCTTGTAAACTTCTTATGAAATAATTTCAATCGAAAATAGTATGACACCACATTCTAAATATTTTATTTGTCATCTGTGATGTTTTGCTCTTGAAAATAGCATATTATTATGAAATCGATGTATGTGCTTTTTAACAGGATTATCAATTGATTTGAGACCTCCAAATAAAATGGGGAAACATTTTTATGAAACAACTAATGTACGTAGAATGAATAACATTTATTGGTTTCATAATCTGTTATTATAACTCAAGGAAATATTTTTAATGATAGTTCTTCAGTTCCTATCTCCAGGATTTTCGCGCAATACTTACATTTTTATCAGTTCGTTGATATTTTACAAATTTGATTGCATATTTTTATATATGCGATTTGTTTTTATGTGAAATTTGGCAAATCTGCTTAATTTTAACGTTCTTGGAAAAAGTACTGGTCATTGACGCCTTTCATTAATAGGTCTTATTCATTAAATTATGGTATACTGTCGAACATAAGATATACTAAAGAATTTGAAATAAATGTATTAACATAAATAATACTGATAAACATGCATAATAAATACACACATGAACACAATCACAGAAATGAATAATGTATAATTATATATTTATTATTATCTTAATATCACACATATTCACGAATTTGTTATAGACAAAGTAGAAAAAGCGTGAGGCAATTAAATGTTCCGAGCAGTGAAGTCACATCCCATAAACTCCGTCCAGAAATGGAGGTTACAACACTCATCTGTGGTGCTTATCCTTAAAGGTCTAATTTCCCATTGGGTTTTTTGACAGTCAGCGCTGGATACTTGGGAAAGTGTGCAGTTCTCGAGCGCTGTATTATGACGAAGCAATAAAGAGTGAAAGCCCAGGAACAGAGTACGCATGCATAATGTCCGTAGTTGATAAGACGTTTACGTCATCTTAAGTGAGATACACAGATTTTGATTAGAGCCACTACCGGAAATTACTCTAGCCTGAAAATCATTAAAAGAAATTTAAAAAAGGCGGGAACCATATTATTATATAAATATATAGAAGAATATGGAAAGTAAATCTTTAATATTCTTGAGAAATTTGTGATAAATTAAATATTTGCTTCTTGAATTATATTTGACAGACAATATTTGTTTGTAAAAATGTAACAAAAAAATTATGGTAAAAATGGTATGTTGTTGATATTTTATATATAAAGATTCATTTTCAGAAGACAAAATCTCTTTTTCTGACTCATTTATAATTTTGATTGTTAAAAAGGTAATTTCAATTCTATAAATTTTTAAAGATTTCATTTTATAAATTTATGTTTATTATATTTATTTAATTATACATTTATTATTATTATTATTATTATTATTATTAATCTTTTATGCACTGATACTCTGAAGATGTGACCTTGTGATTTATATCTTTAGTAAAAACACTGATCTCCGCTTTTGTAGATGTTATTGTTACATGTTTACGTTTCAGCTATTCAAAGATAGGACTCTTCGAGCAAACCATAAATGAGTAATTATTTTATTTAAATATATTTCTAAAATATGCATAATATACCTTTCAGCCACATTACTAAAGTTATTTCCAATATTTCCCTAGTGATTATCATTGAATATTAGGTAGTTTGATCTGTAATGGCAAATTATATTGTTAATGAAGAATCTATTTATCAATAAACGAAATGCTGGCATGTAGGTTACTTAATAAATATAGCGAACAGAAGCTGCTTTGGGGTTTCACTAAAGAAAGCCCCTCCCCCCGGTCATATCCACACATTATAAACAGTGTACAGATACTTAAAATGAAGGTTGCATCAAAAAACAATTCCTCAATGCCAATTTATATTCCTAATCAAGAAGGATTTATTGTAACTAATGGCGATTTTTTAGTGTTAAAAGTTCACTTCTTCGGAGTAGGGGGATGGGGTCCCCCCCTCCCCCTACAATTCTTCTAATTGGCATGCGAATTCCAGTGCGCGTGTCCAGAGCAACTAGAGTCCTACTTCCCGCTGAGCACTCACCGAGGGCGTTGCCCTTCTGGCTGAAGTGGAAGCAGTCGGGCGCGAAGTAGCTCAGGTCGGGCGCCTCGCCGAACCACGTGCTGACGGCGTCGGGGAAGTCCACGCCCAGGAAGAAGGGCTGCAGCACCACCGTGAAGTTGTCGGAGTCGTAGCGCGGATCCGCGGCCTGTGGACAGAGCACCACCGTCAACTGTTGCAAGGAGGATGGGCAGTATTCTCAATCAGTGCCTGACTTTGACTTATGGGCACCCTAGGCTCTCAAATGTTTTAGCGCCCTTTTGATTTGCTTTTTTAAAACATTAAAGCTATTTATAATATTTTGAATAAAAAATTGTTGTACGAATTTTGTAACCGACGCAAATATTGTGTACGTATGAACTGATGATACGTATACGTATAAATAATTTTCACCACGATATTCATTTAATCAATATACGACATTATTGTATTCGTTTTATCTGCTTACGAGTATATCAATGGATATATTTGATTAATCAACACTTTCTTTTGTTACAAATATTGAAAGAAATATTTCTATAAAAAACATTCAAAAGTGAACCTTATGAAATTTTGAATATGGTGAAATTCGTTCGCCCCAAAAAATTGCGCGACCCAGGCTGATGCCTACTCACACATGCACTGTTCTCAATGCATGCTACGCGAACGGAATACGTGCATACTAATTGTAGTTTTCTTTCTTTCCCACGAGTTCATTGTCCCACGATAACATAATTATTGCGAAAGCTATGTATCCTTGAAGCCGTGAAATGTCATGAAGGATATATCTTCAAAACCATAAATAAGTAAATGTAGTCTTTGGGCTTTACTTTACTAAAAAAAGCGGCGTAGTGCCTACTCGATAGTGCTTAAGAAGTTTTATGATAGGGCCATCTTAAAATGTTCTAAAATCAGCCTCTACGGTGGAGACATTTTCTCTAAGCAAGTTTATTAAAGAATGTTAAGCAAGAGTATATAAAGAATTTTTAACAACTATCTATGAAGAATGTTAGTTTTTTAAACAACTGCTTCGTCGTACTCTGAGAAAATGTTCATTTGTTTTAGTTCTCAAAAATATATTTTAAGCAACATGTCTATTGCTACGTTTTCGAAAACTATTTCATTGCAATCCATTAAATTTCTTATTATTTGCATTTTTTCCTTCCTGGTGAACTTGTATGTATGTAGATGATGTGGTGGCGTGAAATATCACACAAGTGTTGTGATTAAGCAATACAAATGATGTAAGAGTTGCAGGAAATGAGCGATGAATCAGTGGAATTTTGCGAGATAATTAATGAGTAGCATTTAATCTTTGTTTACAGTAAGATCTAAATCAACACTTATCTATACATCGTCGAAACAATTTTTTAAAATGAATTAACAAATGTGGTACTTTCTGTGTACCATAAGACGATTAAACACAACGTACGTTTTCCCTATTTTCAGTTTCCACATGAGTATCTTTAGTAATGTTTTACAATACGGTTTAAATTTTAAATTCCTTTAAAAAATCGAGATATTTTTTAAAATTTTAAAATTTTTTACTTCAAAAAACTTTTGAAATTCCCTTTAAAAGTCGTTATTTAAAGATGTAAATTTAACTTTCTAACATACTACTTAGGTATGTTGCCTACGCTGTATCAAAAAAGAGTGATTTTGGGGGGGCGGAAGGCTCGTATTGTGGAGTCCTTTTACCAAATAAAGGGATAAATCTTGTTCCTATACGTAGGAAATTGTTTCCTCTAACCTAGTGGTTTTCAAGTGGTGTTCGTTGCCGTTACTCCCTTCAGGTAATAAATTCTGCACCCGCTTTCCCTCATTAAATTGAGTTGTTAATAGCAATCATCCCCCCTGAAAGTAAGGCTATCATATATACTTTTTTATTATATCCCAATAATGTACAAAATAATTATTGCAAGTGATTTGCATTATTCACTGTTGTACTTACTGAATTTAATTTTTGTTTGACAAAATGAGAAAAACTGTAAGTAAAACTATAAAAAGTGAACATATTGATAATTCAGAAAAGTAAGCGAGATGAATGGGCTTAATTGGTGTCACACAGTTCACCGAATCTCGGCACTAATTTAGAAACGGCAATGCGAATCTCATTCTGGAGATGTATTCTTGATGTATATATTTCGTCATGATTACGGCCGTGATTCAAAATGCTAAGTTATGGGGCCACTCCCCTGAAACTGTCTCGCTTTCCAGAGGAGACGCGCCTCACAGTCTGAATAACACTACTGTAATCTGTCGTATAGTCAGAATCCACGTTTTGTGGGTCCTTGATATCGAAAAATAGGTTTATGTCAATACGTCTGCCTCTGTCCGTTGGTTTGTCGGTCCGTCAGTCCGTTCGTCCTCTGTTTTTCTGTGATCAAGGCTACCGCCTAAACCGTTCACAAGAGTTTCTCCAAATTTAAATGTTCTCCCAACGATCTCGCCGAACTCGAGGTCCTACGAAATTGAAACGGTTGGATTGATTTTGGGAGTACTTTACATAGAGCCTTAAAAACAATTTCACTTGTTAAACTACTTTTCCACGGATAGATGCCGTAAGTCTCATTTTTTGATGAACTCTCTTTATGAACGAAAATTGCAAATTTCCAAAATGTTTTTGGAATCTTCCAACAATTACGATTTTGAAGAGAGATTTTTAACTTACATTCTTCTTCAAAGGTAGCTCTTTAAATAAGGTATGGTAGAATGTTTCGCAAATATAAGTAGTTTTCGTGTAATTTCAGTGAAACATAGGCAATTGGAAAAAAAATCCTCTAAAACAGCTCTAAATTTTCTCTTTATTTTTTCTCGAATATAATAACTGAATATGATGACTATACATTTTCTATAAATGTGACTATAAAAATGGTGCAGGTTTTTTTGGGTGAACTCTTGGTATTTTTGAGGATTTCAAAAAAATATTGCAAAAATGCACTACTGATGATAGGAAAGTTTTAGTCACAAATCTGTTCCATAAAATTTAACCGTTAAGTAAAATCATGTTCATTTTTTTGTAAATATTAGTATTTTTCCGTACATTTTCTTATCTTTGAAATTTCATATTCGAATTTTCCTCGCTTCTTTTGCTGAAAAGAGTCTTTCATGAATAGCTGAATAATTATTTAGATACAACTTGCAATATTGTAATTAAAATATTACGTAACCGTTCAAGTTTAAATGATGTGCTATTGTATCTTTTTTAATAGGGTTAGTAGCATTTTTGAAATTGTGACCGCGGCTTGATTCATATCATGTCGCAAAATGAGAATGTCAACGCCAGGAAAAGCAATGTTCAAATTCATTGAATTATTTCTCATTGTTACACGATATTTGTCGCTGTAACCGGGAGCGGTAGCTCAGTGCATCAACTGATGTCACTGCAGCGCCTCTGGCCGAGAGGTACTAGATTCGAGTCCTGACGGCGGCAGGATTTTTGATTACTTTTTCAGCTAGGTCGAATTCAGTTGCTGTCTGGAGGAGAATTCTAGCGGCCGGTTGCTCTGATCGTTTTCCGTGGTTTCTGCGATCAACACCAGGCGAATGCCGGAGCAATATCCCCACAAACGGACCACGGACCGCACGCGATCTCTCCTTCCTCTTCCTTGTCCTATCCTCTCCCCTTACACACACACACACTTACACTAACATGCACTACACTACCACATATTCCGGGAGACCGGTCGGGAGCTTAGAGCTTGTCCCGGCTTCGGCAGTGCCCCGCTGGTGGGAGAGTCCTTGTTAGGGGGAAATCCAGCTAGCCGACGGTAGGTCGACGCCGGATCTCGCCAGGCAGCAGGGGAAGATCACTGTCATCTCTAGCTATGGGCACAGCCTTCATACTCACGTCTGCCATTGATGTATCATTAGAATAAACAGAAAGTATGAATGTGTGTGTGCGAAATGCGTAATTATTCGTTTTCTCCCCGACGAAGATGTGAAATTGAATGAAATTTTGAAGAGATTGAATACAGTTCGGTCATGCTTCTCTGAGTAAACATCAAGTATTCAATTGGGGCCAGAAGTGTCAAAATGGACATGATTTATGGAAAATGAATGCCATTAACGGCGTCCAGCGACCAGCATCAATGAGTGTAATATTCGACAGGCTCACTGCCTGAGCTTGTTGAAGGCGTGTTGTACATTGCTACTGTCCATATTGCATTAGAGGTGAGTGTACTTGGGTTTTCGTAACGTGGTGGATGACATTAGGTCATTTTTACATATCCTGCCTTATAAAATGAATCTTTTTAATTAATTCGAGAACGTCCTTCTCAATGGGGCTCACGGCCTCAAACATGTGCTTATCACTGGAGGTGTAAAAAATTCCTGATGCCATCCGCCACGTTACGAAAACCCAACTATAAGTGTCCATACTGTGGTGTCGGGGGGTACGGCGCCGCTGCGGCGGGCCACTTCGGGGAAACCCGCTCCTAAGCCGGGGAATGGGGGCGAAAGGCGGCGGCGCCACGCCGGCCGGAAAATCCCGGTACGCAAATAACTGGGAGAAAAGGACTCTTAGTGATGTCGGTTGCAGCTCTGGAAGGGCTGGCCAGCGAACGGAATGACGCCCGCCGCTTGTAGAGTGGGGGCGAGCCGACGGATACTTAAGGCTGCGCCGACATGCGCTTCGCGGGATACGCAGAGTGTCGAAAGACGAGGGGTATCTCCAGTGCTATCTTTGCACGTGATCTTCAGGTCAAAGATAGGATTGGCGACAGGCCATGTAACTTCTGTAGTTACGGGACTCTTATGTCCGACAGCTTCCCACCTCGCGTTGCTATTTGCTGCTTCCGAGCAGTGGTTCTGGGCTAGGCCTAGGGATGATCGCGGGGTTTCGCGGCTAAGGGAAATGAAAGGTTGCCAAGGGGTTAAATTTTGTATTATAATATTTATACATTAATTGTAAATATATTGTAAATATCAAACAGAAATAGTCGTCTGTTTTATTCTTTTCTAGTACGTCACAATACCATTGTATCGGACGGCGACTCCCGGCGGATGGATCGGATAGCGGCTACCGATTCACATTGTCACCCTGAGTGACAACGAACGGTTGCATACTCTAGCTGTGACTAGCGATAAATTTACGAAATGGCAACGGCTACTTCTAAAACACTCATTTTACTCGGACTTGTTCCCATGTGACTACCATATGTTAGGTTCACTAAAGGAGGCATTAGTAGAAGAAACATTTGAAGACAACGCTGCGGGCAAGGAGTACTTTCGGAATTTGCAACTGTGGCAGCCGTCTTCTTTCTTCCACGAATGAGTCAGAAAGTTTCCTATCCGATGGAGATGGAGAAAATGTATTTCTGTTGAAAGAAACTATAGTAAAAAAAGAGGCCCTATTTCTATTCTTATGTATCATTAATAACGCTAAGTTACAAACTTCCGGTTCATATTTGAATGACATAATACTAACAAGTGAATATCACCGGGATATTCGGAAACTGGGTGGGCGTTTCTTATCAACCACAACTAGGACCAATGTCCTCGACTCCCTCCCTAGGAGACTAGCGTTTGGGCAATATAAACCCCCGCCTGGCGTTTAGCTGTCCGACACAGCTCGCTATTTACCAGGGAGATTTCCACACTCCTGAGACATAGCTTTTGTCCTGCAAGTACACTATTGGACTGGCATCAGAATACTCCGAATAGCAATGGAAACATCTGCTCATAACTTTCAGGTAGCCAGATCATCGCCAGCTCTAGATTTCCTATCTCTCCAGGTTGGTATCGGAATTGTTAAGTATTGTTGGTCAATGTCTGGGTCGGGTCGCCTGCCAGCTGAGACCTACCAACTTTCCAAGCCACCCTTCTCTCAGTTTACCCTCCCATTCAATGTCTGGGTCGGGTCCCTGCCAGCTCAGACCTACCAACTTTCCAAGCCACCCTTCTCTCAGTGTACCCTCCCATTCAATGTCTGGGCCGGGTCGCCTACCAGCTCAGAGCTACCAACTTTCCTGGCCGTGCCGGAGTCAATCAAGCACCACTCGCAATGCGCTGGGAACAAGACCCTTCTGTGAGCTCTGCTTGAGCATCAGCACTCACGATGTCGCGCTCGGCGCTCCAGTAGCCGCGCAGCATGCGCCCCACCGACTCGGCCTTGGCGCGCTCGGCGCCGCCGAAGAGGCACGAGCACAGCACCAGCTGCTTCAGGTGGCACGCGAACGGCACGTTGCGCATGTTGCGCAGCTGCAGGATGTCTGCAAGCCAAACCAACTCCCATAGAAAGTGCCTCGCTATTCGCGCTTTGCGCATTGCGCGCCAATGTGTCGTTAAACATTTGTTGGTGTTGGAGGTTGCAGGTGAAGGCGAGAAGGAAAGCGTTTGGTTGAGGTCGCGTTGCGCGAAGTACGAGTTTGAATCAGACGTAGGAATTTTTTGGTAATTTATTATTGTTGAAGTAGCCTTTGGTTCATGAACAATCAAATTTTAAAAAATAATTCAGGGAAACGGAACCCTCTTCTCCTCAGGCTTTACAAAAAAGGAATGGGAAAAACAACAGTAATATATATTCAACCAACGATAAATATTGGTTACATTTAACTAAAAAACTAATTCTGTGATATTGTCATCTTCGTAATGTGGAAGGTAAAATTACAACTTACACGATGTTTATTTGTTGCTTCCGTAAACATTTAATTTGTTACATTTATACTCTTTCAATTGAATTTATATTCACATATATGAAGGAGTGCCAAATAATCATAATTGCATTTAGAAGCGGGGTGAGTAAGAGATGTCATTGCTTCATGTCATTTAAACCTCCGTTTCTTTTGAAACTGATTTCCAACATCGTATTTTATATCCTTCAAAAGAACAATTGTATGAAATTCTTTCAAAATTCTATGTGATACTTGTGAAAAAAATTGTAGAGTTTCATATAAAGATAAAATATTCTGCAACATGTTTTTAGTAAAATGGATCTCGGATTATGACATCATTCGAATGCAAAAAATAAACTTTAAGGCAATTTTTTTTTATTTTCAACTCAAGATGAAATCATAAAATAATAACTTAAGAAACAAATGAACGAGAATAAAGGGTAGTTTACAATTTAATTGTAGGGAGAGAGGAAATAAGAAACGAAGAGAAAAATTATTGTGATTAAACAATGAATGTAAGAAACGATAACATGTAGATGATACAGAGGTGATCAACTGATTTTAACGTGTTCGATTGCTCTTCATGATGAAAAACATCCAGGAACGTAAAGCGAAGATAACACAAAATGTTTTTTTGTATGTAAAGATGAATTGGCTATTAAAAGCAACATTATGCAAGAAATATTGTTCCAGTGACGTGGCGACGTAGTATTTATAAAAACAAAGTGTGGATTGGTCGCCTACATGTTCTCATGAGTACCTCCAAAAGTGAACGCGCATATTGCTTTAGCCACACTTCTTTGCTCATGTAGGGCACCTGACGCCCGACATTGCATTTGACAGCATGTTGCTTCATGAACGAGTGAAATATTCCGCTTCGGTGGACATCAATCCAATGGAACGTCATTAAAGCTGACCCAATTTTTAAATAACAGATGCCTCTTTCCTCCAGGAACTATCACGATTTTCCATTGTGTTTAAGACATTGTACCTTTGTGTCTTGTATATTTGCCCTTTAAATGTGTTTTGTTTGTAAAATGTTAACACATGTAACAAGGAAAGTATTTGTATAATACGTGCACTTGAACCGGGATCGTTGCAACAATTCGAGCGTCTGTTGGCAGTGCTCTGTCCTCAGTGGTGGGGTGTGGAATTTCGCGTGGCCCTGAATGATTTTGCATTTGGTTGCGAAGATGTGGTGTCGCAGGCTTAAGGAGGTTTCGAAACGCACTCGAGAAGTGAGAATATAATATATCCATGTCCAGTGTATGGTTGACGAAATTGTGTACATGGGTTGTTGAAGGATACCGCCCTCAAGATGAATATGGAGAATGAATACGGAATAATAAGATTTCTTTTTATTTAAGGTCGCTTTTTGAATGCTTGGTCATAGAGTGATTTTAAAAATTGGGGTAACTGTAAGGGGAACACATAAGGATAACACGATCACATACAAACATTCTTACCCATTCGAACCCGCGACCCTTGGAGCTGAGGCAGCCACGGACCGTCGGCCTTAGCAGCCTCGGCCATCTAGGTCGGCGACGATCATTTTGAATGCGTAATAAAATTGGTAAATACAATTAGCTGAATACTTTGAACCTCTGTCACCTTGTTTGCTGCCACCCGCTTGACGTTTGAGAGTTTCACGCTTAGTGTTGCTCCTACCCTTGTTAATGATTGAATACGACATTCATAGCTGGAGAACCGATGTTGAGGAAAAGAAAGAAAAAGATGAAGAAAATAAGAAAACGAAATAAATAAATAAATAAATAAATAAAGAAAGAAAGAAAGAAAGAAAGAAAGAAAGAAAGAAAGAAAGAAAGAAAGAAAGAAAGAAAGAAAGAAAGAAAGAAAGAAAGAAAGAAAGAAAGAAAGAAAGAAAGAAAGAAAGAAAGAAAGAAAGAAAGAAAGAAAGAAATAAAGAAAGAAAGAAAGAAAGAAAGAAAGAAAGAAAGAAAGAAAGAAAGAAAGAAAGAAAGAAAGAAAGAAAGAAAGAAAGAAAGAAAGAAAGAAAGAAAGAAAGAAAGAAAGAAAGAAAGAAAGAAAGAAAGAAAGAAAGAAAGAAAGAAAGAAAGAAAGAAAGAAAGAAAGAAAGAAAGAAAGAAAGAAAGAAAGAAAGAAAGAAAGAAAGAAAGAAAGAAAGAAAGAAAGAAAGAAAGAAAGAAAGAAAGAAAGAAAGAAAGAAAGAAAGAAAGAAAGAAAGAAAGAAAGAAAGAAAGAAAGAAAGAAAGAAAGAAAGAAAGAAAGAAAGAAAGAAAGAAAGAAAGAAGAAAGAAAGAAAGAAAGAAAGAAAGAAAGAAAGAAAGAAGAAGAAAGAAAGAAAGAAAGAAAGAAAGAAAGAAAGAAAGAAAGAAAGAAAGAAAGAAAGAAAGAAAGAAAGAAAGAAAGAAAGAAAGAAAGAAAGAAAGAAAGAAAGAAAGAAAGAAAGAAAGAAAGAAAGAAAGAAAGAAAGAAAGAAAGAAAGAAAGAAAGAAAGAAAGAAAGAAAGAAAGAAAGAAAGAAAGAAAGAAAGAAAGAGTGAAAGGAGACGAAATAAATAGACGAAGGGGAATGAGACGAACAATGTGTCGGCGGACAAGAAACGGTGAAGAAGATGGACAATAACGAAGAGATGAACAAGAAAAAAAAGAATATTAGAAAAGAACCACAGAATAATATGGCGAGAACGTGGAGAAAATTAAAAGATAAAGAAAATAGAGAAAAAGGAAGAAGGGAAAAAGGAGAAGGGGAAGAGGAGAAAGGAGGGGAAGAAAAAGGAGGCAAAATAGAAATAAAATTGTTCTGGCAGCCAAATACTGTTTATTTGATCCAACGAATCATGTATTCTGTACATTGTTATGTAACATCGACATGTTGGTAATGTTTCCAAACGTACGCCGGTAGGCACATCGGAATGCAAACAACATAAAATGGCTTAGAAAGGCGCCGCCAAAAGTAGTTAACCGAGCGAGAGAAGGTAGTGAAGCAATGGTCACGATTACGTGGGGGTCGTCTCATTTGCCACCGCAGCGGCCTGCAAAGCGGGTTGCACTTCCTTATAAAGCTTGTCACGCGCCTGCGTTAAGGGGAGGAGTGGGTGAAAATTGGCAAAAAAATTTGAAAAATACGATTTTTAATTTTTGATGTGATAATTTTGTTTGGAATGTTTGGTTAATTTTGGTGTTTTAATTTTTTCGTTATCGCGATTTAAATGGCTTCTGCGAGCATTTAAAGATCTCAATGCGTCGATGGCCACGCCCCCTTTTTCAGTTTCCAAACGTTTTCATCTCATAGAAGTTTTGAATGTATTTGCTTTTTGAATTTCCCGGCATGAACTTTATATGGATGTTCTCTGGAACAAATGAGCTACAGAAAAACACAAAATACCAACGAAAGTTTGCATAGCCTGATTTGGAGTAAGTGCCCCAAAGAAATATTTGTTTCGAAGAAGAAAAAAAAATTGCTGTCACATCAGCAGTTTCTCAATATAATACGGGGTGTGAAGCAAGTGAAAAGATAAGATCAAATATAACTGGCATTAACATGACACCTCAAGGGAAGAAAATAATGGCAATGAGGGATAAACGCCGTCTTCAGAAAAGTTAAGTAGCTGCACAACCAGGTTTTCAAAATGTCAAAAAAGCAACTCAAAATTACAAATACAGTTCTAGAAGAAAAGAGAATAGTTGTTGAGGGTACTATATGGCTCTGGAGAATTTTAAATGTAAGTTGATAAAGTAAATGCATTTGTATAAAGTTAAATTTTCATTTTCAATTTCCTGCATTTCACTTTCCTGACTTTTATGGAATTCAAAAAGTTCCACGTTCTACAATTTTTATTATATTTCAGTGAAACTTTTAAAACATCTTAAGAAAATGTAGTTTCATAGAACTATGGAAGCTTTTTGTGTTATAATCATTAATTACTAAATTAAAAATATTTATTTTTTATGTGTGTTTTTATAGCCATCAGGTAATAACTGTATATTTTATTATTTTTTTTCTCAGAAACGCTCTCATTTATTTTATTTATATTCCATGAATGTAATTATATACCTTTTATGAGTAAGTCATAAAAAATTCAGTGATGAATGTTGCTTCATGTGGAACGTAGAGCATTTTATAAAATAATAAGAAATTTTTAAAAAATTCAAAAAAGTTTTTTTTCTTCAAAACTAAAAACAGCAGAGTAACAAAACTTTGTAGGGTACATAAGTATAATGTATTACTTCTTCTGGTAAAATTTGAAGTTATTTGAATGTAAGATGTAAATTTTCAAATTTTCACCCACTCCTCCCCTTAACACGCGAAACTGCTCACCCAGGTAGGCGAAAATATGTGCTGCCCATGAGAAAACCGTCGCTCTTGCGAGTCTCTAGGTCAATCATACGAAGAATGACTTGTCACGATTACCAACGTGGTAAATTGCCTGGATAGGGTGGCTGCAATAGCCATGTGAGAGCGTAGGCTTCTGCGGCCGGAGTCATGATTAACTTGGCTATCCGGGAGACGCCGCGTCCAGGGCACGAAGGGGAAGGTCGCAGAATGGCGACCGAAACGTTGGCACCTGTGCCCTGGACGCGGCGTCTCCCGGATAGCCAAATGTGTACCCTAATCAATCGGCGTACAGGGAAGCTGTAACAGTCCCTTAACCTCAGAGCTTGAAAACAATCATTGTAAAGATACTTGGACACATGAAAGTTCGTGTCTGTGTATGTGTGTGTGTGTGTGTGTGTGTGTGTGCGCGCGCGCGTGTGTGTGTGATTTAGCTCCATGGCGCCACCTTTACTTCTCTCTCATGAACCCCCCATATAGCGGGGCCACAACAACTAATAATCAGTAATTTCCATTTATATGAACGGATAGGTTCTCTGCCAATTGAAACTGACATAAAATATGGCTCATTTACAAATTAAATTATCAGTGTCACCTCGGTCTTCGGCCCATTTTTCGAGCCCTTTTCATGGCTCTATTTTAATTCACATGTTCTTCCAACTTCCAAATTCAAATTACTACTGTGGAACATTCTTGTGTGTATATCCATTATTGGCAAGAGAATATAGTATGTGTAATTATACATGTAATGTATCTGTTTTTCTATTAGTTAGAAATAATAACACGAATTTGTTGCTCTGCAATAACAAAGATTCTTTTTATTGCTTCATACAAAAAGGTATAACACAATCATTTATTCTAAACATTAATCTTACCTGCAATAACAAAGAAACAACATTCAATGTTATTATTCAATTTGCAGTTTCTTGATAAAGCTTATTATCTTTGCGACCTTATGTCGTGATTGTCATACGTCTGAATCAATAACTTTTTTCAACATCCACGCGTGCGTCTCGTTCGAGATCTGCGCTATCGATCCGCTCATCATTCGATTTAAGCTCCAAACTCAATTAGATTAGGATACCTCCCTTACATCTTCCCCCCCAAAATAAAGGTTTTGGTACAAATTTTTTGGTGCGAAATTGTATAAAGATAGAGCTAAGTGTTCTCGGTATTTTCTTCATCTGGTGCAGGGATTGGAATGAGTTTAGAGATGTGAAATAAATTTGATTCTGATTTTCTGTGTCCTGTGTCAATTTCACAAATTGATTTTGATATTTTCTTCTGAATCTTGTAGGGTCCAATTCTCAATTCATCCAATTTTTTTCGGTTCATTCGGTTGCCATTTTCGATGAATACCAGGTCTCCAGCATTGAAGTCATAGTCTTTCCTGTTTTTGTCAAATAATTTTTTATTGTATTCGTGGTGTTTAATACTGTTCTGTAGGGCAATTGTTCTATCATTCTCTAGATTATTAGCATTTTTATTTTGTATCAGTTCATTTGGTAATATTGAGGTATCTTCACCTATTAGCAAGTATTTTGGGCTGAATCCAGTTACTGTGTGTTCAGTTTCATTGTATTTTTTTACACAATTATGTGCTACATTTGTCCATTTTTTTCTTCATTTATTGTACATCTAATTTTATTCACTAAGGTTTGATTAAGTCTTTCATTTAAACCATTAGAGAATGGTGCGTTAACCGCTGTAAAAATCATAGTGATATTCTTCTTTACTAGAAAATCTTTGAAATCTTTGGAGTTTATGCCTGGGTATTGATCAGTCAGAAGTATTTTGATATTATGATCTTTAAGTGCCATTTCCGTTAGTTTGATGAAATCAGATGAGTTTTGTGTTTTTGATGTTAATATGTAGACAAATCTTGTGAAGTGATCCACAAGAAGATGTAAATATTTTTTAGAGGATCGTGAACCACCGAATCCACCAATCGTGTCAATGGAAACTACATCAAACGGTTTTCGTCTTGTCCTCTTGATTTGTTTTTTATACACACTTCACAGTTTTTACAACATTTTTTTATGTTTTCTGAAATATTTTTTGATGTATAATGAGGTAGTATTTTGCTTTGCATTTGTTTAATCTCTATGTGGCAAAAATGTTTGTGTATGTTTCCTATAAACGTCTTACAAAATTCTTCTGATATGATTTTTTGTGTTACTTGTTATTAAATTCACAGTTTTTAAATTATCATCTTCATCTTCATGAGGTTCTAGTACTGGGTTTCTGCTCAAACAGTCTGCTTCTAAGTTATTTTTACCTGGATGGTATATTATTTCGAAGTCATATTGTGATAAATAGTAGGTGAGATCACCTAATTCTTCATCTGTTCTAGATTTGATGTTCATTTTGTTTAATGGTTTATGATCTGAAAATCCTTTGAAATGTCTGCCTATAAGCCAGTGTTGCCAATACTTTAGTGATTCTTTTATTGCTAGGGCTTCCAAGTAAATGGCTTTTTTTCTTTTTTGTGATTCGTTCAGTTTCTTTGAAAAATATGCTACTGGTTTTTCACCTTTTGGATCATCATGTATTTGTGGTTGTTTTAATACGGCTCCCATGCCCAGTAGACTTGCATCTGTGTATATATGTATGGGTAGGTCTGGATCAAAAATAGCTAAGACTGGTTGGGTGCAGAGGAAATTTTCATATATTCGAAGGCTTTTGACATTCCTCAGACCATATGAATTTTTGTCCTTTCTCAATAGATTATGTAGTGGTTCGAGAATTAATGAAATCTTGGGTATGTATTCATTGTAGAAATTGATTTTTCCAAGAATTGTCTCACATTTTTCTGATTTTTTGGTACAGGAAAATTTTGTATTGATATCAAGTTATCTTTTATTGGAGAGATTGAGTTGTGTTTTATTATGTGTCCTAAATATTGCACGGAATCCAGTGCAAATGTGCATTTAGAAAGTTTTAATCTGAATCCTTCTTTCATTATTGCTTCCAGTAATTGTGATAGATGGCCAATATGTTCTTCAAGGTTTTAGAAAAATTAATATGTCGTCTATGTAATTCACTGTAAAGTTGATAATTTATGTTTGCTTATTATATTGGTGAGGATTCTTTGAAAGATAGCTGGTGCTGTTTTTAATCCAAATGGCAGACATGTCCATTGAAAATGACCTTCTTGTGTTACAAATCCTGTTTTTCTTCTATCTTCGATTCGTAGGGGAATGGACCAAAATGCTGAGTTTATATCAAGTTTTGAAAAATATTTGCAATTTCTTGTTTTCATTACTAAGTCTTCGATTAGTGGAAATGGTTGTGATTGAGGAACTATGATTTCATTTAAATCTCTAAAGTCTATGCATAGTCTTGATTTTTTGTGTTCATCTCTTTGTATGCTAGTGTCACTCGGAGAAGCAAAGGACTATATGATTCTTCGATTAACTTTCTCTCAAGTAATTGTGAAATTTGTTCCTTATTTCTTTTTGTCTTCAATTGTGCATCTGTAAGGTCTTTTACAACAGTATTGATCTATTTTAAGATCTATTCTAGCTTCATAATCTTTTACTGTGCCTATGTCATATTTATCTTTTGCAAATATCATTTTATATTTATCTACGAGATTGTTTATAATAATTTCTTCATGATGATTTAAGTGATTTGTTAAGATTTCAAAATCGTTTAAGTTAACATGTTCATTAAAATTAATTGATATTCTTGTTTCTCTGGAAAATCAGAGATTTTTCTCTATCTCTAATTTTTCATTTTGTATTAATTTGAATGTTTTATGCAATCTAATCCTACTAGAAAGTCATATTTAAAATTTTCATTATCAATTATGAAAACATTAATATATTCCTCTGCATTTAATATTCTTGCTTTGAGAGTTATCAATCCATCTGTTTTATGTACACCATTAATTGTTCTCAAGTCAGCTTTTTGCATAATATTATCTCTTTCGACTTCACATGTATTAATTTTGAATTTATTAATGTAACATTTGAGCCTGGGTCATAAATGGAGAGACATCTAAAGTGTCATTTAATGTTACCTTGAGTCTAATTAATGGTGGAACTACCAGTTTTTGGATCATTGTTGTTCAATTCCACCTCCAATATTGAATTGTTGACATGTTTTATTTTTTGTCTGTATCTTTAAACCAGCATTCGCTTCAGGATGGAAGGTGTGCCTTTGCCTTTAACTTTGCAAATTTCAAGGTGTCTTTTCAATTTTGTCTTTGTTAGCTGATGTATTTGTTTTTGTTTCTGATTTTTTTTGTAAACTAAGTGTTCTAATTTACCTATTTCATTATATAGGTCTTCGGTTCCTTCCAATATTTCTCTATCAATTCTATCGGCTACAAAATTTTGTAAGCCAGTAGCAATTAGGTCTATTAGTGTTCCATTATCAATGGATCTTCTCACTTCCAGTAGAAGTTTTTCTTTTTAGTGCATAATCTAGTAATGAACCTGTTTGATATTTAAATGACAGTGCATATCTTATTGGAGACCAACCTTTACTGGCGAATGTATCGCAAAATTTTTTTTTCCATTCTGTCCATTCTGCTTCAATAGTGAGTTTTAATAATGTACAACCATACCAATCTATGGCACCTTTATCCATAAATGATTTTAGAATTTCAATTCTCTTTTCATCTTCAGTTATATTAAATCGTTCACATTCTTTTCAAAGCTAGTGATCCATTGATTGGCATTTGAATTTTTCCATTAAATTTTTCGATTGTAAATTCTTTGGCAATTTTACCAAGATTTTTACCTGGATAGTTCTTGATTTTTTGAAGTAGTTTTTCTATCATTTTTATTAGTGGTTGATCTGAGACGTCAGACTGAACCTTAGTACTTTGTGATGTGTCAATTATTTCCTGTAAGTAGATATCAGCGAATTGTAAATTTTCTCCTTCGTCCAAGTATGTTTCAGACAACTCTTCATTTAAATTAATCCATACCTTTCTTATTTGATGTCTTGTTACAAGTGTTTTTGATACTTTAGCATATGCTGAGGTCTTCATAATCGCTGTGTGGTTACCTATTGCTTGATAATTTTCTGGAATAGAGTACTCACGGCCATCCGGTGTGCCAATTGAGGTTATGCATATTAGATTTGTTTTTCCATCTTCTTTGCTGCCAACTATGAAGTTGAAGCGGAGTTTGTCCATTGTGAGATTTTGTGAATTCCAACGAGAATGTTGTTTTGTAATGTATCTGTTTTTCTATTAGTTAGAAATAATAACACGAATTTGTTGCTCTGCAATAACAAAGATTCTTTTTATTGCTTCATACAAAAAGGTATAACACAATCATTTATTCTAATCATTAATCTTACCTGCAATAACAAAGGAACAACATTCAATGTTATTATTCAATTTGCAGTTTCTTGATAAAGCTTATTATCTTTGCGACCTTATGTCGTGATTGTCATATGTCTGAATCAATAACTTTTTTCAACATCCACGCGTGCGTCTCGTTCGAGATCTGCGCTATCGATCCGCTCATCATTCGATTTAAGCTCCAAACTCAATTAGATTAGGGATACCTCCCTTACATACATATGCATATACAGTGTATACGTTGACCTAGAAGTATGTATTCAATCCTAAATCATGTTCATTAATATGTTTTTGCATCATATTAAAGCTGAAGTAATCTCAAAACCGGGAATCACATAATTAATCACTACAGAACGACAGCACAGTAGAGGTGTATACTAATTCATATCATGCTTCAAAGCTGATATTCCAGCTCCAATGTCGAACGACGTCACTGAATAAGATTAAATAAACATATGCAAACAAATCCTACTGCATATACGAGGTCTGTTAGAAAATGCTCCGTCCTTTCTTTTATTTTTATAAATTTACTTATTTTTAGAAAACCTGATGGATTTCCGTCAAGGGCGCTTCCTTAAATGAATTTTTTCCCACCTGTCAATTTTGGCTGTTGCTAGCAAGCAGCATTTGAGTGACGTAGTGTGTAATATTCGCGTCGGTTTTTTAATAGCACGACGGAGCTAAAGCAACTTCATGTCCAAGTCTCACAGGACATTTTGAACTTCACAAAATTTGACCCCGATTTCATGAAATCGGGGTCATTCTTCACTCATGCCTCAACAAATTATTTCACGCCCACGAAGGTTCAAGGTCGGCAAGCGCAGTTGACGCAAATCCACCAGTTTTCGCAAAAAAAAAAAAAAATCGAATACTATTCCAACAAAACTCGTATTTGGTACTACAAGCAAAAATACCACTTTGTCTTAGGAAGGCCCTCGCAGTACCCGAAGGGTGGCTGCACGTGTGTACTCACTGGGGATGTGCACCAGGTTGACGAGCGTGCGCGGCAGGTGGCGCTGCAGGTAGTCGAGCGTGGCGCGGAGGGCGCGGGCGTGGCCCTCGGGGGAGTGGCGGCCGTCGTCCGAGTAGCAGTACTCGTTGCACAGGTCGTTGCCCCCGACCAGCAGGTTCACCAGCTGGCAACACACCAGTGGCACAGATTCAGTTGGTGTCACCCGGGCCAAAACTAATGGTATCACCCCCATCACACCCCCTCCTAATTCTTTTTTCTAGGGCTTTTGTCCAGCCCACAGCCGGTTACCCTTTACGTCCCGATGGGACGCATATTCGACCATACACTAGACCATACACTTGCGGGCTCCTTTGATCTGGGGTCAGCAGAACGCGAGGCCCTCCGCGACAACACATACACAGTCAAGGGACAAACAACCATGCCCAAGGCGGGACTCGACTCCGCGACCCTTCGGACCCAAGCGCTGAGTCGGTACTCGCTCTTAGCCACCTCGGCCTTCCAGGTCGGGATCCCTAATTAAATATAAAAAATATTGTTGAAATCAAGACTCTTTGAACATTGAAAAATAGGTGCTTACCGCTTATAGTTTGGCATTGTAGTTTACATTATTTCTAAGAAAGCAAAGGCTTTCTTAGTATTTATGATTTAAATGAATACTTATTAAATCAATATAAATACATTTTAACTAAACCATAAAAATTATATAATTCAATAAAAAAAAAACTCTTAATATATGTAATTTTCAAGTAAATGATTTAAATTATATAATTCCAATTATAAAATATTTTCATTGTATGACCCCCTAGAATGGTGTCACTCGGAGTGCACGGCCCCCCCCCCCCCAGCTACACCACTGCAACACTCGCACTTTCGCAGTATTACACACGCACGATTTCTTGAACCTCGGAATACCTATTCCCTACTCCTTTACTAACTTAAATTAACAGTAAATTATAGCAACGAACGTTATTGGCAAAATCTGACAAACAGAAATTTTCGTTCCCTTACAATATTTTGCATCGTGAAACTAGCTACAGGTGTGATTTAATAGTTCACTCGACAAAATAATCGCACCCCCTTCCGCACTAGAGAAATAAGGGCTGAAGAAAGTGTGCGCATATAATGCGAGTATGTATCTCGTACTTTACTTCAGAAGGTGGGGTTTATCAATGTGTTTGCTTGGTGTATGCGTGAGGAAATATTGACTTAATACACAGTAGGTACGCTGAATTATTTATAATTTACACAATTACCTCACAATGGTATAAAATAGGACTAAACAAAAGTTTGGTGATTATATTTCATACCATTATGATGTATAAGGTATAAGTCGTATCAGGCCATTTTACTAAATATAGCATGCTTTATTTTTGTGTTGTCATAGGGCATTTGCATTTTTTTACAAGAAAACTGTTTTTGTACTCATTCATTTACAAACTTAAATAATGTTTATGAATGAATCAAATTTAAACAACGGACGGGACTTGACAATTTGATAAAACCAACATTAGTGTTCAATTTTTGAAATGACCTTGAAATATCCGAAATATTAATGGGGAGAATAGGAATACTATGTGGATTGAGCACATTTTTTCGTAATATTATTTCATTTGCATCAGTGGAAGGTCATAATACACTCGCATCCACGGAGTCACATCCACGGAGTCATATATTCCAAAGATCCTTCCTTATTATTATATTGCAATCTTCCTTTTGAAATGGTCTCCAATAAAAAATACAAGTATCTGCTTAAAATGATCATTATGTAAATATGAATTTCAAAAATTAAAAAATATGCAGTGCTCTTTACTTTCTGTGAACTTGTTTTGATGGCATATCGTATATGAGCTTCATTCACGTTGAAATTCAAGTAAGAAGTTGAAATATTACCTTTAAAGAGTATTATATCATGATCCTACTTCACGGCAGCAAACTATTTCAAGAGAATTTTCACGTTTTAATTCTCACACAATTGCATCGCGACAATTTGTGAACTAGTGTGAACCATCCATATTTCATAAGTATACGCCCATGTAAACTTTTTTCTACCTGGGATTAGTTAAATGTCAGATATCTTCATATTATCGGCTTACAATTACATACAAAAATAGTCTTCTTATATTAGAGTCAATTATCATTATGAATAGGAAAGATCTTTTTTACATTTTTTACTAGCATATCATGTTTTATTGTGCGTTCGGGTTCAGAATAAATAACAGACGATTCAGCTTTATTCCTAAGTTCCTAAGTGAAGGAATTCAAGTGAATTCTGAAACTCACTTGAATTGTGTCGGTTGAATATAAAATGGTCGGTGACTATGAATCCTCTACACCCAAATATGGGCGGTACCCAATAACGCTAAGCTTTCTACTTCCCAGACTATTGAATGACCAGGGATTTGAACATATCTTACATAAATAGTGCAAAACGAATCTAGAGCTTGGATAATCCGACACAACCTGTATTTTTACTTCTCACATGCAGCTGCATGTGAGACGATGTGTACACGATTTCCAAATTCTCGTATATAAGACGTTTTTCTGCCACGTTGGGTACGACATTGTGGGCACAACAACATTTATAAATAATCACGATTTTTTCCTTATCCGATTTGTTTGCTGATATCATATGATTAATATGAATTTTCTTCATATAACAGCATTGTGAACAATCTGAAGAGTCTCATGTTTTGGTGAGGGTTCTTCCACTTGAGGCATGTGATTGGAGCTTTAAAGGCATTATAGATTCGCAAGTGGAAATATTATTATTATTATTATTATTATTATTATTATTATTATTATTATTATTAATAGATTAATAATAATAATAATAATAATAATAATAATAATAACTGAAAAAGACAACTGTATTAATCGGTCTCCGGGTTATCCGGCTGAATTGCAAATGAAATGCAGTTACGTGAAGAAAAGATATTCTCAGTATTGTGATAAGCCAAGAACCCCGAATTTGTTAATGATAAATCGGCATCCAGCGTAGGAATATGCATTGTGCAAATTCGAAGTCAAAGAAACGCGTTGTTAGGACAACCGATCAACAAAATGTAATATTGTATGCTTAGTGTCATAGCGCTGTTCTGATGGATGCGGCCCCGAACACCTTATATGCAAATGTGTGGAGAGGGCATTGAAAGTCGTGATCATAGTATTAGATGTTTGTTGTAATAGTATCCACAATAGTAAAAATAATAGGAGAGACCAAAAGTAATTTCACAAATAGCTAGCTCGCTGTGGAGCGTGAAAAGAACAATTTTCACAGTATATTACAAATTGATTCATATTTCGGACGACAATATTTCAGAAGAGATTCTCAGCTTGAATTAAACCAACTTATGGACCCATGGGGGAATACTTTCCGACTGACCGAGTGTACCCACGGTGACACTCATGTTAACCCCCGCACCAGTGGCGACTTATGTACAGAGATTAGGCGACACATGATCACCTTCACCCCCATCAATTCAAAAATGAGTGATTTGCATCAAAATATTATTATTGACAAGAAGAGAATAAAAACGTCATCCGTAAAATTTAGTTTAAACACTTCGCTTATCGACGAATATTTGCTTAAGTCTTACTTACGTGCGCTTTCTTTAGCAACGGAGAACACATTCGGTCACATTTGAGGCGTGTCTGTGCATGCGTGTCGGGAGTGACTCGCCTTACGGAGCTTTAACTTGGAGAATCTTTCACTTCGGTGCAGAACTAGCAGTTTTCTGGTGTCAAAGACGGTAGCAACACTGACACTTTGGAAGGAGAGTGGCGGGACGAGTCGGCTGAGACCCACCTGGCATTGAATGGGAATGAATTGGAGGTTGTATACAACAGACAAAACTTTCGTAGACACGGTGGTGCTCTAACTATGCCACAATATATTGGAAGAATTTGTCTTCAGAGGCTTAAAGTTTGCTATTTGGCCTTCATTCTGGGTTTAATATTTTCCTTTGCTTAGAGGAAATCCCAAGAAATTTTGTGAGCACCCATTTTTTATACACGAATCTTTCTGCTCCGCGCCACATATGTTCGAGGTATAACAGATGCACCACTGCACAGACAAGCGACACAAGTCAGTGCTCCGAATCGTCGTGTTGTTTGGTATTCAGACTCGCAAAGCCATCAAATTTTGAAGAATTTTAATTAGTTTTGTTGATAACTGTCATGTCTATTAAATATTGAAAAATACCTCAATAGAGTGAAATAAATTAGACCAACTAAACAACCCATTGAACATCGTTCATGGTATTTACGTCGAGAATCTGTCGATTCCCCGATATTTAGGTCGAGAAGTCAAACTAAAGATGAATGTTAGCGTTATCCCATATAAGCTGTTGTATATATAAGGAGCAGTGGTGTAACTTGATTTCACATGAAAGATAACCTGCTAGGTGAGAGCGTTCTACATATCCAAGAAGTTTTGTGTGAATTTCAAACTCCTATTATATAAAAGCAAAATTGCGTGATACTCTGCTGTTTTCCAGGCTCTAAACACAAACGCCATCTTGTCAGTAATTATGTCACATGATTTACCAGAATCACTGAATCTAACATTTGTAACGAGTTCGAAAGTAATGTCCAGGGCGGGAAGGTCTTTGGGGACCCAAAGAACATTCATCTATGGGGTCTCGTAATATTATTTTAAAAAATGATCAGAAGTAATCAATATGAAAATAAACTACATTTGAAATTTAAACTAGTGGTGCTTAAACAGCACATACTTTCTCACATTTCGAAATGATTATGTAATACTATTTATATCTTAATTTCTCTCCGAATTAATTGCCTCTGAGTTCTGGGGTTTAACCAACGTCACCTACATTGATATTTTTAGGTGGCGTTGGTTTAATTCTCCGTCTGCCCACTAACATCGCAGAACTAAAACAGGCAAAAATACATTTTTGGAAATTTCTTAGAATCTTCTAGTCGAATCCGAAAACAAATTATCAGTTCCCAACTAGAACACCGAGATGCGTCGCATGACACCTCTCTCGTCTCGATTGGTGCATGGGAAGTGGTCTAACAGTGACGGATCCACACACACGCTCATATTACTCAACTACTATATACGGATTTGCAGCGCTATACGGCAACATTTTCATTTTTGTTCTTGACCAGACAGTGCTAATTTTTGAAAAATCTTTCTGAAACTTTTGAAAAACTTGTGTTTCTTGTGCGGTGTGTTGGCTCATGCAGACTACTATTTAATATTAAAATCGTATTAATCGTAAGGAAATGTTACACAATGTTAAAAAATGGGATCCCTATCTGACGGAGGCCCTAAACAAGTGCGAATATTATAATCCTTCTCTGGTCAAGTCACATGTACCTTTGCTTGTGAAACCCCTTTCTCACTGGCCTACGTTTCCTTCGCAAACGAGATTAAACTTTCTTCCCACATAAAAGTCTTGGCGCGGAATTAGAAATTCCCTGCAAGGTGCGCAGTTTATCGTTATTTCTCACACCGTCATTGTCTAAAAGGAGACGGGATGGAGTCTCCGTGCCCCACGGGTAACGGGTATAACAACAAGACAACGCTTCCTCGTAGCGGTGCCCCATGTTCATGGGGACCTGGCGCCTTTGAGTGGCATTTAACGACTACTGAGCCAACACGGACACATATTTGAGATCGCTACTTTGAAAATCAAGACGGAGCCTCCAGAAACCTATAGCGTCACGCCTGACCGGTCATTAGAAGGTTTTGGCACTATTATCTAATATCATTGAGGAGTGATGCGGTTGCTCTAAATATGATACTCAAAAATATTCTTTATGCTGAGATAAGTTGCAAAACGCTTACAATTCAGAGACATGCTTAACACTATGTTTTCAGGAGTTACATAGTTATTGGTAATATTAGCAGCTCTCGTCAGTAAGGAATAGTTGAGTATCGCGTTTCAAGCAAACATATCGCTCTTTGGTAAGAGACACTCGATAGCCAAGTAGAGAGCAGTCCACACCAGCGACAGGTCAGTCGCGGACTGGCTTGGGGAGAACGCTTTTTGCTTTGCGTAATAGCGACGTCAAATAACTAACGCGGACGACTGGTAATTTTCGTGCAGGTGAGGCGGTCCCACACAGGTTTCGGGAAGATGTACGCCTGCGCGGGTTGATGTTTAGGCTAACGCCAGGTGCCCTCCTCGGGGTCGTAAATACTTATCAAAAACGGAGAAAAGTGAAGTCAACTGAACGGAACTCGTATTGTCTTGTCTGTGCTCTGGTTCACAACTGTTGTCACAGCAGCGACTCCCACCGGGAGATCTTAGGGTTCGAGTTCCGAAGTTGGCAGACTTGTGTTTTTTGACGTTAGCAATTAGCTAGGTCAAATTCAGCCGCAGGAGAATTTTAGTGGCCAGATGATTTGATTGGTAAATTTCCGTGATTTCTCCGATAAAAACCAGTCGAATATTGGAATCATAGAGGAAAGAAGATAATTCCTATCTTTATGACGAAACTACCCAAAGGAACAGACCATCCCAAGAAAAAGGCGAATTTGCCATCTTCATCTTTTTCTCTCCTCTTCCCTTAAATACAAATACCTAGGGTCGCCAACAATGTTCATGTAAAAGAGAGGACATTCGACAAGCCAAAAAAGAAGCTCTATGTCTTCCTTCTCTCCATTTGCGCTTCAATTGAAAAGAATCTGATGCAATGCAAATGCAGATGCAGATGCAAATGCAGATGAAAATGGTGTGAGGGTCTCTTTATTATTTTAATCGCTAGAAAGAGACACTATCATACGTGCATGTGTGAGCGTTCAGAAAAAGTGTATTAATGTTTTATATTCTAAATTAAATAATAAACGATACAACATACGAATTAAACATAAACGAACAAGATGTTGTGTGAGTCATGTGATAAAATAAATGACAAAATGTTACAAATTTACTAAAAGGAGAACATTTAAAATACAAAGGAGGATGAGAGGACAACTGTCGTAAATGGAAGATTCTCTCAACTGACGTAAATGGCCAGTTGGCAACTCTACACATACCACACTACGACACGGGTCATGAAACCAAAGTCTACCTCGAATGGGTGCGGTGCCCTGCTGTCTGTGTTTCCATAGAGAGGGGAAACATGAACTACAATACATGCACTCCTATGTAAAGTATATTATACCGTATAATCACTCATTATTATTATTATTATTATTATTATTATTATTATTATTATTCATTAATTAATTATGTGCCGTGTTCTGAAGTTGAGGGAAACGAGTGCGTAAGAAACAAATTAAAACTCAGTGATTAGCAGTGTGGTGAAGTGAAGTGAAGTGTGGTGAGGTGGAGTGCTATGAAAACTTGCACGATGAAATGTTCATGTTAATTTGTAAAGTTTGTAAATTTTGTAAAATTTTGTATAGTTGTTAAGTTCTGTGAGGTTTGGTTAGTGCATTCTGCCACCAAGTTCTCAAATGAATCCCCGCGGCTTATCTTCCAGTTGCGTAATCTGCCACTAAGTTTTCAAGCTTATTTGCAGAATTACTAATAAATCTAATCTGCAGTAATGGGACTAATGACCGTAGCAATTGACGCACCCGTGTATATAAATAAAAACATAATGAATTAACTAAATGAATCCCCGCGGCCTACCTCCCAGTCGCGTAATCTGCCATTAAGTTCTCAAACGTATTTGCAGAATTATAATAAATCTAATCTGCAGTAATGGGACTAATGACCGAGCAGTTGACCACCCGTGTATAAAAATAACATAATGAATGAACCAAAGGAATGGGCGCGGCCTACCTTCCTGTCGCGTAATCTGCCACTAAGTTCTCAAGCTTATTTGCAGAATTAGTAATAAATCTAATCTACAGTAATGGGACTAATGACCGTAGCAGTTGACACACCCGTGTACGTAAAGAACAACATAATGAACGGGCGCGGCCTACCTTCCAGTCGCGCTGCACGTCGACGTAGGGGTGCTGGTGCAGCGCGCGCACCAGGCGCCGCGCCTGCGCGGGCAGCTCGTCGTCCAGGGCGCCGTTGCGCGCCAGGTTGAGCCCCGCGCGCGCCTCCCCGGCCTCCGCCACGCCCAGCGCGTAGCCCAGCAGCTTCGGGTTGAACTCCTTCAGGATGTTGGGCAGCGTCAGGTACTCGCGCCACGTGCCCTGCCCGCCTGCGCACACGACGCCGCACTCAACACCCTGCGCGCACTCGCCCAGAGCCGGTTGGCAAGCCTGCCCACCGCCTGCTATATACCGCACGTTTTCTTGACCCTCATTTCACTAGATGCGAGGGGAGTGGGGGTTTTGATTGCTTTGTTGACAGGATATTACATGAAATTGTAGCTCGTTTTCGAGCAAAATAGTTTCTATTACCTGGGAGCAAACATTTAAGGTCATCAGAAGTCAACAAAGCTTGTTTCTATCACTTATTCTGAATTCAACTAATGTTAGCAAAAGAGTGGGGGTAGGTATGTCGGGGGTCAAGAAAACGTGCGTGTATCATACACTCTCTCCGGCAGCGTTGACTGGAGTTCCATTGATGGTGGATTTTCGACACTACCTGTATTGTTAGATCAATTACAGCCACAGTCTGGAGAAGAGTTTGACCGGTCGACGGCACTAATCGGATGCTTTCTGCAGTGGCTTCGATACCAGGTGAATGCCGGAGTACCATCAAACGAACCAAGCACCGTACACAATTTTCCTCATCCTGTTCCTCTCCATTCCCCTTACACACGCACGCACACACACGCACACACCGCACACACCACGCACACACACGCACGCACACAGCACACACACGCACACACACACACACACACACACACACACACCACACCACGCGCGCGCGCGTCCGTTATGCGTCCGTGCACTACACCACCACACATTTCAGGAGCTTAAAGTTTGCATTGTCTTGGGTGGTGCTCAGCTAGGACAGAAACTCGGAGAGGAAACTCCACAAGTAGGTCGACACCGGATCTCGCGTTTAACAGGGGTAGGACACTGTCACCCCCCGATATAACATGCACTATACTTGCTGGACTAATGTCATAAGTCCTTTATATTCCCTGAATCAAAAATAGTCACTGACTATTCTGCCTGAAACTCGAGCATAAAAAGAGTACTACTTAATTAACACAATTCGGAAGCTAAATGAAATTGCTTTTGAAAATGTTCTTTAATATTTGTATATTATCAACAAAAAATGTATATTTTCTAACTCTGATTATTAATAAAATAACAATTCGGAAAGCACTTTCCTCATATTGCTACCACTTGCGTGGTTAAATGATCTCTTATCGCAAAATGATAATGGCCTCAAGAAAAAAAATAACTTCCTAGGTGACTAAAAGTCCTTTCCCTTCGTCGACTACAACAAGAAGTGACAGTTGCATAACAGTTTCTGTTATTGAAGTGTTTATTGCATGAAATAAGGATGCTGCACCATCAGGAAGAATATTATTACAAACATTTAGAGCCAAATTAAAACTCGCCAGCGGGTAAGAATTACAAGTCATTTGCTCAATAAATGATTAACTCTATTATGAAACTACCTTATTGCGTTAGTAACCAATTCTCCAAGTATCGTAGGAGCGAGTTTGCTAATTTTTACTAATGCAGTAAAGCCACACTATTAACACGATGTTATACTTTTTTTGGATAAGAACAATATTAACTGATTATGAAAGGAAGTTAAAGTTGATTTTGCTGCGTAGTTCTTGCTCCATATACTAAAAACAAAGCCAGTAAATAGCACTCGTTGATTTTAATGGGCAATTGCTAACAGTTTGTTTTCAACTGTCAATGTAATAATGAATATTTTGGACTAAAGAGTGACAAGGTAGAATGATCTTTTTCATGAATAAATTTAACTACATTACAAATAATCATAGATAAAATTAATTTAGAGTACACGTTATATAAGTTCTATAGAGAGGATAAGATATTTACCTGATTAATTATATTTTTGAAACAGTTGAATTTTTAGAGTATGTCACGTTAGCATAACAATTTTGAAATATTGAATTTGTATTTCTTGCCACTTTACCATAAAGATTTCCTATTTTAATGAGAGTATTTGGAGTTCTGTAAGTTCTGCTACTGTTAAAAAACTTAAGTATACGGGAAAATACGAGAACTTCAACAGTAACATATTTCGCAAATATCATAACAATTACATACGAGATATTCTTAAAATGTACTGAAGAATAATTTAAAGGGGCAATACTGGCGTTTATAATGCTTATGTACTAAAAGCAATTACTTTTATTTTTCTTACAAGTCGTCTTTATCGACACACTTCAGTAGTTGCAAAAAAGAATTTTAAAACATAGTAGACATGTACAGAGCCACAAGGAGCAGAAATGTGACCCTTGACCAAAACCTTAAAAGAAAAGAAGAAAGGTAGATTTGGAGATTCCTTTACAAGATTAGTTTATATTAGAAAACCGATTGTATGAGTTCGAGTTGATTTTAACATGTCGGTTACAAAAAGACTGGAAGGCGGACATTCGATGTTGTTCGGCATGTGAAAATAATGGATCGAAGGAGATGGTCAATTATTTTAAACGGCATATTTAAACAATAACAAGGACTGGATTTTATATTCAAAGCCTTTACGGACAGAACTATAAGAGGTATTTTTGAAGATGGCTTTTTCCCATTCTGCCTGGATAGTGTGTAATTTAACCGAGCACTCCTAACATTGACCATATTTCGGTATCTGTGACATACTATATATTTTAGACTAAACATTTTTTTCAATATGTTGCTATAAACCGAAAATATTTACTTTAAGAAGAAAAATGAGGGAAGAGGAAGGAAAAGAGAAAAGGAGGAGGAACATGATGGAAAGGGAAATGGAAGGATGCGTAAAGGGAAATGCGAAGGATAAGTAAACGAAGAAAAAAATAGTTTAACTGTGGGATTAAGTTTGATATTTTTCATCTTCTGGCGCACCCTTGATTAAATGATGGCTGAATAAACACTGGCATATTAATATATCGGCATAATGTGAGTAATTTGCACAAAATATAGTGGCTCCTAACGTCCATAGATGTCACTACAGTGCCTCTGACCGGGAAGTCTTAGGGTTCGAGATTCAACAAAGGTAGGATTTTCGACTAACTACGTAGCTAAGATGAATTCAGCTGCGGTATGAAGCTTCCAGCGGCCAGCAGCTCTAATCGGTCGTGTTCCATGGTTTCTCCAATCAATACCAGGCGAATGCCGGAGCATTACCCAAACAAATAGGCCACGGAACACGCGTTTTCTTTCCTCCCCTTCCTTGTCCTATTCTTATCCCTTATTTACGCACACAACCACTAACACACATGTCGGAAGACCTGTCAGGATCTTAGAGCGTGTCTCGGCTAGACAATGGGAGGTACATGGTTGGGAAAAACCTTGCAGACCGACGCGTCACGTCAAGCCAATCCCGCGACGGAAGAATGCCGCCACCTCACCATTATAGACTGCATTAGCACTAGACTTACGGTATCAGTGACCATGACTGTCCCGAAAACACGGGATAATCAATTAATCAATGTGTAATTTAGTCGCTCAGAATAATAACGGCAGATCCTAACCGAAGTTCGTTTCGAGAAAAATGACTTTTATGTGTTTTCGTCCACGTGCACTTTCGCTGAGGACAAACTTTTAAAACTAGAATTTTAGAGTTTTGCCACATTCCATTTCATTTGATATTTCAACATATGGTAGGTATATGGCAGGAGTTTACCGTCATACTCTTAATAGAAAATGCGAGGTCTGTTGGGATGCGAGGTTTTTATCCCGGGAGACTCAATATGATCGAAGCCTGGCCAGAGGAAAAGATACCACCTGGAAGACCAAAAGGAACATGGGATGCCTTTATATAGGATATATGCCAAAGGAGTGGAGCTACACTAGAAGAGACGCAGCACAAGGCACAAGACAAAAACGAGTATGTCAAAGGCCATCACGACGCTGAGAGGCATCAGGGAACGAAGAAGAAGAAGAAAAAGAGGACTCATCAACTGATGTCACTGCAGCGCCTCTGATCGGGAGGTCCTAGGTTCGAGTCCTGACGGCGGCAGAACTTTCAACACTAGCATTTCTGATAGGTCGAATTCAGTCGCTGTCTCGCGAGACAGCCTCGCGAGTACTAGTATTCTAGTGGCCGGCTGCTCGGATCGGTAGTTTTCCGTGGTTTCTCCGATCAACACCAGGCGAATGCCGGAGCAGTACCCTAACAAACGGGCCATGGACTGCGCGCGATCTGTCCTTCCTCTTCCTTGTCCTATCCTCTCCCCTTTCACATACACACTTACACTAACATGCACTACACTACCACATATTCCGGGAGACCGGTCGGGAGCTTAGAGCTTGCCCGGCTGTGACGGTGCCCTGCTGGTGGGAGCGTCCTGGTTAAGGGAAAACCCCGCTAGTCGACGGTTGGTCGGCGCCGGATCTCGTCATCCAGCGGGGAAGATCAACGCCATCATCCGAAGGAAATCATGCACTACACTTACGAGACTAATGATGTAAGCTTTATGACGTGCCGGGAATCACTAACAACCAACCAAGAAGAAGAGGAAGAAGAGCGCCACTTGGTGCGTGAGTGTGTAGAGCACTTACCGCCGTAGGCGGAGACGCCGCGGTAGTTGAGGCGCGTCTCCTCCTCGGAGTAGGCGAGCGCGCCGTTGGCGGCGGTGAGGCTGTCGCCCAGCGCGGCCACCACGCGCACGTCGCCCGGCCGCAGGCGGTGCACGGAGGCGGGCGCGGCGTCGCTGCGGGCCTGGCGCACGCTCCCCGCGCACGGGAAGGGCGCCAGGCGCGGATGGCCTCCTGCTGGCGCTGCGCACGCCCGCACGCGCACGCGGTCCCGCCCACGCACCCGCTCCGGCATGCGCTCACGCACGCGCTCACGCACGCGCTCCCCGCGCCCCTCGGCGCTGCGCACGCCCGCCGGCACGCGGTCACGCACGCGCTCCGCACGCGCTCCGGCACGCGCTCACGCACGCGCTCCGCACGCGCTCACCACGCGCTCCCACGCGCTCCGCACGCGCTCCGGCACGCGCTCACGCACGCGCTCCGGCACTCGCACGCGCTCACGCACGCGCTCCGGCACGCGCTCCGGCACGCGCTCACGCACGCGCTCCGGCACGCGCTCACGCACGCGCTCCGGCACGCGCTCCGGCACGCGCTCACGCACGCGCTCCGGCACGCGCTCCGGCACGCGCTTGCTCACTCACGCAAAATATTAACGATGCCTGGCTTAGTGATGTGGAAATGGGTAGAAGGCTTTCGAATTTTCGGAAAGAAACTTATTCACCTCTGCTGAACCGATCAATCTCTATTCTAAATCCAATAGTCAAAAACTCCAAATTCTCCCAATATTATAAAAATGCTCAAAGATTTATAGCAAATTCCCAATTGTATAATGAACTCGGCGTTACTCGATTCTCCGTTCCATGTTATTCTCTCGCCTTTTTCCCATATTTCAACAAAATCGTTCAGCCGTGCATTTCAAAATTGGTAATCAAAATCCTCACCTTATGCGTACAATATGGAAATCCCATGTCGGTTTTTTCGACCCGTCTTAATTGGCTGTAATCCAAAGTGGTTTCACATATGTATATTGAAAAACATTTATATTAAATCAATATCAATAATAATTTTGAACTCCGAACAAAGATGTACCCGGTGCTAGGACCTTCTGGCAGAATTTTTTAAAATCTAAAGAATGTCGAAATTTTAGCTCCGAGAATATCGAATTGTTATTCTGTTGGAATAAACAATTTTGGTGTTATTACATAAAATATCATTTTACACATCATATTTTTTTGTTTTATATTATTTATCTACTGAATTTTCCTTTAATATAATTGAAAATTCCGGTATTAATAAAACAATGTAGGTTTTCACGGCCGGAGTTGTAGTCAAAGTTTTCTTCCGGGTTGAAAAGCCGTGGTCCATTTGAAAACATATTTCCAGACGTTTTGTCTGCAACTACCGCAGACATCATCAGTGGCGATGTGGTTTCGGACGAACAATCTTCCTAGAGAATCCTCCTAAAGGATTCTTCGTCCGAGACCACATCGCCACTGAAGATGTCTGCCGTAGTTGCGACAAAACGTCTGGAAATATGTTTTCCAATGGACCACGGCCCTTCAGCTCGGAAGAAAACTTTGACTACAATTCTGTATTGTTTATGTTTTAATTTTATTTAAATATTTGGGGAAAATTATTTTTAAAACAAGAGATTAGAAACTCAGCCTTAGTTTTTCTTTAATAGACACTTAAAATTTATTATTTACGTTTTTTAGGACAATTCTTCGCTCAAAGAAGCAATTTTGGTCACATCAAGTGAAGTTTCTTAGTCACGTGTGTTTAGGGGGGGAATTAATTAATTACTATTAATTTTAAATAAATGCGCACAGGAGCTCCGAAATGTTCTATCACGTTAAGTAATGTTTCTTGAAAGATGTAGCACTAACTCCTACTCAAAGTGTTATAAATGGATGAATAACAACAAAGACAAGCTAGGACTAGTTATTATGCAGTGTGTTGGATACGTTCATTTCGATGGTTAACAAGACCAGTGTTATTGTCGAAGAGTACATTTGCAGACATTTACTTACGCGTAACGAAATGAAGGAAATTTGAAAGTTCTATCAACATATTTTCACAATCCAAACCCGACCTAGGCCCAAGCATCTTAACTACTTTTTAGATAATTTTAATCTTAGTTGACACAATTCGTTAAATGGAACCCACTTAAGTCTCCCATTCTGACAATATGCCTTTTGTTAATGCCCGTTGATGCCTATTATTGATCAAAATAGACGAGTTCAATTTCTTAAATTTTTTAAAAATCGTTCATAAAATGACTTCTTATGTCACAGATTATGTAGTTTCGCCGTTTATGGTACGAATAATTGCGTAATCACATATTCAGCCAATCGCAGCGAGAGAATCGTGGTGATAAACCAAACAGTCGACACCGTTTTATTTGTTGTCTTATTTTGTTATGCCGTTATTATTTCATTGTCAAATACCTGTGAAGTCACAATAAAATTGTTTCCTAAAATAACATCGATTTCTTATAAATAATGCTGTTATACACAAAATAACGTATGCTACTCGTTTATTTGCTTTATTACATTCGTACAAATTTGAAAACTCGTTTTGAACGTCGCTAGTTTTCTAAACATGTATTCACACAATAAAGCTTAACATTATAAAATAGTTGTATATTATATTATTATAAAACAATTTTAGAAAAAATCGTCGTATGCAACAGGGTTAAGGTAAGCTGTCTACTGAAAGAAAAATCTACAATTTGGGTATATTTTTTCCTAATTCATTTGACTATTTATGCTTTTAGAGATCAAATAATTTTAATTTTTTTTCAATTTGTTTATAAATAATTGGCAAAAATGTAGGTTTTTACTTTACACATCATAACTCTTGAACAAATCGACATATTTTAATAATTCATTTTGAAAATTAATCACAATTGAATATTCTATTTAATTAACTAGACTAAATAAAGATAACTGTGACAAATAATGAGCCAAGGCTTGATTATTTAAAAAAATGTTTAAACTTTTCAGTTTTATGAACAGAAATGTTCAGAAGAAATTTTTAGTGACAGATTAACAATTGTAGTTGTTTCACTGGAGCAAATCATGGGTTACATGCTTCAAAAAGAATTATATCATTATCATAAGTAGTTTTTTATGTATGATAATTGAAGTGTATGAAAGTGAAAATTCGCATTTCGGGGAAATCCATCTGAAGTTTGCATCTAAATGCATCTGAAGCAATAAGAGCTTCACAGTTGACACTCGATAGAAATTATTGAATCTAAATGCATCTGAAGCAATAAGAGCTTCACAGTTGTTAATTATTGAAAAAATTGAAAGACTGAAGAAATTATTTTATCAAAAACTAAAACGTAGCAAGAAATGGTTTGAATCATTTAAAAGAGAATAAAACAGAGCATGCGGCCCAATAAAAACTGAAAACCCCAAAATATCACGATCTTGGGTAGACAGCAAACTTGAAGAGTGCGTCTTTGATCGCCCTCTGCCTGTGGGGCAGCGCTGCGGAGGGAGAAAGCGCGCGCTCACCGTGAGGCCCGGGTAGAAGCCCAGGCGGATGGGCAGCAGCCAGAGCTGGCGCGGCACCTCGGCCAGCGCCTCGGCCGCCTCCTGCGCCGCGCCCAGCAGCCGCTGCAGACGCGCGCCCGCCGCCTCCAGCAGCGACCCGCCCTCTGCCACACACACACACACACAAAACAGGTGTGCTACTGAAATGGGTAGGAAATTACTCTCCAGTCCTGCATCAAACTGATTGAAGATGGAAACAAACAGAAGTGTTCAGATTATTATGGTATAGGAGAAAAGTAGACGCAGATGCAAACCTCAACGCACGACATTATACATTACAACATACAATATCCGTACATTATACTCCGATTCTTTCAAGGTTACGAGCTGGAAGGAGAAGGCACACTCTCGTTCAATAGGGAGCTTCGTTGTGGCTTAATTTTTTGTTATTGAAGCTCCCCATTGGATGTCAGTGTCCCCCTGTCCCTCCAACTCGTGACCTTAAGGGGCACTACATTTAAATCGGAGTATACGCTATATTCTCTTTACCATATGGCGTAACTAGGAAACGATTCGTTCTAAGCCCTTAAAACTATGTTTTCGTGGGACACAAGATTTGTGGAGACAGGTGAGTCCCTTGGAAATACGAGTTTGGAACGACAGGAGCAGCAGGAAGAGAACAGATATTCCAGTTGTTTTATTAAGCACATTCTACAGAGAACTTTTGATTCTATTACATTTTTGGAGATTTAGTTATTCTGGGAACCACCCCTTCGTAGAGTGGGTGGTTAGACACGAGCAGGCAAAGTGTATCTACGAAAATTAAATTGTCCGAATAGAGACAATAACAACATTCAACGACAGAATTCAAGTGACTTGATTGTCTGTGAAATGTGATCTTGTGATGTATGTCTGGGGACATTCGAAAATGGCGTACGCATAGCAGACCAGTGCGCGTTTTTCTGCTCTAAGAACCAGCCACTGTAACAAAAGGTTCAAGACACGTCATTGGCGCGACGTCGCCCCTGGAATAAGGCAGGCTGCGAACGCCAGAAAGCAGTGGTTAGTAATTCAATCCAGGAGAAATGGCAACCTGATTGGCTCGTTAGAGGTCGTGTATTGAGTGTAGAATCTACTGCTTACGTTATAGTGCCTGGTTTTGTTTAGGAGAGTGGTGAGCTGTGCTTAATTAGGAACGTACACTCGGAACGAAGACTCAGCTGCCAATTCTGTATTTTCTACGGAGTATTGGTTGAACAGTCTTGTAACGGTATAGATTTATCTGGGTTATTGTTAACGAATGCTCAATAAACTGGTGGTTGTTTACATTGATGTACCCATCTCTGTATTCTTCAAAGTTCAATGCTTAGCGATATTAGAATGTTTACTCTACGCAATACGGAACTACGAGTATATAAAACTGTAACTTACAGCTTAGGCGCTGTTCGTTCGAAGTTAGTTCGTAGGGGATGCTCTTTTAATTTTTAAAGTTATGATTTACAAAGTGCGGGAATGTTCGCACGGACCCACCTAGTTTTCTCTGTTCGCCTCGCTTCGTGGTATCTTACAATTTCCCTGTAAGAAAAATGCGACCTACTCTCATATTGATGAGTCATTATGACGAGTCATTTCTACGTCACATTTTTCTTATGGTGAAAACATACTTTCTACACCACTTCCTACTATTCAAATGTCTGTGTTGCGATTTTCCTTTTGCGAGTACTACCTTGTTTTTCGAAAAATAACATCAAAGTTATAAATATTTAAACAAATTATGTAACTTGACTACTATTATATAGATCAATTGATCGTTATTTTTCAACGTAAGCGCCTAAGTGAGTTTTGAAGATGAATATCAAACTTCAATACTAATTGGCTTGACATACCTTGACGTGCGTTCCCTTTCAAGAGCAAAGAACAGTCAATTGTGCTGTTGTAATGAGGCTACTATATTCCTTTCATAATGCAAGCTTTCATCTTTCCTTCTTTGGATTTCTATTGTAACGGAGTTTCAACACGATTGAAAGATCAGATGAATGAGTCGCGCCAAAGGTGGACTAAGGTGGACTAATATTGATACAGTATGAAATTGAATAACCTTCCCACAGTAGAGAGAAGAATAAGGTTCACTAACTACAACTAAAGTAACTTCCAAAATTCTGACAGATATTTTGCAAACTGGCATTAAACTACGTATGAACATGTCCACAGCAATGAATACTTTGAACAAAACATTATGATGCAAACGAACGGAGAGAAGTGCAGGAAAATAATGGAAAAATAAAGGAAAATAACCTCACCTGTTCCCGCCGTCGATGTGGCGGCATCGTCGTCGTCCGCCTCTGCGGCCGCAACCAGCGGATCGGTGTAGTCATTGTCGTCCTGTGCTGCCACTGGCGTTGCGTCGATCTCGCTCGAAGCGCCTATTCCGTTGCCTGCAGGAGAGCTCCCCGCGGAACCGTGCGAAACAATCCGCGGAGCCGCCTCCGCCGATCCTCTGACCTCTTCCTCACGTGGCCGTTCGAAAACGGCATCATCTCCGTTATTTACTCCTTGCAAACTCGCCGACGATGTCTGTATATTTGCCCTCTGACTTTTGGTGACTTTCACCTCTGGCACTTTGTTGGGTTGGGTGCCAGCGGCCGATGCGTTATTCTTCGCGGGTGCGCCTCTCTCGGCTGCAGCGCTTGAGGCCGGTTTCACCCCTAAGGACGCTCTCGTGTGCGTCTATCACGCGTGAAGCCGCCCCGCTGCCCCCCGGCCACCGCCCGCTCGCCCCGCGCGCTTTCCTCCGCAGCCTCCGCCTCCGCCGCCACCGCCACCCCCCCGTTGGCGAAGGGTCGTCGATCGACACCCGGCCTTCGCCGGCGCCTTTCGCGGCGGCCACCGCCCGCGTGGCAGCGACGGAGGCGGCGGGGGCGGTGGCGGAGGGGGCGTGGCCGTTGGGGGTGGCGCTTCCGGGCGGCGAGCGTTGCGCGGCCGCCGACGCCGCCGGCGACGCCGAGAGCAAAAGCGGCAGCAGGAGAAGAGCAAGGGCTGCTGGCGTCGGCCACATGGCGCTCGGGCAGGGGGCTGCGTCCGGAGTGGGAGGGGGCGGGCGCGCGATTAGTCTGCAACAAGACGCGCACGCACATGTGACGAGATTTGCGCAGTGCTGCAATTACAATACAACAACAACAACAGCAACAACAATAATAATAATAATAATAATAATAATAATAATAATAATAATAATAATATTTATTCCCAACTTGTTTTACAGAGATAATGTACATTGTTGTTTCTTGGAATTACTAACCATCGATAACCAGTTGTGTTTTTAACAATATTCTTATTTTTTTTAATTTACATTCTGAGTTTTTGTGAACATACAAAATAAAAAACCTAACCTTAAATCATAAAATAAGTGAAACTTATACGGATGCAATAGGAATATTTCCATAGACAAAATATAAAATTCCAAATAAATTTATATTTAATTTACACAGCAAACAGTTTTAATGCAATATTTCAGTTAACCTTTTGATATGCACAATGTACATTATCTCTGTAAAATAAGTTGGGAATAAATATTATTATTATTATTATTATTATTATTATTATTATTATTATTATATCATTTCATTATGTTTTAAAATCCAAATCTTTATCTTGTGTTTGAAAATATTCAAGGACTTACTATTTTCAGAGTAAAAGGTATTGATTATATATTTGAGGCCCAATGAGCACCTAGGTTCTTGATATAGAGATTTATGAATTGGGCTTTTTAATTTGATTAGTGGTTTTGCTACGTGGACTGTAATTGTGAAATATTCTATCAGTTAAATTATTTCTGCTTTTGACAAAGAATATTTGTGGTACTTTATACACAAAGAGATGTTGTAATGGTAAAATGTTTAGTTGTTTATAAAGAGTAAGTGAAGAATCAGTCTTATTTTTTATGGATAATACGGATAAATTTGTTTTGGGTTGTAACTAGTTTCTTAATATACTTGTGTGTGTGTGTATGTATGTGTGTGTCACTTGATTGTCACCCCACGTGAATTTGTTTAATAAATTAATTCGCATGTTTCGCACAATAAGTGAGAAATTGTTACTATTTAAAACATTTATATATATAATATATATATATATATATATATATATATATATATATATATATATGCGAGAGAACTCTCGCATGGTAAACCTAACCATCGTCCATATTTTTCCATTTCCATATTGACTCGTCGATATCGTCACTTGTTCTATATGTCCCCTTGTAATTAATAACAATAAAATATATCTTTGTCTATACTATTTTTATTTAACGTTGTTGCTGAGCCGAGAGGTACACCCGTGTAATTCAAAAGCGTAGAATATCAAGTAACTAGTTCAGCTTCACATACAGTTGCAGGTTCTACAGGCTCTGAACATCTGGGTAGAATAGAGAAGCGTCGAATCAGCAAAATGTAAAGAGAATATCTCATCTTGTATATTACGATATGAGAAACGTTTCTTTGAGATCATTGACCTCAAATTTTTACATTTTAAGGTTCTAGAAGGCTTCCTTTATGAATTATTTAACAATATAGATTAAGAAATGTTGAAAGGGTTGCGGCTTGCTTTTGATATGAATATTTAGATAGGTTTTTTAAAACAAATCCTTCATAGTTTTGACGTCAAACTGCAATTCGTCACTTCTTCGCAAAATTCTCTTTTTTAGAAACCTCGTTTATAAATATTGGTTGCGTGTGAGATCCGAAAAAGTTACGTACACTACTGAAATAATATGAGACGATGTCACATCGCAGTTTTAAGCAGACACCTAGGGGAAAAGGGCCATCTCGAAAACTACAAAATACGTCAAGTCTAGATGAGAACAAGGGGCGAAATATTTTCGTGAAATAAGGGGAGTGGGGCACTGACGACAGAAAGCAGAATGTCGTGTGTCTGTGTTCTCTCAGGTGAAGCGCGCGCCGCGTCATTCTGTGGGAGACGACGCGACAAAACTCTGCCACCGCCGCCACCGCCGCCACCGCCGCCACCGCCGCCGCCGCCGCCGCCGCCGCCGCCCCACCCGCTCGCGCGCCGCAAGTGGGCCAAGGTTCGTTCGCAGAGACCGTGCCTCGCAGCTCCGCAACCGCCTTGCCTCCCGGAGGACCCCACTCCGCTGGTCCCCTCAAAACATGCACTTGACCTGCGCGGACTTCCAGCCTTAAAGAAAGCAGTAGAGATATTTCCGGATTGTTGTCCTTGTTCCCAAATTAGTGTTTTTTCAATCGAACTTATCCATTGAAGCAGGAAGCGTTGTAAGCAAATGTTTATAATCATGAGGTAAGTGGAAAATCGATGAATAAACCAAATGCCTCAATCAAGGAGACGAGCCGTATTTCTCAAGAGATCATTTCTTCATCTTATTACGATTACGAAAAGTTACGAAGGTAGAAGCAGTTACCAAGATACGTATGAGTACTTTCCAGACGACGTCCCTTGTCATTATGCAATTTTGAGTTACTGATGGAAGTCATCAAATGTAATAAAATACAAAATTATGATAAGATGACGGTACCAAGATGTTAACTTAAACGAATTTTGCATTTTAGAAATACAGTGAACTTTTTCTTCGAAACATTCCCATTCCAACATCATCAGTTATCACTCAAAATTATAAATAAAGAATATATGTATATGTATATTGCGATTCGCTTAAATTTCTCTCTTACTCGTAATCATAATTTATTTAAAAATACTATTTATTTTCCCTCGCCCTGGCTTAACTCGGTATTTATGTCTATTATTTCATTTATTCCTTACTTCCATTAGTTTCAGAATGGAATAGCGCTTGGGTCATAGAAAAAATTACAGATGTATATTTACAGACTTGCCCATACGGGATTTGAAACATGAAAATTTAGATAGGGAACTTCTTTTATAGAATACGAACTACTAAAAATAAAGAAAACAAGTTCATATTTCCGGAAACTTTTCTAATTTTATTTCAGTCGTTTTCACATTCCGCAGCTCCGCTGTAGTCGCTACGAATAAACAATACAAACATCTCAATATCATAACAGGAAAAGTCATAACATTCATACAATATTTACCATCACATTCACATCATTCCCATCACTTGTTATGACCACGCTACCTTTCGATTCTCTCTTATAAATTATTCTTGAATCTAAATATGTCTCGACTTGATTCTTTTTACATAAATTAATTTTAAAAATTTATACACTTTCCTTTGGTTTCTTCAGCATACTTGACCTATGGTAATCACTTTCCATCTTCATTGCACTACCTTTGTTATTGGAACCCGTTCCGATTACCATTTTCAGTCCGATTTGTAATTATTGTCTCTTAAAAATCCGTCGCACAATTAACTAATAACTCACGTACTTGCTTACAATGTCCCGATTCCTCATCCAACAGATAATTATCATTACTACGAATTGTTATGCAACACGAACTGCGTTGCCGGCTCAACATCCGTACTCTCTTACGGCTAAGCACCTTCTGTACTCTCTTACAGCAAGTCATAATGTCCGCCTTTCAATTGTCTTCTTCCCGGACGATAGCCTCCTAATTCTGTATCTTCTTGCTCACCACTGCCATTGTCTCATATGCACGTTCCTTCCAACCAGCTATTACTCCGTCCACATAAACGTTCTTTATTCCTTGACATCCGCCCTTGCTTTCCATTTATTATTTATATTGTAAATTACAAAAATTTCTCACGTGTCCGAAAATAAACTTAAACACTTTTTTCACGGTTTTCATAAGCCTACTCTTATTCTTTATGTATATTTTAGTTCTAGCTTCTATCTTGATTTCCTTTGTTGCTTTTCCATATGTTTCCAATAAACTTTTTACACAACCCAGGATAATCCATCACAATGTATTTGTAAATAAAAACGCCAAGCCTTTCCTTGCTTATAACAGCACTTTGTAATATCTCGTTCTTGAAACCCGCTATTTGCACAATAAAGTCACAGTCGATGGAGAGCATTGCTAGAGCTGATAATGTGTCTTCTACGATTGAGCTCCCATTTCGCAGGAGAGATTAATCTTTTTAGAGTACTTAAATAGCTTTATATCTCATACGTCATGTACCTGCCAATTTGCAGATGCAATGATTGTAAACTGAGACGGGCATGGATTGGGAGAGTTGCGTGCTTCTTTGCTCCATGGAGGCTGCGTTCGCGTCACGGCCGAAGGGAAGGCGCTAGGCCGATGCTGCCTGCACTCAGTGGATGCCATTGAGACACGTCTTGCGATGTGCCACAGCTCTCTACTCACAGCCAATGGTTGGACGCCGTCAATGCTTTAAGATAGCAAGGCTCCCAAATAGCAACGCGGATCCACAGTAAACGCTTAGATTGTTCTCTCAAATGTCATGCTCAGTCAACGATTGACAATTTTGAAGCGATTATAAGTCTGGAGAGTAATTATAAATTATACAGATTTCCTTACGAATAATTTAGCAGCATTTTTTGGGGAAGGGGACATTGTAAATCGGACATGTTAAAACTGTCAATAACCACCAATGACTGCTACCATGCTCGTTATTTATTCACGAAATAATACTAAAAAATATGTAGGACGAATTTATTTCAATATTCATTGTCTCCTAGTAAAGAATCCTAGTTACATATTTATATTCATACATTAACTGCTGTACTATTGCATCTTTGTTATTGCAAATAAAATTAAAATAAATCCGCTTAGTTTCACTTTAAAAAACACGACCACTGTTTTGTAACTAACGCATAGTTGAAAAATTAAACATTAAATTAATTAATTTATAGAACCAGTACGCTGAAATTCTCGAAACTTTGCTAAATGAAACGTTCCTTAGATGTATACCAGGAGAACCATCTCCGCATGTCACAATAGAAGAAAACAAAAAATCTTACCTGTACTACTCGAAGCACAAAATCGAGCTCAATAGACCGGAAAGCTCCCGCGACAAAACAAGGATCAACAACTGGAGACGAATGTTTGGTGTTTTCCCCTCTGTCCGAGAGCGAACGTTCTGCGCCAAATCGCGCCTGGAACTGCCTAAACCATCACTTTCTCCGCCGGAGCCGCGATCTGAGCTGCGCGAACTCCCCAGAGGGCGGGGGGCGCCACCTGCTGTAGGGGGGCATTTCCCGAAGCGTCGCGGCGCCTTGCGCAACGTAAGGTCGTAAGTTTTGCTCGTAAAGCAAAAAACGAAGGGCCCCTCCCATTATGTCATCGAACAAGGGTTTCCTTCCCTGCGGAGGTTGTATAGCAATAAACGGCGCTGTGTGACTCAAGCGTGCGGTAACGCGGCGCCTCTACGAGCGACTTGCAGTCGCACGCGCAAGAGAGAGAGAGCGCACTTGGAACAATGTGATGACCGATAATGATCTGGGAGCCGGGGAGATTAGTAGCAAACCGGGGATGACCAATCTCATCACTTTTCTTTTCTTGGAACCAAGATGCAATCTGCCACAATCCATTTTGCGAGTCCCAATGGGTTTTTTTTTCGGCGTTCTCCTGCTTTTACCATCTTTACCTGCACCTCCTGCCCACACATCCCTTACCTTCTCAATCCATTTCTCTCTTGTTCATTATATCAGGTGCATTTCTTATCTATCATTTATTTCATCATTTTCAACTCTCATGAGAACAGTTGGGTAAAGATTGAGACGAATGAACGTGAATTGTTAAAATGAATGACCAGATTAACGTATAGTTACCAGAGCTAATTCTATCCGCTCAATCGAGACTTGCACTACTTATAGATGGCCGTAGGCGAAATTTGCTTTCTTCAGAGAGTAGATGTTCAAGTTGCCGGACCCCAGTTTGAAGATCGAATTTGCACATGATTTTGTTAAATATCAGTTAATAAGTAATAAAAAAGTAACTTATGGTATAAGGAATTAAGATTAATTAATAAATATTTACAAACAAAATATTTTTTTCATAAATGAAAAACTTGTTTTCAAAGAGCTAGTTTTCACCAGTGAATAAAATATATGCTATTAAATACCTTGCATCATATCCATTGCCGGAGAGTTAACAGCAGCAAGACATTTTTAATTAAAAGCCTAAAAATTATATTTATTCTCAAAAAGATCACATTTTCCAAATTTAAATGAGATGTTGTTAAGGATACGTTTATAAATTGGCATGCACAATAATTGCTTCATTATTTCTAGTGAAATGAAGCAGATTGATATCAACGATTGACGTCACAGCAGCACTTTGAAAATTAAAATGTTCATTGGTTTGGAATGCGGAAGGAAGTACTGCAACATAACCACCAAGTTTTTTGAATCAATATTATCGAATTGGGAATGTATAACAAATAATTTGAGTCTATCGAATAGGCAGTAGAATAGCACCCTTTGACTAATATTCAATCATTAAGAAAGATTGAAAATACTTATAAGAAAATTATTACAAAACCTAGCATTTATACTGGCTAAAAATATTTTTCAGTGAATTATGGAGATACAAAGCGTTCTGAAACTAATGATTAACGTAGCGGCAATAAATAAAAAGAAAACTTTTGGTGAAATATCAAATTATAAACTCTTACCTATCTGTCGTTGTGGAGAAGAGAAACTTACACCATGCACGTGATATTTGGGGTTTCCCCTACATTTTTTTCCTCTATAGAAACAGAACGCAAAGTCGTTGCTTCTAAAAGAGTGTAACAGTGAAAGATAGTTGTAAGATAATATTTCACTCTTTTCTCCAGTTTTCCGTAATTTCTTCGATCAATATTAGGCGAATGCCGCAGCAGTACCCTAATAAATGGGCCATGGACAGCGCGCAATCCTTCAGCTTCATCTTCCTTTTTCCTTTGTTCTATCCTTACCCCTTACACACACTTACACCAACATGTATTACACTACCACACATGTCGGGAGACCGGTCGGGAGCTTTGACTTGTCCCGCTGGGGCAGAGCCCCGCTGGTGGGAGAAACCCCGTAGTCGACGGTAGGTCGGCGCCGGATCTCGCCATCCAGCAAGGGAAAATGGAAAGATTATTGGAGTCTTGGTTGGCCATTTATCGTATAGAATTTTGTTGTCAAATTGTCATCATTACCATCATATTCCTGAATAAAATCAATTTATCAAATTCAACAGTTTCATTCGTGAATTTTAATTCTTTAATATTATACTGTGAGAAAAAATAATGAAATATACGTAAGAAAGTTGTGAAGTGTTCTAAAGATAAAACAACGCGACGAAGTAAGCGAGACTGTCGGAATTTTCGGAATGACGGATTCTACGTTACTAATTTCGATGGGTGCAGAAATTGAAAGTAAGCTCTGGGTTTGTCAGAGGTGTCTGTTGTTTTGTTAGGTACCCAGGAACTCGAGGAAAATCTCGAAACAATACAACAGCTTCGATTTTGTCTGCAAAATGTGAATGTTAGTTATTCAGTATTTTCTCAACATGCCCATGCCGACTTAATTCTCATACTCATTGGTTACTTTAGCTGTATTTTCTTTTGAATTGAATCTTTTAATTTGAACCTTGCTGTAGCATAACTCTCAACTGCCACAGTGTGGCAGTTGAGAGTTATGCTACAGCAAGGTTCAAATTAAAAGATTCAATTCAAAGAAAATACAGTTTTTGTTAAAATAATTAATTGATATGAAACTTGTACGGGCGCTTTTCTTTTGTTGTTCTTGAGCAGTGTTGTGCAACTTTTTAGAAAATCATTTTGTGTGCTTTTGTTCAGCAGCAGTTTTTTAAAATTAAATTTTGTTTTGCAGTGATTAACCCCCCATTGTACAACGTCTGAAAATTAATTGTTAAAAAGTGAATTACTATTATCAGTGTTTATAATCATTTATGCGCAATTAAAAATGTACAAAAACTGTCAAAATGTGATAGAAAATATTTATTTCAATAAGATACAACAGTCGTGCAGATATACAAGTGACTGAATTGCAATTCATCTGTAGCGAAACGCTTTACCACGTGTTGGTCGTTCCTCTTGCATATTTTCCATTCGTAATACCTATCCAAAACAGGTTCAGATTACTTAACCTCGCCGTTCGGAATTTATAGTTAACTGCACCAAGTGATGGTAAAACTTGTCGTAGGCTCCAGCAGGAAATTCTCCTCGCTTTAGAATATACTAGGTGAAACTTTCATCAACAAACATGCAGCAAATAAAAATATATATCTTATATGTTCATTATTTTTAATAACAAAAATGAAAAATGAGACCTGCACCATTTTAAACATCATTTGGTCTATTCGAAGAAATACTCGTAAAAATTGGAGTCCTTTTTGAGAAAAATATTTCAATTGCTTCAAGAAAAACTTACCGAAAAAATACTCGGATTTTCAAAAACGTGTTTATCTTATTTAGAGATCATTTTTAGAACAGGTTTCATTAAAGAAAATTCTGAAAGATTGCCCCAGTTCTGAAAAAATATAATCAGCATTGTACTTTTGCCATGCTAATGATTTGCAATTTTTAAAATTACAAGGAGTTTACTCAAAATGGGACCTGTGCCATTTTTTGTACTTCGTTTCTCTTAATAGAGCAATGTACTTGGTTCTGTTTGAGAAAAAGGTTTTAAAAAAAGATTGGAGCCGTTTCTGACAAAATCATTGAACAGCAGTTGTCAATATTTTACTCAAAAGTACACGAAAATTACCATATTTTCCAAATGTTTTCCTGTTCTGAATCTTTTTAAATTGCCACTTCCAATCAAACTCATTTATATTTTCATTACTGTATTTGCTAAAATTCGTTTCAAATAGAAATTTCATAACTTGTATGATATTTTTTCGGCAAAACAATTAAAGCTAATTTGAAAATCTTGATTTTTGGTATTTCTATTTCAAAACACGAGTGTATTATACGTTTGTGTTGTAGTTTTCTCTGTTATGTTACCTCATATTCACAAAGAGTATTCGAAAGCCCGATACTTTCAAAGTCTCTATATTTCTTTTTTTGTTTTCGTTGCGCAAATGCAATGTTGCTGAAATACCGCATTTAACTTTTTGTCTGTGTACGGGACAAGGCACAAAAAAGTTACACCTTCGTAGTTATGTAACATTACAATCAAAAAGGAATTGCAGAAATTGATATCAAGGATTTCTACTCATAACTGCATTATAATTTTCGTTACCGCACGTCCAAGACAATTGTATGGTCGGCAATTTTTTCAAAGATACATAATTCTCTCCTGGTTTTTTTTTCTGGTCTGATTTATTGCTTTTAAGAAAGGGAGACATGTCTGGCCGTCCAAACGTCGACGTGTTATGTGATTAAAACTCAATGAAAAGTTTGACATACTGAGCTTGCTTTTCAAGATTCACAAATTCCAAGATCACTTTCATTACAAGTCCTGGTAAATATGAAAATCCCACGAAATAACGCTTCTAAATAAATAACACTTCAAATTTTCAGCTACAAAGAACTAGAAACGTTCATAATTTGCTACACTGGCGGAGATAGTCTAACAACTTTCGAACAATCTATCATCACGATTCACTTGCATGTCTGTAACGGCATCTTTGCAATTAGAGGAGTAAAAAAACACTTGTTATCATCACACTCCCACCATAATTAAAATGTTAAAAAACAACATTCAGAAACTCACACATTTCGCCACTTACACCACGCGCATCACACGCCGCATTTCGACCTCAGCGGCACCATCAATCTGCAGCCAGACGTGGCTGAGGCGTCCGGCGTCCGGGGTGGCGAGAGGCGACCGACCGACCGACCGCGTGGCGCGCGCTCGGAGGCTGCGGCGGTGACAGGGGCGGCGGCGGCGGCGTTCGGCTCTCGTCGCGAACTGACCTCAAGTAGGCCGCGCGCCGCCCGCCAGCCAGAGAAAGTCTTCCTTTCTCCCGACCGCCCTCCGTCCCGCACACTGGGTGCAACGGCGCCGAAAAGCGAGCGAAGAAACGAGTCAAAGAACGTTGCAAGTTAGGTGCAGTGCCGGTGCTAGACGATTTTGGGGACGGGGCAATGCTGATACGTAGCCCCCGCCTCCGAAAAATATTTAAAATGTGAAACTTGTATCAAGAAACTATAAGAGCTATTTGGTTGTTTTTTTTTTCCAACAAATAACAAAAATTATGTTTAAGGTAGAAAAAGATTTTGGAAATATATTTTAAATAGTAGTTTCAAATAAAAGTATTTACTGATTAAACAATAAAATGTCCACGCTGAGTTTAAAACACTAAACAAATTGTTATGCTTAGTGTTTAATAAAAATCACTTTTAATTACATGAAATAATAAATATGAATTTCACTAGAGCCTATATCAATGTTCGCGTCATTTGATTCATTTAATAGTTCTACCATATAAGTAATAACCATAATTAACTATTTGAGGTAAAAATTAAATTGTAAATTTTATGAAATATCAGACCACTGCATCGCGATTTATAAAGTTCCCATTACAATGTTCTCGAGTTCTAATTTCTTTTTCAATTTTTTACTAATTTTTTTCCATCAGTCCCATCATCGGTCCCCTTGAGTTGCCCGGCCACCCATGCCTAGCGCCAGCACTGGTTAGATGTAAAATCTTCTACCTAAAAAGTCCTACGTTTTAGAAGAAAAGGCATAATTAAGAAAGCTTTACGAGGTGGAACTGTTAGGTGATTAGTTCATAGTGTGCAATTGCAAGTGTTCTCCGTACATAAAATGATGATATGCTATACATCAAAGGCAATATAGAAAAGAAAAATTACACTTGCTTTAATCGAGAAGAAAATTGCAAATATATTTGCATTCATTTTGTATAAAAAACAAAAACATTGCTACAAATGAACAAAGCAAGCATTTTTGGCACATTTTGATGTTGAACGTAATGATTTATTTGTGCAATTAATGAATGTATGCAATGACTGACCCTTGTATAAATGATATATGCAATTTTAAGTTCTTCATGGGTTGAGAGCTTCCTTCAGATTCGCAATCAGCTTTGTGCGCGCTTTTGTGGTGATTCTCCGCACTGCGCGCTTCCACCGCCGACGCCGTCGCTTTGCCTCAGTGGGGGCGACACTCCCACTCCCCCGCACGGTCGCCGACCCGCGGAGCGAAACGACCGCCCTCCCTCCCACGGCTCCTGCATTCTTACGCGACAGACGCACCTACGCCCTCTACTCCCATAGCTCTCTCTAATAGGATATATATATATATATATATATATATATATATATATATATATATATGTGTGTGTGTGTGTGTGTGTGTGTGTGTGTGTGTGTGTGTGTGTGTGTGTGTGTGTAAAGGGGGAATTAAAAAACAATCAATCTCACGGGAGCACAATCAGAAAAAAATATTGTGCTTCCTCCAGTTGGATTGATAATTTTTTTATTTCCCTACATTATTCTATTAAAAATAGATGATTTATTCTACTATTAGACCGAAATACCTCAAATTTACATTAAAGTTATTAAATGAAATGTGTTAAGAAGGATTATTTTGATAGGATAAATGATGATGTAAAAATAAATACTTTCATTGAAGTTAATAAAATTAAACTATTACTTAAATACTCAAAATTTCCCTTGCATCGTACACGTTTTCTGAAAAAATCAATTTAATTGACTTTAGTTCCTAAATAAAGGTTAATTGCCAATTGAATCAAACTTCATTATACTTACTTTCCATGACGAAAACGTGAGCGAAATAATAGCTTCTAATTCTCCACGCTGAGAAATTCATTACATAAATTTTCACCACTTCCAGAAGCATGTCGGTTTTTTAACGTTGTTATTTGTGTTACGCACGACTCGCGACATTTCAACATCCAGAAAACAAAAAATCGAAGGTGTTAACCTGGGATCATTATCTCCGACGTGACTAATGATCTTCTAATATTGAACAGTTTAGTGACAGTTTGATCGTTTCTGAACAATTTTAATGCCAATTAGTCAAATTCGAATAATGTTCTTAGCATGCGAATAATATTCTTCATCGCAAAACTAGTTTATATTTTTGTAAACTATTTATTTCAGTTTTGATGATTTTTTCGCGGTAGAAAAGCATTTAAGCTATTAATAATGTCAAAGTATTTTTACTTTCAACATTTCTTAATAATAGTACTAAGTTTGCGAATAAATTGATCACTAATATTTTTTTTGAAAAATAGTGGTATCTAATATTAATCGACTGTGTATAATCAATACATGGCTTTCAATTCAAAATAATTATGTTGTACAACCGTTTACAATTCAAATATAAAATTACGCCCTTAATAAAAAATATTTGTTTTTTCAACTGAGCAATGGAGATAAATATTTGCTTAAAAATTCTCTGAAGAACCGATTGAGACGTCCAATGAGTTACAGTGTGTGTGTGTGGTGCCTCGTCTGAACTTGTCGACACCCGGTCTTGCAGCATTTGAATGGCATGTCTCGGGTCCACGCCCTGGAATTACAGAGGTGAAGATGCTGTTAAAGGATAGTCCCCCGTCAGGAAACAAATAGGCGTACGCCGTACGATGAAAAACATTTTTAACGTCGCCAATGACTATATATTTCATTCAATCGATTTGGAAGATTAAAGTACATCAGCTCGTCCATCGTCCCCATTAAACTTTACAGCAGCTGCACACAACCCGCGACCCACCGGTGTATTGCTTTCTGAGGCCCACATTTCAAACGCAGATGACTATATAATCAGACATCTGGAAGTAACAGCTGATCGTTTCACTTTCACATTTCTTCAAAGAACGATGGAAAAAGTCGAATGCCTGAGATCTGCCTGAACACTGCCAGCACTCCCAAAAATTCAAATATGTTAATCTTCGGAATGGCGCAATAGAGATCTTACTTGCGACGTATTTACTAAGTTTCAACTCAAAAGCTGATCTGTCGGAATATCCACGTCACATCATATATCCTAGACATACCAAACCATACACGGCCGACTTCCACCATGCACTCATTCATCTATTCATTCGTCCATATATACTACATACAAGTAGTTATATATACATATGCATACATACACATAAATAATACAGACAGGTACATCCCGTTTTTCGGATTCAATTGCTTTATCTCGTCCTCTGCATCAATTTTTATCAGTCACATGAGCCTACAACCCCTGTTAACATGCAATCCTGCAGGTTTGTTAAGTGCACTTGTACATACCCGTATGTTAAGAAATTTAACAACCATCGATTCATCACAAGTCAATTGTTTGTTAAGAAAAAACTTGGCGATGTGCAAAACAAATCAAATTCAAACAATTTAGAAGAATTCACATTGGTTTGCAGAATGATTATTCTTAATTGTAATATTAATAGTACAATTAGAAAAATGTATATTAGGCAAAGTAACCTCATTTACCTCACATTACACCAAATGAAACTACTCCGGTAATCATACTTCCTGACGATGTGAAGGTGTCGCCAATGGAAGTCAACACGCCAATTTCCTAACCAAACGTCATTTCTTCTTAGGTCCAGGAGAATTATTTGCATCCATCTTTCTCGAATCATGATATATGAATATTGTTTGTATAGATATATTGCAAACAGCACCCCACAATATCGTACTAACGTGTCACAGCAACAGAATTCATGTGTTTACGCATTCATTCGCAGTAATGTCGTAAATTTACGCATAATTCGTGAGACTTTATGGTGACCGATAAAATGTTGAACATACCACGATATGTTACAGTGCTATGAGTGCCTCGATTTTTAACTTTTGGCCCCGGCAGTAATAATACTCCTAACATTTCTAGGTATGTCAATAGCTATAACCGCCTTTGAAGCAACACTACAGACCTTTGCCCTTGGCGTGTGTACAAAATTACTGCTCACAGTAGCCTTAAACATGAATTTTACGACCGAAATTCGAGATAATATTGTTGGTGATTGTAATACTTTTCCTTCCTATACCATAATTAAAGTACATGTATTATATATGTTTAAATAATTTTCGAAATTCTTTTAGGGTGGATGACGTTCTCATATTCTCATCTTGTCTTCAAATTAACGTGTTACCAACAGTGTTAAATATTTCATTCAAATAGTTCTTTAAACTCCCGAGTGAAATATGCGATGTCTCTCATAACAATTAAACGATGAAGCAGCATTTGGAGTTAATAACCACTTCGTGACCTAAACTCAGTGACATTGTTTATGTTTCGGATTGATGGAGAAGAAACGTTTTTGTCTGAGAATGATTTGGAAGATGGAGAAATGTTTTCAATTGTACATTAAGTGTACTAAGTCTTGATAGGAATACAGTTACAAATGCCAAGATTGTTCCTAAAGCTTTCGTATCTATTGTATCAAATAAAATCTTTTTGTGGGTTTCATAGATTTTAAAATAATTAAATATTTCAAAGCTACAATGACGTCATAAGTATTAGCGTTTTCCATCAAAGAAGAGTTACAACACCCAAAACATTAAATTGGGCACAAAAATATCGCCTGTATTTCATTCCCATATTTATATTGATAGGTGAGAGGTACCTGCCAATGTGATACTCGGAGGACTTGTTGTCATACGCTATGTCTGCTGCTAATCACAATTTGGTGAGAGTGTTGTCGTACTTACATTGCACACTATCTTCTCTGCCTTGGTTTTATTGTCGAAATGATATTATCTGTGGGAGACCACTTGCTGCTTAAATGTTCCAGTTAACAAGCACGTCAGGTAGTGCCATTGCCTCCCCCTGTCTCTTGGTTTGATTCAGTTCAGCCAGTCATCCTGTTTTGTCCAGTAGCCTCTTTCAAAAGTTATGAACCAGACAATTGTATTGTCAAGAACGCGGTTTCTTTTTGTTACTTCTACGGACCGAGGTGGCTCGGGCATCAACTGGTGACACTGCAGGGCCTCTTACCGAGAAGACTTAGGGTTCGAGTCCCAACGGTGAGAGGATTTTCGACCGTAGCTTCATAGCTTAAGTCGAATTCAGCCGCTGCCTGGTGGAGAATTCTACCGGCAGAATGTTCTAATCGATAGTTTTCCGCGTTTCTTCTGGTCAATTCCAGCCAAATCCTAGAGCACTACCCTGATAAACGAGACACGGACGGCACGATATTTGCTTCCACTTCCTAGTTATATTCTCACCTTTAACTTACACACACTTTTACTTACACGCACAACAGTAACACACATCTCGAGAGACCAGAGCTTGTCCCCGTTGGAGGGTGGCACCTGTGTGGGGAAAACTCCGCAAGGTGACGTAGAATTCGCTCCGGATTCTGCCATCCATCGAAGGGAGAACACCGCCACCTCTCGTGTTAAAAATGTCCTACACTTACGGAGCTAATAACTACAACCGTTGACGCTCCCGAACACAAAGTAATTAACCAATCATTTGTTTCTTGCCTGTACTTCTATATTCTGTACTAATGTGTCAGAATATATGTTACAATATTGTATGGCTTAAAGTAGAAGGGTCGAAAATGATTGATTTTTGTCTATGATCATGAGATGTCAATGTTCATAGAACGAAGTTATACATGACCCATTGGCCCCTGACTGGTACGCAACTCATCATGCACTGGTGTTTGTCAATTCACATTGTGACCATGCACTATACTACTACACATGCCGGGAGATCGGTCGTGGGCTTAGAGCTTGTCCCGGCTGGGGCGGTGCTCCACTGGTGGGAGATACCTGGTTAGGGAAAACACCGCTAGTCAACGGTAGGTCGACACCGGATCTCTCCATCCAGTGAGGGAAGATCATCGCCACGTCACGATGAAAAACATGCACTACACTTACGGTACTAACGACCTCATTAGTTGACGCGCCTGGAAGTATTAATAATCAATCACATTGTGATGGATTTTGTTGAGAAACGTGATACCGTCGACCCGTGACACCTTGATCTTGATGGATTCCTCAACAATGAGGGGCATATATCACATGAGCGGTTTCGTTGTATGAAATTTTGCGCCGTATATTATTTGACAAAAAGGGATCATTTACGACCCCTCTTCACGCTGTAGAAGTTTACAACATTTATTCAGAGACACTCCGTATGAAGAGGGAAGAGGGTGAAGTTTCAACGCGATAATCTCTGAAAGTACGTGCCCTATGTAACTTTTGTGATTGCTTTTATGAAGGTTTGAAATATTATAGGCTATGATATACAGCCGTAAACATTAATATATTTACAAAATAATTACTTTTCTGAACTTTTTTCTTCTAACAATGCGACATATACTCACAAGTGCAACAATGCAGTAGTTTATCTGTGCGACACATATTGTATCAATGACCGAGATCTTCATTGAGTTCATTAAAGCACAAAATTGCGGAGTATAATGGGACATTCTTGTATGTGTACATGTGTTGTCCGTGAGTTGTTTGTAAACAGTCCATATAGGTTCTGTTTGAGCATGTATTATCCATGTATGCAATGTGTTGGGTTTATAACTTCATGGAATTTGGAATTACACAATCTCCTGCATTGGCGTGTAAAATTGCATTACATGGTATAATTTCTACATAATTTCTTTTCTTCTAAAATATGGCTTGAGAGTTTTAAAGTAAAATTATACATTCTGTTCTTATTTTATTCTCTTCTTTTCTGTAGAAATTTGGCGTGAAGATAAACATTTGTGGAATATATTTGAAAGTGTGTAAAAACAATATGGAAAATGTGCTATAAAAACATTGCATAACATTGAAGAAGGGATGACTGGAAAGTCCAAGTGAGCTGAAACTATTCGGCATTTAGTTGAAATCTTTTACTTTACTGCTGACTGTTTGTCAAAATAATTTTAATCTCTTCTGAGCTGAAATTCTTACAATTTTTCTTTGAATGTGGTCATTAGTCCCGGCAAGTTGTCTCTGATCTATTAGTATAATCAAATAATATTTACCTTTATGATATTCTAACTAGAATTTGACATCTTATCGATAATAAGTTTTTGACATTTATACGAACATTGCATTAGAACAAAACTGAAATTATAAGTAAGCATGTAAGTTAGAAATTATAATGTTCTACCCTCTTATATAATTGAAGCCTTTTTTTCCTGACCCACATTGCTTTGAACCAGTACATTATATAATTACGTAGATGTTTAAAAGTAACAGATTTGATCAATACATAATATTTCTAAAATTTCAAAGATGATTATCATCAAAGATGATTATGTTGAAAAAATGAAAATATTTTTCAAGGAAAAAAATATATAGGGTAAAACTAATATGAAACACGCAAATTTAAAATATTGGGGCAATATTGTAAAAAAAATAGTATAATAAAATAACTTTCAATAATTAAGAACTACATCATATTCATCTATAAAAGACAACTTAACTGTATCTGTAAAAATCTAACAACTGCTGCTGTGTTTCTTTCAAATTTGACACAAATAACTTTCAGCGACCAAGAATAAAATATTCCTTAGTTGCGATTTAAGATGTGGTTTTACAACATTTAGTTATTGCTTTGTTATTGAATATTCACATGCGTTAGCTTGTGAGTTTTTTGGTAGAAGGTTAAGAAATACAAAATTAGTTTCAGAGTTGAAGAATTGAAGGAGTACCAAAATGTTGGTAATTCATCATATGAAAAATAAATGAAATTGATTTTCAGTCTTGCATTCAGGGCTTGGCGTTGCCTGGTAGCGCGTGGCAGGGCAGAGCGGGACCGAGCGGTGCGTGAAGAGACGGGCGGAGCGAGAGGGACGGAGCGAGTAGGCTTAACGGAAAGAGAGCAAGGAGGAGACAGGTACAGAAGAAGCGAATGGATCTTAGTGAAAAGGAGAGGGAAGAATGGAAGGAGACACCAGAACGAAACTAGAGATGCTACGGAGTATAGCACAGACTTTCTCATAATAAACATTTTCTAATTTCCTTGGTGTGGTCAGGCTTGAAGGTCTTGCTCCATTCTCTGGACAGCTGCCATCTATCGTCGCCCAAAGTTAGTTTTTGACATTTTCTTAACTTTTCGGTTTCCTAATAGTACTCGTAGAACAGAAATATTATTTCAAGAATATTAAAGAAGAGTAAAACCTCGTCCTAAATAGAAATGTTCATTGATATTGAACCATTTTGAAGAAAAGGCGATTTAGCATTACTGTAAATGCGAAATTTGAAGATCTTTTTCACAGAATCTGTTGAGTTTTCGAAAAACTTCATTTGAAGTCATTTGAAGCACTTCCACTCACAAATGCACCTATGAATACAAGTCTATGGAAATGTACGTATTATCCGCGTGAGACGTATTAAAAAAATCTGTGTAATTTTTGAAAAAATAAAAGATGAACTATACTATTGAGAAAATTTTGAAAATGCCTGGGGGGCTTCATGTAAAGTACCTCCAAATTTTAAAGAATGTTTTTCAAGTTTTCAAAGCTTCAACTATAGGCAGATCGTCATGGGTTTCTTCATTTTGGAAAAAATACTACCCATAGTTTAGGTGCTAGTACTGTTCACAGATGGACGGCCAGACAGACGGACGGACGGACGGATGGATGGACGTTTTGAAAAAAAATAGATTTTCGGTATCAGGGGACCCCAAAAGGTGTATTTCCTTTGAAATCTCGAAATAGATTTTCCGCAGCATTACATAACTTTCTCTATACAACGTGTATTACTCCGTATACACGTACGTATACGAGAAAGTAAAAGCCGATCGAGTGGGAGGAAACTGATATAGCGGAACTAGAGGATGGCGCGCGATGTGCAGGAGGAACAGGTAGAGAAGGCGGAAGGGGCTTGATGCGTGGGAAGAAAGGCAATGGCAGGCCGGAAGGGCGTGCGGAGGAAAAAGGGGTAGCGTGCGGGCGGACGAGGGCTTAATGATTGTGATAAATCTGAATCCGGGCAACGCCGGGTAATCATCTTAAACTCAAGTGAGTCGTTCTTCTACAAAATCGTTTGAATTCTGTCATATTGTATTTGATGTCCTTCTGACATAGTCCTCGATGGCTTCATATACGCATTACATTATGAAATAATAATAATAATTTTCTTTCATTTTCTACATTTTCAGTTCATTTCTAAATTTGTATGCCTAATGTTGAATCAGATCTTACGTAGAGATTCTTTGCCTAAAATCAATAATAAAGTTTATTCACAAAACTCTCTTAAAGATTCAGATAAAATTATATTTTCTTTACCTTTCGTTCCGATTATAAACAATCAAATAAAGAGAAAGAAGAAGAAATTTTTATAATAATTTTCCTAATGTGCTCTTGGTTAACTCTTGGTTAAATATTATTAATAAGTCCAATGTAATTCGTCGCCTCAAAGATCCGATTCCTAAACTCATGACACTTAATACTGTATATTCGATAAAATGTTCTGATAGTGAACTATTGTAGCGTCACGTTGGCGGCCGTGGGTGGGCGGAGGAGCGGAAGTATCGCATATCTGCGGGCTGAATAGCCTTGGCGCCCCGGCGTTGGGATATATTTAGACCAAGTGGACGCCAGCTTGACCTGGAAGGTCACTTGGTAGACGCGAGCCTCCCTCCTACACCAAGGACGGTCACGTGACGGCTACGCTCTAGGTATAAAATCGAGCCGACGAGCTCACACGTTTTTTTTTTCTGGAAACCTCGCGCGATGAGCAAAACTTTACGCCCAGGCAGAAAGGTGTCTTGCCTCTTGCACGGGTGACGAGGTCACGGTAGTGGCGCGGGAGAAGCGTCAGTGGAGGCGGGGCCTCCCTAGCTATGTGGGGTATCTACAGGAAAATGCTCACTAGTGTGTAGTTTTGGAGCAGAATTTAGTTATTGTAGTACATACATATAAATACACTTGTACATACTTGTAAATGCCTGTGTGTTTTTCTCCATGACGCCACACTATCATGCATTGGACAAACACGTAGGAGGTTATGAAATGGGATGAAAGAACATCAATATAACGTCAAATTACCATTTGTGAAACAAAATTCTCTGACTGCCCACAGAATAAATCTGGGACATAAAATAGATTTTCGCAATCCACAAAGTTTAGCGGTAGATCCAAACTGGAGTTCGAGTCTAGTTCTCGAATCATTGTACATTAAAATGAATTTTTCTATGAATTCTAATTTGGAATGTAACAGTTTTGCCAAAAGTTATGTTTCCATACAATACAACTCATTTTAAGGAAATTAAATAATTCAAGCTAGTATTTGTCACTCTGTGTCAGATATCCATGTTCCTCCCTCACAACATATAAACCTTATTACTACCTCTTCATGTTCCTTATTTCCTCAGAAGTCGATCTGCTATGCTTTCTAAGAAAGCTGTCCCCAGCCTTCCCCCTTCCTCCTCCCCCATCAATCCTTGCTCCTCCTAGTAATCAGCAAACGCAGGAACATTCTTGTCACTACTCTCTCCGTAGCAAGAGCAGTCATAGTCAACAGTAGTAAAGCTCATTTGTATATTGTGTGTAATTTTCTTCTTCCACAACTATCATGTGAGTATGATTTTTCTTTATCTGTCATTTCCCTTCCTTCTCTTAATTAAGAATTTATAATATAATTTAGAAGTAGGACGTCTAAAAAGTGTTTAATTTCTAGACTTAACAAATTGGTTTTGCTTTGACAGTCATAATTGTTGTTTGATTTTTATATCTAATTTTTTCAACATGTTCTCAAGAAAAATGACAATTTATAATGTTTATTGAATTCTAAATTCTTCGTATGTATTTATCATTTATTTTTATTTTTAATGTTTTAATTTTATCTATTTATATTAATTTTTTAAGATTTATTTTATTGTATTTTATATTAATTCGTTAATTTCTTATTTTAGTTGACATAATGTTTTAAGGTATGATGGAGGCACAACTTGACCTCCGAAACGTTGTCACGCTGTTTTTGAATTTGCAACATCATGTTTCGTTAGAAACACATGTTCGTGAGACCTGAAAGAAGACGCAGTATTAGGCTTGCAAGTGTCGCTTTGAATGATAGTAATTTAAATGGCTGAGGCGCAATTGATAATTGTATAAAAATCGTTACAAAATTGTTGGTTTCAATAGCTTGTACTTCTTTCCAGTATTTTCAGTTTCCAAAAACAATACCAAATGTTATTGCCCCTCTTCATAACTCGTGAATTTTAGTCTGCAGCAAAACTAAGTTTATAATTCACATAAAGAAATCCGGTAGCAGTGACCGTCAATCCCCGTAGTTCTGTTTTAACTTGGATGACACACGGGATCCATAAAAGAGAGGAGGTCGGTCGGCTGCAGGAGGTTGTTTAACGGCGCGCGCTCTAGGAGCGTACGGAGAAACCTTTTGGAAGCACGTAGTTGACGCACTTCCCACGTGAACTATCATACTTTCCTGTGAATTTGAATCATTGAACCCTAGAGGTTTCAACTCGGGTCCGAATTTCAAAGAGGTGATGAGAAAGAGGACTGCGACATTCTTTCGTAGTGTACAGCACTCCTATATAAAGTAGGAAACATTTGTAACCAAGAATTAATCTTTATCCTTACCGAAGGTAACATGAATCGATATGCAACCTGAAAGAAGGATGTGTCAGTATGTTACTTTAATAATTTAGTGTTTTTTGAGTATATTCTGCAACAAAAAACTCTCGAAAACAGATTTTCTTAAAACTGAAGAACACTAACAACAGATAAGAAAAAAACTTCATTTAGCTTCGAAAGAAACTATGGGTACGCAGCAACAAAATAAGAAGACAATATTACTGCAGTGAGGATATTTTTAAAATTGGAATGGAAAATAAGTCTTATTAAATGGTTAAATATCAAGAAAATACAAGTTGAAAGAGATTGATTGATTTGATTTATTTAGTCGATCATACTATGGTTATTAGCGATACTTTTAAATTACACAGTCAGTACAAAATAACACAGAAACTCAGAATTATACATATAAGGTTAAATACTATTATAAACTTCAATTTCCCTTATAAAGCTAATGAATTTAGTGCACTGTTCTTTGTTATTGAGGTCTTTAGGAGAACTTAAATTGTACTTCTTTCTTGAACTTTCATATTTAGGGCATGCAAACAAATGTTCTACTGAAAGAGAAATCTTGCATGAATTGCAGTTATCAGAATCAGTCCTGTTCAGTAAGTGGCTGTGAGAAAAGTTTGTGTGTCCTATTCTACATCTTGTCAAGACAACCTGATCGTTTCTGCAGAAGCTGACCGTTGGGTTATCATGTTCAAACCTTCTAACTGATCTTAATTTGCTCCCCTGTAAGTTGTTCCATTCATTAGTGTCAAGATCAGCTAATTTGTTCTTGACTCTCTTGAGATATTCTTGATCACTTCAAGATCACTTGTTATTTGCACTTCACTACTCACTATCGATTCACGAACATAAATTGCCCACCCGACGATCTTTTTTGTATAACACTTAAAACCTTTGATATGCTTACAATAGTTAGTTTTGAAATTAAATTCTTGTATACAGAAAATATCAAAGTTTTTCTCATTTTGAAGTTTCTGGAAGAACTCGTATCGTGTCAGGAAGCCATTCACGTTCCATTGCAGAATTTTGATTTTCATTCTGCTTCTTCACTTGATGAACATTCGTTCTCCGAGGATGCTCTTGAGGAATCAGAAACTACTGGATCCTTCAACCTTTTCATGATTCTCGTGAAACGAGACTTCATACCTCTGTCCTCTAGCAATGGATACATAGCTCATGCTACATACATTGCTTAGGCAATGCAATCAACTTATCCGTTTCCTTAGTATAGTTAAGGGATACTTGTAGAGCATTACTAGTTCCGTACGTCTCTTCCAAAAAATCTTTGAGTTGTTCATAATTAAGAACATTGGAGGTTACTTCTAATATTTCTTTAACTGGAGCTAACTGTTCACTAATGTTCTTTTTCTCACTTTTGTTTTCAGAGTTGTTTTCACGGTTGATCTTCTTTTTCTTCTTTTTTGCAGGTTTAGCAAACTCATGTGTTCTTTCTACCGAACTATTCAGGGTTAGTTCAGATGTTTTATTGCTAGATGTACTTGTAATCTGCGACAGTGTTCTTTTAGTTGTCTTTCCAGTCTCAATTGGGGGAAATTCTTCATCAAAAGTAGAATTATCGTTGTGTTTGTTCTCAATGTCACGTTTGTTGCTTGTTCAAAAAAATTTTTTTTTTATTAATTGTCATTCTTCCTTGCATTGATAACATTTAATATTGCCATAAGATATATAAATCCAATTTCTCTCCTTTATACTCAACTGCTATAGAATCAGGTAATTTGTTTAGTGAGTCTTCCGGTACATACATTTGCCTACGAAAGCTTAAAATATGTGTGAATTCTTCTTTTCCGAAACCCGCTCGAAGGAATGACACTTGTGAACTTCGCACTATGTTCAATTTATCAAGTTCTTCTTCAATTATAGCATTAGGGATCATTGGATATACATTTGAAAGAACTACTCGCCACTGCTTACTAACAAATGGTCGCATATTTTGATCACTGCCATCAATATTAATGGTTTTATATTTATCAGTTATTTCATTAACTAGTTCTTTACTGCTGAGAAAGATGCACACTCTGCTGTTCGAGATCTTCGACGCGTATATTATGTTTCGTGGTGAAACAATAGTAGCTAAGGCTTCTACATACCTTTCTAGTGATGTGCTATAGTCCTTCCCATCAATTAACAAACCTTGTTCTTTGGCCGGATACATAGAATTCTGTACGATTTTGTTCCAGTTAGTGCGACCTGAGGCGGGTTGGCTCCTGTAGTCAGAGGCCTTCCCTTCAGCAGGTGCGTCATGCCGAAGCGAGGTCATTTCACGACTTGTCCCCTCGTAGGGGAGGAAAATGAAACAGTTATATACTACTCTTGCAGTATTTGCTGTTCGCGAAAATGTCCACTAGTAACACTCAAACTAAAGAAATTCACACGCTCTCCACTTACAACGGATACTGTTACTGCGTACAGCACGATGTTGACTCGACCGCTGCCTGTGACGAACTGAAGTTGAAAGAGAGTTCAAGCACTAGTTGGAGATGAGTATTTGAAAAAAAAAATTATAGAGATTCAATTTGTAATCGTCATCGAAGTTTTCTTGAAGCCACAAGTAGTTACACAGAATGTAATATTTTAAAACATTTACATACAAATGTTACAAATAAAATATATTGGTATTTATTTGTTAAAATGAAAAGAAAGACTTTGAAGTGATTTAATTAAAAACATTTTTTTGTAAAAAATTGTAAACTTCCCCTAAAGAAAGGATGCAATTAAAAAGGAAAAGAGTTAAGAATTTCATTAGATTTTATTTCAAAAAATGTGTAAATGGCGCAGATGTACCAAACAGGAGTGAGAAAGGGAAATTTAGGTGAGGAAAAAGTAAGAAAAGATTAATGTTCGAATTACAAGGTTATTGCAAATGATTAATTGTACTTTCAAATTTTATATTTCAGAAAATATTACACAGAACATAGAAAGTGACACATTGATAGAACTTCAATCTCTTCGAGTGTTCGTGTTTTGCCATAAACGTTCAATATGTCCTAATTTTGTCGCATTAAAAACATTTATGCGATAGTCTAATTCCGTCCAAACACGATGTAGCATTTCTTCAGGAACTGTCATCAACAAAGTGATCCTTCTGATCCTCCATTGTTGTTGGCAATGAAGGCACGTAAACAATGTCTTTGACGTGCCCTCAAAGGAAAAATCAGTAACTGTAAGGTCGGGTGACCTAGGAAATCATGCTAACAGCGCCAATAAGGACATCGTCCCATCCATCGATGTGGAAATTCCTAATTAAGGAAAAGACGTAGGACGTATGTCAGTGCCGAGGAACACTACTTTGTTGGAATATGAAAATTTCTGAGTCGCCTTTAAGTTGTGGCAATATTTACAAATTTTTTCACTATTTTTCTTGTAAACAGGTATTTTTATTTTCATGAGCATAATTATCTTTCAAGATTATCGTTCCAAGAATTTGAATACACACATATATTATGAAGAGAAGAGAGTCATGAATTATTTGAATTAATATTCATTTGGAGGTTTTGGGAACTATGTGTGTAAATAATACGTTTGTCGCATTTTACTATAATACAGATAAGTAATTTCAGATGGTCAAAAAAACACTCCAGCGTGGTCCTCATATTATTGCAATAAATAATTCTATTTCCATTTTAGCCTCAGCAGCACAGATTCCCGTTAAAGGCACGTTTTGTAATTTTTTCATATCATCGCCACTTGAAAAAATTATCTTCATAATTATAGTTGTAGGAGAAGGACGAAAAAATTTTCGAAAATTCAGGAGTTTTAACGAAAATGCGCCATTCCATGAAGCGGTTTTTGTGCTCTCTAAGCTCCAAACTTAATCAAAAAATTTGGTTCAATTTTTTTAAAATGTCCCAAGGGGCTTCAGAGCCTCCCACAATTTAAATATCTCTTTCAAATTCAAAGAGCCGCGACATCAGACGAATCAATTTGGGAAAATCGATTTTGGTGCAAATTCTGCTTAAGGTTTAGTCGCTAGCCTTGTTCATAGATAGCAGACAGACAGGGTGACAGACAGACGGACGGACGACGGACGGCGGACAAACGATTTGCCGTCTGCTCTTTTTCCGTGTCAAGGACCCTAAAAAAATGGATTCTGACTCCATAACGAGTTAGAGAAAGTAATTTACTATATGAGACAATATTTATCCACTTTTGCGTTACCAGGGCCCGGCAATAAGAGTTTTATTGTCCAAAATTCGCCGTTTTTTCCCCTGCAGCGTTACAATACTTTCTCTACACTGCGTAAGCCGAAGCGAGAAAGAAAAAAGTGTGTTTTATTTAGCAATACTTAGAAATATCCTAGGTTCCTTGCTTTCCTATAAGCCTTCTGAACGTCAAAGAAAACGACAAATCGTCAAGAAACTGCTATGAAGCGATAATGCAAAAAATGCGTTAGGAAACATTTCTTCATCTGACTGACGACAATACGGTACTAATGTATTTTTTTACCTCTTGAAATGACTCCTCTTGTATAATGCTTGAGGCTATGGTTGAGGAGTATTTCTTTTTATGTATGGTAATTTTGTTTTCCTTTAGTTCATTTCGACGGTCATTTACCTTTGCTGTAAAACTACGAAAATGTAAAAAAAATCCTGCAAAATCTACTCTTCGTTGATTAACACTTTCTGATAAAAGATAACGCTTCCGATTTTAAATAGTTATTAAATCAAGTGCGAATAACTCGAAATTTAATTTACGAAATGAGTGGTAATACGATATTGTATTTCGATATTCTACTAATTCAGTGTACGGTTGTGTTTTCTTCCAAAGCAACAAACCCTCTCGTAAATTTCTCGATATCGGTTCTATTGCTTGAGTTGCTTCATCCAATGGCGCGAAGGTACAATAACATAGTGCCACAAAACCTCCAATAAAAATACGAAAATCCAAGCCATAAGAGCAAATAACAGTGAAGCAAACAACCCTCCAAGTTTCTCCATATTGAGAGCTTCTACATTTTCAGCAAATGGGGATCGAGTAGCTCGCAAAGTTGTTGTTCCCAATCCGCTAAAAAAATTATCGAGCGCATCTTTTTCTAACTTGACCCATAATCCTGTCTGAACAGCATGTAAAACCATAAAATTCAACTTTGGAATTAAAGGCGTAGGTTGACTAACCTCAACACTTTGATAAGCCGGCGTGAACAAACACTGCGGCACTTGCCGGAGACGCGATTGTCCGCTCTCCGCGTACCGAGGGTTGAAAATGATCCTTTGAATTTCGGATTGCCGGAGAAGAGCTGCCTTCTTTTCGGAGCGGAGCAAGTCGTCAATAAAGGTGCTATCCTCTATCAACTTTATTGGGATATTGTGGATGGACTTCCACGAGATAATATTTGTGTCAAATTCTGGCAGGATATAGTATAAGAGATCGATTTCTGAAGTCACGTCATCCAAGGTGTTGATCTCTTTGCCGAACTCTGGCACCGCAAAGATACTTGCAAGATCACCACAAAAGCCGTTGGAGAGAATAAGGGAGGCGGCCGAAACCAGAAGAGGTACGAACACAAAACGGCCAGCCCAGTCGGAGTAGGCGCCGGTGACGAGGCAGCGAACAGTTTCCAAAACGGCCGACGCCAACATGAAGACCCGACCGATCGGCGCGTCTCGTTTCTTCCGCACCACCACCACATACGTGACAGCAACGCCCACTGTGGCTGCGCCTACCAACGCCCACGCTTTGGGCGGAAAGAGCAACCAGACACTTTCCATGAATGTCAATTGCCGAGCGCGCCGCACCAGGAAACAGAAATCGTTTTGAAAATGTGGGTACAAGAACTTGGCGTCGAATTGATAGCCAAACCCTTGTGAATTCTTTTCGAAATAAATTGGTTTTTGCCTCTCTTCCCATGTTTCATCGTGCAAAGTGCACGACCTCACAACTTCAGAAGGTAACTTTGTATGCAAGATTTGCTTGAAGAGTTGGCTTTCGTCGTTTTTCACAAATAATAGGTAATTATTGGCGAGAGATCGCTGTTGGAAAGGGTTGTACATTGAAGACTTTCTTGTAGTTTCTATTGCCGTTTTACAACTAAGACTTTGTACCTGGAAATGTTCTGCGTCAGAATTCCATACCACTGCTTGAGTCAGTACATCTAAACCAGCAAAGTTCAAATGAATAAAAATCTTTCTTGTTTCTTCTTCTGTCGGAACCTCGGATATTATAAGTAAATACTTTGCGTCGTAATCTATCATTCTATTACGTACACATATTTCATTTATTACAAATAATTGTCCTTCGAACCATTTTATATCTAAAAATAAGACAACTAGCTTAGATTTCGAAACATCTGTATTCTTCATTTCTTCGTCGAAATGTTGGACAGTACTTGTAAACACACAAGTATCATTATAGAAGAAGAGGTCAGGGGGAGAGAAACAGCGGTATCGAAGGAAAAGATAAGGGGAATTATCAGGGAGAAGGTCTTTGTCAAAGATGTCGACAGTGACGTTGTGGTTCGCAACAAACAGAACTACGCTGAAGACAGTGGGTGAGCCCTCCGCTAGCACGGCCTGAAGCACGGGGGCGAGCATGGCACCAGTGGGAGTACGAGGGGGCAGCAGAGGGTGTTGTTTGAGGACTGCAGCCCCTGCTTGAGGGAACAGCCACTGCAGGTGAAGAACTAGGCGCAAAACACTTGTTGCCGCAACGGAGACAACCCACCAGCTTGACACCATTTTCGCGTCGTATTGTGTCAGACAAACCTATCAAGAAAGTATTTTCATGATGACAATTTATCGAAATATTTTTCTGATCATATATTTTTATCATAATGGTAACCGTAATGCCGCCAAAGGCGCCGAATATAAGAAATCGTCCGTAATGAATTAATGAATGCAACATGTTTAAAAATTAATGGAACTTTTTATTTTAACAGGTTTTATTTAGAACATCTGTTATAATCTATATCAATTATAGTCTATATTCAAGAATTAAGAGAAAATAAAATAGTTCTTAAAAATTACGCGGAACGTAATTTTTAATTTATTTGTCTAATGCCTAATCGTTCAAATGAATTCGTAACAACTTGGAAATAAGTAAACTAATGTTATTATAATTAATAATATTAGCAGCTACAAAGAACAATACACTGCGCTAATCGTACAGAAATAATTGTTGTAAAAGAAGAAATCCTAAAAATTTATCCTTTTATATATTGCAACATATCAAATGAAACTCATTAGATGAATTTTCCCATGAAAACTATCAATATGTTTTTATATTTATAAAAATCATACAATGTAAAATTTGAAAATATTTCCCAGAATTAAATACATGTACGTACCTCGATATCTATTCTTCGCTAGCGTCTTGTAAAGTGTTTAAAATTGGTCATGAAGTACCGTACACATAATCAAGTCGCGTCAAAAGAATACATTTATATTTTAGGTAGGTAGTAGTTAGCCGGATGTCTTCCAGTATCACTATCATCTTTCCTCAGCTCAATGCGGTGCTGTTATGTCGAAAGTGGAACAATTATCTCCTTTAATAACTCTTTACATTTGAAATCTGATATCGGGTAATGGCTGAAATGTAAAATGAAGTATGTTGAATGCTTAAGTTGTAAAGTTTTTTTCAGTTTTAATTTTTTTTGAGTGCTTAAGATGAGTGCTGAATGCTAATTGTCTAATTACACATAATCATAAATATGGAAAAGCACATAATGTACTACATTTTGTTGATAACAATAGGGATAAAATAAGACTTGGATATTCATACATTCAGTGTTCGTCACGCACATTTCTGTCACATCATTCAATATTCATTATTCAACTAATAAAGCATCCAATTTTTATAGTGAAATCAGTCGTATTCTGATCTGAGTGTAGACAGCGAAATGTACCTGTTTTTGCACTTCCGAGTGTGTTACATTTCACATTAACATGTCCACTGTGGTCCAGTTCATGGTATCTTTGTGTGGAACACAATTTGTTGTGAAATTCAAACACTGCAAATCTTGTTATGGAGAACCCAACTCGAACCTCTCTCCTGTCCACTCTCTCAAATTCTTTGCATCTATTGATTGATTGAACTTTTTGGCTATTGTGAACTCTTCCCATATTTTCTTCTACCTTGTGCAGTTCTGAACGTCTCAAGTTGGGGGACAGCATCTGGCATCGCAAGTCTTCTATATAAAAGGATTATCTCATTAGCTGGATCGGGAGTGATAACTCAGTGCATCAAGTGATGTCACTGTAGTACCTCTGACCGGGAAGTTCTAGGTTCGAGTTCCGACGGAGGCAGGAGTATCGACACTAGCTGTTCAGTTAGGTCAAGTTCAGTCGCTGTCAGGAAGAGCATTCTAGCCGGCTGCTCTGATCGCTAGTTTTTCGTGGTTTCTTGGATCAACACCAGGCGAATGCCGGCCCTAATAAATGGGCCACGGACCGCGCTTGATCTTTCCTTCCTCTTCCTTGCCCTATCCTCTCCATTTACACACACACTTACACAAACACGGACTACACTACCACACATGCCGGGACACCGGTCGGGGTCTTAGAATTTGTCCCGGCTAAGGCGCTGCCCTGCTGGTGGGAGATACCTGGTTAGGGAGAACCCCATTAGCCGACGGTTGGTCGCCGCCGGGTCTGACCATCCAGCGGGGAATACCACCGAATAAAATATGCACTACACTTACGGGAATATTGACCATAGTAGTTGACGCGCGCGAAATCACTAACAATCAATCAATCTCATTAGCTCGAATACTAGACGAGATAGGGTCAATTTTAATATACCTAAAACTCTTTTAGGTATATTGATTTCATGTACACTTGAATTTGCGACTTTGGAAATTGCATGAAGCCCTTATCTTGCCTTTAGTCTGTGTACATCATCAACGAAGAATTTATAGCCTGGATTCAGTAATTACGTCACTGACACATGACAGGGTATGTTTAAAGGAAATAAATGAAAGCTAGAGAGAAGGGCTCGGTATGTCATGTATTTCAAACCTCGTAGGATACTACATTACATGTTTCTCTAAAAATAAGAAGTCACATAAACGTTAAGAGCTCATTTTCAGTTTCGAAATACAAACTTTCGATAATAAATTGCCAACATGACAAGTAAGTTGTTTGTGGAAACTTTTCTTCTTGTGTTTTCCGTTTGTGAGATATGAAAATACTCGTATAAACACTCCACCTTCCCAACATTGGACTCAAAAATATTGATTGTACTTTATTTTACTCGATGGTAACACGTTTCAAAAGCATTCTTTTCTCTCTCTTGGCAATTTTTAATCGTATTGTTCGCTTAGTAGACTTTTTGGGGGTAAGACTTGCATTTTCCCCCTTTTATAACTTATTTATACAATGTTTAACTTTGCAATAACGCAGTGATCATATGTATGATTGTAGCTTCTTTGGAATATTCATTATGATATTCTTCGACTTAATGCAATTAGTTGAAAGACGTATTATAAACTCACAGAAACAATTTTTTTATTTATTTATTAACAATCCAACCTCCATTATCTATGGTTCGGTTAACCGGGAGTTCAATTATTCGGGATTTGCTTCATAATGTTGAAGATTTAGCGCATATCTTGAAACAAATTCTCACAGAACTAATTTGCAAACTTAGAATGATTTAATTCAATTAAATGGCTTGTGAAATAATTTTGAATTTATCTCGTGAAAAATGAAAAAAATTGAAAATAAATAATAAATAAACTATTGATGCTATAACAGCTCGTACTTTCACGCATTATTTGTAACGGTAACGTAATACTATTACTTAACTAATTGAACACAATTTACCTACTTTTTAAAAATTAAAAGGTTTCAAAAACTTTATTTCATGTTATTCACTGTATTTAGCTCTATCCTTTCGAAAAGTATAAAGAAAAAAATTGAAGCCGGTTTTGAGAAAATCTTGTTTTTTTAATTGCTTTTATTTTGTATGAAAATACGGGAAAACTATTAATATTTTGAAAAAATTGCACATGAACGTATTTAAAGATATAATGTTCAAGTACAGATCTTATTTGGAAAAAATATTTACTATATATTGAATATTGTAGTTAAATGAAAACGACGAAAAAATAAAACTTTTGCAATTTTCGAAACTGCCGAGAATTCAACGCAAATTAGACCGGCTCCATTTTTGTACAAATGTACTTGGCTCTGAGAAAAAATTCAAAGAGAATATTTGGCGCCATTTTTTAAAGACAAAAAATCTCCTTGAGGTTTCGTGTAAAGTATCCCCAAGAACCAAATATCTATTTCCCATCGTCTCCCATTGAAAGGATGAGAGCTATTGTCTGCTACGTGACAGAAGATTATGAGAAGCTGAATGACGACATGCGTATCGTTACGCGATTGCTATAAATCGGCTACGTAGCAAATTTGCTCACAGGCGTCTGATGACGCATGGTACATTACGAGAAGCCGGATGGCGAGAAGGATTTGCAATAAGAAGCAATGAAGTGCTTAGTGAGGGTTGTATTATGGACGTCTGCAGGTACAGAGAAGGGAATGATCACGTGCTACAGCTCTGGTCCCTGAGTTTCACAGCAGAATTCTTGTGGTTAGCATAACGGTGATAGCGGAGCGTAAGCAATTGTAAGCTCCGTGTAGCCGTATTCGTCCGATAATCCACCAGTTGGGCCCCTAGAGCATCGACCTTTTGGCGGGATTGGGCAAAGAACCTCCTTCGGAATGCTCCGGATCCCACATATATAAGTCCAGGCGTGGAACATTAACCTGCTGTCAGGTTGCCAGGTTCCGGCGATTCTCATGTCAAAAAAGTAAATGTGATCGTACGTGAGACGGGAAGGGGGCCCCGAGCCGCCCGGACCTTACTTCGGGTGGCCCCCTGTTGTGCTGTTGGCTTTGGTCCAATACTCCCTAATACTCTGGGCTTAGGGGAGGAATTTAACCCGACGCATGTGAGTGGCGTATTGATTCGTCTCTGACACCAGCCTGGATAGCTAGGAGCTCTGCGCAGGTAGGGGGGGGGCGACCCAGGTATTAAATGAGCAGATTACCAAGAGAAAGAAGGAACACGTAAGAAGGAAGAGTCGTGAATGGTGGCTAGGTCCGAGAGATTCGGAGTAAAAATAGTACGTAATTATACACGATAATTAAACACAATTATTCAAAATTGTGTTATATGCTAGTATTAGAGTAATCAGTTTATTCTACATAGCGAATAAGAAAAACATTTTGTTGTAGTCCTGATGAACGCTTAATAAAAGCCGAAACGTGAATTCAAGTGATGTTTTTCTACTGGCCGAAACTCAAGAAAATTCCATACTATTAAAAAACGAGGTCAAGATATCAAGTACGTGTTACCGAGAGGCTATTCTGTGTTTTCGCGGGATCCAGATATGGTCCAAGGGCGTATTGTTCACCTGCGAGGGATGCGGAAAGAGGTCAAGGCATGATGTTCACCCCAGGGTGAATTCGCCTGGTAAAGTGCAAGTGCGAGGAAAGCGCACTGCAAACCATAACACACACGTGCTACGGCTTTGACTCGGATTGATTTGATTGTTAGTGATTCCGGGCGCGTCAACTACTATGGTCATTAGTCCCATACGTGTAGTGCGTGTTTTTGCTCGGAAGGTGGCGGTGATCTTCCCCCGCTGGATGGCCAGATCCGGCGCCGACCTACCGTCGGCAAACAGGTTTTCCCAACCACGCATCTCCCACCAGCAGGGCACCGCTCCAGCCGGGACAAGTTCTAAGTCCCACCCGGTCTCCCGGCTTATGTGGTAGTGTAGTGCATGTTAGTGTGTGTGTGTGTGTGTGTAAAGGGCGAATATAGGATAAGGAAGAGGAAGGAAAGATCGCGCGCGGTCCGTGGCCTGTTTGTTAGGGAACTGCTCCGGCATTCGCCTGGTGTTGGTCGGAGAAACCACGGAAAACTACCGATCAGATCAGCCGATCGCTAGAATTCTCCTCCAGGCAGCTTTGACTCGGCAGTCAAAGGGGCGCGCGTAGAGGCTCGGCGAAAAACAGAGGGGGGGGGAATAGAGAACCATTCGTAAAGTTAACAATGTTTGAGGCGATGCCGGTCGAGAATGCATGGTGCTCCTTTCACCCTTCAAAGTTATTGTGTTTTCAAGAAGGCGGAAGGCAACCGGAAGTGACCTGTAGAGAATAGTGACCGGCGCGCGAGCCAGGCGCGTGTTCAATGAAGACGAAGGGAGGAGGGACATAAAGTCCCATTTAGAAGATCTTGAAGAGTCGGGAAAGTTACTATTACGTGTAGTTGGTCGCGAAGAATGAATAGCGTGTTGAGAGATTTCTAAGTGTTTCCGCTCGGGAGTACCCACGGCGTTATGTAAAGAGACTAAAGCGATGGATTGCAGTAAATGTGTCGTGCATCGAGGCACGGAAACAAACGAAACAATTTTTAAGGTGAATTGTCCCCTTTTGGAAGGGGTTTATATTCTTTTTGGTGAAGGATGGTATTAGTGGTAGGCAGGCAATCCACGGATGCCAGAAATTTGGTGCGATATTGGACAGGACGGACGGACAGACAGATAGACTTAAACCAGTTTTTTAGTATCAAGGACCCACAGAACATGGATTCTGATAACACAATAAGTGAGATAACGTAATTTACTAACTATATAAACAAGAATTGTTAACTTTCAGGCAGGCGAAGTTTGCTAGTTGCGGTGAAGGACAAACATGTCTCTCTTGCCTCCCTCGCGTGACGATTAACTTAGTACAAGCAAGGGGGACACTGTTAGCTAAGCGGCAAAGTCGGACAATCGACCCAAAATACCAAATACGCAAATATATTATCCACTTTTCCGCAGCAGGGAACTCAATACGAAATAACTGCTTCTATCTACATAAGTACAATGCGAGAAATTAAAAATAAAATAAAATAAAATAACCGACTGCCTTTGCCAGCCGAAATATAATAACATTTTCCAAATTCTTCTGAATGCTTAATATGAATATTGTAACATCATAAATTTTAATATGTGTAACAGTTTACACATATATTCTTTGTTCACTTTTTACTTAACACCTTTGAACCAAAAAATATTAATTGATCGGGATTTACGATTTTCCCTATAACCCCTTGTGTGCGGTCGGTCCTATTCTACTTATTTATTTATTTATTTATTAAATAGTAAAAGAACATTACATAACTATATAATAATATAACTCCTGGGAGGAAGAAAAGCATTTACTTTTCAAAAATGAAGCAAGGAGCCATCTCAACATTTGCTCAATGTTACATGAGAAAACTAAATCGACGTATAAATCGTCAGTCATTGATCCATATCTCGATTTGATTTTAACAGATAAGACCGATTTGTTTTCACAAGTATCGTTAACAATAAGACCAGGGTTTCTCAACCCTTTTCTTTCATCGACCCTTTTTCAAAATAATGGCTTTCTTCAATTTCCCTCTTAAAATTTTCTCAATAATACACAACATACAACATAATTATAACACTTAATAAGGGCACGTAAAAGTAGTTTACGGAACTAGTTTATAATGTTAAACTTTATTCCATAAACAGATATTTTGAAAACGAGCGACGTTAGGAGCGAGTTTTGAAATTTGTGCGCATGCAATAAAGCGACATTATAAACGAGTTGCATACGGTATTTTTTAACAGGATGATAAATTTACAAAAGAATCGAAGTGAATTTTGGGAATAACTTTCTTGAGACGTCTTGAGTATTTGACATCTGTCCAGAATCGGTGGTCAGTTCTTCCGTTTACCCCCCCCCCGTTTTACTCCCCCATGATTCTCTCGTTGCAATTGGTCGAATGTGTGATGACGCAATGATTCGTGCTAGAAACGGATAATACGTCATAGTCTGAACAGTAGAATCCCCTTTTACGTACGATTTCTTGTAACGAAAAATATCGTTTATAATTCTGGAATACAAGAAATAACTTTTTCTACTCACATTGTATAATTCTGTTTGCATAATGATATCATTACATACAGATTTAATTATGATACAGGTTCTTGACCAATCACAGAGAAGTTTACAAACCAAGTATTGACATCTTAATCATTGAGAATCGTTCTGTAAATTTTCGTTCGTTGTGTTTTTTGGAATATTGTTTTAAATAAATTGGAACGTAATTTCCTTTTGATCCATTTGACTAGCGCAGTAGTAGTGGTAGAGGGAACATTCGACTGACGTTAAGATCAGAACGCAAGTCATTTTGTGTTATATGTGGTTGCCGAGTAGTTGCTCTTCAAAACCAGGCCAATTTTTAGTTGAAAATGCGTAGTGAATCAGACGTTGAGTTGGTACCTCCAGAAGTAAGAGAAAAAGCGAGAATGCTGACGTCGGTATTATTAGCGCAACTTTTGTACTCTCTGACAGGCGGACTTGTAATCAAAGCCATCTGCAGCAGGTAAGGTAGCTGTCTACTAGTTTACCTTGAATAAATCCTGCATTTCCACTGCCACGAAATGATTGAATATAAAAGTTGAACATGTAAAAGTCACCATAAGTCGTAGAAAAAGTACCGTATGAAACTCGATGTAATGGGTTATAATACACTCGTGTGAAGTTTACGATAATTGCTCGTTCGTCGCTCGTATCGTAATATCACTCTCGTGTATTAATGTCCATCATTACATCACCCATCATAATGCATTATTACATAACACAAAAACAATCAACATAGATTTGAAAAATTGTTTATTAAATTTATTTTGTTATTTTCGTACTACCGTCCTTGTTTTATATCAGAATACAAACAACTTTTCAAAAACAACATCACATATTAAAATTACACAAAAGTTTAGTTTTATTGATGTGATAATGTGAAATTCAAAATGAAGATCAAATTTCAAATGTTATTAGATGTTTGGAAGTTTTATATCAGAAAGAATTAATTCCAAGTTAGGTTTTTTATTCAGGGGCATCTTGATCTTAATTTAGTAACTCAGTCGTCGTATCAGTACGTATTCGGCTAACGATCTTCTTACGGCTTCTTAATGATCATTGTCTGATCCCTTTAAAATTTCATTGCCTCCTGGAAGGTCGATGCCGATCCCTTTGAGAAGCCCTGAATTGACTATTGGCTTCTACAGGCAGATTTATTTCAGTACTCTCTGAGAGTGCTCTTTCGCATTTTTTTTAGTTGAGAATTTTCCTTTGTACCTCCGATCAGGTTTGTCTGGGGAGGGGGGCCCTATCGCTCTGCGCGTCCTTCCCTTCGCTTAAGAGGGGCCGTGGCCCCCGTTGTTGCCCCACGTGGCGATGAAGGGTCGCTCCTCGGTGGGGCACGGGAAGTGGGAGAAGACCGGGTTCGGAAAATTGGTCGACTTTTCGTCGTCGGACTCCAACAAGTTCCTCCAGAGGCCGTTCGCTCCTGAAACATAAGAATCTACATGAGACTTACGGAATAATAAGAAAGCAAAACAATGTATAGGGTCAGGCGGGGTTAATATGACACAGCAAAAAATTAGAGCGAATGTGATACTGAGAAATACCTGCCCTTTAAGATATTTAATATTACGAAATCTTGATACTATTAGAAGCAATTATACAAATATTATGAAGGGATTACTTCCTCTGCTATTATCAGTATTATTATTTTTCAGTTGCTCTGCTATGCTCATAAATTCTCTCAATGTTAAACATTATTTTATTAATTTTTACTTTCAATTTTAATCGTGGGTTTCGATATACAACGTTTTGCTTCTTACCTGCTGCACGTGGACGTGTAATTATATATAGAATTACGATTCCCGGAAGTTCTATTGATTAAACCCAATTATTGAATTGATGGCTACTACTATAAATTATCAACCTTTTCTTTTCTCAAAAAATAAAAATTTAACATTTATTCTGAAACTCTTACAAATTCTATTGATCTCATTAATGAAATGATTAAATTTTCTCTTTACAAACATTAAAGCCCGTACGGTTTTGAATAAAGTTCGTAAGCTTAGTGCGATGACTTTGCAGATGTTCTTTTCGGATGTCTTCGAGCTCGATGTTTTCCGTGGAAAGTTCCTATTGTCGCGTTCTTGCCTATCATTAGAATAGATAAAAATTGTTTCCGGAATATCCTCAACTATTAATACTTATAGGATTCAATAATTTCAATTAAATTAATACGTGGTCGCGACTTGCCTTGGCTGTGTATCGGATGAAATACATACGTGCGTCTGTCTATCTTCAACCGACGTATTGAAAAATTCTCCTATCTGCGGAGCATCTGCGGCATAATATAAATCCCTTCGAAACACGGAGTCTATTTGAATTCATATCCCAAAATTACAATAAAAAAAATTACAATCATAATTCAGTGCGAATAATTCCTTCGACTTCTTACTTTGCACAATGGCAAGCTATCAAAACTAATCCTAAGTTACCCGTCCCGCTATCATTTAACTAATAAACCCAGTCTATGCTGAAAAAATATTCGCTCCGCACCGATTGCTTTCGATGTGTTCATTTCGGCAGCTTTCGAGAGAGTGACTATTTCCACCTTCCCACAGAATGACGGCTTACAATGCCTTCTCCACACCTTTCACATGTAATGTCTCCGCAGCCGTGTCTCCCCAAATGAACAGCGCTATGACACCAAGCATGAAATACTACTCTTTGTTTATTGGTTGTCCTACCAACGTATAGTCTTTGATTCCCAAGCCTGCATACAATTCCACCGTATTACTAACGTTTGATACCGTTTCTCCCATACAAATGAAAGCCTGAGTTCCTTGCTTATCACAATACACTTTAAGAATTGTTACTTATTGATATTCAAAATTAACAAAAAGCAAATAATAGGAGATATATTAATATTATTAATGAACATAAAGAAGGGACTGAAATGTTACAGTATTTGAGCTTAGCCAAATAGAAAAAAAGAAAAAATACTGTTGGGACATTGGACACTAAAGTGTCTCACTATAGCCCGCTCATTATTTTCCAAAAAAAATTCATAGAGATATCAAGCTATATCACTTTATCCCTATCATTGTGTCGTATTAAGATATCAAGTCTGTCAGATGGGGCTAATTTGATGCACACTCTTGATTTTTTAAAGAATAGTGGTAAGTCTCAAATATTTATTTTACTTCGTACACGTCTTTAGCACCAAAACACACATATTCATTATTTTTCATGGGTTTGTTACAAACGGTATAGAAGATACGGTGGAAACTTTGCTTTTCTGTATCATAAAAGTCTCGATTGATCCTAAGAATTTATAAGAAATTTAGTTTCGCAATTTTTCGAAAAAATATCTTACTTCAAACTACCTGCACAAATTCAATTGTTAATCTTAAATTTGATTCCAGATCATCTAAGTGAATTTGAATCAGTTGATTCATAAATGATTCAAGCCACTGTATTACTGAAAAGGACTAACCAGGACTACCTCTTGGTTGCACTTGTGCATCTTCTCACTTTAGACACTTCTCATATAAATTTATTAGCATGTCCTCGTACTTTCACAAAATAATATGATTTATAATATAGATACTAGAGCATCCTTCTCGTGCGTGCATAAAAATTTGCAATAAAAACAGTATTATTGTTGAAAAGTGAGGCTTTCGCGACCCGAGTCAATAAATTCTTGGCTGCCAGGCAGATATACAGCAATAAACCGAGCGTCCATGGCTCAGTTTCCAACGTTTCCGAGGACATTCTCTGACCTTCCTGAGAGTGAAATGCGCTGATATTTGGTGTAGTTTTTCTGTCACCAGTAGAGCTGGAGAGGTGGAAGTTTATTCATGATAAGAGCATACAACGCGTATATCCGCAACCGTTTAACATGCGCAGATATGGTTCGCGCACGGATTAATGTAGGATGAGGTCTCTCTTTACGGAGCAGGCGGTTCGACGTAATTTCGGCTAATGCGATGAATGCATTGGTCTATCACGCAAGGATACCTTCTGGGCGAGATGGAAAAAGTTTGCCTGTGATCAGACATCAAGAAGCAGCGGGAACCTCGCTCTAATTTGATCGGGAGGTCGCGGTTATATGATTCCATGCCTCATAGAGTCATTCATGTTACGGCGGTCTGCAATTATTTCCACAGCCTTTTTTATCCTCCTCGGTCCCTAGCGATCTCCCTTACGAGAAAGCGAGTATTGTGAAAAGGATTGCGTGATTGATGCACGATACATTGATAACTACGACCGATTTATTTAATTATTTATTTTTATATAATTATTGTATTCATAATGTTGAATGTATTTCTGAATGCGTTCCTCAGTGATTCGCCCAAAGTAACTATAACCACAGGTAAATGTGATTTCATTCTCCCTGATAGCTGAAGATGTTGCTCGCGACCATTAACACAGACTAACTTTTCCTTTTTCACGGACTTTGTAGACGAACTTGGTGTAAATGAGGCTCAGAATCGTACCATTGTTATTCGTGACGCCTTGGATGTAAAGGCAAATGGCAATTTTGCGGTTGTTGTCGACGTTAGATGTGATTTCGGACCAGTGTAAGAGATGGTGACTGCCTGCCGTTCGTCTTGGGTAGCAGCGTTAACACTGTACCCATTACCCCGGAAGGAGCTCTGGAGGAACTCCATTACCAAGTAAAGATTCATCACACGCTGTATCTCCTTGAAGGCCAGGATTATCACAAATCTCCATTCAGTTACCGAGTATTGGTGCGAACTGGTATGCAGGGAAGGGTCGGTTTCCTGTAAATAGAGTGCCCTAGACCGCCATTAGCATTCCGACTCTCCACTACGACGAGAAACGGCAATATACCCTAGTTTTCCACCTATGTAGTGAACTAATTTTCGAGTGGGCGTTATAGAGGTGCTGGAGGAAGCCAGTTAAGGTGTGAGGGTCGTGGAGACAGACTACCAGCGTATCGTATACATACCTCCGGCCAGTGTTGGTTGAAGAGAGAAACTCTTTAAGACCTCCTTTCCCAAAATGTCCTTCAATAACTATGTCACCTCACCACACGTAGAGGGAGTAATTTATGATCATCATTTCAAGTCGAGCCCAGAGTTGCTCACAGTAGTGAAAAAAGGTGGATGTGAGACTCCGCTAGGCCGGCCCATTCCGTTGTGAGCCCGTGGGAGTAAAGTGTGGTAAGGACAATAGTGTCCGCCTTGTCCACATCAAGGAGAAACGTTTGTGGTATCAAAGCCTATGAGGATTTCTGTATCACGTTTACAGGTTGCTGTTTGTTTTATCAAGATAGTGGATCGAATTCTTGACGGCCGGCTATATGTCATTCGTCAGAGTCAGTAGTTTATCAGCAACGCATCGATTGATTAGACATTCGTGTCGAGATTCGATTGATTACAGGAGCGTCAACTGCTAAGGTTGTTAATCCCTAGGTGTGTTTTCTATCGCGGAAGGATCGTTTTTATTGTGGCTGAAATCTTTCGCATCTGGATGGCGATATCCGGCGCCGAACTAGGTCTCTACCATTATGGCGCCGCCCCAGCCGGGACAAGCCCTAAGCTCCCGACCGGTCTCCCGGCTTGTGTTAGGGTAGTGCATGCGAGTGTGTGTGTAAGTAAGATGTGAGGGAAGGGCAAGAAAGAGGAAGGAAATATAGCGCGGGTCCGTGATTAGGGGGAACACATCGAGTAAGAGGGCGAGGGGAAGAGATGAAAGCGCTCGCGATTGGGCACAGAGGCACCTCGGGATTGTGGATACTAGAGAGACCATAGTGCCTTGAATTAGGTGACTCTAGAAGCGGTTATCACTTTTAGCCAACGTCCAAGTCTCCAGTTCTGTAGCCACCTGTGGCGCAAACTCTTCCTTCAACTTCGCACGGGGTTACTGTGCAAGTGTCATAGTGTCATTGATCACAACGCGACTTAAGGAAGGTTGTCTTTGGTTTCCCTACCACCATGGTACTTTGATGAAATCCTCGCAATTTCGTAGTTTAAGCAAAGCTACCCGTTCCTCGCGCAGCAAATTTCTACGTGACTACGTGACTTTGATTTGTGACAAGATGTGAGTGTTGTCCATTTGATCGGCGGGCAGCTTTGAGCCCGCACATTCCAGCTCTGTTGCAATTTCCATATAGGGACTCATTCTGATAAGGGGCGAAATTGAGGTCTTCAATGAGCACTGCCCAGGTAGGTTCATCAATATGTTTCTGAGACTGACGACCGTCATACCAAAGACTTAAGTTTCTCAAATTTGCTGATTTGCCTACATCTGTTTTTTTTTTTCTTTTACACGGTCCGCAGTTTCTGCGAAAACTATGTCAAGTGTAAATCAGTCGATGCTAAACAGTGCTTGGTAGCAATAAATGTGCAGTAAATTATGCAAGTTCGATGTTGGAAAATTGTGCCTTGGTGTGGTGGACCCTCTCACGCAGGAGAGAGAGCCTGAATCGAGAGACGACCAAAGATTGTCTTGCCTTTTTCCCGGACAGCCAAGAATCTCATAGATTGTTCCAAATTCTCATGTTTTAGTTCATCATATGCTGCGTTGTATTTAAATAGTTTACGCTATTTCTCCTATTATATTATATTAAGCTCGTAGAATCCCTTTCTGGAAAAGACCTCCTGAAAGTCAGGAAGAGTTTCTGAGTAACTATCAGAGCAGCCACTTCTGATGTTATGAGTTGGTAGTATCTGTTAAACTTAATCAAAATTTTTAAACTTGCGTTAGCTACAAGTTAACATCAATAATTTTTTACAAAAATCATTATCACAATTTTTACAAAAATCATTATTAATAATCATTAAAATCATTAAAACTATAGAAGCCTATAATATTATTTAGATTTAGATTTATTGTTAATTCTGCAATTAAGTGTAGTAACTTGGTGGCAGAATATCTTGACCTTACATACATTAAACTTACATTCATTAACAAAAAGTTACAAAAAAGGAGTTATTTAAAATAATAATAATAATAATAATAATAATAATAATAATAATAATAATAATAATAATAAATAGTACATAAAATCACCACGCAAACCTTACTTCACTTCACTTCACTTCACTGCACAACACTTCACTGTGACGCATTTCTTTCACACTCGCTTCTTCTTCTCGCATTCCCTTCCCTCCACTTCACTTCATAACACTACACTGCGCTGCACTACACTGCACTGCACTGCACTGCACTGTACTACATGAATAATAATAAAATAATAATAATAAAGATAATAATAACAATACTACTACAACTGATATTTATACTAACAATTAAACAACTTACTTTGTATGAAATACTACTAATCTAACAGTGGAAAATTAACATTGATACAATAACCTAATATATAAACTGATATTTATACTAACAATTAAACAACTTACTTTGTATGAAATACTACTAATCTAACATTTATTTTAAAGTTGCTCAAGCTTTGAGGAAAGGGTTCTAAGATTGTCGCAGGCAAACTGTTCCAGTCTCTAATAGTTCGGTTTGTAAATGAAAATTTCCGACATCCGTTTTCTGCATTCTTGTCTTAATTTTATGCGCGTGATCCGCTCTACCGAAGTATGTAGGTTTTTCTAAACGACGGTGTATTTCATTCCAAGCAGGATAGCCTGCGTATGCTTTGTACATAGCATAGAGTCGCAGCTTAATCCGCCTTTTTTCGAGTGATTCCCATGCACCTCTTTTTTTTGATCCTCTGAAAGTAAATTTCGATGCTCTGCGCTGAACCTTTTCTAGATTTCCTTGCTGCGATATTCTGTACGGGTCCCAACATACCGCGCCATATTCTAATACGGGTCGGACTAGTGACATATAAGCTAATTCTTTACCTCTCACTGTACTCTTCTTTAGGATCCGCATAACGAAATGTAGAGATCTCCAGGCTTTACCACAACGAAATTTACCTGATTTTCCCAGCTCAATTTACTATCTAATTGAATTCCTAAATATTTGCAAGATGTGACTGTAGGAATGACTTTGTTGTTCAATTTGTACACAGTTTCACTATAACTTCGACCCCTACCAAACGTGATGGCTTTACTTTTTGAACTGTTTATTTCCATGCCATTTGTTTTTGCCCAGGAGTGTAATTTGTCTATGTCTCGCTGCAAAATATTCACGTCCTCCTCTGATTCGATAACCCGATAGATGATACAGTCATCAGCAAAGAGTCTTACGTTTGAAGCTAAATTTTTTGGCAAGTCATTCACGAAGGCGAGAAACATGAGAGGTCCAATGACACTTCCTTGTGGAATCCCTGACGTAACACTTGCGGAGGTTGATAGATGTCTTCCGATTCGAACCTGTTGTTTCCTATCACGTAATAGTTCGTTTATCCAAGCCACCACCCTAGTGTCTATACCCGAATTTGTTTAGTATTTTGGAATTTAACTTAGTATTCCTCCTATTACATTTCATCATTATTAGTAAACATTTTGTCACTTTGAGAATATTATTTCACAACATGTAAATTTTAAAGTTTCTTTTAATACTAATTTCAAATTTGAATTTTTATTTCAGTTTACACTTCACTCGTAATTTAATATGACAGTATTATCACTTAGTTTGGAATTAGTAGTTTCCAAATCAATACTGAGAACGAAGAAATTTCAGAAATGAACCTTTCGAAAATGAATACCAATACTCTAAAATTTGTGCTCTACATACCCATTGCGATTCCCTTCTGGCTAAGATGAAAGCAGTCTTCTGATAGAAAATTTAAATCACTTCGAGTTCCTTTCTTAGGAATTTGTACAAATTCCACCATAGGCTGCAAGATGACAACGAAATCCTCCTTCTGACGATACCGTTCACTTGTTGCCTGAAACAATTATTGATTTTTTTATCGTATAATCATTTACGTTTTCTTACATTTCGTGAATACATGTCAATTTTGTAAACTTCAATATTTTATAAAATTAAATCGTTATACATTTGTAGATTTTTGTTTTAAGGTTGTAAAACGGATGTACTTTTGAATAAAACAATTCTGTAATTTTGAACTTCATCGTATTTGCACTGCGTTCTACTAATGTGAATGATATAAATTATTTAAGCTCTAGTACTTTCTTCAACAAGCAGTCTACTAAAAATAAATATTCACGGCTGATTCCTATAAAATAATGCGGGACAATTATAAAAACTTAAGAAGAAGATTAGAAATATGTACAGAAGTAGCTTACTTTGTTCATTGTACAAGATCATAAATTGTACACAAATTTAATATCACCTTTAGAGGAAGTTATTTCAAGAGAGTTGTAAATAGAATTTTCAAGATAAATACAAATCATAAAAAATTGCACATGCGCGTGAAATACTGAACAAACATAAAATAATTTTCTCGACTAATCTATCAAAAAGGAAAAATACATATGAATACACTATTAAACAATCTTACCAACCAACCTGCTGGATTTGAGAAAACCCTTCTGAGACAGGAAACGAAACTTCTAGAAGAATAATCACCCTATATTCATTCTGTGACCTAATTTGGGAAATGTATGTATTTGAGAATGATCCAAGAAAGAGTTTTCAAGGTTCTGATATTTATGCATGTAAAACAAAGAGAAAATATCTCGCACCATCTCGGGAAAGCAATACAAGCCACACCAGAAGTTGAAGAAAAGCAAGTGAAAGAAGATGAAGAGAGCTGAAATAACGAAGAACATATCTCTTGCTCCTTACCACACGCCGTTCTTCCAGCTGCCATAAGCGCATTGTCTTCACTACCTGTCGGCGTTGCGCCTTATACTGGTTGCCGAATAAGCACCAACATTCCATGCGATGTGTGACGTAGCATTGCGGCCAGATATGAGTGAGGTTCATCAACGTTTCCAGATCTAAGCAAACGGCAAATATGATAATATGAAGCCGACAAATCCGACAAGGGATCAGGATGGGACAAGGAAGAGAAGGAAAGATCGCGCGCGGTCCGTGGCCCGTTTGTTATGGAATTGCTCCAGCATTCGCCAGGTGTTGATCACAGAAATCACTGAAAACTACCTATCGGAGCAGCCGGCTACTAGAATTCTCCTCCAGACAACGAAAAAATTGGAATGAGTTCTCTAGGTATTGTAAGCAGAATTGTAGAAAAATGCAAAACATTAAGGGTGGAAGCAAATCGTGACGGTTAAAGATCTAGTCTTCTAATGAGAGGTCGAGAATCGCTGTCGTTTGCCAAACGCCAATTACGCAACGCGGTAGACGCACAGAGGTTTCCCGCTTTCGTTTGACAGCGCTGCAATTGCCATGCCCATAAATATGATATACGGCACTGAGGAGAATGAAAATGGCGAACAGAAAAAGAAGAAGGAGAAAAATAATGTTAAACGGAGAAGAAAATAAAATGAGGGGAAAATGAGAAAATTAGGAGAAGAAAAAGGAGGAGGAGAAAAAATGAGAAAAAGGAGGAGAAAAAGAAGTCACGTTTCTTATGCCGTAATCTACACAATGAAACCTTGACGGATGTTTTCTCACAGTTTAGGGGGTACCCCCACTTTGTAGCTCGTTTTGTCAGAAACATTCGAAGCTTGACTCCAAAATAAAGAGATTCTCGTAGTAAAGTTCTCTAATTTCATTGGTGTGGAATGGGTTGACGATATTTCCCCGTCCCCTTGGCATCTGCCATCTATCGTTGCCCAAAGTATATTTTTTTGAAATGTCAATTTTTCGATTTCCTAATAGAAGAACCGAAATATTACTTTAATAATATTAAAGAAGAGTAAACCTCGTCCCAAATGGCAAATTTCATTGAAAATATTAAAGCAGTTTTTATGAAAATGGCATTTAACAGTTACTGTAAATGCAATTAAACGTTAAAAATTTCGTTTGAAGTTATTTGAAGCACTTAAAAAAATGTATACAAATTGATGGAAATGTGCATTTTTTAAAAAAATTACATTTGTTAATTTTTTAAAAAATCCAAAATGCGCTTTACGTTGTTTTAAACAGTGCATTTAGCTCTATTTGTTCAAGGTGTTTGAAAAATAATTTGGAGCAATTTTTGAGGAAATTGCATTTGAGCTTTTTTCAAAATGCGAAAATTTTAGTTCATTTTCACAGAAAACTGTGGTGTTTTCGAGAAACTTTATATGACATTATTTAAAGCACATGAACTCATAAATATAATAATGTAAACAAATTGCCGCTAACGTAAATATTAACGGCGTAAGAAACAAGTCTAAAAAATACATTATTAGTAGGATGTGGATCACGGGATCATCATGGCCGATCCCATGATCCATATCCTACTACTTATTAACGGTCGTGATTTCTACAATGGTCAAATACATTATTATAATTTTTGAAAAAAAAACAAAGGAAAGCGCAATATATCGTCTATGTCATCTTATAGGGTATATTAAGCACCATCACTACCAAAGTTTTAAAGCAAAAATGTGGAGCGGTTTTTGAGAAAATCTTGTTTTTGTATTTTTTATTTCCAAAAATTGCACACAATATTGCTCAAAATTTACTAAAATTTTCAAAAAATGTAATGTCCATAATGAAAGCACATGAAGGAAAAATCTCTATCTTCAATTTTGTAGTAGTAGGAAGACTGGCAATTTATCAGTAAAAAAAATGAAGCTGCTTTTAAGAAAATAGCGTTCATGCGTTAGTGTAGATATGGAAATTTGAAGCTCTTTTTCACCGAAAATTTTCCAGTTTTCGAAAAACTTAATTTAAAGTATATTAACTTGCAAGTGCAATACTGTTTACAAATTTCTGAATATGTGTATTTTAGCGGCATGAGAAATATTTTAAAAAAATAATTAGTGCATTTAAATATTAATCAGTGCCATTAGCACTACCCATTGGAAAAGTTTGAGGAAAAAATTGGGAGCCATGTTTTCGTAAACGGCGTTTGAGTGTTTCTGCAAATGCGGAAACTTGAGCTCATTTTCACAAAAAATTGTTGAGTATTCGAGAAACTTTATTATATTATTCAAAGCACATGTACTCATAGTTATAATAATGTGAACAAATTTTATTATTTTTTTTTATTTAATAGGTAATTATTACAGCCAAATTAGAAACTTCATGCAATGTGGCTAGGCCGAAGGCCTTTAAGCCATTACAATACCTACATTCTACCGCGTTCTAACCTTTCACCTTCTGGTATTCACCCCAAATGGTCTCTCCATCGCCTCAAAGCCGCGGAAACGAGACCATAAGGTACGGCTGAGGGAAAAACCCCTGAAGGGGGAAAAACCTGCCGTCAGAAGCCGAGTACATGCTACTCTATCCGGTTTTTAGACTATTTATTTATTTGGCGCGGGCGTCAGGCATATGTGAACAAATTGCATGTGAACAAATTGCTGATAATGTAAATATTAACGGTGTGAGAAACAATACGAGAAAATTAAATTTTTGTAATTTTTGAAAAATCAAAATAATAGAGCAATATGGCGTTTATTTCATCTTATAGGGTACACTTAACACTATTGCTACTAAATGTTTAAAGAAAAAATTAGAGACTTTTTAAGAACATCTTCTTTTTTAAATTGCACATTTTTCACGCCATATTGCATGAAAGCTACTAACACTTTTTAAAAAATGTACATAATCTTAATGACGGAAATAACTAGGAAAAATAATTTCTTGAAGAAAGTATGTATATTTTCAATTTTGTAATTGTAGGAAGAGACTGGAAAAAATTCAAACTTTTGCAATTTTCAAAAATTCAAAGTTAACCTAAAAATCGGACCTACCCACCTATACAAGTGTATTTTACTCCATTCTTACAAGAAATTTACAGAAAAAATTTGAAGCCATTTTTGATAAAATTTTGAAAATGTCCTTGGGACCTCGTGTAAAGTAGCCCACATTTTAAAGAATGTTTTTCAAAATTTAAAAGCATTGACTCGAGCTAGATGGACACGGGTTATTTTAATTTGGAAAAAATTCACGTATGGTTTAGGCGCTAGTGTTTTTCACAGGCGGACGGATGAACAGACTGACAAGACGAACGTACGGACGGACGTTTTGAAAACAGAAACCTTTTTTGGTATCAGGGAACCCCAAAACGTGTATTTCCGTTGAAATCTCGAAATCGATTTTCTGCAGCATTACATAACTTTCTGTAACTAACGTATATACGTACGTATACGAGAAAGTAATAAGATGATTTGCAAACAGCGGGATATTCGCATGAGTCGTCCTATAATTCGAAATAATTATCTGATCTGCAGATATTCACTTGTCACTTTGATATTAATAACAAACAAAAGTTGTTCTCGTAGCAACCACTTTTGCGTGTCTCGTCGACCTTAACATATTTCCTATTTCTCGTGCGGTGCGGTGCGATGTGTCTGGCCTAGAGACATCATACGCTGGCGCGACCTTGCTGTGGTGGAAATGTGAGAATGCCGCTCGTGCGCGTCTAGCCTCGCTGAGAGCGTCTTTCCAGAAATAATTGTGAATATGAGAACGAAACCTTGTTCTAACATGTTTGTTGCAAGTGATGCAACTACTGTGTCCTTCGATGATCTTTAATAGCAATTTCGTCTTGTGCCATTTCAAATGCTCTAATGATGAAATGATTCCATAAACTAAACACTACGAAAGTTAAAGCAGCTTTCATCATCTGATACTTAGCACTAGCATTGTTGGTGTACCCACAGTTTGAAATATCTATAGACAACGCAAATGTTGGGATACAATTTAGCCAATGTACGCGTAAGAACAGCTTTCGTTGCGATGCACTTTTCTGTACACCGTATTGCATTTATACTAATGAACAAGATTTTTATATGGTGAAGGAGTAAATTACGACGCATACATATCATTTTTTAGAAATATCATTAATTAAATCATTTTCTTTGTTCGTTGACAAACGTAAGCTTCAGAAATTAAGCCCAATTTTCTCCATAGTGGCAGAAGCTAAAAGGCCGCCATTGATGGCTAAATTAAACAACAGGGCACTTGTGTACTAGGCGTGCGACTTTTTCTTGACGTCTGAGCTCCCTAGTGCTCATATGGCACGACTCGACACGGACTGATTAAATCCTTGTCCTCACATGGATCGAGAAAGATTATCTGGACTTCTGCTTCCGAATGAATTCAGTTCTCGCGTTTTCGCTGTTCCTTACTTTGCCGTGTGTTTGTATTTGCTACTAGCAGAACTCGGCAGACGTTTTGCTGCCCTCTCTCTCTTTTTCCTCTTTCTCTCTCCTTCTCTCTTTTCACTCTAACTTTCCCCCCTCTTCTTCCTTCTCTCTTACCCCTTTCTCTTTACCCTCTCTTTTCCCACTTCTCTTTTTTCCGTTCTCGTTACCCCATCTCTTTTTTATCTCACTTTTCCCTCTTTTTCTCTCTTTTTGTCTTTCTTTTCTTCCTATATTTCCCACTCTTTTTCCTTCCCTCCTTTCTCTCTCTCTCTCTCTCTCTCCTCTCTTTCCCTCTTATTTTTCTTTTTTTCTCTCTCCTCCTTTTCTTTTTTCCGTCTCTCTTCTTCTCTTTCCCTCTTTCTTCTCTCTTTTCTTTCTCCTCTCTTCTCTTTCTCTTAGTCTCTGCTTTGCTTTGAGTTTGATACATGAGAAGAAAACTAGATGAATAATGAAAAGACGGAGTAATGGAAATCACAATGTATGACATAATTAATGCAGCTGAGAATCCAAGTGAGGATTGCAATTACAGAAGAAGATGACAGTTTAGAACGTACACTAATATCAGATCTCATTAATAAGCAATTTCATCGGTCTAATTATTTTCACCTGTGGTTGAAATTAATTTCTTGGTTATTTGTTCTAATTGAAAGTATATATTGTCACGTTATATTAAGAGCGAAACAGGCGCGAATAGTATTAATAATGCACCAGTTGGCAACACCCGTCTCATGTGACGTATTCAGTAGCCTCCTCTCCGCGCACCCCGCGCTGCGAGACGTCAAGACAAGCCGCGCGACTAGTAGGAGCATGGATAATAATTTAGCTTACAATATTGGAGTATAAATGTGAAATCGTGATTTTCTGTAACAATTTTATATTTTTGATTTAACGTACCTTACCAATTTACAATCGTTTGTTTTTATTTATTATTTTTCAAGTGCTCCATTTCAGATGGGCGTGCGTGCGCAATCCAAACAATTATTTTATTTCATTCGAAAGCCTCTAAATGCTATTTAAAATTTCGCACCAGAAAATGAGAAGCAATAACAATGAGATTTTTCGTTGTATTCGCAAATACACAATCGTGTATTTTAATTTTGTATTTTACTTTCTCATACGCATAATGTAGAGAAAGTTATAGATCGGTGCAAAATTTCAACGTAAAGATATTGACGAAAATGCAGTTTTGGGGTACGTGACTCCGAAAACGTGTTGTTATAAAAAAAGGATATCCGTTTTTCCTCTTGGAAAACACTAGGGCTTATATGTGAACCGTACACCGTATTTTCATTTGTTACCCCGATAAATCTGGTCGAACTTGAATGCCTGCAAATTTGAAACATTTATTTTAATTGACCAGGGTATGTCGTGTAATTTAAGTAGAAAGTTTTCAAATTTTCTCACAAATGGCACCAATTTTTTCTTTAAATTGTTTTTTTTTAAATATAGCACAGTGTGATTAGCGATGTGATTTTGTTCTACTTCCATTAAACCCACTGAAATTTTGAAAATTGCCGACATTCGTTTTTAATCTCGGCACCTATGCCTAGAACGCGGCGTCTTCCGGACAGCCAAGTAGGTATTGCTTCCAGTCGCGGAAACCCGCGCTTTATTGTTACCATAAAATGTACTTTACAAATTTCTTTAAATTACTATCTTAAAATTCATTCCAGGCAATATTTCTCCTGCTCAACCATTCAACACTGTAAAACAATCACTGACCACCTTGTGCTGGAAGAAAACGTTATCAAGATTAAAAATAAGAGAAGAACGAGTGAAAGGATTTTTCTATTAGAGATTCACAGAATATTTACTTCAAGAAAGGAGGACTAATATGATAAAAATGAAATCTATAAGAAAGCATTTTCAGACAAATTGCAAAAACTTATAATGTTTTTTTCAATTACATTCGAAACAACTTTTTTTGGTAAACATTTAGAATTGTAAAAAACAAAACTATGTTTTTCATTCTTCATACATTAATAATTATTTTAAGAAAATAAAAGCTCTTTTTATAGATTTCACATTAATAATTAGTCATGGCAAATATTTTTTCTGGTTGGTAACTCGACGAGGTATGTGTTGGGTTAATGAGATATATCCTGCCGCTGATTCCTAAAACGGTTCAAAACTGAGAAATTTTCGCTCTAGTTGAGATATTATTATGATATTGCATAACCGCTACAAATAATACAAGAAAGTTTGCCCTGTTTTAGTAGAACTTAATTTTTTCTTGTTCTTCATATGCTTTTCAAAAACGTCTTAAAGTCGAGGCTGAGTAGCATTTTCTTTTTATAATTCTTATTTAAGACTTAAATCATTACATTTATTACATTATATTTATCTGTCTCATGGCATAAGAATGAAATTTTAAAGGTTTTGGTAATGTGTTATGTGGAGGAGCGGGACTGGTGGCCCAAGTAACATTAATGAAGTCACTGTAATTAATTTGTAACAGAATGCAAACTTTGAAACTCCGTATCTTCTACTACCAATAAACTAAGTTCTGAAACACTAGAACTATTTGAAAATAGGAAAATATATTATCTTACAGCAACCTCATCAATATCAAACAGGAATACGCAATTCTAGACAATAAAATAAAATGAGCAGTCAGAAGAGATTTGAGTGAATTCAACACAAAATTAATACAAACAATAATTGAAGAGCATAAGTCAGTCATAGAAGTAAGAAAACAAATATTTATGGTCAGGCATCAAATAATGGGATGATGGATAGTAAAAAGTTAAAAACTCAGAGAGAAGATAAACAAAACAGCAACAAATTATTTTCGAAAATTGTTCAGGAGCAATCAACCTCACGATTATGAAGAGTACCCCGACCATCAAGAAGAAAAAATACTTGCATCAGCGAAGTTAGAACAGCAATTGCAAGTTTAAAGAATAACAGGTCACCAGGAGAGGTTGTAATAACAAATGAACTATTAAAAAACTGAACCTCAGAAATGTTCGTAACAATCACAGATGTCTTCAATGAACTTCTGAAAAAATACTGAATGAATGGACTATTAACAGAGTTATTCTACTACACTAGAAAGGGACGAGAGATTATTTTAAAAATTTCAGACCAGTTAGTTTAATGTACAATTTCTACAAGATTTTCATCAAAATCATCGCCAGAAGAATAGAAAGAACACTTGATAAACAACAATCACTGGATTAAGAAGGATTCAGATATGATAGATCTGCAGACAATGAAGCAACCACTTCAAAAATCCAATGAACATATGAAAGTATGCATCACTCTTATAGACTATAAAGTATTTGAGAGTATAGAGCACAACTCAACATTCAAAGCCTTAAATAAACAAGGAATATCAAACAAATTTATTAGAATACTAACGAATATTTACAAACATAGCTACAAAAAGTACGCATAGATATGCAAGCGGAAGTATTCACAACCAGACGAGGAGTTTGACAAGAAGTCCGCATTTCGCCCAAATTCTTTACAAGCCCACTAGAAATAATCTTCAGACGATTAAATTGGAAAAAAAGTTGGAATATTAATAAACGTTAAGAGATTAACTAATATAAGATTTGCAGGTGATATTGCCATCTTTCCACATCACACAATAAACTACCACAAACGGTAAAAGACATCCACAGAAAAAGCAAGAATATAGACCTTCAACATTTTAACGAGACAGAAATCATGACGAATCATAACAGATTTCCAATATCAATCAATAGCATGTTTCTGTTTATATATATATATATATATATATATATATATATATATATATATATATATATATACATATATTGTGACATACCAAAAATTACGGACATTTTATTTAGGCAAAGAAAGGTGGAAATGTTGTAGATATTGCAAAAGACGTGGGTGTCTATGGTGGAGATACGCAAATGACACCGTAGCAACGCGAGATCGTCCTGAGACAGGTGCGGGGGGCACCTTAGTAACCGGGAGAACTGTAAAGTAAGCACACAGGAGGCACCATAGCGACGCGAAACAACGAGTTCATTTGGAGGTAGGTGCAGAATGACACCGTAGCAACGAGTTCGTTTGAAAGCTGGTTCGGGGTGCACCGTAGCAACGTGAAAAAAACAATAGAGAGAAAAACACAGCGAGTTTGAAGTTACACCAGATTATAAATTAGGGCATTCCGACTCGTGGTGATGAGCGAATCGCTTGCGCGTTTTTTCTTGAGGTTATTATCAAATCGGGACTTGTGATATTTAGTGAGAGTGAACATTGAACTTGAACTTAGAATATTTCCGCATTAGGTGTAAACTGGAACTTTTAAAATTTACAAGTTGTACCATTGCAAACTCGGACTTGTAATATTTTCATGAGTGAACCGGGAGGTGAACTTAGGGTAAATCCCGAGTTTAGGGTGGCACGGTTCCTTTGATTCACTGATTCGGTTCATTAGAAGAGAATCGACTCCATGAACTGAATCCTTGTTTATACGTGTAGTCGCATGTAGTTAAGTTCATGATGTTACAGCAATAAATATAATTATTTAAAATATAGGTAGATTGGGAGAATAGCTACCCCCCTGCTCCAAAACCCCCTGTACGTATAAATCTCCGTAGCAACGTACTCTCATTAAGTGAACTGATTATTCGTATTTTTCACGCTACAAATTTAATTTTATAACCTACACAATTCTTTAACCAACGCATTTTTTTCACTAAGTGGTCCGCGACGTGCTGCCGCACGTCGCTACTCGACGGATCCAACGTGCTACGTTCGCGAGGACCTTCCGGCCCTCGCTCTCGAGACCTGGTTCGCGCCTCCGCTGTCGCTCCGGCGCTCACGCTGTATTATATACCTCCCTCACTTTTAAGATAATTTATTTTAAAGGGAACACTCACTTTTAAGAAAATTCATACCTTCCATATGAGTAGACACACAAACCTATTTGAAGAAGACTTGAAATGCGAAAATACACACAATTCCACGCCAACAAATTATCAGGTGACTTCTCATTTAACATTGAACATAAATAATTAAGTTGTGATAGTGAACCGCGCAACTATAAACATAGGAATCGCGAGATATAATGAATCATAAAAGGAACCAAAGGAACCGTGCCACCCTAAACCCGGGATCAACCGAACTTAGAATATTTGTGCGGTGGCGATATGACTTATAAATGTTACCGGTGAATTGTGAATTGCCAGGTTAGGTGATAGAAAATAGTATTAGAGGGATATTATTCCGACTGGGAAAGTAATCAGTTTGAAATAGACGCCCAACTGAGGCGCAAGATAAAGAGTATAGGCAGTGTTTGTGAATTGGTTGGAGGAAGTTTCGACTTGGTTGCTGATCATCGTGGACTTCGACAAGAAGGAAGATTGGTCTACTCTACGTGGCGACATCGAGAGGCGTGCTTGCGAACAGGCAAGAAAGATAAATGGTCCTATAACGATGTTATTGCAATAACCAGAAAAATGGTTATGACCTAACGATAAATTGTAATAATTGATGACAGTTGGTAACTTTGGCATGCATAATAAATTATAAGTCATATTTTGAAAGAAAGCTGATTCTCATTTGCCATTACATGCAATCCTTGATTAGACATTTCAGAATATTTTCAAATTCCTCGCCACTCCGTATGGATGGTGGATTGAGTAATTGGTTACGGAGTAAGTAGCAACAATTATTTCATAAGAACCAAGCTAGCGGGATTTACATTTATTATTACTAATTACGTTTATATATATATATATATATATATATATATATATATATAAGAGTAATAGTTTATTCAGTATATGATAATGATGTGATATTTCCGTATGTGATGTAAGGTAATGTTCATTCAGTATGTGATATAAACACTAATAGTTGATTCCATGTGGCTGCCTTACTGGGCGTGACGATGAGGTTGACGATGGTGCGCGGCAGCGAGGCCTGCAGGTGGTCCAGCACCCACTCGAGGTCTTCGCCGTGGCGGCGCACAGTGGCGTTCATGTCCTTCTCCAAGCACAAGAAGGAGCAGAAGTCGTTGGACCCGATCATCACCGACACCATCTGCGAAGGGAAAGCGCGGTCAAACTCAGAGTTCTTCTATGAATCCGCTGCGAAACCCTACATTCAAAATTGCATTTAATGATACGTAGCATTCAATATCTTTTTGTATTTAGAGAACCTTTGAATTACTGAGGTCATTAAGACTCATGAGTGATGATCTAAAGAGTATTTGATTAATATAGTGATTAAGAGATGAATGATAGTGGAGAAGTGGTGGAATGAGAGCCTAGGCAATTTTTTTAAATTTATTTATTTTACGTCAAAAAACCGTTAAAACTGTGTATGATGTGCTATGGTGAGAAGTGAATTTGGCATTTTCAAAATGCTGTGATCCCTACACTAAGTCACTTACTACTTGAATTTTGAATGATGAAAAAACCGCTACCATGTAATAAAATCTATTTTCAAGGATAAATAAGCAATAAATTTTGGGCTCTTATCCATGATGTCCTTCGTTAAGGCATAATACTTCCTACCGCGACAACATGGAAACATAATTTGAATAACTGTATTTCTCACTGAATTCTGCACAGCTAATGAAGTTACATTTATGTCCAGAAGCAAAACAAGGGGCCATCTCAGCATTTGCTCAATGGATCAGGGAAACTGGACGAAAGACCTGATCGAGATGAGGTTCATTGACCCAGAAGTTGCGATACAATACTTGTTACATATTGTTTAGAATTATACAGTCCAATGGTAAATAATGCATTAAATATCACTGTCAAAATTAATGTTACTTTCCTTCTGATGCTCAGTATAGTTTCTAATTGTATAGAAACAGTTATTGGCAAGAGCTCGCTTTGTCCACCACAAATTCCACGTAGACGGTGTTTGCGCCAGCCATTTCGCATCGAGCTCTCTACTGGAGGTTAAATTCTGTTGCAGTTGGAGCAAGATTGGAAATTCTGTAATCTAACCAAGAAACTCTCCCCACTTTAATTGATACTAGTAGCATGTGAGAGCTGCTCGCTTATTTGGCGTCATATTGAAAACTCGTACGTTGAAAACACTAATAAAAAATTATATTAGTTTTTTGCAATTTCGTTACAGCTTAATTTGGGCCTTGAACAACATCCGCACATTCTCGGTTTTACCGGGGACTTTCTACTTCTCGGGGAATGGAACATGTGTGAAAGTGTGTTCAGCGCCAAACCAGGCCCTAATGATGGGAGAAGAGAGGAGCGAAGGGACGATACACGCGATCCGTTGCCTGTTATTTACGGAAAAGCGCCGGTATCAGCCTACAATTATTAAATACATTGTATTTATTTCATGTGTGCACGGCGTAATTAGTGCCACTGATCGTGCCACTCAAATTCATTACTCAAACGTATGAAGGAGATCCCAATTCTGGCCTAAACCCAAGATATTCACATTCAGTAAACATAAGTAAATAGAAATTTTAAGCAAAGATAACACGCTCTCAACAACTTTAAAACACCATATTTTTATCTTTTTTGTAATATTGTTATATTTTAAAAATTTATATGTTCGAAGGCTTGATGCAAAAGTATTTTATAATGCACTTTATTTGGTTTAAAAATTATAAAATTCCAAAAAATGACGTGAATATGTTTTGTTTATGTATGATCCAAAACAAGGCAAAACTTTATAACATGTTTTTTTATTCAGTATTCAGGAACAATAATGAGAATCCCGTGTATAATAGCCAAAGTTCCGAATAACCTGTAGAGTGTGCCAATTGCGAAGCCGTTTCACCGTAGTCCAGTAGAAGTCCCATACACAGCCGAGTCGTAGAATATCCACCAGAGAGTTCCGTTTCCGCAGCACAGGTCGTCGTTATCATTATTCACCACTCTACACTCCGTACACCACTCGCCAGAACACCGTTGCCAACACCGTCGCTATCAGTCTGCCCTGGCGTCGGGTTGGGGCCCTCTTATAGCCCGCTGGGGCTAACGGCCCGCCGACTAGCTGCTGAGTAGGGGCGGTGGCGAGTCCCTACCCGCTTGTTCAGGCGTGACAGCCGCGCGCGATCAGCCCCTGCCGGCCCGCAACGGTCGCCTTTCCCTCCGGCCGAGGGCGGTGACGCACCGCTGACATAGCTCGGCGGCGGGTCTTTCAACCGCGCGCGGGCGGTCACGACAGTTTAAAATCATTTGATGCCTATTATCAATAAATTATTGTAAATTCAGGATTTATAGCACACTTGCGCCAATAAAAACATCTTAATTATCGTATATCTATTCAAATCCCAATTTAAAACTCAGATCAGAAACACCGTACCATACCATGCGTTACGGAGAAAACAGAAGTTATCAAACTTACTTTGAAAGATTTCACTATTAGTGAAGGTAAGATGTTAATTTTTTGAATAATTGAACGAATGCGGAAAACTACTGACGTGGTGGACAGAAGAGAATATCGGTAACAATCCTGCCCATAATTTACTAATTTCACTAGCCATCCGATAAAATAACGATTCACCTTCATTTAATGATACTACTCAATACCATTAATATTATTATACAATAATGATAAGTGAATAGACATAGATATTGTGATACAATTTAAAATGTGTAAATAATAATCTATGTTTTGTATTCCATCATTTTCCAGGAGAGTGCCGGAGACATGTCTGTACTGAAGAGATTGTACTGGAGAGAGTACTGAAGAAAAATGTCTGTACCAGGGATTGCACTGAAGAGAAAGCCGGAAAATGTCGGTAGCACCCGAAGGGAAACTGGAGAGAGTGCCGAAGAAATGTGTCTGTACTACCCATCACAAGGGAAGACTGGAGGGGTGCCGGAGAAAAATATATCTGTAGGATCTATCTGAAGGGAAGGCACTGGAGAGGGTGCCGGATAAACCTATTCAATCCACGTGCAGAGAAGGCGCCGGTTGATGTACCTTCCAGTCGTTCTCCAGGTCGATGTCCGGGTCAACGCGAATCCGTTTGACGAGGTTGCGAGCCTGCAGGCGCAGGTCGCTGCTGATGGCGCCGCCTTCCGCCACGTTCAGGCGCGACGCCCTCTGGTGCGTGTGGGCGTCCTGCGCCGCGTAGCCTGTCAGGTTCGGGTTGAACTCCTTTAGGATGTTCGGCAGGGTCAGAAACTCCCGCCAGGTGCCCTGTCCGCCTGTGTATACAAGCATCCAACATTTACTGTGAAAATATGAAATTATTAGGTGTGTTACACATTTCTACAATAATTAAAGAGACAAATTGATCTGGAGAAATAAACGTTTATTCTTACAAAATAAGACTTTTCCTACTTGTCAATATAATCCCCACCAACATGTATGCACTTGTCCCATCGGGTTACCAACTTTTTTATATCGGCTGCAAAGAACTCTTTATCTTGGTGTTTCAACCAATTTCCCACAAATTTTTGATATGTTCGTTATCCTAGAACTTCTTCCCACGTAATACCTCCTCCAGTAGACCAAACAAATGCAAATTAGATGATGCTAAATAGACGCTGTAAGGGGGATTAGGCAATACCTCCCAACCCATTTTGTCGATGGTTTTACAACTTTGTTGAGCAGTGTGAGGACGTACGTAGTCTTACTGGAGAATCACACCTTTCCTCTGAGATCCACGATGTTTCGCTCTTGTGGCTGGCTTCACCTTCCCCAAAAGCATACCTGTATAGTATTGGCTGGTTGTACGCTATTTATCGAGATAATCACAAAAACGCACCTACGGCGTCCCCAAATACCGTTGACATGACTTTTTCAGCTGATTTCGGCCAGAACGGTGTTCGTTAGTCACTGAGTCTCGACCAACTGTTGAACATTTTGAACTGTTCTGCAACTCACTTGCAAAAATTCCCGCAGTTCATGCAAGTTCAAACACACACGTTTGCCATTCTAGAGATCCTATTAGCTGCATTTTCACATTCAGCAAATAAAAATAGAATCACAGAATTCATCCAATGTGGAATTTTCGAGTCGACTCGCCATCGTTCAACTTTATTTTGAAGTTACGAGTGCAATAATGTTGATCACCCAAATGGCCAGGGCTCATCCCAGTGATGCCAACTTAAAGTCGTAAGATCACCAAACTTGTCCTACGAACTGTTTTTTTCTCCATACAAATTTGTCTCTTTAGTTATTGAATGGCCTACGTATAAAGTAAACATTGCTTGACGAATTGTCTCTTATATATACCTCAGGGCGTACCGTGCTGACTTCGCATTTGGAAGCCCCGGGTTCAATCCCTGTTTTAGCCGTGCTGACTTGGAATTTGTGTTTACCCTCGGTCATCCATGCGAATGCTAGGATGGCTCTACTGAAAGGCCACGACAGCGAAGGCGTCGCCAGCTGAATTCGTTAATTACATGAATTCACCGTGAAACTTAAACGAATTCGAGTTCTTGGCTGAGGGACCGACTAGGAACCAAGGAATCTATCGGCGCCGAGGCCAATTTGCCATTTGTGGGACACATAATGACTAAATACAAATACACGTTCGATTTTACAATTTTCAAATAGTTTAAACAGTGATGGAACATGAGAGTACTTAAAGGTTTAATGTCATGATCAAATGAATAAATATTTTCCAAATATTAGTTTTCATTTCTTTGCTTATTAATTAATATTTTGCCATTATTGCTTTATTCTTTAATAGGCCCTTTAATTTTTTGAAATGAGAATATATCATGATTTGTCACATTTTTTCTTTTATTCATGCAATGAATCAATTTTTTTTTACAATTTTAATTTGGACAAACGATAATTTTCCATTATAATTTTTAACAAAGATATTATCTTATCTTCTGTGTTATTTAAGGAAAATTGTATTGTACGATTATAAAGACAATCTAACGAAGCAGATGGATGATCATTGTGTTTGCGTAGTATGAATATTTTTGGATGAAGTGTGTTAAATATATTACGTATACTTGAGATTCTTTCTTTGAAAATCGGGAGGTTGCGATATATTTCAATTTTTCAAAGCAAGGAAACATTAGAAATATTTTGTATATTTCATATTTTTCTCCTACTCCTCTTTTTCGTTTCTTTCATTTATGATCAACTGTGTGTCAAATTAGCCATCTTAGAATTTTAACTCATTAGTATATCAAGCTTTCACAAGCGTTCACTACTTTATAAGAAACCTTTCTATGTGTAATTAAACGTTTTTATAAACACATAACCAGTATTTATGAAATATTACATTGGGAAGGTCTGCGACGACTTGGGAACCAGTTCACAAGCATGGGCTGGTAATAATAATGTGCTGTCCTTAAGCCGTAGACTCGTTTTGCCTCCTTGAATTTCATCACAGAGTTACCATTTTTCTAACTCGAAAGAACTGTTCCATAGAACAAAAGGACGTGAAGGACAAAACTAGTGGCGCTACAAAAGCACATCCTTTCTTGCATCATTTCTAACTGCTCCGCTATATTATACTACTATATTCACTTTCAAAAGTGTTTTCAACCAATTTATTTTCCCTCTGAGACCTGAACTCATATCCTCAGAGTCACCTTGTCGGCACTCATACCACCACGCCACAGTAGCGCCGAATGGGAAGAACCTTCGTAACTGCGAGAAGTAATAATATTCGGAACCATTAGGGATACCACGGTAAAAGAAAAACTAATTTGGTCTCATGGGTAGTGTTAATAATGTATTTCAATTGTCATGTTTATAGATTGATTAGTTTACTTAAATCGGATCATTGAGATGCATTGGAAAACAACAATTAATTTGACGTCACATACATTTTAGAAATCGAATAAGAGTTAGTAGTTCGTCTCGTCCAGCACCAGCCTTTATAATATAATATCAATAATATCCCGACACATTTGTTTATATTTTTCATTCACGTCTGCTCGTAATCGAATTCAAAACAATCTCACTACCGCGTTTTAACATCCTCTCGCGAACACAGTTCGAGCAGTTCTGCCCCGGCTCTTCGTAAACCGCTACAGTCACTTGTCTTTTTTCGATGGGAAGTATCCTTTCAAAACTCGTTCCTTCTCCGTAACTGTGGCGTCTCACGCGAATTTTAATCATTTTCACGGAAATTTCTTATGTGTCCATTATCGATTCATTACTAAAAAATTCATACTATTTTCCCTTGCCTATTTCCCATTCACCACTCCCATTAATTTCCCGTTTTTTGTTTATTTAATACACTGATAATGTTAATCTCCGTATTTATTTTTTGAAGCAGATTTTTTTTAACACTTCTTTTAACTATAACTGGTTTGTACCTCAACTGATCCATCACACTGGGATTGATTGATTAATTGTTCGTGATTACAGGCGCGTAAACTACCGATGTCATTAGTCCCGTAAGTGTAGTGCATGTTTTTACATCGTGAGGTAGCGGTGATCCTTCCCTACTGGATAACGAGATCCGGTGCCGACCTACTGTCGACAGCGGGATTTTCCCCAACCTGATATCTCCCGCCCGGAAGGCACCACCCTAGATGGGACAAGTTTTAAGTCCCCGTTCGGTCTCCCGGCATGTATGGTAGTGTAGTGCATGTTAGTGTAAGTGTGTGTGTGGGGTAAGATTAGGACAAGAAAGAGGAAGGACAGCCGCAAGAATCCAGATAGCGATTGAATTCTATCTAGCTGACAAGCTAGTGTCGAAACTCCTGCTGTCGTCGAAACTCGAACCTAGGACTTCCCGGTCAGAGGCACTGACATCAGTTGATGCACTGAGCCACCGCTCCTAGTCCATTACTCTGAGCATCTAGTGAATCATATACATCTCTCAGATGTCTGAGGGGTGAATAAGTTTCTCTGCGCGCATTGTAAATTAGTAATGTACGATACGAAGCACTGGAACATGGCCCCCGTCATGGTAGCTCACTGCATCAACTAATGTCACTGCAGCGCTTCTGGCCGGGAGACCATAGGTTCGAGTCCTGACGGCGGCAGGATTTTCGACACTAGCTTTCCAGCTAGGTCGAATTCAGTCGCTGTCTGATGGAAAATTCTAGTGGCCGGCTGCTCTGATCAGTAGTTTTCTATGATTTCTCGGATCAAAAACAGGCGAATACCGGAACAGTACCCAAACAAACGGGCCGCGCGCGATCTTTCCTTCCTCTTCTTTGTCCAGTCCTCACCCCTTACACACACACTTACACTAACATCCACTACACTACCACATATTCCGGGAGACCGGTCGGGAGCTTAGAGCTTGTCCCTGCGGGGGTGGTGGCTCGCTGGTGGGAGAGTCCTGGTTAGGGGGAAACCCCGCTAGCCGACGGTAGGTTGGCGGCGGATCTCTCCATCCAGCGGAAGTATATCACCATTACATCCCGAGAAAAAATACGCTACACTTACGGGACAAATGACCTAAGCTGTTGACGCGCCCGGAATCACTAACCAACTGGAACATGGCGTGCTGAGCTGGGCAGCAATTGCGTGAAAAGCCGTGAGAAGCTAGAGCTCGCCCAATCCCGAACAGCTGACGTGTTCGGCGAATGTTCGGCGAACCACCGTCCAAAAGGCTGACACACGGTGTTCCCGGAATGTTCGTCACTCGGCAAATAGCAAGCAACACATCCACACTACTCGGGTACTGGCTGTTCGCCGAATAACGAATATGTGGAGCCGCCTTGCAAAGAGAAGAAGCAAGCGCGCTGCGCCGCTCACCGGCGGTGAAGGACCAGCCGCGCGCCTCGATGAGCACCTCGGTGAGCAGGGTGGCGGCCAGCCCGTAGCCCACGGTGAGGCTGTCGCCCATGGCGGCCACCACGTCCACGTCGCCCGGCCGCACGCGGTGCGCGGACGAGGGCCGCTCCGCCGAGCGCCGCCACGGGCCCGCGCCGCCGCCGCGCACGGGAACTCGGCGGGCGCCGCCGGCTGCAGCCTCTGCCCCGCACGCAACGCACCGCGCTCCGGTTACTTGGCTGCTTCGTTAGTGTTTCAGGGGAAATGAACCGCTAGGGGCATTAGTCCAGGAAGTGATCGTTATCGCGGGAGGTGGCGGGATCTTCCCCGCTGGTTGGCGAGATCCGGCACCGACCGACACGTCGGTTGGCGGAGTTCTCCCCAACCACGTATCTCCCACCAGTGGGGAAGCTCCCGAATGGTCTCACGCGTGCGATAGTAAAGTACGTTATTGTAAGTGACGGGTAAGCATAAGACAAGGAAGGGGACGGAAAGATCGCGCGCGGTCCGTGGCCCGTTTGTTAGGGTACTGCTCCGGCATTCGTCTGTTGTTTATCAAATAAACGGTGGAAAACCACCTATCAAGCAACCGACCGCTATAATTCTCCTCCAGACAGCGGCTGAATTCGATCTAGATATGTAGCTCATGTCGAAAATCCTGCCATCGTCGGGATTCGAACTCTAGAACCTACTGTTATAATGGCACTGCAGTGACATCAGTTGAAGTCCTGAGCCACCTAAGCCAGTCACCGCACTTGGAAAGACCACGCCACTCAATGCCTTCGCGCATCACAGGCAGCAACCTACCGCGACAGATATTTCATGGGGATTTTTTTTTTTTGAGCGGAATATCAATCGAATTGAAACTTTCTAAAAAGCTATAACAATTTTTAATTTTAAAAAAAAATATTTTGATGTTTGATTTAATTGACGAGTCTATAACCAAAATGACGGATCTCCAAGAAACATTTTTTTTATGTAAGAAAAGATAGTTTGGATCAGACTACATACTGTTGCTGATACACAAGATTGTTCAAACATTTGACTTTATATTATTTTTATCATCTTATCGGGCACGTATATTTTTGGAAGATCAACAATACTTGAATTTTTAATAAAAATAAACAATTTTCGTGTACATACATACATTAATGCACTTACAGTCTGACGATTCACATGGATCCGTCAAAAAGATTAATTTTGAATTATTAAATACTAACCCCGAAAGTGATGTTGCAATGTAAGTGACATTGCAAGAAAAGAAAAACAAAGAGGGAGACGTTTTATTTAAAGTCGAGCCGGATTTAAGGAAATGTGTTTACTTACAAATAGACGGGAACGTAAATAAACAGGTATAAATAAAGAGTTATAAATTATATAAACATTAGCGCTGATGTTAAGTTCTTGGCAATTAAATCGAAAAGAACAATATTATATAAAGGAAAGGAAAAAGTCGAAAGATTCGAAAACATCGGGTTAATCGTGAGAAAATTTTAATAGTATTATAAAAATGTTAAAAGAAAAAATATTCTGTACCAGTTGACTGGCAGTAATGACAGATGTTTTAGTTTTCTTGTTAATTAGCAGTGAAAAAAGACAAAACGATGGTAAAAAGCACGGTAGAGGGATGTGTAAGGCTATTTTTTTATTTCAGTAGCTAATGGTTTTTTAGTGACAGTGTCGAGTTATATAAGAAAGATATATGATGAGTGCATAAGAAAAAGGTGAATATGGATGTTGAAATTAATTTGGAGGAATGGTAATTCCTGGAGGTCAACGGAGCGAGAACTGCTGATGGCGGGAGGCTCTAGCACTGCTGCATCGCAGAAAAGTGCCAAACTTTTGAGCAATTTTTGACGCGAAATATTTGAGAATGCCAAGAATACTTTTAGCAAGTAGAAACATAATATTTTAAACATAAAATAAGGAAAATGGAGGGTAAATGGAGGTAAATGGATATAATAACACGCGTGTATAACGTGAATTGTTTTCTTTTGAAATAGTGACAGTAAGTGTGAAAGTGTATTAACGTTACTTTAAAGGATCAAAATATTCCGTATGTATGTTCAATGTATGTGTTAGCAATTTAGGTGTAGTTGCTGAATTAAGTGACAAAGGTTATTTACGGCAGAAAATAAATACAGTTGCACAGGTCATTGTAGTCTCAACATTAAAATTCTTAGACTCTGTTAACTTTAGTTTGTTAAGAAGGCAATGATTGTTACCACTAGCAACAAGCTATGCATCATATTCCCTGAATATTGATGATAACATCCCGATTCCTGTATGGGAAAGCTTCGCGGATTCACCCCAAAATGTAAATTTCTGAACCCAGAGGATTAGTTTAAGGAGAAATAATATAAAACATTACAACTATTGTTTATTAATCCATAGAAATTACGCAGCAGTTTCGTCCTGCGCAGGGCGAAAATAGAAGTATTCTTATTTTATTAGAAAATTAAGTTTCAGTGGTCGCCCAGTGCGGGACGAGAGTATTATCAGTAGGGCGCCGATTTTAATGAAGGGTCATTTTTTTCTTTTCGCTTTAGAACAATGCTGTTTGGTATAGAAATTAATTTTATATTATGACAAAAGGCAATGACTCATTTGTATACGTCAATTGTTTGCATTTCTTTGTCGATTTCGGTTAATATGTCATGTTTGAACTTTTGCTGTCATTTTTAATGCATTTTTCGCTGATTTCATCGCTTTTAATGCTACTTGCTTCAAATAATATTTACAAGATGCAACAAATATACTCCACAGAATTACTGAGTACCTATATCTGGAAGCCTATTCTATTTCTTTGCTCAGTTGTAATGTCAGCCATTGTGAGTATGTAATCTAAGGTTCCTGTGACGCCTGTCGCGTCATTGGCGGTTCAACCGATTTTGGGATAACAAAAGACAGAGATTTTCCATAAAAACAGTCCAAACCAAAAGTTTAAGAGCTGAGTGCACTTGAACGAATAGAAGAGGCCTCGATTTCATCAGTAACATGTCCAACAGCTTTAATTGTTCATCTGAACTGGTTTTGATCACATTTTTTACGTTATTTTTCTTTGCTTTTACGGCATTTTAGAAACATATTAAGAGCATTTTACTGATCATTTTGGGCAATGTTTCAGTCATCAAAATCCGCCCCCTAAATATCAGTAATATTATTATTAGTACTTATTTTAATTAAACTAAAAGAAACATTTTCAATAGTTGTTGAATAATTTTGTTATTAAAGAACCAAATGTTAATTTTTTAAAAGTGTCATTTTTTAAAAATGTTTTTTAGTGTCTTTATGAATTGCCAAGTTTCCCCAATTATTTGTAATTCGTGCAATTTTCAAAAAGTCAGAAAGTGTAGGTAAAATTACACATTCACAATTTTATTAGCAAATTTTTTTGTATCTGAGAATATTAAAGAAAAATTTGGAGCTTCTATTCAATTGTTTTAAAATTACCTAAATTCCACGCAAAATTATTCAAAACTATTCGTTTCTTCCAAAAATTCTACATGACCTTACTTAATGAGTGGCTTTGATAAATGGATTTCATTAAGGAAAAAAATATCTATCTTTGATGCTGTATTTGTGGGAAATCGCCAAAAAATGTTTAACTTCTCCAATCTTTGAAAATTTGGAGTTCAACAAAACTGAGACATTTTTAATCGTCCTTTTCCATCCCGAAAAAAATTAATCAACAAATTTGAAGCTATTTTTGCAAAAAATCCCGGTCTGAGGATTGTCCAAGATTACCAAGACACAATTTTTTAGAGCACTTTTTGATTTGGCGAGGGTATATTATGTTGAGAGAAAATTAACCTTCCACGCACTTCTTTTTTCTTTTTAAGATTACAATAATAAAGCGTGGTAAAAGCCACCAGTCAATGAAATCCTTGTCGCTTGGAAAGCTCGGCGCTGCAGCATTCCCATGCGTAACACTGAGGTCAAGGACTTTTCTCATCTAGACACTATGCTAATGCGAAACCCGCTGCAGGGCTGCAACTACGGATGCAACCTCGCCGACGTTTCTAAACATCGATGTCCAAAATTAAAACATAGATGTTAATAAAACATGGCTTCAAAACCAACCACATTTTTAAACATTGATGATCTTGAAACTGCATTAGTAACCATTAAAGTAGGGATAATTTTATTTGACGGTTGTCTTCTTCTTCTTCACTTCACGGATTAGGGAAATTCCCTGTTCCGGCTTTATTACACCATCTCTGTCGTGAACGGCCAATGTCCCTTCTTCCCCGTGGTCTGTACAAAAAGGCATGTCGGGGGATCCTTTCGTGCGGCTTTCTTCCTAAGTGCTGTACCCACCGTGATCTGTATTCATTTATTTTTTCATTGATAGAAAATATATTAAGTTCCTGTCTTATATCTTCGTTTTTTATTTTGTCCATTAGGGTGCAGCGTTTTACTCTCCGGAGAAATTTCATTTCCGAGGTTTGTATCTAATCTTACTGCGAAGATATTTGTTTATTGTTCCACAAGTATGTTGAAAACGTTGTAATTTTGTTTTCATATCATCACTGTAATCGTATGTGATATCACAGCCCAAATAATTAAAATGTTTCACTTGCTCTAATCCTTTGTGTTCTATTATTATTTTAGTTTTGATAGGATACTTGCCTCTGAATGCCATCACTTTAGTTTTAGAGACAGATGTTGAGAGACAATATGGTTTGCATATTCTATTTAGCTGGAACAAGGACTTTTCCAGACTTATTTCGTTCTCTTCTATAATTATATGATCATAGCATACAGAAGTGATTGTAGAGGATTTGGATTTATCCAAATACTTGGTTTATTTAAACTTTTCCATTCTCTTAGAATGTTGTCAATATAAATATTAAACAATGTGGGGGACAAGCTATACCCTTGTCTTACACCTCTGTTTACTTCTAACTCTTCTAACATTTTGTACTCAACTTGTAAATTAATACTCGTTTTGTGATAGAGGGATTTAATAACTTCTATCAAGTGAAAAAGATAGCTCCTTTTTCGAAGAATCTGCCAGAGAAGTTCACGATTAACTCTATCAAACGCTTTTTCATAATCTATAAAAGCTATGTGGGTCTCTAAATTGAACTCTCGTCCCTTTTCTGTTATTTGGTTTATAGTAAACACATTGTCTGTACACGATCTTCCTTGCCTGAAACCACTTTGTTCTTCCAATAAGAGTGAATCTGAGATTGTTTCGACCCGTTTATTTATTATTTTTGAGTAAACTTTATAAGCGTTGATCAACAAGCTTGTTTCTCTGTAATTCTGTGCTGGCTTCTATTTCCTTTTTTAAAAAAGTCAAAAGTCATCTCTCTTTTTAAAAAAGGAAATAGGTTTCGTGTTTATTCATTTTTAATTAATATTTAAATTTCCAAAACAGTGAAAACATTCCCAAGATATTAATTTTTTATTATCAACCACGAATTTGATTATCCTCCCTCTTGATTCCATTGGTCTGAAAAAATGTTGAATGTATGAATATCAGAAAATCATTATACGTTTTATTACGATGGTACTTTTTTTCATTAAAAATAAAATATCAACCATGTAATATCGAACACGGAACATAGATGTTAAAAACATAGGCTTGAAAAATCTATGTTAAATCCGTCGATGATTATGCAACAGCATCCAGGTTTTGAAAACGTCGACATCCATGTAGCATCCTAGCTCCAACTCACACCGGAGGTGACGAATAATAGGATCAACTGTTGGTCATGATTATTAGAATTGTAGTAATATGTATTGAAATGCATGCGAAAGTCAAAATAGGGGAGAGGGTGATTAAAAAAATATTCCTAACTTTTTCTTTTACAAAGTTCGTTTAATGCAACCGCAATGCATTTATGAATTAAGGTATTACTTTGCAAGGTGTATTCAGGGGTTGGTAAGGGCGCAGCCTGCTGGGGTCGGGCAAGGCAAGGTAAGGCAGAAGGAGGCGGGACGAGACGGGTGAAGATGGGAACTGGAGGGGCAGGGCGGAGATACAGGCAGGCGCGAGACGAGTAAAGCAGAGTAGGGTTAAAATGGGGGAGATGTTGGATGATTGATTGTTAGTGATTTCGCGCGCGTCAACAACTGAGGTCGTTAGTCCCGTAAATGTAGTGAATTTTTTTCATCGTGAGGTGGCTGTCATTTTCCCCTGCTGGATGGCGATATCTGGCACCGACCTACCATCGACTAGCGGAGTTTTCCTCAATCAGGTATCTCTCACCAGCAGGCACCGCTCCAGCCGAGTCAAGCACTATGTCCCCGACCGGTCTTTCGGCATGTGCGGTAGTGTAGTTCATGTTTGTATGTGTGTGTGTGTGTAAGAGGTGAGGATAGGACAAGGAGTAGGAAGGAAAGCGTGCGGACTGTGTCCCGTTTTTTAGGGTACTGCTCCTGCATTTGCCTGGTGTTGATCGGAGAATCCACGGAACACTACCGATCTGAGCAGCCAGCCGCTAGAATTCTCCTCCAGACAGCGAACGAATTCGACCCAGCTGACAAGCTAGTGTCGAAAATCCTGCCACCGTCGGGACTCGAACCTAGGACCTCCCGGTCAGAGGCACTGCAGTGACAGTTGAGGCACTGAGGCACCTCTCCCGCTGCGAACAGAACGAAGAAGTGTGGAGCGCAACGAAGGTGTGAAACGAAACAGTGTGGAGCGGAACGAAGCAGGCGGAGGGGGCGTGGTAGGGCTGTAAATAAAATGTTTCATCTTAGACTGGAGATAGAATTCATTCCCTTTCCTTTCTCAGAAATGAAAAAAATTAATAAAAGCAAGGGCAAGGGTACATCGTCTAGTCTGCAGTAATTTCTTAGGGAGATTTGCTTCAAAGTTCATTGTACATATTTTCTGCTGAAAAAGTGAAATGATTAGAATTTACAACAGCAGGATGTAGCAAAGCAAAATCACGCTGAATAGGGTGGAGTGGGATGGGGCAAAGTACCGCGAGAGTATAAATAACATTATTTCCATTTTACTTTAAAGTTAAAAGGAAATAATTCATACCATTTCGTTTATCGCAAATGAAAATAAAAATTAATGCTTGGGAAATTTTGGGTTACTATCCCTAGTCTCGTCTCAGATAAAACGAGAATATTTATTTATTTATTTAGTCAAAAAGAGTCAAAAACTGTATGTGACCTATGGGAGAGAAAATCATCTGCTCACGCTTTCTTGAGTTTCAGAATCCCTTCCCAACAATTTAACTATTAATAGTTGAAAGATGAAAAATCATAGTAATAATAATAATAAATTTAAAAAAGCGAGGGATTAACATTTCAAAAACTAGATATTTTCGTTGCAAAATTACACAAAACTTATTTTTAACAGTAAAGGAACAAACAGATTTGATTTTTCTGTATTGTTAACAAAATAGAAACTCACCCTAAGCTCTACTACCACTACAAGCAAAAGGAAAGTTCAACAAAACGTGCGCATAGTGAAGCTACATTTACGTCCAGAAGCAAAGCAAGGGGCCATCTCAGCATTTGCTCAATGGATCAGGGAAACTGGACAAAACCCGATCGAGTGGGGTCATTGACCCGGAAACATGCGCATAGTGAAGCTACATTTACGTCCAGAAGATCTTTTTAATTATATAATGCAAATGTAGACTAATTCATTTTACTATATCTTGTTTTGTTAAAGTAAACATTATTTTCTTTTGACGATCAGTATAGTCTCTAATTGTATAGAAACAATTTTGCAGCAGAAAAAAATTTTACTTTTAACTTAAATTTGTGTACCAATTTTAATTGTTTAATTTCATCTGGCAATGCGTTGTAAACTACATGTATTGTATAAGGATTTCTTGTAGTGAGCTGTTGATACTGACACTTGATGAACATGATTTCTACGTCGAGTGTTGTAACTATAAATATCAGTATTACATGAAAATAAGTTCCCACCGTTAAGTAAGTCAGTTTTGACGAATACTGCAGACTCGTAAATAAATAGGCAAGGCAATGGTAAGATTCCAAGCTCAATGAAAAGAGGCTTGCACGGATCACGTGGATGGGATTTTTTCATTATTCGGATAATTTTCTTTTGCAATCTAAATGTCTGGGAACTAAAGGATGAGCTTCCCCAGAATATTATGCCATATCTCAGGCGGGAATGTACATTTGCCAAATACATGCAACGAGCTGCATGAAGGCTGACAGAATTAGAAATAATTCTGAATGCATAACATAATGAGCTTAATTTAGTGTTTAATTCTGTTATATGTACATTCCATTTGAGGTTTGATTGAATTGAGAGACCTAGAAATTTTGTTACCTTAACATCAGCTAATTGCATATTGTTCATTTTCAATGGAGCATACGACTGCCGATTTGAAGCGCAAAATTGCATTGAGACAGTTTTCTTTCGTTAACTATTAATTTGTTATTACAAAACCAATTTGAAACTTTTGAAATTGTACTATTTATTGTTTCTTTTTTGCAAACAACATTCGTGTCATCGGCAAACAGAACTGTTCTTCCATTTTTAATAGATGAGGGCATATCGTTTACGTACAACAGAAAGAAGATAGAACCTAAGATCGAACCTTGTGGGACCCCATGTTCAATTGGCAAAGAATTGGAGAGATAAGTAAATAATGTCCTTTCGTGCCAGTACGGTATTTCTACTCGTTGAGATCGATGTTTAAGGTACGAGGTTATCCAATCCAAGGCAATACCACGAATTCCATAAGAAGGTAATTTTGAGAGCAAGATGTTATGGTTAATAATGTCAAAAGCTTTCGAAATATCTAAAAATATCCCAATGGGTTCTTCATTTATGTCCATTGATGAAGCAACATCTTTAAGGAAAGAAAAAATGGCAGTTTCCGTAGATTTTGATTTCCTGAAACCGTGTTGTGAGTCTGAAAACGCTTCGTTTTTCCTGAGAAAGGTTTCCCATTCCGTATAGAAAAACCTCTCTAATATTTTTGAGAAACTGACAAAAGAAATTGGCCGGTAATTTTCAATTTCATTTTTGTTCCCTTTTTTAAAAAGTGGCTTAATTTTTGCTGTTTTGAAAGTATCTGGAAATATTCCTGTGCACAAGGAAGCATTGGAAATGTGAGTTAATGGGTGTATAATGGCAGGTGCACACGTTTTTAATAAACAATCCGGAAATTCATCTAAACCAGATGAATATTTATTTTTTAATTTACTGACTATTCTGAGGATTTCGTTACAAGAAGTTTCGTAAATAAACATCGTGCCGAAGTTTTTTTGGGAAGCATATGATGTTGAATTTTGTGGTTGTAGTCCCTTCGTGAGATCAACCGCAATTCTCGAAAAGTGTTGGTTGAAGAGATCCGCAACTTTTTCTGGATTTCTTGTTTCTCTTTCATTATCCTTTAAAATAACATTTTCTACGAAATGTCGTGATGACCTGGTCGAATTTTTAACGATATTTCACATTGCTTAAGTTTTTTTTTAGCGTTCAAAATATCCTCATTATTTTTCATTATTTTTCCTAATTGTTATAATGTTTAGAAATAAAGTAAAGAGTACGTTTATTTTTACGCGATGTTCTAATTCCTTTTGTGATCCAATTATTACTTTTTCGTGAAATGTTTAATTTTATCTTTTTAATAGGAAAGCATGCGTTAAAGAGAAATGAAAGCTTTGATAGAAATAAATTATATTTTTCATTTGTGGCAATAGCGTTATAAACTGCCTCTCATGATTCTTTCAGCAAGTAGTCCGTAAATAAATTTATGTTAACTGTAGTAAATGTCTGCACATGCGTGTTTTATTTATTGTTCAGTATTCATGTTATTAGTAATTGTAAGAATTTGTGCATCGTGGTCACTGTAACCTAGATTATTCGTTATTATTTCATATCTAGTTGTGGTTTTGTTAGTTATAATTTGATCTATTGCTGTTTGTGATTTAAGAGTATTCCGTGTAGGTACGTTCACTGAAATATCTAAATTAAAGGAATGAATTAAATTGAGAAACTGCTCTTTTTCGTGGGATTTGCTCAGAAAATCAATATTGAAATCTCCACATACAACAATGGATTTAAAAGAGAGATTACTAATTTTGTTGAGAGTTATCTCTAGTTTTTCTAAGAAATTGAAATAATCTAAAGCTTGCTTTGTTGGAGGTCTGTAGATGCAAAGTAAGATAATTTTGAGCGTAAGATGTACAACTCTTATTTCAAAAACTTTTCAACTGCATATAAATTGAATTCTGACAACAAGGTAGAATCAATATTATTTCTTACATAAATACACGAACCTCCGTAAGCAGGGCCTTTATTTGATTCTCTTGCTCTACAATAAGATCCTGCAAGGTAAAAACTAGTAATTTGGAGTGTGTTTAGATCATTATGAGATAACCAATGTTCTGTAAAGCAAAGAACATCTATTTGACTGAGATCACACTCTAATGCTGCCTCGATAAATTCAATTTTATTTGAAAGAGATTGCACATTATGATGCATTATTTGAATTTTTTGCATGTACCTACACGGATGCTTTTCTGCTGCATCTGACTGTAGTTGCTATTTATTTATCTCATTTTTACCTCGAGTGCGTGGTCGAAGGAAGTATCGTGTCCCAGCAGTGTTAGGAGGTGAGGAAGGTGGGGTTACAGATGTAGGGGAATGAATAATGGGAGAGGTAGTACAAGGATTAGGTTCAGGGGATAAAGTAATTGGGTCCAAAGGGCTTCCGGAGGATGGAAGAGAACTAGGAGATGTAGGTGAGGATGAATCTTGGGTAGGATACTGCTGAGGTGTAAGGATGTGTTTGGCAAGTTCGCTACCGAGTGCATGTTTTCCGACAAGGTTCAAGTGAAGACCATGCCGGTGAAGTGTTTTTTAAGCTCAAATAATTTAACATGTGTGCCTCTCAGAGCAGTTTTAATTTGTTGTTTGCGTGTCTAATTTCTTTGCACAGTGTTGGTTTGTTGTACCAGAAGGGCAGAGTCGAGATTACAATGTTCGTGTTTTGGGCGGCACGTTGTAGTTTGTCAACATGTTGCTCATGTGTAAAGTGACCACCCAAATTGATGTCATTCTGCCCTCCTATGATGATGACTGTATCCCGTTTGGTGGGAGTTTTTGTGTGGGTGTCCAATTCACTGATCACGTCGGCAAACCTCCCGTTAGGTTTAAACACACACATGACAGAGAAATTGGATGGGAGTTTCCCACTGAGCTGGGAGGAGATTTATCGCCCATGGCTATCTGCTAAAATTAGTACCTTTTTGGTGGGCTCAGTAGGAATGTCCTTGTTTACTTGTGGGCCAGGTTGCGCAACTCTACGTGTCTTTGTTTCTTTGCGCTTGCTAGCCTGTTTGCGTCGGTTTTTGGATGGACGTGTCGATGATGGGAGGGGGTAGTGAGAATTGGGAAGGCAAGGAAAATCATTGTCATAATCTAACACACCAAATCTGTTTTGAGTCATGATTGGTTGTGATGATTGTGTTTTTGCTTTCGCGGATGGACGGTTGAAAGTTTCTGCGGTGTTGCCTATTGTTGTCCAACCGTCTGAGTTTCAAAGGACCTCTTCGAACCTTCGGATATGTTCATCTAAATTATTGTTTACGTGTGTGAAGGCTTTCAGAAGGTCGGCTTTGAGAGTGTACAGAGTAGAAAGTGTATAGCGAATAGTAGCCATGTCACGAATGCGTATCAAATGCGTGGCGAATATGAGAATAAATAAATAGATGAGAAATCAGATTACGTGTCAAAATGTTTCCTAAATTATCTTCTTAATTTACGTGTATTAAATTATTTAATTGAAGTTACGTATTTATTTACGTATTATTTACGTATTAAGCTTCGTATTTACGAATAAATGCGGCACTCACATCCATGCTTCTTAGTGCTTGAATGTGCCGCTGAGCGGACGGTCTGTTGTCGATGATGCGCATGAGAAGTTCTCGGAAGTTCTCGTAGGCGCGAACTGCTTGCGGGGTGTCCTGGGCATGCCCCTTGAAGGCCAGGACCATCAGCACAGCAAGCGGCAGACATCGCGGCATTTTCAATGACGTCATCTTGCGGCAGCCCGTTCTTAGCACCTGGTGGACACACACAAACGATTATACTATGAATGTATTGTTTATAACACACCCATGACTCCCTCCATCTGAAGAGGTGGCTGTGAGCATCAACTGCTGTCATTGCAGTGCCTCTGACCGGGAGGTCCTAGTTTCGAGTTCCGACGCTGGACCAGTTTTCGGCACTGGCGAGATAGCTAGTTTGAGTATTGTAGGTGTCTGGAGGAGAATTCTAACGGCCAGCTTCTCTGATCGGTCGTGTTCCGTGGTTTCTCCGATCAACACCAAGCGAATGCCGGAGAACTCGCGAGCAGGGATTGTAAACCAGTCTACCCTGACAAAGGTACCGAATGTAGATTGCATGTGTGATTCGCTTTTTGGTAACAGAACGGAATCTCAATCAATCAATCAATCCGATCGGCAAAGATTCCGAGTGAATGATGAATCAGAGTGACAGTTACAAGGGCCGGTACAGGACGATTAGAAGAAACCTAAAAAAACGTACGTTTCGGAAAGTAACGTGATTTAAGATTCATTTCAATGGCGACTTGTTCAAACAATAACCGAATCTAGAGTGAACGACGCCATTTCATAAATTCAGTTCATTAAGAATTTCCACATTGTTAGTCTATTGTATTTTCAATGGCTCGAAAATACTGGAACAGATCAAGACAAGTGTCTTGATCGATAAATGTCTTACACAAAATGTAGAATATAGCTTTTAATGTTTCTTCTGCGCTTTCGTTAGATGTTTACTGATGTTTTTTCTGCAGACCAGTAGGGTAACAGCATATGGGACTGTTATATCGCAGTTTGCGTGTCCAAACCGCTTCGAAGCCGTGGATTTTTTATGGGCGAAAAAATTATTATACTCCTCCCTTTGAAGGGAACGTAAAACTAGCTGCTCTATTTTGTTCCCCCAGGGGGGAATCACGATGGCGTAGGTGGTCGTGATTTCTGATGGAGTGTCGTACACGACCACTCGGACCGTGAGTCTCGCGGCGCCGCTCACGTCTTTAGTTTGAAGGTGCGGTAGTGAGTAGGCGATGCTAAGCTCCTGGTGGCCGGGCAACCGGCCAACCACCAGTTGCGCCTATGGCGCGTCGACCTTGGAGAAGGATTGGGCGAAGGATGCTTCTCGGAGTACTCCGGATCCCACTTTATAGTCCGGCGGGAAACTAGTTACCTCCCGTCAGGTTGCTCCGGTACAGACGTTACTCACGTCGAGAGCTGGCGGTAAGCAATGGGGAGATGCGATGGGGGCCCCGAGCCGCCTGGGCCTTAGTCCAGGCGGCCCCCAGTTGGGCCCTCGGCTTCGTCGTGGCAGCGACCCGATACTCTGGGCAAAGAAGAGGGAACTTGTTCCCGGCGCATGTGAGTGGCGCATTGTCGAGTCTCCAGTACTTTCCTGGATAGCTAGGAGCTCTGAGCTAGCAGGGCGGCCCCTACCCACGCATTGTATGGGGAGGTTGCCGTGAAGGTACACTGGGTTCCGGCTGGATCCGGCCATCAGCCTGTCGGCGTTAACGCGTCGGCGGGGGGTGCGGATAAAAGCCCACAGAGGCATATGCCCACCCCGGGGACTTTTCTCCCTGATGAAGAGAAGCAGTGTGGATTTGTAGACCACACGGGGTACTACTGCCCTATTTTGTAGGTTTACTGTGCGTAAAACATCAAGCCTAAACATCTTATCAATATTTGCATCGCCTGTTTCGTCGGCCAAATGGTCCCTCCCTTCTCTGCTAGATGACGAAAGGTGCAGAACCGAATTTGCGTGGTCAGGCGCAAGAGCAGGCTTGATGGTGTGAGCCTATGCTTGATGTATACTATGTAAAATACCACGTCATTGAATTGAATTGTGATTTTCTCTTCAAAACTGTGGCTTAGACCGGAAAGGAATATTGTTGACAAAAATCATTGACCAGGTTTCGTTCGTACAAGTTAACTGTCATAACAGACATAACTTATTAGGTCACAAGTTATTTTTCTAAGCCGATAAATGGGGTCCACAAATGGCTAAGTTCGTATTTGGCTATGCATGATGTAGAGTGCATGTATACCGATTTGATATAAAATATAAACGTTTTCTGTCATTTTGACTTGTTGAACTAGATAAACGGACGTTCGTTATGAAATAGCTCTTTTTATTTGTAAACAAAGCTAAAAAATTGCCAATCATGTCCATAGCAATACGTCACGAGTTGATCGCATCATTTTGCAACGAGACGTGTGACTTTATTGCGCAAAAGCCTGAACTATTCGCCTTCAACTAGAGTTCGGACGGTTAGAGGTCAAAATGTCAGTTTCTGGGAAGATGATAGTTTTTTAAACCACTATCGTATTTTGTTCTTTTTTATGCCGTAGTCAGTCAAGATAAATGAATGCGTGTACGGGAATGCAATGTGTCAAGAGCAGCGCAATGACATGGCACATCCACGCAACTTTTTGTTTACAAATCACAAACAGATTCAAATGGGCAAATATAAAAGTATGACACGTATGTGTATGTATTTGGCGTTATTGGGGCGATAGTCCGACTTTGCCAACCAGCTACCGGTGTCTCTTATGCCTGAGTCTAGTTAAATTCCCACTCTTGGAGCTAAGAGCAACATGAGGCAAATATGACGTATTATTTTCACCGTAACTAGCAAACCCCGCCTGCTTGAGCCTTTCTTCGTCACACAGCTACAGAAAATGGGACGATTCTAAAGGAAATCTACAACTCTATTTTTGTCTCGATCGGGAATCGAGCCCGGGACCACAGCACGGGAAGCTAGTACGCTGCCTATGAGCTATCTCAGGGGCTAAGTATGACACGTCTGTTGTTTTTAATTAATAATAGGTAATTTGAAGTATGTAAATACAGCTTAATTTCGTTTTAACAATTTTAAGTGCGATTTGTGATTCAGTACACTAATTGGAAATTTCGATGAGTGCCGCAAAATTACGAGCTTCTCACATTACATTGATATCACAGTTGTTGTACAAATCTAGCCTCATCATGGCGGTGATTATCTTGAGGGGTTGGATGCTAAAATTAAAATTAATGGCATGCGAGCAGTTAACATTATTCTACCATATAGTAAATATTCTATTTATATAGAACTATAGAAAAACAATCCTCGTATCCAAGCATTTTATACAGCACGATAATTTATATACTCTAAAAACTGTTATTATTTATTAAGACGGAATAAAACAAAAACCTCACGGGTTGAAGATCGTTAATCGAGGCGTTTATCGAGGTTTAAAACCAACAAAGTTTGTTATTTTGATAACGATCGGGTGTCGTTCACTACATCTTGTAATACCCCGTTCTTACAAGAAAAAGTTAAATAAATTCCTTTTCCGGAATAGGAGCACTCATCCGTCTTCAGCCGCTACAACTCATTTGCTTCGATTGTTCCTGATTGACAATGGACTATAAACGCTCACGCCGGCCGTTAGGTGTAACCTTTCGTTTCCGTATTTGATTATATTAAGTCGATATAACGGTTTTCTATGAGTTTTAACCCTGTGTTACTATAGATATTTTGCCTATCACAACTACTATCGTGGGGTCAAAACTGATCCCAAAAATTATTAGTATCTATATTTACGTAGATTGAAAATTTTATGGTAATTGATTTATAGCCATTAATTTCAACTTGTTTACAACTGCTTTAATCAAAATATGAGGTATAAGAAAGCCACAAACTCATACAAAATATTTTTATTGTAATGTAATTTTTTAAATTCACAATTCAAAGGTATTCTAGTAAAGTAATAAATTTTCCATTTTAGTAATATTTTTTTCTTTTTTGCTTCGCCTTCCAAGTTAGTCATGGACTATATTAATCACTGAAAGAAATCAAAATAATTTTTAATGCAGAATATAGAAATCATCAATCATTACTTCATGTCGGTAAATCATCATTCGAGTAAATAAACAATATTAGATTTTCTCGTTCGAGAACAACTGGGAAGTTTCGCACCCATTCGAACCTGTTTTTCTGTAGTAGTAACTACTGAACACATTTTCACAGTTTTCGTCTTTTGAGATATCCAAATCTGAAATTGAGGTTTCTGTATTGTGAACACTACGTTCACTTTCGCTATCACTTGGATCGTAATCGTGATCTGGCGTCTCTCTTATTCTGGTTCATTTTCTGGTTGTCTAAATAGCCTATAAGCTCTTCCGCATTCATAACTTGTCAATCAATTCGTATAATCCATTTTTAGATCACACACTCAACTCAGTAAACAAGACGGAACGTCGAGAAATAATGTATACGTAAGGTATACGTAATGTATACGTACTATCCTGAAACATAATGACCCCAATTACTCTGTAACAAAAAACATCATGACTTACACTAACAAGGTAACGAAACTTCGAGAAATAATGTATACGTAAGTACAATCCTGGAACATATAGAGACCCCAATTACTCTGTAACAAAAAACGTCACGACTTACACTAACAAGGTTCCTTGAAGACAATACACTTACACAATACACCTTGACTTCTAAGATAATACACAAAATCGTGGACACAAGGGCAACACCATTTCAGAGATAAATTATTTATGTTGAGATCACAAATGACCCCACGATAGTAACTGAGGGTTAATACTCCATCGACACAAAAACTCGTAAATATGCTTCTTTGAAATAGGAAATTATCTTACAAGGATGAGTCAAGATTTAAGACGAAAATAAAGAATTTCGTAGACAATGTTACCAATTTTATCAGGAGCAAATGCAAATGTAACCGTAGGCGAAATGTTTGTGCCAAATATATTCTCTGTACACTATAACATGCAAAGGAAAGACAACAGTTTTTAAGCGGTTTAGACACATAAAATACTGTAAATGAGCCGTTGAATAGGGAATTGTTTACCTGTCCTGCATCCAATAAATAAATGGGGAGGAAATTATAATTTTGTAGATTATGCAATAAGAAGTTTACAGGGGCAAATGCAACCTTCACCATGAAGATAGGCTTCAACACACGTTACCTCGTTCATTATTCAAAACCGGCGCTTTCGACTCGTTAAACAACCCTTAATACTCTTGTCTTCCTGCCGCTGTAAGGGCTTGTTTCAAAGACTATGATAGACAAATTTAGGTTTTTGATCTAGTATAATTTTAGTTGTTTAGCTCCTTAATAACACTTGATCGTTGATTGCGTAATTAGAATTTTATTTTATTTTATTTATTCGGTCAAAAAATTGTACGTATGGGGGAGAAGAATATTGAGCACATATAAAATATTAAAAAATTAAATTTACTATTTGATACTCTGGGCAATCCAATCGCAAGGGTCTCGGCCTTTTTATTTGTCAATAAGCGCTTAGCAATGCTAAATTATTAAAGAAACGAGTTTTCTTCTAACATTATAACAAAAATTGCAAAGGTTCAAAAAATTTTCGGAGTCTCCTACAACTAAAATATTAAAGACAAAGATTTTTTTCCGTAATAAAATTTGTTTCCTAAAATAGATTTTGAAATAAGATCATGTACAATTTTTCATAAATTTGAGTACTTTTTGCATAATTCTGCGTGAAAGTACGAGCGATAAAGTATTTCCTGCTTTACCACCACTAGTTACCAATTTACTTAATAGTATCTACTCCAAAATTATTGATCACACCTTTGTAGTGAACTCGAATTACAGAAACGTTCAGTATATCTTTTCAATTTCATCAGATCTAGTGTTGTCGTAGGAAAACTGCGTAGGAAAACATAAAAAGGAATACGAATTGTCGACACGGGCTTTCTTTCTTCGGGTTCCTCTCGGTTCATTATACATCCGACGTCGTCGACCTTGACCGCGCCTCGGGTCAGGGTTCCGAGTCCCCCAACACCTGGCGTGCGAACTGTATTGTGCCTCGACGCGACCACGCGCAATTGTTCCTTGTTGATTCCACACTTCACAAACTCTTGGTAATGAGTGGTCATAAATACCACGAGATGGTCATCTCTGCTAACACCTATGTGTTGTGGATTACAATCGAGAGTTGACGCTTCAGTAGCACGGAATAAACAAATCTGCCGTTTACCTTGACTCGCTAAGTTGGGCTTATGAGTTGATGTAAAGCAGCCGCCACGCTCTCCCGACTTGTCGCCCCTGAATCTCTTCTGGGGCTAGGTTAAGGATCGTTTTTATGCGACCCTTCCGGCCGACGCTTAAAACCTCGTCGCACGGGTACACGCAGCTCCAGCCTCCTCGCTGCCGAAGCGTGTGCCACGGGGTATTGCAACGCATACCGTTTTATGTTTCCATTCAAGCGTGTACATTTTGAGCATATTCTCTAACACTTGTATTTTCCACAGAAATAAAGATAATGGCGCTAAACCCTAAGATTTGGAACTTTATGACCTTCGACAGTTTCGGTGGTAACGATAGATTGGTTAAATGAAACGGTAAAACGGTGTATATCGGGCTGTAATACCCAAGTTGGCGGGTTCAAACCCGATCGCGGAGTTTTAAGAGTGAAAAATCCTTCCTACGCCTTCCTTCGAAAGGGAAGTAAAGCCGGTAATGTTGTAGATTTACTGAATGTAAAATATCCTCAAGCTTTAAAGAAGCCCCTGAGCTAAATTCAAATCGCGTGTTTCGTCGTCTAAGTGATACCTTCCTTATCCGCTAGACGGTGTTTTTCACCGTCACCGGTGTATTTCACTCAGAGAAATTTGCATTGTCAGACGGAAATGCAGGCCTAATGGCTGATTTTCCCACGTAAAAAAGGTATCATTTAATTAAATGGAATTGAAGTTCCTCCTTTCCGCTCTCCACTCCGCCTTGGTGTTCGCGCTTATCACCCGACCAACGCCAGTGTTTTCCGGTGCAGCAATTATCTTAGGAAGAGATATAGTTTTTAGACGCTTTGCGCAAGACCAATTGGGATTTTCATTGCTCGCTGCGTAAATAATTTCTAACGGCAGACCGTACTAGTCGGTGAAGATATATTTTTTTCTCGCTAACTACCGTTACGCGGAGTTCGCACGGTATATCGCGAGGCATATAATTTCCATTTTGATGTATTAAGCACCCAGCGTGTCGAAATGTGCATCGTGTGATTCTCATTGTGTTTCTCGTATTTCCAATCACTGTGGTACTTTCTGTGTGTGGGTATAGTGACACTTTGTACAATTTAAATTTTCTTTATTTTTCATCCTTCTATCGAATTATTAAAACGGTGGCATTGAAATGACTGCACCAGAATGAACTGTCTATATATTACTGAATTTCTTTGTCTATCTGTACATGAACACTATGCTCCCCACATCTTTTTTCGTTTGAGAATGTTTTTAGTGGATTGTAGTAATATGAGTCCCGAAAATAGTTTGGGGTTGCCTGATTAAAAACTTTCTGGAGCATATTATAGAACAACATCTTACATTTAGTGTTTCTTTTCGGCTATATTCTACATTCATTTAACATTTTGTTTTCTAGAAAATTCAATTACAAAAACGTGAAAATCTTTAGTCAACACGTGACCACGTTATATTCATTTTCCATTACTGTATAACAAATGTCTGTTTTTCAAGCAACTAGTAGATATTTTCATTTGCTCTAAGTAGATAGGAAAGCTACTACATAACTTGGAACAACGTAGAAAATGTGCTTGTAACAGTGAAGCGAGATATCATTTATAATTTGTTCAGCTACACTGCATTCGTATTGTAGGGTGATTCACGAGATTCATAGTGGCCGCCCTGTTTCCTTTGGCCGGCAGCTGATGAGAACCAGTATCAGGCGACAATGGCGGTGAAGTGCTGCAATGAAGGCAACTGCATTTGGCAATTGTCGACTCCTACAGGCGTCTCAGAACAGATGACACAAACTTCTAGGACTTGTCGAGTGGTCGCAAATGATCACTTCTTGTCAATGAACATGTAGTGAGAAATTTCATATAGAGGAGTTACAAATATGACATTTGCTCCTGATTGTTACGTAACCCAGTACGCACAATGTTCGACAGGCACGTGAAAATTTAATCTCCTCGACGAGACAGAACGTGACCTGCCAAACATCTGTGCATAAGGAGTTGCCTAGCAAATAGTGGCAAATCTCACACGTGAGACTATTCGACGGAACATCCCACTAAATGTAGTCCAGACAATTGGTGCTTAAAAGGTCCCGATCCACGAAAAAATTCCAACATTTTTTCTCGTTTCTATTTGTTTTTGAGGGTGCTGAATTCGAATTTCATGTTTGCCACCTCAAAGAATGGGCGGCTACACAGAGAACATTGCAAAAAAACTACAAATTTCGGTCTCTTTTTAGTTTTTTCTATATCTTCAAAACTACGCGCTATATCGAAACAATATTATCTAAATAATTGAAGTAGATAAACGTTTCTACAAAATGCATGCTTAATTGTAAATTTCTGAAAAACTGTTCGAATTCAGCACCTCCAAATATATATGGAACCATTGAGAAAAAATACGGATTTTTTTCCTGGAACGATATTTTTTACTGAACTAATGTTCATTTGTAAAAAGTTTATATTTTCGACTCCTATACATGCCCTAAACTTTGTAACTTGTATTCTTAGACTTCCTGTTTAGAGCCTGGGACTCGGAGAAGAATATGTTTCTTCTGCTGCCGCCTTATTACTCGCCGGAATTTTTCTGGACATTTTCGGAGCTTCGCCACTGTTGCTTGTCTAGGACTCCCACCATGTACCTCTTTAGTAGCTTTAGTCGCTTTACCCCCTTTAGTGGCTGGTTGTTCACTTTAAATCTAGTGATTTGTCCGACACAACAAATAGAATATAGCTTACGAAGAAGAAATGCTATCTAGGTCTATTTTCACAAACAATTTGCCTGTGTAATTAGTTTTTCTGCAGTTGCTTGAAGTTCTTTCAACCTGTAGAACAAGGCCAGAATAAGGCCAAAAAACATATTTACAGGGTTATGTGTAATTGGGTCTAACTCTAATGAGATCATGTAGATTATGGCTTCATATGTTTTGAACGAAAATCATAATTCAACTTTTTTTACGAATTGCAAATAAATCAAGTTTAATATAGATTCCGTTGTCATTCAATCGTGAACTATCCTAGTGACTTTCTTACATCAAGATTGTTGGGTCGCGTTGGATAACTAAAAAACTTATAGTGTATGACCCACATGTAAAACATGAAGTATTCTTCTCCATTCTCCTTTGAATAATAATTATACACGTTCCACAACGCCTATCCTAATTCTACAATCGGCGTAAAAGAAGGACATTAGTAAACTTAGACAATTTTAGAAGTGAAAAACTCACAAGACGCCATCCTTTTGTAACTAATACCCATAATACAGTCCAAGTCAAGATCCCATGCGTTGTGACTTGGCAAGATTATTCTTTGTATATGTATGTAGTTTAGGAAAAAATAACCAAAAAATATTTTGAGTATGAAATTCTTACACCCACCCAATTGTTTCTCTTGCGTTAAAAAATTGTGAAAATTATTAAGAGTAATTGACAGAAAAAAACAAACGCTGTCTTGTATGATCATTGCAATATTCATTTCAGAGTTCAAAATAGTTCAAAACTCATCACTTACTGCACTTCAAATCGATTTTAGACTTTAAATTGATCTTAAAAAGTCCTCTTGGTGATGAGTGGTACTTGTGAGTTCTAATTACAAGAATACGTGATTCTGGAGGATTAGCGATCACGATCACTGCGCACATACAGCCACAGTGACATGTAAAAATAATTTCTTTGGCCACTTTTTTAAATTAAAATTTTAACTTTTCTATTTTGTCAGTGCACAAAAAGTGACAACATAAAAAATTATAATTTTGCAAAACGGTTTTATTTTGAGTGATGTCTTTTATTCAAGGCGTGAGACAATTTTTTTAATATGTACAATGGCTTTCTTCTTAAATAATAATTAAAATTTTATTACTAAAAATACAGTGATTGTCAAAAGTATTCGTTCACCTAAGGATTTCTTCAAAAAGTTTTAATTGGCTTGCGTGCATCGAAATGTAATAAAATCATCCGTCTTCTATCTGAAGAAAATATGTTGCTTTTGCTTTCGTCGGTAAAAATAACATTTTTTCCAAACCCACTCGTTTTATTTCCATGTTTTTTTGCGAACTCTACCCATTTCCCTCTGTTGACTTCATTAACATAATATTTTCTTCTAGCTACTTTCCTATGATAGCCACTTTGCCTCAAAACATAGTCCGCGCAGTACTCTCACATACATTCATCTGCAATTCATTTTCAAGTTTACTCGGTATTTTTATGCACTCAATCGCGATTTTTCTTCACTTTCCATAGTATTCACACCCATCTGCTCCACTAAGTTTCTTTGGACGTCTAAGTTTTCTCACGTTTTCCATTGTTTTTCTTACACTAAACCTACCAATGACTCCCAGAATGGCATTCCTTGGTCTGTGTAAAATCTAAGAAATTTGCCGCAACGATTTCCATAGATTATACAACCTGATAATATTTTTTTCTCTCTTCCAATGACGTTTCCTTCCCTTTCCGACCCTTCGTTTCTTAAAACACACAGACGTCTGTCAATTATCTATCAAACACTATGCAAGGCCACTGCTGACTACCCTTCCTTGCGTCACAAATTATTTCCCACGGGTCAGGCGGAAGGGAGCTAAAACAGTAAGATTTTTAAGAATTTTATTTTCAGTCAAAAACAGTTAAAAACTGTGTGTGACGTGCTATATGAAGAAGTGAATTCTGTGCACGTTTTCATAATTCTGAGATCCTTACCCTAAGCCTTATACTGCTTGAATTTTGAATAAAGAAAAAAATGAGGGTTTTTTTGCCATGATTGTTAACAAAGTATTCGCTCCGATGTAATAAAATTTATTTTCAAGGGTAAATCAATAAATTTCGGATCTTATCCCTCATCATAAATAATACTTCGTCAATAAATAATACTTCCTGCCGCGACAACATGGAGAACAATAATTTGAATAACTATATTTCCCACTGAATTCTAGAAGACGCACGCAGATAATGAAGTTACTTTGCTGTTCCAATACTTTTTGCGACCCGAGATTTTACATTTCTGGAAGTTTGAACAGTTCTATCTGCTTTATAGATGTGTTTTTTTTGCTGTTTTTGTTATTACCTTAACCGTATACTTAGGCTAATATTATTATGAAAATATGTATTGATTATAAGTTAATTATTGCATAATAGTTACAATAATTGATAAAATTCACTGGTGTACAAATACTTTTTACACTCACTGTAGAATATTTCTAACCAAAATGCTTCACTTCCCCTAAAAATGAGGATTTTTGATATTTCACTTTTCTTTTGCCCAAATGTCATAAGTTTGCATGAAATTGAATTTAGATAAAAAAAGAACATATTGCAGAAATTACGCTCTAGTGTAAAGTCTAAAAAGTCTAATAATGTATAAGTTTCATCTGAAGACTGCAATGTGGGCAAAAACAACTTCATAATATGTCCTTGGCATTTCGTAAGTCGGCCAATGTTCAAGCGTTAATGGTACATTAAAATGTTTAGAGTCTCTTTATTGCCATTTTAAGGAGAAGTGGTGATCCAAACTTACTGAAACTCCCCCTCCACCTCCCCGGAGATTAGATACAGATGAAATAATATGCATCTGCACTGGGATAGATACAGTATTTTTATCAAAGATATTTTCTAACGAACACTCTACAACAAATATTTGGTATTCGCACAATGGGAAAGTTTCGTGTTCAAAACAGGAAGAATCAAAAAGGGTTTAATAAATATTGAAAGTATTGAACATAAACAAAAATAAACTCTGCTTAAATAATTGAAAAAATTGGAAATCCATCATTTTTCAACTGATACCAAATGATTTAAATCCAAAAACTTCAAATTAATCAGTAAATTACTAACCCAGTTAACAAAGTCTGACCCTCTACATTAGGTCAGAGTAAAATTAGATTAGATCATAGGAATGGAAAAAGAAATTGAAATAGTTGTGTCAATTGCTTTAAAACAAATATTTCAAATATTTCTTAACAATATAAATTAACAAAAAACTATAATCTCTCTTGTGGTGGTAAATTGCACCAAAAAAAGTAGCATCGCATGACGTTAGTAAAATACGCAAGCAGATATCACGCTACCTCTGTGTTGGCCCGGAGCCCCTGGAGGGTTGACTGCGTTCTTCGTGACTTCTGTAGCGATTCTGTGCGCGTGAGTTGACCATTGCTTAGCACGATGCTCCCCACCCGTTTCCACTGGCGGTTGCTACCACCGGCGCCGTCCTCGCCCCCGCCCCCGCCTCCCTCGCCCACCCGCAAGCAAGGTCGCACCGGCTCGCAGAAAACACCATGTTTCAGAGTTCGGCGTTGGGGACCGCCTGCGAAAAAGAAGTTGTTCCAAGATGCATGAGGGACAATAAACCCACTTGTTCGTGCTCACACATTATTCAAACACGTGACTGCATGCTTTAAAATAAATTAAGCGTCCTTTTGAGTCCACAATGCCACTCACCTTGAATTCTTTCCTCTTTGAAACACAAAGTGGGGAACTTCTTCTTGAGATGATTAGTGTTCCTTTGGGAATAAGTGATAATAAGTTGCATTATGACTTTCCGATTTGGCGTCACAAATGTGGAAGCAACATGTATTAGCAAAACGTTCCATAACCGACCTTCACAACATTACTTTTCCCGAAGGCAACTTCTTGTGTCCTCAGAGAAGCTGCTTCTGAAAAGTGCCGTAACATATAGTCTTACGGCGGATAGTCGATATTCCGGAGCATTGTTGTGTCAAAATATTTTGTTGATAGACACGTATTTTTATTTTTATTTGACTTAATTCTATTCTGAGAAGCTACTTACAAAGTAATAACATTGTTTGTATGTTAATAAAAACGTCACAAATGATCTACATACATCTCTACAATACTTGTATAGCACTAATAAATATTTGACATTTCGTGTTCTACAAAAATGCCAAAGCACTAATGGTTCATAGAGACTGAATGCTAGGCATTAAAAATTTCAAAACAACCAGCCATAACGTAGCAGATACAACGCATAGGAGGTGCTGTGCTGCGAGTGCGACCACATACGGGATCAGAACAGGTTTCAGGGAATTGTTTGCCTTCAGGGTGAATGAAAGTCAAAATGCAATAATAGTGAATTGTAGTTTAATATTTGCATATATAAAAATTGCTTGTTTTAGTGAGTAATAAACCGAAGAACCAATGACGTTTATAAAGTTTATGAGCGCTCTTTTTCCTTGAAGTAACAGTTTGTTGTACTGCAAGCACCAACACAAATCTCTCGGCTGAGTGTGTGGTGGCCGTCAGAGCTGAGGTTGGCTCCAGGGAATTCGGCGGCGCGAACTGGAATGGGCGCGGAGCTGGTTGCGGAGTTTGCCGAAAATTCTGCCAGGTGGCGGTCGATGCACGCAGTGACCCGAATTTAGAGCTAGCGGCCGGTTGACCGCGCTGGTTGACGAAGCAGGAACAACCGACTCGTTCGCGGGCTGTCTGCCTAGTGGAATGTTGATACACTCGTCCGTTGTTGTTCACAAATGAGTCAACAATCGCCGTTTACATCTCAGTGGAGCACAGTTGTAGGCTGATGCCTAAGTTCTAAATGAGTTGTATTTTGCATCTTCTCGTCTGTTAGTTCTGTGTAGAAGTTTGACAGTTGTTCACTAGTGAGTAGTTGAATAATGAGTAGTAGTGTCAGTTCTGTCAAGTTAGTCAATTCTGTTCGGATTATGTATGCTCTTGCGAGGGAGCGAAGTTGCAGTATTTATTATTTGTGAGTGTTTTGAGATCGTAGAGGGAATTGTAACTGACATTGACCGTGACCTATAGTGAGGCAGTAAGACGCGATGTGCCCTCGATCGCCTTCTTATTTGTAGAATGTGTCTTCGGGCCCGGAGAGAGGACCGACATGTGACAGGCGGCGATTGCATGCTAAGGCGGTGTCATGTCACGTGCCCACCATGACGGGCAATAAAAGTAAAAACAAATAATTTAATTGTTAAAAAGTCTCACAAGGGCAATACAGTAGTCATAATTAATTATATTGACTATATTGAAAAACTATAAGCCTTCGTAGATGAAAATATGCTCTTTATTCTAGATAAAGACCCCACTTCTTCTTTCAATGTTAATGTTAGAAATACTATAATGTCTAGCAGTTTAATTTCTCATCAAAATAAAAAACATTAGTTCTGAAATCACAATGCCCCAGATTACAGAGCCTCAATAATCCATTGCCATCTAAGTAAGAAATGCATTGCAAGAACTGAATAACGAGGCCAAGTACAAAAGTTTTTATCTCACACCTAGAGTTTGGTTTGCGCCTTAATTTTTATTCGTCAAGTTATCGTTTGGATTACGTAAAACATTCATACGTTCAACATTTATTCAAAGCATCTTTTTTCAGGAAGAAATGTATTAGGTTCTAGAGACATGAATGTAGACAAATAAATTGGACAAGCAGGAAATGATGGTGCCCAAATGCTATTACATAAATATGAGATTACGATTATAGGAAAGAAAAAAAGTGGCAAGAAGACCTGCGTGGCAGAAATTAATGCTCAATAATTATATTGCATTCAAGCAATCGCTGTTGACAAATTTCGCAACTACATGTAACTTAAGATTTATTGCTTTCCCAGATCATTACAACTTCCTGTTTTCTGTGGAAACAGCAACAAATTGAAAAAAACTCAATATTTTAAAATTAAATTGTTTCTCTTTTCTTCATATCATATATTTAGCTGTACTCACAGTAGACGTGCTCAACACTTTCTTTTCGTGTAATTGTCTTTACGGCTAATTAATATTTCACACAAAATGAAATGAAGACAAGACATTTGAAAATTCGTTGAAACAGGATTTAAAGAAATTGTACCTGATACGTTATCAAAATATGATTCTATAGTTCTGAGTTCGCAATTGAAACTTAGTAGAAGAAGTTCTAATGTTTCAAGCCAGATTGTAGCGTATTTTTACCATCTCGCATACTACTTACGCAGTATAAAGAAAGTATTGTAATGCTGAGACAAAAAAGGCAATTATTAGAAAAAAGTCGCTTTTTGGGGCCCTGATGTCGAAAAAGTGGATAAATTGTGTTACTCTAACTAGTAACTTATTTCCTCTAACGTTCTCTCAATCAGAACCTACATTTTTTGGGTCATTGATACAAAATAATTGGTTGACGGCACGTTTATCTATCCGCCTATGGTCAACGAAAATATCTAAACCGTTCAGATTTTCTCCAAAATTAATATTCCTCGTACAATCTGTGAGAACTCAAAATCCTGAGCTCAGAATGTTTTGATTTTTGAGGATACTTTACATGCCGTAACACTTTCACAATTTTCTCAAAAAGGCCTCCAAAGGGTATAACCGAATAAGGCTGTGAAAAGTGCCCCCAAACCAAATCGATAATGGCGATACTCATATGAAAGAGAATACAAATATAAATACCCCATGTTTCATAGAGTGCAAGAAGTGTTGAGAAATATTTTTTAAGTGGCATAAATGGACAATTTTCCATGGTGACCCCAAAAAACCGTCGGCACCGGATTTCGACATCCAGGGGGGGGAAGATCACCGACACCTCCTGTGATAAAAAACATGCACCATACTTACAAAACGAACGACCTTAGTAGTTGACGCGCCCGTAAACACGAAATAAACAGTCCACAAGCAAGGTGCCTCAGCGGTGGCCCGCAGATAAACGCTTAGGCGGTTCAAGCCACGCAACGGCCAAGTGGCTCGCCCACCGAAAGAACCGATCATCCCTTCCGCATGCTACTCCCATTCACCGTTAGGGCTGGGCAATGCGTTGTCCCCACATCTACACACGGTCTACCTCTCACTTGATCGAAAGCTTCCAACGTTTACTTTCTCGCTTCGCAATAGAGAGAAAGTTATTTATGCGAATCTTCGGCAGAAAAACTCTTATTACAGGGCCCTGACAACGAAAAAGTGGATAAATCCCGTTACTTTATTTAGAGAAAAAAATCCTCTAGAACGTGGTGTAGCCAGAATCCACATTTTGTGGGTCCGAAAAATCGATTGACGGCAAAAAGGCCGTTTTTCCATCCGTCTGAGAACAACGCTAGCGGCGAAACCGTTCCACCGATTTTCTCTAAAACTGATATTCCTCAGTCGATCTGGCTGTTGTAGCGACCGCTTGAATTTGAAACCGATATCTTAACTTTGAGGGTACTTTACATGAAGCCCCAAGAACATTTTCCAAATTTCCAAAAAAAAGGCTCCATCGTTTTTGATTAAATTTTGCAGTTGAATAGTGTAAACAACATTTAATAGAATGGTGCAGATCTCGTGTTCGTTAAAAACCTGAGTTTTCGAAAATTGTAAAAGTTGAACATTTTTTCGGAATTTATTACAATTACAGTTATGAAGATAGAGATTTTTCTTTTAATGAAATCTGTTCCTTAAAGAATAGAAAGAAATATAGATTTTTAAATAAGACCATGTACAATTTTTCGAAAGTTTGAGTACTTTTTGCGTGAAAATATAGGGGCGAAAGTACGTGCTATGCACTACTAGTTCCTACTGTACCGGCTACGCTGTCTGTGCAGCGTAGTTGTAGTTCGTGCGGCCTCCCCACCCCCTTCGGGAATAGTGTTACGTACGTCCTCGTATAAGGGAACCGGTGCTGCGAGCATGCGAGAAGCCTAGAAGAATAATTGACTAGTCACGGAAAGACAAGGATATATGGTAGATATCTATCTCAACTTTTCTTTTAACTTGGCACTTACGTCCTAATTGGATGATAATTTGTGCATAAGGTACACAGTACAACAAACACATTCTCATTCTGCACATCACCCTTTACATTTATCCATAGAAATGCAATTGCTTTTACAGTTAACTCTCTTGGTCTTCTTGTGAATGTTTACAATTTCTGCTGAAACGAAAAAGAAACAGTCAACCCTTTAACTTCTATTATTTCTTAGTAAGTTTATAATAGGTGTGATAGCAATACTTGTCCTAACAGAACACTTTAACTCAGGCATGTCACGAACGCAGGCAAGGTAACAAAATTACTAGAGCTCGCGGGCACTGCGTACAGAGAGATTGGCGCGAGATTTAAAAGTAAGGGTTGTACAAAATCCTCCAGAGTGGCGGGACGTCACGAGATACCAGCCCCAAGAGAGTCGTTGGAGGAAGTTACTTGACACTTATTGTCACAAATTTAGCTATATTAATTCTCATTTTCTCTTTAAGACAAAGAAATGGTCCATTAAAATGAAATAATACATCGGTCCAATTTCAAATTCTCAATTGAGAATAAAATTGAATTAAGAAGAATTCTCAATTGAGAGGAAAAAAACTAAAAGAAATAAATCTTGATTTTGTAATCTTGTTTACTTAAGAATGGTGTAAAAGCATGAACTATCTACTTTCAGGTTAGAAGGTTTAACAGAACAGTATTCCTTTGTCTGTTAAAAGCACTGTCTGTCCACAAGCGAGAATTGTGAAATTATAGCGACATGTTATTTCACATTATTGCTGAATACAGTAATTAACTGAATGATTTAAGAACATAACACAACACAAAACCAGAAAAAGGAAAGAATTCGCCATTCACATATTCCTGTCACTTCGCAAAGATGTTTATATAAGGGAAAATTTAGTAAGAAAATAAACAACAAATAGTAATAGCTAATGAAGAACGTAAACGTAACGTCACGGTTATTTGATAGAAAAAAATCTGGCAAACATATTTTCGTAAGAAGCCACTATTCACCACCTCGCGCCGCTCCAGCTTGCGCATATACACCCCTTTCTGAGGAAATAGCGCGGAGTCAGGGGAAATTGCCCATGCCCGTGGGAGCGCCGGGCTCCCCAGGCGGGCAAGTAGCTCGTGTGGGCGCGGTTTGACGTGCTTGCTTTTACTTATTGTCTTTTACCTTTTAACTTAGTGATGGAACCATGTCCTCTAGCTTTTCGAAATGCCATCAATTAAAATTGCGAGTGAGAAACAAAGAAAGAAAAAGAAATTAAGTCTACAAATATTTTTCAAATTTCACTCCTCAGTTTCTTATAATTCTGTGTGTTGGAAACATTTACTCAAGGCATAAACACAATTTCTATGAAAGAAACACAATCACATTAGTTTGGAGTATTCATTCATAATTGTCGCAAACTAAGCAATCACGTACATTACTAACATTTTATCTAGACGTATTAATGGGTCAGTTGTCTTACTGTGCGGATTCGCCGACTAATGATTGTCTTACCGCCTTTTCTCAAGAAACCTACTCTTCCTTTCCCACTGATTAGTCGTAGTTATTTATTGCAAAGTAGTTCACAAAAATCGAATTATCGGAGTTCCGCAAGTAGATCCGAATCTCGTGTTATTATCGTTATATATTTTAAAGCTGTTACGTGTTCCAGTCCTGACAGTGTAATGGATGGTTTTCAACACTAGCTACTCAGCTGGGTCGAATTCAAGAAGTCAGTAGCGTTGATTGGTAGTTTTTCGTAGATAATACTATCAATACCAGGTGAATACAAAGCAGTACCCAACAAATGGACTACAGACAGCAAGCAACATTTCCTTCCTCATCTTTATCTCTCCTCTTCATTTACACAGTACCATCCACGTCGGGAGACTCATCGGGAGCTTAGAGCTTCTCCCAGCTGAGATAATGCCCCGCTGGGGGTCATCTCTTAAGGCTAAATGTACCGACACTAGTTCCATTTGTCGCCACCACGTGGCAGCACCAAAATAAACAAAATTTACTAGACCTATAACGTCTGAACAAATTGTCCGATTTTCAATCTGTAAACGTCATTGGACTCCTTCTAAAATAGAATTAACGTTACGATGCCGTTTTTCAAAAAAGATTTCCAAAAAATTTTGAAAACGTTTTCCATAGTTCTGGGAAGAAATTAAAAAAAGTGGGCTTATAGCGCGATGACGACGTGCTTCCTGAATCCAACGCCGTGTCAATCATGCAAATCGGATGAATAGGAGCGGCGTAAAGTGACATTTCGGAAAAATACCTGCCTCCCCCCCTTCCCGCTTCACGCAGTTACGTCACCGACCCTGAGGCTCCTCGACGCGGCCGAACGGCCAAACCCAGCGGCCTCGGCACGGAGGAGGCCGTGCTCTCGGCAGGCAACGAGCAGTCGGTTTTGTGGTTTCGTCCGTTTCAATCTCAATATATTTATCTCCACTTATCAAACTAGTGATGCTGTAACACAACCAAATGATCTCATATCATCTAATAGTCGTATAAAACTATATATCTTGTTCACATATTTCCGTCTTCCTTCGAATACCATCAAACAATTATTTGAGGCGGTACTCACAATTTTGATTCGATTTGAAACTGACTTCAAAAGAAAAATGGAATTATTGTTAGATATCATAATATTCTATGCCATAACATCTTATTTTACTACAGTTTAATTCTAAGATCTTCCGTTATCATTCCTCTACCAGAAAGAATGAGCGAGATTACGTACACTCTTTTAACGCGACTCGATTTTTGATCTCAAAACCGCGTTTGTCTCCTTGATAGATTTCACCTGATGAATCTGTTTTCCAAGTAAAATCATGAAGCTAAATTTAAAATTTTTTCTTTGTTGTTAATTTTAAAACTACTTTCCGACAAATTATGTAATCAGGTACCGAAAACTCTTATTGTCGAGCCTGGTAAACTAAAGTGGATAATCCTCTTGCTAAATATTACATTACTTCTTCTAACTCTGGTCTGAAAAAATACAATACATGTGTCCTGATACCTAAAATCGATTGACGCCAAAACATATCTGTCCGTTTATAGTCACGCTAACTGCCAAACGCTCTGCCAATTTTCTCCAGAATTGATCTTCCCGAATCTACCTGAAAGAACTCCGACCCTCCGAGTTTCAAACGTTTTTTGAATTTTGAGGTATTTACATTAATCCTCAAAATCTTCTCAACCGTCACCAAATTATTTGATTAAATTTTGTCCTCGTGTTCCATACAGAACGCAAGAAATGTGATTTATGAGTGTTTGTTGACGTCACTTATTTTTAGAAAATTGCTAACGTGCAATTGTTGGGGGCGTTTTCCTTCAACTATAATATTGATGATATTTTTTTTTCCCAACTGAAATCTGTTCTGACAGATCTGAAAATAAGATCAAGTTTAATTTTTGAAACATTTGACTAGTTTTCGTGCAATTTAGGCGTAGTATAGGCAATTAAAACAATTGTAACTTTTCTCAAAAAGAGCTCCAAATTTTGTTTAAAGACGATACAAATATGATGAGTGGTCTCATTTTCGGCCACCGCCGTTTTTCGAAGATTGCAAAGGTCATGTAAGTTTATTGCAAAACCGCGTAGTTTTAGAGTAATTTAAGAATGAAATTGATGTATATATTTAAAAAAATCTCAAAAATCACAACAATTTTTTTTCACGGATAGAAGGAACGCTTAAAAGAATTACCATTTTCGTTTAACTCTATCAATTTTCGAAAATTGCAAATTTAGAAATAATGCTAGGAAGTGTGTGATATTGTATCATCGCTAGCTTTTATTTGAAATTGTATTGTAAGGATACTTCCACAGTGTAATTGTACTAAATTATTTCTAATGAAATTTGATGCAGCAGGAAAATCTGACTTTGCATATTCGTTTATTTAGCGTTTTCCTTATATATTTATGTCCATATTTTGCAATTTCATTCTACAACTTTTTCCGGACTTACTCGTGGCATATGTATTAGTACTACGCTCAAGCTGGGAACTGAGATTAGTACATTGCTGATCGCACATACTAGTTTATAGAGAGGTTGAGCATGCAGCAGGAAAATCTGACTTTGCATATTCGTTTATTTAGCAATATTTAAATACTTGTATTTGAAATATGTATTTGTATTTAAACTTATTTTGAGTTTTTGAGCATGTATTTTGGAGATATATTTAAATACATGAAATAGATGTTTTTAAAAAAAGAAATACTTCAAATACTGTAAACACAAATGAAAGTGAAGATATCAAGGATAGTTTGTTTTTCTTTGATTCTGCTAGTGAACAGCAACCGAAAAAGTATTGAATACCGGTAAAAATACCGGTATTTTCATACCTTTCTCAAATATCTTTATTGTTTTATACTAGTAAAATGCCTGTATTGGACGTCTTTACTGGTATGGACGTCAATAAACGTTATACCGGTATTTTCAATGAAAAACAATAGCTTACCATCCATACATCTTGACAAAATAAGTTACTTTAGTTAATAATATCTCACAAAATTTTTATTAATCAAATATACTTTCTATATTTATTAATTGTTAATTTATAATTTTGTTTATATATATATATATATATATATATATATATATATAAGAGAGAGAGAAGAGAGAGAGAGAGAGATGATATTCTCGCCACGAAACTACTCACCGCCCTCTTCTACGCTTAGGCATATCTGAATTGCCTAGTGTAGCTGCAGCCCGCCGAAGAACGGTGCGAGATGTCTACAGAGGTCAGAAAAGTCACGCTATCAGAACAGCAGTGTTAGAGGTGCGACCCTGCTTCCAGCTCAGAAGGTGACTACACTTGAGCGCGTGCCCTGGCGGCTGGGCTTGATAGAAAGGAGCGTGAAATGAGAGCAAACATTCAAAACGTGACATGTCCACTTTACTCCTTTTCGAGAAAATGCAAAAATGTTATGTCATCAAATTTATGCAGGTGTTTTATCTGTATCAATTCTGAATTATGTAATAAGGATAGCTAAATATATTTATTATAAAATTTAAATATTCTATGAACTTACATTTATAGAAACAACATTTATGTCAACTGGTAAGAAAGGAAGCCTGAACATCAACGGAGAAGTGATATACATGGCAGGCGAAGTTAAATACTTATGAATTACAATAACAAATTCTGGATACTAAAGAAAAACTAAAGAGAGGAATAATTTTAGAAAAGCAGTGGAAAGAAAATTACACAAATTCATAAAATATGTAGGCATATCAAGATTTCTAAAATTTTAGGTCCGGAACGCGCTCAAAATGATTTATTAATTTAATAGAAATAATTATATATTTATAATATAATGTAATACTTATCAGCGAGATACAGAACGCCGTTCCGTCGTGTTCCGTCAGAAAGCAATCCTCGTAAGACCAAAATCGAAATAATCGAGAAAATGGCATTTCTAATCCTGTTGTGTGAGTGTAAAGCTGAACATTGAGATAGGCTGAAAAAGGAAGATGCTTTTGAAGTATGGACACGGAAGAAAATATTAAACGTACATGGGAGGCAAAAGATAATGCGAAATTTTGAAAGAGAACAGAACTTTCTCTAAAAGCTAAAGCCAAAAATGGAAAATAAAATATTTTGGACATACTGTGAGTCGAACAAAATTCTAGAAAGGATATTATGCTTGAATGATAGAATGAAGCGGAAGAAAGGTTGTAAATGTGACAATTGAATAACTAATACACAATCACAAACAAAGGAAAAAGGCAGTTCGAGTCCGAGTGAGCAATGAACAAATTACTAGCATCCTATTGCTGCTGTATATCAGATAGGTCTAACAGGGATAGCTTGCGATCTATGTTCTAGCATCTGTTTCTCTGCGCGTTCAGACCCAGCAAGAATTGGGACCTGCAGATGAAAGGAGAGATGCTCACAGCCGCTGCTTGACCGGGACTGGAGCCGACAAATGACATCATCGCACTGAACGGTGTGTTTGATACCTGCAGTCTTTCATGCGTACATTCTGCCATTATTGGGAAGAACTGCTGAATTATCGAGCGCGTCCCTCCCAGTTTCGGATAGCAAGAAAGCGAAGGAATGATGCTCGATAATACAAATGTTCAAATTTAAAACATCTTTCAAAAACCTGTTTAGAAACATCGATCAAGTTCGTAGGAAGATAATTTGTTTTGACAGTAGGCCATGTTGTTAATTTATAATTACGATTTAGACAAACGCAAAGAAAGTAAAAGAATAACAGCGAAACTAAGCCTGAAAACTATCGCCCAGGTCATCTTAGGAGTCACAACTTCTCAAATGGGTACAGGAAGGTGGGCAGAGACCTTACACCTAGAGTGCTTGTTGGCCTCTTCTGCATACGTAGGACATACGTAGGAAATGCCAGAAAAATGGGGTCAGTTCTTGGGCTGAAGATAGTCTACTGGATGAGGATGTTACAATCACATTCGCTTTATTCGAACACATATATTGACAGTGGTATAATGCAATATTATTTCATATTTTAACTTTTATAAAATTGTGATTATCTGTTCTTTTCATCACAACAACTCATCAACACATCGATAATAAACATCAGGTTTCATAAATGTTTCATTTTTACGAAATATGTTCATGTCTATACACAATGTATGTTTGAAAATATCAACATCAATGTTGCATCCTATTCTCGACACCTAGATGAGATTGCCGATTTAATACTTTTGCATTCTTATTCACATTCCTAAGGAGGTTTATCAGTGAGACTGGTAAACCACGTTTTACTAGTAGTATGTTAAATGTTATAAATAGAATTGCTGCCCGATTAAATGTTACTGAAAAGCGTGTACGATGTTTAGAAAAATAAAATCTCAATGTAGAAATGTAAAAGTTGCCGAATTAATAACTGTATAACAAAACATAATTTATCGCCCTCATAGACGGCTATTCCTCTTCTAGTGTTGTTCTTGTCTAAGGGTTAAAGTTGCATTGCTTTATGACAATTTAATGCATTCAAAATACATATATATGTCAATACAATGATTTACACTACATCCTTTTACATGATCATTTACGTAGTTTGTATCAAAATGACGCGCAGAATTACTATTCCAATCTTCAAAGTTTATACAAATATAACAGAATAATTTTACATCAATATAACTTACTAAGTAAGCTGGGACATGTCAGATTCTAATATTATATTTTAATGTTTGTTGATGTTGATTCAGATGCATCTCGGCGCGCTATTTTACCACTTCTTCAATTTTGTCCGAAAGTACGAAAACAGTTTTAAAATTTTACTTGGGAAAACAGATTCATCAGGTGAAGTCTATCAAGGAGACAAACGCCGTTTTGAGATCAAAATCGAGTCGCAAGATAAAAGAGCTCGTGCTTTATGTCGGCTCATTCTTTCTGGTAGTGGCATGATAACGGAAGATCTTAGAAGTAAAATGTATGTAAAATAAGATGTTAGGACATGGAATATTGGTGATATCTACACAATTAGTTCAATTTTCTTGTTGAAATCAGTTTCCAAATCGGAATCAAAATTTTGAGTACCGCCTCAAATAATTGTTTGATGGTATTCGAAGGAAGACGGAAATATGTGAACAAGATATATAGTTTTATACGACTATTACAGATGGTATGATACCGTTTGGTTGTGTTACAGCATCACTAGTTTGATAAGTGGAGAAAAATATATTGAGATTGAAAAGGACGAAACCACAAAACCGACTGCCCGGCTTGCCTGCCTGAGAGCACGGCCTCCTCCGTGCCGCAGGCCGCCGGGTTTGGCCTTTCGGCCGCGTCAAGGGAGCCCACAAAAGGGTCGGGTGACGTAACTGCGTGAAGCGGGAAGGCGGGGGGAGTCGGGTATTTCTTCCGAAATTTCACTTTACGCCGCTCCTATTGATCCGATTTGCATGATTGACACGGCGTCATCGCGCTATAAGCCCACATTTTTTAATTTCTTCCCGGAACTATGAGAAAACGTTTTCAAAAAATTTTTGGAAATCTTTTTTGAAAAAACGGTATCGTAGCGTAAATTCTATTTTAAAAAGGAGTCCAATGCCGTTTACAGATCGAAAATCGGACAATTTGTTCAGATGTTATCGATCTAGTAAATTCCGTGTGATAGTGCTGCGATCTATTGATTTTTCCTATAAGTATTTTTCGGTGCATTTAGTCTTAAGGGGAAGACCTCGCAAGCGGACGTGTAAGTCGTCGCCGGATTGCACGTTTCAGTGCGAATGCACACTGCCTCCTCCCAGAATATAACAGGAACTACGCATTCGGAACTAATAAGTAGTTGACGCCCGAAATTAATGCTTGGCCACTCACCCACGCCTGATTGACGTCTCTACGGAAAAGTTTAATACAACTTTTTTAACAGATTCAGTTATACCTTACTTTGCAATCAGATTGCATTGTAGAGAAATGGTCTATATGGTACTACAAAACAATCTTAACGAAATTAATCAATGGGGCAAATCGTGAGAAGTCTCCGAAACAGCTCGTTACCAAATCCGTGATGCTGATGAATAACGATATCATCATTTTATGTAGGCTTAATGTTAATTTGATGTTAATTTGTTGAGTTAGGTTAAATGTACCGGTTAATTGGTCCATGCTTTGAAATGTTGGTGGGAAGTGATTCCTGCTTTTTCCACTGGATGGCATTCGTAGAAAGACAGGGCTGATAATCTATGCCACGTTCATAAGTTGCAGGCCTTCACTGTTGAGTACAGCAAGGCATTTTTTTCTGAACGGTCAGAAGTATTTTCTACCACCTATCAGCTTTGCAATTTTATTGCGATGGAATAACAACTACAAGAAAACTATTCACACTAGATTAATTGTTAGTATTTCTGCTTTACAATAGTGTGTTTTGTTTTTAATAATACATCGCAGCTTGTATGTTTTCGGGCATATAAAGGAAATATGTGCTGTGGGGTTAACTGGACCGCCGGGACGTTAGATTAAGTGGACCGGTCGAGTTCCCCTATATTTTTTTTCGAATGTAGTATTTTCAAATTTGCAATTAACAGTGACATCAGGTGATGCCCTGAGTTCTCTCTCTCAGACCGACCAAAATGCTTTTATTTCAACAGTAGATATTGTAACAAACTTTCCATGCCTGCTGAAGAACAACAGGGAAATATTTAAAAACATGATTTATTTTAACATGAATTTGGAAGAGTACAATCTTTGTTAAGCATTTTCTCCATATAAGTGTAAAAACCGGTTATAGCAATGAGTAGAAGAATTATTTTTTCATTAAAACGTCAATATTATTTTCACAGTTTATTTAAATGTCCGGTTCACTTAACCTTGCCGGTTTGGTTAACTGATCCTATTGCAAATTTAAAAAACATTCGATATTTGACAACAACTGTAGGTACAATGATGATGTTTGTTCCCATAATATAAGCAAAAGCCTCACTGAAATATCATGCGAAATTTCACATCTATAGCTGAAATAAAGAACATTTTAAAACAAATTTTTAAAAAGTGGACCAGTTAACCTAAGCCTCCCCTATATACACAAATTGAGGTGATCCATACCTCAAAAAACTCTGAAAGTCATATTTATGATCCCTGAAAGAGCTGTTTACAAACACATGCACTGTAGAATTAATGTGTCCCACCAAGTAAAAATAAATTACGCTTTGTTTACAGTAACAGTGTATTGACTACGAAGAGAAAACCTTTATAGTAATTAACAAAACGAGTGGATATTTAGGGTTATGTTTAGAGCATGAGTTTTTTTAGGGTGATATTTAGGGTATGAGTTTTCTTATATACCACGAGTATATATTACGAGTGCCTTTATCCACATGTTACTTTTAATATTTTTTTCGTTTCCATTTAAGAATAATTTAAATTTTGAGAAATTCAAGCACATCCTCATTATTCGTGGCATGTGTCCATGACGTCATTTTGCTTCTGAAAAATATCTATTTTAGTGGGGGTTGCATTGTGTTTGTTTGCAAGAAATATTTGCTTAAAGAACATATAACATATACGGATACGCAATATACGGATAACAATACGGAACTGCAATAACATATTGCGGATAAAATATTAGAAGAAGCTGACAAAGTCATAAAAACATTACTTTTCATGAAATGTAAAGACAGATATGAGATAGAATACATGTATAAATTGGGAAATAAAAAAATGAGTCTCTTACACAGTTTTTCTATAGCGCCCTTTATAACGAGTAAACGCAACTGACGTTTTTTGTACATCTGTAATCCTAAGACAAATGTTTTACTCATAAAAATTTAATTTATTCCGTTAAATATATTGTTATTCCACTAGTCAGCTAACTTTACGTTTACATCGCCAATTTAGTTTTATTCACTCGTTGTTTATAAGTAGTTGTTGTAGGTACGAAATCTGTGATGTAAATTTTCGTTCATGTTTCATGGCCCACTGGAAATATCTTGGCTACGTCTGTGTTATAGTTTCGTAATTAAAGAATGTCTCCTTTTCTGAATTCTTATTGGTAGCTGTGGAGTTTTAATTGCACGGTAGAATTTTAATTGCACGCGCTATTAACATAGAGTTAATCAACGATTTTTCATGGAATTAATGAGCATATTTAGTTAACTAAACGAAAAAAATATTAAATTAGAGGATGAAACAATTTCAGATAAATAAACAGATGAAAAGCAACCTATCAGAGCTAAACAAGGACATAACGAATTAAAAACAATAGAAGTGTCTTGTAAAAATAAGAAACATAACAAGCATGAAGTCTTACAGACTTCATGAGTTCGCGCAGCGGTGTCCAATGTTTTAGGAAAAATTGAAGTTAAAAAGATACTTAAAGGTGGGAGAAAGGAATCAGTATGTTGTTTTAAGGCATCATTAAGAGTGGATGAAAGCAGTGTGTCAAGGCGTTACGCAGAGGTGTGTGGGTCCAGTCGCGATGTTCCTAGGATCACGGCCATTTATACGAAAATTTATCTTACCTAAAGGTATCGTCATACATTTTTCACCATTTTCAATACTATTTCAATTCTACATAAACTTTTTTTTTAAATATCAGAGTTCATATTTATTGATTGGAAATTATATTAAGGAGGCAGCGGAAATAATAAAATTGATTTTATATTTGTATGACCTTCCAAATCAGTCTTTCATTTAACGGCATGTTTCTGTAATTTCCAAATATAAGAGTGGATAAATGAATTCATTGTTTTAAAAAAAACTAATTTTTTAATTTTTACGAAGTTTTACTTTTTTATTGTCAAAAGTTAAAACTTTTGTATGAATTGTTTATTTCATTCTTCATCATTTAAAATCTTAAGCATTTCCTTCGGAACACAGTGATGATTTATAGTTCTGAAGAGTTCACGCTTTGAAAATAACAAGCTGTGCAATGCCGTTCACATTGTAAGTCTCAAGCATTGCTTGGACCCATCACTTTAGTATGTAGATATTTGTAACCTGTATTATTAAGATGTGAAGAACGGGTGGTATGAAAGGGTAACATAATTTCTTATTTTAGCAGAGATCAACATAACTACAGTGATGTAATGTTTAAAAACAATAGAAAAGAACAATTACGCTCAAAGTCATATTTGTAAGAATAATCCGGAAGTGATACATGGTCTTACCACTATAATTCGGTCTACGTATTATTTCAGTTGAATGACATTTCGCTTTGAGATAAATATATAATTGTTAAGATATAACCTGAGTTTTTGCACACAAATAATATTGCCAAACTCTTTAATGATTTGCGAACATTTTTAATTTTTTCGTATGTCCACGTAAGTATTTCTATAAAGATTTTTATTGCGTCACACACATACATATCGTAGAAATCACTAAGAGATAAGCATGTGCCAGAAACATTCAGGAAACAATCCTGATGCAACATATGCTATCATTGCTGAAGAAGCAGGACTGAATTTATATTTGTGTCAATTGTCCATTGTAACTCTTTTCGATGGATGACAAATTTTCCAAATTCAAGTATGTGTATACATAAATTAGTTACATTTAAGAATATAATTTACTCTTTATTATATTTGGTTTTTTTTTTTTTGGCGTTAGTTTGGAATTTTTCCCAAGGGGTTTTTCCCCTAATCTATGATTTCAGTACCGGCAGCGTATAAGCGGCTCCAACAGTTCGGTGAGCTGTTAGCACACATTACTACGCTCGTAGCATCACCTGCATGACAGATAAATTATATCACAAAACAATAACTTACTGACAGGCTATGACAAGTCTTGATATCATGTTCATAACATTCGCCACAGTCGAACCTTATCGCCTCCGCGACTTGACGCCTCCGAGTCAGATGAGCGGCGACGCTGAACGCTGGCTGTGAGAAAGTAAACCAATCCTCGCAAGCTGATTGCTTCAGAGCAGGTCACATGACGTACCACAGCACGTGGCGAGAGAACTGGCAGAGTCGCTTATACACTGCCGGCACTTCAGTGTCGACATACAAATCGGCAAGCAGGGGTTTCTCTCTCCAGGTATCTCTCCATCGAAGCACCACCCCAGGCCGGACAAACTCTGTGCGGCGGCGATGGTGTAGCGGTTAGCGTATCGGACTGCTATACCCAAGTTTGCAGGTTCAAACCCGATCGAAGCCGTGGAATTTTAAGGGCGAAAAAATCCTTCGTACGCCTTCTTTCGGAGGGGAAGTAAAGCCGGCTGTCCCATATTAGTACATTTACTGCATGTAAAAGATCCTCAAGCCTAAATGATGCCTCTGAGCTAAATTCAAATCGCCTGTTTCGTCTCCCAAGTAATACCTTCTTTCTCCCATGATTGGTGAAAAGGAGTGTAACGAAATTTGTGAGATCAGACGGAAGAGCAGGCCTCATGGCCTGAGTCTCGCCACGTAATAAAATAAGGCAAATTCAATTCAATTCAGTTCTACGCTCCCGTCGTGAGTTCATGAGGGGTAATTAGTGCATGTACGCGTGAGTGTGTAAGGGAAGAGGATGAGACAAGAATGAAGAAGAAAAGATAGTCCGCGATCCGTAACCTGTTTCTTCAAAGACAGCAGATCAGAGCAGCCGGTTTCAAGACATCGCCTGGATACTGCAACTGAATTCTACCTAGCTATCTAGCGGAATCCCGAAGAACCGCCACCGTCGGGGCTCGAACTCAGGACCTCCCGGTCAAAGTCGCGGCAGAGACAGCGGCGAGACTGTCCGAGTTGTCTTAACAATCAAAATTATTCGATTATTTCTTTATATTTTGTTGCATAAATGTCATACATTTTGATCGGGAGAGGTGGCTCAGTGCATCAACTGATGTTACTGCAATGCCTCTGACCGGAAGGTCCTAGGTTCGAGTTCCGACGGCGGCAGAATTTTCGACATTAGCTTGATTTTCGACATTAGCTTGACATTAGCTACGTTGAATTCAGTCGCTGTCGGGAGGAGAATTCTAGTGGCCGGCCGCTCTGATCGGTAGTTTTCCGTGGTTGCTCCGATCAACACCAGACGAATGCCGAGGCAGTACCTTAACAAACGGGCCATGGCGCGCGATCATTCCTTCCTCTTCCTTGTCCTATCCTCACCCCTTAACCACATACTTAGACTAACATGCACTACATTACCACATGCCGGGAGACCGGCCGGGGATTTAGAATTTGTCCCACCTGGGGCGGTGTCCAGCTAGTGGGAGATACCTGGTTGAAAAACCCTGTTAGTCGACTGTAGGTCGGCGCCAGATCTCGCCATCCAGTGGGGGAAGATCACCGCCAACTCCCGATGAAAAAGTATGCACTACTCTTACGAGAATAATGACCTCAGTAGTTGACGCGCCCGGAATCACAATCAATGAATAATCATACGTTTTGTTTTAACAGATCAGTTTACTTGTTTCGATCATATAGTGCAGTAATGTACAAGTGTATTTGATTGGTATCCTTATGTTAAATCATATAATTTAGTTAAATTTGAAGAACCTATATTATAATAAAGTATTCATTAAATGAATGAGTTTTTAAAGCTCTAATACTTCCAAAAATTATTGAAATTTTATTTATATTGAATGCAATGACCATTCTATGTGAAAAGTCATGTACTTACTGCTTTGATATGCGACTGTTATTAATTACTATATCCATTAAAATTCGAAGTGTGCGACCCAATGTGTTATCATTTTTGTGACTTACAGGAAAAACAAGTACAGTTTAGTTACATTGAATGAAATTGGTTCTTTACATCTATTCATATCGTAAAGTATGTTGTATACTTGTTCGCATGAATTTTTCTTAAACATTTATATTATTAATAAATTAAATCACCTATTATTGACAAATGAAATAAAATTTAAATGTAAAAGGAATGGAAATATTTTTCTAATACTCTGTTGTAATAAGCACCGCGGCTGTGATTATTAAGGAAGTAATGATATTATTATTCTCTTGTTCCTTTCTCGTAAACAAAGTTTAGACAAAATATTAAAATGGTACAGGGAAAATTCCTGTTTTTTCGTCGGAAAAAAGTTTAATTTTTACGTAATTACGAAATCTAAACTTTCTTCTCTTCCCTGCTCTTCACAAAACGCATAATTTATTCTTAATTCAGGGGAGGGGAAATTTTCTTTACGAAGGTTAAATTTGTTAATTTTATTTATAGGACTGCCTTTTTTTATATATTTTTGTAATTCTTGCTACGACCTTTGGTTTTTTAGCAGACATTTATATTTTATCAATTTTTATTATAATTTTTTATTTTTTTACATTTTTTTAAGTTTTTGGTCTCCAAAAATGTAAAAAAAAATTAGAATAAAAATTGATAAAATTAAATGTCTGCCTAAAACCGAAGGACCTATCAAGAATTACGGAAATGTTAATAGCGTCGTCTCCCTATTTCTTCCTATCCACATTCCCCCATTCATTTTCCTCACATTCCTTCCCTGCGGCTGTTGTGACAACGATCGACGACTGCGAGGGAGCATTACGCGTGTCCCGTCACGCGCCGTGGCGTTCGCGCGCGGCGGCGCGTGGGTGCGTGCCCCGCGGGTAAACAGCGTGCGCGTGATAGCGCACGGGCGTCGTGGCGGTGCCGTGTATTAAAGCCGCGCGTGGCCCACGCCCCTGGAGCCATGGCGTCCCACGACGCACGGGAGCCCGAGGCGTCCCCCCTGGCCCGCGGGCTGGTCATCCTCACGCTGCTCGTGGTAAGCGACAACCAAGCATGGTGGGCGGGCTCTTGCGCGTCGTATCCGACTTCAGTCAATGAGATTTTATTTATTTTTATATTTATTATTATATATTTTATTTATGTCAAAAACCGTTATGAGCTGTAATAACTGTAACATAATTGTGTCGTGCTATGGGGAGAAGTGAATTCTGTGCACGTTTTCACAATTCTATGATCCCAACCCTAAGTCATAAACTACTTGATTTTGAATACAGAAAGAAATGAAAGTTTTTTGCAATGATTGTTAACAAAATATTAATTCCGATGTAATAATAGTACGTTATAAAACAATTATGTAATGATGGGTAATAATACACGAGTGTGATATTGCGACACAGGCGAGGTACGAGCGTGTATCGTAAATTTCATGCGTATTAATATCCATTACATCAAGCTTCATACGGTACTTTTTCTACGACTTTGATAAGTTGAACTTTTATAATAAATCGTTTCGTGACAGTTGTCATGTAGGATTCGGCCAAGGCCACCTATTCCTACCCTCACATGCTGCCGTAGATGGCTGTTGTTACCAGTTCGCCTGCAAGAGAGTACGGGCTTGTCAAATAGGATCGAAGTGAAATTACGATCCAGTTTATTTTAAATAATATTCCACGAAACAAATACTAATAATAAAATAAATGAAAGCTGACAAACATAATATAACATCAAATGCAAGTTTCATGTACACAATCGAACGAAACATTTACAAGAATAATTTTCAATGATTAAATGTCAATACTTGGTTTGTAAACTTGGGGATGACATGTCCCATGTCCCATGGGACAGCCGACTTTACGTACCCTCCAAAGGAAGGCGTACGAGGGACTTTTTCGCCCTTAGGAATCCACGGCTTCGAGCGGGTTTGCAAACTCAGGGTACAACAGTCCGGTACGCTGACCATTCCACCACCGAAGTCGTTGGGTAAGGACGTGAAAGCAATACTTATCAGCTCTGGCGGAGAAATAAAAACATTGTTGTCGCAATAATAATAATAATAATAATAATAATAATAATAATAATAATAATAATCAACCAAGCGAAATGGCTCGGTGCGTAGCACGCTGACTTCGCTGTCGGACGGTCCCGGTTCGATCTCCGGGCCGGCCATTCTGACCGGGATTTTCGTGGTTTCCCCCGATCATACAGGCGAATGCTGGGATGGTTCAAAAAGGCCACGACCAAGTCTCATCATCATTCTATTAGCTCAGAATTCTTAATTCAAAGCTTAACAACCTTGTCTTACGAAGGGATACAGCCGAAAAACTGATCCCATCCCCATAATTACACACGTCTCTCTCCAGGATAGAATATGACTGGCCCTCGTTAGAGAACGTTTAGAATGGTCAGAAATGGCCAATACGTTAATAATAATACAGAAAAAACTTAAAAACTCATTTTCGGAGTCAGGGACCCACAAAACATATTTTCAACATCTTGACATCAATTTCTTGGTGCATTAACTAATTTTCGACGAGTATAATGCGCATAAGACAAATTATACTATGGTTAGATATAAAACGCAACCGGTAGCGGTAGCTCAGTGCATCAACTGATGTCACTGCAGCGCCTCTGACCGGGAGCTCCTAGGTTCGAGTCCTGACGGCGGCAGGATTTTCGACACTAGCTTTTCAGCTCGGTTGAATTCAGTCGCTGTCTTGAGGAGGATTCTAGCGGCCGGCTGCTCTGATCGGTAGTTTTCCGTGGTTTCTCCGATCATCACCAGGCGAATGCCGGAGCAGTACCCTACCAAACGGGCCACGGACCGCGCGCGATCTCTCCTTCCCATTCCTTGTCCTATCCTCTCCCCTTAAACACACACTTACAATAACAGGCACTACACTACCACATATCCCGGGAGATCGGTCGGGAGCTTAGAGCTTGTCCCGGCTGGGACGGTGCCCCGCTGATGAGATAGTCCTGGTGAGGGGGAAACCCCACTAGCCGACGGTAGGTCGGCGCCGGATCTCGCCATCCACCGGGGGAAGATCACCGCCATGTTCCGAGAAAAACATGCACTACACTAACGGGAATAACGAACAAAGCAGTTGACGCGCCCTGAAACACGAAAAAATCAATCAATCAATATAAAACGCATAAGACAAAGTAAAAAGTCTATGGTACAGACGTTGTCGACGGTAGATGATGTTCTGCGCAGAGACGAACTGCTCAAATTATGTTGTCTAATATTTCATGAATTCTTTAATTCGGTTTCTGTACTTCCTATTCCTTTGCGTTATTCATTTTCCTGAATATAATTCTCTCTAGATTATTCTGACATAAATCCTTATTTAATCTTGGTATTTGTGTCAGGAGGTGGCATGAAAAAGTTATTGATATTTTATTCGTTTCACAATCGATGTTGGCATTTCAATTTGTTTGTAGGTTCGTGAAGGTTACAAGTTCATGCGATAATATTACATCCCTTGGCCACCGCTAGAGAATGTTGCAACTTGTTTTGATTACACATGACATGTATTGTATCAGATATAATTTTGTTAAATCTCTGAGTATGACGCTGTTCAAATGTTTTGAAGTATTTGTGATGTATCATCTCGTTAGGTTACATCTCGCGAAAGATGTAGAATTAACTTCATTATGAATAGAATTTTGTTATAAACATTTTATAAATATATACAAATTGCTAGTGAAATTATTCTGAAAATTAATAGCTACTTTATGTTCTTCTGATGTATCATCTCGTTAGGTTACATCTCGCGAAAGATGTAAGAATTAACTTCTTTATCAAAAATAATTCGTACTTTTTGTTGTTCCTTTTTCAGATTGCCTCTTTTCTTTCTCAACTGGAAATAGTTTTTTAATAGTCCCATGTTATAGTTATTGCAATGAACAGTAAATAGCATGTTATCTACACTACCAGCGCCGGAGTCGTAAAAGTCTTCATCTTTTGCATACACGTTAATTCAAATATTTATTCAGCAGATGCATTTTGTGTGCCATTCACTCCTTTCTAGTGGTTAATAAAACAAAATTTTCCAGCGAATTTCAATTTTTAAGTGCCGTCGACCATAAGGATTGTTGTCATGGAGAATAGAATTATGTGAATTTAAACGAGTATTCATGTTTCAATTCAGAATTTTTAAAACCTTGAATTATTTTCAGTCCATATGACGTTTGTAGAATCTACTAGATGACAGTTATAAATAACTCCAAAGGGAGAGGTGCCTGAATTCTGATGACCAAATACGTTCTTAAAACAGTTCATCAATTGACGGTCCTCTCAGAGCCTGACGGTATACTCTCAAATATACATAAATTATTATTAACTATTATCCACTAACGTTCTGGAAACTAAAACAAATACTCATAGAATTTAAGAAAATATCTTAATACTTTTTGGACCCATGCGAACATTCCGAAATATTTAAATCTTGGTTAAAGCTTGTTACCAGAACCCAGGTAAGATCTAGTTCTGCCGTTTCGAGATCATTGCCATACAGATTTTAATTTTGCAAATTTTAATTTACATAAAGCCCTTGTGACATTTTAATTTTTCTGAAAATAATTTCCATTTTTTCTTTAATTTTTGCTCTAATATCGCAAGGAGTATTTATAAACATGATGTAGGTCTGATTTTCATTTAACATTTAAATTTTAAAAATACAAAAATTCAGTATTCTTTGAACATGTCATATATCTCCAACATTAAACTCGGTGATTTATTTCTTGATGCAATGTATACCTCAATTTTTTATCTTTGAATGAAGTCATTCATTGTTTTAAAAAAAATAAGAGTGGTTGTTGACTAACTCAAGTAATAGAAAGAAATTTTTCGGTGTGCCCCGCACTCCCACTAGTTTCTTGTAGGAAGATGACAGGAAGCTGTAGCAAAGAACAAACAATATTGTCGTCATTTTGTAAATATGTTCTTGGGACAGTAGAATCTTGGTAATTCGAGGTGGACGGGATTGGACCTAGCTCGAATTGCTGGAAACTCGTTTTATCGAAAAAGATTAATTTATTAAAATAGAAATATAAACACAACTTTTAAATTTCAAAGCATGTATATTTCAATAAAAAATGTACTTGCATAATATTATATTAAGGGTTTCCCCATATCGAGACATTGTAATGCTTTTAATTTCACTGTTTATGAAACGAATTTTCCTTTCCTTTTTCTAGAATTCATCATGGAAAAACAATGATTGTATAAATTAAATTAAAAATCTTTCAAAGATGACCTACATTGCGCGTGTTGGTACCGCATTAATCGAACTACAATCTGCACAACTAAACTAATTGTTGTTTGGGTCTAACAACAACAGTGCTACCGCACCGATCCAACATTAACGCTTAAACCGGCCAAACAATAAGAACAGATATAGTAACCTAAATTACTGTCATCTGTTAAAAAAATCCAACCCTGAACCCTGTCCTAAATGTGGCGCTACCATGTCTACTCATTTTATTCTTGACTACCAAGAACTTGTTAATATAAGAAAATCATTAAACATAGAAGGCACTGTTCAAATCAGAAGATGGTTGTAAAAACATTTTGAAACTACTAGAAATAAGTAAAATGTTGAATGTAATATAATAATGATGCAATTTTTGTTATGATATATTATATAATTTTATGGTGTAATGATTCAACTATTTGTAACCTTGAAATGTAATGTACTGATGTAAACACAATGAGGTCGCTGATGACCTGAGCTGTTATAAAGCGACCATAAATAAACAAATTTTAAAAAAGATATAGTAAATTTTTCATGGCTTGGTCATTTTTCGGGAATAAATTTATCTTGATTTATATATTTTAATTAATTTTTTGGTGAGTTGTATTTACGGGAAACTCGAACAATCGAGACTCGAATTTTAGAGACTCTATTGTATATGGAAATTCTGTGTGCTTCCTTTGCTTATGTTATTTAAATTTGAAGGATAATTGCACATTTTAATGTACCTGACTTAGCCGATCTCGATAGCCGAAGTGGTTAAGATCGTGTACTGGTTCAGCGCTTCTACCCGAAGGGGTCCGGGTTCGAGTCCCCAGGCATGGTTGTGTGTCCCTTGTCACTCATTGTACGTGTTGCCGCGGAGGGCCTCGCCCTGTTGACCTCAGATCAGAGGAGCCTGCAAGTGTGATGATGTACAGTGTATGGTCAAATATGTGTCCTATCGGGACGTAAAGGTGTCATTCAGGAATGTTTCGACCAGTGAAAAGAACGCAGATTTTTATTAAACATTATTTTCACAAGCTTTTCACGTAGAGTGGTTACAACGAAACGCGTCCAGCTTCCATCATTTCATAATGTTGATGTATGACCGTAAGTGTACCAGAAGCAAAAGAATCGTCGAGAGTACTCATTTCATAGGCAGCGTTGCAGGTGGTCGTTGTTGACAACGAAACTTGAAAGATTTGAACTGTTGTGAGGAATCATTCAATATGCGAGATGGCAGCCACGTTAATTCATGTCGATGCAGTGTTTTGTTTACATGTTTTAATATATAATACTAGCAAAATATCCGGCGTTGACCGAGCTTTCTTCATATTCAATCCTTATGAAAGAGGAAAAAGTTCAATTTCATATTATTCACGGTGTTTAAGATTAATCATTTTAATGTAATTTGTTCACATTTTAATAAAATGCTATAGTTTTATTTCATTATATTTTACAGTACATTTGTTATCTTAAGCACTGCTCCCGGCCTCTAGCGAATCTATTAGGTACCAGTTCTTCTACACTACTGGCAATTGGTGGAATATATTAGGAACCAATCTACTTTTAGCTAAAGGCGAAAAGTAATGATTGTGGTTCGTCTATCAACATATTATTTAAATATTTATTTTTCTGCATTTATGTTGTATTAATCTTTTTCCAACTTGCAAGGACACTGAGACAATCCTGCAGAACACTCTGTAAAAGGTTCGTATGTATTCGTCTACTACTTTTGTGGTATTGATATCGGGTACATGTCATTGAATTCACTTTTATTATTATAGATGATTAATTCTCGCTATGCGTCCCGCAAAGTTTTCCTTTGCAGTCAGTAAATAGTTAATGAAGAAGTGGTTTCCTTGCACAAGTGCTCAAAATATATTTTTTAATCGGAAATTGACGTTCCGGTTTGTGTAGATCAACATTGAAATGCATCAATTGAAGTTGGCGGTTTGTGTAGATCAACATTGAAATGCATCAATTGAAGTAGGCCTATATGTCATGAAGAGCGGGAATATTCTTCATTTCCGATTTGAAATTATCAGAATGAAAGAATAAAATAATTGTTTTATAATTTATGGATGTGTTTGCTTTTCTGACTTTAGGCTAAATCTGGCTAAATCACGCTGTCACAACACCAGTTGTTCTAGTATTGGAACATGCTTCCCCACTGGCTTAGTGGCAGAAAAAGCTATACAATTGTGTAAAGTAAATGGTCGAATAGATAAGTAAGATCTCAAGCGTTTCGAGATAAATTTGCCTCATCTGCTGCGATTTCAGTTAGTCATTAAACAGATATAATATTTGTCATTCTTTTAAAAATGTGTGTGGCAAAGTACAAGATTATATACATTATCAGTAAATGAACAAGAGAATAATGGGTTCTTCCTTGTACAGTTCTTTGAAGATCACTGGGAAATCAGTAGCACATTCAGGGGAGTTGTACGATTGTTTGAACTAAATTAAATTATTAGGAGGAGATAATACATTTTAAAGGCTAATTATAACACACTGGCTCTTTAATTCCTGTTTAAAATATGTTTATAATAAAATATTATGGAATGGGTGTGGAATGATCTGGTGGATCACCTCAGTATCTTCAATACTAACATATTGTGTTGAAACAAGCCCCTTCTTTCTACCAGCAAAATTCGTAATTTTACGAATTATTAATTACGTTAGATTCGTAACTCGTTTCGTTTGAATGACACTCGTAATTATTTTCCAATAATTTAGTTTTTTTCCGGAAAAATTAACCTGATGTTTCGTACGTAATTTTAATATTTCTCATCCAAAATTATGTCATACTAGCTCAGTTAATTGGGTTTGAAGTTCAACCAATTACTCAATCTGCTATCCATACGGAGTGGCGAGGAATCTGAAAATCTTATTAAAATATCTACTACTGGATTGCACGTAACGAATAATAATCATCTTTCTTTTAAAGTAACAATTTGAATTTATTATAATGTGAAATATGATGTGAAATATGATGAAAAGTTAAACAAGAATTGTTACATCGTTAAACAAAATGAAATTATCTTTGGTCATTACCAGTTTTCTCCATCTTGTAATAATTATAAAGCAACCTTGTTATATTCGCGGACTCTTCACTTCTCCATTCGATGGCCCCCGTAGAATCTTCTCCGTCGTCGCAGCAGAATCTTCCTTCTTCATAAACTCCTCCGCCTAATGTTCACAATCAAGTTCAAATTCTCCCAACGATACTATTATTACCCGTTACTTCCCTCACTCGCGTCACGGGTGGATACCTATGCACGTACTGAGTATTACTTCGTAGAATTCCTTCGTCTCTTCCCACAAGAATGTTTTATCCTAATATAAGAAATAATAGACTTAATTATAATACAAGTTATTGCATCGCATTTGGTTGTCTATCAACCGTCTTTCCTCGAACTGGTAAAATGTCAGGAGCCGACCCGCTCATTACTACGTTGCTAGAGTGTCACTGTTCTTCATAAAACCCAAAACATCAGAACTCTATATCATCCTCTTCTTTTGTCTAACAAAAACAATACTGTTTCCGCCTCCGCCCGGTCACTTCCATATCCTATTCACCTAGCAAAAATGACCTTTAATGCCGGTTGTTTACTTGTCACATAGAGACCCCCCCCCGCGATCGTCGATTGACATCCCTATATTCTACTTCATTTAAATGACATTTTCATAAACAAAAATGGTTCGTCATTTTGGTATATTACAGTATTAATAATAAATACTAATACATAGTATTTAAGATACTTGCTGAGTTCCTGATTCACCAAGTTATTGCGCATTCATTTCATAATATTGTCATATAGGGATCAAACAGCGACAATCCATTATGACTAATAAATTCATTAATCCACAATCGGATGTGTAATGCCCTAGTATCTTAAAGTGGACGCAAGGAGAGGGGAGAGAGGAAACATCTAGCTTTGCTTGAATGATAATTATTTGCATATTCGACAATGGGGTCAGTCAGTTTGGCCCGACTTTAAATCAGTGTAATAAGACCAAGATCGACAATCCCATCAACTGCCTGACAGATTCGCTGCCGAGTCAAGCCTCCGACAGTATGAGTATCCAAATCAGCTCGATTCTATGTCCATCCCTTTATTTTTTCTTTCAATAAGTGTCGGAAACTGCGTTTCATGTTCTGTGCTGCTTGTTTACAAAAATACTCATCCATCGGTACAGACTTGACTCCCTGTTCACCATGTGAAGGTTCGTGCTTTACCGTTTTCGAGAGGTAGCTCATTAGAGGGTTTCTTCGTGAATTGTTGGTTCGCTGGAGCTGCTTCCCACGATTTATTACTCCCTTTATAATCGTCAGGGGAAATCCCTTGCAACAGTCTTCCGTCTTCCTTCCAGTTCACCGGCCGTTGACTTTCCGTGGGTAAAGCCCGCAACAGGTTACATCGAGGAATGCGTTGCGAGAAATGTGGGAAATCGAAACAAGGGACACTTATCGACCCCCACTCACTTGAAAGAGTTTTCTCGTTCGCCTCTGCGGATGCGAAAGATTTCCTCGCTCGAGTCGGTCAACCGAGCGAGTTTTTCGGACACTTTTCTACTACTTCACTTCTTAAATGAAATTGAGGTATTTGCTGCCGCAGGAAAACACTAAACAGTACGTAGAACTGAGTGAGTTTACAATATTAAGCAACAAAAGATGTGATAAACAACCAGTTTTTAATTGTTTACTTGAATTTTCTCTTTAAATGGAAATTAATAAGAAAAAACTTGTCTGGAAGATATTGTTACGTGCTCCATTCAGAATCAGCAATACATTAAAAAATTGACGCAAGGAACTTGAAAGGGTATCTTAAAGAATTAAAATAATCCATTATTTTTCTTCATTCCTTTTTATTATTTACGAATGAATTTATTAATTATGAATTTTATTATGAACTACTTGATCATTCACCATTTATTCGTAATTCAACCAACAAATATAGTAAAACACAGGGGGTAAAGATTACAGAGTTCAAGAAATTATGCACAGATTGTACTTCTCCCTACACGTGATATAAGTTCCTGTATTTTACATTAAATAATGATTTGTATTCAGTGCAGTAATGAAGGCAATTCTAACTCGTTAAACAGATGGTTTACGATTACGGTAACAAAACAAGGATTTCACGAGTGAAAATTACACAAGAGCATTTAATAAAACAAGAAATGGGACTCGCAGCTGATCTCATGGCTAACTGCTGTCACTACGTTCGGTTTGTGGCACGTAAAGGCATTTCGAGACATCGGATAACCTTTTTCTAGTGTGTGGACGCAGCCTTACCGGCCTCCTTTCTCATTTCTCGCAACGCATGCTCGGTGTATACTTGGGTTTTCGTAACGTGGCCGATGACATTAGGTCATTTTTACACCTCCCGCCTTATAAAAATGAATATTTTTAATTAATTCGCGAACGTCCTTTACAACGGGCTCATGACCTCAAACATGTGCTTATCACTATGTGGCATAGCTATGTGAGGGCCGAACACTTGTCAGTACGTGCGTGCGGTATGTGATGTCTGGATTTTAATGAAATGTCATTTTTTTCCTTTTCACTTTAGAACAATGCCGTTTAGTACAGAAATTGATTTTATGTTATAACCCATTTTTATATTTTCATTTTTTCAGTCATTATTTTGCATTTTTTGTCGATTTCGACTAATAAGTCATTTTTACCTTTTACGTCATTTTTAATGCATTTTTTGCTGATTTCATCGATTTTAACGTCATTTTTAATTGTACTTTCTTCAAATAATATTGACGAGATGCAACAAATGTTCTTCACAGAATCACTCAGAAGCCTCTTCGATTTGTTTGCTCAGAAATTGTTTTGGCAGCCGTTGTGATTTAATTCTTGTGACGTGTATCAGCGCCATTGCCAGTCCGGTCAATTTCGGGATAACTCTAAAGACAGAGATTTCCTGGTAAAGAATAATCCCAACCAGAAGTTTCAAGCGGGAGTTCATTCGAACGAATGGAAGAAGCCTCGATTACATCAGTAACGTGTCCAACAGCTTGAGTTCATCTTAACTGGTATTGATAAGATTTTTACGTCATTTTTCTTTGGTTTTAGTGCATTTTTAAAGCATTTTATTGATCATTTTTGGCGATGTTTTAGGTCATCAAAATCCGCTCCCTAGTGATTGCTAAGGGTCGGATTTTGATCATTAAAAAATCGCCAAAATTATCAATAATAGAGCAAAGACAAAAATGACGTAAAACTTTGGTCAAAACCATTTCAGATGAACAACTTAAGCTGCTGAATATGTTACTGATGCAATCGAGGCTTCTTCTTCCGTTCAAGTGCACTCAGCTTGCAAACATTTAGTTTGAACAGGAAATATTTAGTTATCATGAATTCCCCGAACTGACAATGGTGATGAAGGCGTTACAGGAATCTTAGATTACACACTCACAACAACTGACATTAAATTTAGCGAAGAAATTAATATGTTACTTAAAAATGAAAAAAAAGTAAAAAATGTGACTTATTAGTGGAAAGACGAAAAATGCAAAAAAATGAGTCATTTCCTTTTATCATAACATAAAATGAATTTCTCTAATAAAACGCATTGTTTTAAAGTGAAAAGGTAAATGATATTTCATTAAAATCCGACCCCTAGTGATATCACTGCAATGCGTCTGAACAGGAGGTCCTAGGGTTCGAGTCCCGTCAGTGGCAGGATTTTCAACACTAACTTTTCAGCTAGGTCGAAATCAGCCGCTGACTGGAGGAGAATTCTCGCAACCACCTCCTTTGATCGGTAGTTCTCCGATCAACACCAGGCGAATGCCGGAGTTGACTCTAGCAAACGGGTCATGGACCATGCGCGGTCTTTGCTTCCTCTTCCTTGTTCTATCCTCAACCCTTATTTACACCCACTTACATGCACTACACTACCACACCAGTCGGAACTTAGAGCTTGTCCTGACCGGGGCGTGATCCGCTGGTGGGAGATACCTGATTGGAAAACCCGTAAGCGACGTGTAGGTCAGCCACGGATCTCGCTGTCCAGTGGGGAGGGGGTAGGTCACCATCTCCTCTCACGATGAAAACATGCATTACTCTTACTGGACTAATCTTAGGAGTTGACGCGCCCGGAATCATTAATCATTCATCAGCGTGCGGAATGCAACATCCTAAAATGCAAGCTAAACTGTCAATAAAACGCAAGCTTAAAAATCTTCTAGAAATAGTTAAATAAAATCAATGCATGTTAAAAGGTTAAAAATTTGTTGCCATTACGACGTTTCATTGCAGATATGGATGGCTTTGCTTAGCAACTTGATGTGGAGCGGTGTTGATTCCACGATGTTCCATCCGGTGTGCCCGCCTGTGAAAATCTACGGCCCCTGCGGCGAAAACTGTGGTGCAGGCTGCAAGCCCCCACTCATGTGCTGCAGCACCGGTTGCGGCAGAGCCTGCAGATATCCAATCTACAAGAAGTGCCCGCTGCCGGAGTTGCCACCGCATCCCTGGGTAAGTGCGGACGCCGGTTTTTTTTTAATACTACAAATTGCATTATGTTTAAATATAACAAACTTGGTGACATAGTAATAGAAATCATCTCCAAAATCCATCAGTTCGACCAGACAGTCCGAAAAGAAAAAGCACGTGTTGGCAAAAGGAATGTTAAGCAAAGTGTAGAGATGTTAAGTAAAATTGAGGAGAAGAAGTCGAAGAAAATATTTTCAAAGCTTTATGGACGAGTCACGAGATTATGGAATGTAAAAATATAAAATTAAGCATTAGTGCCATTAGGAATGGATTGAAACTGTTACTGGTTACATTAAAATGTGCTTCAGGGAACGTTGACTGACAAAATTATCCAATTGAGGTTGAAAAATGTAAGCATTACACTTTCCTCGAAATTACCGGAAGAGCGACAAAAAGAGTCATTCACGAATCGAGTTTCAGTTAATCTTCGATGGATACTGCCCCGATCAAAGTTTACACCCCGGCTAACATGATAGTGCCAACAGTACAGGGACGAAATGTTTCCCCTGATTCCTACAGTGAGCGTTCAGGAAATCGTATTGCACGAAGTTATGGCTCGCTTTACTTATTTCAAATAGTTTTGTGACTTTCTGGTAAAACACGAAAGCCAACGTGACGGTTAGCGCCGTATATCACGTTCCTACAGGCGAGGAACTTCGCCACCTTCCGGAATATAAAGTGCACTACACGCACGGAGTCAGTGACCTAAGGTGTTGACTCGCCCGGATTCACACGTGTCAAAAGTCATACCGTACGTACACCACTTGCTGATCCCTCTCTAACCTCTTTAACTGACTCACAAGAAAGCTGGAGAAGCGGACACTTCGTCGTTGAGAAGATACACTTCACCGAACTCAAACTTTCGGACAAACAGGACGAATTCTTGTGAACGCTTGTTTGAGAACAATTACCCAGCTGTCACGATCTGGACTTGGGTGAGGAATTTCCAGTGAAGAATACTTAAAGACTCTAAAAAGTCTTTGTTTCGCCTCGCCACCAGTTTACCGGCATGAGAATCGCCATTGAAAGACTCACGTCCATTCTTGCGAAACCATTTCTTTATTTATTTACTAGTTGAATGCTGCGCCGCCGATCCTGTAAATTGTTTAATCAGTATTTTCAAGTGTTGAAAATCTCTAAATGTCATGTTTAGCTTTGATCAAATAAGTCTTTACAGTACCTGGCATTGGACATACCAATGAATCGAGTAGATGATGTGATAATGTTATACTCCCGTTCAAAAATTCCCCACACCCAATGGCCTTGTATGTTTCCTCCATACGAGATTTCAACAGGTAATATTACAATTTCAAAATTGTAATCGCCGTAAAATATACTTGTAGGTATGGGTGATGCTAATAGTTAGAATTTAGTACAGCTACATTTTTATGCTCTTTTTGCTAAAATGCGCAAAAATGCTCATAAAAGATCACCTGTAAGCTGTTCTTCAGCGTTATTCTCTAATAAGGTAATTCTAAATTATTTCCGAAAATTCTGTCGCAAAATCTTCTGGTTTTCTCTGTATTCACGTGAAGTTCTTCAATTTTTAATAAGTCCAAATGTATTTTTTAAAAGTACGGTAAAGCGGATGAAAATGAAATGAAATCTGCCGCGCGATTCACTTGTTGGACTAAGAGATGATAACAATAAGTGTTGTTATCCTCGTAAAAGAAAATTATGACGTCATTATTTATTTATTATTTATTTATTTTACGTCAAAAAAGCAGGTAAAAACTGCGTATGACGTGCTATGGGGAAAAGTGAATTGTGTGCACATTTTCAAAATTCTGTGATCCCTACACTAACTCATATACTACTTAAAATTGAAAAAAAAAAAAAAAAAAAGAGCTCCCATGTAATAAAATCTATTTTCAAGGATAAAAGATAAAAGGGCAATAAATGTTGGCTCTTATCCATGTTGTCCTTCGGAATAATACTTCCTGACGCGACAACATGGAAACGATAATTTGAATAATTGTATTTCCTACTGAATTCTAGAAGACGTGCACAGAAAATGAAGTTATATTTATGTCCAGAAGCAAAACAAGGGGCCATCTCAGCATTTGCTCAATGGATCAGGGAAACTGGAAGAAAAACCTGATCGAGATGGGGGTCATTGACCCGAAGGCTGCAATACAATACTTGTTACAGGTTGTTTATACACATTTATACAGTTCAAATGGTAAATAATGCATTATGTATAATTGTTAAAATTAATGTTACTTTTCTTGTGTTGCTCAGTAAAGTCTCTAATTGTATAGAAACAGTTATGCAGCAGAAACGATTTCACTTGGGATTTAAACTTTTCTATCGAATTTAATCGTTTAATGTCATCTGGCAAAGTGTTGTAAAATAATGTTGTACATGTATTGTATGTGAATTTTTTGTAATGGGCTGTTGATACTGTCACCTAATGAATATGATTTCTACGTCGAGTGTTATAGTAATAGACATCGGCATTTTTTGAAAATATATTCCCGCCCTTAAGCAAGTCATTTTTGACAATAACCACTGATTCGTAAATAAACAGACAAGGTAATGGTAAAATTCCTAGATTAATGAAGAGAGGCTTATATGAATCACATGGGTGGCATTTGGTTATTATTCGTACAATTCGTTTTTGTAATCTAAAAGTCTGGGAGCTATAAGATGTATTTCCCCAGAATATTATGCCATATCTCAGGCGGGAATGAATATTCGCGAAATATACACAACGATCAGTATGAAGGCTGACTGAATTTGCAAGAATTCTGAACGCGTTTTAAAGGTTCCATTTTTAATATGAACTGTAATTTCTGTTTCGTTTACTATTAATTTGTTATTTCGGAACCAATTTTAAATATCTGATATTGTACTATTTAAGGTTTCTTTATTGCAAAGGATGTTCGTATCATCTGCAAAGAGAACCGTTCTTCCGTTTCGAATCGTCGAGGGCATATCGTTTACGTAAAGTAGGAACAAAATAGGGCCTAAAATCGATCCTTGAGGAACTCAACGTGCAATGGGCAAAGAGTCGGAAAGGTGCGTACTTAATGTTCCATCATTCCAGTAGGGTATTTCCACTCTCTGAGATCGTTGTTTAAGGTACGAACATAACCAATCTAGAGCAATACCACGGATTCCATATGAAGGTAATTTTGAAAGTAAAATGTCATGATCAATGACGTCAAAAGCTTTTGAAATATCTAAAAATAATCCAATAGGTGCCTCGTTTTGATCCAATGATGAGGCGACGCCTTTAAGGAAAGAAAATAGCTGTTTCCGTTGATTTTGATTTTCTAAATCCATGTTGGCAATCTGAAAGCGCGTCGTGTTTACTGAGAAAGGTTTCCATTCGTTCGTAAAAAAGTCTCTCTCATATTTTTGAAAAAACTGATAGAAGAGAAATGGGCCGATAATTTTGAATTTCATTTTTGTTGCCTTTTTTGAAGAGCGGCTTAATTTTAGCTGTTTTGAAAATATCTGGAAACGTTCCGGTGCATAACGATGAATTAAATATGAGTTAACGGGCGTATAATGGCATACGCACAGGTCTTTAACAAAGAATCCGGGAATTCATCTAAACCGGATGAATATTTATTTTTTAGTTTACCGATTATTTTGAGAATTTCATAGGAAGAAGTTTCGGAAACGAACATCGTGTCTAAAATTTTGGGTGAATTGTCTGTTTTTGAATTTTGTGGCTGAAGACCCTTAGTGAGATCGGCAGCAATTCTCGAAAAGTATTGGAGCGAAAATTGCCTCTGGGGGTTTAATTAACGCCACCGAGGTACACAAACGGATATATCGTCTTGATTGATTGATTAGTGATTCCGGGCGTGTCAACTCATTAGTCCCGTAAGTGTAATGCTTGTTTTATCGCAGTAGATGGTGATGATCTTTCCCAGTTGATTGGCGATCTTCGGCTCCGACCAACACGTCGGTTAGTGCATTTTCACCCAACCATAAGGCTCCCATCAGCAGGGTACCACTCTAGCCGGGACAAGCTTCAAGCTCCCGACCGGTCTCTCGACATGTGTGGTACTGTAGTTCATTTAAGTGTACGCATGTGTAAGTATATAAGGAGTGAGGATAGGAAAAAGAAGATGAAGGAAAGATCACGCACGGTCCGAGGCCCGTTTGGTAGGGTACTGCTCCGACATTCGCCTGATGTTGATAGGAGAAAGCACGGAAAACTTCCGATCAGAGCTAGAATACTCCTCCAGTCAGCGGCTGAATTCGAGCTATCCTACCTATCTAGTAGTGCGAAAATCCGGCCACCGTCTGGACTCAGAGGAGCTCCCGGTCAGAGGCACTGCACTGACAGTTGATGGCCTGTGCCACCTAAGCCGGTATGCTCTCGTTGTAAGAATGAAAGTACATGGTAACTACACAGGTATCTCAGAATAAATATTACTAACTTATGGAGCATATTGGAAGTCTAAGGCGATCACATCATGTGGTAGAAATCTTACTTAAAAAAATTATACATGTTGCATTTGCCCCGGATTGGTAAGTACCTCATCTAACACTGATGTTTGGAAGGTATACAAAACTCTTTGACTGCATGAGAGCGTGTACCTACACGTAAAAATGGACGATGAATCGCCTGCCAATGAAAGCCAAAGGTCAAATGTGCAGTGGCGGATCCGGGGGCGAATGCCCCCTCCCTCAAAAGGCCTAGAGCTTTTGTTTATTTCCTTCCTTCCCTTTACAAAATTGATGTAAATATTTATTTATGATAGAATTATGTAATTATTTAAAAATAATATTAGTATCTTATACATACTACAAAAATAATATACAATAAAACAAATATGTTTTATTATTTCATAAAAATCTAACTTCTCCCCCCCTTCTCAAATGATTGGCTGGATCCGCCCAAGCAAATGTATATATGAAATTTCCATCAACATATGTGTTGGCAAAAAGATATACTTTTTATCCCATTCCCCCCAAAAACAAAAAAAAAATGTATCATTGATTCAGAGGCACCTGTTGTCTGATGTAACAGAAAAGTATCCTTTCTATAATATATCTGTTTCAAATAAGATTGAGCTTATTTAGATAGCTTTACAGAGCAATGTAAGTCAAATTGATATTTTCTTTTTTCATTTCCAAAACATGCATCATCTCATCAACAACACTTTCCCAATTCACAATTTATGTCTTGTAAGCTTCTATTGTGGAGTGAAGAAATTCAAATAAAACCCCCTACATATGGATGATGGTGCATTTGTGTAGAAAATTATGTTGTTTATACTACTGTAGAAAATTTATTATTGATTTTCTAAGCAGGTGTCATGGAAAAAGCAATTCTTCAATTTTTTTTCATTCTTCACTGTAGGTAATGTTTCAATAAATATACATTCACACACTACCGTTTAATGAAAGCAACATTAGATCAAATCATAATTAACAAACCCACAGTTATTTATTAAACTGTCACAAAAGAATTGGAGTAAGGCAACGTAGTCTTGCACAAATACTTACAATTACAAGAAAAGCAAACAAAATTAAATAATACATGTGTGTGTATGTTATTTGCTGGAGATAGAATGCAATTATTCACAGACTACTTGATGCAATAATGATGAAGTGTGGTCTACAATGCTGTTGATACAGATGACATGTGTGATGCAAATGACACTGTTGACCTGAAGCAGCAGGGGCAACCAGGTGGGCCTCTGGGGCAACTTGCCCCAGGCTCTAACTTAATTGGGGCTCTGAGTTTGTTTTTCTTATTATTTTCTTTTATTTCATTATTAAAAAGAAATAAAAAATGTATTCAACTCTAATCCAAATTGAACCCTATAAATTATTTCTGATGCATGGAGAAATAAAATCTGTTTATGAATTGTGGGAGGATGAAATTTTTTGCTAGAAATGAGGAGTCCCCGTGAGTCAATTGCCCCAAACCCCTGCTTTTCTCTGGGCACCTGTCCCTGAGAAGCAGCAAAAGCAATTTGTTGCAAGCCACTTTGAAAAAAGGTACTACAAAAATGTTTTCTTAACATTTGTGTGTTAATTAGTTGTTGGTTCAGTCCATATGGATGTTCATAAATTATGATTTGTCTATGAATAACAATAAACTGCACTAGACTTGAATAAGGCCACAACTACAGTAGACAAAACACTGTGTGTAGAATGTACATTTAACATGCTTTTGTTTTTTAATATAGTAAAAACATTCTATTTATAAAATTGATTGTTCAAAATAGTTTATGTATAGAAATTAAGGTTCAGAACCTTCAAAATTCATTTTTTAATTAATAATGATTGCATGGACAAAAATGGGTGTGTAAATAACCATAATACAAATCAAAATTAAGAAATGAAGTTAATAAATAAACTTCACAGGCAACTGCAAAAATCTAAAAATGAATTGTGATAAGTGGTTGTAATTTATCCATTCAATCTGTTTTTGTCATTTAAGAGTACAATTCATTTCTCATTCTAAAGATGATTTTAAAATACCCAGATAATATTAAATTTCCTTTACAGAGAGTTTCAATAAAGAAGAAGTTGAGAATTGACTTCATGAAATGCAAATATTTGCAAACCTTAATTATGAGCTTTCATACATTATGATTTGTGTCTAACTAAAATTATTCTAAACTGAAACTTTGCTACTAATATATGCAAAAGGGTTATTTCACCTTAAATCTTGAACTTCACTTCATCTTTATTTTGAAATTTCTTCTTCAATAAATTCTATGCAATCTTAGCATATATTTCACGTAATTCATCATGGAAAAAAATTGAGAAATACCATCTGCAGGTTTTTGCAAATTGTATACATACAGCTGTTGTGTAAGTGTGCGAGTTGTTAATTTTACCTTTTTTTCTTGAATAACAAAATACACCTCTAAGATGGCAACAAAAGCTACATAGCCCAGAAACAGACCAGGTACCATGTCTTATTCTTTTGTGATTTAAATTTTTGTTTTTATTGTCTAACCAAAAATCTTTTTAAAGACTACTACACCCTCTATACATGCAAAGATTGTAATTTATAACCAAACCTATATCTTAGTTAAGCAAATTATTTTTCACATTCTTTTCGTTAAAGACTTGTTTCAGAAAGGTTGCTCCTAGAAATATTTCTCACAAATTTCTCTTAAAATTCAAAAAATTTTTTCCTTAAAAATGAGTTTAATTTTTTTCTACTTGCTAATTTTTGCTCATTTAATAATGTGAAGATTGTAATTAAAAGCAATTAACTTTAAATATTCCTATGATATTTATAATTTCAGAAGAAACAGATCATGTATTGTTCACCTGTAAATATACAGTAAACACATTTCACATGGAATAATCATTAAAATGTTTTAAAATATTGAACAAAATAGTATAGGAATTTGACCATACTTGTCTGTGATTTCCTCTACCCTTGTAATTGTCACTTTTCATCTTTTTCCTTGGTATAGACCAAAGCTTTTGGTGATTTCATTGGCATTTGTGTCTGAGAAACTATAGTATCATTTTTTTTATATAACCATGATATAGCTTAACACCCTGAAATACCTTCTTCTTCTGCGGGGGTCCTACAGCTGCAGCCGCTTCCCGCACCTCCGACGCCACAGGTCTCGGTCACGCCATGCTTCTTCCTCCTCTTCAATATTCCTTGCACGCATGGCTTCTTGTACTCCTGCATACCACGATGTTCTAGGTCTTCCTCTTCTTTTCCTTCCTGTAGGTTGATATAGCATAATTTTTTTCGGCCATCTATCTTCTCCCATTCTTAATACATGCCCGAGCCAGAGAAGCTGCCTTTCTTGGATTCTGTCAACGATGTTATACTGAGACTGCGCCCTTTCCCTTATTTCTTCATTGCTTACATGTTCTCGACGTGAGATTCTCAAAGATCTTCTGAGATGGTCCATTTCTATTGCTTTCAATTTTTCTTTGTTCTTTTGAGTTAATTCCCAACTTTCACTTCCATATGTTGTTATAGGTTCTATAATGGACTTGTACATCATCAATTTAATTTTCCATCCTATTTTTGGGGATCAAAGTATCGCGTTTAATTTTGAGATTGCCGTTCTTCCTTTAGTTGCTCGATGCTGGATTTCTCGATCACATTTTCCATCCTGTGGTAAGATGCTGCCCAGATACTTAAACTCTTTACAAACCTTGATCTGATGGCCCTCAATATTAAGATTTCCGCATCTTCTCCACAGCTCAAGTATTCTGATTTTTCAAAATTTATTTTAACCCCATTTTGTATATTCTTCGAATAATTTTCTAGTCATAAAGGAAATATCTTCCTCATCTCCAGCTATGAGCACCTGATCATCAGCAAACAAAAGTGTATATATACATTTTTTTTCTATCTCAATACCCATACCTGCACATTTCCTGCACCACAACTTCAGTACTTTCTGAATATAAATCTTAAATAATGTTGGAGAAAGGCAGCAACCTTGTCTCAAACCTTTCATAATTCTGAAAGGTTCCATTGTGATCTCTTTCCCCACTTTAATCAAACATTCCGATGATTTATATATATTAAATATACTTCTCACGTATATTTTGTTAATTGTGCTTTGGTACAATACTTCAAATAATTTCTTATGTGGGACCGTGTCGTATGCTTTTTCTAGATCAATAAACACTAAGTGGCTATTCATATTTTTTTCCAATCTCTTTCCAACCATCTGTCTTAAAGAAAAATGTTGTCATTGCATGACCTCCCTTTATAGAAGCCGCTTTGTTCTTCCATATCAATTATAGTCTCCTCTATTCTTGATTTCAGAATTCGACCATACAACCTACCAATAGAGCATATAACACTTATTCCACGATAGTTGCCACATAGTTTCTTACTCCCTATCTTATAAATAGGACTGAGATATGCTATGTTCCATTCATATGGAACTTCTTCACCGCCGAACATACATTTATTGAACAGTTTGCTCAGCCACTCCCACAGAACAGTTGGCCCATATTTCACCAATTCTATCGGTATGTTTCCAGGTCCTGGAGATTTTCCATTTTTCATATCTATAACGGCTCTTCGTACTTCTTCGACGGTTATTGGGTTGGTATGTCCTATATCGACCTCTCCTTGAAACTCATAATCTGTTCCTTGATATTCGATTCTGTCTTCCATTAGGAGAGATTTAAAGTGTCTTTCCCATTCATTAAAATTGATAATAGGGAGGTTGGCTCCTTCTTTAGCTTCCTTTCTCAAGTTTTTTATGGTTTTCCATGCTTCGGTGATTTTTGTGCCACCAAAACATCTATCTATCTTTTCACATTTCCTCTCCCACATTTCATTTTTCCTTTTGTAGATATCTCTCTTAACTTCTCTATTCATTCTAGCATAAAATTTTCTGTCTTCTTGGTCTCTCGTCCTTAACCAATTATTATACAGAATTTTCTTGAGCCTTAAATACCTACACAACAAAAAAAGCTGATCCAATGGCTGAGATCACTAAGGCAGTAGTGTCGTAGCAATCTCGGACTGAAGGATCGTAAGTTTGAGTTCCGCCCTGGGCATGGTTAAATTTGTGTTCATTGTTTCACCCCTTATCATCACCATATTATGTCATCTTCACAGTCACCATAATATAAACTCCAATAGTGGTCGCTGATGACCTAGATGTTGATGATATGTTCTTTCCTGTATGAATCAAATGTAGCTTTCCATACTTGAATACAGAAATTTCATAATTTAATTCTGTAACCAAAATCCGTAGCCCAAACTCTCTTCTTGTTGTGCTAAACTTTGAGGTAAAACAGCATTCCATGAAACTGAAACTTGATGTTCATAATTTAATTGTCTTTAAATACCTGTTCAGCATAAAATCAAGTTACAAAAGTAATCTGCTAACACTATCAATTATTATCAAATTTTAATTTTAAATAATGTGGTAGAATAATACAATTACAAAAAAAGAACTTATCTGTATACACTCTAGAATATATAAACCATATCCTTTATTGAAAAAATCACTACTTAAATGTATATTTCATTTTCATCTAACTTCCCTACAACAGAAATGATAGCCAATAATGTAAACTTTTGTGATATATAAATTGATTCTTGAAATATGGGAAAATAAGCAAAGTAAATCCTCACTTTTTTATTATTATAATTATTTATAATTCATTTTACATTTTCAATATTAAAATAGTATTGAAAATTATACATATCAATATTGTATATTTCTCTTTTAATGAATTCTCATTTAATGACAACATAAATTATTAATTCCTTCTTGTGCCTTGGTCAGATACAGATTTTACAGATTTTTGACAATAAATAAGTTTAAATTTTAAAAAATTTGTGTTAACATCTTTGTTTATGTGTATCAGAGCTGTGTGTAGAACAATCAGTGGAATGAATTTTCATTTCAAAGTTACAAAAACCAATGTAAAAAGTTCATCTAAAAATTTAGTTAAATAAAAAAATGTTCAAAACCAATTTGTCCTATAAAAACAATCTCAAATAATAATAATAATAATAATAATAATAATAATTATTATTATTATTATTATTATTATTATTATTATTATTATTGTTGTTGTTGTTGTTGTTGTTATAAATATTATTATATATTATTATTATTATCATCACAAATATAATAATAAAATCCAAAACAAATTGACACAAAAACACTTATTTTTACCTATAGTAATATCAGAGACACAGTTCATCATCATAGCTAAAGGCAGTTATCATAACTAAAGGCTGCTCATGCTGATGGAAATTGGTCAGATTTAAAAAATGTGATGTGAAATATGGTTAGAGATATAAGATTTAAAAAAAAATAAAAATAATTTATATTGGCTGTTTTATAATTTTATATTGGCTGTTACAATTTTTGAACATTTCTTCCAGTGTGCATTTTGCATTGGATATTATGACCATGAATTGGAAATGTTTACAAATAACAGTAATGATTACTGTTAATTGTTACTGTTAACTGTTACTGTTTGTAATTAAGCTATAAGGTATAAGTTGAATATTTTTTTTCTTATTATACAATATAATTGTTTTTGGCAATTAAATGATATCTTTGTTCATTACAAACAGCACACAATACTCACGTGTTCCAAATTTTAATATTTGAAAATATTGTATTAAAAAGTTAAAACTCTTTTTAATATTAAGAGTGCTGATGAAGAAGCCTTCTTAGAAAAAGGTACAAGTGATTCTGATCGTCTTTCTCTTGTACCAAAAGGAGTTACCAACCTAGCTCAGTTTTACTTTATTTAAAATACACTATATTTTTTAAAAGCTCTCTTCAGAAGACTTGAAATAAAAAAGGATGTAAATGCTATTTCTGTTAAATTTAATTTTTACCAGAATAATGATGAATTAATCAAGCCCTGTAACATAAAGAAGAACCAAAGACAAGCGCATTTCTTGATAGTGTTACAGGGTGATTATAAATGGCAGAAATTGTACGTGCCAATAGGTTTAATGTATATAAAAACTCATTTATCTGGAAAACTTTGCACTTACATCTGTTTTTATTTCAAGTCTTCAATTAGCTGTGAATTTTCAGTTGTTGGGTTCTTTTGCAAGGGAGCTATTTTCTATTTCAGTTTCTTGATTACCCAACAGCATTCTAATTACTGCTATCACAAAATGGAGGGAAAATAGGTAGAGAGGAGACAGACCACCCTGAATGGCATTATATTAGGGGTACACCAAAACATACTTTAAAAAAATTAAAACATTTTAAAACTATGAAATTTCAACTTTAATTAAAAACACTGAAAATTTGTATGTAGGTCAATAAATAACTACTAACTATAATATTTAGAATCAATCAAATGCTTAGGTTCATTTATTATTACTAATTCATCATTCATTATTACACTTGTAAAATTGCTGTTTTAACTGAAAGTCATTATATGGAAGAGATATAAAACACATTCAAATAACTATTTTTGTTTCTATCACACATATTAATACACCATTAAATTTCTTACAATTAAAGTTTGATTAAGCTACCAATTCCATATAAGTAGTTTCTTACTTCTTAAAGTGTACATAACTCATTTTCATCAAAAAGTTGCATCACTGGTTTTGCTGCTGCATCAACAGTATACAGATTTAAAATGCCAATTCTTCATTAACTATTTATTCTGAGACTGGTAAATTGTAATATAAAACTTGGATTATTTACTCATTAGTCAAAAGTCCAAAAATGAGTTAGATGAGTTTTGTAATTTTACATATTTTTATTGAAATATGGAAAATATGAAAAAATAAATATTATTTTGATCAAGTAAAAAAAGTTATTTTTTTAATTTAATTATTAATTATTTACATTTTAATAAAATAGTTATTGAAAAATTAGAAAATATTCCTAAGTATAAAATAGTTTAGGGAAAAGGGCAGATGATAACTAAAAGAGAAGTGACATCATCTGTAGCAACTCCACAGGTTCAATAGTCAATATTAATTTTTAAGACCAATTAATTAACACTTCATAGTCAATATATAATTCGGGAGTCTTAGGATATTCATTGTATATTTTAAGGGTTATTAAATTATTCTGGAAAAGAAAAAAGAAAGGAAAGTTTGTAGTGGATCATCCCATGTGTAGCCTATACTTAGAATGATTTAAATATATTTAATAATTCATACCTAATGTAATACATTTTCTGTCCCATTTGTTTATTCTATTTTTTTCCTCTCATTTGATAGTTTATTTTATTCTCTTTTATTTTTTGGACTTAATAATTTAGGTCAGATTGCCTGGCGGAGGGGCATATAGGGCTTTAACCCTCTCCCTAAAAGTTGATCACAAATATTCATAAATATTGTTTTCAATAATTTTCAAAACTAACAAAAGTCATTCAGTATCTCAGTTGAATACTTTGTTATTATAAATCAACAAATAAAAATAAATTTTAAATTCAAGACAAATTCAGGATGAATAATTATTTATTAGAAAGTATCAAGTCAGTTGCTCACTACACTTAGGCCTGCCTACCCCTGGTTGTGCCATTGTGCTATTCTTGCAATTTTATGGGATTTTGGTGAGTTCTATAACGTTTTCAATAAATTATAGAAATGTATTTTCTTCGATTTTTACTATTCTCTACACTGAAAATTATTTTCAAAAAATTCGAGATAATCTCAATCAAAAATCAATAATACTTGTCAGAAATTATATCCCAAGGAATAGTCATATTCAACATTATTTCAAGTTACTCGATTTGTCTTTCATTTTCGTCGTAATTTTTTATTTCAGTTAAATAAGATACATGGAAGCCTAGACTTGTATATCCGCCAAGTCTTAGCGGTCTGATCACAGGGGCAGGCCTACACTCCAAAATTGATTACCACATCTTGCATAGGTTTGCTCTACCTACATCTTTACTGGAGTTAGTTTAAAAAAAAGCGGACTAAAATTTCAGCTTACCCCTGGTGGGACTCGAACCCACAATCCCCGGTTTAGGAGACCGATGCCTTATCCATTAGGCCACAGGGGCTACACGTGTGACGGGACATGTTGAAAGGAGCAACTCTTCATTCTTTAAAACTAAATAAATAAAAAATAGTTTTTTTCTTTATAATTATTGTTTAATGATTTTATTAAACTATTTTTTAATGTAATAGTTGAACGTTGGACAAATAGATTATGTACTTATAAGGTCTTTAAATATATTTTCGTCTTGCACCAAAATATGTTTAATAAATTATATCTTTCTATTTACAGTATTATAAATAATTTACACCATTGCGGGCAAAGATGGAAGAAAAAGCCGGAACGTCGTGCCAGCGCCGTGCTGACATCTATCGGCAGATCTCCAAAGAATCTCGTAACATGACACCTGGACGATGAAACTCTGTTGGAAGAAAAGTGAACTTCTAGATTCTGCAGCGGAGTCAATCGATAACATTGGTGTGTCAACTTACCTCAGCGAAGATGTTTTGAGATTGCGTATTTGGAAAACTTGTACATTCATGTTAATAATTTGTTAATAAACTGTTAATATCACCTAGCTCGTTAGTAAAAAAGGCTTTCTTTAATGTTAAACATGGATTAACAATACTGAGCAAATGAAAAACTGAGATTTTGATTTAAAGTTCGGCCATATTTACAATAATCCTTATACCAGACAATATCCCGGGAAAACACTTACTTTCTCGGTAAGTATTGAACGGTTCACTATATTTTCATTACATCACTTATCATATCTTATCAAAATGGTGGTTAGCGCCTAATTTGAATTATGATTGAAGCTATTTAAAAATAAAAAAAATTTAAAAAAAAAATTTAAAAAAATTTTAAAAAAAGCGAAGCCGTTTTGAACTCTATTTTGACCACGGATAATAATGAAAAGTCTCTGACCCGGAGATCCTAGGGTTCGAAATTCGAAGGTGTCGGATTTTCGAACCTAGACAGATAGCTAGGTCGAATTCAGCCGCTATCTGGAAGAGAATTCTAGCGGCGGCTGCTCTGATGGGTTTAGTTTTCTATGGATTCTCCGATCAATACCAGGCAAATGCTGGAGCAGTACATCAACAAACAGGCCACGGGTCTCGCGCACCCTTTCCTTTCTCATCTTTGTCCCTTCACACACACACACACACACACACACACACACACACACACACACACACACACACACACACACACACACTTATACTTGTTGTACACTATCACACCTATCGGGAGACCAGTCGGGAGCGTAGAGCTTATCCCGGCTGGGGCGGTGCTCCGCTGGGGGAGATATCTGGCCGTCAACCCCATTTTCGACGGAAACAGTCAAAAGGTAACAGTTCGTATCTGTACATTTGAAGGTAGAGATTTTTGTCTTAAAATCTGTTCTAAAAAGTCGGATCGTTAAAAAAGGTCATGTACATTTTTAGTAGTTTTTGGCGTGTTCTGTTTAAACTTAATGCAAAAAACCCATTGTCTCAAAAACTACCCCAAGAAACGGTTAAAAGAACGGCCCAGGTCTCATTTTCATTGAACTCTCTGAACTTTCGAGAACTGCAAATTTAGAAATAAAGCATGAAAGTACTTTCCATTGTATTGTGTACATACGTATGTACTGTTCTGGCACTAGTTTTTCTCTCTCCAAAACATCCGCAAATTCAAATTTTGTCTGTCCGTCTGTTTGCCTGTCTGCCTGCATGTCAGCCTGCGTCTGAACATATTCTGTATTCTGCTCCTCAAATAACACAAAAACTTAATTTTTCCATGATCGTATAAAAACGTGGGTTTTTACGTGCTGCTACGTGTGCGTGAAGTTAGTCTTTTCATAAAACACCTAAAAAACGTGTCATTACTGTGCATAAAAGACTTTTTCACAGTGACACCAGAGTGCGAAAAAGGGTTTTACGCACGGTAAGTAGTTTACAAAAGAAAAAAATCACACATTAATGTCAAAACAACTTTAATTTCACTATTATTAAACTCATTCTAATTAACTTATAACTAGGGAACGCATTTTAATGTAAATACGTAATTTTACAGGGACAGGTTACCTGCTTATATTTTTATTTTACATACTTTTACATATTTTGGTATAATTACATATTTTATCTATTACTACATATTTCGTTACATTTTAATATATTTATAGGTCGAAAATGAGCATTTCACTTGAGAGTTTGAAATATGTTTCTTGAAAACCAACTTTGTTACTGATATTCTTACGAAACCACGCAGTGCCCTTGTATTAACGCCGAACCTTCGCTATTAATTGTCAAACTTACCTCCCCATCACTCCTGCTTCTTGGAAACCGCGTTGTAGGGATCAAGGACGAGCGGATGTATGTAAAGCAGAACTTCACATACTCATACTTCAACTTCACATACTCATGCTTCTGCTTACTCGTGTTTCATAGACCCCATGCGTAACTCGATAAAAAATTCAGATCATTGTCTCATTGCTTTTCTGGAGTCGGGGGGGGGGCGTATGCTCCCTTTACCCCCTTTTTCTTATCACAGGTTACATGGTACTGTTCACTTGAGCGCCGGCTGCTCGTAAACAACATTGTATAAACTACGAAAGTATTATATATTTCAGATGCAATTAGCGAATAATTGCTTCTTTAGATGAAGAACTTTCTTTCAGGCTCTCTGAATCCATGTTAAGATAAAATAAAAAATAAAATAAATAATATAAATAAAATAAAAATAAAATTAAATAAAATAAAAAATAACGTAAAATAAAAAAAAATTAAAAAAATAAAGATCTGATCGGCAACGTACTGTCCTCGGAAAACGCTTGAAGAATGGAATTTTAAACAATATAACAAATTTTTATTTCACATATTATCTATTTTTTTTACATGTTTTCTAAAAAATAAGTACATATATATGTAAATATTTTGCTTTTTTTATTACAATAAATTCCGTTCCCTACTTATAACTATTAACACATAATTAGCACGTAACTATTAACCCATAATACGATATTATGAAACTCGTAGCAACTCTATTAGATGAACACGAATTTCTCAACTGATGGGAAGTTTTCTTCGTAAATACCCTAGGAATTTTGGGTAATAAATTAGATACTACAGCGTTCGCAGATTAGAATAACTCCTGTAGAGTGTCAGCATTGTTTTTAATCATTTTAAATTCAGTAATTATAACCACGATGGGCCAGTTTTACAATAGAAACTCGTATGAAACAACGCCTTACTAATTCATTTAGCTAAAACCTCTCCTGTTAAACAAACGTTAACGAGGGAGGGAGGGGGATAATCTAACAAAGAGGCAGAGTAGATATGAAACAAATCATGATTCGTAACAGAAACATTTTATACGATTCCGGCAAAGGTAACTCAGAGTATCAACTGACGTCACTGCAGTGTCTCTGATCTGGAGGTTCTAGGGTTCGAATCTCAATGATGGCAGAATTTTCGACACTAGCTAGTCATCTAGATCAAATTTAGTCGCTGTCTAGAGGCGAAGTCTAGCGACTAGCTGCTCTGATTGAAAGTTTTCCGTGGTTTCTCCGAGTAGCACTAGGCGAATGCCAAAGCAGTACTTTCACAAATGGGTCACGAACAACACGCGATCTTTCCTTTCTCTTCCTTGTCCTATCATCATCCCTTATTTACACACACATTCACATACACTACCACACTTGTTGGGAGACCAGTGGGGAGCTTAGAGCTTGTCCCGGCTGGGGCGGTGCCACGCTGGTGGGAGGTACCGGGTTAGGGAAAATTCCTGCAAGTTGACATAGATCGGCGCCGGATCTCGTCAACCAGCAGGGGAAGATCACCGCCACCTCCCGCAATAAAAACAAGCATACACTTACGGGACTAATGACCTTAACAGTTGACGCGCCTGGAATCAGTAATCAGTAAAAAAATCAAATTTTATACGATTATAGAAAACAGGTGTTTATGTTTTGTGAGTGAAGTTACTGTTTTTTGTTCGATCTCGATCGAGGAGTTTTTCGACCTCGATCTGTCTCGGGAAAAAACTCAATCTTGATCGTGCAATAAACAATAACTTCACGCGCTTGATACAAAACCTAATTTTGAGGCCCTGCGATGCGACCCTAGAGCCATTTCACCCGGAAAATTAAGATTATTACCAAAAAATTTAAATCGTAACGAATCTCCCGATTGGATGACAGTGTCCCCCTCTTCGGCCAGCTCGTGGCCTTGAGGCGCCACGTTAAATAAATCGGAGTATACTCGCGCAACTTTTCTTGAACGATGGATTGAGGAAATGCGGGCGGAGTGGGGGTATTAGTTACAAAGTTAGCCACAAGAGAATTTACAGAAACGCCAAGCTCTCAAAAATCAAAGTCAACCCCCTACGTGTGCCCCCAGGTCATCGCTATGGGTAGGCAACAGCGGGGAGACTAGATAGGAGTGTTAGGTGCCTCCCTTGGAGGACCTGGTCCTGCCTCAGCCATTTCTTTAGATATTGATTATAAACCTGAACAGAAGTTCTTTACTATGAAAACATCTATCTTTGACTAGCTTCTGTTTCGCGCCAACGAAGTTTTAATTCTTAGAATGTTGTCATCATTGCTCGCTGCGAGCTTTTCCCTTCAACTGTTTATTGCTCAAGAGAAGGGGAAGCAAGGTCATCGTTCAAGAAAAGTTGCGCGAGTTGTAGCTAGGCTGGTGCAACCAACGCGCTGCACTGGAGCCCCCAACGTCAAGGGCTCTGAATGAGAACGCCTGCTGACTCCTAATAAAGATCGCAGTGGCAATGTGGGGCCCCATTTTGACTTTCTGCATCGGGGCCTCAGAGTCGTACTCTGCACAGATTGAAAGAGAGGTATCCATTAAATGGAATGGAATATCATGAATACACTCAATTTTTAAAAGAACTTGTTTCCTTTAATTGTTACAAAGTGCTTCCTGTGAAATACATTTTGAAGCCATCATTAATATAATTAACATTTATTTATTATTAAAAAATAGTGAAAGCTGAATGTGATTGAGGGGAGAAGTATACGCCCTTTATTTTTATTATGTGTATATAATGAAGATCGATGCGATTAAAAGCTCTAGAAATCGTATACAGATTGTTCGACTCCATACGTCACGCCCGGTTTTTCGCTGTTTTCTGACGTTAAATAATGAATAAAGGTACTTGCGAGCGTGATTGGTAAGATTCGAAAACTATAAATTTTCGCTTCAAAGTGTTAGAAAGTTTATGGTATTGGCAAACGAAGAACAAGTTTTAATTTTGTAGGATTGCTGACAAAATAACAAGTCCCGCCCAACTATTTCCGCATGTAGCAAAACGAGAGCTCGACAAAACATGTGTATAGCTTGCCCTTGCGCACAAAACATGCCTTTGCTATGACTTTGTACACAACTGTGTGGTTTTTTGGGGGGTTGGGTTGTTTTAAATGACATTCATTCTGCATTTTAAAATGTGTATTATGAATGGCTGCTTTTTTGAAGAATATGCTAACCGGCAGTACACTGAACGTAATAGATACAAGAAACGTTTTCGGAAACTTTTCTTGAGTAATCTTTGCTGTCATAACGGTCAATAGTTTCCATCATTAAGTGAAATATTCATTTTGGCTTTTTGTTTACAACCTTACGGGTTGTGCCTCGTTAAACGTTCTTTTTTTCATTTTCGAGGCGTTTTCCTAAATGCTCTGGTCAAAGATATAATTAGTAGTGATAAATGGGAATAGTATATTAGATAACGATATGTCTACCCTTTGTAGTTATGCATTTGAACTGAGATTCCACAAATAATGTCAGAAATCAAATGCTGAGTTTTACGTTCATTCTAAGCTTTAACGCGAAGAATTCTTAATTACAAGTTATTGAGATGATCTTTTCAGCCACGTTTCTTAGATTTATAGAGGGTTCTTTAAATAAAACTAGTACTGAAACACTTCTACTTTCTCGCCCAAATTTTCAAGCAAAATTTGGCGAAAAGTACTAAAATTTTCGAAAAATTATGTATGACCTTATTTCAAACACTACCTTTAAGGAGCAACTTTCATTAAGGGAAAAATTTCTATCTTCATATTTGTAGTTGTAGGAAGACACAGAAAAACTTCAGAATTTTTGCAATTTTAGAAAAATCAGAGTTTTCAACGAACTTGACATCACTTGCACCAGTCTCTTAAACGCCCTTCACACTATCCAACAACGAAATTTAATCAAAAACGATGAAGCGTTTTCTTTTTATTTTGAAATTTTGAAAATGGTCCAGGGGCTTCATGTAAAGTACCCCCAAAAATTAAAATATCGGTTTCAAATTCAAGGGGTCGCGACATCAGCCTGATCGATTATCAATAGTGGAGAAAATCGGTTGAAAGTTTTAGCCGCTAGCGTTGTTTACAGACAGACGTACGGACATACAAACTACAGACGTTGTTTACAAATGGACGGATGGACGGACGTTTGCCGTCATTCGAATTTTCGGCATCAAGGACACACAAAACATGGATTCTGGCTACATCACGAGTTAGATGATTTTTTGGTCTAAATTTGGCAACTGGACTTATCAACTTCTTCGTTACCAGGACCTTGTAATAAGACTTTTTCAATCAAAAAACCGCCGCTTTTGCGCGCAGCATTACATAACTTCCTCTCTACTCCGTAGGGAGAATGTAAAAATGTTTGTACTTATTATCTTTAGCGCTTACTCGCATGTTTCAACAGCATGTAGTGTTAAGAAAAGCAATTTAATACATTCTAAAACTTTTTATCATAGTTTGCCCATTTGAAACTAAAGAACGATTTTATTTTTGTCTGCTTTCAAATACTCACTCAAAAAATTTCGTGATTTCATTATTAGACGTATTTCAACTCCACCAAAGACTCTTTGCTTGAGTAATTTCTACAGATATTTGAAAGCAAGTGTGGTTTTCTATTCATCAAGTTACTAAGAGATTAAAAGGTATAGCCGAATAAAGCGGTAAAATGTGGCCCCGAACCAAATCAACAATCGCGATGCTCATATGAAAGAGAATACAAAATGACGTAGATTAAAAAAAATCAGCCTCATAGAGAAATCTGTTGCAGAGATACGAGCAACGTGTTTTGCATATTTTATTTTTTCTCAACATCTATTGCGTGTATCAGGCTGAAAAAATTGCAGAGCCGGGAAACATAGTTAAATTTGAAGGTATTTTTGTCAACGAAGTTGACACCAAATTCATATTAAAAAATTAACAAATTTTTTAAATATATTTTCAACGTGATAACGTTGAAGTACTGTCTCAATTTCCCACCTAAAATGGGTCGTATAACATTCTATAACATATATTTTTTCACATTTTAAAATAATGAGGACGGTAGTGAAACAGTTTTTAACTAATTTATTCAGTTTAAAAATTTGAAATTCGTGCCCAAATGTCATTTGGAAAAAACTGTTTAACCGATATTTAAACACAGATTTAAACACGACATATGAACTCGAAATCTTATAGGAGTTATATCGGTTATGTATCAAACTCACTCGGAATATCCTTCATATGGTGGAAATAAATGGGTGGCCTCTTGCGCATCAGCCAATGAGCTTTAGGTATCTGTGTGCGTCATAATGTTAGCCGTCAGCCAATGAGCTTCAGGCACCAGTGTGCGTCATAATGTTAGCGTGCATTTTAAATGTCAAAATTATCACAGTTACAAGTCATTGAAACAGAAACAGATAAGCACTTTTTTAAATATTATACCTTTTATTGCAATTACCCTTTTATCGTGTTATTTTTGGTCGGTGTCCGCTGAAAATTGTCCATTTATGCCACTTAAAAAATGTTTCTCAACACTTCTTGCGCGTCATGAAACATGGTGGCCGACGTCTGATCTCGCTTTTCAAACGAAGTGGTCACATGGTTCGTGACGGAAACTGGTGCTGTGCAATACGAGCTAAAATCGGTGCACCGGAGGAGCCCACCCATCTGTTTCCACCCTGGGAATATCGGGAAGGAAACGATACTGTCAACGTGCGGCCGGAAGTGGCACCCTCAGATGTTGCTCTTACATAGCTGCGATCATTTAAACACACATTTGGCACATGCTAGTTTCTTAGCGAAAATTGTTAAACAGGTATTTGTAAATAGAAATTTTGAATAAAACAGAAATTTTGAGTAGACTGTTTATAAACAAATGCTCCAATTGAATAAAGTGACAATGATTAATTGTCTATGATTGTCTAATTGTCAATGATTAATAAATCTACAACGAAGTAATTTGATTTATATTATAAACAAATGATTAATTTACCTAAAATCGAGTAATTCGAAGGTGTTCTGTGAAGGTTATCGAAGGTGTTCTGTGATTTCTTAAGCCAGGATTCAGCATTGCCACACATCTGACTAGTGCGAAGTGGCAGAGGCGATAAGATTCGGCTTTGGTTAAAATTAAGAACGATATCAAGACGTGTCATAGCATGTCAGTGAATGTTAATGTTCTGTCATGTAGGAGATGCCATGAGCGTAGTAATGTGTGGAGTCGTTTATACGCTGCCGGTACTGTAGGTAACATTCCCGTAGAGTACCGCCCAGCTCGGACAAGCTCTAACACTAAGCACCGGACTCGTCTCCCGACATGAGTGGTGGTGGAGGGGAGAGGATTGGACTAGGAAGAGGAAGGAAAAATCGCGCGTTGTCCGTGGCTTGTTTGTTAAGGTAATGCTCCGGCATTCTCCAGGTATGAATCGTATAAACCACGAAAACCCACCCATCAGAGCTGCAGGACGCTAGTCTTCCTGCAGACATCGTCTGGATTCTACCTCACTATCTAACTAGGTTCGAAATTCCGCCTTCATCGGGACTCGAACCCTAGAACTTTCGGCCAGAGATGCTGCAGAGACAACAGGAATGCTGCCTCTGAGCTAAGTCAGTCGGTAGAATGATTGATTTATTACTAGTGTTTCCGGGCACGTCAACTCCTAAGGTCATTAGTCCCGTAAGTGTAGTGTGGCTTTTGTTCTGGAGGTGGCGGTGATCTTCCCCGACTGAGTACGACGAATACGACTTCCCCGACCGAATACGACGCCGACCGTCGGCTAGCAGGGTTTTCCCCCTCAACCAGGTATCTCCCATCAGCGGGCCAACGCCCCAGCCGGGACAAGCTCTAATCTCCCGACCGGTCTCTCGACATGTGTGGTAGTGTAGTGTAGAGCATGTATATTGACCACGCCAGTAATATCAGATAATAATATAAAAGAATCTCCACCTCCTGTGACGACAACGTTCGAATTCTAGAAATGTAAAATTAAATGAATCACCGACTGCTCGGCGCCAGGTAACCTTCAGTTTAAGCAGGTAACTTTGCATCTAAAGATATCGTAAGTAAAGTATGCCCGTCACCCGGAAACTCCCAGTGCGGCGGCAGAAATTTGTTGTGTCAACAACCTATCCCACTTCCGACCTTCGAAGTGTAAATGTAGATGTATGTGAAAGTGCCTCATAATGACTATGACTTTTCTGTAAACTCATAAATACTGGCCGCAAGGGCCTATGTGTCAGTTAACATGTTGTATGTAGTACGAGCCAGACCTGTCTACATTTCATCTAAAATAAAACTTCTGTTGGTAAAGAACTTCGTATCTTCATTTCTGCAGCAGTACAGCGTAAGCAATCTGAACCTGAGTCGGAGGAAAGCAACTGACTTTCGACTTATTTAACTCATGTAAGTGTAAGTGTGTGTAAGGGGTAGGATAGGGCAAGGAATGGGTAGGAAATATCGCGCGCGGTCCGTTGCCCGTTTGGTAGGGTACTTCTCCGGCATTCGCCTGGTGTTGATCGGAGACACCACGGAAAACTACCGACCACAGCAACCGGCCGATAGAATTCTCCTCCAGAAGGCGACAGAACTCGACCTAGCTATCTGACAGTCGGTAGAAAGAAGAAAAGATGTTTTGGTCCACGCTATGCAGCATGTACACGTGGAACAGGCACTGCCCTAGACAGCAGACTACAGTGCGCTGACTTCATCCAGTAAATAAATAATGCCCGTCGATATCTCTCTCACCGGACAGCTCAATGCGCCCATTCATTGCGACGGCGTCTACGAGCCCCGCTGCAAACCTTGACCTTGCAGCGCTGCCCGTGACCGTCAAGAAGGCACCGTCTGGTGACGGCGCGGAGCACGGCGGCTGCCTCGCCTTCTGCGACTGCCGGCTGCTAACGCGGCGCACACGTGCTGAAATGGGTTAAACGTGCGCGGATACCAAACCTAAACTCAACAAACCAGTTTTAAAACAAAAACATTGAGTTTTGTTGCCTCGTAACTTGCTGGAGATAAAGAACAAGATAATGAACTCAAGCCCACAATTACGCATCACTCACTATGCTTTTTCCTTGTAGTTTTGGACTCAGCGAAACGTGTTGTATTAGAAAACAACATTGAATCATTCCATCAATAAAACCTAATTACTCCAGATACCAGAATGACTACGCAAACATTCGATGTAGCAAGGAGAAATGCTTGTAACTAAAATACCTTAACAAACAGAGTATCTTTGCACTGCGTATTTAATTTGTCATTATCAATTGTTTTTATTACATTTTTAAATACCTTCAATTTTCTGTGATTTTCAACATCTGCAGCACATGCAACTTTATAAACAGAGATAAATTCCAAATCAGATATTTTGTGACTTGTCTTGTGACCACGCCAAATGGAATTTAATAAATATGCAAACTACTTCATTCTGTGAATAAATCAAAAATATTACATCAGAAGAGTATTAAAAATCTTTCACTACAAAAATAAACGTTTAAATTAATCATAAACATTCGAAGAAGTTAATATTATTAATATAACCCACTTTACCTTCCGTTATTTTATTTACATTTTTTCTAAAACTGTGGAAAATGCAAATGGAAGCGTACTTGTGGCGACGTTTCGACCCACTGAGCGGTGTGGCATGGCATGGCGTGATGTGGGGCGGGGCGAGGCGTGGGCAGGTGCTCGTTCTACCTGTCGAGCCACCGTCGCCGTGTCCGGCCCTTTGTTCGTTTTGCTGCAGCCTCGCGAGTTACTGCTGGCCGCGCAACGCACCAGGGAGAGAAGGGGACGTGCCGTACGGAAACTGGAGGCATTGGCGACGGTCCGCAGTTGTGACAGAGGGAAAGACATAGGGAAAGCTCTTGTGAGCAAGTCGCCATGCTCTCGTCATCGGGACGCGAGCTGATGAAAATCAGGAAAGAGATACGGAGTCGGAACACTCGTTGATGAGAGCATTTACTACATGTTATTGGGTAGAAGAGATCGACGTACTTGTGCGGAACAAATGTCAGGAATAAAGATATCCAAGAAGGACTCTTACTTAGTCAATTAGTTGAGCTACAACAACACATACTTTCTCGCATTATTTCTAAATGTGCCACTTTCGAAAATTCAGTGTTACTCAAAAATTAGACCTGCCCCATTCTTTTAAGCGTTCCTTATTCAATACGTCGAAAATATTTGAAAAAAAAATTGAAGCGGTTTTGCAGAAAATGCATTTTAAATAAAAATCATTAATTTCAAATATAAACGCAATATTACACGAAAACTAGTCATATTTTCGAAAAAGTGTAGATGACCCTATTTCAAGATCTGAATCTCAAGAACATCTCAGCTTTCATCAAGGAAAAAAACTCTACCTTCAATTTGTAGGTGTAGAAAGACGCAGAAAACATTAAACTTTTTCAATTTTCGATAAATCAGGGGCTTTAAATGAGATCTGATCTCTTAAGCTTCTTTGCGCTATACGAGAACAAAACTTAATTAAAAATCTTGGAGCAATTTTTTAGAACATTTTGTTAAGGCTTCATGTAAAGTACCTCCCCAAAATTAAAATATTTGTTTGAAACTCAGTCGGCCTCGAGATTATTTAAATTTTTAGAGTAATATTAATTTTGGAGAAAATTGGCTGAACAGTTTAGGCGTTAGCGTTGACTACAGACAGACGGACAAGCGAACAGATAGACGATTTGCAGAGAATCGATTTTTCGGTGTCAAAGACCCACAAAACATGAATTCTGGCTTCACCACGTGTTAGAGGAAGTAATTTGCTACATGTAGCAACATAATATTATCCACTTTTGCGTTACCAAGGCCAGGCAATACGATCTTTCTGCCGAAAATTCGCCGTTTCCGACTCATGATTACAAACTTTATCTTCTTACGAAGGGCGGAAAATAAAAACACATTTTCAAGTTATCAGTGATCTCGTATAAGATTATTTCCTGTAAAATAACGAGATCATTACTATTATTTTAATAAGTGACAGCATTGCATGTCTGCGAAATTTAAGAAATAAGTGATGTTACTTCTCATTCTGTTGATGTATTTTGAAAAGTAGTAGTGAAGAGATTCTACTGTAGTGAGGAATTCGAATACATTTTTAGTTGTTTATGTTTTTCAAAATAATCAAAATTTAATTATCGTTCCTTACTTCAGTACTTTTACTTAATTGTGTGATTTTCATTTCAGTTTACACTGTAACGTCACAACCCCGAAGTTTTTATTTTTTAGTATGGTAAGGCTTCAGACAGGTCTCCAAAGACAATTGAATAAATACAACCACTTACTTGACTCGACACATTCATAGTGATATAGCAACTATTACAGCTGTTTTGGTAACTGTTGTTAACAGAATGAAAATAAAAATTGTTCAGAAGAAACCCTTGGAAGGAGGCTGTGTGTGTAAATAAGGCAGGAAAAGGTTCACCAGCCTTCGTACCGATCGTAGAATCAGGGATATTTTACTCAAAAATCATAAAAAGAGTTTTGCCCGACTGACCACGATGATAAACGCCACGGGAATAAGTTTCCAAGAGAATAGTTCAGAAACGATTATCAGAAGAGAATCTGATCGGTCGTCGTCCTATCAAAACAGCTTCACCAAGTCCATGTGATGATGGTGAAGAAGAAGAAGAAGAAGAAGAAGTGATTGCAATGAGCCAGATAACACTGAAATGTGACTGTAGCAGATTGGAGTCGAGTAATACAACCTATTTATATATTTAAAACTTTAGTGCAATTCATTAATATTGATTTTTTGTAATATTTTACAGATATGCTTCTCTGATGACTCAATGTTTCAGATTTTGGTGAAATAAATTTTATACGACGCCCTGGGATTCACTTCCATTCAAAATACCTAATGGAGAGGTTTAAACACCCGTTTAGTGTCATGGTGTTGTCTGTGATATTAGCGAAGGGTATATGGGGCGCCTATACATCGTAGAATGGACGATGAGGCAAGACCAGTACAAGCGAGTACTAGAAACTCTGCTACTGCCACAGTTCGAAGAATGGTTTCCTTTGTGATTAAGAATACCTTTTATACACGATTCAGCACCGTGCTACAAAGCCAGGAGTGATTCTTCATTCCTGATAAAAAAAATATTACCGTTTTGCCCGGGCAGGGAAATTCATTAGAAATAAACCCTACAGAGAACTCATGTGGAAACCTATGACAGGAACTCACCAAACGGCCGATCTCCAAGCAAGTCATCACCATCAAGAGCCCGTTAATTGAAATTCTCAATAAAGAATAGCAACACAACATTGAACTGCAACAAAATGCAAAAGCCTGCGAAGACAACATCCCGCGACGCATTGAAGCTATAATTGCATCGAACGGTGGTGTCACTAAATACTAGTATTAATTTTACCTAAAAATAGTTTTGTCCAAATATCTTACTGCTTTTATGATTTCAATAATACACTCTTATGAATCAAAAATACCTATGAGATCAAAAACCAATAATTTGTTTGAAAAATTGCAGTAAAATTATAAAACACAAAAATCTGAGTCCTGTTCCGAATACTTCGGCCACCCACTGTAGTTTCTTTGGAGTGCGTCTTCGCAGTTCCTGGAATAGTTTCAATATGACGGGTCGTTGTCGCTCGCCACTTTCACTTGGGTCTTCTTCCTGCACCAGTCATGTGGTACAACAATAGCATTTCAAAAGCGATTGCCCACACCTCAGTCGTATTCTAACAGTGAAGAATTGTCGACAGCACTGCCACCATTGCTTTAACTCAGGGAATACAAAATGTAGTGTTAACAGAAAATAAAAATGCAATATTATTGAATAGTTTTAATTTTTATAAACTAATTACGAAATATATGTGTCTAATGAACATTACATATCCATTTTACAGCATTTTTCAGTATTATGTGAAGTAAACTTTTCCCAAATATGAAATCATATTTCAAAATTTCTTTGCTTTGCTTTAATTTATTTTCGTCAAAGAACAGTAAAAACTGTATGTATAGAAGAGAATTACAAATCTGTGCATGTTTTCTTGAGCTCCAGAATCTTTTCTCCACCTTTTAGCCACAAATAGTTGAATGACTAATAAAAGTACCATTAAAACACCAACTTTATGTGGTAACAAAATGCAAAGGAAAAATATGAAAAAATATATGTTGTAGTTATCTTCAAAACAAAATTGATAGGCATTCATTTTTTAAACTTGTTTTAAGGGTAATTAATCTAATGTTATACTGTGATTTCTGCCAAGAAAAATTGTTTTGGGCAATACTTCCTCTTGGAGTTTGTATGAATTAACGATATAAACTCCCATTCGTATGAATTTCCGTATATAAACTCCAATTTAGAGATTGTAGGGAGTTCTATACTTTTTAAGAAAAATGAGAAAGTTACAAACAGATCCCGAAAATTTGAGTGAATGAACCGTTAGATTTTCAGTGTTCTAGCCCTCTGAAAGAACAAGGAAGAGGCCAGGAGAAGGAAAAATAAAAATAAGTAAAAGATAAATGTTACGAAATTATCTGGACTTTTCCTGCACGACTTCTGAACCAACTTTAAAATCCATTCTGATAACGCAAGTCACATCTGGAATCACTATACGAAGAGTTTCGGCGTTGAGAAGAAAGAAATAACTTCGTGTTGCACTTTCAACTGAGTCACTTTTACGGAGTGTGCCCGGCGTTACCATCTGGTAACGGAAATTCCGGTAATGAAGCAGCGGCATTCTTTCAATGTGTGTGCAATACTTCGCAAATTTTATTTCTTCAATAAATGTGGCCTTCCTGATAAAAACATACAAGCAATTTTTTTTTCATTCCTGAATGTCAGACGTCGATTTAGCTAAGGTCCATCGCTAAGGAATTGCAGACTCCTGGCCAGGGCGTACATAAGACTTGCGCCGGCTCAAATCTTTATTTAAAACCGTGCTGAATGCATTGTAACAGATAATATAAATGTCATTTCGCTTTATTGATTTTTAAAAAAAATAACCCCTCACGTCGTTAATATTTAAATTACCGATGTTTTTATACATTATTGCATTGGTTAGTATTGGTGTGAGCTTTAAATGAAGTATGAAGTTTCTCGACAATTTTCTGTGAAAATGAACTTCAAATGGAGCCTTTTTTAACCAACGTTCAAACTCCATTTTCTCTAAAATGGATCCAAATATCTTCCTTTAAATTTTCGAATGGATACAAGTGTATTGTTATACACTTGTTGCGAATGTGTATTGCTTAATACACTGTATGAGATGCCAAAAAATGTTGCAGTATTCTTTTGATTTTTCAAAAATTACTATTTTTAAAAAAAATATCTCTCACGTCGTTAGTATTTACATTACGGTACTATTCTTTACATTATCGCATTTCTTCATCTTATTCTTATTCTACTTGATGGTAAGAGACTGAAGATCTGTTCCAACTGTTCCAACAACATCCTTCCATCTTCTTCTGGGCCGTCCTACATCCCGATGTCCAATGGGTTTGTAGTTGTATACTATTTTGGTTAATCTTGTAGTTTCCGTTATGTTAATATGATTCGCCCATTATCACATTTTAGAGTACAATTTCTTTAAATAATTTCTTATGAAGTTTCTCGAAAACACAAAACTTTGGGTAAAAGTTGCATCAGAATGTTTCAGAGACGCTCAAACAACATTTTTTCAAAAAGGCTTAAATTTTTTCAATAAACATTTTACATAAAGAACTAGGTTTATTCTTCATTATATTATTTAAGTCATATATAAAATTTATCATTAGGGAACCAAAATTTAAAAAGTGTCTTTTAGGCACCTAAAAAGTAGTAACTGGCAGCTGAGAAGAGGTGGTAACAAAACGGAAAAGATGGCCCAGACTGCACAGGAAAGGAAACTAACGAGAAAAAAAAATTACGAACGAGAAAACAATATCATCATGTAGCACCACAACTGCTTACCCATTATAGAAAAATTATTGTAAGTCTTGGGAAAGCATCGCTATTTTTTACAGAAAAACGCGTATTGCCGAGCCCTGGTAGTGAAAAGGTCTTGTTCCTATATTGTATAGAAAATCACCTCCTCTAACACATCCTGTAGTCATAATCCATGTTTTGTGGGTCCTTCATACCAAAAACTCTACTCACGCAAAGCCTCTCGTTTATCTGTGGACAACAATAGCACCTAAATCATTCAGACAATTTTCTCCAAAGCTCACGGTCCCATATCGATCTGAACGAACGCGAGGCCCCGTGAGTCTGGAACGGGTGTTCTGATTTTGGAGAGTAATTTACATAAAGCCTCAAGAGTTAATTTTCAAAATGTTCTAAAAATGGTTCCAAATCTTTTTTTAATTTGTTTCTCCAAAATGCTTATATACTAACTGTCATAGGGCATTCTCGTGAGATCCTTAAATTTTTTAACACTGCAAAAGTTCAAATTTTTTCCGGAGTCTCCCTAAGCTACAATGATTAAGATAAACTTTTCCGTAATGAAAACTGTTCATTAGAAACCTTTCATTAATTAAAATAGTGTTTGATTTTTCGAAAACATGGGTAGCTTTTGGTCATTTTGCGTATTACACAGGGAACTTTTAAATACTTTTAACAATTATTTTCTCAAAAACGGCTTCAATTTTTTCTCTAATTGTTTTCTGTATGTAGCAAAGAACGGTAAAGAATGTGGTGTTAATCCCATTTTCGGCGAACTCCTTATTTTTTCGAAAATTGTAAACAATAACAACAAATTAACATTGCAAAACTATAATACTGATCGCATAGATTTTTTTGTTTAATGAATTTGGTCTAAAAATCCAGTTCTTCAAAATATGGCAAGTACAATATTCTTAAGAATATTAGTGGTTTAGCGCAATTTTGCAAATTTTCGAAATTGCTGATTCGATTTCCTGAATTTCTTTTGCTTGCTTATATCAGAAGTGAACAGGCTGCATTGCAACAATGCGAACGCTGCTGCAACGCATTTTGAAAATCTCACATTTACTTCTCATATTTGGAAGTATTTCTGGGCAAACGGAACGGTGTTTCGGATTGTCGGATTTGTATGGATGAGCTTAAGTTTTCGCCCTTAATATGTTAGGATTGGAAAGAGTGGTCCAAGTGATGGCTGAAATGCTAATGCGTATTAATAGGGGTATTTTCGTACGTAATCGTTAGATCGGCAAGAAAGTACGTTGTCGAAGCACCACTAGTTGGCCAATTCACTAGGAACAAAATTCAATTCACTAGGAACAAAAGTGTCTCATTTAGTCTTTATCATTTAGGCGGAGAGCCATTCATTCCTGTCAAGATAAAACTTGTATTGACATGTATGAACGTCATTTGACTTTCAAATTCGCTTTCACCTGGTGATTCCGCGTGCAAGAGTTTTGTAGAGTTTTACATTCTCGTACACTACTTACTCAGTATAGAAATTGCGTTTTTGCAACCGCTTATGCAGCATATTATTTTCTCGCATTTTGCTTACGCAGTATAGAGAAATTATTGTAATGCTATGGGAGAAAACGACGATTACTCGAAGTAAAACACTTACTGCCGGACCGTTATAACAAGAAACGGATAAATTTATTCATATATGAAGTAAATTACTTTCTCTATTTCGTTGGGTAGTCAGAATCCGTATTTTGTGTGACCTTGATACCGACAAAACGATTGATGGTAAAATGTCTGAGTGTTTGTGTGGTGAATGCTGGTACGTAAACAGTTTAGACGATTTTCTCCAAAATTGATATTCATCTATCGATCTGAACGAACAAGAGGGCTACGAGTTGGAAACGAATATTGTGATTGTTGTGAGTACGTTTCATGAAGCCCCGACATTTCAAGAACTTTCTCAAAAATGGCTTCAGTTTTTTTATGAAATTTTGTCTTCGGATAGTGTGAAGAAACCTGTTTAAAAAAGGGGTGGGTCTCATTTTCGAAGAAATCCCTTGAATTTTTCGAAAACTGTTAAAGTACATTTTTTAGGTGTCTTCCTTCAACTTCAATATTGTAGGTAAAGATTTTTTCGTAATGAATCTGTTGTTCAAAGCCAGATCTTAAATAAGTTCATGTACAGTTTTTCGAAAATATTAGTAGTTTTCGAGTAATTTGCGGATAGACCATTCTTAAATTATCTTTTAATGTTTATATAGATTCCCCTACAAAACGATTAAAGTAGAACAAGTGCAGAAGTAGAAGTGAACAAAAAATAGTCTCAGTTTATGGAGTTTTAAACTCTTCAAAAATTAGGGGACAACAACATGGAAATGTTAAACAAATCGGAGCAAGAATCAAATGTAGTTGTAGAAGATTTGCGACAGAATTTTCGGAACTAATTGAGAAGGATGACGTATTAGGATTAGAAAATAACGCAAAACAGCTTACAGGTGATCTTTTATGTGCCTTTTTGTTCATATTAGCAAAAAACGTACAAAATGTATCTGTACTGTCTGATTACTATACTAACTACAGTAATCCCTCAACATTTGCGAGAGTTAGCTTCCAAAAAAATATCACGAATGTTACATCCACGAATGTTGAGTCTATATTTTAATGAAGAAAGATGGGCTAGGTTACTTAATAGCGAAAACCTGTTTAAAAAAGGAAAGAAAAAAACCTGATATATTGCATTATATTGATAAAAATCTGAATAATTGCAGTAGAACTGAGTAAGCACTACAACGAACAGACTTTATAATTAAGAACTCAAAGAGAAGAAATAAAACAATATTTCAATGTTATTTCGAAGTTGAAAGTGATTGGATACAGTATTTGGTTATTTCTGTTTGTTTCACCGACCTCCTCATTGTCTTAATTTCCACATATGGAAGAGTTGCTGCTTCTGTTTCTCTATTATATTTCAAAGTAATTTCTAAGTTGGAGCCGCATTAAAGTGCCCTTTCCCCAATGGAAAGTTCTAGAACGTCATTAACACTTTTGAAATTGAAGTTGCTCCAGAACGCAGTTTCGCTTCCGTTAATTTATCACCACGTTGGAGGAGGTTTTCTTCACCGATGATTTCTCGAAGCTCTTCTCCAATGAGTAAAGAGAGTAGCACAGATCCTGAATGCATTTTCTGTTCATGTTGTCAAAGCCTGTACCTCGAATTTGGCGCAACTGAATTGTATTTCTTTACAGTTGTGATATTCCATTAATGAGAAATGACATTTCAACTGGACATTTTTGCAGAACGTAATGCTTTGAATCGGATTCTCAGATGATGCTTTTGAAGAAATTGAAATCCAGCTTTTTTTTTCCCCAAGAAAAATAAAGTATGTCCAAATGACGCGCTAGCGAATGTCGAAGTCGCGAGCGTTTCCCTAATCGCGAATGATTGAAACTCGCGAATAGCGAATTCGTGGAAGCTGAGAGATTACTGATTCGCATCATCCATACCTGCCAGTACTTTTTACGGCGATTACAAATTTGAAATTGCAATATTACCTGTTCATATCCTATATGGAGGTAACATGCAAGGTGGCCCTTCAATATTATTGACAGTCAATAAAAATACTGCGCAAAGTGGAAATTGTCCTTGTAAGAACCCCTTCACTTTACAATGTTGCAATATCAACAGCTTTTAAAGTTATCATATGCAGTAATTATAGTTTATCTTCGTAGATGCAAGTTTCACAAAACTTGTTTAGCGTTTGTAAGGAAAAAATACTGCATATTTTGCTGCTGATTTATATCTGCCTGACTTTCGGAACTCAGTGTTTATCACATGTATTCTGCAATGAACATGTGGTGGCAGATATACTAAAAATATAATAGATGGTGTATTGCACAATTTTAATATTGGACATTATATGGTGCGAATACACAAATATTTGAAGTATATTGCACAAACTGTAGAATAATGCGAAATGTATGTGTAATATAGCACACTTTTAGATCATTTCCTCTACTGAGTTCACCAGAGCAGATCCTCTTGCTCTCACTATGTCATTGTCCTAAAAGAAAAGTTCATCTTAAAAAGATTGACGTTTGTGTATTAGTGTGTACTGCTTTATGAAAATGTAAAAATTAAATTAGGGATCTCTGGCAGCAATGTCTGATTAATATATTCAGCACATTAAAATTACATAAAAATGTAAGAATTATTTTACTTTCTCGCTACGGAGTAGAGGTCCTTGATATCTAAAAATCGATTGATGACAAAACGTCTGTCTTGCCGTCTGGGAATAAGAGTAGCGATTAAATCGATCAGTCGATTTTCTCTAAAATTGATTTTCCTCAATCGGTCTCGCTGATGTCACGGACCCTTCAATTTGAAACCGATATTTTAATTTTGGACAGGTATTTTACTTTGGACATTTTTCAAATTTTCAAAAAAATGGCTCCATCGTTTTTTATTAAATTTTGTTATTGGATAATGTAAAGGACATTTAAGAGAATGGATCAGGTTTCATGCTAGTTGAAAATTCAGATCTTTCGAAAGTTGCAAAAGTTCACATTTTTTCGGGGGTCTTCCTACAAGTAAAATTTTAAAAATTGAGGTTTTCTAATGAAAATAAAAATTCTTAATGAAATCTGTTCCTTAATAGTACATTATGAAACAATGATGCAATGATGTGTATTAATACCCATTACATCGAGTTTCATACAGCAGTTTTTCTACGACTTTTTTAAGTTAAACTTTCACATTGAATCGTTTAGTGGCAGTTGACTTGCACGATTCACCCAATGCTACCTAACGGACAGCTACCCTCGCATACTGCCGCAAGTGGCTGTTGTTACCAGTCCGCCTGTGAGGGAGTACTGCACTAGTCAAATAGGATCAAAGTGAAATTACGATCCAATTTATTTTGAATAATATTAATAAAAGAATTAAAACTGACAAGTTTAAATAATATCAAATGCAATTTTAATGTACACAATCGAACAAACATTTACTAGAACGATTCTCAATGATTAACGAAGTGTCAATACTTCGTTTGTAAGCTTCTCTGCGATTGGTCAAGATTATGTATCATAATGAAATCTGTATCGTAATGAGTATTATGCAACAGGTTGCAGCCTTCAACTGACAGCGTTATTCAATGGTAGTAGAAAATGATAGATTTTGAACTATGGTCATGAACAATTTTTCGAAAATTTTATTACTTTGGCGTATTTTTTCTTCAAAATAGGGGCCTGAAAGCAGCACCACGTTGTAGCACCACTACGTTTCTCTGAAGGCGCTCCATCTCAGATCCGGCCTTGGCCTAAGACGCGCGTACTCAAGTGGACTCCGAGCATTTCGCGCTATTCAGATTAACTCTTTCTTATGAAAGTTACATCAGGCTGAGACATGTCATTGAAATACACGATGCAATTAGTATCACTGACATGCTAGACTGTAAGACAAATTACATCGTGCAACTGTATCAAGAACAGAACAGAACTATACAGAAATACTGTTTTAATCCAGAGTTACATAAGATTGAGTCGTAAAATTGAAATAGTACACAAAATGATTTTCCAAAACGGAACACACACACACACATTGCTGAAGAACAAAAAAAATTGCAGAATGGCAAAGTCTTTTTTGTTCTCGTTAGTTTTCTGATCTCTTTAGTCTGGGCTAGCTTCGGTTTTGCCCCACGCTCTTGTCAGCTACCGTCTATTGCCGCCTAAAGGTAATTGTTTCTCATTTTCTCAATTTTTGTGTAATCTGATGGTAGAACTGTAATATGACTACAAGATATTAGAGAATAGTAAAATCTGGTCATAAATACACATTTTCGTAGAACATTTAAAGCCGTTTTTGAGAAAACGTGGTTTGAGCATAGTATGTATGTATGAGTGTATGTGTGTATGTGTGTGTGAGAAAGAGAGGGGGAGAGAGGAGAGAGAGAGAGAGAGAGAAAGAGAGAGAAAGAGAGAGAGAAAGAGAGAGAGAAAGAGAGAGAGAAAGAGAGAGAGAAAGAGAGAGAAAGAGAGAGAGAGAGAGAGAGAGAGAGAGAGAATTGGAATCATTTTCACAGAAAACTTTTGAATTTTTGACAAACTTCATTGGCTATAATTTGAAGCATTTCTATTCTAATGGCAATAATGTGTAAAAGCCGTCCGTAATATTAATGACGTGTGATACATTTCAAAAAAATCCGTAGGTGTAATTTTGAAAAATGTGTAAGAATAAATCAAAATGTCGTTAATGTATTGTTATTCAGAGTATTTATCACTATCCGTACAAATAATTAAAGAAAGGTTTCTTCACTTCAGCTTCTGGGCCAATTATCAGGTTTTTCGAATAGTTTCCCTTGATCCTGCAGGTGGCTCCTTGTTTCGTTTCTGAACATAAATGTAACTTCACTATCTGTGAAAGTGTTCTTGAGTTCAGTGAGGAATACAGCTCTTCAAATAACATAGACACACGAAACAGAGAAAGTTGTCAGACCCAAAGACTTGACATATGTTTATCTGTGTATGTCAACGCTCTGAATCTGAACCTGAAGCCAGAATCGCGCCATCACCCTCCTTTTTTGTTTTTATGGGAAAAACACCGTCATTTTTTTTCGGAGGTTGTTGTCAGATTCAAAGACTTGACACATGTTTCTGTACGCATGTAGATGCGCTGAATCAAAAAATTCCCTCCATTTTTTAAAAACGCAAAAAACCACCGTGAAATTATAAATTGTAAATCTCACGGTGGTTTTTCGCGAATAAAAAAAACTGGTGGGTTGTGGCGCAATTCTTGTTTCGGATTCAGCAAGTCGACATACAGAGAGAAAGATGTGTCAAGTCTCTGGATCTGGCAACAACTCCCGAGAACAAAAAATTAAATTTTATGTTGCTTCTTACGCGATTTATTAACTGGAAAGTGATGGTGCAATTTTGACTTCAGATTCTGATTCAGCGTGTAGGGAAATGTGTCAGATCTTTGGATTCTGATTCAGCGTGTCGACATCCGTAGGGAAACGTGTCAAATCTTTGGGTCTGACAATTTTTTAAAAAAATTGTGTGCCTCGTTCTCCAAGTTCTCGCGACAGAGTCGATTTCTTATTGAGAGGGATAAGAGCCAAAATATGTAGCTCATTTGCCATTGCAAATAGTTTTTATTACGCTGCAACGAATAACTTTCTTATTATAAAATCTTGCCAAGAAAGATCGTTGCTACCTGTATTTGTAATTGGAATATATTTACTAATGTAGAGCTAGGGAAGCATTCCAGACCTCAATAAAACGTCCACAAAACATTGCAAGTTACTTAATACCAACTATCAAACGCTGGTTGAGTTCGTTTGTAAACAATGTGATCAGCTCACAGTATTCTTGACTCTCCTCAAAATCTGTTGGTCGACGGTGCTCTATCTTTGATAAGGGACACATTCGACTGACCCCTTAAGACGTCACTTGCCCTGGGAAGAGATAGCAGTGAGAGCAGATACGACTGATGTCAGTCAAGCCATTCACGAATTGAATATTAAAATAACAATTTGCTACTTATCGATTTTTAATAGCATTGTACCCTGATTATAAGTGTATTATTGACACGAACAAAACAAGCAATTGTGATCTCAAATACAATAACAGATGTCTAGTTGATATTATCATTGTGAAAATGCAAATTAATTTTGCAATTATCAATCAAATGGTTGTTTTACGGCTAGTGAGTCCCTCTTATCGCTTTCCCACTCTTCTCTCTTTTCATCCGTCTCTTTCATACTACTCACCACCACATATTCAATTCCACTCACATAAATACAAACGCTTCCATTCGTAGAGTTGAATGAATCACTCGTGAGCTTTCGGATTATCAATGTTAAGCATTATGCTTCATTTTATAAGTGCCTTTCCCAATTCATTAAAACCGATTGTATTTAGCTCAGTACCAGCATTGCCGCTGTCTCTGCAGCAACTGTGACCGGGGTCCCAGTGTTCGAGTCCCGACAGTAACGGGTTTCCGTCATACATTGTGAGATCGGCAAATTCAGGTGCAGGAGAATTCTAGCGTCCAACTCTCTGATCGGTAGTTTTCCGTGGTTGCTCCGATCAATACCAGGCGAATGCTGGAGTAGTACCCTAGCAAAAGGGCCACGGACTGCGGACCGCGCGCGATATTTCCTTCCTCTTTCTGTTCTACCCTCTCATGTTACGCGCACACACACTTACACGCACTACACTACCACCGGAGGTACCTGGAAGAGGGATCTCCCGCAAGCTGACGCGTATGTCGGCTCTGAATCTCACCATGCAGTGGGTAAGAAATCACCGCCACGCTCCGGGATAAAACACACTACCTAACGGGACATATGACAACAGTTACCGAGAGAGGTGGCTCAGTGAATCAACTGATGTCACTGCAGTGTCTCTGACAAAGACGTCCAAGGTTGGAATCCCGACAGTGGCAAGACTTTCGACTGGCTTGTGAGCTAGGTCGAATTCAGTCGCTATCTGGAGGAGAATTCTAGAGGCCGGCTGCTCTGATCGGTAGTTTTGCATGGTTTCTCCGATCAACACCAGGCGAATACCGGAGCAGTGCCCTAACAAACTGGCCATGAACCGCGCGCGATATTTCCTTCCTCTTCCTATCCTCACCCCTTACTAACACTACACTATCACACATGCCGGGAGACCGGTCGAAAGCTTAGAGCTTGTCCCAGTTGGGGCGGTGCCCCACTGATGGGAGATACCTGGTTGCGGGAAAATCTCCGCGCTGGATCTCGCCATCCGGCAGGAGGCTATCACCGCCACCTCCAAAGCAAAAAAGCTTGCACTAAACATACGGGACTAATGACCTCAGCAGTTGGCGTGCCCGGAATCACTAACAACCAATCAACCATAGCAGTTCACGTGCACGTCGACATCAGTCAATCGATTCATTAAAAACATTTTTCTGATATTACTTCCTTTAATACTTATGAGCATATTCATTTTTCCCACATTCCTAATTTTTGGAATGTGATGAAGATGATAACAACTTATCAGAGAATATGGTAAACAGAAGTTACATTTTCTGGGTATAGAAAATACATCTAAGATGATACATAAACTATCAGCGTTGGATCGATATTGTAAATAGGGGGAGAGGAGAGTAAAACGGGTCATGCCTTAAGCATCTTCAATCTTAAGGCACGGCCCGATTGTTTCAAGCGCTCTTTAATTTTGTTTTATGCGTGTTTAGGTTTTGTGCGATTACCACGCGTAAAGTTGTAGCTATATTTCAATTGTCTCGATTTTCACTAGTTCTTAATTTGTTGTTTCACTAAGTAACTATCGGATTACTTCTGACAGCAACTCACGTTTAATTTCAACGTAAGCATTTGAAATGGAGCGCACCACAACCTCAATATAAAATAACATGATAAATAATCATGAAGACTTTTGTCATGAAAGTCAGCAATACTTTACAGTAATAAAGAACAATGTAATATACATTGATTTTAATATATAAGAAATGTTTCTTCAATATAAAAATTAAAATTAAAAGTATTGCTTAAGTTAATATATTTCTGAAAAGAGGAACTATAAAAAAAGAAATTGGAAATCTCTAAGCAATTAAACAGGTATACACCGTATAGTTATTAGAAATAAATACGAAAAACCATATCACTGTATTTGACTAAATAAATAAATAAATAAATAAATAAATAAATAAATAAATAAATAAATAAATAAAAAAAAAAATAAAAATAAAAAATAAATAAAAAAAAAAAAAAAAATAAAAAAAAATAAAAATAAAAATAAAATAAATAAATAAAAAATAAATAAATAAATAAATAAATAAATAAAAAATAAAAAATAAATAAAAAATAAATAAAAAATACAAAAAAAAAATAAAAAATAAATAAATAAATAAATAAATAAATAAATAAATAAATAAATAAATAAATAAATAAATAAATAAATAAATAAATAAATAAATAAATAAATAAATAAATAAATAAATAAATAAATAAATAAATAAAAACGGTCGCATTCGTGATTTGAGCGCTAAGGTTCGTTACCGACTGAGCCACCAGACAGCATAGTTATCAGAGTAATTGGCCATTCCCAACATTTTTATACACGTGTTTTCTCTGCAACGCGAGGCCAATTTCTGAACTAAACATGAAAGATTACCTTTACGCCAAGTTACATTTAATTCCGCATTTCACAACCTTATATCCCTCCTTCTAAATTAAAACTAAACAGTTAGTCGAATTATACTCATATTCAAATGCTACTGTGAATAAAATTGTCGTATCTCTCAGTAGGCTTCCATGGTGGCGTTCATACGAGAAAACTACAACGATACTTAAGCTGCGCCCCAGAACCTCCTAGAAACTTTTTTACTCCCCCTGACCGACGAGCACGCGCCCGAAGCAGACGCAATTGTTGCGCATACATTGGCGAATTGAAGGACTATTTGTAGTGCAAGTCAAGGATGATCGGTGTCTGCCCGATATCCTTTGACCTTCCTGCAAAAGCGGATCACCCCCAGGGCAAACGTGAGCGTCAATGCTGGCTGAATACAAATGAACGAATGGATTACAGAGCCAGTTGTCTCTGGCCGTTCTTTTCTCCTACCATTGTTTCTCCGCGTCAAAGGGTTAAAGAGAGCGATAACAAACGACCCGGGTGCGCAATCTGCCCGATGAGGAAACAAGATGCAGACGACGACGATGTCGACTACAAGGTTCGTCATCCCGTTTCTAGCGCTCTCTCTCACACGTAAGAAGATAAGATTGCCTCTTTACAGCTTTATTTTGGTTGCCCTTTTTTTGCATCGCTGTCTCTAAGCACAAACTGGTTAGACAATCATAGGAGTCAGAGGTTGAGAGGAAAGAATTAAAAAGACTTAAGTCATGTTAGTTGCTTACTCAGAAAATAATCGTTCGTTAGAGTATGATGTTGATAATGTGTAAGTATTCGATAGTAGGAAGTACATTAAGATATGCTTGCCGCGATCCTGGCACATTTATGGGAACCCGTCCTTGGTAATTGAAAGTAACGATTTGAGTGGTTTAGTGAATTCAATCAGCCTCCACTGAAAGCAGGAAACTCAAAGTTTCAGTTGTCAGGAGGCTGGTGTATTTCTCCTATAAATTTTAAATAACTGAAATATTGAAAATGATTTTCTAAACACTACTTGGACCCGCCGAACTGTCGCATTAGATAATTTATTTGTTGCTTTTCGTGAAAATAGCTTCGCTCCGGAATCCATCTTCGACGTGACCCTGAACTGAAGCGTTACTTCGCATGCGAATGAATTCTGTGGAAGAGTATTTTAATATTGCTAAGCATTTATTAACGAACAGAAAGGCTTATGCCCTATAAAATTACAGTGACTATTAAATAGTTAATTGAATTTTAAATATATTTCAAGATGCTGAACATTTGTGACTTCCATGTTATGGGGTGGCACGACCCTCCAAAAATGAACGGGTCCAAAATGGCATCATAAATGATGCGTACAATCAACGTGCAACATAACAACGGCAACATAAATGATGCGTACAGTACGTTACAATCGGATTACTATCGGGTCCCGAAAACCTGGTTTTGAGGGCCAAGGATGCACGTTTAGTTAGTTTAGTTAAACGGTAACGCTGTTGCAGCGCGACGTGTGTCGCGTATTGCGTGAGCGTCTGGTTGTTTCATTTTGGGGAAATCTATAAAACTACATTTTTCTCTTAAATGTGTTTGATGAACCTCGGAGGGATATTTCTTATTCATTAGTACCACAGTTTCGAATTTGGCGTCGATGGTTTATTGTGAATCGTACTGACATCACTCTTTTGCGTACTATTAATCTACGCAAATTATGCGTAATATTGTAGATGGTTTTAGTCATTTTGAGTCGCTTCGCTCGCTTACTTGTCCATGGCACGGCCCCGGACTTCGACGTTCACAATTAAGATAAAACGACCTTAAGGCTGAAATGTTTAATTTCCAAGACGAGTTTTTAAGCCGGAATACTTTTAGGATTTACGTAACTTGCTTCGTTGGCATGTAAACGGTACTACAAAAGTATAACTCCGTAACAAAGAAATGGAACATTTTCATTTCACATTATTGCAGGTCTAACAACACTTTCTTCGCAGGCAAAATTTCACAATGGTGTCTCTTCCATTCCTTTCCAGTTAGTGTTCATATACTGCTTCCCTTTGAGGTGACGTCTTTGAATAGTAGCCTCTAACATTTTTACTTCGTCTTATAATACTTACATAGTATAGAGAAAGTATTGTAAAGCAAAAAAATTACGATATTTCGACAGACAAACTCGTAATGTTGAATAAAACATAACTTTCTGCGTGTTCCAATTTTTCGACATTGGATGCCATCTTCCTCATGAGACTGTTAATGTAATATAAACGAGTCATAATTCCATCTATAAACTTTGACGACCCTGTCCCAACTGCATTCAAGCAATCCCTAATCACGCCATTATTATCATCATCTTGCATAGCCGAAAGAAACATTGTTTTGTCTACTCCAATTCTGTTTTCTTTTTCTTCACACTTTTTATCTTCTTGAAAAAGTGTAGTTTGCTTCATTAGTAATAAAACATCATTCCCTAACTTCTTAGAACAAGTCTCATGATTATTAAGATATCTATTCTACTACAGAATCTCTTTCTTCTAATTACCTGCTTAAATCATGCTTTTTGTCAGCCATTTATTTCTACAACGATTTTATTATTACAGAGAAAGCTTTGCATAGGGATGGCCTGATGTTGTTTTACATCATCTTTTAGTTCAAAATTCATTTCTACAGCACTTATAGAGATTTTCTTTCAGTTTTTGAAGCCATTTTCTCATAATGTTTAAATGTACACATTTTCCACTCCCCTCCAAATTTTTCACCAATTTTCTTTCTCCAAATCCATCAACGGGGTTTTTATCTTCTTGCCATTTTAGATAATTGAAGTAGCAGTAATCAAGTATTATAATCCCGAATGATAATCCTTTTTCTTCATCTGTGGCTTATTTTTCCGACTCATTTGGATTTTATCATTTGTTCAAAACGAGAATATAAAAAATAAACGTACAAGTACGACTCCTGGATTACACGACAGTACGACGACAGTCCTGATACGACTCCTGGATTACATTACATATGTTAGAAATACCAGCATCAGTTTTAAGATATTTACAAGAAATACAATGACTATATTATACGAAAACTTTACACGCAACTATGTGAATCTGTTTCTGTGTGACAACCCTTTTTATGTAGGTTTTGTTGCGAATATGTATCTACGTTTTAAATAGATTTGTTGCACATCATAACTCATAAAACGTCAACAATCTTTAAATATTGTGTACGAATGTGTGTATAAATTGTTGTGTACGAAATTTTTTTCTTGACTAACTCCTACAATCCAGGAGAACCGTTTTTATTTTCTAACACACAGAAAGAGGTTCAAATTCGATTCTCAATTTATTTATAAGCAACTTATAAGTTTATTCCAACAAAGTTTATTGTAACAAAGATATTTAAAGTTTTCGCTGTTTGCAATGCGGGAATCACAAGATTCACACTCGATGGATTGTGGAGAAAGTATTATTAAAAAGCAAGAGACCCGTTACTAACAATGTAAATGTAATGAAACGATCCTGACTCCAAATTCGTGTATTTCGAGTTGTGTAAGTATTACAGCCCATAGACGGTATATCTCTAAAAGATGAACATCGCTATGGCAGCACAGTGGAACGTGCGAAGTACCCTTGTTTTGTGTTTTTTTAATTAGGGAATTAGGGAAAATGGGACCGAGGTGGCCGAGGTGACGATCGTTTGACTCAGCGCTTCGGTCCGAAGGGTCGCGGGTTCTAGTCCCGCCGTGAGCATAGATGTTTGTCCCTTGCCTCTCAAGCGTTCGTGTTGTCGCAAAAGGCCTTGTGAGTCTGCTGACCACAGACCGAGGAAGCCTTAGGTGTATGTCTAGTGTAAAGGTTAATGTGTGTCTCCATGTGGGACATAGTGGGTGCCCGGCGCGGATAGCCGAAATCGACATCTCGTGAAAGCTGGGAAAAAGCCCCGAGAAGAAAGAGAAAAATTGGAAAATGGGACCATCAGAGATTTTCACAAAATCTTATTCTAAACTAATGATCTTCTAACGGTGCACTAATTCTTCCATGAAATAATAAATTACATTGAACATGTTTTTTAAAATGTATGTTCATTCTTCAAGTTGTGGCACTGAATTCCTAAACTGGCAAATACAAGTTCAACCTGTACAGATGCTATTACAGGTAAAGGATTTATTTTCTAGTTAATCTATCTCTAAATTAAATCCTTTATCTCTAAAAAAACTAGTGAAGGAAACATTAGTCCACCAAATTACAGCCACTAGTTTATTTAATTGCGATTCACCTTTTCATTTTCAATGTAAGCGCATTTGCTGATTCTGGTTTTTACAATTCCTTATATATTTTTTTTCAGTGTCATTGCACGACTGACCAATTGAAGACAAGAGATTCTCCAAGAGTTTAGTGTCAATTTGAATTAATTAGCACTGGTTGGGCATGTCAGATCCTTGAAAGGTGCTGATGATTAACGAGTCATGCTGACGTAAACCATCAGAGTACTTTATGCTAGGTCACAACTCTGGTTTCAGGTTGGGCAAACCATTGCAATCGATCTATCGAACACGCAAGACATAAATCAAAATATTAATGGTTTTCTGACCTTAATAAAAACAGACACTAATATACTTTTTATAACAGTTTATTTCTTTTTGGATGTTTCTACCCTAGATGGGGTCTTTTTCAAAAATCTAGGATCTAGGATTGTTAAAAACACTTAATAAACAATCAATTAACGTTTTCAAAAAAATTTTCATGTAAAAAAACACCGGCCAATAGTCGCAAACATCATCTGGCCAACTAGTATTACAGAAGCCATGTTTTAAATTAGTTACAGTTCATCAGAGTTTACATAAGTAAGTATTTACATACGTTTTTGTAACATTGACAATTTTTATTAAAATGCTATGATTGTTTATGAAATGTTTGCAAAAATCTAGGGTCCAAGATTGTTTAGGACCCTAGATTTTTGAAAAAGATCTCAATTAGTGTGGAAGTATCAAAAAAGAATAAATGTTAAAAATAGTATTTTAGTGTCTGTTTTATTAAGGTCAGAAAACCATAACAATTATAAAAACAAGACAACAAACGTAAATAGATTACTCAGGACACAAATCATAATGTTCAGTTCCATGTGGTGATGTTGATATCTTGGGAATGACATTTTTTTTTTACAGTTTGGGACAGATCATTGCCTAAAACAATACTACAAAGAAACACATATAAACATATTTTTCTCTTCTCAAAGTAGTTTTCATAAAAGCTTGGAAGCGTACTCACAAATTGTTAATTGTTACTGAACATCATCATGACCGCAGAAGAGATGAGAACTTTTTAAAAATGGAGATTATCAAGGTAGGGTTTCTACATTGGATAACACATATATTCTGAAACGTTCTAACGAGTAGTCGATATTCTCTGAAAGAAAAAGGATCCGTTTTTTCGACCTCATGACAGCAAAATAACTGAACATTTGTTCCTTGACGAGTGTTTGGCTTCTTGTTCTATACACGAGTCATTCAAGAACATGGTAGCGTCTGCAATATCTGAGTGGTACACGAACGTAGATTAGTTACACCATAGTAGCACACAGACGTTGTCAACCCCTTTCCACCAACTGGAATCGGTACACTTAACGAATTGACCATGATGGTATAATTGATGTTTCAATAATAAAGAAATTTAAGGAAAAATATAAAAAATTGCGAATATTTAAAAAAAATATATTCAGGAAGAAGAAGAATACATTTAAACCACGTTGATGTAAATTTTAAATAGTTCATTTAATTATTGAAACAATAAAAACTGTATGTGACACACGAAGTATAGCATTGCGCAATTTCTTAAGAAACAGTATCCCTACTTTCACTAAACATAACTGAATGACGAAATACCAACAATGCTAGATAAGTAATATTTGAAAGCTAGAAATTGTCGCTCCAGAGTAAAAAAACTTATTTGCATTGGAAAACGAATTGTAGATTTGATTTTATAGCATTGAAAACAAAATAATAATTCACATACTCGACTCTAATCCGATCACATCTAGCAAGAAAGGGAATTTAAAAAAAAACTGCAAAGTTACATTTATGTTCAGAAGCAAAATAAGACCGTCTCAGTCTTTTCTCAATGGATCAAGGCAAACTAGAAAAAACCTGATTGCGATGGTGATGGACCCTGAAGTACAATACTGTTTAAAGCCATAGTAAGTCTTTTTGTGTTTATACAATTCAAATATTAACTAATGCATATATATCATTGTTAAAACGAATAATATCGTATTCCTTATTGATGTTCAATATAGACTGTAATTTTATAGAAACGATATCCAGCAGAAGAGAAGCGTTTGCTTCGTTCTTAAAGCTGTGCATCCATTTTCATTGTTTAATGCATCTGGCAAAAAGTTGTCATGCAACGTACTACATGTATTATATGTGAATTTCTTGTAGGGAGCTGTTGATACTGACGCTAGATAAATGTGATTCCCACGACGAGTTTTGTAATTATAAATATATAATAAGAAATATTGCTTGGGAATATTTTCCCACCCTTACGTCAATTTCATGTTTATATTACATTACTTACAAAACAATACGTTTCATTCATTTTATCATGGGCTATGTATGAAGATATATGGTAACATGCTTTCGTTTTGATTTTCATTCAATATTCTAATACATAAATTGTACATCAATCTGTATTTTCATCATAAACTGTGCATCAATAAGTAGGAAGACGGCGAAAAATTTTTGAACTTTTGCAATTTTCGAAAATCAGAGATTTCAACGAAAATGAGACCCGCGTCGTTTTCAGGAATTTTTATGCTATCCTAGAACAAAGTTCAATCATGACGTTTGGAGTCATGTTAGAGAAAAGTTTTGAAAATATTGTTGAGGTCACGTAAAGTACTCCCACAATTAAAATATCCGTTTCTAACAACAGGGCGTCGTGGAAGATAAATTGTGAAATATCAATTTTGGAGAAAAATGTTTGAACTGTTTACGCGCTAGCGTTGACCAGACGGACGGACAGACACGTTTTGCCGTCAATCAATTTTTCGGTATCAAGGGCTCACAACTTTACACCGTGAAATTTACTACTATAGAACATACAACATTGCGTTGCCTGTCCCGGCAATAAGAGTCTTTCTGTCAAAAAACACCGTTTTCCCCGCAGCTTTACAGAACTTTCTGTACATCCGAAGCAGTATGCGAGAACGTAAATTCCGTGCGAAAAATCATATGCGAAAAAATCCTTCGTACAACTTCCTTCAAAGGGGAAGTAAAGTCGGATGTCTCATGTTGTAGATTTAGCGCACGTAAAAAATCTTCAAGCCTAAAAGAAGTCTCTGAGCTAAATTCTAATCGCCTGTTTCGTCGCCTTAGTGTGATAGTCATACCTTCTTTCGCTGGTAGATGGCAGAAGGAGCGTAGCGAAATTTGATGGCCAGATCGACACGTAAAATAAGGCATCATGGAATGAAATGGAGAAAGTCTGTATCACTTTGTATCACCAATAGTCCCGTATGTAATTGTTGAATGACCCTTAAAAGTGTCCAATTGCCTCGTAATATGTACTACTGCAACATCCCCATCTTTAGCTTTGGAATTCTCGCAGCGTTAAATTTACAATTGCCAATGTACGAAAATATGCGTTTAATATATTGACAAATAATTAAGCAAGGTTAATTACTGCCAATGATTTTCATAAATTCGCTTCCTCGACATCTGTTGTCCGATTTTCATTTGATTACACTATTTCTGGCAACAGCAATGGAAATTCCTGTGTAGAGGACAAGGAGCGAGATGTCTCTCGCATGTCCGTTCTTAAAAGTTATCGAGTGCAGAAATTCATAGAGATGTCAGTGATCCAAAAGAGGCGTGGAGTTTTTATATTTTCTTGCAGATAAATCAATATTAATTAATTTTTTGTAGCGAACACGGAAATAATTTCGTTCACTATTAATGTAACGTTTTGTGTCCTCATGACTATCGCACACATTATCCATTACAACCCAGATTCAACTAATCACACCTTCCTTTAGCGGAGTGTGGTTATCTCCGTCGATTCTACGCAGTTAATGCGATCGATGGCGTCACTACTGTGTCACTCCAGTAGTACTACCTCACTGTCCTTGATGCCGAAATTATACGCATTGTCTTCTGCGTTCGCGGACTTGACGTCGCCTGTGCGTCCGTTGCAGGAACGCAGAGCGCGTAGCCACAACCGCCGTTATAGAAGAATACTGAACGACACTATGATTCCTTCGACTCAGTGCCTGACTTTCACTTATGTGCGCCCTAGGCTGTCAAATGTTTCAGCACCGTTTTAAATTGCTTCTTTTTTTACATTAAAGCTATTTAAAAAATGTACGATTTTTTGTTGACGCAAATGTTGTGTGGTGTTATAAATAATTGATTATACGTATAAATAATTCTCACCATGATACTGATTTAATAAATAAGCGATATTTTTGTAGTCAATATATATATATATATATATATATATATATATATATATATATATATATATACACACACACACACACACACACACACACACACACAAAACTCACACTCAATTTACACTTTCTTTTGTTACAAATATGGAAAAAAACCTATAAAAACATTCAAAAGTTGAAATAAAATTTTGAAATCCGCTAAAATTCGTTCGGCCCTAATAATTGCGCGCCCGGGCTGCAGCCTGCTCAGCCTGCTCGGTAATCTAGCACTGTTTCGACTACGCCCGCGTGCCCACCGCCGCTATCACGGTCGTCATAGTAATCTTCCTCGTAACCGCGGCCACCGCAACTCCCCATCACCACTGCCGTCACCCCCGGTGCTATTTCCGTCTTGTCTGCCTCCACGCGTCGTTATTGTCCTCACCGCCAACTGCCGCGTTCTTCATCGAGTAGAACTATATCCGGTTTGTCCGCTACCGCCATACGTTCTTTGCCTCCATTGCCACCTCCATTACCCTTGCGACTCGCTCTTCCTCAAGCGATTAGCTGGCTTGGACGCTTTTGTTGTCATCAGCGACGTCGCGTCGGCGGCGTTGTCGACGTCGGCACACTGCCCCAGTGGTCGAGGTTTCGCTGCGCGTAATTTTAGCCCCTGGCTCGCGGCGGGGAACCCGAAATTTGGGCGCGGTTTGGCGAAATCCCCGGCCCAGACTCGAGCTAAGGAAACGTGAGGCGTCGGCGACGCGTGAAATGTCAAGGTGTGTGTGTGGTGGGGATGATTGCTTGATATTTCCGGGCACGACAACTGGTATGGTCATTAGTCCCGGTAGTGTAGTCAATGTTAATATCACTGTAAATGCCGGTGTTCCTCCCGCGCTGAATTGTGAGATCAGGTGCCGACGAAAACGAAGGCTTACTGGAGGTTTCCTTCCTCAGGTATATCACCCAATGAGGCACCGACCCAGCCGGACTAAACTGTAAGCCCTCGACCGGTCTCCCGGCTTGTGTGGTAGTGTTGTACATGAAAGTGTGTGTGTGTAAGTAAGATGTGAAGAAAGGACAAGGAAAAGGAAGGAAAGATCGCGCGCTGTCCGTAGTCCGCTTGTTAGGGTACAGCTCCGGCATTCGCCTGGTGTTGATCGGAGAAACCACGTAAAAGTACCGATCAGAGCAGCCGGCCTCTAGAATTCTCCTCCAGACAGCGGCTGAATTGGTCTTGGCGCGGGAGGGGGGATCGGCGACGCGATCGACGTGCTTGCACTCCGCGCCGGCGCGGAGCGAGGAGCGCCGAGGAGTGGAGTATGGCGGGGCGGGGAGGGGACGAGAAAAGGGCGGGACGGGGTGGAGCGGGGCGGAGCGGGCGGGCGGGTGGAGTGGGGTAGGGCGGGGCGGAGGTGAGCGGTGGGGCGGAGGGGGTTGGTGGGGCGGAGCGGGGCGGGCGTGTGGAGTGGAGCGGGGCTGGGCTGAGCAGACGGGGCGGGGCGGGGGGGGGCGGGGTCGAATGGCGCGGGTTCGTGACCGGCGCGTCTCCCGCGGAACGCGCCGCGCCCCTGGCCGAGATTCGCGAGTGCGCGTCGCTGTCTGCGATTCGCAGCTTCTGCTCCTGACAGAGGTTATCAAAACCGTGCGTGGCGGTGGCCCTCTTCTAAACGATGAATATATTTCGTATCAGCTTTCTGGTTCAGATCACATGTACAGCAAATACTTCCATCTAGGCGTAGCGTACGTATTCACCTGATTGAAATGGGGTACATTTGACACCAAAGAAATATTTTAGTATACTTTTACATAATTTAAGGTATCAATTTTGGTATTTTTTCAATCGATTTATGTCGATACCAAGGCGTGACCTTTAGGATTGAAAGAAATTGGATGGTTTACTCGTAAAGTAGTAACCTTTGTAAGAAACAACAGGACTGTAAATTACAATATTAATACATTAATATTTATTGTAAAATAATGTATTCACTAAATATATCAAGAGAAAGATCTAATGGTGTAATTCTGGAGATCATTAAGATATTTCATTTTTGTAGAGTGCTTTACATGAAAACTCTATGAAATTTTCTAAATATTATTTTCATCAGCCGCGAGTTGTTTTTTCTTGGAATAGAAAAAAGTGCAATTATAAAAGTGTTATAGTTCCAAATGTCATTAAAACCAATGAAATTTCGAAAATTGTAAAATTCAAATTTATTTTCCACACAACACCTCCATTGTGAAAACCATAGATGTCTTTTTCGTTGCAATGTATCCCTCCATTTTAGTTTTTTAATTGAATACTAATTAGTGACACTCAGCGGAGGAAAAGTTTCCGTATGCCATGCATTCCCACTAGTTTGTTTTCTTCCAAAAGCACTAAAAAAATGAAATCAAGCGTTAAGTACTTTTACGTAAGATTTGTCAATCCATTTACGAACAAACTTCAAAATGGTCGCAAAATACCACTTGAAAATAATAATTTGGTCACCCACTGGAACTTAAGGTGACAAAAACAAGTTATTCTCGGAAATTTTAGATTCATTAACCTTACGCACGGATTATTCCGTTCCCTTTGCAATGTTTATAATTTAAACGTGTTCGCACCTGTGAAATTTACTTCATGGAACTCACGCTAAACCATGGTTGTCCAACTGGCTACCCACGGGTCACATGCGACTGCAGTCGCGACTGCAGTCGCCCGCGAATTAGTCAAAAGTGAAAGTCCCATGTAATCATATTGGACGACAGCATTATGCGCCCTGCCGGGGTCAACAGCCCCTTTAATTTCAAAATAGGTGAAGTTTCGCTGTAAGGACTTTTTTCTATTAAATTTAGAAATTCATTATCATCCCAAAGTGTTCCTCTGCGTTACGGACTGCGGCTTATGGTTTCTCTGCTTGGTACGGCGTGATAGCATGCATGGTTCCGTCACCCCAAACCCCATCATTTCAGAGCACCCGGACATAATTCCGAGATCAACAATACGGGGAAGTCAGGTGTGGATCGCCCGAGTAATGAAAATATGGCCCGTAACCATATTAAAGGTTTCAGTTGTGGCCCTTGAGGCCTTGCAAGTTGGACATCCCTGCTCTAAACGAAGAAAGGACGATTTCAAATGTTTTACAGCACCAATGGAGTGAGGGGCCGTCCATAAATTACGTAAAGCAAATTTGAAGTAATTTGAATACTCCCTCTCTCCGTGTAACGCATTTGTAACGCTTGCTTGAGCTTCCCTAAATAATTACGTAACGCTTGGGACAACACATCCTATTTACAGTATGTGAAAATATATGATAGAAAAACCATTTTTATTAAGTTTTTTTTTTGTATTATATATTACACTTTATGACAAAGTTAGAATTAGTGATGTTGATCGCACCTAACAATAAGATTGGAAACAATTTTTGAATGATGGAAAAATATCCACCTAAACAGACAATTTCTGACAGACATTTTGTGACACAATTTCTGACAACAAGCTGTGCACCTACCGCCTTGAGCGAGAGACTATTGTGCCTATTTAATTGGATTCCTGAATATTCTACAGATCAGTTCTGAATAATTTCTTCGTAATCTAACATATTCAATCAATATATTATTGATGAAAATATTCCCATTTATTGTAACAATTAAATCATAATTCATATATATTTTTTTAATTTAATTTGTTAATATCTTAATGTGTTAATATGTGATTGAAAAGTAAAAATTATTTCTGCAAATGTTGAAAATTGAACAAAAATCAACGTTACGTTAAACAAAGCAAACCCCCTCCTATGTAACGCTGCCTCAAACACCCTCCCCCCTTCTTTAGCGTTACGGAAATTATGAACGACCCCTAAGAGGAGAGTTCGTCATTAAACACAAACCAACTATTTTACAATGTAATTCCTGCGTTCTTGTGTGAGTACCACTTAAAAGAAAGGGTGTGTTAGTAAGGGGACAGGATACACCAAGAACGAGAAAGGAAAGTTCGGGCGCAACCCGTGGCTCGCTTGTTAAGGTGCTGCTCCGATATTCGTCTGGCATTGATAAGATCAGAGCAGGCAGCCGCTAGAAAAACTAGTACAAATGCATATCGAATGTACCTGCCACTGTTGCACTCATTTTCTTTAACGGTTTTAAATACATATATATTCATGTCCGCCTAATACTTCATTACTTGGATATTAAATTAAATCAGAATCACTGTCAGAAACGTAGAATATTGTGCACTTTCAATTATTTCTAAGATAAATATTGACGACCGATTATTATTTTTTCCATAATGAGGTTGGTGATTCAATACAGGTCGAAGTTGTAACATTTTCTGTTCAAAATGTAAACACGTGGATGAATCATCGCCAATGAAAACTTTCCTCAATGAAACTCTTTTCCCGAGAAAAACATTGCCAATGCGATGAGAGAAAATGTAGGAACTCCTTAGAGTCTTTATAACTTCGCTTGTAGCTATTGGAGGAGTCCCACAATTGTGACAAATGCAAACAAGAGATTGCCAATTTAACGTTCTCCCAACATTTTTGTGATAATTATTTATTATTTTTTACTTTAGAAAATAAATATTTTTTAATTCAATCAAACAAGTATTTTCAAGTCCTTCCTTTTCCTTGTCCTATCCTCTCCCCTTACACACACACTTACACTAACATGCATTACACTACCACATATTCCGAGAGACCGGTCGGGAGCTTAGAGTTTGTCCCGGCTGGGGCGGTGCCTCGCTGGTGGGAGAGTCCTGGTTAGGGGGAAACCCCACTAGCCGACGGTAGGTCGGCGCCGGATCTCGCCATCTAGCGGTGGAAGATGACCGCCATCTCCCGAGAAAAAACATGCACTATACTAACGGGACTAATGACCAAAGCAGTTGACGCACCCGGAAACACGAAAAAATCAATCAATCAATTCTGTGCAGGGTGTTCTAAATGGAACATTCCAGGGAATCTGAATGTTATAAGAACTCTGACGCACACTAGGAAGAATTTCCATCAAATTACGAGTGCAATTTAAATATAAGCAAGCTACATATTTAAAAGTTTTCTCTCTCATTTCTGTTTGAACATCTCTGCTTGATGCTAAGGCTTTCTTAAGGTAAGAACATGTTGTTTCAATATAATCCAATGATAAATAGTGCCCCACATACATGGATGATGGGATTACAATTCTGATATCTTGTCGCAAAGTAAGTAATGAATATAATTGAGTTTTTTATACTATTCGGCCAAAGCATACCCTTTTTTCTCTCTGCGCCCCGTCTTTATTAATATTCATTATATCAGAAATCGCGTACCCACACGACCAATTGTTTTTGTTTCTCCGAGCAAATTTTTCAAAATGCCTTTTTTCTATCATTGTCGCCATATCAATATGAAAACTCATATCTTATGAAGATAAGCCATCTACGCTTGTTTCTAAGCAGTCTAGTGGAGATCCGTCTTTGACTTGATTTGCCGTGCAGCAAAGTGTCAACAAAGATAATACGAAATGATTCACATCTTAAGATATATCAGTTACTAATAAAATGCAATGTATTATTTCATTAATACAAAATATTTTGTTATGAAAACTTCAATACATGCAAATCTTATTTGACTTGATTGTGATTTTGTTTACACACGTTGAAAACGGCGTAATTGAGATGGAAATAGCAAACAAGGTGCAATAAATAAAGTTGATTTTAGTTACTAGAACCAGTCGCTTCTTTCGTCCTATTCTTGAAAAAAAAATTCTTAGCATACCAATGCCTCTAACCGAGAGGTCCTAGGGTTCGAGTCCCGACGGAGGCAGGATTTTCGACACCAGCTAGTCAGCTAGGTCGAATTCAGTCGCAATTTGCAGGAGAATTCTAACGGCCGACTGCTCTGATCGGTAGTTTTCCGTGGTTTCTCCCATCATCACCAGGCGAATACCGGAGCAGTACCCTAACAAACGGGTCAGGAGCCGCGCGCGACTTTTCCTTTATCTTGTCCTGAACTCATCCCTACTTACCACACTCTTATATACTATACTATCACACTTGCCGGAAGACCAGTTGGGAGATTAGAACATGTCCGTGCTGAGGCAGGGCCTGGTGGGAGATACCTGGTTGTGGAAAAAAACGTAAGCCAACGTAGGTCGTCGCTGGATTTCTCCATCCAATGGAGAAAGACCACCACTACCTCCCGCGATGAAAACGTGCACCACACTTACGGGACGTGTGAACGTAGCCATTGACGCGCCCTGAATCACTAATCAATCAATCAAATTATTCATAGCATCCATTCCTGGGCTAATAACGTAAGAAAAGTATCAAACGTTTGAAAAGAGAGTCTCATAGCTTCTCTAGAAAATCAGTAATCATATTTTGACACACAAAATGATGCCAAAACGATAAGTATAATATAGTAATAGTAGCGTTATCATTAAGGACATAAGTAAATGATAAAAATAAGAGAAGTGAAATAAATATTTCAGGTAAGAGATTTGCGTGAAAATTGAAATCGAATCACTTCTGTCACTCTCAGTGCAGGGGAAAAAATCCAACTTGTGATCATAGGCATGCACACAGGGAAGACCCCCTGAACACGTTTAAAGGGTTCCCTGGCCATTCGTGATATCACATTTTCCAAAAATATTTTGAATTCATTATTTTCGCCTTCTTAAACTGACAATTATGTTGTTTGTTTCTTTTGTATGTGATTTCGGTCGTATGATTTGGTCGTGATTTGGGTCCAATAGCCAAGGTCATTAGTAGCTGTTATTATTTTATGCATAAGAAACAATATTTTAAAAATTATAATAAACAAGTATTATTAATTACCATAATTGTATCACAACAATATGAATGAGTTTTCCAAACCCAGTAAATTCGGAATTTGATTATATGACATTTCAGGGAGAGGCTCTTCGGGTCAGGCAATTGTAAATAATGCAATATAAACTCATTTGTATTTATTAATAGTAATAATTAATTTTACAATTTAACTCTCTTTGTAATATATTTTATTCATTTAGTAGTAAATTATGTCATATGTAAAATAAAAGCGTTCAAAGGAAAACAGGGTAGAAATGTCCTCCTCCCCCCCGTTGTTTTAGGCTAAGCACGATCATGTTTGTGATGTTTCTGTATTCTTTAAGGGTACTTCCAAGTAAGTTTTTTTTCTTTTTTTTTTTTTTTGGGCAAAATGATTCTCTTGAGATTCTTTTCGTGTCTGTTTTATTAAATTTCTTGAGATGACACAGTTGTTTTTGTAGTGTAAGTGTACATTTTAATTACTCTCCTCGTATAAGTACGTACTGTCGTTTCACAACGGAAGGAATACAGTGCGCATTTTCCATCTGACGTCAGGGGAAACACAACAAGCTGAATAGCGTCGACGATATATGTTAGTCAGACGTCAGGCATATCAGACAGGCCTTAGAGAAGTTTTGAAACGTTGTGCACGAAAGAAGGCCAATGAAACTGAAATTTTGTATATTTTGAATTCAGGTTTGACAATAGCAAAGACTAAACAAACACGTCTTGTTTACAGCAACATTTTGATTCGTAGCTATACATTATATATGAAATCACAGGCACGTTTTTTATTGTACTAGTTTATGGTGCAAAGAATAAAGTATTTTATTCACGAGTAAAAAAGTTTCACTTCTCAGTGCAATGGTATGTCCGGGGTGGCTAATTTTTACAAATGAATTATAGTTCCTATTTATATTAATATAGCGAGCAATCTAAGCAGAACTTTATTCACCATCCGAACGCGATTGCGCGAGACATTCTCCGGAGTAGATAACTTTAGTTAAATCCTGTATCATATACAGTATTTTATTTTTAAACCATTATTGGAATCACTTATCTCGAATATCAATCGTAAAATCCCAGTTCAAAACTTTCCATACACATCAGGATTATGGTCTATCTCCAAAAATGGTTAATTGATTGATTTTTTCGTGTTTCCGGGCGCGTCAACTGCATTGGTATTTAGTCCAGTTAGTGTAATGCATGTTTTTTTCTCAGGAGATGGCGATGATCTTCCCCCGCCGGATGGCGAGATCTGGCGTCGACCTACCGTCGGCTTGTGGAGTTTCCCCCTAACCAAGACTCTCCCACCAGCGGGGCACCGCCCCAGCCGGATCTAAGCTCCCGACCAGTTTCCCGGAATATGTGGTAGTGCAGTGCAAGTTAGTGTAAGTGTGTGTGTAAGGGGAGAGGATAGGACAAGGAAGAGGAAGGACAGATCGCGCGCGGTCCGTGGCCCGTTTAGTAGGGTACTGCTCCGGCATTCGCCTGGTGTTGATCGTAGAAACCACGGAAAACTACCGATCAGAGCAGCTGGCCGCTAGAATTCTCCTCCAGACAGCGACTGAATTCGACCTAGCTGAAAACTTGTATCGAAAATCCTGCCGCCGTCAGGACTCGAACCCAGGATCTCTCGGTTAGAGACGCTGCAGTGACATCAATTGATGCACTGAGCTACCGCTCCCGGTCCAATGATGGTTAAGATTGGCGTAGGTGGCGAGATGATAGAAAGAAAAGCTTAGAAAGTGTAGGTATAAAATATTAATACATAATGGTGAAATGTGTTTACCTCTGAAAAAATGCTCTATTAATGAATTCTGTATTTAAAAAGAAAACAAAATAAATGTTATAAAAATATTATTACCTCAAACTCAAGCAAATTGTGTATGAATAATAAATGTAATAAATCAAAATTCATACTTCGTATTAATAATAAAGGTTGTTCATTTCCCGACTTAAAAAATTGTATACTTGACTTTACCTTATATTTTACCGATTTGATCTTTATTTTAAAGAACAGTTTAAAAATATGGTACTTTAATTGATATAACCTATACGTGATATGTTTCTGATCATATCAATTCTTACGACCAAACGACTGCTATTTAATATTTATTATTTGTATTTCTATTTAATTTATTTCTATTTAATATTATTTCTTTCTATTTATTCTTTCTATTCTATACATAATATTCTTTCAATAATCCCTTTCCATGAATTTTCTCATAATTCCACATATTCATTTTTGAGTGTGTGATGAAAGATATAAACAAGTTAGATATACTGGCATTCCAGATAAAATATGAAAACATTGGCAAAGTATGTCAATGTCCTGAGCGACACGAAATTATTATCTTTGAGCTGAAACAGTTGACAGCTTTCTTAGTTGAACTCAACGAGAACCAAGGAAAAAACTTGGATAATAGAAAGCTACAATATAGTCGATATTGTTTATTTAAAGTAGTAAATATAAAGGCAGTCGTTAATATGTCTGTAAAGCGGAGGAAAGGAATTATTACTGTTTTATTTAAATGTTCATGTAGTTAGATCAATTACAAATGAAAATAATACTAGAACTGACGGGTATCATTACCTAGCAGTGACGTGAACTCAAATAACAGGTGAAACAATGCCGTACCCTCTTCACCGCCTTCTACGAAAAATTAAACTATGTGTGGGTGGACGATATTTAAAGAAAGAACAACTGGTTAGGACTAAAACCTACTATTAGTGAAATGAGAGGTGGAAATATTTCTTGATCGCATTCCATGCCTCCACATCCCTTCATAATTGTATTCCCCACCCCGTTTTCATACTAAAAGATAAACGTGTCAAAAAATAGTTTTTAAATATTGGCTACCGCACAACCAATTATATTGAGAATTATGGATGTTTTAAATTTTCGCACTCACGCTTTCTCCGAGTATTTTGTAATTTTACTAACATCTAAATCTAGTACAGATTTATTGCTCTTTATAAAGAATTTTATGGAATACTAGTTAATTATTGAATGTTTACGAACCTGAAATGAAACACAATAGTATACTTAATACTATTGCGGGCCTTTCGGATTCTTTATGCTCATGCGGGCCTTTCGAAAACAACTTTATGCCCGCTCCGCTACCAACACAACAAATTCTTTATTAATCTTCGCTACCAACACAACACTCATTTTTTATTAAACTTAAGGAACAGGAAAATTCTATGAATAGATGGTATAACATAATAAATGATAAAATGAGAAACGCAACACTAAATTTTATTAAATTAATATGAAAACTGAAATTTTGGCGAATTTAAAATCCCCATCCGCCATCACCAGTCACTCTTCACTGTTTTCTTTTATATACACTGATAGTATACTCGATTGATTTACGTGCGCGTCAACTGCTCTGGTCATTAGTCCCGTTAGTGTAGTGCATGCTTTTTTCTCGGGAGATGGCGGCGATCTTCCCCCGCTGGATGGCGAGATCCGGCGCCGACCTACCGTCTACCGTCGGCTAGCGGGGTTTCCCCCTAACCAGGACTCTCCCACCAGCGGGGCACCGCCCCAGCCGGGACAATCTCTAAGCTCCCGACCGGTCTCCCGGGATATGTGGTAGTGTAGTGCCTGTTAGTGTGTGTGTGTGTGTGTGTGTCAGGGGAGAGGATAGGACAAGGAATGGGAAGGACAGATCGCGCGCGGTCCGTGGCCCGTTTGATAGGGTACTGCTCCGGCATTCGCCTGGTGTTGATCGTAGAAACCACGGAAAACTACCGATCAGAGCAGCCGGCCGCTAGAATTCTCCTCCAGACAACGACTGTATTCGACCTAGTAGAAAAGCTAGTGTCGAAAATCCTGCCGCCGTCAGGACTCGAACCTAGGACATCCCGGTCAGAGGCGCTGCATTGACATCAGTTGATGCACAGAGCTACCACTCCCGGTTAGTATACTCGAATGTACTACTACCAGCAGTAATAGGAGGTAGAAGGCACACCGCTAGCATTCTTGAAATGTTATTTTTTGATGTAATGGAATCTTGTAAGTAGCCTTCGGCAAGGCGCAAATATGCTCCAAGGGCATTACATGAAGTTTTTGCCCCGAGGGCGACTTTCAATCCTAAAGGACTTTTGTCCGAGGTTTGGAAGCCGCCCTCGGGGCAAAGCATCTACTTAACGCCATAGATACATAAATAACTATTTTAACCCTACTGGATTAAAACACGCGAGGTCGGACAATGGTAATGGCATTTTGTGCAATATATGACACATAATAGTGTACAGGCTGGAGCTTATTACTTCCCATGAGAGAAAGAAAGCCCGCCTGGGCGGACAAACGAAGAAACATGATTAGGGTGGTGCCAGGAACAAAAATTTCTTCCCTTGATAGCTTGCTTTCGATGTACACGATGATTTATGTAAATTTCGAAGGGTGCAGTCTCCGACTAACGTTGGAAATATGTTGGAAATTATGCATTCGATAGACTCAAGCATGTTTTATGTCAATCGCATTGGCTGAAAGCCAGACCCTCGTCACCCGACTTCGACAAGCGTAGCGAAGCGTCACTTTCATTTACGAAATTAAAGTATGATTTGTAAATACGACGCCTTTCCGCTCGTGGGTATTCGTTTTACGTGCTCACAAAAATACACTATGACTACACACAAATACACTATAAGGTAAGTTAAGTACAGACCTATCACAAATTTGTTCGTAAAAACTTATTATTATAATAAAAAGAATATAGTATGTTTTTTGATTATTCGTAAAATAATAATTCCTTCATTTTAAGAAATAATACCCCTTTCTTATAGATTCCATTTGAATGATAGTTTTATTATTAGAAAAAGTTCATTTTAATGCGATTTTAATTTTTTTTTTTAAATTTAAATTTATAATTTATTGATGTTTGTTGAATGTTCACATTCATTCTTATTATTAGTCGTTTGAACATTATTAATAATAGTTATTATTTCTCTTCCTGCCCCCCGATGAAAAATCTGGTATTGTATGGTATCCCCCTCGCAGTAGATTCGAGCTTCTCTCAGAATATTACCTGTACCCATCTTCGACGAGTATCGTTTTTCAAATGATACTATTCATATCCACTCGGAATAACTAAAGAATGATATATAACCCACTTTAATGATGATGTCCCTAATATTTGGGAATAAGTTACAATGGTTCCTAATTACAAAGGTAGGGGTCGTTCATTAGTGACTAATTAAAGGCTGATTAGCTTAATATGAATGATACATAAAACGTTAGAACATTAAATTGTCGAATTTCATGTATGGAACAAGTACAAGTTCTTAGTTCAAAACCAACATGAATTCTGACCAAACTATTGTTATGTCTGCTGAAATGCTGTATGTGAAAGTCTGCTGTGAAGACAGGTTGTGAAGACATTGACAATTCGCTCGGCCAGAGAGAATGAATTGATGTATTTCTAACCGACGAAATTAATGTGACATCCGGTGTCCCTCATGGAAATGTGTTTTTCTTAACGTATGTCAATGATACCGGTACTAAAATTCGATTGATAATCAGACTTTTCGTGGACACCATCGTGCATCGAAAAATTAAAGAGGTATCCGACATTGATCAGTCGCAAAGAGATACTGACGAATTGTTGAAGAGGCGACATGAAAACGGAATGAAAATGAATCCAAACTAAAGCAAAACAATTAGTTTTACTAAAGCTCTAACAAAGGAAATACTTCAACATATGATGGGTTGCAATAAAATTCCGGAGGTACACATCTGTAAATATATGTATACATATATTTATATACGTAATAATTTATAGCGCTCACAGCTGAGCTGATCACGTCTGATGTTTTGCACGTGTTACGCACAGCTAACTGTAACAAGAGTAAGCAATAAGCCAAGTGCAGAAAAAGTGGCCAAATTCGCGAACAGAAGCATAGGGCGAATGTCAATGTGGAGCAATTAGATATATGCAGAAAGGCAGCATGATTATGCGCCCTCTTCAAAATGTAAGCTAAGCAAACTGTAAGGAAAGCTATCAGTGAAAGACTTGAAATGCGGCGTTGCAACTCGCACAATAAAACGGCATGTGAACATAAATAACGGCTCATAAACCTCTCTTAATTTTAAGATATGTTTTATAATTTAAATCAGTTAATAATAAGTGATAACATGTCTGAGCCCAGTAACTTTCATTTAAAGAAAATATCACGAAATTTGGTTGAGTCGAATGCTCAAACTTCTTTCTGAATGGAAAACCTTAGTTATTAAAATATAGAGATATCAGCATTCATTAACAACATGTATACCCTTCAGATTGTAACAAACTGTTAACCCCTCAAGATCTACGGATTTTATTTTTTTCTTATCAAGATAAACATACGAGTAGAAATTCGCAGGTTATGGCATATTTGACAAATCGGGAGCAAAAGCAATCTGCAACAAACATTACGCTGCAACACTTTACCGTCGTACGTAACTCGATACTGAGTTCTGTTACCTTAAAATCAGGTTTTCCTGTCCCTACACGAGTTTTACCGAGTGAAGTGTCTCAGTGCGTAGCGCGCGGACTTCGCGGTCGGGAGATCCGGGTTCCATCCTCGGCCCGGCCATTCTACCGGGGTTTTCGTGTTTTCCTCGGTCGTAAGGCGAATGCTGGGATGGTTCAAAAAGCCCACGATCACCTCTCCCCGCCTATCTGGCCTCATCTCTCATCATTGTATGCGTCCTTTCATCCCTCATCATCGCCCTGTCACTTCTTAATAATAATAATAATAATAATAATAATAATAATAATAATAATAATAATAATAATTATTATTATTATTATTATTATTATTATTATTATTATATCAACAACAATAATAATCGTCAGGGAAAGCAATAAAAAACTACCCTGATTATATCCTTCCAAGAAAATGACCATTACGATATGATAATACCATGACCATTATCATGATAATACTGTAGAGCCATCCAGATGGGTCACCTAACTTTCGCCTTTGGAAGAATAGGACCAAAGAAGAAGAGAAGACACGAGTTTTCAGGGTTTTTCCCCCTCCTTTTTTTCATTAACCTACACAAGGAGACTTTTTGAGGTTCCATTAGTTTTTGGAAGAGTCCTTCAGCCTGGATCACGAGTTGCCAGAAGCGCAGGAAGTTGGGATCTAGTGCAACGGTTTTTCGCTTTTAAAACAATAGTTTAAAAAGGAGTGTTTTTGGAGATAGAAATTTCTTGCGAAAATCTTTGGGACCCTTCCTTTACATTGTTTGCAGTTTCCGCTCTTCTGGGTTCCCGAACTATTCAGAACTTCCCGTTTCATCTACCAGGTAATGCTGCGCTATCCGCGCCCGTAATGTTTTTAAAAATATTTCCTAATAAATAAAGCACTTAAATTAAAATTTTGATTTTGCAATTTAATTTCGAAATTAACAAGTTTTTCATATTTATTCTTAAATTCTATTTCCATTAATTCCTTACGGCCTAGCTTACAAACATCGGTGAACATGTGAATGGCAGGTGGGGAACATAGGGGGAACGTAGGATAACTTGTGGAGGAACTTGTGTGGAGAGCAGAGGTACATTCAGGAAATATTGGGAAAAATAGTTTTCTGAGGATGGGTGAGTTCTTGGGAACACGAGGTTTGAGGAACGGGTGGGAAACGTGTGGGGACAGGTGGAGGGTAGATGGGGTCACGGAAGGGGGACAGATTGGAAATGTTTCTAAAGCAGTATTCTTGAAAATTTAACTTTTTTTAACTTCCTATTACATTTTTGAAGTTCTTTGGGTGCCCCCACTTCATACAACGAGTGGTCAGAAAACGGCAGAAACGCGAAATAATGTAAAATGGCAAGGAAGGAGAAAGGCAAAATGTAATCTTTCACAATAAAATTAAATGGATAATTTGATTTTCTGAGCAATTTAATATCATCAAGCTTAGCAATATTAGATTGGTGTCCCTCGCACAATACCAGATCTGTAAAGTTGTATAGCACAGGCCAGGGCTGGCCGTTCAGTTGAGTTTTATTACGAAGTAATTTTCATTTTTAAAACAATTATCATTTACAAAATGAGGATTTTTCGCATGAGTCCAGCAATTATTAATATTATTTGTTGTTTAGCGACACCCCTACAATTGCAATCAAACACACTCGCACATATACAAAAAAAAGAAACATTTGCCAGAGCGATCCTCATCAAAATTATGTCTTACGCAATAACGCTTTTGAAACTCTCTTCTCTTTCCCCTCGTCGATATCTCTAGTAACCTCTGGAGGTCATTAAGATATTCTGCAACTTTTTGCGTTATGGCGCGGACGAGTCCAACGACCTACAAGTATAACTTCGATATTGAGCAAAAGTCTCTCGTCATGTCGATTGTTGCTTGCAATCTTCGCGATTATGACAAAGCAGTGCGTATTTTACAGGCTAATTTTTTGTCATTGAATTTTTCATTGTTTTTTATCGGTCGAAACCGCTGAATGGTATAGCTTTTTTTACTGAATATACTCGATTTTCGGAAGTACATACCTTTGAAAAAACATAAGAATTTACATTTGGCGTGTATACAGAATTAACACCTAGTAACTACACATTCTTGTGCAGAAGAAGTTTCTTTTCTTCTTGATACATAAAGAACGGCTTTGGAATCCGCGATTTAGGTCACAAGGGAAGGACTATGCAATTGCAGCCTTCTGTCAGCAATAACACACGATTCGACCTAACAAATATTACTGATGGAAAAACGCCTCATTCTTGGTGCATGAAGCCATTCACAATGCAGAACGATGGAAGAAATGACAAGTCCACCTGTAGGTGCCCAGCGAGTGCCATCTATGAACCGAAGTAAGCGAGCGGTGAGCGGCGGAGAGATCAATACTCCAACCAGCATATTTTAGCACTTAGTTGTGGAAAGAGTGGTCGTTAAAATAGATTATTGTTACTTTCAAGTAATGCCTCTTTTCCCACGAAATCGGTAAGTTATTTAATTAGAAGATAGAAGCATGTCATACTTGAAAACTGCGCATGCTTTTCATGACGTCCTAAACATTGTTTTCAAATCTAACCTCAAAATTCTAACCGCCTGGTTTATGCACAAGAACAAACAGACTTATTGCTTGCATGGCAATCGTATTATTTGTTTGCACTTAATTTATTGCATTTAAATGTCATATGTTCATATCATAATTGTGTACTCGGTAGTGTATTACGGACATTTCAGTTTGTCATTCAGGTCATTCATTGTCATGCACATAAAACGATCATGAAACGATGTCATGAGAGAGAATTATATTTTAATGATATAATTTTCTGCTATTTATTTAAAAACAAGTTTTTCATTTGAAAATGTAAATCTGCTTTAAAGCTGTCAGCATGTCAACAACACACATAATGTTGTCGTTTTCATTCGTGTTGACCAAGTTTTAAAAACGTTCTGGTGATATTATCGTCTCTTTGTTGTATATTTTAAAAAATTTCGTTCAAAATAGTGTTGCAAATTGTAAATACATCCGATAATGCCCAAATTTTATGACAGCATGGTTGGATTTTGTTTAAAATCCTCTAATCAAACGTTCGTTGAATGTTTGCAGATCGAGTCAAAATACTGTTTTAGGGTGTAAAAAGTATTAAAATTTTTTTTTTTATATCTTTGATAGTGAATCTTCGACTATGGTTCGTAGTAACCATGATGGCACTAGGTAACAAACATTTGCAAGAAGAATATTGTGTTTATACTAACCTTAACATCTTGTTAATAGAACTGCAGCTTTTGTTTTGGAAGAGAAAAGTAGATCACCAGCAAGAAGTGAACACCATTACACAATAACGTTATACTATTTTTTTCTTTTGTGAATTCATGATGTCAGCCTTCATTTCACAACAGGAATTTTACAAAATTCACTAAATATATGCTCTTTTGTTTAAAACTTCATAAACCTCGTGTTCTTGTGTATGGTTTTCCGAAAATTCCATTTCTAATCGCCTGCAACGAAGTACCATCAGCAGGGTGAACCGCGCTTGGTTCCCGGCTGCATTCATCTGAGAACATCCCTCCTCCAACTCTTGTTTCAACGAAACATTGTGCAAAAATATATCTTATCCCCAGCGCACCCTGCAACTAATTGAGCCGATCAAAGCGCCTAAAGTCGCCATCAATTAATGCAAGTAAGCATTACTCAGCGGTTTTCTAACGCATCTCGCAGAACGATATTTCCGATTTACAAATGTACGAACCTTGCCCGGGTGAAGGGGGCAGCGGGGGGTATGGGCCTCCCCCAGGGATCGGACGCTGCCCGCCCCACACGCGGTTTAAGCGTGGATCGCTGGTTACGTCACTTGGCGTCAACTCTTCGCGTCCTCTCGACTTCGGGCGTGCCCCCTCCGATGCTCCCGAGGGCTTCTCCTCGCAAGCGTATAATACTCGCGCCCGGACTGCGAGAGTCTCTCAGTCAGTACTCCGTGCTCAGCGCGAAGCTTCCCGCTCATCTCCGCTGACATTTGCGCATACCGAACGGCGCGTGCGTGAACGCTGACGACGATAGCGACTGGCTGAGAAGAGACTTGCGTACAGAGGCAGACCCGTCCTCTCCTACCGGCCGTGAGTACCTCTCATTACTCAGGGATGTCTTCGTTGGTCACTATGCAACGTGGGTTTTTGACGACTCCGAAGGCGTTACGAGGTTTTGCTTGCCGAGTGTTTGCAGATAAGTGTAGCCTGTCATTGAAGCGAATTCAGTGCTGTCATCTGCTGAAAAATCGATTCGTCTTAGGGAGGTGAACCACAATCTTTCGTTCAAGCATTTCATGCGTCGATCATATTATCGCACTAAGTCATTCCGTATCAAAATTTTTTTTGCCGTACATGTTCGTATTGCTAATGTGGTAACGTTTAAATTAGACGTCTGTGAAAGGGTTAGACGACCACTCATATGAACAATACCGCGTTTAAAAGAAATGGAAAAAAATCGAGCATAGATATATAATATTAATGACCTGAAACAAATGGAAGTCTTCAAAAAATTGTATACGTGATGTTTCAAATTGGTTGTATTTGCAGTCTCTTTACAAATAATGGAGCCAGTGAATTAATGGCGTTAATTTCCCTTAGAAAATCCATAAAAAGAGCGCTCTTTCTGTCATTGTAATGAGCTGCGAGTAGTAGTATTGGGCCAGCGTGCGATAAAAATATAACAACGTGGTCGTGGTCTAGATGCGAGCACCTGGCGAGCGTCCGTGATCCCTTGACAAAACCATACTGTAGTTGCTGATAGCAACAAAGTTCGTTTTTGCTTAACATATCTTTCCCTAACTTACTTGTCTTTCAATTTCACGACTTTTATAAAACTCTATTGAATTGAATTGTGAATCAGGAAAATGTAAAACTTTGTACTCTTGACCGAGAATCATCAGAACTACACTTGTTTGAATGTCAAAATATCGCAACGTAACCTGGGTTTCTTTAACTCTTACCTTGTCTTCAATTAGAAAGAAATTGTCCAAAATAAAATTAATAATAAACTACGGGAAAGTGAAGTAGCCATAATATTAGAATATTCCAATTAAGACCTAAAGATTGAGTATTAAAAGTACTCAAAGGTTCGAGAGAAACATTTTTTGTTGTTTTTTTAATTTTTATACCTTACTACAATTTCTTATATGTTGCTTGGAGTGTTCAAAGTATTCCGGATGATATAATGTCGATGTTAATTTTTTGCGTTCAATGCTGTAGAAGATACACTAACTTCGCTTTGTAATGGATATTAATTTTAATAATATTGAAATGTATTTTAGCGGAATGCTTTCCGAGTTCAAAAGCTTTTCCTTCTTTTGAACAGAGCTCCAGAAGAGTCGGAATCTCGACGCGACGGGTCACGTGACACACCAGAAGTTATAAATACAGCTGCGCAACCTGGCAGAGACCTCTTTTCCATAGTAGCTACCGACGCAGTAAGTGAGTTAGGACATAGGTTCAGAATGCCCGAGACTTCAGCACCTTATATCAATGGATTCCATGAAAATGGACACATGGAACCAGAACTTACGGAGGATACATTTCTCTTCACATCAGAATCAGTTGGAGAAGGACATCCAGGTTAGTAAAATGCCTTCATGGAATCCAAGCGTTGATCGTTAGATGTACAGAAATGGCGCGCGCAACCATGTGCACGTTGTGGCGGCACGGTTAATGGTTTAAAATGTAGTACACCTTATTGCTAAAGTTAAATAACATTTTTCTGAAATGGAATGATTTAATGATCAATTAATACAAATTGTGGCGATAATGCTATGCATTTTAAAATATTCGAACCCGGCATCGCCAGCACGAGGTTGGTGTGATGCAACAGTGTGTGTTCGGACTGTTTGGGACGCAAACTGCCTTAATTGGTTTGAGGTGAACGTTTAAATCCGCAATGTATTGTTTCACTTACTTTTCTTTTATTGCCCGCAGATAAAATGTGCGATCAAATAAGTGATGCAATTTTGGATGCCCATCTTCGCCAAGATCCTGACGCCAAAGTGGCTTGCGGTAAGATTTTTTGTTATAGTAACAAAATAAAAAGTTGTATTCTTGATGTTTGCGAAATGTGACATCCCACATTGCGATGTACAACAATTTTGCAATGTTTATAATTTTTCAGAAACTGTTACGAAAACTGGTATGATTTTGATATGCGGAGAAATCACATCGAAAGCGCACGTGGATTACCAGAGAGTAGTTCGTGATACTGTAAAGCATATTGGTTATGATGATTCATCAAAGGGTAAGTTGCTTTACTTTCAAGTTAACACTTATTAAATTTACATTCCCTTGATGGTAATAGGATTTCTGTATGTGCCTAGTCTTAAAAGTGCACATTAGGAAAACATTTCTTGCAGATAACTTTTAACTTTTGGGGAAAGAAAACAAATGTTCCATGACAAGGCTATGTGTAAAATAATATCATCCTCCTTTCTTAAATTGTTTATCAACACATATGTTATGCTAATACTGAAGATGTAAGTTGAAATTGGTCAGATTGCTTTTGAACAAGTAAGGTGCTTATTTGCCTTCACTGCTCATCTTAGGCTTTGACTTCACAACTCTTAATCTTCTTGTGGCGGTTGAGCAACAATCTCCAAACATTGCAGAAGGTGTTTACCAAAACAGGGAAGAACTGGACATAGGTGCTGGGGATCAGGTATAAACAAGTTTCTGGAGGATGCATTGAATGTCACTGGGAAGCATGTTCATTCGGGTGTCAAAATAGAGTAATTTAATTGCATTTCAGACTGAATATAAAAAAATATTGGGAATTGAATATTTTGCATGATAAGCAACGGATAACAAATGGTTAAAGCAAGCATGGAATGGGGAAAATTAAATTGGGAATATTATATTACTAGTGTTGGATAAGTGAGAAAGTCATTAACAAAACTTTGTCAGTGGCACAAGAGGTTCATATGTTGCTAGAGCCATGTTGCCCTGAAGTGTACTAAGAAGGCGGCATTTTCTTGCATTGTATAGGGTTTGATTACAAGATTTGCAACATCCTGCTTGCTCTGGATCAACAATCACCCAATATTGCAGCAGGGGTGCATTTGAACCGCAGCGATGATGATGTTGGGGCAGGGGACCAGGTGATTCTGCGTTTGATTTGCTGTTTTTTTCTCTTCAAAAAAGATCAAAAGTGTATATGGTATACTCCTGAGTACATTTGTTGATCGCAATGCAGTAATCTCCATGGTGTTAGAAGCATTATTTTTAACATTTCAATGATAATTCGTGGTGTCTAATTGGGAATTGATAGAATGCTGAAAGATTTGTTTACCTCTTGGTCTTGTGATTTACTGACACTATACTTCAGTTTGCAATTTTTGGACTGTTAAGAAGTAAATTGAACTGGGTTAAATGGGGAAAATAAATAAGCATGCACAAAAAGGACAAGACAGACAATGGAGTATACCATATTCTTTTTGTAAAATTTTTTTTCTTTCCAAGGCTTATGTAGTGAAATTCTTTTGGTTTCTGTAACAATACTCTTCTGCAAGCACCTGTCTAGTAGCAAGTAAATCATGCCATCAAAGAGAAGAAAACTAAAAGCAGTTTAAAAGAGTGAGGTAATGGTGTACAGTACCATTTTACCTCTATTTAAATTCTTACATAATTTTGGTGATCCATTTGTGGTTGCTGCATTCATCATTTTTAATAGTTCATTAGAACGTTTTAAATCATATTTTCTTAACATTTTGGTGCATGTTGCATGTATTGGCTTGGTTTCTTTCTCTAACAATTGTTACACATGTGTATTCTGTAAAATTTATTAATGCATTTCTTTGCATAGGGTTTGATGTTTGGTTATGCAACCGATGAAACTGAAGAATGTATGCCTCTGACAGTTGTCTTGGCCCATAGATTAAATCAAAGAATTGCAGATTTAAGGAGGAGTGGAGAATTCTGGTGGGCTCGACCTGATTCAAAGACCCAGGTATGAATTATTTCAATAATGTTACTTACAGTACGATATTTCTGGATATGCTTAAAATTTCAGAAAGTTTACACAGTCTAAAGTTCTTTTTTTTCAACAGGTTACATGTGAGTATTACATGTCACAAGGAGCATGTATTCCACAGAGAGTGCATACTGTGGTAGTTTCTGTCCAGCATTCTGAGAAAATTAGTTTAACTGATCTTCGTGCTGAAATTATGGCAAAAGTTGTTCGGGTAGTCATTCCTGAGAAATATTTGGACGATAAGACAGTTTTCCACATTAATCCTTGCGGTCTTTTTGTTGTTGGAGGACCTCAGGTTTGTAAACTTTTGTAGTAAATGTGCTAATGGTAATCCTGTGCTATTTAATTATAATGTAGATGATGCTACCTGTATTTGCTACTCCTGACGGTTTGCTGAGAAAAAACATTGTTCTGATACACTTAGCCCTGTAGAGAAATGTTGTTTTATTTCACAGCACGTTTTTTGGTCTACTGGTCGAAAAATTATTGTAGACCTTACGGAGGTTGGGGTGCTCATGGAGGTGGTGCTTTCTCTGGCAAAGATTTCACAAAGGTTGATCGATCGGCAGCATATGCTGCGAGATGGGTGGCCAAATCTCTTGTGAAGGCTGGATTATGCAGACGATGCCTTGTGCAGGTAATTAGCCTTGTACAGCCACTTAGATATTGAGCCTTTCGAGATTAAATTGCAAAATGATGTTACTTGTATTTGCTACTACTGACGGTCCACTGACTTTAAAAAAAAATATTATTCTGACAATAATTCTGGATTTCAGTTAATTTGAATTTTAATTAAACTGTTGATAACTTGAGACAATTTGTGTAGGTTTCTTATGCTATTGGAGTGGCTGAACCATTGTCCATTACGGTTTTTGATTATGGAACATCGAAGAAATCGCAAAGAGAATTGCTGGAAATTGTAAAAAAGAATTTTGATCTTCGGCCAGGAAAGATAGTAAAGTAAGTAACTTTCCATTAGTTCTGTTAATTTCTTACTAAACATGATGATAATTTCCAGCTACTTTTGAAAATAATGATAGACATTTCATTCTGATTCTCTTTATTTTTCTTTTAAGATTGATTAGTATGTAGTTACAATTATGTTTCTTAAAAGTGGATTTTGTATTGCAGAGAGCTGAATCTCAGACACCCAATTTATCAGCAGACCAGTACTTATGGACATTTTGGCCGTGACATCTTCCCATGGGAAAAGCCCAAAACTCTGATAGATTGATAACATATGGGAACACGTAAAACAAAGTTTTACAATTCCATTACATCTTTTTTCAGATAACTGCTATCTCCTCCTTTGTTTTAATGTTAAAATGTGTGTGTATATAAGGTCATATAAGTGTTGTAACCTATTTGTGTGTGTGTGATGTAGATGATGCAGGAGACGAAGTCTTTTGTGAAACATAGGTATTCTGAACCTAGCTTAACTCCATAGGCCTTATTGTGCACTTCTGATTGCAGGATGATTTCTTGATTTTTTAATTTACTGGTATGACAAAGTTTATGTTTGATCCACTTTGAATTATGTTATTATGTTTGCAATTTTAAGAAGTCTGTATGTGTGTGTGTATATATATATATATTTGATTTGTTAGTGAATTATCCTCTGTGCAAATAAGGCCTCCAGTGTTCCCATTAAGCTCATTTCGGTCAATCCGATGGAGATTAATTTATAGGGATATATCTTGGGAGAGCAAAGCCTGTCTCTTTGGAGATCACAGTTGAAGACTAGTCTTCACTGCAAAAGTGTGTGGTACCAGAAAGCATCTTTCCCACTAGAGTTTTTTCTCTTGGTGGTAAATCCACACATTTTGTGTTGTGTTTACGAAAAAGAATCTATTGGAAAAGAGCATTTCCGAAAACACTCCGATCTACAAAGACATAAGGAAATGCAGTTTCTCTATGCATTTATGTAGTTAATGTAGGCTGTGGAATGTGCACATGAAATTAGGTTGATGTTTAGGAAGAAACAAACAGCTGATAGTACATCAATTCTTATTCATGACACTGCTACTTTGCTCTCCCTAGAAGACTGCAAAATGCATTCTACTGTAATTCTTTTTTTAAAAAATGCATGTGAAATGATAATATTGCATTAAATAAAGTTTCACATCTCTTAAAGGCATCTTGTATTTTTCATTAACCTTTCAATGCTGAATGCCATCTTCACATTGCACTGTATTCATCAACTTCACTGAGAGTTGTGCCAAGAGGTTAGATTATCCTCTGTGCTTTGGGATAGTATGGCTGGAAGGTGAGGTTGCTGAGGTTGGTGCATTACATGGGCTATAATTTCATCAGATAGTGGCGTAAGGCCTCCTTCACAATGCGAACCTGTACCATAATGCTGTGAACAAAGCCATAAATTTTACTCATAAAACAAGCATTCACAACGACAAATGTAAGTTTCACCTGGACCAATCAGAATTAAGCATACTAAAACTTGGTAGATTCATTTCTCACTCAGTCTAGCATCTTTCCACCGTAGTTTCTAGCTTTATCTTCAAAATTTCTATCGATTTGTCTTTATACCTTCATCATAAACATGGATTCTCTCTTACCAAATTCATGAGTAATTTGTTGAACATAATTCGTTTATTCACATGTGAAGTTGGTCCCAATAAAAATTGCCCAAATTCTTACTTGAATTCACTACATGTATGAAAACTAACTAGTTTTCTACATTACATTAAAAAATGACAACCACAAACTACCTCAACACGATATGAAATAGATATTCCACGCTGCTCCCTGATTGGTGTTGGGTAGAATTCCAACATAAACTTAATTTAAACAATTCCAACAACTAACTTAACAGTTTAGAGCTCGTACACTCTTTTGTTTACGGACTTAAGTCTACAGTTATGTCGAAGCATTGTGAATGGTCTCGCTTAGTATCTAGGTTTTGACGGTATTACATTTACGTTTGTTTGCATTGTGAATGAGGGCCTTATCGGTCTTGGGGCCCATGGCCCCTTTCACTTTACCTGCATTTGAAAGCAACCATGTTCAACAGTTTGCAGTGAAGGAACATAACTTTTTAAAAGCTAGTAATTTTTCTGTTGAGTACAACTTGTAAATAGGTGTTTACTTAAGTCGGAACATTCAATTTTCTTCCAGTCCCCTTAATTACTTCATCTACATATAAAATGGAGGACAGAAACTGCGGAAAATCCATTTTGAGATTTCAACGAAACGTCCTATGATGCTGAAAACGTATTTTTTTTTCCTTTAAAATGTCCTCCCGGCTAGTGTAAACTATTCATACTATTTTACCAAAATGACTGTTCCCTGATGGACCTAGCTCCATTTGCAACTCTGTACATTTGAAAAATTTTAAATTTTGGGGGTACTTCACTTGAAGCCCCTGGGACATTTCCAGTTTTCTCAAAAATGGCTCCAAAATCTTTTTTTCTCGTAAGAATAGAGCGAAGTACACTGATAAAGGAGGCATAGGTCACATTTTTAGCTTCTCACTCAATTTTCCAAGACGACGGAAGCTTGAAATTTTTTCAGCATCTTCCGACAATGCAGAATTGTAGATAGAGATTTTTCCTTTAAAAGTAAAATTGTTCTCTGTAATTAGTTTTCATTAAGGTTATGTAGGTTTTGAAAATTTTAGTAGTTTTCATGCAGTGTCATGAAACTTCAATAATTTTTTCACTTTCGGTACGGATAGTACTAAACAAGTGCTTAAGATGACATAAATGCTATTTTGCTGTATTCTGTTTTTTCAAAAATTACAAACGTATTTTTTCTGACTTCTTTCAGGACAATAGTATTCACTTCATAGCATTTATGAGTACATGTGCTTTAAATGTCTTAGAACGTTTCTCAAACAGTTTTGTGTGAAAATGAGCCCCATTTTTCCCGTATTCAGAAGCTTTGAAACCCCATTTGCTCAAAAATAGCTCAAGATTTTTTTAAAGTTTTTATACTGATTGTGCTAAACTCGCTGTATAGGTGACTTATGAGTGTAATTGTATACATTATTGCATTTGAGTTGAAGTTCTTTAAATGAAGTTTTTCAAAAGCTCAAAAGTTTTCTGTGAAAAAGCTTGTTTTTACATTTACAGTAAAGCTGAAACGACCTTATCTTAAAAACCGCTCTCCAATTTTCAACGAAAATTTCTCTTTAAGACAAGGATATACTCTTCTTAATGTAATATTTTGGTTGTAGCATTAGGAAACAGAAAAATACAGAAATTTTCAAAAAAATATATTTTGGGCAGCTGGCAAGAGGTTGGGACAAGACGAAGCTAGCCCAGAGCAAAGGGATTAGGAAACTAAACTACTCTTAATTAATATCCCAAAGTTTTTGAGGAGAAAGCATATGTTTAGTTCCTTTACTAAGTAACTGCTATTTTTCAAACGATCTTTCCTCGGTATGGTAAATATTTTGAAGGCTATGGGAAATATTGAGAGTTCAGTATTTGCTAGATTGCAATGTACAGACATCAGTTGCAAAGGATAGAAATTTTAATGCTTTAAATTTACTACTTCTTCCAGAAGATACAGGAGGAATAATTTTGGGGGGTGATCTAAAAGATTTTAACAAGTAATTACTCAATGTAGTGTTGCAAAAACAATTGTGCCCCAGACTTTGAATAGTTGCGATTCTTGCTATTGAATTATTTTTGTCATCGAATTAAAGTTTTAATAAATGACAGTGAAAGGGACACCACAACCAGTTCGTTTTTATTCTGTATAACTGCTATGATAATATAATTCCTTGAAAACTAGAAGCTAATAACAGGATTTCGTTTTGTCGAGATAAGTATATGCAAACAAGTAACGCATTAACAGAGGTTGTGATATTTATCAAGGCAATCTTCAACAATTCTGTTTTTAACCTGTGTGTGATGAATAAATAGTTTTTTTTTGGTGAACCGTGAAAATTGTGGATACTTAGTGGAAGATGTTATGTCGTGGATTTTAAATTTATTCTTCTAGCAGGAGCATGTGCTAGTGCTTCGGTTTAAATGTGAATTGTGAGTTGAAGCACAAAATGAAGGCTTATTTCCGAGATTCAGTCTTAATTAGTGATACATTTGTGAAAACCCTTTTATGTAAATTTCATAATGTAAGGAATATGCAGCATGCTTAAATATAATTTTTTTGTAACACGAGAGAGCCTAACAAAAAGTTAACATTGTTTGTGTAAGGAAACCATATTTATTGAACATGCAGTATCACCGGCATACATAGAAATTTTCTATAGATCGAATATCTTTAATGTTTCTTGAAAATTCCTTCTGTTCCTTGAAATGCACACTGCGGTTGTTTAAATTTTTGTCATATTTTATATGGGTTTGAAACCATTTGCTTTTCTTTCAAGTTAGGAATATGAATTTCAGAATTTTTAGAAACAAAATCTTATTTATGTGAATTGTTTTTAATATAAGTAGTATAGAAAGATACATAATGCTGTGGAAAATTGATTTCAAGATTTAAATGGAAATACACATTTTGGGATCTCCTGATACTGCAAAAGTGATTCTTTTCAAAACGTCTGTCCATCCATCTGTGAACTCTACTAGCACCGAAACCATGCGTAGGAATTTTTTCCAAGAAACCTTTGTTGATCTGGCTCTAGTTGAAGGTTTCAAATTGTGAAAAACATTTTTTGAAATTTCGGAGTACTTTGAAGCCCCCATGGACGTTTTCAAAGTTTTCTCAAAAACAGCTCCAAACTTTTCTTTCAATTTCTTGTAAGATTAAAGTAAAATACACTAATAAAAGTGGCACATGTCTGATTTTCATAGTTAAGTCTGAATTTTTGAAAATTGCAAAAGTTTGGATTTTTTCAGCATCTTCCTACAGCTACAACATTAAAGATACAGATTTTTCCTTCAAATAAAATTTCTTGTCCATAATTAGTTCTTTTATTAAGGGTTGTACATAAAAAAAAGTCAGTAATTTTCATGCAATTTTTGTCATTTTAAAAAAATACAAAAATACTATTTTCTCTGAAATGGGTCCAAATGTTTACTTGCTCATATACAGACAGAGAAACATGCGTAGTATAGAAGAAGTTATGTAATGCTGCACAATAAAATGGCAGATTTTTTCTTTTAGTAGGGTTAGTGCAAAATTCAATCTGTAAGATGACATAAACGCTACATTGCTCTATTCTTTTGTTGTTTCAAAATAAAAAAAAATATATAATTTTTTTGTCATGTGTCTCGCACCATTAATATTGACATTAGAGGCAGTTTCTTCACGATATTGAATTTATGAGTACATGTGTTTTAAATGATGTCAGATAAAGGTTCTCAACATTTTTGTGAAAATGGGTACAATATTCCTCAAGTTCAGAAAAACTCAATTGCCATTTTCTTAAAAATGGCTCCAAGTTTTTTCTTCAATAGTGATGATTGCATTGTTTAATGTGAATTAAAGTTCATTTTAGTCTATTCTTTGTTTTTTTTTAATTACCCAAAAATAATTTTTTTGAAATACCTCTCACTGTTAATATACACATTTCTGTCGATTTGTATACATTATTGCATTTGTGAGTGGAAGAATTTCAAATGAAGTTTTTCGAGAACTCAATATATTCCTGTGAAAAAGGGCTTCGAATTTTGCATTTACAGTAACGGTTAAATGCCATTTTCATAAAATAGGCTTATCCATGAAAATTGCGATTTATGACCATGTTTTGCTCTTCTTTAATATTCTTAATGTAATATTTCAGTTGTATTATTAGGAAGCTGGAAAATTGAGAAAATGTCAAAAAAAATGTACTTTAGGTGGCGATAGATGACAACTGGCTAGAGGATTGGCCACACCAAGGAAATTACAAAATTTTACTACATGAAAGTCTGTGCCATTCTGTAGCACTACTAGTTCTTATTTGCTGAAATGCTTATTTTCAATGTTTTAAAGTCTTAAACAGCCGAGCTGCAATAATAGAAAATTAATCCATATGAAAAAATTGTTTTTAGCCCAGTAATTCTTGTTTTCTTTGTAGTGTTTTTGGCCCATTGTTATTCATCATAAAATCAAGTCCCTAACAATAATTTAGGACAGAAAAAAAATATCAAGGAAGGCGGCTCTGGGTTGATTGCTCCATCATTTTGTTTTATACTTTACATCAATTTTATTCAAGTTTTACTTACTTTAACAGTTTGAAAGAATATTCCAGTTTCGTTTAAACACCTAATTTGTTATTGTTCATTATAATAATTAAATACTTTTATTTTTAGTAATTAAACAATACAATGAACCCAAATTTGCGACAGTGTAAACTAATTTGGAAACGATGGCTGTTGAAAACATTACTACATTTGCTGAACGGACAAGCCACTATAAGATGTTAAAAATATAGGAAATTTTCCTATCTCACATTTGTTTTTATGTGTAATTATGAGATTATAAATCTTTCATTTTGATAATCTTATAATTAGAATTACTCGTCTCTTGTTCTCCATCGGTTAATGGTATATTACCCGTTTCCCAGAGTGATAGTGTCATTTAATGTACATAAATTGGTGAATGGAAAGAAATGAATTTCAAATATTGCACATGCATTTGCTGTTCTTTTACATGCTCCCCAGACATTTACCACATATTCTTCGCATTCATATCTTTTGTTTTGTTGTCATTGTAATGTCCAATCCAACAACAAACATTTTTCAAATTTGATACAGGGTCCTGTGAGCAACCAGCTGTAAATTGCTGGTTCTTCTGTTGTTTTCATCTGAAGATGCAAATTGCTTTGTGAATTCTTGAATAAACTGTTTACAAGATGGCTTTGTTCCTGGCACTATTTTAAATATTGTGTGGGCATATACTATTGCCAGGATGAGGATATTGTACAAAACATGCACTAGCCAACATCAATTCGCTGCATTTACTCCAAGTTTTCATTTAATAATTAATATCATAAAGAGCATATTTAATAATTAAAAACATGCAATTATTGTATTGAACTGAATGGCCTGCAATATAAATTTGCTGTATTTATTTATCATTGCTGGCAACATCTAAATGACATCGCAAACTCGGTTCAAATGAGTTTGCCCCCAAGATAATAAGGCTAAGTAGGTGCCGGTCAAAAGTTTACTTCTATGCTGGCTTTGTTCCTGAAAATTAAGCAAATTCATATTTCGATGAAAAAAGTTAAATTCCTGCCATGTATTGTTACAAAGTGTCAATTCACTACACCCTAAATATGATAAACTGATGGAATCAAAGTAAGTATAACATAATTTCTCAAATCATATATTTACAGCCTTAATTTCATACTATGCACATACCCACCAGAATGGACAAAGTTCAAAGTGTGAAAAATATACAGGGTCAGTTCACCTGTTTTTGTCCATAAATGTCAATTTTAAAATTTGAAGATAAATCGAAAGCACATGTTTCAAAATTTTACAAGTGATTAATATACAGAATCATTAAAAATCAAACAATTCCTGCTTCAAAAATTACGGCTCCATCAAGAAAATCTGATAACGTTATGGATGAGCATATTAACCTCTCTCCACCCAAGTGTTAAAACAAAATTATGGAGTAGATCAGTGTATGGTATAATGTTAATATGCCCTAACAATGTCAATTAAATTTGCTACATTTCTGTGGAAAAATAGATTTTACTACTATATTACAATTTTGGTTCTAAGGATGTGGGCATTTATATCGTGCATTACTACATTTTCAACTTTTCCAAGATCTTGTCATTCTAGATCATCAAGGGTAACCAAGATTTTTTTTTATTCAAGAATGAGGTTGAGTAATTTTCTCTTTATTATCTGTAGGATGCCTTATTCAGAGCACTGAATTGACTTGTCATGTCTCTGGGGCACCAAAAAAACGAGAAAGAGAGAAACTGCTACTCGTGGGTAAAGAGGCAGAATTACTTCCCCCAGTTGGTCAATAAATGGTGTAACATCACTTTTAATGGGTTGTTGTTGGTGGTGTGTGTTTTTTGAAAGAGATTAACAATGTTGGGTTTTGAAACATGTTGCATTGTTAAGATTGAACCTTCCTCTCAGTTATAACGAGGATTTTCTTGAAAATATATAGATATGCATCTTTGTTGTTCAAACTTATTAATGATAATGATGTTGAGTGTATTCCCTTGCACAACCATCTCAAAAGCACCAAGTTGATTTCTCGTTATCACCCAGGCCGTAGCAGAGAAGAGAAACTGCCATTGCCAATGATGGCAGGTGTACTATTCTGGTTGACCTCAGCCTGAGTTAGACAAAATGTGAATGTTTTTAGAGTTTTAGTAATGTATAATTTTTGAACTGAAAATTGATTGAGAACTGATCTTTGAACTGAAGAAAGATAGTCTTTTCTTTTTTCAAACTTTTTTATATAAATTACAATGATGTCATGTATATTCTGTAACAGTTTCAATTGCAGAAAGTACTGTCTCAAAAGCACAGACATCAATTGATATTGTCATTCAGATTGTTATAGTGAAAGGCAGAAACTGTACACGAGGGTCAGGTGGCAAGCATGCTATCCTGGTGTCCTGAGTTGAACAAAACTTGAGTTAGTAGGATATTCATAACAGAGATGTGTAACGGTTAATTTTGGAATATTGGAGATGGAAGCAATGCTGTGTTTTTAAGAATGATCTCGATTCATCATAGTAAGCAAAAATTATTGTTTTTTTTTTCAAACTTTTTTGTATGAATTAGAATGGTGCAATTTGCTTTCATATTGTCAGTTGCAGAAATACCTTCTCAAAAGCACCTAATTGACTTCTCGTTGTCACTCAGGCTGCTGCAGAGAAGGAAAATATCTGCCACACTAGGATGAGATGGTGATTTCTCATTATCACCTGGGGCTAAGCAGAGAAGCACTGCCAATGCTGACAGGTGTACTATTATAGTTGACCTCATCCAAGTTGGACAAAATGTAAATGTTTTTAGGGTATTAGTAATAAGAGTAATTTCCTCTTTATTGTCTGTAGGAGTGCCATACTCAACGCACCTAATTCACTTGTCTTGTGTCTTAGAGACATTGCCAAAAAGAAGCGAAACTTATACTCTTGGAGGCAGTAATAACAGATGGAAGGATATCAAGCATTCATATGCGCTGCTCTTTTTTTTTTTTCCTATGAATTCGAATGGTCTCGGTATATTCCCTAGCATGTTTTCAATTGTGGAAGTATCTTCTCAAAACCACCTACTTCGCTTGTCATTGTCTCTCAGGCCATTACAAAGAAGTAGAAGAGCTTTTACCTTAGGGTGAAGTGGCAGATGTACCTGGTGGCCTCAATCTCAGTCTTACATATTGAATTACTTATAATTAAATCTAACTGAATGTTGGGATTTGTGAAACACTTAACTACTGATTTTAACGATATTCAAACTATGAAAAATCTTTAAATTTCACTTATAAGATCCATTTTGCCTAATGCAACTCCAGTATGGTCACCCCACATATCAATCTTGTATCACCAGGCTTGAAACTGTTCAACAAATTTGTCATTTGACATTAAACTAAATTTACACTTTTATGATTTTACAATTTACAATCCTATGATATCTTATGATTATAATGAAGTCTCATCTCTGTTGAATTTAAGCTCATTGAGATCTTACAGAGAATACTTTGACTTGCTATTTATGCATAATCTTATTAATCGCTGCTGATAAATGCTGAAAAATTATACTCGGTAACCAAATGGAATACCCTGCTTGTGAATTGTGAACAAATATGGATGAATTGTTTGATGTTCCATTTGCTCGTACAAATTATTCTTATTATTCTCCAATATTGAGGATTTGTCATTTAGCAAATGGCAACCCAAATATCAACATGTTCTTATCTCTCCATAATTTTAAATGTTTGTTAAAAAGTTTGTTTAATGGTTTTCATTAATTCTATCTGCGATATTGTACATTTATTGATTCCTTTATTTTGTACCTTACATATTATTTGTATCATTGTTTTACATATTGGACTATAGCCTGTTTCTCAAATAAATGAACTAATGGTGCTAAAACAGTACATACTTTCTCACCTGTACTTCCATGCAAAATTTCACGAAAAATTGTACATGACCTTATTTCAAAACCTATCTTTAAGGAACAGATTTCATTAAGGATAAAATCTCTACCTTTAATATTTAAGTTGTAGGAAGATCTCATAGAAATTTTGAACTTTTGCAATTTTCAAAAAATCAAGGTTTTCAACGTACACGAGGATTGCACCATTCTCTTAACTGTCCTTCGCACTAGACAACAACAAAATTTAATCAAAAATGATGAAGCCATTGTTTGAAAATTTGGAAGATGAACCAGGGGCTCCATGTAAAATACCCCCAAAACTGAAATATGTTTCAAATTCAAGGAGCCGGACATCAGCCAGATCAAATGGGGATTATCAATTTTGGAGAAAATCGGCTGAAGGGTTTAGCTGTGCTAACGTTGTTCACAGACGGACGGACAGATGCAATTGTAAACATTTTTTTCTCAAAATACACTACAAAATTTTTTCTTTAAATTTTCTTGTTATAAGTATCAGGGAATGGTAGTGCTAGTCCCAATTTTGGGAAACACTGTATTTTAAAAAATTGTGAAAAGGTAACATTTCAAAACTACATAATTGAAGCTAGAGATTTTTGCGTTCAACAAAGTCTGTTTATAAAAGGTTGTGTACAATTTTTTGAAGAAGCAAGTTGTTTTTTGTGTAATTTGTGCTTGAGATTTAAGCAATTTATAAAAAAAATTCTTAAAAACCACTCTAAATGTTTTCTTCAATTTTTTTCCAGGATAGAAGGGATGCGTAAAAGAATGGCCTTGGTGTCATTCTCATTGAACTATGAATTTTCGAAAATTGTAAATTTGGAAATATTGTGAGAAAGTTTGTGTTGTAGCTATGCTAGTTTAGAAGAAAATCATGCAAATTTGCATTTTCAATTGTGGAAGAACCTTCCCAAAAACACCTTAACTTGTCATTGTCAGTCATCTATTGCAGGAGAGAGAATCTGCTGCTTGAGGCTGAGGTGTCAGATTTCCTAATCTGGTGGAAATTCTTGTACAATTATTATTATTATTATTATTATTATTATTATTATTATTATTATTATTATTATTATTATTATTATTCCTTGACAAGAGTGGGGATCCAATGGCCCTTCCCCGAGATTCAGAACTGCTCTGACCACCTCATTCTAGGTCTCCCTACATCTCTGTAGCCCTTAGGTTTATATGACAGAGCTAACTTTGGTAGTCTATTTGGCTCCATCCTGTTTACATGCTGGAACAGCGTTTGTCCGTCCGTCCGTCCGGCTATGAACACTGCCTGAACGCCTTAGCCACGCGCACGATCTTTTCCAAATTGAAGAAACCCCCTGTCCATCTGACTCTAGCTGAAGCTTTGACATTTTGAAAAACATTCTTAAATATTTAAGGATATTTTATATGAATCCCCCCGGACATTTTCAAAATTTTCTCAAAAAGGGGTCCAAATTTTTTTCTTTAAGTTTCTAGAAAGAATAGAGTAAAATATACTTACAAAGTTGGCATAGGTCCGATTTTCATGGTTAACTCCGAATTTTCGAAAATTGCAAAAGTTTTCATTTTGTTCGGCGCCTTCCTACTAGTATAAAATGAAGGCACATATTTTTCCTTCAAATGAAATTTGTTGCCCATAAATAGAGGTATGTATTGAAACATGCCCGACGTTGACTGGTGCCAATTAGAAACAATTACTACTGACAAATGTAATTTGGGCGCCAGGATAAGGTTACACTTGAAACCCAATGATTCCCATGTAATTTAAATATCTCTCCTTACAAAATTATGTTGGGCTAGCTCAGTTAATTGGAGTTCGAAGTTCATAATTGTTGCTACTTACTCTGCAACCAATTATTCAATCTGCCATCCTACGGAGTGCGAGGAATCGAAAATCTTATTAAAATGTGGATTGCACGAACAACTATAGCTTCTAAAATTATTAAACTTTTATTATAATGATAATAAAAAATGAATCATTCTTTGGTCATGACCAGTATTCTCTGTATTACAACAATTATAAACCTTGTTATTCACTCGTGGGTCTTCGCGCGCTCTCTTCTTCGTTCGATGGCGCCCCGTAGAACCTCCGTCGACGCAGCAGAATCTTGCTTCTGGATAAAGTTCTCAACTAATGTCCGTGATCTGGTTCAAAATTCTCCCGGCGATACTATTATAATCCGTGACTTCCCTCACTTGCGTCTCGGGTGGACGTCTAGACACGAATTTTACTTCCTACAAGAACGCTCTATCCTAATATAAAAACGATAGTTAATTTAAACAACAGTCAATTACAGTCTTTCCACGATCTAGTAAAATATATCACGAGCCGACCCGCTCATCACCGCATTGCTCTAGCGAAACAATGTTCTAACAATTCGGAAGCATCCGAACCTTATATATTTTTCTTTTGTCTCCCAAAACAATGCTTATTCCGCCTGCTCTGTTATTTCAACCTAACGAAAATGATCCTTAACGTCGGTTGTTTATTTGTCACATAGCGACCCCTCGCGATCGACTATTGACGTCCCCATACGCTATGTCATATAAAATGACATTTCCATAATCAAAATGATTCGTCATTTTGGTATATCGCAGTATGTATACATAAGTGTATACGCGAATGGAAACGTTTCTTAGAAAAAACTAAGCGTTTTCAGACTCACAACGCGGTTTTAGAAACTCAAAATCTTTGGAAACTGCCATTTTTTCTTTCCTTAAAGATGTTGTTTCATCAATGGACCAAAATGAAGAACCCATTGGGATATTTTTAGATCTTTCGAAAGCTTTTGACGTTATTAACCATAACATCTTGCTCTCAAAATTACCTTCTTATGGAATTCGCGGTATTGTCCTAGATTGGATAACCTTGTACCTTAAACATCGATCTCAAAGAGTAGAAATACCGTACTGGCAAGAAAGGACATTATTTACTTATCTTTCCAATTCTTTGCCAATTGAACATGGGGTCCCACAAGGTTCGATCTTAGGTCCTATCCTCTTTCTGTTGTACGTAAACGATATGCTCTCATCTATTAAAAATGGAAGAACAGTTCTGTTTGCCGATAACACGAATGTTCTTTGCAAAAAAGAAACAATAAATAGTACAGTTTCAGAAGTTTCAAATTAGTTTGTAATAACAAATTAATAGTTAACGAAGGGAAAACTGTCTCAATGCAATTTTGCGTTTCAAATCGGCAATCGTATGCTCCAATGAAAATTAACAATATGCAAATAGCTGATGTTAAGGTAACAAAATTTCAAGGCCTGTCAATTCAGTCAAACCTCAAATGGAATGTACATATAACAGAATTAAACACTAAATTAAGCTCATTATGTTACGCATTCATAATTCTGTCAAATTCTGTTAGCCTTCATGCAGCTCGTTGCGTGTATTTTGCAAATGTACATTCCCGCCTGAGATATGGCATAATTTTTTGGGGAATCCTTTAGTGCCTGCACATTTAGATAGCAAAAGAAAATTATCCGAATAATGAAAAAATGCCATCCACGTGATCCGTGCAAGCCTCTTTTCATTGAGCTTGGAATCTTACCATTGCCTTGCCTATTTATTTACGAATATGTAGTATTTGTAAAAACTGACTTATTTAACCGTGGGCACATATTTTCATGCAAAACTTATATTTATAGTTACAACACTTGACGTAGAAATCATGTTCATCAAGTGTCAGTATCAACAGCTCACTACAAGAAATCCTTATACAATACATGTAGTTTACAACGCATTGCCAGATGAAATTAAACAATTAAAATTGGTACAAATATTTAAGTTAAAAGTAAAACCTTTTCTGCTGCAAAACTGTTTCTGTATAATTAGAGACTGTACTGATCGTCAAAAAGAAAAATACGTTTACTTTAACAAAACCAAGATGTAGTATAATGAATTTGTTTACATTTGCATTGTATAATTTAAAACAAAGACTTAATATGACTGTAACAAGTAATGTACTTCAGCTTCCGGGTCAATGACCCCTATCTCGATCGGGTTTTTGTCCAGTTTCCCTGATCCATTGAGCAAATGCTGAGATAGCCTCTTGATTTGCTTCTGGACGTAAATGTAGCTTTACTATGCGCAAGTTTTGTTGAGCTTTCTTTTTGCTTGTACTGGTAGTAGACCTTAGGGTGAGTTTCTATTTTGTTAGCAATATAGAAAAATCAAAACCGTTCGTTTACCGTTACAAATAAGTTTTCTATAATTCGGGAACAAAAATATCTAGTTTTTGAAAAGTTAATCTCTCGCTTTTTTAAATTTATTATTATTATTATTATTATTATTATTATTATTATTATTTACTATTATTTTTTCATCTTTCAACTATTATTAGTTAAACAGTGGGGAAAGGATTCTGAAACTCAAGAAAGCGTGCGCAGATGATTTTCTCCCCCATACATCACATACGGTTTTTGGTACATTAAATAAATAAATAAAAGGTTTATTATGGTTTATTTCATTAAGGTAATGTAGAAGTTTTTGAAAATTTTAGTACTTTTTGTGCAAAAGCGTGAAATATTTGCAATTTTAAAAATTTTTCTCAAAAACGGTTCCAAAGTTTTTCTTTAAATTTTCGGGAGATTTAGTACCAAGTGCATCCTATCCGACGACATAAACGGCACATTGCTATATTCTTTTGTTTGTTCAAAAATTACAAAAATTTAATTTATTTGACTTGTCTGTCACGTCGGTAATATTTTCATTAGAGGCGATTTCTTTACATTATTAAATTAATGAGAACATGTGCTTTAAATAATGTCAAAATAACGTTTCTCGAAAACTAAACAGTTTTCTGTAAAAATTAGCTCAAAATTTCGCATTTTCAGGAACGCACAAACTCCATTTTCTCAAAAATGGCTCCAAATTTTTCTCATGAATAGTGCTCATTGCACTGTTTAATATGACGTAAAGTTCATTTTGGTGTATTCTTTTGTTGTTGTTTTTTTTTAATTCACAAATCTATTTTTTGAAATGTCTCTCACGCCGTTAATATGTACATTTCCATGTATTTGTATACAGTATTATATTTGTGAGTGGAAGTGCTTCAAATGACTTCCAATGAAGTTTTTCGGAAACTCAATATATTTCTGTGAAAAAGATCTTCAAATTTCGCACTTACAGTAATTATAGTAATTACACTTACATGCAGTAAATAATTGTAGTAATTACATTTGCAGTAATTACAGTAATGCTGAATCGTTTTCTTAAAAACGGCTCTAATTTTTTAAATGAAGCAAACAAAATCTGCAAATCTGAAGAAAAAAATGGACTTAAGGCGACGCGAGATGGCAGCTAGCAAGAGGATGGCGTAAAGCCAATCTACACCAAGGAAATTAGAAAACTTTGCTACGAGAAAGTCTGTGTTCACTCTTTAGCACCTCTAGTTACTTTCTCGAATACGTATGTATATTCGAAGTAATATACGTTGGTTGGTTAGTGATACCGGGCGCGTCAACAGCCTAGGTCATTAGTCCCGTAGTGTAATGCATGTTTTTTCCCCTGAGATGGCCCGCTGGATGGCGAGATCCGGCGCCGGCCTACCGCCGGCTAGCGGGTTTCCCCCTAACCAGGACTCTCCCACCAGCCAGGACAACCTCTAAGCTCCCGACCGGTGTCTCGGAATTTGTGGTTGTGTAGTGATTGTTAGTGTAGGTGTGTGTGAGGGGAGAGGATGGGACAGAACGCGGTCCGTTTGTTGGGGTACTGCTCCGGCATTCACCTGGTGGTGATCGGAGAAACCCCAGAAAACTACCGATCAGAGGAGCCGGCCACTAGAATTCTCCTCCAGACAGCGACTGAATTCGACATAGCTGAAAAGCTAGTGTCGAAAATCCTGCCGCCGTCAGGACTCGAAGCTCGAACCTAGGACCTCCCGGCCAGAGGCGCTGCAGTGACATCAGTTGATGCACTGAGCTACCGCTCCCGGCAGTAATATGCATAGCATAGAGAAAGTTAAGTAATGCTGCGCGAAAAAAACGGTGGATTTTCGGTACAAAAAAATTAATTGCCGGACCCTCGCAACGAAAAAGTGGAGAAATCCAGTTGCTAAATAAAGAAAAAAAAAGCTCTAGCCCGTGGTGTAGCCAGAATCCATGTTTTGTTAGGCCTTGGTGCCTAAAAACCAATTAAAAGCAAAACGTCCGTCCGTCCGTTTGTCTGTCTGTCTGTCTGCCTGTCTATCCGTCCGTCTATGAACACTACTAGCGCCAAAACCGTGCGTAGGATTTTCTCCAAATTGAAGAAACACCTGTCCATCTGGTTGTAGTTGAAGTTTTGAGATTTTTGAAAAACATTCTTTAAAATTTTGGGGGTACTTACATGAAGCCCCCCGGACATTTTCAATGTTTCTCAAAAACGGCTCCAAATTTGTCTTTAAATTTCTTGTAACAACAGAGTAAAATACACTTATAAAGATGGATCAGTCCAATTTTCACAGTTAGCTCTGAATTTTCGAAATTTTTAAAAGTTTGAATTATTTACGGCGTTTTCCTGCAACTACAGAAATAAAGATAGAGATTTTTCCTTCAAATGAAATTTGTTACTCATTATCAATTCTTTTAATAAGGTCATGTAATTTTTTTGAAATTTTTAATATTTTCGGCAATAGGGCGTGCAATACTTGCAATTAAAAAAAACATAAACAAGATTTTCTCAAAAACGGCTCCAAATATTTTTCTTTACAATTTTGGTATAGATAGTGCTAAATGCACTATATCAGATGACATAAACACCATAGTGCTCTATTCTTTTGTTTTTTCACAAATTACAAAAATGTATTTTTTTACTTGTCTCTCACGTCGATAATATTTACATTAGAGATGATTTCTTTATATTATTAAATTACATGTACATGTGCTTTAAATAATGTTAACGAAATAAAGTTTCTCGAATTTTCAACAATTTTCTGTTAAAATGAGTTCAAATATTCGTATTTTCAGAAACCCTCAAACGCCATTTTCTCAAAAATTGCTTCAAATTTTTCTTCAAACTTTTCCAACGGATAGTGGTAATAGCACTGTTGAATATAATGTAAAGTTCATTTTGGTGTATTCTTTTGTTTTTAAAAATTACACAATTGTAATTTTTTCGAAACATCTCTCACGCATTTGTATACATTACTGCATTTGTGAGTGGAAGTTCTTCAAATGTCTTTAAATAAAGTATTTCAAATTCAGTAGATTCCTGCGAAAAAGAGCTTCAAATATCGCATTTACCGTAATGCTTAATCGGGCCATTTTCTTAAAAACAGCTTCAAATTTACCAGTGAAAAATTCTATTTAGGACGAGGTTTTAATTACTCTTCTTTAATATTATTGAAGTAATATTTCGGTTCTACTATTAAGAAAACGAAAAATTGAAAAAATAACAACAAAAAAATATACTTTGGGCAACGATAGATGGCAGCTGGCCAGTGAATGGAGCAAGACCTTAAAGCCAGTTCACACTAAGGAAATCAGAAAAAATGTTACGAGAAAGTCATTACGTGCCATTCTGTAGCGCCTCTAGTTTTACATTGGACGCGTTCATGTTTCGTTTTTTAACACTTTACTTTCTCTTTTAAATGTTTTAGTTTGGCACTGTGTCAGTGCAAATTGTTCTTAAAATAAATTGACACTAGCGTACCCGAGAACTCTAGCATGTTCCCAACCTTTTCGCTATTTTCCCATTCCCATATTAAGCTTGTTAAACGTCTTTTTCTTCAAGGCTCTTATCCCCCGTCACTTATTCTATGTCTTCTTATAATTGATAACAATTCAATACATTCTTGTCAATACACACTATTCTTATTTAACTTTTTTTACCAAGCAGAGAGGTAAACCCGTGTTATTCAATCTCGTATTATATCAAATAATTAGTTTAATTTCACATTCAGTTGCAGAATCTGTACGTCTCTGAGCAGGTGGGGTAATATTGAGAAACGTCGAACCAGCAAATACGTAAGAGAATGTTGAAAAAGTCCTGTAGATTGCGGTGTGAGGAATGTTTTTTGAGGCCCTTGGCCTCATAGTTTTAGTTTTAAGGCCCTAAAACGCTTCGTTTAGGAGTTATTTAATGATGTAGATTCAAAAACTGCTACCGAGTGTTGCGGATTGCATTTGACATGAATATTATATGCATTTTATTAAACAAATCCTTCATATACTGCAATTCATCACGTCTCCTTGAACTTCTCTTTCTTTAGAGACCTCATTTATAAAGAATGGTTGCGTATGAGAGCCGGGAAAGGTATGCATACTACTGAAATAATTATAGGAGATGGGGTACCCTAACTAACGAGCCACGGACCGTGCGCGATCTTTTCTTCCTCTTCTTTGTCCTATCCTCATCCTGTACACACACTTACACTAACATGCTCTACACTACCACACATGTCGGGAGACCGGTCAGGAGCATAGAGCTTGTCCCGGCTGGGGCGGTGCCCCGCTGGAGGGAGATACTACCTGGTAGGGGAAAACCCCTCTAGCCGATGGTAGGTCGGCGCCGGATCCCGCCATCCAGCGGGGGAAAGGCCATCGCCAACTCCCGAGCAAAAACATAAACTATACTTACGGGACTAATCACCCTTGTAGTTGACGCGCCCGAAATCACTAATCAATCAATCATTGAACGGTATGCGGCCGTATGAGACCTCGGGAGACCGTAGGGACCCGTACGAGTACGGACGCAAGCACACACAAACTTCATTTGGCTACGATGCTTTCAAGAAACGCACCCTCTCCAGGGCTCTAACGGATTTCAAGTATAGATTTCTCGTGTGAAAGCGGTGTCGATGGATTCCGTAAATCTTGTCGCCAGTCTTCGGCATATCCCAATATTGAAGTATTAATGAAGATTTTTTTATCTCGCGAGATTCCCGTACAAACAAAAATTAAGTTTTTATGTAATGTGAATAACCATACGATTTTATTAAAAATATTTTGGAAGTACCTATTGATACTTCATTTTGATTATTTTATAGATACAAACAGCACCGGATTTTGGTACTGTAGAGTTGCTAAGCTAAGCAAAATGGTATTGGGACCCCCCTCCGGGAAAAATTCGTCCAGATTTACTAAACTACTAACTACCACAAAAAGATTTATTAACTATTGCTTGCTGCGTTTCAGCTCAGTATACTATTTCATCAACAATTATTTTACAGATACAGACATTTTATGAGATTTTTTTATGACCCCCCTCCCCTTTCATAAATAGTGGCTCCTAGGCAATTGCTTATTTAGCTGGAAGGTAAATCCTGATTTGGATAAACCCTGGACTGCGTTAAATGGAAAAGAAATATAATTTATTTGCTCAAAAATTGTTCTGTAGATCGTATGAGATACTACTTCTGTTGTAGAGAAATGAGTATGAGTGAACAGAATTTTAATGTCAAGCCGATACAACTGTTTCGGATACGACCAGAAATTTGTGTTATAACGCTCGCTAATTTGAAAGCGAAATTCCTTCGCCAAAACTCATTCTAAAAGTGTTCTCACAACTAGATGTCATTTACAATTATATTCCATTCGGTTTCTGCTTTAAGAAAAAAAGTTGCTTAAAATCGTCTTGCATGGGGGCAAGCTCTCAAGTGGCGAAACGTCCCTCCACTCCACAAAACGTCCCTCCTTCATACAAATTGCAGGTAAGATGACGCAGCAAACTCGCCGCTCGATCACAGAACGATTCAATTATCTTTCAAAACAAACTAATAACTGCAACTATTTGTAAGTCAAAATTGGATTCTAATCATTCTTTTTTAATCATTTATTACATGTTCAATTACTTATAACTTTTCACGGTTTGAAAAAATTAAAATTTAATATTATGGGAAGATGCCAGAGCTTTCATATCTGAAAATCCATTTGGTCGGAAATCCATTTGGTTGTAAATATCAACAAATCTACCGAATATAGTAGTTGTGTCCGTGATAACCATGATGTTATTACTGTTAATTAATCTAAGAGTTATTAGTATGGTTGTTTACATGGTGGTGATTACCACGCATTTTCTGCAAATTGGGAACTACTTCAAATTCTCTAAATAAAATAATTTTGTGGTACTAAAATGAATTAGGGAACAAACGTGTGTGTTGACTATTAAAGTCGCATCAACTGCATCATCGTGGTGGTTTAATAGACACAGTATCTTTATCAATTCAACAAATTCGTTTCACATTTGTACTGCTTGATTAATGTATTTTGATATCTGCGTTTTTAAAGTAAATTTCAGAAGCAAGAAGGAAAACAACAACAACAAACAAACAAAACAAAACAAAACAAAACAAAAAAACACACAAAAAAACAAACAAACAAATAAAACAAACAAACAAAAAAACCACGTAGTTCATCATGAAGAATGTTCACACCGAGTGAATTGCAATTTCCATTTTTTTGTTCGACTCGTATTGTTTTTATGTACTACTGAATTAATTGTTTATTTTGATTACAATAAATACTTTGTTTTTTGGTCTAGTATTCATTGAAAGAGTCTTTCTAAAAATGTGTATTAAAAATAAAGGAGTCTTTAAAAAATGTGTTTTATTTAACTTATCGTGAAGTAAGTTCACTGTTTGACTTTCAAAAAACTTGACATATTTTTGACGGAGGCGGTTCCCTCGAACCGCTGAATACAACTCGAAATTGCTCGATATCAATGAGTATACATTTTCTGTTTGAACGAAATGCTTTATTTTTACCCAACCGCGTGGTCCTTGCACCTTCTGTAACTGTGTTTCGAGTGTGGAGCAGGTGAGAGGTGGAGGGGTTTGGTGGGGTTCGTTTTCCGCGCTATTTCCATGTGCGTACCTTCGCGAACTTTCGTGATAAGTGAATTTCCCGAAGGTGATGGAAACGTGCAGCGTGGAATTTGACGCAAGAGAGGTGAAAGAAGATTGATTGGATGTTGCAGTTTTCCTTATCTGACTTGTCGCTGTGGCTCTGACGAAGAAAAGTAAAAATGCTTACTCTCACGTTAAGTATTGGATTCAGTCACATCGTTTCGCAAGACACTCCTGAAAGAATTAATAAATAATTTTGTAATGTAATTAAATCAATTGTTTACTAACCTCAATGGATGCCACTATTTCGGTAAATAAACATTGTTACTCTAATCGCATAGGTTTGTCACTGAGGCAAATATTTATTTGGAAGTGTCAACTTTTAATTACTCTGGTAAACTGTAGATATTGAATGGAAGTTTGGTCTCGTGAATTTATTAAAAGTGATTGATGAATTTCCATCTATGTACAGGCTAGTGTGTGGTGCACGTTGGCAAAATTCCTGCAGAGAAGTCCAGGTGATATGTTTTGCTGGGGGAACACCGTGAATGGAGAGTTGGGGTTGGGGGGTATTGAAGAGGAGAGTATTTTGTCACCTCGAGAGCTCAGTTTTGCAAAATCAACAAGTGTGCTTCAAGGTAAGATAACAACATAATTGTCAAACTTCATTTTAATTTTATTTCCTCCTTTGTCTGTTGTTTTATAATTACAAAAAAATTCAACATTGAAAAAACCTTTTTGTGTATTTTTTCCTCTCCTGGCAATCCACTTGATTATGTGTGAAATATATTTTTAATATGATTTTTATGGTTAGTTCAATTGGTTTTTGGTTGTGCCAGTTTTGGCATGTAACATTTCTAGTGTTGTGTCATTCTTAAATATTGTTTTATTGCTTACCCTTGGAATTTTTGGTTTTTTTTTGTTGTGAAAGATTTTAAAAAACCTGGTAAAAAATTTAATTCAAATGTTTGGTTATTAAATAATCTATATGATTGTATATTTAATTATGTGGTATTCTGGGGGTTTTAGACAAAAACATTTTTCATGTTTCACATAATTGAAGACCTTAAATAGGCAAACCTGCTTTGTGTTTTGATTGTCGAAACATTCAAGTTACAGAATTTTTAAAAATTAACGTCATGTGTTTTTTGAAGAAAAATTAAGAAAATAGTAAAGTACAATTATGTTCTGGTTATTGTAATCAATGTTACTCTTAGGCTGTACTAGAAGATTTGCTTGGTTTCATTATTTAATGAAAACAGAGCTTGAGGACGTACACAAATTTTTTAGATTAATAAAATTGTTGTTATTCTGGGTTGGTTAACAAATAGTGAGCACACAATGTCAAATTCAAAGCATAGCTTACAATCCATCCAATTCTTTTGATGAAGAATGAATTGAAACATTGTTGATAAATAGGGGGAACTCAACATCAAACAAAATAAAACAAAACAAAACCATAGAAAGAAAGAAAGAAAACAATCTTGTACTTGCTTTGTCAATTGTCGTTAATGAATAGGTAAATAGGCTTTTTTCTGGAGTCTGCTCTTTTTATCAACAGAAAAGTTGTGCTGAAGGTAGCGCTTCTATGTTCTAAGAGTGATAAAAAAAAGCATCTCAGGATAAATGAAGCGGCTTAAAATTTCATCAAATCTTTGGAAAATGATGCCAATGAAGGGATCCATGCTTTTGCAGCTTAGCTACATCAGACACTCCCTACCATTCCATTGACCACTGGTGTCCACTTTTATAAATAAAAACTGGGGTATGAGTTTGACCTTATATCAGCAATTAATAGTTGTACACAAGACTTTTAAGTTTTTCATATGGTTCAAATGTTATCTATATTTCAATATCATTCTATTTTTCAAATATCAGAATATTATTACTCAAATATTTTTGTAATAAAGGTGTCCAGAAATTTAAACAACTTAATTTATAATTTGTATTGGATGGATGGAAGAGTTCTTGCATCAGTTTTTACCATTTTTCCTGAAGGAGAATATTAATAAAAAAAATGTTGAATTCAATTCGTATTTTCTATTTAAAACTTCTGTGAACTTGGTAGCTAGCAGATTTAAAGGAATGAGAATTGTTCAGTCAGAGACTCCAACTGAATGGCATGGACTTGTAGAAAAATTGGTGTAATGCACATTGCAGCTCAATTTAATATTACGCTACCGCACTATTCTCTCATAGAGGATATTGCAAGGCTCTGCATCTGTTTGATGTTTATTGCAAATTGTTATTGTTTTCTTAGATTAATTTACTTATCTTGAGTAAACGTGTCTTACATCTAGAACAAACGTATCAAATGTTCAATTGCTCGATACTTATTTCTCACTCTCAACTGACATCGGTCATTACTGCTGCCAGTTGTAGCCCACGCAGGATACAGCCTTTGTTTCTGCAGTGAGACTGAGGGGGCATGAGGTCATCAGCAATGTCCCCATTCCAGGTCCTCTACCTTCACCTCAGGGTACACTTCTTCAATTATGACCTTTGGCTGACAATATTTTTTCCAAGCTGTCTGGCATTGGAATTTGTGGCACTGAGGTGATATATTCCTTTCCAGCAGGGAATTAATTTAATGAACATTGCATTTCCTAGGTTCTCTACAGCCGAGGTTTGGGTTCACTATAACCGAATCTTCTTATTTGTAATGAAGTGAAATGGGACCAGTAACTTAAGTTCACTATAACCGAGGGTTCACTATATCTGTGTTCACTGTAACCAGAATCGACTGTATAAATTAATTTAATTTTTTCACCCATTACAAGGATCATTTAAGAAGTCTGGAAATGTACACGAAATTGGAGGCATGGTCCTTAATTTATATTATTGTGTGAAGATTAAGTATTGCAGAGGTTAAACAGAAATTTTCAACACTAATTTGTGGTACTAATTGACAGTCCTTTGAGTTGTTCAACTAATTAGGATAGGGTTATGAAGAAAAATTAATTTCATGAAATGAAGTATTGTTATTTGAAGGGTTGAACCGCTGTGCATGTCAAGTTGAGTGGTTTGTGGTGACTCAGTCTTGTCCTTGAATACTATTGACTTATGAATGAGAGTTTGACTTGCAGCCTCCATTGATGAAGCTTGCTTCAGCTGATAGTTCCAGTGACAGATAGAATTCAGTGAAAAGATTCATTACATAATCTGACGACACTGACTATCACAATACATAAGATATCAATTTTCGCAGCTTTTCAACAGAGTACGCGGTATTCTGCACAGAAAAGAACTGATGAAAACAGGGTGTGCTTGCTAGGTACCATAATTGCTGATAATAGGTCAGAAATGCGTATGAAATAATATATCTATTCTATGTTATACTTAATCACAATCGATGGAATGTTTTAGTGTTGATTTATGACTGGAGGTGAAAATTGAATTTATCACTGTATCTCTGTGTTGAAAAAAGATGAAAACGGGTGATTGTGTATTGAGGAAGCCAATTACAGTTTTTGGAAAGTTATGGACACTGTTTTAAGGGCTTTTCAAGAAATAACCATGGGACAGATTCCTTTGAAAAGGATAATTCCATAACAGAAGCCTACTGTGCCTCATTGATGTGTTACTTAAAAGAAATGAAAATGGCCTAGACTTGCTTCACCAAAAACCCTGGGCGATTGCAATCTCAACTATTGCCAATTGCATGGCCAAATGGCTGAGAACTGGGCACTGAGTTAATTCCACTACTTTTTTCTATGGACTTAATGATTATATATTATAATATTTTCAGTTCCCAAGTTGAAAATTTGGCTCAATGGAAAAAATCAAATATATGGACATTGTTACAGTCTTGAATGACTGTTCAATGTAACAATGTTTCTTTTCAGACCATACAAAAATGTTGGTAACTCACTACCATGTGGTGTAATTTATCTTTTCTTTTCGACATAACAATAATAATATTGGAATTCAATGTGCAAAACTTGACCCCTTATTAACATTTTCTAAAAGATTTGTTTATTTGTAATTTATTGTACATGCAGTAGTACAAATTAGGCCTGAATATTTTTAATGAAATGTTCTTTGGTTTTTTAATTCCATTTTAAATTTGAATTGCCTCAAGGGTAAGTGATAGTAAGCCTGCTATTCTGGCAAAGCCTCTCAGCATTCAGGTAGACCAAGGTAACTTGAGACTATAAAGGTTAGAACTTACACATTATAGGTTTTTACTAGGATATATCATTTTAACTTCAATTATTTGCAGTTACAAAAGTTGTTCTGTATCGAATAAGAGAACCTAAAAATTGATATGATAGATAAATGCTCATGATCTCATTGTGTTGTGAAAAAAGGCCAATTTTCTCTACATCGTATTTTGTTACAAAATTGTTTTTTCAATATTTTTACAGAGATGATAGATGCCCTTTCAGCCTATGTCATTGTTGGTGCATCATGTGGGGCAAATCATTCATTGGCTGTTAATGAGTGGGGACAGTTGTTTAGCTGGGGTTCTGATTCTCATGGACAACTTGGTAAGCGTTTAATAAATTCAACTTCAGTTATTACTGTTGTATTGTTTTAAAAAATTGTTTTGTTGTAATACTGTTGTAATTTTTAATTCTTTCTATTTTGTTGAGACTTTTTTATTAATTGAGAATTTATTAAGACATTTTAGTTTTTCAGATTTCTTCTCTTATTAGTTTGTATTTAGTTTTAGCAAAGCAATGGTAAGAATTCAATTCTCAGAACACCACCACTTGATTTCAAACTGTGGTGTTTCCTCTCATTATATTTTAAAGATGACCTCAACACAAAATACATTGGATTTTAAAGTAAATGTCTTCAGACCTTGTCCTATTGCCTAAGTGAAATTGCTGGAGTGATGAAATAGTGAAGCACCAGAGTTGTGATCAGTGATGAGCAGGGCTCAAATTTTTATTACCTAAAATTTCTTTGAAAATTACCTATATAATGACTTAAAAATAGAGGAAAATGATCTGTAAAATGACTTAATGGGACAATGTAAAATGGGATCTGTAAAATGAATAATGGGACAATGACCTAATTTTTTTTTAAGTTCTCAAACATTTGTATGAAAATGTTGCCTTATTTAATGGATTTTACAATTTTAAATAAAAGTTATTTATATAAAATTATATTTCATATAAAGTATTTTAGAAGGAAACTTAATCCTTAGCTCCGATCTTCCAACCATCAGTTTTGAAAAGTTGAGGAAGTTACTGAAGATTCTGTGTAATTTTGAGAGGTTGAAAAACTGAGTCCACTGCAGTAGCGAATTTCATCAAGAACTGATAAAAACTTTGTTTTCATGTGTTGTTATAAGTTAATGAAACGTCTAACAAACAACATGAAAAGGATACAAAATACATAAAAATGACACAAAGGTAAAAAAAAGTCCTAAAATTTGAAAAATGGCAATAAATGACTAAAAAGACCCAATAATTACACATTTCTATCACTTATACATCATGGTAAACATTCATTTACAAGACAGCTTTGTCTAGAATGCACTAATGAAAAGAGGATGTCGTCACAATCCGAGCCCTGGTGATGAGCGTGTTCCATGTCGCATTGCCCGACTAACTTGCACTTGTATACAGTATACCAATCTTCTTTGTGTTTGGCATTTGAGAGTTATATATATTGACACTTCCAGAGATAATCAGTAGCAGCTGCTTCCCAAACTTCCTTATCAACTTGGAAGGAACAAATGAAGGGAATAGGATGAAATTTTCATTGCTGTGAAGTGCTGAAACATGCACAATGAGCATGTGGCAAGGGTAGAGGAGTGTGTCAGTACACTCCTGAAGCAGACTTGTTGAGCACAAAGATGATTGGTATGCAGTGTAGTTTCTACTCTTTCTTCTATGGTTCTTTATTTTTGATTTATTAGGTATGAGTCAAGAAATGGATGTTCAGCCAAAACCGAAAATAGTGAAGGGTTTAGCCACATGTCATGTAATACAGATTACATGTGGCCTAAATCACTGTTTGGCATTGACTAACAGTAAGTAAAAATAGATATTTTTTTTCTTTCTGAAGTGTTTTCCCAAAAGAATATTCATGAATGCTGCTACAGGTAATAGTGGTATAAATAAAAATAAAATTGCCCAAGTTCATGATTACATGCGAGTTGGAAATGCATGCACCTAAAAAGAGAAACAGTTCAAATGGCAAAAGACACCATGAATGGATAGGTAGCATGACTGACCACTGTGACAAAAATCTTCATTATGAAGAAACATAAGTGCAAATTGCAGTCAGCCAAAGTTGAGAGATAGTTACTAACATTTCCTTGCACTTTCTCAGAAGGTACCTCAGTTGGTTCAACCTTCCCTACTTGGTTGTTACAAAAACCGCTATATTTGCACCTTAATATATTTTCGCACAAATATCTTGTAGTGACTCAGTGACTAATCATGGAATGTTGTCAAAATATACTCTAAAATCCATGTGTAGTGTTCATATTTACCCTCTTTTGTCATCATGTCCTACATTTATTCCTGAATTAGAGATGAAGGGCATCCGTTTTGTGGAATCTTGTATGTTTTCAGAGGGAAAGCTCATACCTAGCCATCAGAGATTTTCCTTTGTTGTGCAGGATGGCATGTAGAGGCCGCAGGATGTACACCAGGGCTTTTCTACTTTCATATAACACGGTGGAGGCCATTATAGTGGCGTGCTTTTCTGTAGCACCACATTACGTGAACTAAAATATGAACTGCAGCCTATGACATTTTAAACATGCATGGCTGCTGCGTGGGTTTGTGGGACACAAGCAGGCACGAATGTTACAAAAGATAGCACTGAAGTTTGCACTTTCTTCATGGGTTTCTTATATGCATATATTATGAATAACTGAATGTTTAGAATACTCTTTTTGTATTTCTCTCAAGTTTGCAAGTGTTGCAAGTTTGTACGGAAGTTGGCAAGACTAACCTGTAGCTGTACCTGACGACACTAGCGCCTCCTATTGTAGCACTCTCGAGCTTTGTCCCTGATTTCGATGGAGAGTTCAAAAGCCATGGTGGTTCTTGCTGACACAGAGCTCCTTGTTGGAATGCCTTGCCCTCATTGGAATTATACTATGCCCAACCTAGGCTCTGTGTTAAAGGATTAAGACTGAGATGCAGTAGCTAAACAAACCAAAAATGAAGCCTTTTAAAGTATTTAGTGTAAATACTCCGTTGAAGTAAAGTTTATTTTCTCGTAATAGAGAAAGTTGGCTTATTGAGTCAGATTCCTAACAAAAGGGCAACACTAATTTTCTGACTAAACTGCCCATTGAAAATGAAAAGCTTTCATTATATTTTTATTTGTTAATGGAAAATGGTTCTTGTTGATTTATCTTGTGATCTGTGGAGTTTCATTTATAGAAGAGCTCAACAAAATACTACTCGCATACAACTTATGTAGCACAAGAAGGATTTTCACCAAAATTTATATTCCGTGATTGATCTTGGTAATGCTGAGCCCCTTGATTTTCAAATGCATATTTTGATTTGGGTGTGAAGTTACTTTACATAGCGCTTCAATGACATTTTCAAAATTTTCTGTAAAATGTCTCCAAATCTTTTTCCTCAGATAGAGTAAAGTTTACTTTTAAAAATAACATAGGTTTAATTTTCATTGAACTCTGAATTTTCAAACAATGCAAATGTTCAAACTTATTTTGGAGTCCTTCTACAAAACAGTATTGAAGATAGGGATTTTTTTCTTAACGAAATTTGTTCTTCCAAAGATCTTTAAATAAGGTCATGCTAATTTTTTTAAAATATAATAGTTTTCACATACTTTTAAATGGAGAAAAAACAATATTTTTGAAAAACAGCTCCAAATTTTTTCTCAGATAGTGTGAAGTGTGCTTATAAACTCAGTGTTATTGTAAAATAAGTTTCATTAAGCTCTCTGCATTTTCAAAAATGGCAAAAGTTGCAAGTAATGTAAAGAAAGTATCTGCTGTAGTAGCACCACTAATTACCTTTTAATTTTATGTAATTAAGAAATATATCTTTGCAGATGGGGATATTTATTCTTGGGGAAGTAATGAGTATGGACAATTGGGAATAGGACGTTATTCCTCAGTAGAAAGAAAGCCAACTTTGATTAGGTCATTAAGAGGCATTCCTATTGCTCATATTGCTTGTGGAGGCAGTCATAGTCTTGCAGTGTCAAAATCTGGTGAGTACAGTGTTTTAGGGTATTTGAATTTCAACAAACACTTTCATCTTGTGCCTCATCATTTACTTCTTATTTATTACTTTTTAGGAGCTGTGTTTGGCTGGGGGAAGAATGAGTATGGACAGTTGGGTTTAAATGATAACAGCAACAGAGTATTTCCCTGTCAGTTGAAAACTCTGAGGTCCATCAAAGTGAAGTACATAACGTGTGGAGAAGACTTTTCTGTCTTTTTAACAAAGGTATATGAATTTCATTTGTGAAGAACCATCTGTTTATTTAAAATGTCAATTTATTGCTCACAAACAGTTTTTACTTAAATCAATTGTAAGGCTTGTTGATAAAGCATGAGAAACATCTAACATAGCCTCATTTCTATTGCTCTTTATAATCCAGTTTTTAGTAAGTACACTTTTGGAGAAATTTTTAGAATATTTTGCGTTAAAATCACCTGTGTCATCTGAACAGACCTTTCTTGATATTTGCTTTATATTTATAGGAAATGAAAAGACAGATGCTATTGCATTCTGTTTCTTCATTGCTTGAGTTTGCACTTTCACATATAAATATACTCTCCTCTATACTGGCTTCTGCAGAAATAAATCAATTGATCGTTTGTTTTAATATATATATATATATATATATATATATATATATATATATATATATATATATATATATATAATAATTAAATAATTATTTGTCAATACTTTTTCTTTTTAATAATGAAGTAGCTTTGGAGCATTTCAACCCATAAGACAATGTTGCAATATCTTTGGCTCACTAGCTTACTAAACGATGTGCCAATTACGCTACGAGGTATTGTGAATAAAGATTGGTGGAATTTTTTAGTATTATAATCAAAAATATTTTTAAATCTTATTAAACTTGTCTGTGAATGAAGCAAATAAATATAAATATTTGAATGTTTCCACTTATTTACAGCATCAGGAAGTCTCAAGAACCAATCAATTGCCCCAATTGATTTTATAACCTAATGTAAATGCAATAAATGGAATAAAATATACAGAACAGACACAAGGATGATGTTTATTGAGTTTCTTATATTGAAAGTCAATTACGGATTAATAATTTCAAGTCTGACTGTTACAATTGATTGTTACTTCTCATGACTTCCTGAGACAATAAAAAAAAATTTCATTATTTTTATTTATTTGTTTAATCTGTCAAATTTTATATTTCTTTTAGAATTTTTGTGTTTTAATTGGATTACTGTGTTATCTCTAATGAAAAATCTTTGAGAAATTTATTGAAATGCAATTATTTATGTTCTCATACTATTCTTAACATACCCTTGTTTCATTTTGAAAAGGTACAATTATTTCTAATTTTCTCGGCCATAGCCTTTCTCCATAATCTTTACAAAATTTTCTCTCTCCCATGTTTTGCTTTCAACTTCACTATATTAAAATATGTAGTTTAATGTCCTAGAATTGTAAATAGTTTACCTCTTCCTTCTTTGCTCATGTCTGATTGTACTACATACAAGGTATGTCTGGAAAATAAGTTTAATAAATTGTAAAGAACAATTTATTGAAAATAAAAGTACAAATGTTTAGTATTCTTCAAAATAGCACACTTGTGCGTCAATACACTTTTTCCAGCGGTTCTGCCAGCTCTGGTAGGCTTCCTGGAACCTGTTGATGAGATTCTCCTTCAGACACCGTGTCGCAGTGGCTTTCACGGTATTTACCATCCCATAATGATGAACCTTTTAAGCTTCTCTTTATTCAAGGAAAGAAAAAGCAGTATGCTGGTGCCAGATCGGGATGGTGTGGTAACTTGAGCAGCATTGCCATTCCATGTTGGGACAAGAACCTGCTAACAGTGAAGACGGTTTGAGACAGTGCCTTGTTTTTATCAAACCACCAATTTCCACTGATCTTTCTTGACAGGAAGCATTAGGTTTTGGAGCCTTTCAAGGACTTTCAAGTAAAATTGACTGTTGACAGTTTTCCCCTGTGGCACAATCTCCTAGTGGATGATGCCTTAAGAAATAAAAAAAGATGGTGAGAGTGACTTCCACAAGACAAAGGGTGTCAAGGCCATTGTTAATCATTGTCCTCCCTCTCCTCCTGGAATATCTTGTGCCACACGCAAATCATGTTTTAGGACATCGCTTCATTATCATAAACTTGTTTGAACATTGTGATATCTCTAAGCCTGATTTCCCTCACTGAACACAAAACTTAATGGCATGTTGCAGTTCAATGAATGATGGCATTTTGATCTCTCAACATTTCACTAGAACACATGTACACTGAGCAATCTACTCTGTGTAATGGCCAGGAGGTAATTGGGAAGGGAAGTTTACCTTCCTAGGATCACCCACCCACCCACACATTCCCCACTAGTTGCAACACTGCATTCTTCCTGGTTGGCAGGGCAAAAAAATCATTCAACTTACTTTCCAGACACACCTTGTATTTAACTTTTTTAACCATATTTTTCTCTAGTATTGAATTGTTTTTTTCTTGTGGTATTTTCAACCGCCATCCACTGGTTCATTCCACTTTTCTTTATAGTCATTCTTTACACTATATCATTTTCTTCACCTTTCACTTCCATACTCAGTTTTTCAGCTAATTTATGCCATATGTATATTAGATGTTAATGTTCTTTCTATCTTCTTTTCACCCAACATTGCAGACTTGTTCATTAATATTGTGTTTTGCTAAAATATTTCCATATTAACGAAGAAGTTTTTAGAACCGGTACTGTGTATTAGTTCCTGTCTCAAACAATTCATTTGCAATGTCTTTTTAATTAATTTCAATTTAACTCTTAGATATTTGCACTGTGTGTTGTTACATTAATACCTGCATGGCTGAATCACATTGCCAAATCTGGTGAGTATGGAGTGTATGGAATGGTTTTAAATTTCCACTTCAAGAGAGTCTCAGTGCAGTCTCTCAGTGAGTCTCAGAGTCTCAGTGCATGTGCAGTCAATGCAAGTCGGTGACCAAGCATTATCGTGTAGCAGAATTATCAGCTCTGAGCAATGCCTAAAACAATACACATGTCTCCTAAGGTGCTTTTATGTCTCCATGAAATGCAACAGTAATTTTGATTCATTTCAATCACCTTTTTATTTATTTACTTTTTTGTGCTTGTCGTCAGTCACAGTACTGCTTTCAACAAATTTATCACCGTAAAATCTATGATTTCACTAGCATTCACTTTTTCAGGTATTTTCAAATATTCTATTGTTGCTCTTTGTTTTAAATCCATTAAATAGTCGGCATACTCAACTACATACTTTCAGCCTGCGTTCATACTTATTACATCGATCTTCAGTTTATGTTATTATGTAGAAATTAATGTAGCTATTTCAGTATTAAAAATGGAAGGTGTTCAAATTTAGTCCTAGAGTTCAAATATTCATGATATGTGGTTTTACTAAATTAATAACGAAATATTATAAAATGGAAAATTATAATTTTCTCTAAATTAAAATTATTTTAGTCGTTGGAAGAGAGATGTTACTCGTGGCATAATGTAATTCTGACTTAACTTGACTATGAAAGATCAAGTATGGTGAGTGTTGGGTGGAAATGAATAAACACTAAAGATCATAGCCACATTAAATTTCTTTGCATTTATGCAGTCAGGTAAAAAATAAAAAAAATAATATAAATGAGTAAAATTTAAGCTTGCATTTTTAACATTATTGAAGATGAAATATCCTTTACATATAATATCCTAAGCTAGATGACGGTGTTTTAAAATTTAAAAGGAAACCATTGACACAAAACTACTGTTACTACTGGATAGAGAATTACTCCATCATCCTGCATCAAACAGTTTAAAGATGAGATAGAAGTTTGTGCATAGGGCACAGATTACTTCAATATATTACAATTGGAATACACACAATAACTTGGAAACTTTGTGTCCTAGGCCCTTGAAACCTGGTTTTCATGTACCTGAAGGGACACTAGATTTGTGGGGACATGAGTTTTGGGCGAACAGATGGGAAAATGGCAGGTAACGGGCAAGGACAGGTGAGGCTCAAATTATGTTTCTTAAGCAGTATTCTACACATGAACCTTCATGAACTTTCTAGTACATTTTTGGAAATTTAGCTCTCTGAAACCTCTACTCCATAGTTTAGGTGTTCAGAATGAGTAGAAACTCAATCTTATGTAAAATTAAATTGAAGTAGCCGAGATAGAAATAATGTACCATGATAAAACTTAAGTGACCATTTGATTTTCTGCGAAATTTAATGTCTGGGCTTAGCAATATTATATAGTTTACTCGCACACAATCCTGGGTGAATATTGCTGTATGACTGGTAATGACTGGTTTCGATGTGACATGATAGACCTTTGGTTTTGGCATGTCCCTACAGATCTTTCCCTTGTCAGTTATGCTTGTGTAATGTGTCTGCACTTAAATATTAAAATTTTTCTTCAAGGTTCTTCATTACAAAAGGGCTTTTGGACATATGGGCAATCTGATTTTTGTAACACTTTACTTTCTTAAAATGTAATTGAAATTATGTAGACTTAACAAAACAAACTTTTCAGGATGGTGGAGTTTTTACATGTGGTGCTGGAATGTATGGTCAGTTGGGACATGGTACAACTGCAAATGAACTTTTGCCTAGGAAAGTCATGGAGCTCATGGGAAGCATAGTCTCTCAGATCACATGTGGGAGGTATGGTGACATTTTCTACAAAATACAAACTGATTTTTGTTTCTAAACATTATTCTCAAGTTCTATTTTTTACCAAGTGTTCCTTCATGAACAATTATCAGAAAATAAGTGCAAGTATGTGCTTGAAAGTGATGGATTTCCTGCAGTGTTTTTTCACAAAAACAATTTAATCCTTTTTTAAAGGAAGATTTATTTAAAATAAATCATTTTGTGCCAGAATGTTAGTGTAAAGTGAAAGCTAGTTAAGTTCTGAAGTCATTGATTTTGTTTTCCTTCTTTTCCTTATTTATTTCCTCTTATGTATTTAAATTCATGGTTTATTTGTCCCATATTACATACAAATAAAAAACTCAAGTAACATGTACATTGGAATGAATAATAGAGACTAGAAAAATATGCACTAGAAGGATATGCATTGTTTCATAAAATTTAACTATTGTTCAGATTTTGAATTGATAAACTTCATTTGAATTAAAACTTAAATTTTTAACTATGCAAATAAATACATCATTGTCTGGAATCTAACAATTAGTTCAAGAATCATTTGCATTTTTACAAATTGTATTTATTTATTATTCTATTTCTTTTATTTTACCCCCTCCCTTTTTTCTCTTTTTGTTTGAACTGTTTAATATCAAAAACTGGTTGTGTATTTTCAGGAGGCACACCCTTGCATTAGTGCCTTCAAGAGGTCGCATTTATGGATTTGGGCTTGGAGGTGCTGGCCAATTAGGTACGAGGGTAGCTCGGAATGCAACCACTCCTCAAGTTGTTCTTGGTCCTTGGGTTTCTCCCAGTGGATCATCAGTTGTGAAGGCAGAAATTCCTAGCAAACATGCAAAGAACTGTGTTGTAAGGAGAATTTTTGCTGGTGGAGATCACTGTTTTGCTGTTGTTACTAGACAAGAGGTGACACTACTTTTTTAAATTAAAATCCTTATGATGGCAGAGGAAAGATTAATTTTGTCCTATGGCATTACATTTGCATTTTTGATAAAAGGTATCTTGAAGTCATGAAAATGTGTTGTTTGGTTAAGATCATGCTAATTACTGTTCAGTCATGTTAACATGACACCCAGTGTTTGAGAGTAGTAGTTACTTCTACACACTGATAATATTAGAAGCTTTTTGTGCGCATGAAGAAAGTAAGCAATGTTTAGTTGTTTATTAATTGGAGAAGATTTTTGTAAACTTTCAAATTTTTTATTATAGAAGTCGTAATACATTTGTGCTTGTTCTTGTAGGTGTGACTCTGTTTTCTACTATATCAATTTTCTTTATTAGAGTGTTCATAATTTGCTAATCGAGTGTATTAGTGGGTGGTCATTCAGGTTCTTAATGAAACTGGTATTTTCTTGGCTAGCTTTTAAAGAGATTGATATTTCTTTAGGAATTAATTTTTCACTTAACTTTCGGTTTTACTAATTATGTGTGTGCACACTACCCACTCAATTTACATATTTAAAATAGATTCTTTGAAAGCTTCTTTGATAATAATTAAATATTACTAGTAAACTTCCTAAGAATGACAATTTCTTAAGGTAGAGAAATGCTTCTTACAGTTTGCCTTTGGATAGGACAATGCTAATAATCTTGTCACAAATGTACTTCGTAGTATTCTTCCTAAAAAGCTACATCTCTTACATGTGCTTTTGGAGAGTGAAGTTTGCTATTTTTGTTTCGACTAGTTTGCATCTGGGAAGTTCCTGTGGATATGTGTTCTTTTAATGAAACATCCAAACCTGGCTACAGTATGAAAAGTTGATGCATGTGAGTTACCTGGCTACAAGTATGAGAAGTTGATGCAAACAGCATAACTTGTTTGTAGTAACAAAACAATTTGGACATTCAGAGCAACTGCTTCCTAGAGGAGAAAATATATCAAATTGCTACAGTAGCACATACTTTGTGTCATTTGTAATGGTTAAGTAATTCAATACTAGTTGAGCCTGCAAAAGTATTTCGAACCTGCAAAAATATTTGCTCAGGCTATATAAATTGAATATGAACCCAGATGTATAGGCCCACAAGCAGACGACTTATTCATCAGACATCCCAGCTCTTTGTATACAAAAAGAAAGTTGAAGTTTTGCAATTACCAAAATTTCAGAGGTTGAAATGGTACTCAAATCTATGCTATATTATTAAGCAAACATAAATTTAGACAAACAAAAAATTAAGAAAATTTTGAATAGTTTTTGAAGAAATCCTGTTAATGCATTTTTTAATTGTCATGATTTCATTCAAAATTAAAACTGAAAATTGGACCTACAGTTTCGTAAGTGTACTTTGCTCTACTTCACCAAAAAATGTAAAAAAAACAAACATTTGGAGCCTTTTTGAGAAAATTTCGAAAATAACCTAAGAGCTTCATGTAAAGTCCTCCCAAAAATTAAAAGATCTGTTGGAAATTGAAGAGTTGAAGACATCACCCCGACCCAGAGAATATCTATTTTGCTGAAAATTCTATGAATGTTACATAGTTGTGTTGTCTGCAGACAGATATTTTAAGAAAAAACACTTTTTCATCAAGAAGCCATTTGAAAGTAATTTACTTATATAGGAGCAAAATCCCCTTTCTTAGTACATATGAGGGACTGACAAAACATTTTTGCTGTGGAAAAATCACTATGTTTACACAACTTTCTCTAAACTTTGTATACAAGAATATAAAAATGAGGTGCACTTGCCAACATTCAACTCCAAGCAAGTACTCGTCATCATTCAACTTGATGTGGCAAAAAAATGTTTTCATCATATATTACAATCCAGGAGATTTTTCTTTTCTACTAACAACTTGTGAGATAATGTTGACAAAGCTACAAAGCAGAAAGAACGTATATCATTATTAAGCAAAGAACTTAAGGCTAGAACCATAAGTTCTAGCCTTGCTGAAAGGTTTCCTGCATTGTAAATATACCTTAATTGGAAATTGTAATCATTATTAGCAGTCTATCAACTAGTTACGTTTTGAGTGTCGAGACACTGTATGCAGCAACCCCTGCATTTTGCCATCCATGAAACATGATAACATGACAGTCTTTGAGCATGTCGTAATGTTTGCATTGCATCAGAAACAGAGGTCAGTAAGGGCCATCATCAGTTTGATTGGTTTAACACCAACATTGTTACGAAAATCTGGATGCTAACTAACTGTTAGTCCCAAAGAATCTACATCGTATTTTCTTTTGCAATGGTATAAATTGCATTAAATAAATCCCAACAAGTATCATGAACCACCCTGATGTAAAGCAGTTCTTTGGTAAGTGATACCTTTCATGAAATACAAGCTGCTAATAGGTTGCACATTTTAAACAAAGTATTGTACAGAAACAATACTGTGTAGGATCTGTTGGGCAATGGCTAGCGAACATGACATAAGCAGTGATCATCAAAAGACACTTCCTCCCCAACATTGTCACTAAGATAAAGACCACAGTAGTTTGGCAGAACATTTCACAGGAGCTTTATAGATTCAGAAGTTTCCCCAGACAGTGAGCACATACTTTTTGTATAAAGTATACAAAGAACAAGTTAGAATTTTTGAAGAGTATTACAAATGTGTGAATTCCATGACAACACTAAATACACATGTCAGAGAAACTCTTTTTGCGAAGCATTGGTAATGAAAATGTGAATAAATCTTGTTCCTATTTGACTTCCGTAACATGTTATGCATTCAGAATCCATGTTTGGTCAGTCGTCGATACCGAAAAATTGAATAACAGGAAAACTTCAGTCTGTCAGTCTGATTGTCACCAAAATTGATATTCCCTGATTGATCTGACAGATGTCACCACTTCTTGTATTTGAAATAGATATTTTGGATTTTGGGGGGAATTCTATATTGAAACGTTCTCCGTTTCTGTCAAATTATTTCTGCTACCGGTTTCTGAATTTGTATCATTTTTGGGGTGCCAGGAAAGGATTGTGGTTTTAAATTTCCCGCAAACATATCTAAAGAGAAATAATTATCCTACTAGCTCTGCTGGTTGGGTTCTTACGAAAATAATTGTCGCCAGTACTTACTTGCTCCCTAGCAAACGATCATTCGATCCACTCTCCATACGGAAGAAGCGAGGAATCTGAAATTTGTTTCTGGAAAGAAATTATTAAACTGTGAATTGCACAAGATGCTAAAGAAATGATAATCAGCTTTTCTTTTTCAGAATGAGAACGTTATAACTTTATTCATCGATTAATTCTTTTTCACATGAAATTTATTCATCGATTAATTCTTTTTCACATGAAATGTCACCTTGGTCATGACTGATTGTAAAAATTGTCTATAGCGCTATTATTCTTACTATTTTAGATATCCATGCGCTCTTGGACGATGAAGCCAGGAAGAATCCACCGCTCCGACCAATAAGTCCTCACTGCTCAATTATTTCCCGCAAAATTCCACCAAGTCCCACATCTATCATTTACAATAACCTCTGCAGTACGATGCGTACGGTACACGGTCTAAAGCTCATCTCTCACTGAATATTACGAAGTTCAACCCTCCAAAACTTTCATACCTTCTTGTCTCTTGTTTTACAAAACAATCTCAAGTTTCCTTCTACGTCATACCCCATTACCAGTTTACCACCAATCCTACATGCCCTTATATCACAATCTTCTGTCTGTTACTTGCCACACTACGTTTATTTACTTCCGCTTTCCTGGTTGCTAAGGAACGCCCTGCCTGCATGCCTATGCCCTCAACATTTACACTTTTTATGATGAATTCAATAAATTTTTGTCCCCCATTCCCATCAAAATATTGTGTGACAGTCTGGTATGTCACAATATATAGCCTCGTCAACATTTTCCAAATTTTCTCAAAATTGACACCAAACTTTTTCTTTAAATTTTCCCCTCTAATAGAGCAAAAAATGCTTAAAGAAATGACGTGTATTGCATTTTCATTGAACCCAGAATTTTCGAAAATTGCAGAAGTTCAATACTTTTTCACTGTCTTCTTACAACTAAAGTATTGAAAATAGACCTTTTTTCCTTAGTGAAATCTGTTCATCGGAAACTGGTCTTAGTTTTTGTATAGTTTTGTGTGAAACAAAAAATGTTTAAACAACTATTTTCTTGAAAACAGTTCTAATATTTTTCTTATGTGTAGCAAAGAATGATAAAGAAAGTGCTGGTGGTCTCATTTTGGTGAACTCTGTATTTATGAAAATTGCGAACAAAAAATTAACTTTGCAAAAGTACAATATTAACAGTAGAAACTTTTTTGTTAAATGAAATCTGTTTAAAAAAAATCAGTTCTTAAAAAAAAGGTCATGTACATTTTTTAAAATAATGTAGTTAGCTTATTTTTGCAAATTTTTTAATTTCAAAATTTGAATTTCCCGCACTTCGTTTGCTAGAATTTTTCGGGAGTTATTTTACAATACAGCAATGAGTATGCCGCAATATAGCAGTTTAAAATTCTCAGAATAACTTGTCATTGTGGGGCGGTGTTTCTGGGTGTATGAAATTTGATGATGAGAGGGAATTTTGGACCGTTGAATTTGTTGATGTATTTCCGTCAAATGAACTAAATTTTCAAGCAAAATGCACTGTGATTGTTAATGGGTTGTACAAGAAATGGCTGAGATTTGATAATAGTACAGAAATTGAGGTATTTTAAGTTATTGCTACTGATGCGTGAATGTACATGCTGAAGTAGCACCACTAGTTTAGTTCAACTTCTTCTCTTCTACCTTCACTGCTGTCTTCACAGAATACCACTTGCAACAATGCTTTCACATTTGCAAGCATCAGATGTGATCTTCGGGGAGAGTTATGATTTATAAGTTTAGAAAAAAGCAAAGATAATCTGCGTTGTGCCAGGCACAATCTGTGGTCTGGGGCACTAGTATGTTGACCACTGTGCTAGAGTATTGAAAGTGGGAGTTTGTTGCCAGGGAATTAAAAGCTGAATGAGTGATGTTCTAAATTTAACTCAACATTTATCTTGTCATCAATGAAGCAATTATATCTGGCAATTAAACTGAATGCTAGTAGTACACTTAGTCGGTAATGGACAGAATGAACCCAAGTCCAGAATTATTCAAATGAAAATTCCTTTTGTAGAAAGTATGGTATATCAGGCTTTTTTTTAACGTTGTGGATATTTATTAGATGTGAAATATTCTATTAATTGTTTCTTGTTTTGTAGTTAAAAAAAAAGTGTTGTGGAAATATATCAGTGTTTGGAGATATGCAACACTTCGTATTTGAGAACATTTTATCTTCTTGAGTTAGATTAGAACTACCCAAGCTAAGTTAAATAGGCTGATAGAAAGCCTATGATTGATTTCATGATTGGACAGTTGTAGCATACTATTTATAAATGTAAATTTATTATTAGTTTTGCATGGGACAACTTTCCTCTTGCCATTTATGAATAGTAATCAGTGGCATGGCTGAAGGGAAGGCAAGGGGGTGTGGGTACCTTCTATCTTCATCCAGACAGCTACCCATCCTGATGAAACAGTTTGAGGGGTAGCATTTTATACCTCTTGTATTCTTATATTTACTTTTAGAGAGGTTGAAGTGGACAATCACTCTTGAGTGGCACAGGTTCTAGCTATGCCACTGCATATAATTTACCCTGGTTGAATTATTTTTGTTGTTTTCCACCAAAATTATTACTATATTTAGGAGTGCTTTGTTTTCAGGATCATGTGAACCCTGATGACTGCAGAGAATTTGTTCCTAAAACACAAATTTGATTTTTACTGTGTCAGATGCCAATAAATGTGCAAGATTGGCACCTAATGAAAGTGTGGACCAGGATTTTATGACGTATGTTCATTCAAAGAAATGGATAAGTTGTATTAATAGAATTTAATGTTTTATTAATATACATACAAGCAGCCTCTAATAATAATATTCTAAGAGGGGCTAGAATTTGTTTTAGTTAATTAATGAATTAATTAATTGATGGAGTTAGAATGGTTTCTGAAATTAAACTACTTTTATTGTAAGATTTGTGAAAATGAAATACACTTGTTTGCCCAAGATGAAATAGACAACTAGTGGAGCTACAGCAGCACATACTTTCTTTAATTTTTAATGGATAAACAGTATTGTAATACTATATGATTCTACAAAAGTGTTTCCAATCAGGAAAAAGATTTTTCTCCCTGCTGGGATTCGAACGCAGGTTTGTAGAGCAAGCTAATCACCTTACCCCTGCATCACCAGTCTCACAGCAAAACTCTTATCTTCTATAATTTTTTTATAAAATTATTTTACTATGGGGCCAGACAATTGTAGCATATTCTAAGATAGGTCTAACTAAAGAGTTAAAAAAGTAGTATGAATGTGTTGACTGAAAGAAATTGCAATGTATTACAAAGTAAAAACCCCATGTTCTCAGACCATTTCTCATAATGTAGTCTACATGCGGAGTACAGTTAAGCTTATTATTAAAAGTGACTCCCAAAATCTTTTATATTCTCAAACAAGATAAGATTGAAGCTATTGAGGGAGTATGGATATCAGACTAAATCCCCTTTTCTCGCAGAACTGATGGAAAAACATTTATGAAGTAGTATCATGTCATTCCGAATGCACCAATTACTAATGGCTAAGAAGTCCTTAATGGCTAAGAAGTCCTGAAGATTTGATGGTGTCGCCAACACTTGAAATCTTGTCAAATAATTTGGCATCATCAGCAAACAGAAGTAGTTTACCAAATTTAATAACTGAAGGAAGATCATTATTGAAGAGAATAAAAGTTGAGGGTCTATAGATAGCCTTGAGGGACAGGGGGAATAATATAAGGATCAAAAGAAAAACCATTCAAATAAACGCATTATTTTCTGATTCTCAAGCATGAAATCCAAGAAAGAATTGGTTCATCAAGTTTCAATTTGGCTAGCTTATCAATTTGCATTTACAATTTTAAAAAATAAGAGATTTTCATATACATTATTTCAAGATATAGTATTAATGAACGTATTTCATTAAGGAAGTAGATCTCTTTTTTTCAATGTGGTTTTCCAATGTTCATTTTTATTTGCAATTTTTGAAAAACTGTATTCACCAGGAATGGGCCATATGCCATTTTTTAGGATCCTTTCCAAGAGAAAAATTTAAAGCCCTTTGTTCAGGGGGGTGGGGATTAAAAATTTCCTTTACTTGAATCACAAATCAATATTTATTCAAAATATTGAACTTTACCTTATATAAAGATCTAATTTTTTTAGGATAGATTTCATTCAGGAACTAGTGGTGCTAAACAGCATTCACTTTCTCCCATGTATTTTCATGGAAAATAATGCGAAAAGTACTCATTTTCAAAATCTACCATTAAGATACAGATTTCATTCAGGGAAAAAAATGTCTATCATGAATATTTTAGTTGTAGGAAGACTCCAAAAAAGTTTTGAACTTTTGCAATTTTCAAAAAATCAGGGTTTTCAATGAGCATGAGACTTGCACCCTTCTCTCGAATGTCCTTCACACTATTCAACAAGAAAATTGAATCAAAAATATGATGGAGCCATTTTTTTTGAAAATTTGGAAAACGTCCTAGGGGCATCATGTAAAGTACCTCCCAAATACTGGAATATCGATTTCAAATTTAATGGGCTGCGACATCAGGATATTAGCAAGATCGATTGGGGAATATCAATTTTGGAGAAAATCAGATGAACGGTTTAGCTGCTAGCATTGTTCACAGGCAGACAGATGTTTTGTCGTTATTTGATTTTGCGGTATTGAGGACTACAAAACATGGATGTTAAACACCTTGTGATTTTTCCCCCTTAATTTAGCAACTGGATTTATCCACTTTCTCAGTATCAAGGCCCTGTAATAATAGTTTTTCCCCTGAAAATTTGCAATTTTTTTGTGCTGCATTACATAACTTTCTCTTTATTCCGTAGGGAAAAAATCATTAATATTGTAGTTTTGTAATGTTAAACTTTTGTAATTTTTAAAAATAGTGTTTTTGGCCGGAAATGGTATTAGCACCATTTTTTTAACTGTCCTTTTATACTTATGAGGAGAAAGATTTTAAATAATTTGAGCTGTTTTTGAGAAAATAATTGTTTTAAAAATTGCCCATATTTCATGCAAAAGTAAGCAAGAACTACTCACATTTTTAAATATTGTTTTAAAGTAAGGACCTGCCTTTGAAGAATAGATTTCATTAGAGAGAAAAATCACTGGTTTAATTATTGTAGGAGGAAGAAAAGGCCAAAAAGATTTGAACTTTTGCAATTTTCAAAATTCAGAGATTTCAGTGAAAAAGAGCCCTTCTCCATTTCTTTAACATCCTTTTCCCTGTCCAAAAGTTTAACAAATCTAGGTGCAATTTTTGAGAAAACTTTGAAAATATAAAGCAAAATAAAATAAAATATAATAATAATATCCATTTCAAGTATGTCAGGTTGACTCAAGTGATCAGTTTTTGGTACCAACTTTGACCACTCTGAGACTGACCAACCGATAGAATGAACAAATGTACGTACATACCGTATTTTGCTATCAACCAATGTTTCGGAATCAGTGACCCCCCAAACGGGAATTGTGACTTTTCCTGACACATGTGCCAGGAAATAATTTACTGCGTATAAGAACAAGATTTATCCACGTTTTCATTACCAGGGCCCAACAGTAAGAGATTTTCTGTAGAAAAATCACTGATTTTTGCCACAGCATCACAACTTTCTCTTTGCTACATAAGTACACAGTAAGTCGAGAAAGTAAAAATGAGGCAACAGATTCATATTGACAATATGTACAGTGTGTACTTCTTTGACAAAATACTGTGTTGGTGTTGACTGTCTTGTTCGGTGGTGAGAAAATGATTGTAAATGTGCATTTAATTTTATTTGAGCGTTTCTACATCAGTTGCAGCAAAGCATGTAACACAATGTTCAAAGTATGTATATTTAGACAAATATATTTGATGTGATGTTATACTGTTCATGTTTTTGAAGAGGGGGTGGGGGTTGTTTGTACAAATGTGAATTCATCCTTTCATTGTCAGATTTTTACCAATCCCACTGAATTTTTGCAGATAACTCTTGAAACCTTGCAAATATTCTTTTCTGTCCGGTAGATATATTGAAACAGTATTCAGTAGTCAAGCATGTATCAACAGCTCATTTCTTCTCGATAATGACGAACATTATTGTTGTACTTCACGACATCATGGAATAAATCTTTCTATTGCTGAACAGTGTTTCTCTTCTTTGGGAAAAGTGGAGAACAGCTCAATTAAGGACCTGGTAAGAACTAAATTTTCAGATTACTTCCAAGTATTCTTGCTTGACTTTCACAATAAAGGAATTGTTAATATTTGGGCTTTGGAAAGTTATTGACCAACAAATTTAATAAGTCACGTATCCCGTCGTGGGTCAAGTTGAATACACACAATACTGAAATAAAACAGTGCTGCGATTTTTTAATTTAAAAAAATTTACTTATTTTTTTTATTATTGCTAATTAGGTCATGTTTTGAAGTTTTAATGAGGAGTTGTGAAAATTATAGATCGGTCAGATCTCTACAGGTATCGAAAATATTTATATAAGTTGATCTAAGTACATTTATTTCTTTTATTCCATGTTTGTATTTATATCCAGTTGCATTTCTTGGTGCTGATATTTTGTTTTTCAACACAAACGAGTAATTTAGCTCTATCTGTAAATGTTTATTTCAATTTTCTTTTGGTTTTTAGTTTAAGAATTGTTGAATTGTTGTTTTACAGATATTCAGTTGTGTGAAGGAACATTTACTTCCTTCTTTGTCTCCATCTCCTCCAGATGTGGAAACATTACGAGTGTATATGACTCTACCATTTTACATAGAGTTTGAAAATCCAAGAAACTATGAAATTTTACATAATCCTTTTGGTAGGGCTGTACTCGCTTTGAAAACAGAAGCTGCAAGAATTGTTGGTATGTATTTCAAAATTACATAATGTGGGATTCTAGAAAATGAAGTGAGCCCTTGTTCATTTTAAGTGTTTTGTATTTTTAGGTCTGTGGTGGAGAAAAGCACCTATTGATTATTTTGAACGGCTGATTAGAATATTTAAGGATGTTGTGGTATATCTTCTCTGGCATTGTGATAAAGATAGAGAAAACAACAGGGTATCTGCAATAATATTTTTATAAACTTCTAATACAGTCTTGTTTCTATTATTATTGATATTAAGATTTATCTACACATTTTATTGCAGGCCCGTAGTGATCGTCAGAACCCAAACTTATTTGTACCATTGGAAATTTTAGGGCATTTACATAAGCTGAATAATATTGATCTTAAAGTGCCTTATGAAACTTTTTGTCTGCCCGAATTAACTGAAAAGATTGACATTCGTGTGGACTATGTCCATTGGTTAACAGAGAGCATACAACGACCTACTCAGGTAAGTTTTTGTTTTGTTTTGAGTCAGTGGGTCGTGTGAATAAAATAAGTATATGCTTATACTAGAAGCTTTTAATGAAAATATTTGTTTTGGTAAATAAACCTTATGCACTAGATTTATTTCTTGTAAAAACTATTTACTTGTAGTAAATACTTATTGTAATATAAATTCTAAATGTGGTCAGGCGGAAGAGCAGGCTAAATGGCCTGAGCCTCGCCACCAATAAAGACATTTATTTATTTATTTATTTATTTATTTATTTATTTATTTATTTATTTATTTATTTATTTATTTATACTCTCTCTTCTTGAATTAAGAATACCAAAAATCTACTGCTCTTGTGATATTACGAAACTGTTTAGTGTGGAGTGAATTTCAAAAACAATTGTGGACACTGGAGAGAAGAAATAAAGCAAGTTATCTTTAATAAAAGTTTATGATTTATTCTGGTTATAATATTGTGGATTGTGAAAAGTATTTTAACATTGCAGTTTAGAATTAAACAAGACATGGCTTTACAGTATGAAGTCTGGAAAGGAAACTCCTACTCAACTATTCTTAATATGAACAGGTTTGTGGAAAACCAAACCGGGGGTATGCATTTTCCTTTCTGGCCTTCATGCTTGAAAGTTATGATGTGTTTATTGTTTTATTGTGATTTTCAATAATTTTCACAAACTGTATTTGCGAAATGTGTGTGTCTTTCATTGGAGTTTCATTGGAAAAGTTTCATGTAAGAAATCTGGTGCAATACAGCCCACAACAGACCTAACATCACATATCCCTACACATGAGATGAGTTTGTACTATTTCCCCAGTGTTCTCCAGCAAGCCTTAGCAGTTCTTTACAGCGTTGCTCTTATTTCCCCAACATTTACTTCCTAGTAAAAGTATAAAATTATTTATGCCAAATTAAGTGGCGGGGTATAAATGCTTTTGGTTGCTAGTGAATGGTTTTTTTACAATTTCAGGCTTGAAGTAAATACTACATTTTTATTCTCTCCACCCATTGAACTACATAATTTTGTGAAATTAGTTTTTATTTTAATCATTGGTGAAAAATGTAATTAATTTTTACATAATGAGATATTAAGTATTGATTTCACAATTTGTATTTTTTTTTTCAGAGTTCTAACATCTATTTCTGTAGTTACCCATTTCTTTTTGATGCCCAAGCTAAAACTTTGATTCTGCAGACAGATCAGTCATTGCAGGTTTGTAGAATCTGTTGTTAATTAATGGACTAGTAATACATTCTAATGAATAGAGATTTAGGTGTTATTTTCTGTAATTTTTGGAGGATAACTTTGTGTTTTTTTCACTTTGTTCAAGAATATTTGCACGTTAGAAAAAATATTATTGGAGAATACCTAATTGAATTGGTTTTTCTACATACTTTCTACATTTGCTTAATACCAGCATGTAAATGTTTTTGATTTTTGATTTTTTAAATATTTCAAGTAATTATTTATCCTTTCCTGTTGATCAGATGCAATCTGCAATGAATCAAGCTGCTTCTCAGGCTCTTCGCAACATTCTGTTTGCACCGTACGCTGGACCTGTCAGTGCTTTCCTAGAGTTGACTGTAAGCAGAGAAAATATAGTTGCAGACACAGTTCGGGAACTTAGTAAATATGATAAAAATGATCTGAAAAAGCCTTTGAAGGTAAGATGATCAAAAGGACCTTCTTTTTGTAAACAAGCATTATGTATGTTACAAGTATGAATAGCAGCTTGTATCTTGTATCCCTGATGTATGGTAGACAAGGGGCTTCACATCGTCTTAAATTCCAGTGAGTTTTTCATTCAAACAGCAGATAATAGTTTAACCCTTCAGTGTTTGGTTTCATAGGTATGTGACATCCTTTCACTTCTATTTGCGGGACTGTACTCTATTTGCGCATTGTACTGGGAGAGGGGGGCTCAGGGCATCAACCGATGTCACTGGAGTGCCTCTGACTGCGAGGTCCTAGGTTTGAGTCCTGACAGTAGCAGGATTTTCGACACTAGCTTATCAGCGAGGTCGAATTCAATTGCTCTCTGGAGGAGAATTCTAGCGGCTGATTGATCTGCCCAGTAGTTTCCTGTGGTTTCTCCAATTGACACCTGGCAAATGCCGGAGCAGCACCTTAACAAACAGGCCATGTACTGTGCACGATCTTTCCTTCCCCTTCCTTGTTCTATCATCTCTACTTACATGCACTACACTACCACACATGCTGGGAGACCATTCGGGAGTTTAGAGCTTGTCCCTGCTGGGGCAGTGCCCTACTGATGGAAGGTATTTGGCTGGGGAAAAACCTGTTAGTCAACAGGTAGTTTGGTGCTGGACCTCTACATCCAGCAGGGGAAGATAACAGCTGCCTTCTGAGGTAAAACATGCACTATATTTGTGGAACTAATGACCTTATCAGCTGACGCACCCAGTATCACTAATCAATAAATAAAATAAAATAAAAGCAGGCATCTGAAGATCCAAGGAATTTTCCCCTCTGCTGCAGGAAGCTATTTTCTCTGCTCTTGCCTTCATACACATTCGTGTAGACAGGGAGAAGAAATAGAAGGAATATTTATTTTGTAATGAGATTCATGGAGGTTTGGAAAACTAAGCATACAAGCAAATGTAAGCAAGTGGGATTTGATTCCTCAACCCTTCAAGTTGAGACTCCTAAGCCCCTAGCAAACTCCGTTACCCAGGCAGCTTCACGTGTGCATTCTCTAGGCCTATTTCACCATAGACAAATAACATCTTTCATTCACACCCCTAATAGGCATAATCTCGACATGAAAGTACTCCTTCATAAGCGTTAAACTATTCCTACTCAATATCAAACTTCATAAATTTACATAATATTTCCATAATGACAAAATTCATATTCTGTATTCTATGCAAATGAAAAAATTCAATAGTTTACAATTGCTAAAAATATTCTTTTTCTTGTATTTTAGATGTTGAAAGTGGAACATTCCCGAAAGTTCCTTCTCACATGGAGAGTACTGCTGCCAATTCTATATTAATACAGTAAAACCTCTTGACAAGACCAGCTCTATAAGAAGAGCACACCTTTTTGAGACCAGTTTTGTATGGAACGGAATAATTATTCTACAACACTATTGTATTTTTACCCCCTTAAAGATGACTTCTTTCCAACTTCCTTACCAATGACCACACATTTTTGTGATAATGTAACATCACATTCCCTTTAAGATGACCAGAAAACCTCACACTGAAATAATAAACCTGAGAGTTTGTGTACTACTGTAACTGTTTGTAAAATAATAAACCCGAGAGTTTGTGCACTACTGTATCCCAAGGCGTTTCGGTTGTGTTTGGCCATAGCTATTAGGCACATGACATTTCACAATAATTCCAAAGGACCTACCTTTCAGGAAATGTAGTGAAACTATTGTATTATTAAGTTAAAAGACAATTTTCAAGAAGCAAAATAATACCCCTCGATTACAATAATCAGGGGACTACCTTATGTCAATAATGTTTTATCTGAAGGACAATTCTTCAAGTACATTGTAGTATTTTTTTGTGATTAATTAATAAATCCAGTTGATCGTAGTAATTTAATAATTCAATGAAATTAAGCTTGTATTTGAAACCAAAACAATGCTACAATGCCTATCATAGTAGTTGCTGCGGCAGCAGCAGTGGCACGTACAGTGTTTTACACCTTGACACTACACAGTTCTACACCTTGACGCAACGCGTCTCCAAGCCCCTTAAGGGGTGTTGAGCGCTTTGCACTGGGGAGTAATCCTCCATTAATGTGCAATTTTTTAAAAAATATTTGTCAAGTCTCGTCACGTCGCAGTTAGTCAGTGCCTTTTATCCCTTCGGCCAGGGGCTCGATGCCGTTTGATCCTGGGGTTCCTGGCCGGTCACCCAACCACGAACCCGCGAGTCTCGATCGCAAACCTTCGTGACTTCACGGAGCGTAGTAAACGAATTCGGCTAGCGCCACCGCTGCCGCTAGCAGTTTAATAGTGCACTGTTCTCTTTTAAGAAGACCACCCCTGTAAAAGACCAATTTTTAAGGTGTTAGTAGATGTGAAGTACCCCCAATAATTAAAATACTGGTTGCAAATTCAAGCAGCTGCAACATTAGCCAGATCAATTGGAGAATATCAATTTTGGTGAAAATTCTGCTTAAAGTTTTTCCACTAGTGTTGTTTACAGACTAAAGGCTAGATGTTTGGCTGTCAACCAATTTTTCAGTATCAAGAACCCACAGAACTTGGATTTTGAGTACAGAACATTTTAGAGGCTGTAATTTGTCACATATAGGAATATGAATTCCTTTCAGTATCGGGGACCTACAATACAAAGTGTCTTTCTTCAGCTTTTTTTTTTTTTTTTGATGTTAAAGTGTGGGTGAAGGTTCTTTCAGTAGCAACGAAAACTTACTGTGGAAGTCATTATACTTTTGATTCCGTTAGTTCTGTGGGTACATATTTGAATCACTATTCTTGTGCCAACTGGAGGATGAGGTGATATGTGTGTATGTGTGTGTAAATGCGTGTGTGTATTTACACCCACACAGACACACACACACACAAAAGAAATAATCCATATGTTTCAAAATGTTCACAAGGTGTGTGTATGTGTGCGAGTGTGCACACATGTATATGTGTGTGTGTGTGTGGGGGGGGGTAAATACATGTGCACACACCCATATATGCGCGTGTACACCCTCACAGACATACACACACCTTGTGAACATTTTGAAATGATATGGATTATATCTCTTATATATGTGTAGAACATAAGTTATTCAATTATGCAACAATTGAAGCTTTCATATATGTATATCATTGTTTTTATTTCCTTATGGGTATTGGACACAAACTTATGATCATTAAAAAACAATAATTGTATTATGTATTTCAGTTTGATAACTTATGTAATAAGCTGCCTAAGTTATAAGCTTTTCTGAATTAATTTAATTTGTATTTCAAATAGATAACGTTCTTTGGAGAAGAGGCTGAGGATGCAGGTGGTGTCCGAAAAGAATTTTTTATGTTGTTATTGCGTGAGATTCTTGATCCAAAATATGGAATGTTTCGGTATTATGAGGAAACGAGATCTATTTGGTTTAGTGAAGATTCATTTGAAGATGAAATTATGTATTATCTCATTGGTAAGTAATAAGTCATACTGTTATTTGTCTTGATTTTTGTTGTTACTTTTCTGTAGGAGAATAAAAATAATTTTATGATAAAAATTATTTACCTAAATTTAAGGCGACTGAACGAAAGACAATGTCCTAATTTTGAAGGTCTCCCGAGATTTTAAAATGTTTCATTAATTCTTATTATTGTCAAAATTAAAACAATTTGTTGAATAAGCTAGAGAAATTGTTCTCTTAATGAGAAAGTTAAATCTTTTTGTCATCATTTTTCACATCATATAAATGCACATAATCAGTTATAAACTACAATTCCTTGGGTGGTGTGGGAGAGAGCAAAGTTACTATTGTTTGGAAATTTTTGGTAAGAAGATATTTTTAAATCACTCCCTCTCTGTGGTTAAATGTAGAATCAGTACATAAGTCAAAGTGAATTTTTTTCATTTTGATCTCTTGCAAAACACACATTCACTCTTGCTGGCCATGAAACTATGAACCCATATAGTCTCAATTGATTTTTGTTTAACAAAATCTCAGCAATGATTTCTATTCATTTTCACGTTGCATTTTGTCTACTAAAATGTCTTTTGTTTGAATGTTTTTTACTGTCCCATTCCAAAGTATTGGTCTGAGTCATCCAGCAAATACACAAAATGTGCCAAAGTATTACATGAATATAGTTAGATATTTGTAGATATATGTGGTACCTTCGCAGCTTATAACATGAAAAAACAAGCGAGCATTTGAACTTAGGACATGAAAAAACAGTTTAAAAAATATAGGTCCCAATCAACTAGGCTTGATCTGCAAAAGGTGACTCTCTATTTTTAATGATATATTTTGGACGTATCATATATGTGAGAAATACAGTACTATTTTAAAATGTTTAACATCCACATTCTCGTGCCTGATCTTTTTCAGTTAGTGTTGGATACTTTTTTACTCACACTTTTACTTACATGATACTTAAGAAAGTAAAATGTGATGTAATTCTGTGGATTACAAATTTATAGTTAATCTTTGTAATGTATATATATTTAACTCTGCTTAAAACACTTTCTCTTGAAAAAATAAAGGCGGCTTTTTGGTGTGTGATATATGAAGCTGAAGAAAGAACCTGAGAATTAGTAACATTCAACAAAACTTTTTTTGCTATGTAGTAGGGCGGGTGCCAGAAATGAGTGTAATTTTCTTTTAAATCTTTGCATTCTTTAGATTTTTTAATATTGAAAAATATTCTTAAAGGTGAACAAAATTTCCATTAAAAGAAAGTGAATTTTCAAATCCATTTCAAGGTTGGTAATATGTCTTAGATGGCAGTGACAACTAGGGAATGTAGAATTGTAATTATAAAGTTGCATTCTGCTACAGGTCTTCTGTGTGGTTTAGCAATTTATAATTTCACTATAATTGATCTACCATTTCCTCTTGCACTGTACAAAAAACTTCTGAAACAGAAAGTTATTCTTCAAGATTTGAGTGGTTTGTCTCCAGCACTTGCACGGTAAGTATTGTACAACATTATTGAATAATGTTATATATGAAATCATTCAAGAATTGACAGATAATCATTACTTTCAGGAGTTTGCAAGAACTATTAGATTATGAAGGAACAGATGAAGAAAGTGTGTTTTGCCTTACCTTTGAAATATCTCGAGAAGTGTTTGGTGAAGTTAAAATCCATGAACTAAAGCCTAATGGAGGAAGAATTCCTGTTTCTCATGAAAACAAGTAAGTATTGATCTGTTATCCCTATAAAGCCCTACTATCATAACTCTGTTATCTGAATGTATAGGTATTAACGTACCTAATAATGTTATGAGTGTTATTACTGCCGAGGCCAAAATTTAAAAATCGAGGCGGAGCGTAGAGGAGCCGAGATTTTTAATTTGAATGAGGCAATAATAACACTAACATTTCATGGTATGTTCAGCATTTTATTAATCACCATAAAATCTCATGAATTATGTGAAAATTTACATTACTGCGATAGTAAACACATGGATGCTTTTGCGTATTAGTAAGATATTGTGGGGCTTTATTTGCAATATAACAATATAAACAATATTTGTGTATAGTGGTTCGAGAAAGATGGATGCAAATAATTCTCCTGAACCTAAAGATACCTAAAGAAATGACAATCTGTTAGGAAATTGGCATGTTGACTTCCAGTGGTGACACCTTCACATCATCAGTAAATATGATTACCAGAGTAGTACCTTTTGGTGAAATGTGAGGAAAATGAGGTTACTTTATCTAATATACATTTTTCTAAATGTACTATTAATAATATTGCAATTAAGAATAATTATTCCCCAAATCAATGTGAATTATTTGAATCTGATTTATTTTTACATTGCTGTTTTTTTTTTCTTAACAAACATTTGACTTGCGATGAATCGATGGTTGTTTACATTGCTAAGGATGTTAAAACCCGTTGCTGAGGTTGTTAAATTTCTCGACATACAGATAGGTACAAGTGCATTTAACAAACCTGCAGGGTTGCATGTTAACAGGGGTTGAAGATTCAGGGGATCGATAAAATTATTAATTTATTACAATTAATAGGGAGTTTTTGCACGACAGAGTGTTACAGCGATCAACAGCACTATTGATATTCAGCGCATGTGCAGTAGGAGTTCACATTACTTTTGTGCATCTATACATGGGCAGAAGATTGAGATTGCAGTTGATTGGTGTATGCTATACTATGGCATGACATGCAAAAACTCCCTAATTATTTTGAATTAAATGATTCACAGTTGTTATAAAATTCATTCAGCATATTTTAATTTAACTTTCATCACTTCGTGAAACTAGAATGTCAATTGTTTACTCCCATGCTATATTTTCTTTATGAATACTCTGTTTGTTGCTGTCCTCCAAACCTTCTTTTGTGATGAGGACTCTCTGAATTTGAAATAGCACTTGTAAAGTAAGACCCAATGCATCATCTGCAGGGAGGAGGGGGTGCCAATATTTTGGCATTGAACACATTAATCTTTCATTTAAGCACTCAATTTGAAAGAAAACTGACCACAGCAAGGAGAATTATAATAATTGGAAATTCAAAGTTTTGTAATTAGGAGCATTATTTATGAAAATTCAAAAACTATTTTTCTGATAAAGTGTAATTATTTTGTTTGGAAAACCTGATGAAAGTGTAGAGAGTGCTAGTTTTAATTTGAAATGTTAGTTTTCCCCATCTTGCCAGCAAAGTGGGATGGATTGGGCAGCGTATTTAATTTGAGTATAATTAAATCCTTCGAAATAATCAATCCACTTATCAGATTTTCATTCAAAACCATAAAGTAGTTGAGCATTTAGGGACTTCTGGGCATCCTTTGTATAAAGAATTGAACAAAATTTGCAAAACACTAATAATTCGTTAAAATTCAAATTATGGGCAAATTATCAGAAAATTGCCAAACAAAATTTAAGAACAGGATATGGACTTTAGTGTAAACTACATTTACAAATAATTTATAAATGTCTTGTATAACTTGCAGACAGGAGTTTGTGGACTTATATGTAGATTTTATTCTGAATTCTGGAGTTGAAAAGCATTTTATGGCTTTCAACAATGGTTTTCATAAGGTGTGTGGCGGTAAAGTTCTTGAACTCTTCCATGCCCATGAATTAATGGCTGTTGTTGTAGGTAAGTATGAATGTACTCTTTCAAGTATTTTGATTTCATTAATATTATCTATTATTTCATTTTTCTTGTATTTTATTGTCTGGAAATCCACAAATAGGCAATGAAAATTATGATTGGGAAGAATTGGAGCGAAATGCAGAATACAAAAACGGATACACTGAAAATGACAAAGTTATAAGGAATTTCTGGGAAGTTTTCCATGAACTTCCATTGGAACAAAAGAAAAAATTCCTTCAATTTCTTACTGGAAGTGATCGCATACCAATACAAGGAATGAAGTCAATTAAGGTACATTTTTGGTTTGAAGTATTCATTAGTCTTTCCATTTTTTCTGCTCTTATTATGAATTTTAAATGTATGTGTATATGAGTGAGTGTGTATGCCGATGTACACCTTGTGTAATTATGTTACAATGGAACAATTTCCAAGAAACAATTGGAACAATTTTCAAGAAAATTTTACATTATTAAATAAGTGAGGTGTTGCTAAAAGGTCCTCAAAAGTGATGTATCATCTACCCTACCAATTTGTTCATTTGTTTGTTTATTATATAAGTGGTGCATTAATTGCTATTTAAAAAAATGTGTAATAAAATGGGTGGCCAAACTATTATGGAGAGGAATTTTTAGATCGTTTTAAAGTTAGTTTATAAATGCCCTGATTATTGTGAAAGTATTTAGTCATGGATTTTGCTAATTTTTTGGTGCACTTGAGACAAATAATTAAAAAATAATGGTGTAATGCTTTTAAAAGTTTTTTCTGTGTGTTAATGTGAATCCTTAAAATTTTGTAAATCCTCCTCGAGGAAGGAGATTTTCCTGATGGGCATTGATGTATTGGTCCTGATGCATGGTTCCTTGCACAAAGTAGAGCCTTCCTGTGCCTTGGCGGGTTAATAACTTACCAAACTATAATGTTAAGAGGATGATTTATTCATTCTTTTGTGTAGCCATTCATATTACACTTGTGTTGAATGATCTGTGATATGTCCTGTGAGATCTTGATTGATGACTCATCTGTGAAGTGAACCTGCAAATAATATTTTTAGACATTTTTGTTCTCTTAATGGTTTTTGTTATTTTAAATACATTACATACATTACAAATCCAGTTTTCTTTGGTCCAGTTCTGGTACTTTTCTTTTGGCAAAATTAACCTCGTTTTTAATTGTTGTGAGATGCTTCTAAAATTTTCATTTGACAACTATAAATTTTCTTTTCAGCGTTTACTCTGATAAATGCTCGTCTGTAAGAATCGTGTTTACAATGTTTTGTAGTTTCTGATGGTTCTGCAATGCAATGCAAAATCTGCACTGCACTGCACTGCATTTTACATTCCCTTCTTGAAGTGATTTTTTCTGCCACATTTTCCTGCTTTTTTGTTTTCCAACACCTGCCTGCATGTTTTTATTAATTTTTCAGTCTTGACTGTGAAACTCCTTCCAAATTTGTGTTTTCTCATTGTGTGAATTTACATTGTTAAATCAATTTGGCAAGTCTTCTTTTTTGTTTTGTGATTTAAACCTTTTCTCATGACCACTGAAACCAATTTTTGTGGGTTAGATTGGTTCCTGCAATTACAAATTGTATTAATAACTTTAAATTGACAAGTAAATACCAAAGAGTCACTGATATGATTTCATAAAAGCTTACCTGAATAATAATACCAAAATAAAATTTACAACTTACTTCAATCTTTTTTCTTACTTCAACTTACTGCGGGTCATCTAAACAAGTTATGTAAATAATTTAAATAGCATGTTGGTGTAGTTTTGCCAATATCATAAAAGTTACTAAAACATATACTTGAAAATAATCTCATTTGTTAAAATGCTGCATCAGTTGAACTACAACTATAGTACATCACTAAAACAAAAAAATAATGAACATTTGATCATGAATGTAATAATTTGGTCACCCACTGTGAATAATGAAAGTTCTCAATGGTTTCAGGTATTATAATCAAATTTTGCTATAAAATGTCATTCTTACGACTGTTTTCTTTTGTAGATATACTTTCAACCCACGCCAGATGAAAAATACCTGCCTGTTGCTCACACATGTTTCAATCTGCTTGACCTTCCTCGATATAGAACAAAGGAAAGGCTTAAATATAAACTTCTCCAAGCTATACAGCAAACGGAAATATTTGCATTAGTCTGAATAGCTTTGTGATGTCACAATAATAAATCACTACATCTGTCTGAAGGAAGGGGCTTTACAATTTCACTCTGCATTATCTGGTAAAGGACTGAACAATGTCTTTCAGTTAAATTTTGCTCTTTTAGAAATCTTTCTCTGGTAATTATGCCCTGGTTTTTGGATTTTTGGAGACTTCTTTTTTTTATCAGTTTGAAAAGAGGAAGTTAATTTGCACCACATGGTTCATTCAGAATAGGTTAGATGTACTAAGGCTTCAAATAAATAGATGATCTGCAAAAAATGAAATACTTGATATGTATCCAATATACATCATGCATCAAAACTGCTCAATTACAGTAATTTGTACATTACCAAATCTCTGCAAGTATGATATATTTCTGTAAAATTAATTCATTCTTGTTTGTTTGGTTGATACGTTTCTATCCTCTTTTCGTGTACCAGATTGAACAGATTATCTGTGAACACCAGTTTAGTGAACCGGAGAAGTATTGAGGTTTTTGAATTTTGTGTGCTTAAATATAAAAAAACAATTTTATCCCAGTTGTGTAAAAAGTGGCCTTAGTTAAATTTTGATTTAATAATTTTTCCAATATATATCTATACTACATGTAAAATAATTATGTAAAATTAATTGTGATGTTTATCATAACTTGGATTGGAGTTGTTTTTTCACTTTTCTGATACATAATGTATTGAACCTGAAAAATGACTTTTGTATTTTGTCATAGTTTTAACTACCTCCATGTTTTTTATTATCCATATTGAATGAAAAGTGCAGTGCAACTTGCCTTAATTGTTTACAAATGAACCTGTACCTGGAAGCATTTTGGTATTAATTGTTTCTCCCTTGCATTTACATAATGTGTTATGGCATGTTTCTGACAGAGATTATTTTGATAATAGTGGCTTTGTAATAATTTAATTCTGTGTTGTGTCATTGTGAATGTCTGCAAAGGGTGCATCCCTCTAATAGGAGAGGAATTTTAATTTTTATGACATTTACATTTTATGATATGTTCCATCATTACTTTGACTCTTGTCAGAGGCTTCCTCTCAAATTTGTTTATATTGTTGTTATTATTATTATCATTATCATTTTTAATTTTTTTATATCTACTGTGAATGTTATTTGTATTTTTGATATATTGTATGGATAAAGTCTGACTTTTCCTATTTAGCTTTTGTTTTGAAATCATATTTTCATTGAAATGATGAAAACGCAGAGTACTCTACAGTTACATTACATTATATAAAATGTAATTTTATAAATTTTGCTTTTGCCATGTTCTATTTTGTTTCTTGTAATTCATATTCTGAGAAACTCAATGTGGCTTTGTAGGCATATTTATAATTTTTACTTATTTTCAACCATTAGAAAAATATGACAAAAAAAAGTTCATATGAAAATTTGGTTCCAATTGAACTAATTTGGTAAAAGCAAAATCAGCTAGTGATGTTTTATATACTTGAAAACTGTGAACCTGAAAGGAATGAGAATATGTAAAATCATAAAATGAGAAGATAATAAACAATTCAGTTATGAGTGAAAGAAAGAAAGAAAAGCAGTAATCTACTTGTTATGAATTGAATTGTTTCCTTAAATTCAGTGGTTTTCTTTGTTAATATGCCACCTTGCATTGTAAACAATTGTATTGTTTACAATATTTGAGTTCAGTTGCCTTAATAATTATAATATGAGTGTTTGAAGCAATTACGCCGTTAAAGAATTGTATTGAAAAGAGGTTTCTTATTAATTTTTATCTCAATATTATGTATTCATATTGGTTGTTAAGATAGAACCTGTGTTGCACAAAAGAAAATTGTAGTCCTTAACATAAAAAAAAAAAAAAAATTGATGGATTACAATTTATTTATAACATGGAATTTGAAGAAAAAAATGAACATAGCATAAAAGTTCTATGATTAATGTGTAAAATGTCTACAGAATTCTTTATAATTAATAACCAATGTGAATCATTTCTCTCTATAATGATATTTCTTTCAGTTAATGAGATTTCAGTTTGTAAAGTATATTTTTGTTTTCAAAAAATACTTTTAACATTACTATGAAGGTCTGTGTTTTGAAATCAACTGAGAATTGTGTGATTCTCTTGAAGTCAAGGGCATTATCTATTTTATTGATAAATAATTAATAAATTCTTGGTAGAATTATTGTACCAAGAAGTTTTCATATTGTAAGTACACAGTTGAATTCAGTTTTTGGAAAAGACAATGTTGAATTAAAGACAGAACTAGTTAAATCTGTGTTGGATCTGAGCTTTTTAATCAGAATTAATCAGATTGCTTAAATGTTCCATGCTTGTTCCTTCCTGATAATCTCTTCAAACAGCATATGCTTCTATGGCATGGCGACAATACAATCTGAAATGTGATAGCTTTTGTGAATAGCTACATTTTTCAAGTTGCCATCTCTCTTTACATCTATGTAAATACGTTGTTCAGATGAAATAAATTATTTGATTGTACATATGTCGATAAGATTTGCTTTAATGCTTTGTAACTGTACAGTGTAATGAAATCAAGAGTTTTACAATGGTGTTTTATATCGGTAATATTCAAGCATTTCATATTTGATTGTTGACTCACATTTTGTAAAAATTGAATTGTGACAATTATAGCTCACTGTAAAGAATGTATTGTTACGAAAAAATTGCATTAGTTTAAGTAAATCTATATTTTTCTAAAATTGTTTAGAATGATTTGTTTTAAAAATAATTTAATGTGTAATTAAAAATGAAAGAAAAGATATCCTTCAAACTTCATTATTTGGAGTAGTATATATAATTGCAATAAAAGAAAATGGTAAAATGTAAATGCATATCGTAAAATATAGAATCATACTTTTATTTGTCTTTTAATAAATTTTTCCTTTGTATCTGTAATTACTTTGTTATACCTGTCATTATTGTTTTTGTAGTTGGTTTTCAATTTTCTCCTTTTTTCCCTAGTCAGTGTGGAAAAGCAAAAATTTGTTAATTTGAGTTCATGCAACATACTAGTAAATCTCCTCGATTACATTTTCCAAGGTCTGAGAAAAACCTGGTGTAAATGGTGGGAAATTACTTTTGCTTGTGAAATGAAATGTATATTAATTCTTTACGTTTATTAATAGTATTAACCTTCAATGACAAATCATTGGGCTTCATTCTTAAGCTTTGCACTTGAAAATATACAAACTACTTTTTTTTAATTTTTTTCTAAAATGCAAATATTGTTATTGAAATAATGAGGATGGTGTTATCAAATTGAGCCCTAGAACTTTTTTATTGCTGTAATTGTTTATTGAGCACTAGAATATTTTTTAATGCCATATCTAAAAGACTTAACACAATACAGTATCTTGAAAGAAAGTAAACATAGTAGAACTACCAAGTAAACATACTTGTAAGAGAAAGGGAAATAGCACAGAAACAATGGTGCTAATTATCTGTGATTGTTTCATCACGATAAAGGAAGAGATAAAAATCATGAACACATTGTGAACAGGGAAATTGAAGGAACCTGCATAAACTGAATGAATGTAATTTCCGGGAATGTAGAAGCGGGGTTAAAAAAAACAAAAAAACAGTAATTTAAATTTTTTCAATGAGGCTTCTTAGCAATTTGCTCTTGCCTCTTTCTGCAAATATTTGTTTTGCCCTAACAATTGGAACTTGGGGAAGATACCACTATCTATAATCAAGAGACTGAAATGACCATATATTGTATCACACACCAATTTCTTTTGTGGCAGTTCCATTGATTTAGAGACATCTTTTATTGTTTACAACAAGTTGAAACTAAATTTAATTTTTAAAATTTTAATTCTTAATTTGTTTTTTTAATTACACTGCATTTTAAAAACTTGTTCATAAACTAGCTTTGATCAATAACTTTCCAGGTACTTCAAAATTTGGATTCCACTAATTGTATATTTTCCCTCTATATGTTTGTAGCATGCTTGCTGAGAACCAGGCTTAACTCCTTGTTCAATTAGGCCTCTGTTTTTGTTTGGCCTTAGTATTATTATATTTCCCATTTAATGCCATTCAGTATTCGAGATACTGCAGCAATGTCGATGTATAAGAAATCATCTGAAATCAGTGTCCGCGTCGTCTGACGTTTCGTACGCGCTCCCAGTCACCTCACTTATGTCACGCTCTTAAGTTAAGCTCTTTTGCTGCGATTACTCTTAGATCACGCGTTCCTATGCCTCAAAATTGAATCTCGTGGGCTTTTGTCCCGCAACTCGTGTACAGAGCAACTGGTGGACTCCGAGGGAATACCAATTTTCGGTCTTCGTTTGAAACTATCTGAAACTTAATTTTATGAATTTCACGTGTTATTGAAAGTATACTATTATAGTTAAGTCAATTCTTGCATTTGATGAGTCCTTTGTGTAAAGTTAGTCGTTTTGGAAGAAATTTCCTTTTCTTTTTACATGGTGTGTGCAATCTTCTTCCCAGCAGTCAATTCGCGAGCGTCGGGAACGGGCGTGACTGAGTGAACTGGTAGTGAATGGACGTGTGGATGTCCTCGAAATATAGTTATTAAGTGTTGCTGTCGCCTGCATAAATCGGCGATTTTTTGACAGAAAAAGTCGGGTTATGAGACCCTGGTATCGCCACAGTGGATAAAACTTGTTCCTGTATATAGTAAATTACTTTTTATAACACATTGTGTAGTGAGAATCCGCGTTTAGTGGGTCCTTGACACTGAAAAATTTATTGATAGCGAAATCTGGGTGCCTGTTCGTCCGTCCCGTCTTTGGCCAACGGTAGAACCTAAACCGTTTAGTAGATTTTCTCCAAAATTGATATTCCCTGATCGCTCTGAATGAACTCGAGGCTCTGAGAGTTTAAAACGGATATTTTGAAGTCTCAACGACATTTTCAAAATTTTCGTAAAAATGGCTCCTAATTTTTATTAAACTTTGTCCTCGTGTAGGTAAAAGACACTTAAAAATTTGCGCAGGTCTCATTCATTGAAATCCCTAATTTTTCGAAAATTGCAAAAGTTCAAAAACTGTTTGGCTACAACTGTAATATTGAAGAGATGTTTTTCTTAATGAAATTGCTGTTGAAAGGGGACCTAATAATCAATCTTGAAAGAAGGTTACGTACAATTTTTCAAAATATGAATAGTTTTCGCGTAATTTTGTGTGAAATTTAGACAATTTTAAAATAATTACTTACTCAAAAACGGACCAAATTTTTTCTTTAATTTTTTTCACCTGATAGAGCAAAGGATGTTTAAACAAAGGCGCAGGTCCCATTTTCGGCAAACTGTATTTTCGAAAATTGCAAAAGTAAAGAACATGATGTTGAAGCACCATACTAGTTTATATCTGACTTTGCTATAAAATTTTTGTGACAGCTATTCATCAAAACTGGATCACAGAATTTGCTGCTGTAATTAATAGGTTTATGATGTGGAAATCTTCAGTGTAGTGCATTAGTGCACCATCATGTCATACACAATTTCTATTCTTCGGTTTCTAAAACAGGGCGCATGGGGGAACCTGTCTTCATGATAGAATATGACACTGCTTTTCGCGTCTTTCTCGGCCGTAATGCTAGATATTGCTTGATCTGCTGCACTACTTGATACGGTCGCGATCGTGCGACATCTAGCGACACGGTCGAGAAAGACGCAAGAAGCCGTGCCTAGATCCGTGGGTGCTCTGTGTCCGTGCCATATTCCATCATGAAGACAGGCCCTCATGCGCCATGTTATAAAAACTGAAGAATAGTAGATTGTTGCGTGTTCTGATCCATTTTGGATAAGTAGCGTGAACTACAATACCTTCCAGGTTTAAAGGATATTTGTTATGATGGTCGACTAACTTCAAAGTAGTTACTTAGATATAGACAACAAATTATTGTTTTCTTGGGAATGCAGCACCATTTTTTTTATGAGCATAATCCACATTTCTTAAAACATTGTTTCAGTATCTATAGGTGTCAGGAAGATATTGTGACCAAAAAAAAAAAAAAAGAATCTATGTGAAGAAAAGCAGGTGCAATTTTCCCGAAAAAATAAAGTAAGAGAAATTGTATGTAAAAGTCACTTCTGGATGCGCAATTCAAACCGGCCGCTTCGCCACCGCAGACACTGCACCATCTCCTGCGGCGGCAGTGGCCGTTACTTCGTTTCTCCGTTATCTGTGAAACAATTGAGTAATTGTGAGGAAAGCATCGTTTTCCACACAGTAGAGTACTTCTAATAATACCACTCTATTAGATGTATTCCTGCGTACTTTAAATGCATTTTTGTTGAAAACGATAACCTCGCGGACAGCTGCCTAACAATAAACGCTTAACACTATCCAAAACACGAAAATTGACAAGACCTGGAATGCGTGAATTATTATTCTGAGCATATCTTCGATGTGCTCTAGAGTTGTGCTTTAGATTGCTCTATAAATGATAAAGTCTCTAACATTGTGAAGCCGTTCCCTATAGATAAGATGCTATAGCTAAAATGTTTTTTATGAAAATGTCGAATTTGTTCTTTAAATTTGGACGCTGAGTTTAACTGTTCCTTCCGCCGCGCCAGTCATTTTGTGGATTTGCAGGCTGATCAGTAGATTGAAGAATCTTTGCGGGAGGCACGTGCACAGTCAACCAATCCTACTAATGACTTCTCCACATGGCTTTAAACAACAAAATAGTAGGGTCAGTGAACCAATTATCACCCCTGTGCCTAATATCATTTTCTCGTGTTTCCACGGTGCCACGCGCCATATACGGTTTCTTACATGAAACTTGTAGTTATAGTGTGTACAGTTTTAGCGCAGCTATACGCCAGAACTGTTTCACATAAGAAACCATGTTTGGAGCGCATGGCACCTTGGAAATACAAGTTGGCGATATTATGCACACGGACGATAGATAATTGATATACTGACTCTTTACTATAGTGTGATATAAGTGAAAGAATAAAAAAAGCAAGAAAAAGCTTGTTTCATGCTCTGGTGTACAATCTACTTTCATGAAAACGATTTCTCGCGCAAACTACTATGCGCGCGCGTTTTCTTGATCCTCCAGCTCCCTAGTTCTGGTCCAGCCCGACACAGCACGGCCCGATAGAAAATATGAGCTTCACTCGGAACGTCACGGTTCAGTTTGCTGTCCTGCCCACCTTCGTCTTTGACAATGCGGGTTTTCAATTTTCACTCTGTCTTTCTAACTACCTGTGCGTACAGTGCTCCTTCCTGTTACACAAGAGTTTCTATAAGTATTAATTATTCTTCCGAATTTTAAATTACTTGCTTTGTTTCTCATTGTTGTGTAGTCCAAGGCGCGCTAGTACATTGAGTTTTTGTCAATGAAGTTGACAGCACTGCACTGCCGTGACGTAGACAGAACCCGCCTCTCCCCGCACCCCCGCAATGGAGTATCAAGATAAAGTGCGGGATTTGTAGTGTTTCGACCGTGTCGTTCCCTGGGATTACGTAGTCAGTGCATTTGTTGGTTACTGGGCCGCTTCACGGCCATGACGTCTATCGTTTCGTAAACCTTTTTGAACCTGCCACCGCCGCCAAGGGTCTCGCCTTCCAGCCGCGGGTCAGTTCACCCCGCGCCAACTGATAGTGTGGAAAGGGGAGAGGGGGAAGTTGAGTGGTCATGATTGGTTATGCACCTGCTCGGAACCATCCCTCCTCTCCCCGCCACCATCAGTCACCGCCGTCAGCAGCGTGTACTTTAAGATAAGTGCCGTCTCGGTAAGTAGAGAGTTTGTGCACCATCGAACGTTAAAGCACTATCGATCTTCTGCGCATGCGCAGTTTAAGTTTCGCATCACTTTTGAGAATCTGCTTCTGCGCAGATTCTCAAAACTGAAGCGAAACTTAAACTGCGCATGCGCAGAAGATCGATAGTCGGTCCGCTGAGGCGGTCATAAACCTTCTAATTAGTAGATGTATTTAAGAGATTGTGTGCGATAAGTGATTAGCCGCCAAATGTGACGTGTAGAATGCACCTTTAATTTAGGAAAAGGGGTACTCGAGGCCATTTGTTGCGACTTCGATGATTCATTGAACTTCGTGTAGTGTGTTTCACAAAACAGACATTTCGAAATGCATTCCTTGCGGAAGCAGAATGTGCATATTATCAGCCCAAACGATTACTTCAATTTGATTGGTGGTTTTAAGGAAGTTTGTCGAGTACCTCCTATTTCCAGATTTTATGTGGGGAAGAGGCAGCCTTCAGTAGGGGACGATTCCCATAGCATCTAAGCTAATTCGTGTACAGTCACGTATGCAGGTTATCTGAAGTAGGCTAGCGTCGGCCTGGGACTGCAGAAAACGACTGTCGGAAGCATAAGTTAAAACTCTGTGTTCAGATGCAATGAATAAACTCAATATTTTCATAAAAGGACACTCAATCTTTCAGCACTAGCTTCAGAACGCATTTTAGTATATCTCATGACAGTAAGAATAGTCTGCAGGAGACAGCATTTTATACTTGCTTTGTTTTAACCTGCCGATAACAGTTCATGAGTTTTTACGGTGTCATCCAATCGAGAGCTAAAACGTCATCACCTTGTGCATAATGTCACTGTGGTGACGTTTAAGCTCCCGATTGGACGAAACCGTAACAGCTGATCAGCTGTCATCTGCCAGGTTACAGAAACCCAATAATAATAATAATAATAATAATAATAATAATAATAATAATAATAATAATAATAATAATAATAATAATAATAATAATATTATAATAATAATGATAATGATGATAATAATAATAATATAATATTATAATAATAATGATAATGATGATAATAATAATAATAATAATAATACTAATAATAATAATAATAATAATAATAATTTGAGCATTCCAGGAGTTTTATTTTCATACGTCTTGGGATATGTTCAGCGTTTATTTTTATGCTCCTCTTTATCGTGGTTATTTCAAACAAAACTGCATTTCCCTTAGAACACGCATTTAATAGATTAATTGATTAGATCACATAAGGCACCTGATACTATTAAAGTACTCAAGTGTGTAGCAAGCGATACTTTCCTTCCAATCCACCAATAACTCGGAGAAACGAGTTAAAGCCCAGAGCCGTAGGAAACCCCGCAGGCAGTTTGAAAATCCGGAAGTGACTTGTAACTCAATTTTCTGGAAGTCAATTATTTGTATTTGAAAGAAAATTGGATTTACCATACTTCTTGAAATATAGAATCTGGATTTTTTCTCTCGAGAGCTTTCGGACACTGTATGACTAGCTGCTTCTGCTGTTGGAAATATTTTGGGTGAAGACACTTGCCGTGTCATCTATCTAGTAAAATATTCGTGATAAAGTTACTTATGAATTAGATCGTTCTATCCCGAATTGAGTCAACAATATTTTGTGCATCATTTCTGTTTCTTCTAATTTTCTCTTTGTGGTCTACACTTCAGCCCTGCAGGTGAATACATCACATTGTAAGTTGTTTGCAGAATTGTCTTGTATATTTGAATGTGGTTTTGTATTTTATATTAAATTGTAAATGTACGTGTGAAAGGCTCGGGGAGTATTAAGTTGGTTGTATACAAGACACCCTCAAGAGAATCTAGTGAATAGTTTTATATTTCATGAACACAAGTGTCCAAATGGCAATTATGTGTTTGGAATTTTAAAGCATTAGAAATAACAATATATATTTTTAATTTTTTATTTAATCTAGCAAACATACATAAATATAGTTAAAATATATACCATCACATTCATTGTTCAAGACATTAAGCTGATAGGATGTAGGAAAATTATAATTGTGTCAAAGCATCTAACTATGCATTTTCGTTTAAGAATACATCATAACAAGCATAATAGTCGAGTATCGTAAATTTCTCGTAAAAAAAGTCGAAGCGTTAGTGGCAGTTACTGTTATCTTGGGTAGTATCCATATTCTTGAACACGTATGTGGCGTAATTTATTATTGGTATTGAACTGTCTCAGAAGGAACGTCTTATGGCTTCTTCCACAACATCACTACTTGACTAGGTATTTAAAAAATATATATTTTTTAAAAAAATACCGAGGAACGGCTTTTGTGTGTCAGTACAATAAAAAACATTTAACAGCATAACTTGTCAGTTCTTGCAGTGCTGGATTCTGTTTCATTTTTACAACACGAATTTTAAAAAATGCCTCAATATCTCACTTGTCCTTTACTAGACCTCGGTAGTAAAGACTCGTAGTGGATGTGCCTGAGCTTTTGGTGCGATATCTGCGGTTCGTTGTGCATGAAAGAGAGTACAAAATTCAACCTCTTAGTAAGTAGTAAATGGGTGCAGAGAATTGCCGAATTCAAACGTAACACTTGATAAGAAGCGAAATGAAATTTTGTGCAAATAAATAACCGAAGAGATCGCACCGCGGAATCTGCGAACTCGTGTGCCTAGCGTACCTTGGGTGCGCTTTTGGTCAGGTCCGAACGCTTTTCCATGTCAGCGAGGGACACCGGAAACCAACTCGGAAGTCGCGCAACACGCAGGCTTGTTGACAGTGTCGCCACTCGGCGCGAGACAAGAGACGTGGGCATGTCGAAGACGCGCGCAGCTACAGCGGCGGGGCGGTACTGCCAACCTTCCTACGGCGCTGCCAACCTCGGCGAGCGCCTCCGAGGGCGCTTGCACGAGTTCGCGGAGTCCGTGGCTCGCGCGCCGTCCGCTGTGGGTGACGGCGGCGGCGTGCTCAGAAGTTAGACGTCCCCTCCTCGACGTAGTGCTGTGTGCCCGGGGGTGCCTTGTACGATGGGTAGTTGGGGGTGAGCGCGTTCTGCGCGAAGAACTTGGAGTAGTCGCGGTTGACCTTGCGCGGGCGCACGGCGGGCCCGCGGGCCAGCGCGATGCGCTGCTCGTTTTCGGCGGCGGCGCGCTCCTTGTACTCGGTGGGCGGCCACTTCTGGTCTCCGCGCATCTTGGGGGCTGCGGCGCGGATGGCGGCGGGCTGGGACTCGAACACCTGCGGGCAGCACGGACCAGTGGGGTTTCACTTTCCTTTCTTTACGGAATCAACTCGTTATCTTCGGCGTGCGCGGGGTAGAACATTTTGAAAAAGGTTACATTTCTTGGTATTGACCTGCGCTGTCCTGGTGATGCCGCGTCGAAGGCTGAGGTACCACCGACGTTTCGACCGCATATCGCGGTCCTCTTCAGGGCTGTACTGGCAGTACAGCCCGAAGAGCACGCGCGTCACCCGGGCAGCCCAGATCATGACTCTGACCGCGGAAGCCTACGATATCATTTCTTGGTATTGCTTAAAGGACTGCCTTTTTTTGATATTTTTTTAAATTCTTAAGTCAATTGATTTTTAAGGCAGACGTTCATATTATATTTGGTCTCTAAACAAATGTAATAAAATTAACAAAAATTGATATAAAATTAATCTTTGTCTTAAAAATCAAAGGACCTTCCAAGAATTAAAAAAAATGAAAAGGGCTTCGTGATCTTACGTAATAAAACATTATATATATATATATATATATATACACAAACACACACACACACACACACACACACATACACACACACACACACACACACACATCCTATACACATGTTCAATTCCTGATTTTCTCTTTTTGAACTTGACATTTTTGGGAAGAGGTTTTCTGATAACCCTGTAAATGGTTCTACATAAAATGAAATGTGTTTATTGATTATATCATTAAAGTTATAAAGCTATAATTTTTTTTCATCATACTATATTTCATTTATTTTCTAGTAAAATATGCAATTTGTAACTAAAAAGTTTAAAGAAAAAGGGGGTACATAAATGAAGTTGCCCCCTCTTTTTTTAGGTTGCGCAGGCCTACAGTTGGTAACGATCTTGTTTGTGCAGTCCATAATTTGCTCGAAAAACATTAATTTTAAATGGGAAATTGATATTAACACAAAATATATAAATTTGAATTTGAAATTCACCAGCACATTTAGTCGCTCGGCCGATAGGAAGGTTCCCGAGCGACTAATTGTGCTGATGAATTTCAAATTCAAGACCATTTCGTCTAGGTGTACAAAGTTACATTTTATTTAACTGAAATTATTTAGTTATCTTGTAATATAGTTTGCTTTGGTATCAATTTCCCACTTAAAATTAATGTTTTTAGAGCAAATAATGAACTGTACGAACAAGACTGTTACCAACTATAAGTCGAGTTCGGCTATAAAACGACTTATGACGAGGGAAGAGGCGTGTGGATACTCACCGGGAAAGGTTCCTGGCTGATGGGCGCCTCGGGCCGCAAGACGACGGTCGAGGGCGGGGCTCGAAGGCGGGCGGCGCCTGGTACGACGGGTGGGGCAAAGGCGGCGGGTACTGCGGCTGGCCGGGCTGCGCTGGATGGAGCCCTGGAACTGCGGGGCGGGCGCGGTGGAGGGGTGCGTGTTCAAGGGGGCGGGGCCTGCGCCACCGGACGGGCAGGGGCGGGTGCAGCAACGGGCGAGTAAACCGGAGCGGGTGCAGCAACGGGTGAGTAAACCGAAGCTGGTGCAGTGACGGGCGAGTAAACCGGAGCGGGTGCGGGTGCACAACGGGCGAGTAAACCCGGAGCGGGGAGCGGGTGGGGCGACCGGCGGGGGGCCGGGGGAAGGGTACACTCGAGCGAGCGCGGGTGCTTGGTCGGGAGCGAGCGCGGGGACGGGGGTTGCCAAGCCGTCGGCGCTTGGGGAGTCACGGGGGCCGCGTAGCTATCCGCGGGTTCCGATCCCTGAAACACACGAAGCGCGGCCGGCGCTCGCATCGGACCGAGCGAGTTGGGACCGGGGCTCTCCGTGGATTACGTAGCAAGTTGCAGGGGCACTCTCCAAAAGACACGTGATTTCGTGCACGAAGTACAAACAAGAAAATTTATGAAATAGGTTGTCACATTATTTTATGAGGGTAAATAAAAAAATTACTTCATTTTTTCTTTAAATTATTACTTTTCGTAGAATTGAATTGCTTCTAGATTTTGTATTGCAAGATCATCGAGAAACATTTTACAAATCGTTTACAGGTCCTCCTCGCACACAGGCGAAAGCATGCAATTCTTTTAATTTATATAATTTCGATTGTTATTTTTCGTCTTAGAACTCTCTGAAATTACACATTGTCGAGTAATTTCTATTTCGCAAATCCTGAACGTAATGAAACAAAATGGATGTTTACGCCGTTAAACTATTCTAACAGACGTGCCTTTTGTAACCGTTCCCCCTGTATCCTTTACGTAATTCTCGGATAACCCCCTATCGGGCTTCGCTAACTAGACACGTCTTTTTCCCTTCCACCACCTCCGAAGTCAGCAAGTGTGATTGATTGTTGGCAAAACAGTCGTGCCCTTTACGACGACAGTGACGAATGAGGAGCGGGGCCGCGAGGAGTGCGCTCGCAGAAAACGACCGTGACGCGGCAGAAGGGGCGAACGGCAAAAGGACGTTTCTTGTTTGCGCCGCCTCCAACGACAACAAATGTTAGAAGCATGCTTAAGACTGTTACTTCATTGCAAGGATGGGAGATAATGCAGTAAATATGATGAAATGGAAAGTATCCATTTAATCATGGCTAAATTGACGATAAAAACGCAATCGAGATGGCACCTCTGTACTTGATTACTATAATTTTGTTTGGCTGACTTTATTTACTTGCACTAGTAGTTATACGAGATTTTTATATTTATAGTGGAAATATTCAAAATGAAGTCGCTCGTTAATTTCTGAACATGTATCAATGTCGATATTGAATGGAATGTCGCAAGGAATTGATACATCGATATATGTCTATGTTAGGTCTATGAATATATGACTTGTTTGAATGGAATGGACATTAGGTTAAATGCATATAAATTCAATGTTCTAGTACTTAAAAAAATGTAGATAATCCTTGCGTTTGAAAAGGATGTATCGACTTCGCCACTGATTTCTTTTTATTAAAAAAAAATTCCTTTTAATATGTGATTTATAGTATCTGTCTGATTTCGTTTTTTTCGCTCATTGTAGTAACTTATTTAAATACAATTCCTAATCTACGACGTTTTGGAATTTGTAAGTTGTCACCAATATTTTCACGTTTCCGATTATTACGAATTCAGTTTCTGAATTTCAAACTTGTGTCCCAGAATAACAGTCATTCCGGAATGAGATTTTTCAAAGTTATCTCTACGTGAAGCAATACAGATGTAATGCATAAAAATCTTTGTTGGATATATGACGTGTTAAAATTCATTAAAAATTTTAATGATAATAAGGTAACTAATATTTAAGAACACGCCAGGCTCTCTATCGTCATCGGTTTTCTGATAGGGAATGGAAACAATTTTCTGCCACATTACAAATTTACTTTGTTGAAAATTTTTAATTATATTCGAATTCCAATCCTTCTGCTCGTAGGGACCTAAGGTAATGATGGTATTGCTTCTGAACAGAGAGAAATGTTGTTCATAAATCTTGTCATTCAATATTTAATTTTTTACTGAAATAATGATGATTTATTCTTTCATATGCACTAGACACGAGGGACAACTTTAACTGTTGCCAATAACGATTAAGAACTTATCGAAGTCAGAAAATAATTTATTATTATGTCAATATAGTTAAATATGAAGTACTTTTAGGATTTTTAAGAAACGAACCATAAAAAAGATTATCTTTCGATTACAATACATTTTAAAATATTGGCACATCTCATATATCTTGCTTCAAGGTCTTCAACCACTCCGCTTCCAGTTAATGCAAAGAGTAATATATTTTCCTGACGTCTTCCGCAGAAATTCTACTACCGTATTCTATGCCGAATGCTTTAGTGACAAGTTCCTCGTAGAAAGAGCTAGGGTTGAAGGAAGGCAGAAGTGAGAAGTCTGTAGAAGATTCCTTGAGAGTCATGATTGCGATACAGTACAGTTTGATGTTACAGTAGCGTGAAGACGATTCATTAAAATGGAAAGAATTCTGAGTTTGAACATAAACATTTCATCAGAACTGATGTGAATTCTGCCTATTGCACATTATGGTGAGTCCTGTTTTTTGTAATTATCTGTTTCTTTCTCTTAAATGCTAGCATTATCTTAATATTTTTTCTATTCTATATTGCGTTCGGATTACTGATTTACAGTTTTTGCAGTTCAGGAAATGTTTTGCATTGACACAATTCAGTCAACTCTAGAAATCCTATTACTCATTTCCGAATTAAAATAACCTTGCTATAGAATACCTAGCGATTACCAGATGTTTGGAAGTAAATATCATTTAATTTTCAGACATTTTGTACTATGTCTATTATTAAAGTGGCATTGAAGTATCGGTTGACTTACATATTACTCTTATATTTTTACGTAATACTGGATAATTGTCGTAAATTTTGGTATCTACAATTTTCTCAGTCAAACATTACAAATAAGATGAATAAATCCAATTTCGTAGAACTTTTTGAATAAAATATTTTAATCCCCTTCTGTTCTGAGAAAAAAAGTGGCTTCATTAGACGATATTTCCATCAGGTTTAAAATATAAAAAACAAAACCAAAAAACAAACCCATTGGCCTCGGACCTCGAGTGACTCAAATCTCAAGCACAGTGCATTCTAAAATCCCCTGCATCCGTTATGAATTTCTCAAAACTAAATTTATCCGTGACTCATGCGCGAGTCGCGAGGCGGCCTTCCCTGTCCCTTTCAAGCGAAAGCCGTGCAATTTGGCACGGCGCGCCGGAGGTTTCCGGCGCAGCGTGCGTTCTCCGGAGCAGGCTGGAGGGGCCGAGCGGTCGGCCGGCCGGCCGCCTCGTCCTCACGCGGCGTGCGCGCGTGCGAGTGCGCATGCGCGTGGGCGTGGGCGGTGCGGGCGGGATGGGGGGGGGGGCCCCCGCGCTTCAAACCTGCGGCAAAGGACGCGCGCCGCGTTAGCAGGCTTACGGCTGACGGGTTAGCGGCTTACGGCTACAGGGTGGAGCGGGAACACTCGGGCAACTAGGGTTCTGGGGCAACTATTGCTAATTTACAGCTAGGTCTTATGGATAGAAGTAATCTATGTTTGAGACACTTGTTGAATAGACATGTTTTCAATGTGCTCATTCGTATTTGTGCTCTTATATAAAAGTAACCACTTTACTCAAAACACGACATAACATAAAATACACCAATTGCATGGGTTATTTTTGCAGATTTGAATTACTGTAGTTTATTTAATCACTTAGTTACGTTTCACAAGGAGGTGATGAGACCCTGAGTTGCGTGGTATTTCAGAATCTAGTCTTCCATTCTTCTAGTACCGAGAACCACTTAACCCATTTTAACCCGCGGGAAGATCTCATGGATTCATTGAGTAGCAAGCGGAGATATGTTGCAGCATTACCCTACTTCCATATGAAGAGAACATCACTTCATATTAAAATGCTTTACAGTGTACTCTTGCTATATTGTACAATAATTGTATAACAATTATTGTAACATTGTATACAATTAAATCAGAGGATGGTCATTGTGTTGGATATAGCTTTTCTTCCTCTGATCATATTCGGTTTCCTCTTTCCTTCAACATAATACTTTGACATGAATCATTTCAAAGAAAGCTTCTTCAGGTAAGGTTAGTACGGACTTTACCGTCTTCAACTAAGATCCTAGTAACACACAAGATTGTACTCAATGAAATGATGATTACCGTTTTAAATTCTGTGAACCACTAGAGTTAAAATTCAAACAACTTCTAACCTTCACGTCATCTAGAACGAACAATGGTATCTGCGAAAAAGTCACGGGGAAGTAGAAATGCACAGTATTGCTAAAACTTTGATTCTAATAATTGAGCTAATAATCTTAGTGTAACACATACGAATGTAAAAACACAATAAAATTAATTGCGTGAAAATAATACACGATTGCAATATTATTGATGTTTCCCGAAATTTGTTAGTACAGGAAACAAGGGTAAGAGATCACATTTTACCATTTATTCGTAGTCATTCATATTTCGAAGCTACCAGTCGAACACATTGCGTACAACTACGACGTATTGTTTTGTCGATAGCTTACTTATTTCAAGATGATGATTTGTTTTATTTATGATGAGTATTTTGGGTTACATAATTTCAACTGTCGCTCTATGCGTGTCATTGTACTGATATGACTGCAATGCGGCTATTTGGTGCATCAAAAATTCGAGTTGTGAGGAGGGACGCTGCAATTCTGGGCATCGGTGACTTCGTACTGCCAACTCCCTGAAGAGTCGCCAGGCACATCGTATTCAAACCATCCTTTGGAGATACGTTATATGCTATTACAGGAAATAAATAATTTTCACTAAAAACATTAAACTGATTGAAAACAAATTTATTTTATTTTGAACTTAAAACAGTACATCACATTAATACATTTATTAAAAGTTGTATATTCTATTTGAAAATGGCATTAACAATATTGCAAGCACTATTCTGCAGTAAACTCACTAGACTAAAATCTATAAATATATGTTTGATTCTTTACAAAACTCAATCGAATCCCTAATGCAATGCCTGAATGTCTTCGCTAATTCAAGCGTAATGATTGAAATTTCCAGGGACGTGTCGTAATTTTCAAGTGTCGATCACAAATTTCTTTTCAAATGTCAAAATCCCTCACTGTTTCTACAAGCCGCTCCCCTGAGAGGGGGGGGACTTTGATGTAACAAGTCTGCTAGTAAGGAATCGCTAGTATGCGTTCACTTTTCACCGCCATGCCTTGGAGGAATAGAATACTGTATTCCTCCACGGCTACGCACTGAGCGCCGTGCTCATACCTGCAAGCGCCGAGAATGAATGCGAATATTTTGGTAATGTTTACGAAGGTGGAATATGGAATGTGGAAGGTTGAATGTGGAGTCTCAAGAAATTTGAAAGATTTTTAAAGAAAGTTTGATTTTGGTTTAAGATAACAAATTAATGGGATCAATTTTTAGTTCACGCTATATTTGTTTACAGGAAATAAACCATTCCCATTTGACATTTTTTCTTAAAAATGTACTTTGTATAACAATTTATTTATACGAGAAGTTGAAGAATTACTCAATATAGGACAGCATAAAAAGGAATGATCTAATTATTGTTTTATAAATAAGTATGCCTCATAAAGTTTTGGATTTGTATTTTTTACTTATAATAGGCAGACATTTTTTGCAAGTTTTATCAACTATTGTAAATTAGTTTGAATATTGATCGATTAATTTCGGGCGCATCAGCAGCTAAGGGTATTAGTCCCGTAAGTGTATTGCATGTCCCTCTGTCCAGGAGGTGGCTGTGATCTTCCCCTACTGGATGGTGAGATCCGGTTCCGATCTGCCCGTCGACTAGCGGTTTTTCCCCAGCCAGGTATCTCCCGTCAGCGAGGCACTGTTCTAGCCTAGACAAGCTCTAACCTCCCGACCGCTCTCCCGGCATGTGTGGTAGTGCATGTTAGTGTGTGTGTAAGGGGTGAGGATACGATAAGGATGAAGGAAAGATCGCGCGCAGTCCGTGGCCCTTTATTTAGGGTACTGGTCTGGCATTCGCCTGGTATTGATAAAAAACACGGAAAACTACTTATCAGAGCAGTCAGCCGCTAGAATTCTCCTCCAGACAGCAACTGAAATCAGTTGTGTGCTGTAGCTAGTGTCGAAAAATCCTGCCACTATCGGGAGTGAAATCCTAGGATTTCCCGGTCAGAAGCACTGCAATGACATCAGTTGATGCTCTAGTGTGAACGTGACTTGTTAATTTTTATTCAGTAATATACTCAGATATTTAATAATTTTTGTACATTATTTTCTAACAGCCCATATTACATCTGTGCGTTATACATTTGATGCAGAAAACTAAAAGGGACCATATGTCGCAAAATTTCAAAATTGAGTTATTTATGCAAAATTATAAACAATTAAATTTCTAACAATTTGGTGTAAAAATCTTCAAAATGTATGAACATTTGAGGAAGTTATGGTAGTTTGAATGTATTTTATCGGAAAAATTTTAAGAAAAACGCGTTTAAACTTTCTGAATTTAAAAAGTCACAATTTTCAAAAAATGACATATTTAAGAAAGAAATTAGCGTAGAAATATTTTTTGGAATGTTCTTTATAAAACTACTACAATAAAAAAATAACATATTTTGGTTACTGCTCTCAAGCAAAACTTTGTTTCCCGACAAATGGTCCCGTTTAGTGCTCTGCACCACCTATGCGGTTTACAGTCGTGCGCCGCTCCGCCGGAGAACCCGATACGCGTGGCGTGACGCGGTGCCTGTGTCGCGCTCGCTAATGGGCCACGGAGGCCTCGGCCGCGCCGCCGCGTCGCTCGCGGCCCAAATTATCCGCGGCGAAGAACGAAAAATGTTGTGTACCCAATTCGTAGTCGAGACGCGGGCATTAATATAAGAGATAAATGGCGCGCCGGACAGGTGGGTTGGAGCGGCCGCGAGCGACGCCTGCCAAGAGGCCGCCCGGCCCGGGAGGCGGTGGTCTTCTGAAGTGGGTGTGGCGGAGGGCGGAGGACACCTCGTTTGCACGTTCGGTGTTTCAGTGAGAGCTTCCGACGGGAAGCCAACGAGACGAAGTCCTATCATGTTGGTCCGCCAGAAAAGTGATACTCTTAAAAAAACTTGTCATTTTGCAGGAGAACAGTTTTATCCAGAAAGGAGCCGTTTATTTTATCGCCAAAGACAGTATTTTACTTTGTGGACCGACTGTCGTGTATTTTAAATAATTTTTAACTACAGAAAAGCCTCGTTAGCATGAAGTCGCTTAACACGAATTTTGCCGTAACACGAACAAAGTTTCAGTCGCGGCAAGAGATTACGGTAATACGGACATTTATTATACTCGGATAACACGAATTTTTATAACACGAACACCGATTATTTCGGTCCCTTGGAATTGGTGTTAATGAGGATTTACTGTAATTAAAATACACTATCTTTTAAACATAGTTTTTACGCAACTGCAAATTACAAATTTTGAAATGTCACTTTCGTGTGCTCCGACGACGTGTTCTTTCCTGTCCACAGTCATTCGCATTCGTAACTTAAGAGAGAGGAAATGAGTGCGAATAGCAATATGAACGATTAAAACATAAGGCAATGTTCTGGAGCACGTGGAAGGAATTTAATGGCACAAGTTTTAGGTTTTTTAGTATTTATTTTGAAGAGTTAAAAAGATGCGCAACACTTACGATTTGACCAACTTTTACTTGGACTACTCTTAATGGAATTTACTTGACGAGGTTACTCGAAATTTATTCTTGAATTGGAAATTAAAGTCAAACTATTCGTATAACAAATATTTAAAATAACATAAAATGATCATGATTTTTAATAATGCATACCTTATTGATAATTTTACAGCTGAGACGTCTGCTAGTTTAATTTTTCCTTACAAATAAAATAAATAAAAATTAAGTACATTGAAATAAAATATAAAACTATTCTGTAATATATTTTTAAAGTTTATATTACTTCATTTTATTTACAACTTCTCTCGGAAATATATTTTTCTATCAATTTTCTTTCGAACGAGTGGTGTTCAGTAACCTTCAAAATTCCACTCTGCATGCAGGAACCTTGAAAGCTCGTAACACAAAAATACAAACTCTGACATCAGCAAAAATGTTATTTTTGTCTTTGGAACCGGGTCTACTTTTAAACTTCTACGTCAATTTTGCGCGCGAGTATGTTTCATTTTGCTTGCAGGTTCTGTAAACCTTCACGGTTTGTAATGATAATCGCAACGACGGCGCCGGCCATGAAATCTCGAGGTCGGAGGAGAGTTTATGGGGGCATTTGGTGGTGCGCCCGGCGCGAGGGGCTGCCAAGTGGCTTTGTAGTTGAACCACGCTTCGCCCGGGGCCACGTCACGTGGGGAGCCACCGCGGGCGAAAAAGTGCCACAGTTTTCGAGAAGAGTTCCAAAGCTGACGTGTGGACGCCGCGCGTAGCCTAGCCGTTTGGGATATCTCCAACTAGACCTGCTCCACGTCTTTTTTCTCTCTCTCTAGTTTTTCTTTCGTGGCAGACATCATTAACTTGCAGCTATCTAGATGTTTGTTCTTAGCCCGTCGTCAAGCACAACCATTAAGTTTCTGGCAATTTCTGACTAAGCGATGAAGATGTTTTGCTTCGGGTCTACGTGAGAAATTCAAGATGCTGATCATTACTTATAAAAAGTAGGTCGTATTCTGGCAGTAATGTGATCTTCTTGCTATTAATAATGCTCTTCTCTTTGCTACGAACATGCGCGGAGACAGTTATGGATTTCGTTATTTAATCTTATAATGTCCCGCTTAGAGTAACTTCATTCTAAAAAATAACATGAGGGTGCTCAGCTTTTAATTATTTCTCAAAAAGGTAGTTATTAATTTCACTAAAACAAACGATTACTTTTAAAATGTATGCGAAATGATTGAAGTAGTATCAATTTTATCACATTAAAAGTGAACAAATAAAATATAAAGAGGGTTTTTTCTCTCTGAGAGAATAGAAACAAGAGGACATTGTACACTCCCAGTAGTTTATTTCTTGTGGCAACATCTCTCTCCAAGACAGACATGATTTTGTTCGTAAAATAAAAGAACCATTGACCATTTCTGCTTTTCAGTGGAGTTCTGTTCGTGCACGTTACATGGATTCGTGGTGTTCATTTATTGACTTATACTGTCAATCCTGTGCACAAACCGATAAATAAATAACGTTTATGTAGTGAAAAATAGAGAGTTTGAATCGCGCACATTTTATTAATGTACGTTCATGTCTAGAGAGTATTTCTAAAGTTTCGTGGCTCATTTTCTTAGTTAGTTGATTATATTAAATTAGATAAAATAAACAAATATTGTCAACGAATGAAAGACGTAAAGACAAAGCGGTTTATTATATATTTTTCGGCATTGCTATTTGCTGGTTACCTTCCCTATTGCACTTGGACTTTTAATAATAACCTGGATGTTTCAAGCGGATATAAGTTCCCAGAAAAATGAGTAATTTTTCTTATTCCTCTTATTACGAGTGAGCGAGGACTTATTTTTCAGTAAACATTCTTCTCAACATGTGTTATACCTTACAAGCGATGGATTTACTCGTGCTTAATGCTCTCAATCTTCATATAATGCTTGCAAGTTACACGTTGCATTGGAGGATCAATCTTCAATGAATTGAGTCAGTTCTATAGAGTCAATTGTTGAGTTATGTCAGGTTTTGCCTTGTTTCGCTCTCCAAGGACGACGACATACAAATGATGTAATGGTGTTTCCGGTGCCAGGGCCTGGCAGGTGTCTGGCATGAGAGCGGGCACTGTGGGAACGCTAAGTGGGAAAATTCGGGAACAAAAGATCAAAACTAGCAAGGAAGTGTACAGGGACTATGAACCTTTAACTTTGGATAACTCTGGTATGCCCTACTGACTTTGCAAATCATTATCACAAAAAGTCGATTTTGGTTGTGATCAGAAAAATCAGGCAATGAGAATCATCAGATCGACTTCCTTCGGATAAGTAAATTAGATGGTTGTTTGGTAGTGGTGGTAATGTTGATGAGGAGTGTTTGGTGCCTTTGGGGCTTTATTGGTGCCCGAGCGTAGGCGAGCGATTACTATCCTTTCGTGGGCAGATCTCAGAGTAGGTTTTCCATAATACCTTCCTCTGAATGATTGACGGTAGTGGTAAATGAAGAGAAAAAGTTGCATATTGACAATCAAATGTGTACCTGAAATGATTAAACTGTTGATTGACATATTCATTTTCGCCGAAATTTCAAAGTAAGTGGTTAGGCAAAAAATGGTGCCAATATGCGTTGTACTTGTAGGAAAAAGGGTGGGGCATTCAAATCCTAAAATCCTTAAAGTTCTCGGAGGTAATGAATTTGTTCCTCCTTGCAACGTTTGAGAAGGACGTCTTGTACATTCCTATGTACTTTTGTTAGAATTTTTTATGTACTTTTATTTTGAAACATTGTCACGATTTGATTCAAAGTAACGCAGAAAGTAAGAATATTTTAATTTTTTACTGTACGTAAATCCACTTTTAAAGTGCAATAATTGACGAATAGATTACATTAAGAAAAAATCTCCAACTTTGATGATCAAGTTGGAGGAGGGATTCTAAAAAAGTTGAAATTTTGCAATTCTCTAATATTCAGACTTAACAAAAAATTATAATTCAATTTGACTAGAAAGGAATTTAAAAAATAGAACAAGGAATTTAAAATAAATAATTTAGAAATTTTTAAAAATAGTTTGAAACTTATGACCTCCATATAGAACACATGAAACTTAAAAGATCCAAAAAATAATTCTGAAAAATCCTAGGTCACAAATAAACTTGATCGAGCGGAGAATTTGCATTTAAAAAATTGTGAACGGTTTGGCCGCTTAGTGTTGCATGATTAAAATGTCCCACCCCCTCATTATTTGTTATGATGCCACGTAATTGGAAAAGCATTACATGGAAGTACCGGGAGATTATATCTTTTAAGGCAAAGAAAAAAATCATTTGAAAGAGTTATATTTGCGATTTTTATAGCTGAACAAATATTTAAAAAAATATTCACGACGAATTGTTCTATGACCTCAATTAAAAATCTTCTTTCGAAGTCTGTTTAAAAAAATCTTCTACTCTCTAAAGAATTTTGGGTTTGACCAAGGGCTTGGGATCAAAGTACTTCCACATTCAAGTATGCCCAAACATTTCGACAAAAATTGAGCATTTGCCATGTACAATTACATTATATACAATTCTGTCCTCGGCATTCTCGTTTGTGTCTCTGCCAGTACTATTAGTCTTAGTAGTAAATGACAGATTAATGACAGACACAATATTGTATATGAAGTAATCGAAATGCTTCCCTTTCTAGAGATACGCAAATCCTGTACTTGCTGGATCTGAATCCCAAATATTCGTAGGATTGTCCCGCTTCAATTGAAGACGATTTGAAAGCTTACAACTGTTCGCGTTTTCCGCTGTGGGCCTCATTTGGGTAGAATTTTGCGTTCTACGTTGTTCCCCGGTCGACCCTCTCCCTCCTCCACGAGAGCAGCGCCGCGCTTCGTCGCTAAGCGGCGTGGGGGGAGGCGCCGGGGCCGGCGCAAGGCCGCAGTTCGGGTGGCGCGGCTGGAGACGTCAGCGCTCCGGGTGACGGCGCCGCCTCATTCACGCGCCGACAAAAGCGCGTCGCCGCGCGCGCTGCAAATAGTTCTCCCACGCCACCGCCCCTCCTCGCGGCGCCGCGTCTGAAGTCGCCGCCCCCGCCCCCGCCTCCGCTGCCGCCGGCGTTGGCGGCCTCGTCAAGAGGGTTTGCGGAGCAGTTTTACCGACGGCGCGACCAGGATAAATGCTGGACCCTGAAGGTTTGTAATGACTACGTAACGAAGGAATGGAGTAGCAAGAGGAGAAGTTATGTAAGAAACTGTCGTTAAGCGGGTCTGGAAGTACTAAATCACGAGCCGAATGTGTGGAACCAGATTTCATTTCCAGAAGGCTAATCGACATTTATGTGTGAAGTTGGCGTACTAATTGTTTTTTATTGTGCAAGAGATGTCTCAGAGCATGAGCTTCCTATTTTGTAAATCATACATTTTGATTGACAATATTTGGAGGTTGTAGTGATTACAAACTAGGACAAGCAGTCATTCATATTTCCTTTCTAGTTTCTTAATTTTTCAATTTTAGTTCTATTATATAGAATGTTGATTATAGAGTAATTTTAAAGTGAACGTCTAGATGTTCCTTTTCGTGCACTTAATCCGTTAGAACATTCAATGTTGAGGATTTTTTTGGAAACAGATGTCTTTTACAAATAATATTTTAATGTTCCTCAGACCGAGGAACTGGATAAGAATGAGTTTCTTCAGTCAGTTTCTTTTGGCTGCCTCCCATCACATTGCGGTATCTATTCGTATATGCCTAGTTTCGCTGGACGTCTCCCATTTGCGCCGGTGTACTTTGAAATGGAAGAATTTATTTAAACATCATTTTATCCACGAATCAGTAAATTAGAAATTCAAAATCCATAAATTAAACATATAGTGCAAAATTTATCGGTATTGTATAGGTTTTTATTTCAAAGCACTCTATCTAAATGAGTCATTATTTTAAGTATTTTTATTAACAGATTACACCGAAAATTCTGAGAGTTCATCTAATATTTTAGAATCAGGCATAGATTATACCCATTTTACCACAGTATAATTGAATTATAAGAGGGAAATAGGAGTGAATGCATCGATGTATGTACGCTTTCAGTAAGTTTTTTGATTTATGTATTTTAATTAAAACGATATATTTGTCTAAAAATCGGATATTTTTGATAGTTTACGTAAGAACGCAGTCAATTAAGAACGCAATCAATTTGTAAATAATAAGTCAAAAACTCTATGAACTGAAGAAAATGCACTTTTATATCAATTATCTGATATTGAGGAATTTGTGTCACGCTCAGTCTGTACAACTTAAATATAATACACATTTTATAATCACCCAATAATTAAATTATAATGAGGGCAATAGGAGTAAGATAATCAAGTACCTACGCTTTCAATAGATTTATTAAATATATTTTAATTAAAACGATTAATTTTCCTATAATAATAAAAATTGGATATATTTTAGAGTTTATGTAAGGAAGCAATCAATTTAGTAAATAATAAGTCAATCAACTCAATGAAATGAAAAAATGCACTCATATTTGAGTGGTCCGATATTGAGGAATTTGTGTCACGCCCAGTTCGTACAACTTCGTTGCTCGCGAGCGGCTGGGTGACGGGGGTGGGGGGCACAGCGCTGGCAAGGGCGCCGTGCCGCCCGCGGGCGCAATCGAGGAACAATAGTCGCGGCGATTTTGGCAGCGCCGAATGCCGCATTCCACGGAGTTCGCTTGCCGCGCCCCACCGAAGACAGCGGAAGCGAGCCGGCGCGCAATCGCATCGGTCGCTTTGGGCGAGGGCGAACGCCCGCAGCCCTCGGCCCCCCCGCCCCCCCCGCCCGCCCCGTCCCGCGCCGCGCCTTCCAAATCGTGCCGCTGCACCGAGAGGAATTCCTTTCCGCGTTCTGTCGAAAGTGGGAGGCACGCCGCCGATCTTGGCCCACTCCTAGCATTCTATTCCGGAGCATACTTTTGTGTCAGCATTTTTTACGGTAGTTTACTTTACACGCCTTTGTGTTTACAAGACTGAATTTCCGAGTGATAAACTTCCCTGGTCTAGGAGTTCAAGGTCCTTTATTCAATATTATGCATCGATAAACAAATGAAAAGCATTTAACAATTCTTTTTCCCTTTCATGCGTTGATGAAAAACATGTACGAAATGTCACACAAAGATAACAAGCCATTATTTAAATATAGTGTTACATTTTTTAGAAGATAATTTTAAATTGTTATTTAAGTTTTGCAATAGTGCTGGAAAAACGATAACCATGATCTTCAAACTAGGAGTCCATGATGAACATCATGAAACAAAATTCTGAATTGAATGGAGATGAAGGGAAAATTAGCTCTGAGTTGTATTGTTTCGATAAATATTCAGCTTGAAGTAATGACTTATCAAATACGCTAGATAAACATGTATAGTGTATTTACAAGAACACCAATAGAGATCACACAAGAGAAAGATAAAAAAATCAAGCTAGAGGACTCTAAAAGAAATTACGTTCGAGACTGGGTAAAAGAAACGGCTCCAAAGACACGCCAGAAAGCAAACCAAGATAGATGTCATAAACGAAGTTGCATAAGAGCCGTGTAAAAGAAATTAGGCGGGCTTTCTCGCTGAGTACCGCGCAAAGAAAACAACCTGCGAACCTGCGCCGTGCACCGAGTGACCGGCCACGCCGTAATGACGCCCCAGAGAATAAAAGAAGGTATTTCGGGCTCCGCGCGCCCCGCGCAGGGAGCGCCGCGGAGCCGGTTCGAGCTCCGTTCGCGCCAGCGGTATCTTTCCGCGGGCGGCCAGCTGGCGCCCTGCCGCCTCGCCCCGTTTACCCGCCTCGCCTACCGCGCCCCCCCCCCCACCCCGCCCACCGCGCCCGCCCCCCTGCTCCCCGCCACCCACCGCACCCCGCTCCGCTCAGGCCCAACACCACGTCCCCCGCCACCCACCGCAAAAAAAGCAACGCCAGGGCACGCTGTACGCAGCGTAATTCTCCCTCGGCCCCGATATTTCTCGGCGCGCTGCCGCCGCCGCCGCCACCGCCGCCACCGCCCCCGCCCAGCGGTGGTTCTTTTTATATCGCGCCTTTATAAACCCCCTTCCCCTTGCCGCCAGCACTGGCGAGAGAGGACGGTGCACTACTGTACTGTATTATTCCTTGGAAGAGGTTATTTTCGAAGCGACGTATCTCCCTTTTTCTGTTTGTTTTCTAGTTTTACATATCAATATATTCTTCAAACGTTTCTCCATCGTGCTGCTAACTAATGTGTTCAAAAATGTTACATTACCCGAAAACCTCTGAATACTGTGTTGACCTATAAGACTTACTTTGCATATTATCTTTCACAAAAAATGATATTTCTTGCAAGTATATCTCAATGGAATTAAGGTCATTTAAGTTGATCTTTACATCTGTATTGAATTAAGTTATCGAAGTAGTATCTACCTCAAAATGACGAAAAATCATGAAAATTCGTGTTTCAATTTTTATTGTCGTATGCTCAGTTTTATTCTCTTTTAAATGCTTCAAACCGCTTCTCGCTACGTTTCTTAGCTTTTGAGAAAATTACTTTTTTCAGCGAGTGTCAACTATCAACCCTTACTGAGTGAACTTCAGATAATTTTTCCGAATACGAAATTTTCAGCAAATTCAGCATGTCAAACATCATAAATCATTTTCTATTAAATACAATAATATAATTCATATTGCAACATGCAACCCATAACTTTCTCCAGTGAATGAACTAGAATAGTTAATCTGTCACATAAGTTTCAGTTTTATGAACTTAAATGTCCAGAATGAATTTATATTTTTTAAATTTTTAGTTTCCAACTATCTTACAATTCTAGTTCATTCACTACAATATTCAATTGTGATTAATTTAAAAATGAATTATCAAAATATATGACTTTTTGTAGAGTTATGATGTTCGAAGTAAAAGACTTCGTTTTTGTAATTGTTTATAAACTAATATAATTATTTTAAAATTATTTGATCTTTAAAAGCATAAAGAAATCAAATGTAAAAGGGAAAAAAAGTAGGACCAACATTCTAGATTTTTTTTCTCCGGTAGACCTTTAATCGTATGTCCCAGTGCACAGCTTTTTATTTTAATGAAACAATTCGAAATCTAAATGTGAATTTATTTTCACCCTTTTTCATTCCTTTAAAAGTGTACTCTTTCTGGCTAATTTCAAGTCTATTTTCATTTAGGATGCGCTGTCTCAATCTCCCTACATTGAATAAAAACAACTTCTAATAGTAATGGGTTGAATGTTTCAGTAGTACTTGGTTGTTAACTAATGAAATGATTTCTTCAGAACGTCAGTAATTGACTAAATAATTTGTGAAGCATTTATAAAAACCTTTTGTTTTCATGAAGCCGATTTCTTTATGAAATTCCTAAGGGAAAAAATACTCATGTTGTGTATCACGTAAGTTTCTAGATCCGCGCAGTGTATTGTGCTCCATACGTTGCTTCTAGAATTTTACCGATTGGCTTGGGGCGTTGTGTATTGTGCAACTGCTCTTTCCCAAAAGAGTCGGCGCCAGGAGTGCCCGTCGCGAAGGGCGATGCCAGGGGTTTCTCAATTGCGGCATCACGCGCGTCTTGAAATTGTAGTGACTATTGCACTCAAATGGTGAGTGTCCAATGTTAAGAAAGAATTCAAGCTTCAACCAACGCCAGACATTCGAAACAAATTATCAAAATTTCCCGTAGTAATTCACGCTACGTGCTCTTGTTTTTCATTCATTAATCAAATATATTTACTCCTTTAATAAAGTACATTGCAATCTTGTATGAAAACAACCAAAGAATGAACCCTTCAATATAAAGAGGTATAGAAGTAGATAAGAAAGTCAGTAATTCAATGCCCAAAATATTTTAAAAAACGAGGTGAACGTTTAGAAAGAGTTTCAGCAGTTCTTTTATGAAAGGATTATGAAATTTCATCACAAACTTTATACCGAGATATGAAATGTTTTAACTGACTAGACGTTTAATACCTGTTTGCTGGACTTTTTTTATACCGGTTTCTATTGGCTAAATAGATACTTTTAGAATAAAAACAAAATATTCTGAATTTATCTTAGTACAAATTTCAATGCCTTCATGAAATCATCCCAGAAGGCATTGATAGTAAGACGTTTCGTAATATTAAAATTACAATATCTATCTTCTTCATCTTATTTGTTGATTGAATAATTTTATTTGAGTTTATTAACGTATTTATTCAAGAAATAATCATACTTATTCATGCATTGGAAATTTTTGTTAAATTCCATCTCGTTGATTCATGATTTCCCTTTTGCGGAAGCGTTTTTAATATACGAGTATTTTACGTTCTACGTGAAATCTTATAATCTTATCTTAAGCAATAAACAATTACTCGTTACATATTATTAGAAATTATGTAGTACTGTAGAAATTCAAAAAATCCACGCAATTTCTTCTTTAATTTTGTTTCTCATAAACTACCTTAAGTTATTACCTCTCCCAAAGAGTATTTTTGTCAGGAATCGTGGTGCACAGTTAACTCTGACTTTATTTTTATCATTGTCTTTGTGCGTTTGTTTCACGTTTTCAGAGAAACTGTAGGAAAATAATCTGGTAGTTTTGTAATCCATTTCGTCAATTTTGGAACTTTTGTCACTTTCATTTTTAATGTAACATCATGCCCCATGAACGAGTTCTAACAAATTAGTTATTAGAAAAAAATCTCCTTAAATAAAAACAAAGTTGATTTTGAAAAATAATGCTTTTTTTTGTGTAACGTAGTCAAAGTGTCCACACGGTAATGTAATAAAGTAGCTAACTTCATGGTACCACGCGATTGTTAATAGATTCGCAGTCGTATTTTCTCGACCCACAAGGTCCGAGCCAAAGCCCCTTCTCAACGAACAGGCAGCGCTTGGTTGGTCGTGTAATACGCGGGAGTACGACGGTTTGCGTACCTTCCCCTGCTGCCCTTCGCTCGCCCGCAGCGAAAGACGAATCGTATTGCTTTCTGCCAGTGGTTCGCCAATCCGCAGGTCAACTCGAACACGTGGCTTAAATGTTCTGAGTAGGTATCTGGCAGACCCCCAAGGGGTAATGCCACTTTCTAAAGCGAAAGTGAAGTTCATCAAAGAGTACTTGTTATTAACCGAATCTATTTGTTCAGGATTGATCTAAAAATTAGTGATAAATGAAGATGAAAGGGCATAAAGCAATACTTTCTTATTATAAATATAATTATCCTATAAAGTATCTTGACTTAAATATAAAATAGCTTTTAATTACAGAAGTAATTGTAAAAGGTGATGTTTAATTAACGTAAGCGCTTTCTGTTTCTGGCCCATTTAATGTTGCAGTTTATTCTATTAATTATTATCTGCACTAATGGGCTCATCAGGTATGGGTTTCATCTTACTGTTACTCTTGTTTCTCTAACCACTATTTCTTTTCCTCACTTCCGTATTACAATCAGGGATGAAAGAAAAAAAATTGGGTAACAGACGTCCACTAAATAGATCTCAAAGAAAATGGGCGAGAGAAATGATGAACACGTTCACATTCAAATTTCACAAAAGCGATTCCCGGACGCCCGGTCAGCAACGCGCTTACCTTTCCCCGTCGGCACCTCCCCTATTTGCCGCTTAACGATCTTGAGAAACAACGAAACGATCTGGTCTAAGTTGTCCCTGTGGCTTCGGATCATGATGGCTGTTTCGCAGTGGCCCTCTGCAGTCGATCGCACCCAGACGCACTCCCAACGACGAGTGGGGGTCGCGCGCGGCGGGGCCCATAAGAAAGCTCGCCCGCCCCGAAATCCGCCTCGCCCCAGTTAGCGTGCCGGCGGGGTCGGGCGTCGAAGCCTCGTTGGCAGTGGCGCCGCCAGCATCGACGCAGGGAATCGGGCGGAATGCGAACGGCGCGCAACGTAGTGGGACACATCGCGGGGAATCGCGGCAAAATGTTCTTAGACTGCAGAGATTAACCCGGGGGTGCTCGTAATAGATCTATGAGATCCAAGCCACAGCAGTTTTATGTTCCTGAATTATTGCGTTGCATTAGTCGTCTGATATTTCATGTATTACTTCATTGTACTTCTCTGAGATCGCCTGTCCTTAAAAGGCCTTTTATACTTTCGCTGAATCATTTCCCGCCAGCATGTTAAACTTGATCGCTGCGCTGAGCGATATGTCATATACATTCTGTGCCATGGCGCCAGTGCATTGTGAGCTCCTGGCTGGAGCGGTACATACGAGTATTATGGTATACCGTGTCGATGACAAGTGCCTTTTCAGAAAATGTAATAATGTGCCTTACCTACAATCGAGAGTCACAATTCCGTCTCAAAGAGAAATAAAATATGCAGGAGACGTCTGTAGGGAAATGAAAAAATAAGAACCTTGCAAAATAGAAAAAAAAACAAAGACTTTCTAAATATTTTTGCGAAAAAGTAAAATATATATTTGTATAGAACATGCCAAAGTTATTTGTGGAAATTGTATGTCATATTATTTAATAGCATACCATGATGTTTAATGATTTTTGCGTATACTTTGTCAATTTGTACCTTTCTCACCGTAACTATTCACATAATTCTATAGTGTAAGATACATTAACAATTGCATTGGGTGTCATGTAAAAACTGAATAAATTACATATTTCAGTAAATGGACCATCAGATCATTCGCATTTACAAAAAGTTGCACCTGTATCTGAGAAGAGCGGGCACTAGCGTGAGTTTACTTATTGCTAGCACTCCCGGGTTAACTTAAGGACTAACTGAGCGTGTTTGGCATGTTCATGGTGTATCAAATGAGAAGTCGAGCGTCACTGCGAATCGTTATTTTATTTGAAATATATTTAATATAAAAGTTGAAATTTGAGTGTAACTCTTGTCAATTTTTTTATTATTTGTTTGCAATAGTTTTTCAATCTTTAAGAGATAACATACTTTCTAAATTGAATCCATGGTTAAAAACTAAACATTTTCTTCGAATGAACAAGTTTTCGAATAACGCTATCATTCCAAGCCTTTTGATACAACATTTTGATAATTAGCATGGATTAAAATATTGAACAAAAAGAAATATAGCAAATTAAATCCGGTTATGAATTTCTTTCTAAAATGTTGAACCTCGTATAACAGTTTATTTAAAAACAATGCAACATTAATTACTGGAATACATTGTTCGGGATGAGTGCTGCAGAGGGAACTTTCAGAATATCAAATTAACTTCTAAGGTAAAAACGCATATTAAACTACAACAGTTTTTAAAAAGTGATAACCATTTAAAAAATCATCCAGTTTTCATGTTTTTGTTTCGAAGGAAAACCTTTATTTTTAAGCTGTTAAGATTATAATTTTTTTGTGAAATAAGATCCGTAACGAGCTTAATTAATGACTTTTTAAATTAAAAGCAGTGTTTTGTTTTTGTGACGGCAAGATGGCTACGTAAGGAGTGAATTCAACTGTAAACTAAACCTAAAATGAAGAGGACACTTCCATTTTTCAGAAAAAATATCCTCTTTTTAAATAAAATTATGAAAGGATATGCTCATTTAAATTTGATCCATTAAAAAAGTAAATGGTATGATTTGGACAATGTATACAATTTTTAATCATTTATCCTTATTAAATCCTAAAATGAAACACATAAAAATTAGTTTTAATAATCCGGGGATTTCAATTTTTGAACGGAGCTCCGTTCCCTATCAACGCTCGGATAATGGAGGTTGCACTCTAATCTTGTCAAGCGGGAACCGCGTTGTGCTTCTGATTTGCACCGCGTGCGCGCGCCTGCCCCACTGTGCGTGGCGCCGCGTCGGCTGGGTCAAGCGCCCGCGCCGCACCTGCCCCGGCGCATCCCCCGCGCGCCGCCCATTGTGCGCCGCGCGCCGAGCGGGTGGCATCTGGACTTCTGGGCCACGCACGGCCAAAGGGATAGGGGACGCGCAGGCGAGAGCGAAAATAAACAGACGCGGCGTAGAAGAAAGGCTAGACAGAGAAAGCTAGGGAAACAAAGGTGGAGCCAGGAGGGGTAATAATTAGAGAGAAGGCTGTGGAGGTTGAATAGTGGTGGATAGAGACAAGAGGAAACCATTCGATGGATAAAGGAAAATGTAAAGAGGTGAAGGAAGGTAGGTAGAAAATAGACGATAAAAAATATGGAATTACGAGTTCTAGACTCCACAAGTTACAATCTTTCAGTTGGAGGAGCTTACGTTTCGAATTAAACATTTGTTGTAATTTTCTGTTATCTTAAACAACATATTTCTAATTTTTGTTTGAGCCAATATAAACAAACCCAATATAGTTTTCTTACACTACGTTAAATGTTTGCAATTCTGGAGAATCATACACTCGCTGACTTAACAATAAAAAGTATGTTCAATACGTATGTAATAATACAAGCATTGTTTATGCTCTAAGGATTGCACAGTTTAATCTGTGGAGTAATTTTTCGAAATTTTATTGGAGAAATGGAGCGAAAAGTTAAATATTTCCAAATAGAAAATAATACACCCCTGAAATTTAGAAAGTAGGGAAGGATCTGACGAATAACTTACACGTGTTTTTTATAAAATCACGAGGAATACGTAATGAGAATGTGATTGACAGCTCTACTCCCCCAAATGCAATTCTGAGCAGTAAATGCAACCTTCTTTCATTAGTTAGATCCATTTATGTTTCGAATATTTCCAATGCCCGAGTGATTTTCCTATAGAAACATCTCACTATTCAATCAAATGCTTTAAAGAGAAATGAATTATGATTTTTCTTCTTTGTTTTTCTCTTGATTGAATGATAGTTCTGCTATGAAGTTAATTGTACAAAACAGCATACTGGTAGTATGAACATAAAAAGAAAATTAGTCTTTGTAGCAAAATGATTATGAACAAAATTGGTTACTGACTATATTCTTCTATAATTCAATATAATTTATTTGAAACATTTACACAATGTGTTACGGTTGTATATTTTTTTCCTGCAGTTTGCGTTGTTTGATATTTGAATTTTAGTGTGGAAAACAAAAACGATTCTACTAAAGCATGAGTCAGCGTATTCAAAAATACATTCCAAGGTTGGAACATAGCGCCAGTCAATCCCAGTCTAAAATACTGCTTAACTTACGAAAATATAGAAACAAAAAGAGGTGTGGTGCATTGGTTTCTGATTTAAACGACCTATATATCAAAACATAACATTATAATAGCAAATCTATTATAAAATTTGAAGGTTATATATTTTAATCTTCACCGAATTACTTAAAGTATGACAATGTAGTGAGTCGTGGTTGTTTCTCTTCCTCGGAAACTGGTTTCGTTCTCGAGAAAAAAAGCTTCGAGGAATAAAAAGCTTAGCTGAGCCCTGATCTAGGGCAGCAGACGGCGGCGGTGGCGGCGTTTGTGTTGAGCGTCACGCCCGCAGCGCGCCGGCTCACGAGGCGTCGCGACGCGTTCGTCTTGGTCGGGTGCCGCCGCCTCCGTCGCCACCGCCCGCACCACAGTCACCGCCGCCGCCAGCAACGTCTCTGGCCCGCCGCCCGTCCCTCATTAGACCTTCCCTCCGCGCTCCTCGCGCACGGCAGAACGGGGAGCGGAAGACAAAGGGCGTGATTGCCCGCGGGCGCTATAAAGTGGCCGGGTTAGAACGACCGCGTTGCGAAAATCCGGCTCTGCCCGACCCGCGGCAATTGCTCGGATGCGCCCAACGCTCCGAGTAGCCGTGCGCCGGGCGCAAGTTTATTTTCGCGGCAAGAGGCCACTTCGCTGCGTTTCCCGAGCAACAGTCTGCCAAGAGCGCGGGCCAGCTTGTGTGTGTACCAGCGAGCGTTCGCGACGACCCGGCACGGACATCGGTGGAAATTGCTCGAGGCAGAGTTGTTACACTTCCATTACGACGCGTGATGTAACTGCGAGGGAGATTTATGGTTCCCGTTAAATGCGGTGGTTCCGAAACTTGATTGTATATGAAATAGTGCGTTCAGAGTTTGTTTGTGACATTAGAAACGAGTCCGAACGTAAATATTCTTAGCTCTGAGTTCATAGATTTATTATACTAGCTTTCAGCTTGACGGTTCTGCCATTTGTCTTTCTTGACCTACTAAATGTGCGACAGTTCTAGTTCTCATAGTATCTTTTGACAAATTTCTGTCATCGCTTTCCTTACCCGCATATATTTTCTCCGTGACGAACTCCTTTTCCATTATACAAACATATTTGTGCTAAACTTTAGTACATTTTCAAACTAGGTACTCATTGTTTTATCACTATACGTAACAAATGTATTAAGACGGGCATATTTCCTAACAATGGCAAAATATCTCTTATTCGTATTTCATCACTTCTACGATTAATCTTTCCGAATTTCAACATTCCAATTCCTATTTTGTTACTGCCCATTGAGAGGATATATGAAAGTATTACTTATCTGCTATTTACGTCACTAAAAGAATTTCGAAAATACATTACAATTTTTCACCCACTATCAGTAAAATTGTTAAAATTAAAAGGTATGTACGTGAGTGAATAAAAATTTGAGATATAATTTCTCATTTTTTCGAAACAGGAACGACAAAGACACAAATAATATGAACATCTCGGTAGAAGACAATGCAAGAAAGAATGAAACGACAATAAGGACATACAAAGAACTTGAAATATACATTCTTCAAGAAAATTGTAAAAAGAAAATTGAAGAAGCATGGAAATTGTGAGGAAAATTTATACGATAAGAAATTAAATATAAAGTTGAAGAAACGAATCACCTTCCCAAATTGCAATACGCATGGGGATTCTGAATGTGAACGGTTTCCGCAAGCGAAGCTAACGACTGGCGCGGCGCGAGGTGCCGAAAGGAGCAAACGACCCGTTCCGCCGCGGCCGCCGAGCACGGGCAGGCTGAGCGCGTCGGCTGGCACCGAGGCGTCCCTACCGCCCAGCGCGCCGCCCTTTGCGCCGCCCATTGTTTACGCGGCGCCTGGGTTCAACAATCGGCCGCGGCGGCGCGCCCCTCGCCGGCCAACTGGCGCTCCGAACGCCTCGGCAGACGCACACGCGCGTCCTTTGTTTTTTCTTTAGCGTCGCTCAGTTGTTGTAGAGCTTCCCGCTGGCACGCGGCGCATGCCGGATAAGGCAGGGTGGATTAGGATGGGAGGTACTCTCTCTGAACTGAGAAGGCGATAGTTCGAACTTCTCTCAGCCCGAACTGAGAAGGTGATTAAGAATGATGATGATGGCGTTGTTGTTGTTGTTGTTGTTGATGATGACGATGACGATGATGATGATGATGATGATATTAGAGACCGGGTTTTTATGTAATTTCATATTTTTTGCCTTTCTACTTATCGTTCTCAAAATTGAAGTCTTAGCAAATTTTCGCCATCCTAATACAATAAAAAAATTTCGTTACAGATTTTTACATATTTAGTATTATATTACATATTTTACATATTTTACTATTTTCACAAAATATTTTTAATCTATCAATTTTATTACTTTTTTATGAAAAAGGTTTTTTTTAAAAAGATCAGAATTTTTCCTACATAAATACTAAGTGCTGTCGACTCGAGGTGCGCTACATTAAGACGCGGCATGGCAGACGCGTGATGGCAAGTGCGCGACTGAGATAATTTTCACCTTTAGGTGTGAAAAGTATTTAAGGACGTCGCGTTTCGTGACCTTTAACCTTAATTTACGAAAAACTTTGGCGATGGCCGACGTGTAACTATTCGGTGAGAATGCTTCGCGCTTCAGTGATTGTTTGCGAGATGTAGGTATTGCCAGTTTGTACGAGAACTCCTATTGCGCCAAGTTTGGCTGCTAAGCTTTGGTCCTGGATAACGATAGATAAAGCTTTTATTACTGACTGGAATGTTGTAAAGTTCAAAACTTGCATCAACTTGTGCTCTCCAAATTATGTTTAAAACGTTTGAAGTAGTTTTAAAATTTTTTTCGGAAATTTTTGATAAATGTAGTTTTGAATTAGGTTAATGTGTTTTCTAATTTGTGATTTTTAATATTACATATTATATCCGATTTTACATATTTATTACATGATCTTATAGTTTTCTTTACATATTCATGTACATATTTTGACGCTTCATACTACATATTTTTCCGGTCTCTAATGATGATAGGAAAGGAAAGATCAAGAGCGTTTCGTGGCCCGTTATATGGATGTTGCTCTACATTACTTGCTGTATCTGGGAAACCAATGATCAGAGCAGTTGGATTGTGGATTGGATTCCATCACGCGCCACAAACTTATGAACATAGTACTCTATGTTCTCAGCTTATTGCCGGGTTCGCACTCGCGACCTCACAATCTGGGGTATGCTGGGAAACGAAAACACGTCTGACATTTCGAAACACTTATTTTGATTGGATCTTTATTTCATGAGTTTGCTTCCTTATTACATAAACAAGTTCCTTTTTGCCGTCCATCTTCTCTTCCTCTCATCTTCACATTAACGTTTCCCGAGCAACCAATATCAAAAGCCAGTAAATATTTCACAGATATGTTATTTTTCTTTTATCTCGCATATATTAAGGAAAAGTGAAAAAGAATTCTTCTGTGGCCATTTCCTTGCAAATTAAATATGCTTTCCGAGAAACTAAGAGAAATAATATTAGAGAAAAAATGAATTTATAGAATACCGTAAAATGTAATTTGGAGAAACGCCAGACCGAAACGAAGATATAAGGGAAAAGTTCAATATTATCAAATGAAACATTACATTAAAAAGGTCAAAAGGTTATAAGTAAGGGATTCAACATTTTGTGAAGGTCATGGATGTTTTGAAATAAAGCAAAAAAATTATATTTTTGAAAAAAATAATAAGATCACGAAGAACGTGGCTAATAATCGTACTAAAAATATTATTTGATTTTAAAATGATCAACAAACCAAAAGTCTATTAAAACTGTTTTTATAACGCATGAAACCACCTTACTAATATTCAGAAAGATGCGTAAAAAAATACATTGTAGCTTTTTTATGTCTGCGTATTCTGTATTAACTCGAATGCAACATTATGTACTTAAGAACACAGTAAATTCCTTTAATACAATAACCAAAAGGTTTATTCTTATTAGCATCACAATTATAACATACTTAGATTCAAAATTAGTTTTTTAAAACTATTATTTTCAAAAATTAAAGATACAACATATTGAACATAGTGAGGAATTAACCGGACAAGCTAAAATATATTTCGATCGCAAGTTCATGGGCATTCTCTCGTTCACAGATGTTTCTTAATCATGCTGACAGAAAACAATCATGTAAACTTTTATATTCTGTAGATATTTGAGGAAGTTCGGTGCAATAGTTTTCCTCTCGATTCCCCCCCCTGGAAACTGCTTTTTTACCGCCCGTAGTTCAAATACCCAACGCCGCACCGAGACCACGCAATGCAGCTTCGATGTGGTGAAGGTGAGAGCTGTAGCAGTTAGTGTCGGCGGGTGTTATCGACATCTGGAGAGCGAGGAGGCAAACCCTCCCCCTATAAGCAGGAAAATCGTGCGCAATGCTTAACGTTATCGACTCTCTCCTCCTCAACCACTCAGCACAGCGCACACGTGTCCGTGATGCTCACAGTAATTGAATTGCGCGCCCGGAAGTTGCAAAGAGGTCCTGTTTTATCGAAAACGACATTTTATTGACGGGAAGCTAATTACAACAAGATGCCCGATATAATGAAAAAGATCTACATGATTTTTTAGTAAATGAGGAACCTTAAATAATGTTCGCCTTGAGGTATTAATTGATTCATATATAATCGAATTAAAAATGACGTTTCTGATGAAAGAAAGATCTCTTCCCACTGCGGTTTAAGGAAATTCAAATAGTTTTTTTTTTTACTTTCTTGCTTTTAAAATTTTACTATTAAAATTTCGGATTTAGTTAAAATATTTGTTTACAAATTGCAAAATAGAGATATTGCCTAAAAATCAATATCTTATTTCATCTATCTCGCATTAACATTAAAAACTCGAAGCTTACGAGTAAATTGAATTTTCCCGAATTAAGACTGAATAAAATCTTTAAAACTGTGTACTTCGCAATTTTATCGTTTATATCGTTATATATGTATAAAATGGCATGAAATGTATTAACTTGAATGGAGCTTGATACTTTGATTAATTTGATACACAAGTATTTATACAAGTATCATACAAGTATTCATACACAAGTACTTATTTGTTGGCATTTACTCATCTTACATTTATCCTAAGGATAGTGATTTTATGATAGAGGCATTTCTTTTTTCAATTTGTAAACTAACTCTTCCCGATCACGAAGATTATTCAATTAAATTGAATTAAATTTGTAGTATGCATAGTTAATTAGTTAGAATATGAATACATTGCTTGTGCAAAAAATGTTTTAGAGGTCGAAAGAAAGACTTCGCGGAATGTGGCATACTTGGCACTGCTGCTTGAAATGAATCACTCGTGAGTGAACCGAAAACGTCCAGAAGAGTATCATATTCATTTGTTCCAAAAATACCCGTTTATAAATTGCCTAAGGGCAATGTCAGTTCAAACGACCCACTTAGGTCTACAATATGTTTATTGTGCTAAACAAAGGGGTTCTTTCTTTTCAACTTCTGTGAACATATTGAAAAACTTCCAAAAAGTTAACCCTTACAAAACAAGTGTAAAAATTAGAAATCGAAAATAAATGGTAATATTTTTTTCTCAATTAATAATATGTAATTGCCTTCTGATGGCATCCTTCAACATTTTAGACCAAAATGAGAAACTTGATGTAATTTCATGGACAAACCTTATATAATTATTTGTGACATACAACGAAAGAAATTTATTTGTATTTACATCTTCAGAGTTACGACTAATTTCTTATTCTCCACGTATTTTTTTATATACCCCTTTCAGGTGTGATATTTTCCTCTTGGTTTTTGATAGATACAACTCTGGATGTCAATACCTAACTAAATGTTCAAGAATATTGCATGCCTGAAGATTCCCCAAAGCATGTTAAAGGATTGAAATATAAATAAAATGTACAGTCGTCTCAAAATGAATGTACAAACGTCTAAGCCAGGTAGAGGATTTAAAAATAATTACATTTTGCAGAAGAAAAGAGTGGGCAATTGCATGTAACGTTGTAATATGCATGTATAAATGAGACATTTGATTCTGATTTTGGTAACTTCATATGCACAGGTGTTCGACAGGTACATGTCTCTTTGACTGCATCAGAATGTGACCCGCCGAACAAAGGTGTATAACAGGTTGCCTAAAAAGCAGGGGAAATATCACGACTAACTCCTTTATATATTTCCTGCTACAAGTTCATCGACAAAAAATGAACGTTTTCGACCTCTCTACATGACCTAGAATTTTGTAACATTTAATCGGAGACATTCTGTACATGTGGAAGTTATAAACGTATTGGTAAATTATATTATGTTTGTCATTTTGCCCTAGCAAGTTTAAGTTTAATTTTCTTGTTCCCTTCCTCGAACTTCAATGAACTTTAGATATGGTCTCTCTAACCGGACTGTTCGTGGCCTACCTACTCCTCGCCGCGTCGCGTCGCGCCGGGCCGAGCCCCGCCGCCGCGGAGGCGCTAAGTAAACAAGCGGCGACGAGCAGAGCGCAGTTATTTTGAATCCCAGCGCATCGCGATCCATCTTTCGTCCCCTCTGATTGTGTACTCTGCGCCGCCGCGCCGGTGCCTTTACGTAACTCTGAGTTTGGACTCATCGTCGGCGAAACCATTGTCGTACGCCACCAAAACGAGTGTGATGTTCGTCAGAGAGAGGGCAGGGGGAAATCGGCTTACGGAAACAACGTCGTATTACAAAGAGAAACGGACTATTTGAATTTCAAAGGAGATAATCGTTCTGTAGATTTAGAGAAGTTTCATTAAAATAAAATTTAAATAACCAGAGGGATGTGGGAATATTTTTTATATGTAAAACTAAAGAAACTTCAAAAATATTATTGTTAAGCTTGTAAAAGATTATTCTTAGAATGATAATCTTGATTATTTCCAAGAACTAAAAGAATTTTGACCAATACTCGATAAAGCATTTATCTCAATGCATTAGTATTTTTATTGTCCACTACTTTTTTATTTTCTATGAATAGTTTCTTTCGTGTTTCCAGAGTTTCTTAAATAAAACCGTGGATTCATCTCTTTAACAACTAACAGATGAATGTTGTATTCTGTAGTCTTTTCGGACGGCTAGTGTTTCTTATGACATTCTGTAAATAACTTGAAAACGTAACAAGCTATATCATACATTGTAGGATGGTAACTTGATATTCATTCAGATCAAAATTTACAAAAATTCAGATTCTAAAGATTTATATTTCAGTGCAATCAAGAAAAAAAGGTTAAAATTTATGTTTTTTAAAACAAAAATAATACTGAACCCCAAGCAAGCAATATACCAGTAACCATTGTTTCATACGGAGAGTCTCCCAATAAAACATCCTTATTACCAAGTACTAAAAGCATGAATTGTAATCACGAGTATTCCGTAAATGTAAGCACGCGTATGTAATTTGATCGGTTTCACTTTCTACGAGAAGAAACATAGAATGATAAGGGCAAAGAATGGAAAAGATGAACCGTTTCGTGGTTTGGATATATCGAAATAAAAGCGCGTTAGAACGAGAAGAGTTGTCGCCATTCGAGATATTTGCTTCTATTAGTTAAGATAGCTTCACGAGATGAAGAGCAAATGAAGACCATGTCGTTATCATTCACTTTCTGCGAGAAGAAACAATGATAAATGTAAAGAATAGGTAACTTAAAACTAATTTGGTGGTTTGGATACGTCAAAGTCAAAGGCTGATGAGAACGAGGAGTTGCCGCCGATTGAGCTACTCATTTCTATTGTTTACCCGTCGAACCGATTGACGAGGAGTAGAAGAAGAGCGCGCCGTGAGCGTATCCGGAGTGTCGAGGCCGAGAGGCGCGCCGTGCGTGGAGGCAACCTACTTGAGAGGCGTCGAGCTGGGGCGTCGTGGCCGGGAAGGTCCGCAGGTCGCCTCCGGCCGCTGCCACCTGCGTGGAGTCTTCGCGAGCACTGGCCGGCGCGGCACGCGGCGCAGTCGGCGGCGGCGGCGGCGGGGGGAGGGCGGTGGCGCGCGCCAGCCCCACAGACGCACCCTCCTTCCCCTCCCGTGCCGCCCTCGCCCCTCCTCCGGCGAAGCCCGCCCTCCCGCCCGCCGTTTCCCTCCGCGACGCAATACTTTTTATACCGCGCTTATTGGAGGGGTCGCGGCCGCGCGTTGGTCACCGGGCCAGGGGTGGTGGGGGCGGGGCATTTCGCGATGCCAGTGGTGACGCACTCGCCGCTGATTTGCATCGCCCACGGGCGCAGGGGACCCGCCCCAATTCGGGACAGCACACTCACGAGCACGCGCGGTGTTGTTCCGCTGACCATCTGCCGCCCACGCGCGAACCGGCGGCGGCGTGGGCGGCCAACGAGTTTTGACAAGTAGCTAAAGGGTAAAGATAACTGGAAGAAGTCTGCATTACGCGGGAACTTTATAGCAATTGTTACAAAGGGAAGTGAGTCCTTCCCTTGTCCACCCTTCCTAAGCCGCATTTGGAATTGGATGTCATATGCGTTGGCAATATTGAATTGACTGAAAATAATGTTTTACGTTAATCGCGGAGACGTACCGTAAGCGGCCGGTACCTCGCCCTGACTTGAAAATACGTAAGCGAAACTGTCAAATTGACCGTTCCCAATGAGCTATCTTACCCCAACTCTCTTAACTCCTATAATTTTTTCGCAATTCAACTCATTCCGTGCGTGTGCTATTTATCGCTTGCTTTAACTATTTATCAAAACTCCTCGCGTGCAGGGAATGGTGGCGGCCGCCGCTGCAGCCAGGGGATGAGGCCTCCGGGTAAAAGTGGAACGTGAGTCGTGCGTTAGAGTTGTGCGCTGTGTGCGCAAGCTATTTTCGCACGGCTGGCTGGCATTCTTCTTTTGTTTAGATCGGTACAGGTGTTCACAGAAAAACGTTCACAGACTTCACTAGAAGTGGTCTATGAATATGTAATGCCGAGAATTCTAAGTTATCTGCATGACACATGAGAACGTTTCGTGTGCAATGTATGTTTTTTTTAGAATAATGCTTCTGATTATGATAACATGACAGTAGAAGGCCTTAATTTTATGCCTGAATGAATTAAACAAGTTTATCATGACGTATGGTCTATATCCCCTGAAAAATTGTTTCCACACACAGACACACAGAATTGATAAAAACAACTTCAATATAAATATCAGAAAAGAAAAATGGGTTACACACAGGAATTTCGGTGCCTTTCAGACAAAGGTTAGAAAACAAATTGGGGAAGCACTAAAAATGTACCTTGGTAATTTTTTATGAAGTCCAGTTAATCAATTTTTCACATTTGCTAGCTAATATTTAATATGAGTTATTTTTAAATATATCCTTGAATATGATGCTAATTTTTCATTCTAGAAATAGATTTAATTGCCTCTAAATCTCGTATTATTACTTTTCATGTTTTGGTTTCCGTGGCATCTGCGACCTACAATGGCCGCTAAAAAGGTATTTGCTGTCTTAGCGCGTGGTTTACTCGATATTTGCCAAGAAATCCTACAAAATGTGTGAAAGATGAGCAAAGATAGATTTCATAATAAAATGTAGCTATCTGATTGTAAATAGCGAAATAATTTTTCTTCAAGTATTCAAAATCGTCCGAAAAAGTACGGTTTTTACATCGAGTGAAATGTCTCATGCAAGTACATTACTGGTTTATGAGACACACGTGATACGCCGTTCATTGCAATAAGCACACAGTGGAATAAATAATTGACGGAATAAAATATAAAATTTCAACATTGTTTGAACGGAACATGAATCATATTCTCTTACAATGCAAATAAAACGACAAGCAATTCAGTATCCATTGATTTTGCAACGCTTTTTCTAATAAATACACCTATAAATATTGCCACTTCTGAATTTCGTCTCGATAAATATTCAGCGAATGCACGCTTTTGGATTGTCTATTCATATGTAAAATATGACTAGATAACATGAGTTTCAGAAATTTACTGCACTTTTTTATTACACTAGATGAGTTATCCTGCAAGATTCAGGCACTTGGACACCCAAATACTCTTGGAGTTGGTTGGTAATGACATGGGTAGTTACACTACCGGCATGCTCCGGTGCTCAGCCTGCATACTTGATTGAAGCACAGTGCCCCAATCCTGAATACCAACACTTTGGAAGCAAAGAATAAACCACCATTTCGTAAGATGTGGATGCGATCTCCTTGAGGAGCGAGAGCGGTGCGCCAAAGGGCGTGGTGGGGGCGGGGGCGGGGCGCGGGGAGCGGGCCACTCTCACCAGGCAGCATCTGTTACCTTGGGTGTTGGGGAACCGTTTCGACGAGAACAACGGGTGCTTGAGGGTGATGTTGTTGTAGCCGAGGCCGATGCCGTGCTCCTTGGGCGGCCACGTGGCGATCAAGCGCTTGAGGCCCACCCGCGGCTTACCGTCCTCGAGGTGGACGTCGGCGGGGACGGTGACGACGGCCTGGGCGACTGCCACCGGCGCCTCGTCGCCCGTCGCGGGGCCCTCCGCCGCGGGCGTGAGCGGCGGGGGCGACTCTTCTGCCGCCGCAACAGAAAGAAACACTCGCTGTACTAGCGCCTCACAAGGCTGGGGGTGAGGGGCTCTTCGCGGCTCAGGGGAGGAAATGGGCTAGCGTTAAGGCCCTGTGCGAAGCTGTTAACTACTGGATTATTTGATTTGCTGTTTTACTGCTTGTTATGTTAAATCACATTACATAATATAAAATGGCTGTAAACTCGTGTTGTTCGTTTTAGGGATTCTTCCTCGATTGCAACTCATGCGTAGAAGACAGAAAACTTTAATTGCAAAAAAATAAAAACAACATTAAAAAAAGAAAAGAAAGATATAAACATGTTAAATGTGACTTACATTCACTTGGAGATAGCATTTCGAATTAAATATACAAAAATACTTCAACCACTTATATTAAAAAATATATTTACTTTTTACTATTTATGATGTGATATCATAGTCTCTCTCAAATGTGTATAAAATCTCAAAATTTGGCATGGTTTATCAAATTAAAAAAAAATAAAAACCAGTAAAAGCGACTATGTGACTTTGACATGATCAAATTTTCGTTGAGTATCTTGGCGCTGGATTTGTAGTTCCAGTTTACAATTTTGTAAAACGCCGCTTTTCTACGATGATCGTTCAATTTATTGTATGTAAATGATTTTCCTTAAAAGTAGCCTGACAACATACTGGTTAGTAAGGTATATTTTGTGCAAAAGCAATTTACATTCTTCATTTGTGCTCACTTCTTTTGATCAGTGTTAATTTAATTAATTTTGTTATGATGAAAATTCATTTCACTACAATTGTATTGCAACTACGACTACACGTTTAATGTGTTATAAATACGAGATGTATTTTTGTTGTTATTTCAATTTGTTTGTTTTTATTGTAATTTTACAAGTTGATGTAAATTCATTTGAGTTGTACGTGCAGCATAAATTAGGATTTGAAGGGATGAATCAAGAAATGAGGAGGATGTTTAAAATCTTGAAAATGAAAGAAAATGTGAGGTCAGAAGTATGGTTAGGTAAGAAAGAAGTAAATATGAAAATGTAAGTGAATTATTATTGTAGTGAGTGCTAGGTATGTTGACAGTGATATTAATATCTAGTCAATTACTCTTTAGTTCTGTTACAGTTTTAAAATATAACTAACTCGTACAACATATTAATATAACGCAGGCGATGAAAAATGTACAGCGTTAATGTACGTTGGATTCTTGTGTTATTACTACCACACGAAATATTTACAAGAGTCAAACCCGCGTTTCACGAAGCTTATTGCAAAGCGATGCTTGAGCGAAGGAGGAGGCCGGCCGTGGCGGCAGTTGCGGTGGCGATGGCGGTGGCAGAAGGGGGGGGGGGGGCAGCCTGGGTTGGGATTGGCATTGCAATTGGCGATGGGGTTGGCGAACGGGTTGGTGATGGGGTTGTGATGGGGTTTGTGATGGGGTTGTGATGGGGTTGTGAGGTGGGTGATGGGGTTGGGGGGTTGGCGATGGGTTGGCGATGGGTTGGCGATGGGGTTGGCGATGGGGTTGGCGATGGGGATTGGCGATGGGGTTGGCGATTGGGGTTGGCGATGGGGTTGGCGATGGGGCGGTGGGGTTGGCGAGAACAGGCAGAACGCGCCCTGGGCCAGCGCCGCTCGCCGACAACCGCCCCGCCAGCCCCGCCCGCCTCGCCCCGCCCCAGCCCCCCGACCACGGGCCCGCCCACGGCGCTGCGGCCTCCTCATTACAACCCGTCACAAGCGAGCAGGCAAATTGTTATGCAAGCTGACGGCTCCCTTCGTTAAGACACCTGCAACGACTGTTACCCTTGACGGTCCAGACACGACGATTGTTGTTCCAGGCAGTTTATCAAGCTTCAGTGACGCTATTAGGTCAATTGGTTTCAAAAGAATTTGTTAAAAATTTTGAAGATGTGTTAATGGGTTCACGTTGAGATGTTTGTCTTTCAATACTTTGATGGATGGTGGGTTGCAGTTACACTTTTTCGCAACAACGTTTCTTTTCTGGTTTATAGTATTTTTGGAGTTGTTTAAATTTGGAACATTCGTACCAGGCAGTTGATTCTGGATATAGAAAATATCTAGCGAATGAATTCGTTCCCAGGAAAAGTGAAAATTCCAATGACGTTGGTCATTTGCGTCACTGACTCTCTTTCGTTCTCTGAACCGTCAAGTGCAGTCTTTCGCGATACGTGTTATAACGTCGAGTTAACGTTTCAATGTTTAGACAGAGGGTTATGGATGTGTGTGTACCTTTTGTATGGCCTCCGTCCGCAAGCCTTCTTGCGAGTCTCGTTCTGCTGGTGCTCTGACGTGAATGTGTTGTCGCCCGTTCCTCGGGCTTTGGCGCTGTTGCGTATCAACACTTTTCTTCTCGGTGCACAGAAATAGAATGAGTATTTTATAACGTTAAAGAATCTTGTCACACGCATTTTCACTCGCAACTGCACGGTAGTTTACCAGACCGAAGTACTCTTCATGATTGTACTTTTATTCTCAGTAAGAATATTTATTCCGCATCACCAAGTAAATGCTCTAGATTTCCTAAAATTCTTAATGTTTTGTTCAATGCATTTAGAGTAAGGTTTAAATCACACTTTTTGCAATCCCTTTAAGTGAATACTTAATATTTTTGTTCCTTAAATAAACTGTGTAGCGGTTGTTGACAGCATTAATGTATTAAATACTAAGATTACCTATTGATCGTGTAATACACACAAATACGTGCCAATACACAACTTCTGAAATTTGACAGAAATGTATGTAACGACATGGCGCTGTATTAATACATCTTAAATAATGGAAGTTGAGTTTACAAAAATACTGATCTTTTACTTTCCCTCTCTAGAGTACAATCTACGAACATTTTAGCACAACTAGGTGCATTTCTCGCTAGGCACATTTATTTCGCGATAGGTGCATTTCGCGATAGGTGCATTTCGCGATAGGTGCATTTCGCGATAGGTGATTTCGCGATAGGTGCATTTCGCGATAGGTGCATTTCGCGATAGGTGGATTTCGCGATAGGTGGATTTCGCGATAGGTGCATTTCGCTAGGTGCATTTCTCGCTAGGTGCATTTCTCGGTAGGTCCATTACGCGTTAAGTGCATTACGCGCCAAGTGCATTAAACTTAAGTGCATGACACCTAGGTGCAAGACGAGGTGCGAAGTACGTGCGCGCATGGCCTCCTCCTACACCGCCCCGCTCATCGCGCTGTCATCGGGGTGTGCGGTGGGGGAGGGGGAGCGAGTGCGTGCGCGAAGAGGTGAGGACGGAGGCAGCGCTGCCCCATTTGGCGGGTGACGGACGGCGCCGTTGCAAGGCGCGCCCACTCCACGCCGAGCGCGATCCCCCTGCCCTCCACCCTCCCGAAAGAGAGCGCGATCTCAATCGCGGCCCCGCGTCACTGTTCGCCCTCTTTTCGTCAAGCCTTTGTCACGTCCACACATTATTCACCTCACTGACCTATATTTCACAACCACTCTTAGTGAATCAGCGTGACTATTGACTTTTTGAGTTTTTTCATGTAAATAACATATTACAGTGTCTATGGCAATAGCAGGAGTGTTAGAGGGAAAATACTGTGCTTTGATAACTGTATGTATTGAACCCTTGTAAACACTGACATTTTCAGAGTACATTAAATAGAACTGATTGTCAACAAATATATTGGAAATGGATGGTTTCCTTCAATTTCCAGAATGTCTCTTTTAAAATAGTATTTACATGTGTAATATCTTTCAATTTTTATTAACACTCGTGTCATTTTCTTTAGTAGAAATGGTCCATCTGTTACTAAAATCCTTCTGAAAATATCGTAAATTTTATTTACTTTTAAAAAGAAGTATAAAACATATTTGAATATTGTCCAAATGAAACATATTTGAAAAATATACGGGCAGGTATTTTTATTTTTTCTTAATTATTGAAACAGCAGATACGCAAATGTTTCCAGGATATCGGGAATGGGGATCTGAATCTCGTATATTTATTCCAATAATTTACTAACACGCTATCCTACATATTATTTGTTTGCCGATTCAAGCAACCAGATAGATTTATAACTTAATATATATTTGAATTTTCTCCCCGTTTAACAAATAAAGTATTTATGTAATATTTAATTTTAGCTCATCAACGGGTTGGTATTAGAAAATTTGTATTGGTTCTTAACTATCTTGAGAGAACAAATTATTGGAAACGGCATACTTTTGCAAAGTTTCCTCGAGAATAATGCGTCTGAGAACTAGTTTAAGACCATTCACTATGGAACTGGGTAATAAACAAAACTAGTGGTGTTAAAACAGCACGTACTTTTACGAAAAATTACGCTAAAAGTAGTCAAATTTTCGAAAAATTGTTCATGACTTTATTTCAAAACATATCTTTAAGAAACTGATTTCATTGACAGAAAAATATCTCTTTTTAAAATTTTAGTTATAGAAAGTCTCCGAAAAAATTTGGGACTTTGCAATTTTAAAAAAATCGGGGTTTTCAACGAACATGAGACCTGCACCATTCTCTTAAATGTCCTTCGTACTATCCAACAAGAAGATTTAATCAAAAGCGATGGAGTCATTTTTTTAATATTTGAAAATGTCCCAGGGACTTCATGTAAAGTACTTCCCAAAATAAAAATATCGGTTTCAAATTCAAGGGACCGTGACATCAGCTAGATCGATTGGGGAATATCAATTTTGGAGAAAATCGGCTGAACGGTTCAGCCACTAACCTTGTTCACCGTGTGTTGGAGACCTTTTTTTCTAATTTAACGATAGGATTTATCTACTTTTACGTAACTAGGGCCCTCCAAAAAGAGGTTTCTGCCTAAAATTGCAGGTTTTTTTTTCGCGCAGCGTTACATACCTTTCTCTGTACTCGAATCAATCTGAACTCGAAAGGTTTACAGAGCGAATACAATCGTTCTAGTATTCATGATTAACCGGGTTAACGCGATATGTTTTGTGTTTGTACGTGAAAATATTGTGCTCCCGGATGCCACAGGTCACTCACGGCAGCGTTTCTCTTGAAGCGAGCCCAATTATTTTCATATTCCGAGCGTTTTGCGGTGCGCCGGGAAACTTCTTGTTCGCTGGAGAAGCACTTGCTATGGCAAAGTTCATGAGACAGATTCCCATAACCCGACCTCGACACGGTCTCTTTCTCACAATACAGCAACTGTCAAAAAACGTCAAATGAACATATGCACCGTTCACGTTACGAGAGTTCTCAGAAAGACGGAGAAACGGTTTTGAATTGAGAAATTGTTTATCCCGAGGGAATGGGATCGAGCTAGACAATGAGGGAATTTTTTAAGTTCTATAGAATCGATATAAATGGTAAAAACGTCACCTTATTTACCAGTCAACTGGTAATTGCTTATCTATTCTTATTCAAATTGCTTATCTATTCTTTAGACGTGCAGGAACATCTAGTTTCTTTTAATATAATTTTCGGCTTCAATATTTTTAATACCAACTTTTTCTGATTTGTTCTGTAATTATTATCATATAGTCTACATCCGTAATTATAATTTTCAGTATGCAAAATGCCGAAGAAAGAGATTATGCATAATGCTCGGTTATCCAGCCAATACTTCTCCCTGGAATAATTTTATTATTGTTTTCAGGTGTAATCTTGTTTTTAAAATTCACAAAATAGCATTTTTTATTCACAAGTTCTTTGAAGAGAATAGAATAATAGACCTGACCTGTTAACTTGTAACAAAACCATATTTTACTTTACTAAGGAGTACGCTTCACAGAAAGAGCACATTGAAAACAAATCTTGAACTGTGGTATCACAAGATGTGTAATAATATTGAATATTAATTTACAACAGTAACATATTAACCCAAAAAAGGTAAATTTCCATTTAATTAACACAATTTCAATTATGCATAAAATACTTATAATATTAATAGTAAACTTACATCTATTTCTACATTATACTAGACATAACATAATAAATTTAATCTCTTAAGGTTCGGGGCTGGCAGATTTCCTTTCTTTGGAAGCAGGAATAAATAGTGTGCCAATGTTTCGCGCAAATGTCAAATGCAAGCCTATTGTATTCTTACAGTATCTGAAAAGTATCACATGAATGATTATTGAAGAGGCTTGGAAAGCGAAGGTTCTATCGAGAGAAAGAAACGTCCTTTCCACTTTTCACGGTGGGTGCAGCATGCCTTACATTTTCATATACTTTATGTGAATAGCAACTATTTACTTTTTGCCATTCACGAAGAAAACCAATTTGCCTTAAAACCAACTACTACTTCAATAGTACTACATCTGTCATGCAGAACGGAAGAAACATGAACTCGAAGCTGCAATTAAGGAACGTGAGAATAATTTTCGGTTCCAGTGAAATTTAAAATTACTTAAATGGGAACTCGGCGACAACAAAATAATTAATCAAGATAAACTTTCGGTATCAACAAAATTGTTATGGATGTGTTACAATTTTCATTACGTATCTATATGTAGTGAAAGTGTATTTCGTTCTTGAAATATGTTCTTTTTTCTTTCAGATAAATAAATACAAACGCTCTTGGTGCGGCAATTTGGTGGAATCATTTTGTTTTTTAATAAGTGCTATTGTTTCTGTCATGAATGAACGTCACGTTTCGTGACTTGTTACCTTACTTTTCTTAGAAACCCTGAGGAAGATTTAAATCAAAATCGATACGTTGGCTTGTAATGAGAAATAAAATTTTTCGCCAGAATGCAATATATGAAGTATTAATTGAATCGAGAAAGTGGCCATGAATACGATATATTTGCAGTCTGCAACGAAACAACTACTTGATGGAAATTGATCCTGAGAAATCTTCCTGACTTCCATTAACTTCCTTCGATTTTACATTAGAATTATCGCAACCAAATGCAATGTGTCTGCGAAAGGAATGAGGCGTTCGGGGGTTCCCCTTCACTGGTCTGCCAGCCCCGTCGTTGGCTGTTGCCTCCGATAGGGGCGCCTCGCCCGCTCGGCCGCCCCCGCCCACGGGCATCGCCCGCGGGGCGCGTCGTCGGGGGCGGGGCGGGGCGGGGCGGGGCGGGTGGGCGGTGGCGGCGGCCCCGGGCTCACCTTTGAGCGCGCCGCCGCGTTGCCTTTCCTCCTCTGCCAGCATCCTGAGCACGGCCGAGTTGGCCAAGTGGCCCGGCGCAGACAGCTGGTGGAAGTCGATCCTGCGGGCAGATGGCGCGCGCAGTCAGTCGCCGCCGCCCGCCGCCGCCAGGGTGCCTCCGGCGCAGCGCGGAGATGGCGGGCGGGCTGGCGCGGGAGGGGGCCGCAGGGAGACCGCTAACGGGGTGCCAGGACAATGTTGGGAATGGGTTTTGCTCCAGTAATCTGGCAGATGTTGACATGTTTATTGACAATTTCGTGGTCCTGCGAAGCCGACGAGGAAAATAGACTGAAATTACGCAATTTCATCTGCAAACACAATTCTTGCAAGCTTGTGTTTTCCTCGTAAGAAGAAATAGTTTTGTGATTCAGAAACCTGCGGAATTTCTGAGAACTATATTACTGCAGAAGTTATGTTTTCATCATAAGTACGTCTGCCAAATTACCCTTTGGTTAGTAAAATCATCATGCAGATGAAAATGTATTAACAAAAACAAACAAAAAATTCCTTTCAAAGCTTAGTTTAATCTATATAAGGAGTCGCCTTTTTTTAAAAAATATTAATTATTTTTAAAGAAAGGCGTTTCCAGACGAAGTCAGTAACTGAAAACAATTATTTTTCTGCTTCAAATCGCCTACAACGCTACCAAAATTGTAACCAGTATGCATCTTTCTTAGCTTAATTTTTTCTATCTTCCTAATGGTTGTACACAACTACTAACTGTTAAAATTTATCATATGATAGTTTAGTTTTAATTAAAACATAATTATTTTTTCTTGAGCGCCGTCTCCTTTAAGCAAAATAAATGGGCCCAGAGTGTCCGTAGGGAAGAATAATAATGGAAGAATTTTCAGTATAACCTGCGAATGCTCAACATCACACTCATTTGATGAAAACATCCATGTCTTTACCCATCAAACACCGTCCAAACTTCCAACTTTTGATTGACATGTATGTACACAGTTAACACATACTGTTCTCTCTTCCAAGGGGCAAATACAAAAAGGTGTTGTGAAGAATTATTACTAGTTTCACAAAATCTAAACGGATTCTGTTCATAAGACGATGAAAGCATGATTCTTTGAATCTAACGAAGATGATGAAGAACATTATTTCATTTCAATGTTATTTCTACTGCTAATTAATTCAATGTAGATTTAAGCAGAAATGTCACCTTTGCTTTCATCTTCACTTTCTGATGGAGATCATCTCAATTACGCTTTCACCCTCACACTGGTCAACACGTGGTCTGCTTTGCACCCATTAGGCGTACTATCAGTTAGCCATTTAAACACACCGATTAAAATTTCCATTTAACTTTTACTTTTTGTAAGATATATCTTAACTTTTAACAATCCTTTTTCGCGAAAGTTTATCGTTAACGTATGTGTTTAGTAATCATATATTCACTGTAACTCATGATTATATTTTCGATCAGAGATGAAATAGTTTCTACTTGACTGACAGTGTGTATCGCTTCACGTCCCTCCTCTGAATGTTCGCAACCCTATACCATTCTTTGTTGGAGCTGTTTGAGAGAGAAATCTAAAATTGGAGCCATCTTGATATATACTGTGTGATAATAAGTTTGTTATTCAAAGTGGCGAGTACTGTAAGTAGAGCACGTAATCGAATAACAAATCAGTGGTAAAACTCTTACTAGAAAATTGTATAATTTCGTGCGTCCAGAATGTGATCGAGGAATGAATTGTCTTTTGGCCGGCTCATAATATTACACAGCGCACTCCAAGTTTTTGTAAATCAGTGTTAGCTTACTGAGTTAAAGCTTAGGTTCTTTTCGCTATTCTACTTACGTGTTACTTGCAATACCCGTTCACGTTTGCCGAGAAATAGCTGTTGTATGTTGCAGATCACGAGCTGAACTACATTTTATCACGTATTCCTAATCACGAAGAAAGAATTTGTTCTTATACATCGCTCCCTCTTCCGTTACTTTCACTCCAGGACGAAAAGCAAAATGCTTATGCTCAAATTCAAGATACCCAAACGATTCAAACCATCCTAATATCAAACAACTGTCACTAATACTGAAACTGTAAAGTTCTCGGTAAAATTCAACCTCTGTTCAGTTAAAGAAATGTTAACTTCTTAAAACCATTATAACTTGTTATATTGTAGTAAAAAATCACTGCTTATGGATGGCCATTCCCAAAAAATCTAAATGTAAAAGTCTGAATTGAACATCTTTGAAAGGTAAATTTGACGAACGAGGAGAAATAAATAAATTGATAAATAAAAATTTCGTTTTGTAGTTAGACAATGTATCTACTCAGAACACTGCAGTGGGCTGTCTGTGCTCGCTCATATTTAATCGAAGAACTCATAGTCGTGACTACTGCGCTCGGCAGAGCACAGCTTTCAAACCAGCTCGCGGACAGGTGTGCTCGATAGTGGAGACTTCCGCCAAGTATACAGAGGTCTATTAATTGGGTTATCAAATTCATCTAGAATACTTGTAGGGAACCCAAGAGTTCAAAATTAGACCATTTGGCATCCACAATTAGCTCTCTTCTTGGCGATGGAAGTACTATTCTTTGCTCGCTTCAAGCATTTCGTGCTCGATTTTATCGGTGCTCCTTTAACCGTCATTCATTGACTCGTTCCGTCACCGTTCACAAACTCTCTTGTTGCCCGTTCGTTAATTACATGTAGGCTTGAGCAAAATGTATTTCTGTGGGTATAATGAAGCTTCTAATTTTACTCAGAAACAAAGAACGAATCAATTTAACTTTCCGTTTTAAGTAGCTGAAATTTTAATCGAAAATACACATGAAGCATACGATTAGCTAATGGTCAAGAATAAGGTCGCTGATAAAGAAAATATCGAAAATTTGTAGCCAAATACAAAATATTGATCAAATACGCCTATTTAAAAATAAAATTCGGAAATATTAATACACAGGGCTTGGTTTTTGGCGGATCGCGACGGAACGGCGTTCCAGTAACTCGGGAATAATTATTAATCTAGATAATTATAAGATTACATAATAATATATAACTATTTTCATTACATTAATAATTAATTTGGGAAGCGTTTCGGGATCTAAAATTTCATAGATCATGCACAGTTAATACATATAGTATGCATTTATAAAATTGAGAAGTAACCTGGATATAATAAATGACATTTAAAATTTGAAAGTAATTGAGTATCAAACATGTATTCAATACGATATCACGAAATACTCTATTCCAATAGAAGCCAATCCACTAGAGAATGGCATGGCAACTATGCAGCGGCGTGATTGCCTCCGAGGTAAAGATCAACCGGACGCGAAGAAAGGAAGAAGACGAGGAAGAAGGAGAGGGAGAGGTGCCGGTCGTTTCAGAGGGTGACTCCTCGAGTGATGCGCCCAGTGTCGGCCGGCGTCACATTAATAGCCTTGTGACGCGAGGTGCGTGCCAGCGGAGGCACGTGTGTTTCCACTTGCAGCGCCTTCCTGTGCCCGCTTCTGGCGCACCGCTCGTCAGCGGCTGGCCGTGTGGCGCTGATGCACGCCCCGCCCACCTTTGGGAGGCGGGACGCAATGGAATGACCGCAAGAGCCACGCGCTTCTGGCATTTGTTGTCGGTGTCTCAGAATCGTGCTATTTCTGTTTGATGAATCTTTGGTGAGTGTGCCCTCGTGTTAAGTGAGGTGTTTCGGTCATAACGAGGCACAACCCGTAACGCATGGGACTTTTGCCATGGCCTTTTGCGGCCCTTCCTTCACATTACTTGGAATATACACGAGACTACTCTTTCTTCATAAAAGCTAATTATTTGGATTTCGTCCGAGATGTCGGATGCCATTATTTACATCGAACACGTCAATTTTTGAACCTCCTCAACCCGAACTCACTTTAGATGAAGTGTTGTGAATTTACTGTCTTGCACCTATAAAATGAGCCTTCATTTATCGATAATGCCAAGTCAAATGAAGATTAAGCTGGTTCTCGTTGTTATTACACCCAAATTATTCATTGGTGCACTGTGTTATACTCCAAGAATTAGAGCATTATGCTCATTATGACTCTTGAACAAGTGTTGTCTCATTCTTCACTCCCTTTTAAATCTAAATGTTAATGTTAACTTTTATATTAACAAAATAATTCTGTTTCTTAAATGGCGTTTCTATTTTTTTCTTTGAAATTTGTTTACGATAAAATATGAGTAAAAAATCACATATTCGTTTTAACAGTTGGCATGATCATTGAAGTCTCAGATATATTCAGCAAGAGTAAAATGGCGATGTGGTTTCCGATACAATCATGGATAAAATTAGTTCATAAAGGTAAAATATAGAAGAGGTATTAATTAAATGTATATCACACAATAACTTTTATTAGTTTACAGGTAACTTCGCTGAAACCTAAAAGTCTTTTGTGGAAATATGAAATAGTCAAACTGACACGAAACTGAAAAGTCCCTGAGAAAAGTTTGTTCCAACTTTTTCATTACTGACAGAGGTAGTTTGTGTCCATATTTGGAACCTAGAGACACCAGTGTCATATTTATAAATGGTCCCAAATGATGTCGGTCTCAGAACGGTTTAAAACACAGAATTTTCAAAATATAATAATTTTAGTTTTATTATATAAATTTGATTATATTAAAGTAGCATTAATTTCAATTTGCCACGTTCTTTAATTAGGAAGCATTAATTATTATTTTTGTTATGAATCTTTACTACATTTGAAGTGCTCTTTAGAATATTCTTAGAATGGAGAGCCAGAATGTTATCCCAAGATGCATAGGATCATAATATAAGATTTTACATTGAGGGCGACCTTCAACTTACCCTCTGGGCTCACGCTTCCCATTCATTTCCAGAATCAAACGCGCTGTGCGGGCACTCATCTTGTACTACTGAACTTGCCAAGACTTTACGTCGGCCGTGAGAATTTGCGAGGCACCCTCAACCGCGACCGCTAAGGCACTGAGAGGCAATGGAATCACCAAGTTGGTCGGTTAGTACACGAGTTTTGAATTCGTATCGCAGACGATAAACACGAAGGTCAAGTTAATGTGAATGCGTTGTTACGTCATTTATGGGGTATCGAGGAAACGCGCCTTATAAGGGAATGTACCTTATGTGGGGAACTGCTGATATGTTATCGTTGACACATGAATGTTCTTCCTGGTGCATGAAAAGGTATAATAAGGTGACAAGATAATTTGTGAATTTCAATGTTATATAATAATCACAAATGGTCATTAGCAAACATTCTCATTTAAAGTAATGCGAAATAAAAATTAATAAATCAAAATATAAAATCGCATTGATTTCGGGAATCACAAGAAGAGCAAGTGACCTTTCCCTTCTTAAAATTTCTAAAAGCACTTCAAATTGATGTAAATATTTTTCAGGTTTTATTCTAATAACTTTTAAATTAATTATAAGTTGGCTTACCGATAATTTTTTACGAGGTTTACAAGATTACGATACAAGATTTTTGCAATAACTTGGGTATTATTGCTCGTATGGATTTGTTTCTACACTACTTGAAAACCTTATCTTCGTTGTAGATGAAAGACACAAACTTTTGTGGGAAATTCGCAAATATAAATTTGATTGTAACCGATAGTACATTATGATAAAAAATGTAAAACATTTTAAACAAAAATTTGTGATATTATCTCTTTTAGATCTCTAATTAACAGATTTTCATTGAGAACTTTTTGCCTTGACAATTATTTTTAAAAACTTCCAGAATTTAAAAAAATGCCGAGCGAATTTTTTCTTAGTACAACATGTTTAAAGGATTTCTAATAAGTGAAAATGTCTATCTATAGCTTATTAAATACTGACTCGTACTTCAGTTTCCCTCCGTACAATTTGAGTGCCTTATAATGCACTGAACACGTTTCGTTGAAGACATTTTCAAACAGACGGCAATCTTTGTGGAAAATGTAGACCGTTGGCAAGAATCTTAGTAGTCTGTGGGCCGGGTCGGATTAAAATCTTTAGGAGCCCTAAACATGACCAAACTATTAGGGCCGTTAATAAATTTGGAATATGCACATACGTTATCAAAATAAATCATAAAAAGGGACTAAATTTTGCAATAAAAATGTAAATTTAATATTAATTTTACAGACTTATGACCTAATATATCATGTTTAAAAATAATGTCCCTATGCAGCAGGACCCAAACTATATGTTTAGTGTGCCCAGGCATGAATCTGCCACAGAGTACGCTACGAGAAAACGTTTTTATTAGTTTTCCTAGTTTTCAAAATTTTCAGGAAGGCTACGGCCTCACTGATTTTTGCCCCTCTCTGCGTACACCAACGAGCATAATATATTACTGTTAGAAGGAACGTTTTTGACAGCTACTGCTTGGCAACAAAACTGCAGATTATGTCCATGCGCTCAATTCGTCAATTTTGCTCGGGAGATGGCGGCAGTCTTCCTCTGCTGGATAGCCAGATTCAGCGCCGACCTACCGTGGGCTAACGGGGTTTTCCCTCAACCAGGTATCTCCCATCAGCGGGGTACTGCTCCAGCCGGGACAAGTTCTAAGTCCCCGACCGGTCTCCCGGCATGTGTGACAGTGTAGTATATGTTAGTGTAGGTGTGTGTGTGTGTGTGTGTGTGTGTGTGTGTGTAACGGGTGAGGATAGAACATAGAAGAGGAATCGCGCGCGGCACGTGTACTGCTCTGGCATTCGCCTGGTGTTGATCGGAGAAACCAGGGAAAACTACCGATCTGAGCAGCCGACCGCTAGAATTCTCTTCCAGACAGCGAGTGAATTCGACCTATCTGAAAAGCTAGTGTCGAAAATCCTGTCGCTGTCGGGACTCGAACCTAGGAGCTACCGGTCAGAGGGACTTCAGTGACATCAGTTGTTACACTGAGCCACCGCTCCCGGTGTGAATGGCTTCTTCACTACCTCTTACAATGCCATCGTCTGACATAACGTTCTTTTGTTTCGAGTGCTGTCAAACTGGTCCGTTCTTAGAGAGTAGAAATTACTCTGTGGCCACGAGCGAGGCGGCGCGCGGCGGCCGCGCCGAGGCGTGTGAGGCGGGGCGAGGGAGTGGGGGAGAGCGTGGGTGGAGGTGGAAAGAGGGGGGCGGGGCCGGCGAGCGCCGTGGTGGCGGCCGCACAAAACGATACGCAAAACAACGCAAAGGACAGGTTTCGTTCGCCGTTTCCTGCACGCGCAGTGCCACGACCTGCACCGCCCGCTCCGCACGTGGCCCCGACAACTTCTTCGCTCCGCCTCTCCCCCGTCCTCGTAACGCGTCTGGCCCCTGCTTATCCATCGCCGCCTCGGGTGATTTTACACCGTCATTTCTATTTATGCTCATCTTTTGATCCATCACTGTATCCTGTGATTACCCTTTATGTCCTTTTTATTCATTTATTTCTCCTTTCCCTCTCATCTCTTTTAAGCTCCTTTTTATAATTCACGATCTCTTTAAGACCCACCATCGCGAGCTTTTCCCCTCCCGTTTACGTATCCTGCATTCGCTTCCTGGTTGGTGTAGTTGCTTCCCATCTCTGCACTATCATCACTGCTTTGCCTGCATCATCCCTCGTCAGAGACGGATCCTGGGGCGCAAGAGTAACACAAATTCAACTTTTTTTGTAATATACACAATTTCTTCAAAACTATTACCTCGTATTGACAGCATCTCATTGTAATGGGGTATTCTTATTTAACTCAAGCAGAAGAAATTTCAAGAAGATAATTCATATTATAATTTTTTTTCTGTGAAAGAATTTATGAGAAGGGATTCCATATTGATATTGCCCCCCCTATTCCCCAAAATACTTTCTGCTTCCGTCTCTGTTCCCCGTCCTTCCCTCCCTCGCTTCCGTGTTCCCAATCGCTGGTCCACGCGTCGTTTCTCACGCGTGCACTTGCTTGGTCACTCAGTCTTCTTGTGTTTCTTATTGCTACAATCACTATTTCATCTTCCTCTTTCCCATCCGTGGCATGACTTTCACTTCTGAAATATCTTCCGTCATAAACTTCTCTTATGCTACTTTCACTTCCGTCTACTGTCCTGTCGCGACGTCCTCTTGCCCACCGTCATCGACATCGCCATTATCGACAAAGTCTTCCCAATCACTGCCAACGCCAACTCACCTCTTCGCGCTCGAAACACCACGATCATCGCCTTGACCTCGTTCTTGGTGACAACTGCCATTTATCCCCTTTCTAGGCTGGCGCCGCCGGCTTCGGTCCCCGCCCCGCCCACCGTTAGCTCCCTGTCCTCGTCCCCAGCACCAACAACCGACCCTCGCCCGCCCCGCGTGGCCTTATCCTTGGCCTTTGCAAAGTGGAAGGCGGCGGCGGCGGCGGTGGCGACGGTGACGTTGGCGGCAACGGCGCTGTTGACGGCGTGGGCGTGAACAAAAGCTCTCTTGCGACTGGCTCGCGTCCTTTGTTCTCCGCGTGAGCTTTGCGTTGGGTTTATTGTTATTGCAGAATAGTATAGAGCTCTCGTGTTTGCTCAAGAAGAAACGAGAGAGCGGAGAATAATGGGCTCTCGGTATTAGAGAACTAATTTGACACGGTTGAAACGCGGAGTGTACCTAATTGCTCGTGGGGCAATGTGTATTAAGCGCTGTTAGTTTTTTGCCAATTTTTGCTGGGAACTAACTTGAATAAGCGCTATTTTTTGTAACATTTTTTAAAAATTACGATAAGGAAAGAATTTCAAATTTTTCAATCTACGAATTCCTCTGTATTGCATTAAATAAAACTTGGATTTATTTGAAACCAGTGCCAGATTACTGAACAGGCTGCGTAGGCTGCAGCCTGGGGTGCGCAATTTTTGGGGGCGGACGAATTTCAGTGGATTCAAAATTTTATAAGGCGAACTTTTGAACGAAAGTGAGAAGGAGAACTTTTGAGTGAGAATTATTTAAACGTATACGTATAATCAATTATTCATACGTACACAATATTTGCGTCAGTTAAAATATCGTAGAACAATTTTTTATTCAACATACAAATAGCATTAATGCTAAAAATAATTAAAAGGGCGCTAAAACATTTGACAGTCTAGGGCGCACAAAAGTCAATGTCAGGCACTGTTTGAAAGCGATACTTGTCTTTCAAGAATGCAGTTTAGCAATTTGGAAAATGACTGCTATATTTAATGATAACTTGCAAACCTTGATACTTGTATAGTTGTATAATTTGTTCGACCTCTGCTTGATTGATATGGAAACGCCTTTATGCTAATAAGAAAGCATAAATTTTACTTATTTATTCTTTACCAAATAAATTATGAGTATTACTTCTGGAAACAACTTGAATAAGCGCTATTTTTGTAACATTTTTTAAAAATTTGGGCATATAGCCATTTATGTCAATTTACGTGGACAAGAAATCACGTTCCATCGTTTGATGTTTATATCGTTTGAGGTAAATAATTATACAATAATTATATTTCCGTTTAAAAGTAAACAGTAAATATAAAAGGAATATTCGATGTAAAAAGATTTTTTTATCTCAATACGTAGGTTTAATGAATTGAATTAACCCATTGGTTTAAATATTTTTTCAAGGAATTTTCCAGCCAAATGCCATCGAATGTTCTTTAAACTGTACACTATACACTTTCACTCATGGTGGGGGAGGCTTCATTGGCCGGCGGATAAGGTCTTGGCAAGGCCGTGTGGCACAGCATAACTGAATGACAGAAACATCTATATTGGAATTATAGAATGGGCCGAAATTGGCCATCGGAAAATGGAATTCGAAAGGAAGCGCTGAGTTGTTCCGTTCTCTGAAACCTCAGCTATTTGAACCATTTGATATGCTTAAGTACAAAACAGCAAATACTAAACAACTTCAGGAACTATTTGGCTCTTCATCACAGCATTCTTCTGTTGATCACCCTATCATTTCATGAAAAGTATACAGAATGCGAAAGCTTAGCGGCTACATCGTTGCATCCAGGGCATTGTTAAACGGGAGGGCCTAGGGTTCGAGAACTGACAGTGGCGGATTTTCGACACTAGCTACATAGCTAGGTCGAATTCAGCCGCTCTATGGAGGAGAATTCTAACAGTCGATCATTATGATCCTTCCCGAACCCTGTCTTCTTTCCTCTTCTTACATACACATATCCACACCTATCGGGAGACCAATCGGGAACTTAGAGCTTGTCCCGACTGGAGCGGTGCCCCTCTGGTGGGAGATATATAGAGGAGGAAGCTCTCAAGAAGAGATATAGGTCGCTGCCGTATTTCTCGTTTCAGCTTAGAAGCCACACCGCCACTTCCGGGATATAATATGCACTACACTTACGGCGTTAATAACCTACATAGTTGGCACACCCGGAATCAAAACTCCCTCACTCTCTTGCACAATACCAAGCCTATGCAGCGCAACAAATAGTTTCTGTGGTCGGCCTGGTTAGCCGAAGTCCTTAAGGCTGAACGGTCGTAGCTACCCCGGCTCTAAGGGTCACGGATTCGAATTCCGCCTCGGACATAGATGTTTGTGTGTGTTTGTTTTGTACTTGTGTGTGCTCCTTGCAGTTCCTCCTACAGTGATCACTATATGACCAAGATGTTGAAAGGCGACTTTAATTACAAAAAAGTATGTGTCATTGACGGCAATTTGACCGAAATTGAAAAGCTTCTTCCAAAAGAATGAACAGTAACACCCAAACAGCTTTTGGTACTGGAAAAGGTCCTGCGAGCAAAGCCGCCCCTCCGCCCACTGTGAGCTGGAGCGGCGCGGCGCGGTGCGTCGTGAAGGCAATGCACGCGGACCGTGACGCGGGGGCGGAGAGCGCGGGCGGCGGCGGCGGCGCCGGTCCAGACGCCGGCGCGGGAGACGGCAAACGCGACCCTACAGCTACGAGACAGCTGCACTTTTCTTCACAAAACGCTGTTTCTCTAAACTTTTGCTGCAAGTAATCGCTAACCTTTTCACTACGATACAATCGGAAAACTCGTGCTCCCTTTAGCATAATGCTACCTCGTTCATGTATGTCAAAAACAAATTGACTCGTTTATGGTAAAACATACTTTATATCTACAAAGTTTTAAAATGAATAAATCGGCAAAACATTTTTACATCCTATTTCCACGTCTACATTATTTGAATATCTGTTCGTATTTGAGAATTTTGGTTCAATTGTTATCATCATGTTTTTGTTTGAGACAATGCTTAGTTTACAAATATTTGTATACAGATATTTCATATTCTTTCGCCACCATAAATCAGATTGTTTCCACATCGTATAAAAATCTGGAATATTCCCAACTCCGCGTTAAAATCGAACATCTGTATTGCGTTAGACTTCAACACAAAGTTCAGCATATGGGGTGTCAATGCATCAAATTACAGCCCTCGTGAAGTGGACATTTAGCGTCTTTATAACGAAGAATATTTCCTTTAAAGGAACTACTCGCGAGTAACTTTCACGGGATGCTGAACCGATTGACGCGAGAGACCTCGAACGTCGGCGTGCACTGCATAACGAAGAATGTTACTTAAGAGCCGGTGCTGTTTAAGGTAATTACACGGGAGCTGATTCACGCAACTTTTCAGTTGTAGACACTTTTTAGTTCTGAAGAAAGCAAGTCACCTAATCTTACAAAACTTCATCAAAATGAATAAAAGAGACGGATTGTACTGCCATATGTATTCTCACACGAGATTAAGGTGAAAGTGATCCGGCGTCTGGTATCGCATGATAGTATGTCTAAACACATGCTCCTGAAACACTCATGCAAGTCGTGTAATCTATCCAGTAACCGAACACGCATTGCCCAGATCACAACATATGTTACTCGATAGATATTAGTCAGATAGTCCCGCCTCTAATATATTCTTCATTTTAACGGCACAATTATTGAAAAGTACTCGCATCAAAAAAACTGCACGCACATTGTGAAGTATGCGAGCACAAGACCACGTGTTTCCGTTTGGACATCATTTGTTTTGGTGATGAGGTGAACTCCCTACGATTCACAATTGCAAATAATTTTATAAAAGTTCATCAGTATTTCCCTTGCAACTTGAATTTGTTTCAATTCATCAAAACTAGAATAAAAGTCTTCTGTCAACGCGAATGCGTGAAGGTGAATTAAGATTACATGTTATAAAATGATAAGATTTTTATATTATAGTCTAACAATAGTTATTAACACTCAATAAGATTAAAACTGCTTTCCCGCATTTGTTCAAATCCATGTAAATTGAATGCACCTCAAAGAACACTACAGCTCAAAGAGCCAGCGGCAGCACTGTCAATGAATTCCGTCGAACACACATCGCGGGCGGCGTGAATCCTTAAGCCACTGTCCGTCGGAGGCGGACGCAGAGGACTCTACCTGTGGCGGCGGCGAGCGCTGAGCAGCGGGTGGGGCCGCGGGGCACTGGGCGAGGGCGCGGGCGCAGAGCCTGGCGTGCAGCGGCTGCCTCGAAGGACTGCGCGTGCCGGACTCGCGCGCAGCCGCCGCAGCCTCCACCTCCGCCACCGCCGCCGCCGCCGCCACCGTCGGCGCGGGCGGTGGGAGCGCGGGCCGAGGGAGAGGGCCCTGGGGAACGCCGCTAACGCTCGCGACGATTAGTGGCGGCTCCGCGGCCTTGGCGGGTCGTGCGCCCTGCGGTGGTTCCGCCTATTTATACAGCCTCAGGTGTGCAGCCGAGGCGTATGGACTTCGGTCCACCCGTATGCCATAGTGGTCAGGTGGGTGGGTTCACTTCGACCGTTTCTCCCTTCAACCGCTGGTGCGTTATAGGTTGTTTGGCCTTGCGGGTGGTTTGTTGCCTTACGTCACTCTTCGATGGTGTACTGTACATATGCTGTACAACCGTGCAGACGAATGTTGTGTTGGTTTGCCTGGCCTTTCACTTTACACACATACATACACGATTAAAACTTTCATTTGTTTCGTGGCGGTCAGACAAACAACGGGTAGTTTACACACCTCACCGCGTGCATCTACGCGGCTGTTTGGTATCATTTTTATTCGTGTGCTTATATTTTTCTAATTCGCACCACATCGCTGAGGAGGTGCGCCGTAACAATACTGCTGTTCCTAAGTTTCTCATACATCTATAAATTAATTAATAATAATGTGAATGTGATTAAGAAATAGGGAGAGACGTGATTTTCATACCACTATAACTTTCAGTGCGCAATCAGTCGTCACTACTTCGTAATCAAGTTGCAGAGACATCGTACATTAATGCGTTGTTAAAAAAATAATGAAGAAACTGAAGAATACGTGGAGGTTTGTCTTTGTGTTCCGCGCCACAATTTATTGATGAAATGCCTCTAAACAGCTGTATTCTCCGATCAGAATTATTTTATTCCCCGAATGGATGAAGAAAGCAGGGACTATTTTTTAACGTGGTCTTCTGGAATTTCTTCTCGTTCTCGTAACTTTTGAAGTAATCAACACATTTTTATAATGAAACTCTGCTTCTCAGTATCGGAGTGATGTGCCAGTATTAACTTTCAAAACAATATGGCTGACACAAACGAGGAAAAGTGTCGAAAGGCCCAATTCCAATTCATTTAGTTGTTCAAAGTTTTTATTTCTCTTAACAAGCGCACGTGATTTCTCCATATGACACATTTCAGCACACCGTTGTCGACAGTCATTTTTTTCAAGCAGCCGAATTTTTTACCATCTTAATTATTTCTTAATCTGCTTATTCAATATACTACTGATTTATCTGTTCCTTTCTTCATTAAGCATTAATTTATGTATTTACATATTTCCTCCGTGGAGTAAAATGAATCTTGAAAATGGTTTTAAACTGAGCCAAGCCGTTTATTTCGCGCAGAAAGATATTGTTTTACTTTACATATCCGCTCTCAGATAACCTACTTTATGAAATTTTTACATGTACAATCTACTATTTTCAAAACATAATTCTCGCTAAAATAAAAACTGATTTTTGAGATGTATCACTTTTCTTCTGCACTCACCATTGATTTATTTATCGTTTGTTCAGTTACGTATTTAATTATTTACGTAGTTAATGCGGATGAGTTAATTTCTTTATAATATTAATTATTATTATTTTATTCTATTTAATTGTTTTAGTAAATTTATTTATTTGTTCCTTTTATTTCGGTCGCGGCGTGCGGTGGGTGCCGGCCCAGTGCGGTGAGTTATTTGTGTCATCAGTCTTCTGTCGCGCGCTGAGTCAGTCGCCGTTCGTGGGCCCTGAGGGCGGCGGCGCGAGTGCTTCGGGGTGGGGGTGGGGGTGGGGGCCTCGCGCCGAGCGCCCCGGCGTCGCGCCTGGGTGGCGGTGGCGTGGCCGGCGCGCTGCCACCGGCTGCGCAGGGCCCTGCCCAACGCCCACCCGCGGATTGATGCGTTTGCCACACTTCGCTCTGTGCCGCGCACGAAACGACCTCTCTGAGGGATGGGCTGTGAACGTTACGTTGCGTCGTTGGGTGTGGATGAAGGGCGTAACTTTCCGCGGGCTCCTTTGTGGTCGTGTACGTCTTGCTGCGTAATTGTTGGGTGAGGTAAACAATATATTGCGGGCGAAGTATTTGGGCGCGCTGTTGATGAAGGTATGCGCGTGTCCTCGTGGTCGCGCGATGGACTATTTTAAATAAGCTGACATCTGCACTCCAGGTCTTGGGAGGTCTTTGACCTCCGGACTTGGCATTCCACGGTGTTTTAAATTTGTCATCCTCTGAAAAGTGTTTTGGCGGCCGTGGCATTACCTGCTGGCTCAGGTGATGTGGAAGCATTTACGCTCTTCCTCTGGTTCTTTCCCTCTCGTCTTCTGCTTCTCTGGCTGTTAATGTGGGAAGTACGATAAGGCGAACGATCGGCAAGAAGAATACTGGCGAAACGAGAGTTGAGAAGGAGAATGACTAAAGAGAGGCGACGAGCAGACAGATAGATCAAAGTGACGATATTATGGACATAAAAATTAGTCATATAAAATAAAACAGAGCAAAAGTGTACTCGTAAATGTTAACATTTATCTGAGAAAACGTCTGCAGCTTACTCTTCCATTTCTCAATATTATTTATATATATATATATATATATATATATATATATATATATATATATATATATATATATATATATGTATATATAATGTTTTTCCCTTTTATCTTCCTCTACATCTTACTCTCTTTCCTCTCTCTCTCTTCTCTCTCTCTCTCTCCTCTCTCTCCCCTACAACACTTTACGTATCTTCTTAGTACACTTATTCTTCCTATTTGCCAATAGGAGATTTCTTGGGAAGAAATCTTTCTGAGTTGAATCGAGGTCGATGCCTGCCATAACAGCTCTTGAGTTGCGAAACGAAACATGTGGCGCGGTCCATGTGCATGGAATGCAAACGTGTTTCATATCCTAATTCTCTCTTCTTTCTTTTTATTTTTTGCTTCCACATCACATCAAAAGCACGAACATATTAAGCTCATTGGTGTGCACTTATTAATGAGGAAATAAACTGTTTTGTAATTTCAGGTCATATGTTCATTTAGTAGCTTTTCAGAGAGGAAACGAGTTGGTTACAATAGTTTTTAAATATTATTTTCTGATAAAATATATTATAATTAACATGATTTGCGATATGAGAGAATAAAAATATTTTTTAAAACAGACCTTAATTAGATTTTAAATTCACGTAGTTTAAAACAAAAAGCTTAAGACTATATATGTTGTACAAGACGTAGCTCTTTTGACGTTGAAAATGCATGATTCTGTTACAAGATGGCAATTCTTCTGTCACAGTAAGTTTTTAGTCCGTTTGTCAGTTCTACGTCTAAATATAGCACGTAACCCAATTTGCATAGTAATTTTATAGTAATTAATGTGTTACCATACAACTATATTCAAACGTGACCGTATGTATCTGTCACAAATTTTATAATGTATTGTAAAAATGCATTTACGTCATGTTTGTCTACTTATTGTTGTAATTTTTTACGTTACTAGTTGCTTGTGATATCTTGCTACTTTGAAGTAACAAAACTTTTAGTGTACTTTTCGGATTTTCTCTATATTCAATACATTATTAATTTTGTTTGCGTCTTTGAGATCCAATGCTTTCGCAACTGAAACGATATTATTTTCCTAAAAATCTTGTCTCATTTAAACATTCTTGAATCGTAAGGACAAAAGTATTTTTATTACGCATGTGTAGATGCAGTTGCCCTTATTTTTCTTTAATATGTTTATCCAAGAGTATTAGAGTATTCGTCAGATCGTCATTCAATAATTTTTGGGTTTTTATGTTTTTGAAAACAACACAATTCTCCAATTTATAAAATTTAAATGAAAGGTACGAAGTTTAATAATGACTATGAACTGTTCGCCTACTTAAGCTAACAAGGAAAAGAGTATTGCCGCTATCGTGCACGTGTAGTGATAAGTTGATTGAAGGTGTCGGAGTGTGACATCCGTTGTCAATGGCTTCCTTTTTCGCGTAGCGCTGCCGACGGTGAGAAGTGATTGCACGTGTCGTGTGAGTTGAGGGCGTCCTAATGAAACCGGTTGCCGAATTCCAGATTCTGCGCAGTAGTTTGAGACTTAAACGTACAGTATCTAAAACAAGGAAATCTCCGTAAAAATGTTTACATGAAAATCTGAAGTCGTATGAAAATGATGTAATTTAAGACCTCGAGTCATTTTTCCATTTCTTTTATGGAGGTCGACCATTTTAGGATGAAGTCTACTTTTATTTCATAAATGAGTGAATGATAAATATTTTAATAGAAAAGTCCTATACATATACACAAACGTGCATTGTAGGCGGATTTAAACTGCAAAACATTAGCAAGGTTTCATTTATGTAATTGATTACATAATACAATATTATAATTTTATTTAATCGAAAGTATTTTGTCTTCAATTTTATTAATTTATATCTGACATTTTTTCTAGTGCTCTAGACATTGGTTAAATCTAGAACTCAGAAACGAAAAGTACTAATATCTTTGATAAAAAATGTAGTTTTATATTAAAATCGCTAGATTAAAATGTACATCCAAAGCAAACTTCAATTTTTCAAATGATATGTAAAACTAAGACAACGTTTCAGCCATGTTATCCACTATCGTCCATTTTTCATATGAAATAAAACATGAGTTTCTCCTATTTACCTTTGTATTGTTTCATGAACACCCACTTTTACAGTACAGACATTAAATGTGTCTTGAAATAATCCTGCAGTTCTAAAATGATATTCCTTACTTTCATTAGTTTTGAATGAAATGTGTATCTGTTATGCACGCGGTGACATTTTTTCTCCTCGTGTATCTCCTCCTTTCCAGCGTCTTCCTTAAGATTATTAAAGTGTATCTGATACTGCAGTAGTTTACAAGCATGGCGTTCCTGACTCCGCGGGCCAATTGCACTTCAAAAGCAGAGCGGAGCTCGAGCCAAGCGAGGGACAGGGGCGGTGACGGCGGCGCACGCTAGTCCGAAATGGTCCAAAGCGCCTGCATAGAGTGAAGGAAAAACCGCAAAGTATCATAAAATAATACCCTTTTGGAGATAAAAAAGATAAACCTGGTGTATATTTTGCGAGACAAAGCAGGGTATTACAGTAAAGTTGTAATACAAATGTTTTAAAATATCGAGAAATAGTCACTTTTCAATTGAAGGAAATTGTAGTACATGGAGTAATTTAAATATACGATGATAAATATATAAAACGATACTGCAATTGTTCATTGAACGGCAAATTAAGCGGACCTACAAAACATAATTATTTTTAATTGTTTATATTAAACATAGAAATTATTGTTACAGTCGGATGTATTCCACCACGAAACAGAACATATTCGTTTTATGTTGGTAGTTCTCGGCTGCATACAGCCGACGATGTAGTATCGATGGCTAATGCACCACCGTTTCTGCCATCCTTTCGTGGCCTTCTTCAGGTCTGAAATGCGCCAGACGATCGGCGTTTTTTATAGGTTTTTATCGCTTTCAATGGCCGTCAGGAGCGGCTGGACGTGCCGTAAAGGTGGGAAGAAGTAAGCCTGGAGGCGCCAGGCAAGAACAAAAAATTCAAATTACTTGCAAAGTACAAAAGGAAACTATAACATAAGCTCCCCTAATTCCCACCAATTATGCATACATTATAAACATTCATATAGCTATGGTTGTGCATTTATTTAAATAGAAATTACAATCTTTATCACGCTCATTAAATTTTGTTGATGAATACCATCGTAGTCACTTTTCTGAATGTCTGTGGAGCTCCTGTTCATTTGCGATGTGAATACATAACTAACGGCTTGTGGGGGATAAAAAATTGTAGGGAAATTTCACAATATTTCACATTCTCAAATTGTGAGTGTATTGAATTTTTCTAGAGAATGAACGGGAAGTAGCAATTTTAGACCCGGGGGAATGCTAAAACATATCCCAACCCCCGAAAAAATTTAAAATTTGAAAATTGTATCAAGAAACTCTGAGTTAATTTATTTCAACAAATAACATGAATTACAATGTTTAACCTAGAAAAAGGATTTGGAAATATATTTTAAATAATAGTTTCAAATGAAAATATTTAGTGTTCAAATAATACAATTTCCACGAAGATCTTAAAACGCTAAACATTTTGTGTTTAGTTAGTGTTTAATAAAATGACTTGCTGTTAAACACATGAAATAATAATATGAATTTCAGCGGAACCTATTTTCATGTTAGCGTCATTTTATATAGTCATACCTCGTAAGTAATGACTATAATTAAATATTTAAGGTAAAACATTAATGAAATTTTATGAAATACCACACTCCTGTACCGCAAGTTGTAAAATTACATTACTGATTTTCTCGAGTTCTAATTTCTTTTTAAATTTTTTACTATTTTTTCCCATCAGTCTCTTGGTCGGCCCCTTGACGTGAGGAGCCCCGGACGATCGCCCGGTCTGCACTTGCCTTTTTTTATATTTTATTTTGTATAGGATTGACTTACAAAATTCAGTTTACATAAAACTCTTCATTTGTATTGTTGACTCATATCTATTTCTTATAAACTAACTCTAAACTACAATTGACGAGGGGACTCACCGAGCACCTCTAAAAATTACTAAGATTTGTAAAAATGTTCAGAAAAGAATGGATAGGATATCTGTGTTTTAAGTTCTGTGTGATAAGGGTTATATGGGAATAAAAGTTATTGACAAGAAAGGCTTTGTGATATGCGATGGGTTTTAGGTTAAGTTGGAGGTGTAATTGCTTATTGGAAATGAACCAGGGGGCGTGGGTGATAGTTCTTAGGTATTTGTTCTGAATAATCTGAATTTTGTTGATATGATATTTAGCAGCAAGCGTACAGGAGAAGAGGTCCAATGATGGTTTTGTATAAGGTGATACCGTTATTTAGTGAAAGTTTATTTATAAGTGGTTTTATCTGTATTATTTTGGCTTTGGCTTGTTGGACTTTGGTGTCTGTGTGTATTTTCCAGTTGAGTGTAGTATCCATGTGGAGGGCCAGGTATTGAGCCGGCAGCAGGCAGTGCCCAGTGCGCGGCGCGGCATATCGCGCCAGGCGCCGGAGCCCGCGCTCGGATTCCGGGCCGACCGGCTCGACCGGAGGGCGCCCTGGTTTCGCGTCGCAATGCGCTCCTCGTTGCTCGCGAATGCTTCCAGTCCTGCTCTAATCGCCTCCATCTGCGCTGCCCCGCTCCCACTTTGTCCCCGGCGCATTTAGTTTCGTTTCGAGTTTTATGGGATTGCTGGGTGGAAATGAAATGCTCCGTTTGTGAAGGAGCGGAGGGATGGCAAGGATGATTTGCTAACATTGGAGGATTGATTAAATTATTTACTAAATAAATGATTGAATATAAATGTTGATGATTTTAGGGCAGGGATGTCAGGAAAACGAACGAACCTCTTGTGAAAAAAAGGAATTTTCTTCCTTCCCCCTCTCAATGATTTTACAACTCTTTAAGGCGAGTAACATGCCGAAATTTTTGTTAGCGACCATTGCGCTCTTCATTGTTTTATGTATATTGTTTTCAAATCTCGAAATATGTTCATAGTTATAATGTATTTCACTTTCTATAACTGAATGTGATTCATGCTTTTCTTGAATTAAATGAATCTTGTTTACTGACTCAAATTATGGATTACTTTGCAAATTCATTTTTTCCTTTCTTCACTTAATTATCATACATTTTTTTCTATTCCTCTAATTGTTTCCGTTACTCTGAAACAATTCTCGTAGGATAGCCTTATTTCAAAAGTATATCTCTAACTATTTAATATTGCATTTGTATTATCATGACGTTATTAAGTTCTTAGAAAGTTATTTAAGTTCTTTAAATTATTATAAAGTAATGGGTCATCATTACCTTTGAAAAACAAATATATTTGCAGCCTCAGTAAAAGGTAACGAACAAAAAAGGCACTATTTTTCGGTCACTCTTAACTCTTCCGAGTCTGCGTTTGATGCAACGAACATGGCTGTAACGGACTCTGGAGCTGCCAACCATTGTTGACTACTTGGGCCTTCCTTCTCTTCCTGCTCCTGCCCCCCGATGCGACCTCGAGCTCTCCGCAGGTGGAGTATGACAAAATGTCGTGGAGCGACGACCAGAATAGATCGGCTGAGCAACCTGGTACGAGTCTTCCGAACATATGACTCACTGGGAGCTGAGATGAGATGGCCTCTCTTCTTGGCAGTTCCAAGAACTTCCATATTTCTTTAAAAAATTTTAAATTTTCCCAAGCAAATATCCTTTTTCATGTTGAATTTATTGAGTGCATTAGACAAAAAAATCACCAAAAAAATCGATTTTATGTATTTAAACAACACATTTGGCTATACATAAAATTCAATAGCACGTATTAGTAATGAAAATATAGTCGGATTTGTAACGACAGCAGCAACCACTGTCAATTTAATCCATTAGAGTATAACTTCATCAGCTTGAAAGCAGATGACACGACGTGCGGTGGGGCATTCCATACCACGCTCTTGGTGGACACTGGGGACGGCGCGGGGGGGGGGAGGCGAGCGCGGCCCCGCGGCCGCGGAATCGGGGCGGCGGCGGAGCGGCGTGCGCGGGCAGCGAGTGGGGCGCGAAAGCCGCCCCGGGCCACGTCGCCCGCGCCCACGCCCACTCGACTGCCCACTTTGTAGGCGCCACGCAGATCCACTCGGGGGGCGGAAGTTTGATTCGTGGGAAATAGGCGCTGGAGGCGCGTTTACCCTTTATTGCACAGTGTAACTCAGCTGTAACGTAATGTTTTTCAGGTCATAAACGCATTCTAACGATTTAATTATGAACTATTTTATATTACACGTGATGTACATAATGCTTTTATGTCACCCCATGCATTGTAAGCGTAAAGCATATATAACGACATAAGTGATAGTAATTTAGTGGGCGTGAATCGTAAATTCGTAGTAACACGAACTGTGAAAAATAATCAAACTGAAATACGAATGATACTAATTTTATTGACTTGCTTCATACTTATTTTATCAAAAAAATTTGAAAATTTATTTTTAAAAAATCGTGAAATATAGCGCATTGGTTGGAGAAGTAACATAATTTGTTTTATGTTTTTCACAGCAATATTTACTTCCGAATATTTTTATTATTTTTGCCTTAATTAAAATAAATCAATGTAATGAAAAATAATTATTGCAAGCAAAAATAAAAAAGCATGCAATAAAGGGTAACCCACAACACAGAATACGAATGTGTAGTTTCCTATATAATATCACTTTATGTTATAAAACTTTGATTTAATTTCAATATCCCTAGAGATCACGTGCATAAATTTGCAGCTTATTCAACATTTATGAAGTGCAGGTAGGTACTGTTCCACAATACTTGATAAAAAGTACTTGAATTCTAATAAATATGATTGTTTGATGTAGTGATAGGAATGTTCTGTAAATCTTCGTCTAGTGATAATTATTGCGAATTAATTGTGAGGTGCACGTTTCAGAAATTTAACTAATGGTGCTACAACATATTTTCTCGCATTTATTCTGAATTTGCAATTTTCGAAAAGAAAGTTTAATGAAAAGGAGACCGCGCCATTCTTTTAAGCGTCTCATCTTCTATCTGTGGAAAAAAATTGAAGAAATAATATGGGACGGTTTTTGAGAAAAAATGTTTAGAATAATATGGGACGGTTTTTGAGAAAAAATGTTTATAATTCTTTTAAATAGCTTATATTTCGTGCTAGATTTCACGAAAACTATTCATATTTTCAGAAAATTGAAAATGATCTTATTTTAAGATCCGTCCTTAAAGAACAGATTTCATTACAAAAAATATGTCTTTTCAATATTGTTGTTGTTGTTGCAAAACGCCCCGAAATATTGTACTTTTGCAATTTTCGAAAAATCGGGAATTTCAAGGAACTTGAGACCATAGCATTCTAATAAGCGTCCAATACCTATACCGGACAAAGTTTAATGAAAAATATTTGGTTCATTTCTGAGGAAAGTTCGAAAATGTTTTTGAGACTTCATGTCAAGTACTCTCAAAAATCAAAGTGTCCGTTTAAAACTCCCAAAGCCACTAGTTCGTTTAGATCGATTAGGCAATATCAATTTTGGAGAAAATCCACTTAACGGTTTAGGCGCTAGTGTTGACCCAAGCGGACAGATCGTCAATCGATTTTTCGGTATCATGGGCATACATTGATACTGATTACACCACGTGTTAGAAGAAGTAATTCGCCATATACAGGAATAGGATTTATTCAATTTTTCGTTATCAGGACCTTGCAATAAAAGTTGTTCTGCCAAAAATTCTCCATTTTTCGGTGCACGATTACCTAACGTTTTCTTCTCAAGTAAGTAAGTAAGTACAATAAAGTAAAATACAGACAAAACCAATTCGTCTCAATTACTTTATAGTTTGCAAAAACGCGAAATGTGAATTATGTAATATTCCCATAAAAATTATTTCTGTTTTAAAATAAGAATAGAACTCCATACAGTAATATTTATTGTTTTTCTAATCTGCACAAAAATATTTTTTCTGTCTTTCCTACTCTTATATATCAAAGAATATTCTGTTCTATGAGTACATTATGGTTCGTTGAGCAACGAAAAATTATGGAGGATAACATGATGACCCCGTTTCTCAAGTTAGCACGAGGGATTTCCCTATCTTTAGTTTTGGCTCTCTCAGACATTGCATGGTATTTCAAAACCAAATGGATTAACAAGTAGTTGAAAATTCAATTCAATTATTATTTTGGCTAAAGATATCAAAGTTTTGTAATAGAAAAAAATCAAGAAAGCAATATTAACTTTGTGAAAATATATATATATATATATATGTATGTATGTATATATATATATATATATATATATATATATATATATATATACACATATGTGTGTGTTTTTGTGTGTTTGTGCGCATGTGTACTTGAATTTCATATGATTCAAAAGCACATTGAAACGCCCTTAGAAAGGTCTCACTAAGTATCTGTAATTTTAGAATAAAATTCACAGTTTCTTTTAAAAAACTGACAGCTCACTTAGGACATCTAAATGTCAGTTTTCATTTCTGAAATTTAGTGTGCCTTGAAGCATACTATATGACTGTGCCAAGTCTACGACAGAAACGGGGCGTTACTCTTTTAGAAATTCGTTTACAATATTGGGCAGCACCAGATTGCTGTCAAAAGATTTCTTACCCGTTAGGATTTCTTCTAAAAAAATACTGATTAACAGTAATTTACTTTGCCTCTTCGTTCTTAAATTTATATCTTTCTGTAGTTTGAGGTGCTTTTTAAATATTGATATTTTTGCATTAATTCTTAAAAATAATTTCTCTTTAAAAAGTACAAAGAATCATACATTATTTAGAAGACCTAAACTCGAAATCACACAAAGGCTAATTTATTTGGCAGACAAACAAATGCTCTTGGAACGGTTTTCAGTTTGCGCAATTCAGTTGCAAGTTGCTCAACGCTACAAAACAGTATAAACATTAGAAGGCATATTTACCTCGTAAAAAATCTGTGAATTAAGGAATGGATGTTGAAAAATGTTGGCATCATATTGTGCAACTATGGAGGCACCTTTACATTTTTTCTAAAGATTCATCCAGATTTCATCATTGTACATTGAAGAAAAGATAGAAGAAATCTCAGCTTTTAGTATCTGTAAAATGTGGACTGGGAGAAGTCGTCATCAGCAGCAGAAAAAAATTACAGTATTTGTTTTTAAAATTTCAGCAAGGCTTGAATGTCTCAACGCGTATATAATTTTCGAGAGAATATGAAGTAACGTAAGACAACTGAAGTATGGATGTTTAAACAATATGTGTTGAAAACATTTTAAGAATATCCTTGAATCGAAGACATTATTTGATGCATTCAAATACATCTAATTCATGTGTACCAAATAGATAAAAAAATCATTGGAATGATGTTTGTGTACTAACACCAATAAAGAAATGATACAAGAAAAAAAACGAAAGAGTTTTAGAAAATTCGTTTCCGCATATTGTTGATAACCATCGTTTTTCATTTTTGCTTTCGAATTTTTTTAGCATTGTGTCTTAGTCACAAAACATCTGCTCAGGAGAGTCACAAAACATCTGCTCAGGAGCTGAGTATTTTGACAGGATTGGCGCGTCGTCTCATGACGTGAAGTGCTCAAAACGAAGACCGATGCGACAAAAGCCCAATGCGCTGGCACGTCACCATTAGACGCTCCATCGCGAGCCGCAATCTCGGAGGAACTTGCCGGCAAACAGTTGCAGCACGGCCGGCCAGTCACCACCTGGTTGGGCCACCCACGCGCCGTTGACGTGCGGCGACGGGCCGGCGGCTCACGCGTTGGCCGGAACACGCGCGGAACCGCGACAATGTAGCGCATCGCTCCATAACGCTGGCGGGAGGGGGGGGTAGATGCTGCCAGGGGGAGGACCTGGCCTCGGCCTCTGGCGACAGTCGCAGCTGCGCCGGCGGCGACGGCGGCAAGAGGCGCAGCAAGGGATATTTATACCCGCGGTGCACCCCTGGACTTGAACCGGGCCGCGGCCCGCCCCCATCGCGCGCGCCCGCGGGGAGGGAGCGAAGCAAAGGGGCGGGCACACCGGCGCGACTTACCGTGTAAACCACCGCGCTCGCTCGCCGGGCGACAGTCGCTAGGAGCGGCGGGAGGTAGCGGCGGCTGGCTGGTTGGCTAGCTGCTCGAGCGACGGGAAGCGGGCGACTAGCAGCGGGGCTCTCACGTCGAAGCCTCCGCCGCCGCCGCCGCCCCCCACCGCCGCCGCCCGTTATAGGCGCCGCCCACGCCCCCCCCCCTGCCGGTCGCCGCGCCACCAGCATCACGCCTTCACGGAAACGACGCCGCGCAGGGGATGGGTTACCTGGTTGCGTCACCGCGATCAACGTCGTTCCGTTGAGCTTGCACCCAGACCGGTTCGGTCAGCGAAGATGTTTCTGCCAGTTCGAGAATTCCTGATATCATTAAATTCTTTCGCCAACTTTTTGCCTCTTTTTGTTTGTTTTCTCAGTAAATATATTTTCCGTCCCTAGCGAGTGGATAATAACTTCGAAGTCATCGCCAACTCGATCCCGTAACTTTTATGCAGCAACACGTAGGAGCCCAGAGACTATCTGGCGTGCACAAAAAATAAATAGGTTGAAGACACTGAAGGATAAACACTGTGTTGGCTCTAATTAGGAACGTCTTAGGAATGCTTTTAAAAAATATCAACGGTGGTTCCATTTTCTATTATAAACAGAATAACCCTGAATAAATGTTACAAACTTCTAGGGCATGTAACACACACATTTACATCACATCTACTGTGGTATAAAATTTAATACAACGAAGTTACGCATGTGACAGGTGCATATGGTTGCTATGCAACTTCCCTTAGAGTAGTGTTTGTTAAGTCACATTCTGACTCAGTCAAAGAGAAATCATGTTCCTGTTGAACACCAGAACATGTGAAGTTGTCTAACAATCAGAAGCAAATGTATTATGTGTAACTTCATTGTATAAAATTTCCGATCATATGTTTATTGGCAAAAAGTGATCATTTCTCTAAGGGCCCTAGAAGTTGGTATAGTTTATTCTGAGTTACCTGTATAATCTTCAATTAGACCATTCTGTTCATTCTTTCGACGTATTCATTATGACCACACGTGCAGGGAGCAACTGAAATGTGGCAAACAGAAAGTGCGCCCATACGCGAGGGAAGCAAGTGCGCCTTCGGCTTCATGGAAGAGCCAGAGGAAGGAGGCGTACTCAGGAAAAAGTAAAAAATGGTTGATTAAATTATGCAGGTATTTATAGAACTATTCAGATTATTTTTAGAAACTTCTGTGCCCGAACAAAAAGTTGTTCGAACATTTTCGCGAAGTTGATTCTGATATTGAAGACAAGTCACGAGCTAAGATCACCTCAAGAGTGTTGTAAGAATTTCTTCACTTTATCCACTCTTGTCGTACTAAATTTTCCCTTTTTAACCTATATTCACTGAGTGTTGTTATTTTTCTTAAAACTCATTTGTAAATACTTTGTATATCACTTTATATAACACATTTTGGCAGCTGCAATTGAGTTTTCAAAGCGATGGGTTCGATGACATACTCAAATGAACAGCATCCATCTTCCATTTAGTGTTTGCTTGTTCCAGAATACCTAGTCCTTAATAAATTGTGTGTTTATTTTTATGTCTTTCTTCTTAGCGAAGCGTCTAGTTGGCATTCTCTGACTATCTCTGAAAGGGATGATGTTATTCCTGTGGAACGTGCGGTTTCTTTGTTGAGCTTTCAGATGTTCTTTTTGTTGTAACGTTTTCATCTTTTCGCGGCACAACATTCTCTTTTCGCGTGTTTATTTGTTAAATAACAAAGGCACTTTGAAGGGAATGCGAAGAGCCGTTATTGCACCCCTTCTGACTTCTCAAATAGACAAGGATATCTTTAAATTTACTCATGATAACTTAAATTTATTTTCTAGATTCAATGAAATTAATAATAATAATAATAATAATATATATTATTATTATTATTATTATTATTATTATTATTATTATTATTAATATCAATAATAGAAGAGCAGAATCTTTTTAAATATGGTTATGAATTTTTCTGGTTCGTCGAGAGAAACAAAATGTGAGCAATAAAAGACCTCAAAGTTAATACTTTACCAAGAAAAGATGATCATGTACTTTTGCCCAATGAGAAAATGCGTTGAAAGACGAAATGAGATTGCACTAGAAGTAGGAGAGAAGACGAAATCGTCAACGAGGGTGGAGAGAAAGATATTCTTTTTTTTTTTGTACGCACAAGAGAGAAAAGAAACATGAGAGGAACGACTTCCTTTGCCCCTTATGAAACCGGGGGTAGCGCTTACGTCAAGACGTTGCGTGGTCTCTGTGATGTTTCTGCTTCAGTCGTCGTGGCATTTTGCCGTGCATTAATGACTCGCGTTATGTATTTGGCCACGGGCCTTTTTCCTAAGACCAGCGATCCACGGAACGGCATTACCTACGTTAGAATTAAATATTTCTTTTATTCGATAACGAATATATTCCAACACAAAGAACGTTCAAAGAAACCGTATGGTTGTGAAAGACACATGTCTTCTCCTCTGTGGATAATAGCATGCAGAAATCTTTTTATATAGAATAACTGTATGTATGTTTGTATGTGCCACAAAAACGTATGTGATATCTTCCTTCTTGGGTACGCGTTCCGGACATATTTTTGTGTGGCCAAAACTTTTAAGAAATTGCGTCGTTGCGATTCAAAATGTTACATCAAAAAGTGCTCTTTTTTTGACAAAATTTAGATGCATCCAATCGCCGATTTACCTGGGCGGCATTGACGCCTGGCATTGCCGGGTGACGTGGGGCTATGCCGCGCTGGACCAGCCGGAGAGGGCAGAGCGAATTAAAGGGGGCGGAGCGAGTGGTGTGGAAGGAGCAGGCGGAGTGAAAGGAGAACTATTTGCCGGCGTGGCCTTGTACTCACAGAGAAGATACATTTCGATCAAGTTGGAAATAGAGCTTTTTTAACGGGAATTAAAGATGTACAGTTGTAATATTTACCGTTGTTTTAAGCATCTAACGTTCTTATAGTTATTTAGGGATTTTCTTTGGAACAGTGTATTATTTCAATAGAAATCGATTAATAATTGGAATAATATCTCCTATATTCTTTTCAGTAAATCTGCGTGATTCTAAAAATGTCATATTTTCCAATAATTGTGTGTTAATATGATATACACTAGGGGAAACTTTTTGTTTGATGTAAGTATTCGCGTTTCTTTATAGACAATCGTGTTTCAAAAATTAACTCTGAAAAAAAACCAACGAAAATGCCAATGTGTATTTGCTCATTGTCGACGCCTTCATTCTTGCTTTTACTAAATGTCGACGATAGCATTTATTTGTTTAAAATAAACTTTTTTCTGTCAACCAGAATGTTAAAACTTTACATGATTTAGCATACTACTTAGCATAATTACACATTGACTTCAACTTATGTCGTTGTATAATCATTCCTAAATAAGTTGAGAGTGAAAAGACGTTGCTGAAATATTAAGTAGTAGTACATGCGATCAGTGAATAACAAATTTTTGTAACTATTCAAACTCGTACTTTGAGCTCAAGAGACTAAATTTAAACAGATTTGCCAAACAGTATACATATTCAGGTCGTGGTGCATCTGAGGCACTCATTGGCTCTTTGCCGTGATGACTTAATCCGTTTCTTTCCAAGGGCACGACAACATTCGAAATGTAAGCATGTATCCTATGAGCCGTGTTCAGCATTGTCCAATAGGTCTGCGCGATCTTTTTACTCTTTGTATAGTGAATTTTCTGTTTAAGAGCGTTTTAGGGCTCTTTCTACTTCGGAAAACGTCGACAATTCTGCAGTCAAATGCTTAAAAGACAATTTTGAAAAACCACTAATTTTTGCAGCGATATCCCTAAATTTATTTCCTTGAATGGAATGCGTACAGGGATTTCATGAATCCAAAGAAAACTCAAATATTTCCACTCTGTCTTTACATAGTTATCGTATGAGATAATTTTCGAAATGTATTATTTTATTGATTATTCTAATTATTTGGATGTAAAGACTGTCTTCACAAGTGTAATGACTTACTTGACTCTAATGACTCGATTTAGATATCAGTATATTAATTTCGATCATGAGGAATGTTATACTTCCGAGCTAACGATCCAAACAGACTATCGGGAATGAAACAAAATATTCTATATACTTTTTGAATGGATAATTTTCTTTTCGAAAAGGAGCATTCCTTGGAATTTATGCACCAAAGACCCGAAAGACAATCGATAATGAAAAAAAAAAAAACCAGCAAATCACTTCGAAAGAATAATGTTGACGCTGACGAGACTGTAGCAAGTCCAACCGATCTCCAGACGACTCCATTTGCATGAAATTTGTACAGTTATATCACGCGTCCCAGTTCCAACGCCAACGCGATTCCTCTGGGGATTTGATGTCTCAATGAGTGGTCGAAGGGCAGCGGCAAGGGCCGAGGAAAGAGCAGGGCTAATGGCAGGGGCATGGGAATTAGCAGGGGCACTGTACAGGGGCAGGCGATAGGGCAGGGCAGGAACGGGGGCAAAGGGCAGGAGAAGGGTATGGACACGGGAAAGGGTGGGGGGCAAGGGGCAGGGGAAAGAAAAGGGGCAAAGGAAGGGGGAAAGGTCAGGGCAATGACCAAGGGCAAGGGTCAAGGGCAAGCCAAGGCCAAGGCTAAGGCCAGGGCCAAGGGGGGCAAGGGCAGGGAAAGAAAGGGGCAAGGAAGGGGGAAAGGTCAGGGCAATGACCAAGGGCAAGGGCAAGGGCAAGGGCCAAGGCCAAGGCAAGGGCCAAGGGCAAGGCCAGGGCAGGGCCAAGGGCAGGGCCAAGGGCAGGGCCAAGGGCAGGGCCAAGGGCAGGGCCAAGGGCAGGGGCAGGGGAAAGGGGGTCAGTGGCAAAGGGCAAGGGGGGGGGGGGGGGTTGTGGGGGCCAAGGCAGCGCGGGTGCGCGAGCTGGGCGCGGGGCGGGCGGGTGCAGGACGAGGTTGAAATTAATTTCCTCGCTCGCCGCCGTCTCTCGTCGCCAGGGCTCACGCGAAAGCACGCGCGTGATTACAACAGCGAAAATAACGTCTGGTAGAAATACCTCGTGAAAAGCATGTTTACCAGCGGTTCGTGATATCTTTTTCATTCTGACCTACATCACAAATTTCTTTGAATTCTTATATCTAGAGCACTGTTTTAATGTAATTAATTTCATAAGATTGGATTGTTTTTCAATGATAGCTTCGGCCTGAAAAGCAAATGACCGGAACAAATATATCGCGCGAGACTTGCCATCCTTTTGAGAGTATCTTAAGCAAAAAATGTCACTTCGTAAGTTTGTATCACCTAGTGAAAAATTCTGTTTATTCTGCAATAAGAAATGGGACTAAAAATTGTCAGCAAACTCTTTTACAGATTCATTCGACTACTGTCTTTGAATTAAATCCAAAATAGTTCGATGCGTATTAATATTTTATTTATTAAACTTTTAAAGTGAGTGCAACACTTATATTTACAATAGTTTCAATAACAATAGTAATTGAATATTTTCCCTGACTGTTTATATATTGTACATGCATTAAAATTATTTTTACACGGTAAAAGATAATAAGTAACATTTTCTTTGTTCCAGAAATACTTTCTCTGGTGTATTTTGTAATAATACAGTATTTGTTATACAGTTACACATTTTAAGAGAATATTGAAAAGTTGTTCTAAATTTTTTTTAAGGAAAAATTAATAATAAATAAAAATTAAATAAATTTATTATTAACTCACAAAATCAAATGATGAAGTAAATCAAGAGTTATTGATAATTTGCAGCTCCAATTATAATTTCAGACTTACTATCCAAATTAAGGTGTAGAGACTCAGTGATAATGTTTCATTTAGATTCCCCTGAAGTGTTTTGAAATAATTTATACGAGATGAATACAAATAAACATAAAGAGTTGAACATTCTTGTAGAACAAATACAAAATAAAGAAATATATTTAACGTGTTTGCTATAGCGTGCATACGTGTGTATTCTGTATGTTGACATCTTTTTCAGAATGTGATTCTGGAGAGTTCTATTTTTACATTCTTATTGGATACCCCGTATGTATCCGTCTTTTCACGATTCCACTCATCCGTTTGGGGCTAGCAGAGTGCTAATCGACTCAGTCTGATGGTAAGAAACTGGAATATTTTCGCATCCCTCTCTAATTTTAAAATTTTAAAACTCAAACTTAAAAAGTTCTCTGAAAACTGCTGAAAGCGTCGGAGTACCACAAGCAAAACAGTTACCAAAAAATTGCATACACATTAAGGGCTCTCGTGGATTGGTTGATTGAGTATCGTCCCGGCGCGTCAACTGCTAAGGTCAATAGTCCCGTAAGTGTAGCGCACGTGTTTTCTCGAGAGGTGACGATGATATTGTCGCTGAATGGTAAGATCCGGCGCCTACCTACCTTCGGTTAATGGGTTTTCCATCAACCTGGTATCTCCCACCAGCGCGGCGCCGCTCCACCCAGGACAAGCTCTAAGCTCCGAGTGGTATCCTGGCATGTGCGGTGGTACAGTGCATGTAAGTGTATGTGAAAGTAAGGGGCGAACATAGAACAAGAAGAAGGAAAGATCGCGTACAGTCCGTGGCCCGTTTGTTATAGTACTTAGAGCTCTCGTGGGGATTATTCGCTCTTGATCCAACTGGGTCCTGTTTCCATTCCTGAAATCTCCGCCACTGCGTAACCCCATCCTGTCCGACTTCTCGGGGGCGCTCGCCACCCTCTACATGCTTCTCGCCGCCGCTGCCTGACGACAATTGCCATCGCGTCGTGTCGCGTCGCGTCGCGCGGCAGCGAAAGTGGCCCCGCGGGCGAAAATAGCTTCCGTTCTGTCGCAAAACGGCTGCGGGCGGCCCGCATCGCCCGGGGCGTAGGGGCGGCGCAGGCGGCCTTGATGCGCGGAATTTGTCGGCGCGGGGCGCTGGGGCGGGGCGGGGCGGGGCGGGAGACGAGGAGGAGTGCGCTTATGAAAGCGACGGCGCCCAGAAAAGACCTGGCAGCCCCACAATGCGCCGCCGCTGCTTCCCCCTTCCCCGCGGCCGGCTTTCGCCCGGAAAATTAACTCGCGGCTCCGCGGTACCCGCTGGCGGCTGTCCGGTCCCGCGCCTTCCCGTCTGGCTCCCTCGGAACATCGACTTACGCCCTTCCTTCCTTCATCGTTTGCTCCGCATCGTTTGCGCTACGATCAATTTTGCTCCGCTCCGTTGCGTATGAGCCTTATCTTTGTTTAGATATCTTCATTATTATTATTATTATTATTATTATTATTATTATTATTATTATTTTATTATTGTGGTTTATTATTGTAATTATTGTTAATTAACTACACCAGTCATACTGAATTGAGTTCAAATAATGTATGTATGTATTGGTATTTTTGGCACCTCCACGAATTTTACTTTCGAATCTAACTTTTGCCTTACTGTTGTAAAAACGACTCTGCAGCATTGAAATGAAATAAACGATAATATTAAAAAAAACATAATGGAACATTACATAGAGAGAACATAACTAAAGAAATGTTAATAAAGGAGTACATTTCATACATGTACTTGTATGCAGCACATTACATAAAAATAATAACTTCATGGCTTATCTAGAAATGTACATCCCATTATGATTCTCCACCCAAACTACCGGTGTCATGCTGAATTCGTTTACCTATGGTTTGTTTCAGTGAAGGAAGATGGAGAATAAAATATCAACAGGAGTAGCCAAGTCGAAGAAGAAAAAAGAGAAAGCGAGAAGACGAGTGGCTTGAGGCAAAGTCGGCGAGTTGTGACATTCGCAGCGGACGCGGGCCTCATTGGCAGCGGAAATTAGAATTCTGGCGCGAGACATTTTCCGCATTCTCTAAATACTTTAAGAGCAGCGTCTTATACACGTTAAGCGCACTTTGGTGAAGGAGAGGAGCACAAACGTTTTATTTCTTATGTAAAATAATAAAATGATTTTTTGCAGTTTTTTGCAAACAACACTCGATATCGTTTCTATATTTTAGAAATAATTTCGAGTATGTGTTGCCGTACGTAATGTATCTACAGAAAAGATTCTGAGATTGTCCTGCCGACGAAAGGAAAAAGTAACATGATAATAAGTATTCGTTACATTGTTTCGAACATTACTTCAAATAGTTGCGTAACGATGAAAGTATTGACGCAACAAAATATTTGAAGAATCTCGTATATCTAATACGTATGTGTTACAACTGCCTCAGATATATTAAAAATTTAAGCAATATTTAACTCTGGACAAATTAAAGAGAGGAAGTAAGAACTGCCAGGAGAATGAATGACTTGAAAGAAAACTAAAAAGAAGGAAGTTGAAGAAATGGCCTCCACTCCAGGTGTGCACTGGACGTGGCGTGGTGAGGGCGCTGCCCCCGCACGCAGACGGGCCCCCGGCCAGGCGAAGCCACACGTCCCCCCCCCACTTGCCCACTCCCGTACTTTCCGCCCCCGCCCCCCCACTCTTCCACCCACGCCCCGGTGCCCCCTCTCACGACCGCCGTTTCCGTCCTTTTCTCTTCCAGCTGCCATCGCACCCCTCCGGTCTGCTGCTCAGGCCCCCGCGTACCTGCCCCGTCTCCATCGCCTTCGTCCCTGCGCTCTTTCGCTCTACCGCCCCCGTCCCCGCGCTCCCTTTCCCCTCCCCTCCGACCACCCGTCCCGTCCCGCCTCGCCTCCCCCACTTCTACACCTTGCGCTCCTTCGCTCTGCCGCCCACGCCCCTCCGCCCACCCTCCACGGTTCCCCTCAGCCGTAAATTACTCCATGGGATTTATGCCGCCGCGCAGATAAATGTCCACTAGTTCATTATCCCGTGTACACGGATGGTCAAGTGCTCCTTAATACACGGACATCAGCTATGCAGATGATGGTTCTGAGAAATATTCATATCTTGTTGAAAGGATGCAAGGATTAGTGTACAGAGACAAATGTGCAATCCAATAAATGCACGTATATGATATAATTTAGTTTTCTCATCCCAGTTCGTCGCTAACATTTTTAGTATCAACAAGCAATAAGCGAACCTTAGTTTATTTCTTGTGAATGAATACATAATAACTAGGGAACGGAATTTATTGTCATAAAAATGCAAAATATGTACATATATATGTACTTATTTTTTCCAAAATATGTAAGAAAAAGTAGAAAATATGTAAAATAAAAATTCATTATTGTGTTTAAAATTGTTCTCTATCAGCATTTTCTGACCATATAACGTCGCCGATCAGTTCTTAAGGATTTGGAGTGGCTGAAAGTAGGTTCTATCATAGAGTTAAGTTTAGTTTATGATTCTATTTCTACTGAAGTAATTGTACACTACACTTCACCACATATAAGAATTTTATTCGAAATATAAAATACGTTCATAGTATATATTACAATATTTTCGGGGATCCCTACAAGTAAATAGTAGTTCCGTGTTGCGAGAGATGGATCCCAAGGAAGGGAGTATCCCACCCTCCAAATTGAACAACGCGGTAAGACAAAAAAAAGTATTTGTTATTTTTTGATCGAGTAACGAATATGCTGTTAGAAATATGAGCAAGCACGTAGTTGAAACTACTTTTGTTCATAAACGTCCGCTCATCCTTGACTCGCAAGTACACAGGAAGCGGTAGGAGGAGGGAGGGGTATGTTTGACAAATTCATGGCGGAGATATGTTGGTAATAAAATAATTAAATTTCATTTGTAAGAAAGATGATTCCGTAGCAAATCTTGCAAACGCGCATCTGAAATGTTCCGTTTCGACTTATAAATATATTACAATGTAGCGAAATATGTACGAAATGTGTCATAATAGGTACAATATGTACAAATATGTAATTATACCAAAATATGTAAAAATATTTAAAATGAAAATATCTAATTCATTCATATTGTCTTGTTAATTCTAGAAAATATAATAGAATGCGGTAATCTAGTTCCTGTAAAAACACGTACTTACAAGGAAATCCGCTCCCTAATAATTACAAATTCAATAATTCAATATTTTAGTTTTTCTTGCATTTTATATATCCCTTATTTGACAAGAACAATTAAGTATATGCAGTTTTAATTTAGTGGTATAATTGGTAAAAGTAGCTTCATGAATTTTATAACCTAGCGTCTGGTAGTTACTCTGAGTGGAAAAGTCAGTCAGAGTCAGAAACAAACCTTCAGAAACAAACACGCGCGTAAAATGTTTCGGATAATGCTGGACGATGTGTTGGGCTTTCAGATAGCGCACAAGCTGGTTAATAGAACCCTCTTCTCTACGTTTTGACATGGGTGAGTGCGAAAGATTTCTTCCTGCATGCCTTTCTTGACAACGTTGATATGGAGCAGATGACTCTCGTCTTTGCACTTCAAATACCTAGATCCAAAGATTCCTTTTTTCTTGAATTTTCCCGTTCTCTGTTGGTTGAGCTTATTTTGTGCTGTGATTCAACACTGAACCTCGGCAAGAAACCAAAGACCGGCGACGATGAGAGCAAACGTAGCAGTTGACTCATATGCTTCCTCCTGTAGGAGACCACGAACGACTCATTTAAATTTTGAAACTTTATTTCACAACGAAAATGAATTACAGTAAACGCTCGTTAGCACGAACTCGCTTAAGACGAATTTTGCCACAACACGAACAAACCTTTGGTCTCAGCAAGGGATTACGGTAATAACGACATTTATAATATTTGGATAACACGATTTTTTATAGCACGAACTCCGATTATTACCGTCCCTTGGAATTCGTGTTAACAAGGGTTTACTGTACTTTGTACTAAACAAAAATTCACTCGAGAATGTTTGCCCATAAAATAAACATAATTACACAACATAGGATGAAGTATGACCTGTGTTTTAAATGACACTTATTTGTTCGCACGTAAAATAGCGAAAGTACTCTATTCACCGAACATATGAAATACACACTGGGAATTTTGTCACAGTTTCAACAACAAGAATGTTGTTTTGAGAAATATGAAAAAACATCGGTTCATACAATTTCATTCGTTATTATAAAATTGTTAAATGTTATTTAATTTCAGGATTAAATTAATCGTAATTTTCATTATGTTTTTGTGTCACTTTTCAACGAAATTAGTGTTAAAGTGTATTCCAATATCTCAAGTATCTTAATAATTTAATTAAGAAGTGGTATGAAATAGCAGAATGATTTTTATAAATGTATTACAACATTTTTATAGAAATGTTAATTTTAGAATGTTTCAATCCTAATTGAACCTTCCTAAATGTAGTCGTCTCATAACAATTTTGTTAACATTCTTTGAACAACTTCGTCCGTAGTATTGTTTTTAAACTCATTTATATTCGTAAACTTCCGAAGAGAACTATTCAAATTAATCTATTAATAACTGTGACTCAGGAACGCTAATCTCCCTCGAGCGATGGCCATAAATCCGAGTGTGAAGGCTGTCAAATAGCGCCCGCTGCGCGACCACCCACAATGCGCGCGAGTCGTGCGGGGTGCGTCTGCGCCTGGGCCAATGGTCCGCGGTGATCGGTCGGTCGCCCCGCCTCCCATTCACAACCCGCGGCGCGGCGTGTGTCGCCGTGGCGTGTGGCGTGTCGCGCGCCGGACGCACCGCGCGCGCCGGCGCTCACCTCACGCAGAGCCCCGGGCCTCCCCCCCTGCGCACGAGGACGCTTTCCCTGGCGGGGACGCCCTGCCCCATTCACACTGCCCGCCAGTCACTCGTGAAATTGGGAGGGTATGGGGGGGCAGGCTGCTCAGGAATGTGGTTGGTTGAGATTGCTCAGGGCAACAGTCGTTGCTACTGCTGCATCTGTGACCGGGAGGTCCTAAGTTCGAACCCCGACGATGGCGAATTTTCAACACTAGTTTTGGCTAGGTGTCGCCCGGAGGATAATTCTAGCGGCCTGTTCCTCTAATCGGTAGTTTCCTGTCCTCTGATCTGTAGCAATAGCTCCCAGACACACTTTCAAGCTCTTCACTGCCACATATGTCGGGAGCTTACAGCTTTCCCCGGTTGGGGCTCTGTCCTCATGGGGATACCTGGAACGAGACCTTCGCATAGGACCTCTCGTCCAGGAAAAGAACACTGCCATCTCCCGGAATATTACATGCACTACAATTACCGAACTAATGCTCATGGTCGTCGATGCGCCCGGAAACAGGATATATTCAATCGGCGGAATGTGGGATCTTGAAAAACTTGTGTCGGACATCAATTGACGATTCTTTGCGGTTGTTGGAATTAAAAGGAATCAGACAGTCGGAAAGAAATATGAAATGTGAAACGGAGAGGGAGATGAAACAGAACTGATGAAATAATTGTTCGCTATGATTTAGGTTTGAATGAGATTCGTATCATACTCGAAAATAAACTCTCTAGGAGACTGTAGTTCTACTACTTCGTATAACTCTCCTCTTTGTTTCATTTAAAGCTTTTAATAGAAGGCGCTCTCCCTTGGAATTTTATTCACTGATTCAAATCTAAAATGAAGAATGTGATTAATGAATCACATCAACAAACATTATTATTGTGTACTAAGAAATAATTGTTTGTTCAGAGGTCAATATTGTTAAATTATATAAATTTATGTTTTTACATACATTTTAAAAATTAAATTTAAAATTTAATCTGAATTCACAAATAAATAACTTTTTGGATTCTTGCCATTGAAAGACAATAACAGTTGGACCATTTAATTGTAAACAAGATACTTGAGGTTATTTTTGTATCTTCGCCCATGTTCATGGCACCAATAAACACAGTGTTTCGTTTGTTCAAAAAGCCCTTGCAAGTGCAACATTTGCATTAGTCAAGGGCAGAAAAGAGAATTGGAACGTAACCAATTTGAATTAGTGCTGTGCTTACAGCAAGGGGCTTCAGAGTACTGATTAAGAAACTAACTTGCGTCACCTTTTCATGTCCAAAGTAACTGCGTACTTGGCGATACACTAACTTCTGAATCAAGGGTTCACCATTTAGGATATTTTTGTTTGTTTTTCAGCATTATTTGTTGGGTAACAGTTTTCTGGAATGTATTTAACATTAAATCCAAATTAACTTGGATTATTTCTTAAGCATTTAAATTGATTATTTAAAGAAAACAATTGTAAAAATTGCTATAATTTGGAATAAAAAAAGAAATAGAGTTTGCAGATGCCTTTTTTGAGAGAGGTTGGCTTGACTCCTGTTTTCACCTTCATAACCATATCACGCGTTGTAGATATCCATCCCCATTCTATTAACAATAAATGAGCCTGCAATTACTAAACAAACACAGTAGAGTAAGCAGGAACACGTGGTGAAATTATATTTATTTAAGAATCATCACTACATTGCGAATAAGATAATTAGCTGTCATTCAACAAATACGTTCTTAAATTTGTCATTTCTTGACCTCTTGCCACTCCTCCACATTTTCGTAACAAAAATTTTTAGACTCCTAGGATACACAAGTATAGCGCACTCTCCCGCTCTTTGCAAATGTACAAAATAAAAAAAGAAGTATCCGTATTATAATTAATTAAATAACGCATAAATGAAAAAATAATAAACCTTTTTACGTAAACAAATAATTTAAAATTATATTATTTATCTCCCATACATTTTTTGCAAATACGTATATCATTGTTAACGAGTTAAACATTGGTGTTTTCTCAGTAAAAGATGTATTTTGAAATACTTGTGTCTCTTCTACTAAAAGACTCGAAATAAAATATATTTTTGAGGGTATACACATTTTTCAATTACATTAATCCCCCAACCCCTCATCGTACAATTTCGGTAAAATGGGTTGGTTGATTGGTTGCTACTGATTCCGGGCGCCTTAACAGATTAAATCATTAGTCCCGTGAGTGTAGTGCATGTTTTCCTCGAAATGTGGCTGTGAACTTGTAACGCTGAATGACGAGGCCTTGCGACGACCTACCGTCGGCTAGCGGGGTTTTCTCTCAATCAGTTACATCCCACTAGCGGGGCATCGTCGGGTCAAGCTCTAAGCTCTCGACCGGTCTCCCGGCATGTGTGGTAGTGCAGTGCATGTTAGTTAGTGTTAGTGTGTGTGTGTACAAGCGATGAGGTTTAAACAAGGAAGAGGAAGGAAAGATCGACTGCGGTCCGTGACCCGTTTGTTAGGGTATTCGGCATTCGCCTGGAGTTGATCGGAGAAACCACGGAAAACTACCGATTAAAGCAGCCTGCCACTAGAATTCTCCTTCCAACGGTCAGTAAAATGGGTTACGCTCCCAATAACATGCACGTATTTCTTGAATGACCACTTTGGAGATTGATCTTCTGAAATGTTTAGCCACGATGTGTGATCGCTTGCGTCCACTCGGAGGAGGTGCGCCCGCCAGGCGCTGGGCGAGCGGCGCGAGGCGGGAGGCTGGCGCGCGCGGTCCGCGCCTCGACCATCGCTCATCGCGACGGAAATAGCGCCCGCGGAGCGGCGGCGAAGGCACTTGGCCGGCGCCCGCGCGGCGGCGCGTGAGTCAGCGGCGGGCGCGCCGCCACAGCCACCCTGCCGCGCCCCGCCATCTGTGTGCGGAGACGCGCACTACGTCGGCTCACGCGGGGGCGAGCGGAATTCGTTTGCTGTTCAAAATGCTAATTGAAATGAAATGAAAACTTGCGTAATTGATCAATACTAATCAAGGATACGTGACTTCAGTGATGGAACACGTTATAAGAGTGAGAACTGCTCACAATAGTCACAATAATACAAATATTTGCGTTACATTTCATATTAAAGTAAAACTGGCAACTTACAATTTGGCGACTTCGGTTTTTGATCAATGTTTTGCTCTTTTGGAAACATTAGATTAGAATTTGCAGTATACTTTTAGTAATTACTATGAATTTCAAAGATTATTTTTAAAGGATGTAGTAGCGGAACCGAAAATACGCAAATCGCAATTCTAATATATCATCCGCATTTTCATTTGCCTGAAATTCAATTAATTTATCTAACCCTACAGGCGAGGGCTCATAGAATGTCATTAACCCTGCTGGTGTAGCAGAATTCCTCCTGAAGCTATTCCATAGCACAAAAGGAGCGATGAAATTGAAAAACGGGGTATTGTGTGTTTCCTCTTCGAGAGGCCCTCAAATCTTCCGTGTTTTCCTCGCGGTTCTCACATTTCTCTTTCGCTGGGCGGAGGCTGGGGGGAGGGGAAGGGCGGATTCCAAGCGGCAAAACAAACAGCGGCGGCGCGGCGCAGGGCGGCGCCAAGAACAACCTCTTCCGATCGGCTGAGTCAGCGCGACGCGCCCCGGCCGCCTCCACCGCGCACTGGGCCTGTCGCATCGAGAGCAGGGACACGACCATGTTTTAAATATCGAGGTATTGAAGTCTTCGTTACGTATGCGAGAATGTGTAAATAATGCGGAAAAACATGTTGTCTTCAAACACGATACAAAACACAGTAAATTAGTTTTCGCAAATGTAATGCATTTATAAAATAGCTTAAATTTAACTTTTTTACATTTTTGGTGCGTTTTGGGGATTGAAAGTGTGTCATGTGGTCGCAGGTATAGGTAGTACAAGTATGTGCATGTGTGTGTGTAGGTGTGTAGGTGTGTGTGTAGGTGTGTGTGTGTGTGTGTTGTGTGGGTGTGTGTAGTGTGTAGGTGTGTGTGTGTGTGTGTAGGGGGGGTGCGTGAGTGCGTGGCGCGCGCGTGAAAGAAGACATTAATTTTGTTTCTAATTGACTAAAAATGTCATTTGCGTGATCTAGGTTGTCCTTGCAATACTTATTTTGTAAATTTGATCTTCTATTTCTCAGTATTCCACCCTCCGGCATCATACGTCGAATAGCAGTGTAAATTTCTCTGTGTACACAAAGTTATATACATTTTTGACTTAGTGTTTTCGTTGCCTACGCATTCCTAGAAAGCATTACAGTGACAGAATTCGTTTTTAAAGGGACGCCGCGCCATTTCTGATGAATTGAAAAGAGGAGCAACGCAGACACTAACCGGGAGTTGTGTACGTAGGCAGAGGCAGAGGAAGGTTCGGGAGGTGAAGCTAATCAGGCTGATGTAGATGTCATTGCACACTATTGCAAAATAGAACACCGGACATGCACAACGGAAAATCGACCTCTTCCCTCAACACACGTTAGGTTTTCGTTACATGAAGTGATCTATTTCTCATATTTCTTTGCGAGATGAAGGTGATAACAGTGTGTGATAAAATATGAGTTTGGAAGTGCACTCATTCACGACTCTTTGAATATAATAGTTTATAAAGAACTGATCACAGGGCGTTTGGTCCCAATTGTGAAGTCTTCAGTCAACGTACAAGAGAAGTTGAGGGCACTGTTGAAAGTTTCAAAAGTCTCTTTCACTGAAAATATTATGTTCAAAAGACGATTTACTCTCTATTCCAATTTAAAGACTAAAAATATGTGAAGGTTAAATATGTTTTTTTTATTTAATTGAACGTTTAATAAACATATCAATTCGTTAATATTGTATTTTGCGTTTTATTTCGATTTTTCACAAATGTCCACCAGGGGAGGCTTTTCTACCGAGATGAGATTAAGGCAACAACAACAACAACAACAACAACAACAACAACAATAACAATAACAACAACAACAACTCACTTCTGTAATACTGGACTCTTAGACTCATTTGTGATCTCAGGCGCAAATGATGTACATCACTGAAAATTATTCACATGAACGTCTCCTCTTAGATATGCTATTTATATCAAGTTTTACACGTGATGCAAATTTTTGAGCTTTTTGTTTTCTTTGTTCGAAGGAATTTGATTTTTATGCGGTTAGAATGCGGTTGTCTCCAAACAGAATCCACGTTGCACTTTTAAATTAGAAGAAAAGTTCTAAAAATGTGTTAATTTCCGTTTAATAAAATAATTTGGTTACTGCATGATAATCTGGCGTATTTGTCTATTACAAGTCGGTAGGCCTGTTTCAACATTCTCGTCATCAATAGGGGCGGATTTTAATGAAATGTTATTTTTTTCTTTTCACACATGCAAATGCCGTTTAGTATTCAGTCATTTTATGTTATGACAAAAGAAAATGACCCATTTTGATAGGTCATTATTTAATTTCCTTCCCTTTTAAGCATTTTTTGCAATTTCGAATATCTTTTTTTTAATGCTACTTGCTTCAAATAATATTAACGAGATGCGACAAATATTCATCACAGAATTACTTAGTAGCGTATTCGAATTGTTTGCTCATAAATTGTTTTGATAGCCGTTGTGAATATATAATTCTTGTGATGTATATCAGCGCCATTGCCGTTTCAACCGATTACGGTACAACTAAAGACAGAAATTTCCTGGTAAAAACAGTTCAAAACAAAAGTTTGCAAGATGAGTTCACTCAAACGAATGAAAGAAACGCCGATTAGATCAGTAACGTATCCAACAGCTTGAGTTGTTCATCCGAACTGGTTTTGATAAGATATTTTACGTCATTTTTCTTTGGTTTTAGGGAATTTTAAGAGCAATTTATTAATCATTTTTGGCGATGTTTTAGACCATCAAAATCTCCCCCCTAGTTATAGGATATGTTGGATTCTTTTCTGGAAATATATTTTTTGTTATTAAGGACGATTTTGTAAATAAAGAAAATACTTATTTTCTGAATTAATAATTCCAAATAACATCTGTGCATGAAATACTTGTAAACTATTGTACAAAACGAGTGGTGCCAAACCTGATCCTTAACAGAATTCACGTAAATACTGGAGAAATAGTTCAAGGGTTAAGGAACAGAAGAGGGGAACCTTGCCCTCGAGAGTGGTTTGTGTCGTGTCGGCCCACTGCATGGTGTGGCGGGGCGGGACGTCGCTTCGCACGTCTGCCGCAAGCCGGGTGGTGGGCGGTGGGTGCGCCGGGAAGAGAATGCGAGACGAAGGGCAAGGGACGAGGACCGCCTCCGTATAAATAGGCCGCCGCTCCGCCTCCGACACGCCGGAAGGCAGTCCCGCGAACGCTTCGCGGCTATTTAAATCTCCCGTGGAGCGTGACGCCCCGCCAACCCTTGCCTCTCCTCCTCCCCTCCCCCTTCCGCAGCCCCTGCTCCCACCTTCCTTCGCTCCCACCCCTCATTCTCGGCTGTGATGGTCCGCCCCCACCCCCTCTCTCTTCCTGCGAGTGACCTCGTTTTCGTTTGTGGATCACTGGGTGAGGGTCGATACGTCACGCTTGTCTTCCATAGAGATAGTAGTTCAATTGCAATGAAATATTGTGAAATGTACGCATTTGCGCGTAAATTTTCTAAAAAAATGTGAGAATTCTTCTGAATGTACTTTAACATCTGCCCAATATTTGGGTTAACAATTAGGTTATTTCTGAGAGTAATTTTTAATTTGACATGTCTGAACCTTAAATATGTTTACTACATTTTATTTTAATGCGTCAATAAAAACAATGAATAGTACTAGCTTTAGACTTTCTTAGTAAAAATGAAATCATTCTCAAAGCAATCAATAAATTCTGAAACGAAAAAAGTAATGAAAATACTGGGTTCATGAAGATGACGCGATCCAATGTAAGGATTTACTAGGTTATTTTAAAAATAGATTAAACTTAATTTTGATTTATTCATTGTGCTTTTTATGTCCCTCGTTGACCCGATTTTATTTCTACAGAGACCCCAGTGACTTCTATTTTCATCAGCTTGATTAATACCGTACCCCCTTTTCCTCAGTAGTGGTTGATTCATAGTGTGAGCGGCTCGTGAGCAGTTTTATCCGGCTGTCGTTTGCTGTGTGCAATCGCCGGGCGCGTGCGGGTGATTTGTCTCGGGACACGCGCCGCGCCCCTTGGCGATCGCCGCGCCACGCGCGCCGCCAGATGCCGCCGCTCCATTCAGGAAAGCGAAACAATGCGGAGCCCATTGATTCGCACATGCCTTTACTTCACCACATTGTGACTGTTTTTTACTTTAGGTTTCAAAGGGTTGTTTTGTTCTTTCCCATTTGTTTTGTTATATTTTGGGAAATGGGGGTGATGGAAGATAGTGATACCTAAAAATTATCACCGCAGTAAAAAAAATGCACTTTTTGTGACCTCTTCAGATGTTCAATGGCAGGGTCGTCCTTTTGTAAGTGTCACATGTATTGAGAACCTACTTTTACTTTGTACATATTAAGAAATTATGCAAGGCTCCAAAAGTCAACGTCGAGATTTTGATCGAAACGCACATGTTGGGGCCTCAGATATCAAAAATGCGTTGCGTTTTTCGAAATAATCTGTTCGTCAATTTATGATCAACACTAGTTCCTATATACTTCGGCTTTTTTACAAAACGAATATTTCCCTATCAATCTGGCCGCATTCGATCCCGAGGGCTAGGGCATTGAAATACCGAAATATTACACAGTCGATGCAAATAATGCAAGAAAGCATGTGCTACTAAGGCAACACTAGTTCAAAAGTATAACAAGATGTGGAAAATATTTATTCAAAAAATGGCATATTATTCATACTGATATTCTTTTTGATTGAATCTTTCCACATTAATTATGTTGTTATATAATGAATAATGCATATGTTCACATGAAAAACACTTCATAACGCCCCTCTAAATCTCAATGAGGTTTGGCATGTATTATACATTAAATTAATTAACTAAAAAGAGACACGTCGCAAACACCGAAAATTAAGATTCATGATCGTAATATAATACATATGTACACAGAGGCGATTTTGAACACAAACGGAAATCTGACTGTGGTATGTCTATGTTTCTTAGTATTATTGATAAGCGCCAGAAAATTGACAAAAGAATATCTGTCAATTAATTCTCATTTCCTACCTAAGACACACTGAAAGCACAATTTTATAATGATTATAAAGACTTGTTTCACATTTGTATGAGTGCATTTTGAGGTAGATGATGAGTAGACAGACAAGTTGAATCTTCAGAGTATGAGATGAAAGTGGTTTGAAAATGATTAGGGAAATGGAACAGTATATGTAGATTGCGTGAATACTTTTCTTTCACATATTTTACCCGGACCAATCAAAGTCTGGGGCTCGCAAAAGAAAGCGGAACGCCCGCAATTAGAAATTCAATAAAGTGATTAGTGATAATCTTATTAAAATAGGCTTGGTTGAGAATTGCTTATGCGGGCTTAGACTATTACCTGGGGAAAGAATAATAACTTCGTGTCTGACATTTGCTATTGGCCATAGTTGAGTACTGAGCTGAGGAGATAATATGGCTAAGGAAATAACTTGGAGATACAATATTTAATTCGGCAGGTATTTTAATAATTAATTTGAATAATTTAATACTGAGTAATCTTTCGGAGTGTCTTGTAGTATAAATAAACAAAATTAAATGTGAAACTTGGAGATTATGAAGTCTTCCATTCCTACATGTATCGTATCTTAACGAAATGAAATTTTGGTGTAACGGGAATTTTCTCCTATATATTCTGGTCAATGAATATATAGGAGAAAACCTGCCTATTTTTCAAATGCGATTTTGTCGTAACCAAAAATCGCATTTCGTTAAGATGCGGACACATTCCGATAAGATACGGACCTCTTCGTAATACCCAACTTTCACACTTAATTTTGTTTGTTTATACTGCATGATACTCCAGAAGGTATTTTATTTTTAAAAGACAAAAATTAATTTATAAAATGCCTGCCGAATTAAATATACATTCTCTCACCAAGAATATGCAGGGTGGTGGGGGTTCCTGGGTTCGTCTCACCTAAAAAGTTGGATGTCACCCATGTTGGATAATAATAATAATAATAATAATAATTATTATTATTATTATTATTATTATTATTATTATTATTATTATTCTGGTTTACGACCAAAGATGTTATGTGTCGGTTGATTATAAAGTACACACGGGATTGCAACCAGCTTCCTAACGAGCGTACATCTAGGGACTGTCGGTGCTTCAATACTTTGCGCAAAATGTGGGCTGTCCCCAATAAATCATTATTGTTGTTTTTGTATTATTATTATATTAACTTCTTAGCAGTGTTACAATTAATTCATATTACGTGCTTCATTCATGATTTCCACACCATGAAAACGTTCATGCAGTCCGTATGTAGAAAATTGGAAAACAAAATTCCCATGTGCGTTCTAGAATTGATTCAAACTCTTGCGTAAGCGAGATGTTCGTTTAATTATCAGTGTTTTTAAACATCCCCTCCTGGCGTTTTCATCATCCTCTGAGGAGAAAATTGCCAAATGGCACCCTGAGAATAATAATTACACGCCTGTAAGGTCATCGTCACAGTCGACTGGCGTCTGGTCGACTCAGCCCTGGAGTGGCGCCAGTGCGCATGCGCGGCGTCAATCCGGCGCTGATAGTCGCGCGCGATAAATGCCCGCGGCCGGTCAACACCCGGCGCCCCCGGGCGGCCGGCGCCCCGCCCCCGCCGACAATGGGCGGGCGGTCGCCTCGTTAAGCACGTTGCGCCGCACGACACTCTCGCTGGATGAAACCGGTCGGGTGGGCACGGGTGGATGCGCCTCGAATTGGCAAAACGCTGTATGACGCAATAAAACTGGTATCAGCCGGATAGCGTAATCCTGTTAGATCCAAGTGGGTTGTTATGTAACACATTGAAAATTCAAAAATTTGAAATGAAATGTTGAGAGCGTTTAGGAATAGTAGAAAGGAATACTGAAGAAGCTTCGCCTTTTTTAAATTACTTAATCTCTGTTATCGAAGAAGGAGCTTTTAAAATAATTGTGTTCCAACACCTGATATCAACAGTGGGTTACTGAAGTCTCCTATAATATTCTATAAGGAAAGGAAGCTTCTTGAAATTTATTGATGTTATTGTCATAATTATCATGAACTCTATCTATCTGTATTAAAAATGTATTTGACATTCCTGTGTTGGCACGCCACTACCGAAATGAATTCTTCACATGCTGTTGCTTTCAATAAATGTATTCATACAGAGGGTTCAGGAAGGAATACGCTACCAAAGGACATAAAGGTAGGGTATAGAATATTATTGGATGATAAAAGGATAGAAAATATGAAATACAGTTCATTAGAACATAGTATGCGGAGAACAATTTGTATATAAATAAAGATCCCAAAGAGGCATTGTGTATAGTTAGAAGCTAGTTTGTAAGTTAGTATTTTCAAGATAGGCTCGCACCAAGCCGCAAAAGTCGAAAAGGCTGCAGCTATTATTGTACCCCTTATAATGAATAAATTCCTGCATCTCCAGAGTAACTGGAGAGGGGAAAATTGAAAGAAAGAGAAAACAGTATTCTGAGAAAGTGCCTAGAACCTACGTGCACCGACACGTTTGAGCATTCGCAAAGGTCGGGGCAAAAGCGGCGGTGACGGCAGCCGCAAGCGGGGCAAACGGGCCGTGAAACGAAGCAGGCGCGCTGGGAATGCCCAGAACGCGGCGAAGCGGGCGAGAGTGCAAACAAACAGCGGGCGAGGGCCATTCCTCAGCCGGTGCAGCGCGGCCGCATTGTTGCTCTGCGAATAGCAGCGCAGACCGCGCACAGTTGCGGGGTGGCGGGGGGTGGGTGGCGGGCGGTAGGTAATGGACGGTGGGGGCGGTGGGTGGCGGTGGGCGGTGGGCGGTGGGCGGTGGGCGGGGCGGTGGGCGGCGGTGGGCGGTGGGCGGTGGGCGGTGGGCGGTGGGCGGTGGGCGGTGGGCGGTGGGCGGTGGCGGTGGCGGTGGGCGGTGGGCGGTGGGCGGTGGGCGGTGGGCGGTGGGCGGTGGGCGGTGGGCGGTGGGCGTAGGCGGTGGGCGGTGGGCGGTGGGCGGTGGGCGGTGGGCGGTGGGCGGTGGGCGGTGGGCGGTGGGCGGTGGGCGGTGGGCGGTGGGCGGTGGGCGGTGGGCGGTGGGCGGTTGGCGACGGGCGACGGGCAGTGGGCGATGGGCGACGGGCAGTGGGTGGCCGGCGTTGGGCGATGGGCGGAGGTGGGCGGTGGGTGATGGACACTGTGGGCGGTGCCCGGCGCCCGTGTCGCTGGCACGTAGGCCCAGGGCGAGCGGCGAAGGGCCAGCACGTGACGCACTGCGCTCGGTCACCAACTGCGCCCAATTTGTCATTTGGGGAGCGGGTCAGGATTAAAACCAGTGGTGTTACAACGGTACGTTGTTTCTCAGGTTAATTGTAAAGGTTGCATAATATTATATACTATTGAATCCGCAAAAGTGTTACAATCAAATAATTGCCTGTGCTTGCTTGAACTTGAACGCAATGCCCATCAATAGTTTTATCCGTTATACAAGCATTTCTGGTTAAGGATCCTCTCTCTCCCGACGCACAAAAATTTTATACAAAACTGACATTTTCATCTGCAGCATTTCATTACTTTCTCTATAACAAGTATACGTGGAAGTAAAACTGCTTGCTATACACATTTGGTAACTATCACATGGTAACACACTCGTTGAGCGTAAAAACAAACCAATGCCACCGAGCAATGGCAACGAGAGGAAGACTATATGAGTATCATTCTGTCACAATAACTGTACGTATTTTTGCAAGAAAGAGGCCATCAATCATTCCTTGTCTTTCAAATATGCTTCAAGGTAATCTAAGTACTCTGTTACATTTAATAATTATAAATTTTTATACCTAAAATAAAGATGTAATTATCAACGTAAGAACATGTGCCAAATGTTTTGAATGTCACTTAAGAGAAAATTGATAGTACTTTCTCAAATGTGATGAAAAATTTTTTTCATTATGTCGTTAAAGTGATTCCACATATTTGTTCAGTATTGCTTGATTGTTAATGCGAAGAAAATATGTTTTGTTGCAAGTATCATTAAATTGCATCTTCCCCAAGAAAACCTTTGTCAAATAATTATTATGCCTGAAATTTTTATTTTGACTTCCACCTTTATGGTAACTGGTCCAATTATAGTGCCTGATTTGTTGTGTTGTTTACTTAATTTCGAATTGAAATCTTGTTGTGTTGATCTCGAACCATTTGCATCATTACATTTAACGTTTGATCTATGTTGTGATGAGGGATATTAAGTAACGAAGGACTGCCGGATCTACAATACCTGAAATCACTACTGAACTTTAAAATGAAGATAATATTGAAATAATATAACTAAATTGAAGTAAAATTTGAGTTTTTTTTACCTTCAGTTGGATCGCGTGGAGCAATATTTATAATAATTGAAAGTGTAATTAATTTAAACAGTAAAATAAGAACAAGTGACTTCTGTTCATAAGTGCTCTGCCAACAAAACTTCCCCGGATGAAAAACTAACGTCACATTATTTTCAGGAGACTATGCGACAAAATGAGTTTATTCCGGGATGTAGGTTAGGTTTATTTACATATCTTCTATCGGGGTTTTTCTTTACTCTGAAAACATCTCACAACCTCGCTTGCGGAAGCGACAATGAAGAGACATTTATGTTTCTGTTTGCATTATGTTACATCATATTCGTAAAACTTCCCAGGTTTGTTACAAATTACCGCACGCCTCATGTTTTAGGTACTTCGTAGTAAACGAAAGACTGTTTTAAAGTCCAGCTCACTGTGTTGCATAGATGAGTGTTCTAAGCTTTAAGATGAATAAAAGTTTTTCATTTTGAAACGTTTAAAAATGTAGTTTTAAAATAAAATTGGTAATAAATTCCCAAATAAAATTTCAGAAATCTTTGGAAACGTACAGGTGTCTCAGAATAAATGTTACACACTTCTAGGGCATGTAGAGAGGTAAAAGATAATTCCTTTTTGCCAATGAGCGTGTGGTTGGACATTTTGTGTAATGAAGTTATGCATTTTTCTCCTGATTGCCAGGCAACTCACTCTACACTAGTGTTTGGCGGGTTCGCGAAACCTTTTCGACAGCGACAGAACGCTGCCTGCTAAACACCAGGTGTATGATGAGTTGCCTTTGTATCAGGGGCAAAGATCACAGGTGTAACTTAGTCATTTGGCACCACATGTTCATCGGCAAAAAGTTATTGTCTTTGTCCCTCCCTTCATGAACTAGAAGTTTTAAAATTTATTTTGAGACATTCTGTATATTATTTGAAAATAGGTGGAAACAACATTGATCATTTTAGCACAATATACATGATTGTACAAATAATGATGATAATTTGTATAAAAGCAATATTTTTCTGTACATTTTTGATTTTGCAAAATTTTACAGACTAAACTATTATATTCAGTTCCGGAAAAGAGTGTTTGAATAAGATCCGCTTTTGTATGAATAGCTAACATTTTCATTAACGTGTCCAAGGAACCGTATATGTATGACTGTGTATAAATACAAAATGATGCATCCTTCCTAACACGTAATACGTGAATCACGCTTTCAAGATTTTTGTTTTGCTTATCTTGTTTACAACTCCTAAGTGAATAAGTGTGTTAAAGAATGCATCTTGGCTCCGATACAGGATTTTTCAATAGCGGAGGTAGACTGGGACACATCGAAGTGAAGAAACGAAAGTTTTGATAGCTACAAAATGTAAAACTTAACAAATGTAAAAATGAAAATTATAAAAACGGTGTTTTCTATATTTTTTCATGCTTAAATATTTACTTTAAAATGTTAAGTATGTGCTTTATAGTCTTCTGTAAACGTCCGAAAACATGAATAAATAACAAAAATTATTGAAAGAAAATAAAGGGGTTTTATAAGCATTAAAAAATTACCGATGCCCCGCAAACCTTTCGTACTAACCAAATCTTTTCCTCGCGTATTTGATGGCTAATTCGATGCTTTATGTTAAGACTAAAGATCGAAATGCTGCAAATTTTAGAGGAGCCAGTTGAAGGAGGCGTCATTAGCAAAACGGTGTGGATGGAGAAAGCTGATGATGATGAACGAATCTGACTCCATTCAACTAATGTTGGCATTAGCCATAATGTGCTGGCTAAAAATGTAAGGTGATTGTACGAGTGTGAGGCGTCTTGTGTGTTTGCGATAAGTATTTTTGGAAGAAAATGCGTCGTAAATTAAGGAATGCACAGACAATGCGTTTTATTTAAATCGCAAAGCTCGTATACCGGAGACTCGAGGCCAACTCGGAAAATACAAGCGAAGCGACAAATGAACAACAGTAAGATTAGGGTAGGTTAGGTAGTACGTGTGTAAATAGAACTGTACGATTGGAACTACACACCTTGTATCACACTCACCTCAAACACTTTCCAGCAGCAGTCTGACTCCTGTTTATCACCTAATATTTACTATTCCTTGTCATCTAACGCACCTCGTCACCGCAGGTTGGCCAAAATTAATTTTATCCTGTGAAAGTCCAAAGAATGCTGCGAAGCTATTACTACCACGAGCTTTTTCAGCCATTTGAATATCACACGAACATGAACAGTCTAATTAGGAATTTGCCAGATTTGGACATATAGTGTCATTTACACTTTCTATTTCTTTTACGCAATTTGCATAGTAAAAGATATTTTTATATTGTTTGGTATGGCCATTAATATACAATTGGCTGTGTCCGAAATTGGGGAATGTGTGGACATCTTGAAACTTGTTAAAGCGGCAGGATAGCATCGCGAACTGTCAACGACCAGCGCTTCAACCGCGACAAATTGAATCTTCGCCCGTTCTCTGGCTTCCGCAAAGATCAGCGAACTGCCGTAGGTACAAGCGATCTATAGTATGTTGAACATCAGACACTTACCGGGATTCAGTTCATGAGTTGTCTACTTTGACCGGTGCTTTCCTAGGTGAATACCCGAACAATACCGAATAGAACGAGTCACGGACCGTACGCAATTTTCCATTCCATTTACCTTCCCTGTCCTTTTCGTTCTCCCCAAAATCTGGACGGAGAAGCCGTAAGGAAATACGTCCCGTGCTGTCCCCTCATTGATTTTGATTGGTTGATTAGTGAATCCGGGCGTGTCAACAGCTAAGGGCATTAGTTCCGTAAGTGCAGTACATGTTTTTTCCACGCGAGATGGCAGTGATCATCCTTCCCCTCCCCCGCTGGATGGTGAGATCGTGCCGAACTAGCGATTTTTCGCAACCAGGTATCTCCCACCAGCGGGGCAAAGTCCCAGCCGGGAAAAGTGATAAGCTCTCGACTTGTCTCCCGGCATGTGTGGTAGTGTAGTGCATGTTAGTATAAGTGGGTGTAGGTAAGGGGTGAGGATAGGACAAGGAAGAGGAAGGAAAGATCTCGCGCGGTACGTTGCCCGTTTGGCAGGGTGCTGCTCCGGCATTCGCCTGATATTGATCGGAGCAACCATGGAAAGAGCAACCGACCGATAGAATGCTTCTCCAGATAACTGGAGAAGGATAACGATCTACCTATCTGGCTACTGTCGAAAATCCATCCACCATCGGAACTCGAATCTTAGGACCACCCGGTCAAAGGTACGGTAGTGACATCAGTTGATGCCCTGACCGGTCATTCTCTCATAACTAATAACCGCCAGAGGGTGATGATGTATTTGCCCAAGCATTGATATTTGCTAAGAAAATAAATTACGTGAACATTAGAATAATGGTGGATTTTGTCTCGACAGCCCGCTATGGGCCCTGGCCGACCAGCGGTGTCCCAGCCTCTCGGCCATGCGATAAGGGGTTCGTGAGGTTAGCACAAAGTCATCCTTTCACTGTATATATTTTTCTTCATAACCTTAAGGTGGGATTTCTCATGGTCATACAGCAATAGATACTGGGATACACAAAAACGGTATAATTAGGTTTCGTGCGTCGGCGACGGCGACGGAAGAATGCTTGAGAAGCGTCGAAAAGCAAGAGACCTGCTTCCGAGATGGCCGTGAGTGCACCGAGAGGCACTCACCGGCGGCTGCGATGGGCGTGCCCGAGGGGCTCCCACGGCCGGAATTAAATATAGGCCCCCGGCAAACAAGTCAGCGGCGGGCGACACGACGCGGGACGGAGCGAGGCGAGGCGACGCCACGGCGAAAAACACCGCGTTCTATAATTTACGCGCGCTGTTTGCCCACGTGGCTCGTTAGAGGGCCCGCGCCGCGCGTCCACGCACACGCCCCTGCGCCCCCGCCGATTATTCTGGGCAGCGCGTGACTTTTGCCCACAACACCACTCCGCGCCACACCTGCGGATACCATCCACAACTCCTTTGCGCTTGGACAGTACATGACAATAATTCTACCAATAATAATAATAATAATAATAATAATAATAAAACAACAATAACTGAGCGTAGTGGCTCAGTGCGTGGCGCGCTGACTTCGCAGTCTGGGGGGGGGGCGGTTTCGATCCCCAGGCCGGCCATTCTGAGCGGGGTTTCGCTCGGTCATACAGGTGAATGCAGGGATGGTTAAAAAAGAGAAGAAATAAAAGAGGTCATCTTCGTCATATTACTTATATGTTGACGAAGTTGACCTCTTTTATTTCTTCTCATAAGAACGTCAACACCACCACATCAGAATTCCCACAATTCATGGTTAAAAAAGACCACGGTCATCTTCTCATCATCATTCTATCACCTTATAATTCTTAATTCAAAACTTAACAACCTTATCTTACCGAGGGATACAGCCGAAAAGCTGATCGTCATAATTACACACGTCTCTCTCCAGAATAGATGCCTGAACACTGTTTTCATTTATTATCCACGCCTGGGATAAGGGATATGTGTGATGAGCATGACGTATTTCCTTCACCGTACAAAGCTTATTTGACCTGCCTGAGCTTTCTTTCATCACACAGCTGTAGAAACACAGACGACTTGTATTAGAAAGCTACAGCTCTAGTTTTGCCCCGACCAGGAATCGAACCCGGGAGCCACCTCACAGAAAACCAGTATGAGCCATCTCGAAGTGTTACATTTTGTTGTTCTAAAAAAGAATAACCCAATGTTCAATTGAATTGAATAATTCGAGTAATGCTAAAATCCATTATTCATTTACCTGAATTTCTGAGGCTTTCTCCTAAAAGGTTTTGGTATTCGAAGACTCCTTCTGCAATTTTTTCACCTTCCTTTGTAATTCAATCCTCTTATCTCACGGCCCCCACCACGACTGGAGCTTGGGCCGACTTTGCAGGAGGGCACATCCGTTTTTTTGAGAGCATAACGCCCAGCCTTGGCCTCTTAGACCTTCGGTTCACTGAGGAAAACCGCCTCCATTGACACCTTTCACCTGCCTGCGTTTGTGCACTTTTTTATTTATTGTAACAATATTTTCTATTTGCCATCATTTAGTTTTTACATAAGTTTTACATAAATTTAGTTCCCACTATTACTTTTGACTTGAGGGCTTCTAAAAGATATTATCACATTCTTGGCTAGATTGAAAGATTTTAAGAAAAGTAATACAATAATTATCACGTTTGTGCTACTCATGTTCCTACAATTTGTTTACCTCTTTAAAAAAGTATACAATTCTTTTTGGGCCTAATTAGAGTTGGAGAACTGCCTATGCGCTCCCACTGATTATTTCGGGCAAGTAGGTCACGTTTGTCGCGCCTCGCTTAACCCAGACCACCCACTAGAACTATGTTTAACCTCTGGTTTGTTTAGAGGTGCATCGACTGCAGTATCACAAAAATACACGTGGTAGTAATTTATTTTAAAGACAGCTTCTATTTCAAAGACTATTTTTATTTAATACAGAATATCTGCTTTCTTGTATTTGTGCATTAACTTTTAGTTTCCGCTTTCAAATTTTCTAAAAAAGCCATTGGCTAAAGTTTTTCTTGACACATTTATTTTTGTTTCAGAGGTCATTATCTAATGGGTGTGTTATATATTAATATTCTTGGTCAGCTACATTCTATGTAGCGCTTTTTGTTTCTTACATTTAGGTCCAGGTTGCATGTGAAATAAAGCCTTCAATTTTTGATAATTTTAATATAGTGTTTTTACAAATGTTTTAAAATGATCAACAATAATCTTATATACATTGATATATTTTAAAATAAATTTAAAGCATTTAAACAAATAACAAAAAATACAACATTTAAGCTAGAAAAAGTTTTTGGAAATATATTTTAAATAATAATTTTAAGTAAAAGTAGTTAGTGTTCAAATAATATAATTTCTACGGTGATCTTAAAACACTAAAGAATTTTGTGTTTAGTTAGTGTTTAATAAAATCACTTTTTAAATACATGAAATAAATATTAATTTTTTTCATTTGTAGAGTCCTAACTTACAAATAATGACTGTAGAAACTACTTAAGGTAAAAAATATTTTGAAAATTTTATGAAATATCAGACTTATGTACCGCCACATATAAAATTACATTAACGATTTTCTCGGGTTCTCATTTCTTTTTCAAATTTTTACAAATTTTCCCCATCGGTCCCATCATTGGGTCCCTTGACTTGCGGGCCCCGGGCGAACACGAGGTCCGCCCATGTCTAGCGCCAGCACTATATAAGTGTGAAGCATGTGTATATCCCCGGAGCTGGCTATGTTTCTCCGTCGCCAGGTCGGACTTCCGACACGGACCTACATATTACAATCCGGGAATGTTCCTCTTCCAGGTGTCTTTCCCAGCTGGGCACCACCCTCATCCAGAACAAGCTCTAAGCTCCCAGCAGGTGTGCTTGTGTAGTGCATGTAAGTGTGTGTATGTGTGTGTGTATGTGTGTATGCATGTATGTGTTCGGGGAGAGGAGGGGACAAGGGTGAGAACGAACAGCGCGCGATCCGTGGCCCATTTGTTTGTACTCGCCTGGTATTGATGGCCCGGCATTCGCCTGGTGTTGATCTAAGAAACGTCGGAAAACAACCGATCTGAGCAGCCGGTCGCTAGAATTCTTCTCCAGACAGTAGCTGAATTCGACCCGGTAATATAGCTGTTTCCCAAAATCCGCCACTATCGGACCTCAAACCCCAGAATCCCGGCCAGCGATGCTGCAGATACAAGGGTGTTGCTGTCGAGCTATCGCATCGAGTGGCTGTCTGTGGCGCGGGGGTGGGCGTGGGCGGCGGCGCATCGCAGCAAGGTCGCGGAGGCGCGGGCGCGCGGGCGCTCGGAATAGGCGCTCTCTTTGTTTGCCCTCGCGCCGCCCACGCGCCGCCCCGCCGCGGGGTGCGCTGCGAGCGACGGGCCCCCGCCACGGATCCCTTGCCTTTCGCGCGGCCAAAGCGGGGGCGGGCGATCGGGTTGCACGGCGTTGCCAGGTGCTCGCCGGCTTAGCTTTTCAGAAGCTTTTTAAAAAAATATATATTTACCTTTTCGGCATTGCTGCCTTTCAGAAGTATTAATAAAAATATTTTATTCACGTTTAGGCTTGACCATTCCTAATTATTGTTGCCACGTGGGTACATCTGCATATTCATGATTGAAGATACCTAATTGATAGTTTCTTTTTTTTTATTTAGCCAAATTTTGGGAACTTTTTGAAATTATTTACATTTACTTGATTACGGGGAGTTTAAATCAGCTTTTCAATAGCGTTATCTTTCCAGAAGCTGCGAACAACGCCTGCGACAGCTCAGAGGCAACCCCTTGCTTCTACCGCATTGTTGACCGGGATGACGTAGGGTGCGAGTTGTCATGGTGGCAAATTTTCGACACTGGCTTAATAGCTGGGTCGAATTAAGTCCCTCTTTGGAGGAGAATTTCAGCGGCCGGCTGCTCTGATCGGTAGTTTTCTGTGGTTTCTCCGATCAACACTTGTCAATGCCGGAGTGGTACTCACGCAACAAAAGGGCCACGGACCGTGCGGGATCTTTTCTTTTTCATCCTTGTCCCCGCATCTCCTCTTACATACACCCTCTTTTATGCACAGTATTACCACAGCTGTCAGAAGATCAGTGAAAAGCTTAGAGCTGGTCCTGGCTGTGAGAGGTTTCTGGAAGGGGAAAACCCCGCAAACCCAAGTGCAGGTGAGCAGTACCCTAACAAACGGGCCACTGATCGCGTGCGATCTTTCCTTCCTCTTCCTTGTCCTGTCCTATTCTCTCTCCTTACACACACTCACACTAGCAAGCATTACACTACCACCTACTCCGGGTGACCGGTCGGGAGCTTAGAGCTTGTCCCTGCTGGGGCGGTGCCCCGCTGGCGGGAGAGTCCTGGTTAGGGGGAAACCCCACTAGACGACGGTAGGTCGGCGCCGGATCTCGCCATCCAGTGGGAGAAGATCACCGCCGTCTCCCGAGAAAAAGACATGCACTACACTAACGGGACTAATGACCAAAGCAGTAGTCACGCCCGGAAACACGAAAAATCAATCAATCAACCAAGTGCAGGTCAGCGCCGGGTCTCACATTCCCGGGGGAGGAACACTGTCACCTCCCAATAACGTGCACTACGCTCACAGGAGCAACGTCTAAAGTAGTTAAGGCGCTGGGAAGCATTACATACTCATTCACTTTCTGGAGCAGAAAGCAAACTTCTTGTAAAGTGATGAACATATTAATGAGGAGAATAAATATAATTTATAACGATGTGTTTTTATTCACAGAATAAGGCAAGTTAACCAAGGAAAAAATATAAAAAGCTATTTTTATTTTATCAATAATAAGTGTTACATACGGTTTGAAATAAAATTGATATTTCCCCCCGAAATAATTTAAGGGTCGACCCTGAAACTTCCATTATTCAAACCATGATAATGAGAATTTCTGGATACCTGGAATTTTTAATCTTAGTTACCTCACGCATAATATTCTTCTTATGTTTTGATAATTTACCGCTAGAAGTCGAAAATGAAACAATACACCATTTATTGCATTTTTTGGTGGTTCAATTTCCTCTGTCGTGTTTTTTCGTTCCATAAAGATTGAAACTCGAAATGATCTCATTTGTTTCTCACATTTCCTCAGCAGTACTGTTAAGCGTTCTCTACGGTCGCACGTTTTCCCGCCCACCTAATCTGTTTACAAGGGCGACGACGCAGACGACATTCCATACACTCCTGTCATTGTGCCTCCTTTTCTCTCCTCGAGGAATCGAACAAATTGGTTTTGCGAGAACTCCTCCTTTTTTCTGAACTTTATTCGAACACCGTTTTGCAAGGCAGTGCAAAATAGTAGAATGCATTTCTACACATTTCGACCTAAATCTCTAACGATACACTTATTCCTCTCAATGACTTGAAACACGAAACGTTGAAATATTCCAGAATACGTATTTTTATTTTTTCGCTTCAAATTCGAAATATTGTTATTCCATTACAAATAAATTACAATAACGATCAGTACATTTTCAACTAAAAATAATATGATTTGAATTAAAGAGATAAATTGCGGTAGGGATTTTAAACTCTGAAAACATTGCATTCTTACAAATGAAGCGAATGAGAAACATGAATATTTTTTCTCGCACAATGGTAATAATTCATTTGCTCCACCAAAAATGACCTCTCAACTGTTATGTAATATAAACCCCACATACTATCTCCCTGTCCGGTTTTCCCGCATCCTTCTTTACGTTATGTTCTTTTCCAAGGTAACTGTAGGAATTTGTGATAAAAATGGAAAGAAATGCTTTCAGAATTGGGTGATGCAATCCAGCAAAATAATGGCGAGCGCTATAACTCAGGAGAGTTCTTGCCACTTCCATTTTAGAAATATGCAGTGTCATTGTATTCGAACGTGATATATTGACGTATGAAGAAATAGATCGAAGTACTTTCCTGAAGAATTATATCGCGCATTTCTCGTCACAAGATTTTTATATCACAGAAGTAAGAAAACAAACCTCGAAACCAATCATCTATCAGCTCCTAGTAACAGACGCAATGCGGTGTCATCACGTTTGGCAACAGCAAGTATTTGCAATCACGAGTTGCATAATCCTTCAAATTTGACTCGTTCATCAGAATATTCATGCACTTCTACTGTGGTTTTACAATATTTTCATAAAAATAAAATACATCTCTTTACTTTGTATAATATTCTACTTTCATATACTATTGTATTATTTTCTTTTTCGTTTCGCTTTAATCACGAATCTCACCACCAACTGCAAGCATCTTAGATATCTTCTTTCTAAAAAAATAATGAATAAGTGCCGTTCTAAAGTAATTGTCCTTAAGACACTTCGTAAATATTACAGGAATAAATATATGCTAAACATTAGTGACAGTAATAATGCTCTGAATTTTAGAAAAAGATATTTCCCGATAGTCTGAGTTGAAATCTGATGCGCAAAACTTAAAGTGGTAGAATTTCAGTGTTTAATATACACGCCCAATATTGGTTTTTGTTTGCATATTAGAAACACAAACAGTTTGGTAAGAGCGGTTCAGTACGATTTACAGATTCTAATGGTGTTTGGCAGGAAATGAAGATTAAAGCGAGAAGAATAGAAGGAAAAGTTTTATAACCTTCTCAAATGTAAACGAGAAAGTATATAAAACCGCATAAAATATCCAAGCAAATTACAAGGCGAAACAGGGTAGTAAAACATAAGAATCTACAATATTAGAAGATCGGAAGAACAAACAATCGTGTAAAGTAAAACAAACAATATATAAAAATAAAAAGGGAAAGAAAATTAGAATTTATTAAGAATGAACGAGCGAATTCATTACTGAAACGAAGAAAGGTCAGAATTCAGAATGCTGTCCTACTGTCAGAGAAAAAATTGTAAAAATATCATTAGGGAAATTAGGATTAATTTATTTGAAATGGATGTGCTATTAGTAATTAGTTTTTCGTTCTGGTTTGTGGATTGCGGTCTCCCTGCTCCCATACTTTCTTCCTTTCACCATTCGCCCATGGGATGAATCATTTTGCATGATCGAACATAGAAGAAATAGATGCATGATGTGGCTTCAGAGATGTCTTCTGCGAAGATGTGAACCTGTTAAGTCCTCTATCTACATGGCATTCACCAGAGAATCCAATATATGTAAGGAATTTTAACTTAGTATTATTATTAGACATGTTTGAATCAATGAAAATTTAAATCATATTATTCATAGTTATTTGATCATGTTGAAGATCAAATATATATACATTATAATATTTGTTTAGTAATACTTTGAATTTGTCTAAGGGTTTCTAATATTAATGAATATGAATGCCATGTAGAAAGAAGAAATCTTGCTGAAAAGAAGGTATTTACAATTCTGTCTTAATCCTTGCATGTGGTTTCGTCAAACGCAATTCCCAGGCTCGGAGTTGTACGGTCACAATAGTAAGTTTCAAATGATACACGCAATCTGCATTATTATTGTTATTATTACATGTATATGTGGACCGAAATAGCGAGCCTTGAGACAACTTTTGAAAAGAGATAATCTCATAAAATGCAACTCTCAGATATAGAGTTCTGTATTTCCAAAAAAGTTTTATTTATATTTTTTGCCCAAATTACAGATAGGTGACAACAAATATATAGGGAATCTTTTCCAGACACTGAATAAAAAAATGATAATATTCTGAAAAAGTCCTAAACGGAAAATATCTGGAGAAAGAAATCATGCAAGTTAATTCATCATAAACAAGAAGTAAACAAATAATTGCTGTACTTCAACAACATATTTACTGACAAAATCATTCCGATGAACATGAAGTAAGGAATATTGGAGAGTATAAATGTATTATACTTAGTAAAGGCATGCACTTTTTCATTCAAATTATAACTTTCATTTTCTTCGCTAGGAACTCAAGCTGCCTTTACAGTGATATCACTATTCATATGTGTACAAATTCTATTTAGAGAGCAGAAATATAAGAAAAACACAATGTTTCAATGTCCCAACTTTATCTACGTATTTAATTATTAACAGTTCTCTAGAAGTAGTTCTGATAACAAAGTAGGATACTCGTGCCCTTTCCTTCTAAATATGACGTTATGTGGAGTAGCATGTAATATACGCGCACGTTTTCTTGAGCCCTGGAATACCTACCCCCACTCTCTTTCCAACATTAGTTGAATTATGAATAAATTATAGTAACGAGCATTGTGGGCAAAATTCGATAACCAGAAATGTTGGCTCCCATGTAATAGAAACTAGTTGGCATCGAAAAACTAACTACAAATTTGATATAAAATTCCTTGTTAAAATAACCAAACTCCCCACTCCTTGCGCAACGAGCGAAGTGAGGGCTCAAGAAAACGTGCGCGGATAATAGTAGTGTACGGGGTGACGAACCGACTTGCAAGGATTGCTCATTCGCCCACCAGGGTCGCTGGGGGCGGTGTCAACAGCGAAGGCACGCCCCGCGCACGGCGCGCGTCGGCACTCACCCCACGGCGCCGTTCTCCAGCACCTGCGTCTGCTTGTTCAGCACCTCCGCCACGTTCTCCGCGGAGTACATATTGATGGGGAGTTGAACTGCTTGTTGACCAGCACCTGACCCTTGCGGGTACCTGCCTGCGCCGCCATTGCTGCTTCTGCGACACGCAAAGCGAAGTGTGAGGTTGGCGACTATGTCCGTGTTCGCGACTGTGTACACGCTCGCCCGTGCGTCGCCCGTCTTCCACCGCGACGCCGGCGTCGCGTTCGTGTGAGTGAGACCCTGGGGACGTGCCAGGGCCCACGCTCGCCGCTACGCTCACCGTCACGCTCGCCGCCACGCTGGCTTGCTCGAGGGCCGCGCCCTTATCATTAAAATCAACAACTCAACTTCACAACCACCCAATAACTGCAGGAGTGCCACAAGGATCAATACGTTTCAACTTATACCCCTGATACAGCTATCCACGGTGATTCCAGCATAGCATTGTATGCGGATGACACTGCCCTATTTTTTACAAGTTCTGATGTATTAGTAGCGAAGTATCACATCCCAAAATCATATTCATGAGTTCATAAATTGCACCAGTGGCGAATTCTCCGATACACCGCGTATACTGCCGGTATACCTGGTAATTCGAAGTGTTTAAGAAATATTTCATAAATTTGGTATTCCTCTAAAAAGTTATTGAGATTTTGAAAGATTTAAAACAGATCCGAAAAAATAACTGTTTTGCTACTGATAACCAGTCTTTCACATCCGTAAGCGCTATTAAGTGCAGTAGAGTGAGAAATTTCAAACAGTTCTTAATGATGCACAGAGAATTCGCTAGCGCAGGCGAAGACACCGCATTCCAGCCGCGATAACCTAGGGCTCCACATGTTTCAAGGGCAGGGAGAGACGAGGATGTGCGTCTGGACGGTCGGTAGGCGCCGCAAAATATTGCGGTGAACAGTCCTTCCCTGGTCGTTCGTAAGTTACGCTTCTCTTAAATTTTTGTGATAATGGAGTGTATTAATGATCCATAAGTTAGTGAATTGTGTAATTGTCTTATAGAAATATTATTAAGGACGGAAATTCATATTATTGGGATTTCAGGAAAGCTCAAAATGAAAGACAACGGTAGAGGTAGCTTCCATGACGTGCGGTATACTTAAAATAATGTTCACGATTCGCCACGGAATTGCACACAGAATTGGAGAGTGAATATTAACCCAGATAAATGTGAGGCAAAACTGTCCCCCCTATGTAGACCACGAAATCCATTTGAGTTAACAATACTAGGTGCGAGATAATAAAATATTTTGGCAATTTATTTGATAGAAGATTAATATGGAAATCTCACGTCAATGCAGGAACAAACAAAACTAGACTAAAAATGTCAAAATTATATCCCATTCTAATCCAGCGCTCTACATTGAAAATCGAATATCGTCTGCTACAATTTAAATCAATTATCCTTCCTACCATATCTTATGGATGCCTAATCTGGGGAGGTGCAGCTCCTAGCAATATTAACATAATTAAAATAGTCCAAAATACATTTCTAAGAAACACTCTATAGACCCTAAGAAACGCTCTGTTTGCTTGCCTGCGAACAACGCTAGCGCCTAATTGTAAGCAGAATTTTGACCAAAATTGGTATTCCCCCATCGATGTGGCTGATGAAGCAGCCCTTTCAATTTGAAACAGAGTATTTTAAATGAAATCTCAAGGACATTTTCACATTTGTTTTTCAGAAATGGCTCCAAATTTTATTTTATCGGATAGAGCGAAGCACACTTATAAAAATTGGCGCAAAACTGATTTTATTAATCTCAGAATTTTCACAAATAGCTAATGATACAAAAACGGAGAAAGTACACGCTCTTATAGCACCACAAGTTAGATATGTCATTGCCCATTCATCATCACGCATATAGGTGTATTATTATGTGGAATTATATTTAGTTAGAACGTAATATTATATCCTACTGTCCAATAAATGCCTTGTCTCGCTTCGCTTCGTAAGTTCCCACAAATAGGCCTTGCAAAATATTAATATGAATTTAATGTAAGGCAAACTATTCAATAATTGACAGTTAAGGTGCAAGTACAATAAACTTTCATTGCAGCTAAAGTTGATCACGTTAATCATAATTTGATAAAGTTGGTAAAATTAATCATAATCGAGAGAAAGGAGATTTAAACGAAATATTTGGAACTTCATTCGGCACACTTTCTAAAGAAATCAAAATCAATTATCATTACAACGCTGAATAGCAGTAATATCTATTGTCACATCTGAAAGTTATGCTGTCTTTATAATTATGGCGTAATTAATTGAATTTGGTATATTTAGAGTGTCGTGTTTCAATACTAGTCTATTATAATGATCTAATGCTTCTAGGATGGCCCATAGGCAGCTTACTAGCTTCCCGTGGTGTGATCTCTGGTTCGATTCCCGGTCGGGCAATAATAGAGTTGTCGCTTTCCTTTAAAACCATTTCCGTTTACGTAGCTGTGTGATGAAGAAAAGCTCAGGTATGCTGAGTTTGTTAGTTACGGTGAAGAAAATACGTCATGCTTATCACGTGTCTCTCTTACTCCCAATCATTGGTATTAAACTACGCCCAAGCATAAGGGACACCATTAGCTAGGAGACAAAATCGGACAATCGATGCAAAAAGTCAAATGCATACATCACATGTTTAGTATTAGTAATAACTGTGTTCATTTTAACTGATTCTCGATTTTTTATGGCGCAAGTAATTCTGGGAAATATCACATCTCGTTAAACTGCAAACACCATAGGAGATCTTAAATTGACACTCGGTTTAAATAGCGCAAGAATGTAGGTCTTGTAAGTATTAATAGACTACTGCCACCTTCGTTACGGTTAGTGCTAAATTTATAAGGATCCTGCACTCTGCACTCATGCCCTGTCTCATTCTAAATTAGAATATATAAATAGATCAAAGGGAGATGTCTTCGTGAATGTCGGTCAACAACTCGGGTAGCATGGTGTTTGGATGTTATAACATAACGAGTACATCATTACGATACAAGAATTATATTTCAATAGTATGCAATTGGCAATGATTATACCTGATCTGAAAGAGATGACTCAGGGCATCAAATGATGTCAATGCAGTGCCTCTGATCGGGAAGTCCTAGTTTCGAGTCTCGACGCGCGGTGGCAGGATTTTCGACGCTAGCTAGATGCTGGGTCGAGTTCTGTCTGTGCTTGGAGGACAATTCTAGCCGCTGGCTGTTCTGATCGATAGGTTTCCGTGATTTCTCCGATCAATACCAGGCGAATGCTGGGGCAATACCCTAAGAAACGGGTAACGGACCGCGCGCGATCTTTCTTTCCCATTCCTTGTCCTATCCTACACCTTACTTACATACTCTTACCCTTACGTATACTATACAACCACACATGCCAGGAGGCAGGTCGGAAGCTAAGAGCTTATCCCGCCCGGGGCGGTCCCCAGCTGGTGGGAGATACTTGGTTGGGGGAACCTCGTTAGCCGACGAAAGGTCGGCGCCGAATTTCACCATCCAGCGGGGGATAATAACTGCCACCTCCAGCCATAAAACAGGCAATACATTTTCGGTACTAATGACCTATGCAGTTGACGTGCCCGAAATCACTGATCAACCAACCAATCATACCTGGGCTCGCAATTTTTACTAATATTTGTGACAAATAAATTATTGTTTCGTAGTTTGTTATATGATATATGAAGTCATTCGCAAGCTGTAGAGTAGGCCCATCCGCTGGATTTTATATTTCCTATTTAATATATTAATTCCTTTTTAGATACGTCTGCCTCATCATATAAAAAACATTTCATATCATATACTGATATACTAACTTTAATATGATATGCAGATTGCCACATGTTATAGCCAAAACTTATCATTTTTACTTACAAACTTATACAAACTTTTAAAATTATTATTTCCTATTTAATATATTAATTCCTTTTTAGATACGTCTGCCTCATCATATAAAAAACATTTCATATCATATACTGATATACTAACTTTAATATGATATGCAGATTGCCACATGTTATAGCCAAAACTTATCATTTCATATTTATAACCATTGATATTCGTGAAATTCCGTTTTCGCGTTTTTGAACTTAATACATCTCATAGCTTATTACTTTAAGACACTTTGAGAGTACTTGGTACTGTCTTTTTCTAGAGTCAATTTTCTTCTCTTTATGAAAGAAAATATTAGGAACATTCAAAACTACTCTAAATTTTAATTTGAATGAAGGAAGGGAGTTTTTAATGACCGTATTTTGATATCAACACGAAATCTCAATTTATTTACTTCTGTAAATAACATCTCTTTTGATTTACTAGAGAGAATAATTTTTCTCCTTTATCTTCTCAAACACTAATTTTCTTCCTTAACGACAAATGTTAAGCGTAATGAAAATTATACCATTGAAGACAAAATAATTTTATTAACAACTCTTTCAATTAAAAATAATAAATATTGTAAAAAACAGTATAACGGAGAAATTGACAAACATTCACGAGAGAAGTATCTTCAAATTAATGTTGATGAGCTACTACTCTAATTTCGCAAACTCCTGTTCAACTTATCATTTTGTTCTTTTATCAAACACGTCATGACGCGGGGTGTTTACGCAAATACGTATAAATAGCCGTAAATGATGATATTGAGCACATTGTTTTCTTACTTGTCTTGCTTTTGATTGCTTCAATTTTTTATCTAACTATTTTACCATTTGAGTATTTCTCAACCAATTTCTGTAATTAAATAGAATGTAACAACAAGACAATGTGTTGTGCATATAAAGTTCAGAATCAACATTCAGCCATTCAAAATATTTTAAGGTGGTCAAGTGAATTGATCTCAGCATCAATTAAGGAATCGCAGAAATCTTGACGTACCTATCATTAATATACTTTTATAATCTATAAATGACATTTTCACGATCCGATAAGATTTATTGTCACGACATGATGTCAACATTTCTTTCCGTTATGTAGTATTGTGCATTTTCGATATTTCCGAAGCCCATCGTCGAACTTGACTTCACGCGGACCTGTAAACTAGACAATCCCATAAACAGCAATATAAATTTCTCTTTACTGTTCAGAAATGCGATATGCACAGCAATGCCGAATAAGCTTACAACATGCTTCATGAACAGACGACCGTGCAGTTTATTCTTTGCTTGTACAAACTCTTAAAACTTGGCACATATAGTGAAGTTATTTCTTTGCGGTTAATGATGTGATTCCGGTTCAGTGCTCCGTTTGACACCCATCACCAACTTCGATCTCGGTGAGCTTGCCAAGGTTGCGAGGTTGTTCCACTGCGGTTATTTCGGCGCTTATTGAACGTCGGATGCGTCCCCGCCACGTCCTCGCTACCGCGCCCCGCCGCCCCGCGCCTCACCGCCCCCCGCCGCCTCCCGCCGCCTCCTGCCGCCCCCGCCGCCCCCGACGCGCCCGCCCCGCCGCCCACCGCCGCCTCCTGCCGCCCCGCCGCCCCCGCCGCGCCTCGCCGCCCCCGCCGCCTCCGCCGCCCCCGCCGCGCCCCGCCGTGCCCCGCCCCGTCCGCCCCCGCCGCCCCGCCACCCCGCCCGCCGCCTCCCGCCGCGCCTCGCCGCCCCGCCGCCTCCGCCGCCTCCGCCGCCCCCGCCGCGCCCCGCCGCGCCCGCCCCGCCCGCCACCCCGCCACCCCGCCACCCCCCGCACCGCCACGCCGCGCCGGGGGAGGCTCAGGGCTGCAGCCGTCACTCGGCGCCGAGGATCTCGTCTCAAAGGGGCGCCGCCCCCGCGGGCTACTGCTCCTCCGCGACTGCTCCTCTTTGGGCGCAGAATAGATTGGCATTTGTTAGGACTGTGTAGAGGGGGTGTTGCGATTTGAATTTTACACGACACTCAAAGCAAGTAAAGTTTTACGGACTTGAGATATTTCACTCGAAATGTTTAGTGAAATACGAACTGCGTGTGAGTGAAATGCTCCTCGAATTATTTACTTTGGCTGCGCTTACGACTCGTGTTTGCTTTCGAAGTCGATGATGAGTAGAAGTTTTCGGAAGTTTTTATTATAATCACCTGCCACTAATTCCCAATTAGACTTTCATCTTTATATTATCAATGTCTACTAATAGGACAAGCACTACCGTCTATGAAAGTCTACCAGTTCAAAATATCGGTTGTACGACGTTGTGTAATTGTTATGTTTGATGACCTGAATGAAATTAATGTAATGTATTGTCGGTCAAGTTGCCCGGAAGTTAAAATCGAATAAAAATTTGTAATACGTTTCAACTTAATAGTTCTTTCCGGCAGATATCTACTGCATATACATTTCTCAATGGAATTGGCATGAATGTTTCACTACCTATTATTAGTCTCAGACAATACTCTAAGCCCTTTTACGATATCTGATGGAAGCGCGTAACTTGGTATGCAAGGGAAGTTCATTTAATAGTACCTTCATGGTACCAAACACGGTTATTGTAAATGTAAATAGTCTTCTCACCATGTGATCGAAACAAGTAGCTATATTCATATATAACGAGTCTGCTCATTTTATTTCCTTGATAGTATTTGTATTGCCATCCTCACATTTCGTTTTTTTTACTGTATTTTTTTCTTCCTAAAAGTAGTTTTATTTCTCTATCAATTCGGTTAGTGTTTATATCACTGACATTTTCTGTATTAAGACCAATCATTTTCCGATGTTACTATTTGATTCGAATATTCGACTTACTTCCCGTCATTCGGTAATTTTGTGTCACTGCCTGCTTTCTGATATTAATATTCATTCATGCATTATGTGAACTTATATATAATTATATCACTTCAAATGAATATCTTTTATGTACTTAAACTCAATGCTCAGACTAATTTCGGACAGAAATTGGAACTGTTTGCATCGGTGGCATTGACAGCAACTCTCAAAATAGCACGTCCAGCAGAGAGCCATCTCAATTTGTTGCATTTACGCGCCGCCGTCTGGGTGACAGCGCGTGGCGATGAGATCCGCCACTTGGGATGTCTGCGTCTGGGAAGCTTCCGAGACGGCGCCGTCAGCACCATCGAGAGGCTCTTGAGAGAAACCCTTTCTTCGCTCCCCGCCCCCGCCCCCCGCCTCCCCCCGCCCCCGCCCCCCTCCGCATGCCCCACCATCCCCGACTTCGCCCTCCCCCCAGCCCGCCACCCGGCAGCGGAGAAGGCGGGGGTGGAGGCTGTAACGTCCACGTTATCTTGCCTTATTAACTGGCCGTTACAACTTTGTATATCCATACAACATCCTTTTTTGTTGTATCTTTATCATGTTGTTTATTATATTCTTGAGTTCTTCACTTTCAGATATCATATGAGATAGATTCTTTCTTTTAAAATAACAATTTATTTCACCTTTCAGAGGTTACATACAATTCATTCAATTTCAACTTTGATCAACATCGTTTTCGTCTTTCAATCTCTCAACCCTTTTATATATCATATCAATACTTCTGTTACTATCAACCTTTAACAATGTTTCCAATATTATTTACATCTCATGTTAACTTTGGCAATCCGCCAACGAAGTTGAAACGTTACAAACCCCTCCCTCTTTCAAATTTTGGTCCCCTTGGTGCCAAATTTATAAATCTTATAATCAAAGTCTAAAATTTATATACAATAATAACTTATTTTATGACAACTAGATTAGCCCGGAAATGAATTGCGGAACTTTATAAACAATCACATTTCCATGTGCCTTCCATGTCTATGCTGAATCTGAACGTTATATGCTTGAAATATAAAACTCCATCTTAAATTTTACAATTTGCATTTTTTTTTTCTTTTATATATTTGAGAGTTAACTCTTCTCCAATTTATGACACAGAAGACTATCTTATCTGCAACAAAGCTTGAAAAGATTCAATTCAGTATTATAAACTTTATTGACAGAATTAAATTTTCCCCCTGCAAGGAATTAATGTTTTCTGCAATTCAGAATTATCATCACGTATCCTTTGAACAGTACCAGTGAGCCGGAAACTACTGCCACTTTTGACGAAAGTTCTTCATCTTTCAAATTTATTTCTTCTTTTAAAAGGTCACTTCTCTCAGTATTTGAAGTTTGCATCTTTCCCTCAATTTCTTTCCTGAAAGACTACGTTCAAAAATGAATTGATTTCTGAAAATTTTCCAATTCATTTTGCAAATACAATATCTTGCATTCATTATCAAGGTTATCCTTTTGAAACGTATTGATTGTTTCAGATAATTTGTTGATTTCTCTTATTTTCTCATCAAGATTCTGGTTCTTGACAGCAATTTCGTCCCTTAATTAAAGAATTTCTTTATTATCTCACTGATTATCTTTTCCCCTTTTAGCTAACATACTATCTTTCTCAACAAGTAATGTTTTCTTGTTCTCATTTCTTCCCCCAAAACCGATATCTTTCCTTCAATTCAATAATCTGTTTTTTCAGATTTGACTTCATCCTTCAAAGATAAACATTTCAAATCAATTGAAGTCTTGCAAACAGATGGTTCAGAATCCTTTTCTTTCACAGCTCTATCTTCGTGAAATTTGGTGAAATGTTTATTCTTGTCATCTATATCATACTTTTTGATTTTCTATTTCCATGGATTCCCCATTCTCTTCAGACTCTTCGTCCGTTTCTATTTCATTATTATTTTGACATTCCTCTCCTTCATTAACGTTTAATAGGTTAATTTCATCTCTAAGATCTCTATCCAATTCTTTTATCAATTTTGCAGTTTTATTTCCTAATATATACTCATCTCTATCTAACTTATCTGAAACTACTACCGCTTTTCCATAAACCTTCCAAATTGGCCACAGATTTCTATTTCTGCTACAGGCAAACATATGGTTTTTCTGTTAGGAGTACATACCCGACACTTTCTCCAATATAATGTTCTTGTTTAACATTTTTCTTCCTATTAAATCTATAGAAGCACCAGAATCATGCAAAATTTTCAATTTTTTCCATTTATATAAGCTTCGAAGTATAAGGTGCTAATAAATCTTTACTGAAGTTTTTAAACAATTAACGTGCTCAGACCCTATATTCTTTTAACCATTTTTTATATTTTGGGCAAAATGGTTTATATGTCCCATACCGTTACAAAAATAACAATGTACTTCTTTCCTTTCTTCGAATCCTTCCTCAATTTCCTGTTTTGTATCAACTTTTTATTACTTTCCTTTTGAATTTTGGATTTCTATAGAATTTGGTAGTATCAGCTGATTTATAAATCTTATTTTTTTGTTCTAGTAAATATTGATCACAAGTTTTCAATTTAAAATTTTCTCTGGTAATGTCATAATTTTCTAATTCTTCAACTATGTCACGAGGTTTTGTATATTTAGTCCATTTGCTAACTAGATGCTCTTTAACTCAAACGGAACGCATCGTTTTATTTGTTCCGTTATTAGTAATTCCTTTATTTCCTCAAATGAGTATACATTTACGCCTTCTAACCAACCATTAAGACTTATTTTTAGCTCATAAGCAATATCTTTCCATGTTTTATCTGGTGTTTTTTTGATCGAAAGGAATTCTGTCTTAATTTTTCTGCGGTTACTTTGTACTTACTTAATAATATTTTCACTATTTCATCATAATTTTTTACTTCCCCTACCATTTTCTCGTTATATATTCCGCATCATGTCCTGGCAAATGTGTCATTAACAAAGGTCCCCATTGGTCTTTAGAAATGTCATCAGCAAAGCAAAATTTTCAAATTGTTGAAGGTATAAAGAAAAATCATTTTCATTTGATTGAAAATGTTTCATGCACTTTTGAGTTTCAAGGAATTTTTACTTTGTAATCCCTGAGTTATTTGACCTTCATTATTTATATTAATTGTTTCAAGTATTTCTGACATCACTACATTTTTCCAACTCAATTTTGCCAGTTCAATTTGTGTTCCTTCTCGTTCTCTTTCTATCCTCCCTTTCCTTTCGATTTCTCCTTTGTATCCTATCCTCCTTTCTCGTTCCTCTTTTTCCTTTGTAATCTATCCTCCCTTTCTCGTTCCTCCCTTGTAATCTATCTCTCCTCCAACCTTACCGTTTCTAAAATTTTCTTTACTATAGTTTCATCATAATCCTCTGTTTCCGATATTTTTTATAATATTCTAACAGTTTCTTTCTCCGAAACCTCGCAGTTCAATTCCCTAGCTAAATTGATTAATTGACTTTTCTACATTTGTTTAAAAAGCCATTATCTTTGTTTGACCAGTTCGACAAGAAACACCTTAAATTAATCTATCTGAATACCCGTTTCCCCACATCGCTGTCACTCACGTTTCAATCTGACAGTTTTAGGCTTCTTCAAAATCTTCGATATGGTTAAAAAATTCCACAGTTCTCCTTCGTATAATGTTTCACTCCAGCAGAACCACCACTGCAATTAATACGTCTTGATTACCAACCACAGCAACCAACATGATTCTTTGAACACTCTTTCCCGGAACTACAAATCCAGGCACACCTCGTTGTTCCCAAGTGTTGCAACCATTTCTTCTAACAATTTCTACGTCGTACCACCGCTGCCACCAATTTTGTAACGTCCACGTTATCTTGCCTTATTAACTGGCCGTTACAACTTTGTATATCCATACAACATCCTTTTTTTATGTTGTATCTTTATCATGTTGTTTATTATATTCTTTGAAGTTCTTCACTTTCAGATATCATATGAGATAGATTCTTTCTTTTAAAATAACAATTTATTTCACCTTTCAGAGGTTACATACAATTCATTCAATTTCAACTTTGATCAACATCGTTTTCGTCTTTCAATCTCTCAACCCTTTTATATATCATATCAATACTCTCTGTTACTATCGTAACCTTTAACAATGTTTCCAATATTTATTTACATCTCATGTTAACTTTGGCAAATCCGCCAACGAAGTTGAAACGTTACAAGGCCTACGCTTTGACGCGGCGCGGCCGTAAAACTTACGCGAAGGCCGTCCCCCGCTTTACGACGTGCGAGTGCCGCCCCGCCCAATGCCAGCGGCTCCCCGCGTGGCGCCCGCCGCCGCCGCCGCCGCCTCTCCGCCGCTCAGTTCCGCTGTTGCTACGCAGTGTTGGCGTTTTGATCGTCGTCCAGTCTCCTAGCAAAAGATTCTCGAATGATAATACAGTCGAACCTCACCAGCAACCTGACCAGGAGGGATTTCTTTGAGTTGTAGAGATTTTAAATCATAGAGGTTCTAGTTTAAAAACAAGAAATAATGTAATTATTATATGTCAGAGAATTGTCTTTTTCATTAATGGAATCAATTTTCTGGGTAACAGAAGTATTTAAGAGCGGCTCCATGATCTGTGGCACATGCAGGAAAAACATAATTCCTGCTGTGTGTTGTATGTCATGTCTCTCTGGGCCAATAAGATACTGCTGAGAATGGTTTGTGCCTTCATTAATTTTTTTACTTTGAAGAGTTTTTCGTTCTGAAGTACTCGACTTATAGATCATTTTGATTTCAAAACGTAGAATTTCTCTTCAAGCAAGAAACTAATTCTAATTCGACCTGTTAAATTTTTTGAAATGTTCAGATTAAATAAAACGAAGTTTACCAAGTTTTTTTCTTTTCCAATGCATAAATTATCATTTAGTTTGTTGCCATTAGAACGCAATATTTTGTTTACTTTTCGATTAGATAAAAATATTTATTTCGGTGCTAAACGTTTTGTTTCTTTACTTGAACAATTTAGGTTAGTCTAAAAGGTTTACTTATATTCTTGACTAACATCTCATTAAAACAATAAAAATATGATTCATTGATGACAAACTCTTCTATATATTTAATTAACTTTATATTTAGATTGATTTTGCATTAATAATGGAGAAAACAGCCTATAAATCTGAAGAGTAATTCACCAAGAAATAAAATATATCTAAAATATCTATCTATATCTCTATAATAATCTATTAAACTGAAATATGGTATTTTGGAAGGGTAACCTATTGTAAAATCTTTGTTTGATTCTCGTATTTTTATGGGAAGAAATGCCAACAAATGAGAGACCAAAGATAGGCTCTTGCGTTTATCGGATGAAGAACAATTATACTCTCTCCGAAAATAAATGTCAAGTCGGGCACCTAAAATTTTAGATTATCTGTATACTGCTGGCGTAATGTGCAGTTTCATTCTGCCGATTCTAATTCATTTCTGCCATTTAGTTCAAAGCAGAATATACTAGGGTGATCGGCTTTTGAATTGTAGGTTGTATGTCGAATAAATCACGTACTTTCAACGCGGGGAATCTCCCTGTCAAGCGATTGACTCACATCGTCTCACTGAAAGAGAACACTTCCATTAATGGGCCTGCAGGCGTCGTGGCTTCAAAGGTTTCGTCGTGGCTTCCACTGCCTGAGGCGCACGACTTCTCGCTTCGACGTGGCGCTGTTCCTTCTGCTTTACGGCTGTGGTGATTATGAGGCGAACGATGGCTTTTGAGAAAGCAAATAGCAGCAGGTTATTCCGAAAATCTCAAGATTTATGAGGATCTGTTAGGGAAATAAACGCTATTCCCTCGCGCTGTGTTATGAACAAAGGTTCCAAAGTAAACACGCAGCTTGATCAGTTTACAAGCACTTCTTGAGTTTTCTTTAAGAGTTCAGATGCAAATATCAAGGAGTTACGGGCACACCGAGAAGACGTGCATTTGTATTCAAGAGATATCGGAGTTTGTGACAGAGAAAATGAGTGGCATTGCCCAATTAAACATAAAATATGGGAAAATACTCTCTCGAAGTCATTGTCTTGTAGGACATACATTTATGGAGTGCTTAGATGACAAAAATGAGTTTGGTACTATTGCAGACAAATGTGATGGATTTTCCGAAAACAAAGAAAACATCACAACGCAAGATCAATTCTTTGCATCGAAAGCATTTTAAATCTACTTAATGATCTATTAATCGATTGATAATTTCTTTAAAATGTTAATATCACTTACTCAAAATAAAGTGACTATCTCTATTAATATCAAGTTCCAAGTTTTTTCATAGTTTATATGATATGGAAACGACAATTACTATTTCTTTCTCCGACTTATGTAATTTTTAAATACTTGTAGATATGACAAAGAGATCTAAATGCAACTATTTACCAGTCGCCACACGCAGGTGGTCCTTATTTTTCAACGGAATAGTTAGATAATTTGATGAAGCCTATTTCTCAGAGCGTAATTTACAGACCCCTAGTGTCGTAGATTTAACAATGTCTGAACACAATCGTAGCGACTCATTGCAGTCCCTGTCCCTGCACATTCCGTTCCACCACAGAAACCTTGAAGCAAATCGTAGAACCTCTGTACCTGCGTCATGTAACGGTTATAAATATTGTGGCTCTTGTCTCGTATGATTATAAATATCAGGGAGAGAGAAGCCAGGCTCAAACTCTGCGGGATGCCGCCAGAGCATGTCTGGCCAGCTGGCAGACGGGGATTCCACCAAAGAGGGCAGTGAGACTTTCAACGAACTTTCACCAAAGTTAGCCAGATCGTATCCGTTACGTAAATTCGTTATTCAATAATGGTCATTCAAGAACACGTCTATGCTCTAGGGGAAAGGGGTTGGCTACTTTGTTACGGAATATTGAATGATGGCGGTATTGTGGCGGGGTAGGAAACTCATTGAAAGTGTGGGTATACTAGAAAAACCTCTCATTTGAAGATATTGTGGTAGAACAGACACAAAAGGGCCTCCAAAACACATTTTAGCGAGAAAACATTACATATAGTAATTATTGTATTGTAAAACTGTAAAAATGGGAGAGATATGTAATAATGGGGAATTTTGTGTTTGAATTTGTCGAACGACACCTAAAGAAATAACTGCTAGAACCATTAAGTGCTGTTCAAGAGAGAAATGAACAATAAAATAAATGAAGAGAATATGAGGGCAGATTCTGCAAGAAGATTTAGGAAGAATCTTTCTACTTGTATATCATTATTATTGATACTTAACTTTTAGCAAAAGGAACAACAAATTTCAAAACAGTTATTTCTAACCCTTGTGTTGTTCTTCAAATATTTCTCTTTCGAGTCGGCAATAGTCCATTATTATTTTAGTAATATAATTTTATTGTAAAATGATACTTTTTGTCAAAACTGTGGTTTGCTTTAATGGACGACATTTTTTTGTAATAGTACACAGGATGGTACCATTCAGATCCCGAACAGAATTAAATTTAAAAATCCTTTTTCATTCTGAATTAATCCAACACATTCGTAGTGCTTAGATGTACATTTGAATTTAATGGAGTAAAAATTCGAAAAAGAGACTAACGATGGGTTTTGATATGCAAACTACGTACGATCCTGTATAAAACCTTCATTGGCAGACAGCTATTTTTAAAAAATGACAATGATATTAAAAAATGCATGAATAACTTTTAATGTGTTCATTGTAAAGGGAATTGTAAATCAATAAAAGTCTCTCCTAGAGAATAGTCAATATCTATTTCCTGAGAATACGTAGTATTTTGCCGATATGAACATGCTGATTAGACACGTTTTTGAGAATATGAAATTTCACTTCTTTTCAATATCCTAAAATGCAGTGAAGATAAGGTTCCTGTGGAAGAATACATTCCAGGGCAATCGATGGGAAGGATTGGAACTGTCGCAGACTCGCCGTCTCCCAAGTCCTGCGAGCGGCCACGTGCTTTGTGGCGACCGCAGGGCGTCACATTGATGTTTGTGAATCGGTGCGTATATTTAGCCGCGGGTGAGGGAACGATCGTGAACGCCGCCGGCGGCCCAAAGGAGTTCCGACCTCCTGCTCCCGAGTCCGCGGCACAATTCATCTGTGGCCCAAGTCCCGACACATTCGCTTTAACTTGATGGCAGGAGCTGAAAGGAGAGCGGAAAGGGCGGTGCATTTCCAAGGGTGGCATCGGTTGGGGGGAAAAACCCCAATTTTAATTTTTAAAATTTGGGTTTCATTAACGAATCATTTGGGTGGCATCGGTTGAGGGGTAAAAAATCTCACGAGTACCAATGGAATTTAACGCTGCATTTACATTAACGAATAATTCCCTCGCATTCATTGTTACGTAATTAGGAGATATTTCTTGATTCCATGTTACCCAGAGCCCGATCGAGTTCTACCTTTAATCGTCTGTCATAGAACATCCTGAATCTGATATCTCTTCCTTGGCCACCTAGCCCCAAGAATACTTTTGACAGTCTGCCTTTTTAAATTAGCGTGACTTTAAACCGATTGGATTCACTCCTGTGCCTTCGTTGCCAGTCTTTTTAGTTTTCATTTAAAGTTATAACTAGCGACACACTCAAAAAGCGCTCCAGGAAGTTAAGAACTTCACGAAATTGGAGATCTTATAAAATGACACCTCGGTACTGAAGCTCGTTGTAATCATGTCAATTGTGACCCTATTATCCAATTTATCGACATTAAATGATATGCAAACCGATTGTAATACTCCCAAACTATCAATAGAACAGGTAAAATTACATGGAAACTGTTAAAAAATTGTCAAGCCAGATTATCGAAACTAATTCGTCACGAATAAAAAAAAATAATGTAACTTTTGTACTTCCTTGACGCACTTTGGGTTTTATTTTCATGAACCGTTATATCACACGTACTGAATATGATATAATGCTTTTTTCTAGGCTGTCATATGGTTGAAGGTAACATCAGAATTTCATTTCTTTTAAGCGTACTAGCGCACTGCGTTTTCCACATCCGCATCCGGCTATCAGTTCTCAAGCCTTTCAAAACTTTCAGCTGTTAGTGAGGACTCTCATCAGCGACTCTGCGAATCATTAAAGAGATAGACTTTAAAATTAAAATCTATTGCTAGATTCTTACATCAACCGCATCCAAAAAAATAACATGTAACACCTTAATTTACGACATGTTTTTAATTCTGCGTCGGTAACCTTTTTTCCTTATATTTTCCCACACCTAATTTTACCCTCGCGGACGGGTTTGAGCCCACCGCAATTATTCTCCGTGCCAAATTGTCACGCAACTGAGTCGCTAAGAGGCAACAAACGCGACGATTCAGGCGGCGTTCGCTTCGCAACAAAAGGCCCAAGTCGCGTTACGGTTCCATTTAACGGCGTTTTTATTTCTCCGAAGAGAAGAAGTGGCGGAGTGGCGCGAGGAGGAGGGGAGGGGTAGGCGCACGTCCTTTGTTCGCTGCTGACGCAGATGCGTTGCATTCCCCGCGTTCCCAGGCGGCCGCGCTGCTATTTGGAGGCTGCCCCGCGCTCTTGCGGACGATGCGAGCAGTCGGCGCACATGCGCGACGGTTTGCGAAACAAACAGAGCGCGAATTTTTTATTTTTTACTTTTTTTCTGAGGGGTCGTCCAAAAAATTAAACAAAAGTAATTAGAATCTAGAAATCACATGTGCAATAACATTGCACATTAACACTAGATTACAAAGATTAACACATGTGCATTAACACTAGATTACAAAGGCGTCGTATGTCAGACGTAACTAGTGCTAAAAACATCCCCCACCCCCTTCCCCTCACATCACGTTTCTGAAACTCTTGGTAGCTTCATTCTGTGACTAACCAGTGCAATAGACGTGCCTATTTCCGGTACATGCCGTTTTCACATGCGTCGTCTAGTAGACTACGCCTTTGTAGTTACATCAATGATATTTTTGGAGCTGTATTGGATAATATTATGAATAATGAATACAAACTCCATGTCCTGTAACATTCATTGTTCTGAACATTGGGAATCATAATGGGACGATGGCGATCAAAGGTCTCTTCAAGAGGTATTATGCGAAAGCTTCACAAAAGCTATGTGTGGACAGCACCAAGCAAGTGTCTGCTGTGAGAGTAAAGTCATTCAGGTGTCATTTAAAGTATGGAAAAAATAAATGATGCACCTGGAATTAGGTTCCAATAATACCAATACACCTGGAATAGGATCCAATAAACACCTGTGTTGGGCTTGGGCTGGATTTCTCTCTACCGCTTGTGTTCGGAAGTTCCTCGATTTCTGGCTTTTGGTTTTGAGGTTCTCAAAATGAAAAGTGATTGGCAGTGTAAGGTGCATCGAACAGGTTACGTTCCATCCCATGAATTTTTTAAAAGTTTGAATGTTCAAATATTATTAATATATTTTCACTACCCTCGTAATAAACGTTTGTTTTCGTAATAAACATATCTTGTAAACGTCGCACGCTACTTTTGGAAAAAATCATAATAATGATAGGCCTATAATATTAAAAATATGTTTTCGATTTTGATTGTGGTTGATTTTTTTATTCAAAGAGGCCAAAGCTTAGAAACGTGTATCAGAATTTTGTTTTAAATGAAACCTCTTTAAACAACAAAATTACTTAATAGCATCACATATGACGTTAATATCAAAACTTATTTCATAGGCCCTCCATATTTTTAAAATGAAAGGGAAATAAAGGAGCTCGTTACTAAATAATATCACTTGCTGAGGTTCGAGATTCCAATGAATAATTCAAAATTTGGAATCAGAAGGCCGTCTTTACTGAAGGAACTGCTTTCTACCGTTCATTCTTACTAAAATGTGCATAATTGCATAATTAATTTCATTCAGATGACTACGTGTAAACAGCGGCAAGATAATGATCGAACGTATTAATAGATAATAATAATAATAACAATAATAATAATAATAATAATAATAATAATAATAATAATAATAATCACAATAACAAACTCCATCAAACCTCTTCGAGGCAAACAAATATCGGCTAGTGTAGCGCGGATTAGCTCTACAATCTATTTAATAGTGGCAGTAAGCTAGAGCGTTCATAGTTTTTAAAAACGTGTCTTCATCACGGATTTTTCAAGATCTCAGCTCGGGTTTTCAAATTTCGAATCTTTTTCAAAGTGCGAGGTATTCATGGTCAACTTCATCGCTAATTTTGTCCTTTATAATTGTGATATTGGCCATTATAATAGATTTGTTTTCTAAGAAATAATATTACCTGTTGATCATTATAACCTTGAAATTTTCAATTATTCTATGATACAACTAATAAAATTGTAATAAATTGAATTCTTTAAATCTTTACTTTGTTCAACTTAATCTTGGAAGTAAAATTTATTTAATTATATACGTCATGCAGAATATGGCATTTTATATAGAACTGGAAAGTTTCTGGACCAATAAAGTGTAAACAAGCAGAATATTTATTCCTAATATTTTCTTTATCATGCTCCCAGATTGCAAACTGAAAGGAAAATGAGATCAGGTTAAATATTACACTGGGTGAAGTGCGCGTAGGTTTGAAACTTGACAGTTTTAAATGTTGTTATCTTTGGCTTATCTCTACAAAGCTGCAGAAAACCTTTAGTAAAAGGCGCCGTTATCTCATATATTATCGGTTGTTATATTTTACAAGTTGAAATCCTTTATTAATCTTTTAGTTCTTAATCTTTATTTTTGGAACAACTGTACCAAGAAAATCTTCAAGAAAATGAGGAAAATAATGGCATTTCTCGTCAAGATTAGATTGAAAATGAACTGCAAATGACAAGCTGTCACTAGATAGAGCGTTATTGAAAAGCAACATTTATCTAGAGGTATACCGCTTTGTTGTGCCTACATGAAGAATCTCACATTTGAGAACAAGTATACATTATATTTCATTATGTAATTTTAAACATCGGAAAGTAAAACACGCAATTGTGCCTATGAGCAATTCGAGCGAAAATCAATACTAGTTAACCGTTCTGTTGCTGATGCAACGTGTTAGTGCTAACCGCACGCTAACAGGGTTTGTTTTCGTGTCAAGTGATTAGTCTCGTATCTTCCCTTTCACAGGCGCCAACAGCCACCTCGAGGCAGATGCCACCAGTAGGCCTATCGCGTCCCGGGGGCGGGGGTGGGGGCGGCCGGTGAATGAAAGAAACGCACCTACAGTGCCTCACTTTCGACGCTTTGCCGCCGCCGCCGCCGCCGCCGGCGCCGCCGTTCGCCGCGAGCGACGCGCGACGGGACAATAGGGCGTCTCCATCGCGGATCGCACCTGGCCCGCGTGGGCGCGCGCTGAATCACACGCGTGCACGCGCGCGTCACGCGACTATTTTCGCCCGCTGCCGCCGCCGCGCCCGCGCCGCTTGCCAGCATTGTACCCACGCCGGCCCCGCCCACCGCGCCTCGCCTCGCCTCGCGTCGCGGTTCGGTCCCCGGTGACACCGCCCGCTCTGCGCACTTCGCCAGTCACGTGGTTCTCGACGAATCTGATAATTGGGGGGCGATTTTGATGACTAAAATATCCCAAAGTGATCAATAAAATGCCTTAAATGCTTTAAAAATACCCTACAACCAAAGAAAAATGACGTCGAAAATGTATCAAAACCAGTTCGGATGAACAACTCAAGCTGTTGGATTCGTTACTGATGTAATCGAGGCTTCTTCCATTCGTTCCAGTGAACTCAGCATGCAAACTTTTGGGGAAATCTGTGTCTTTAGGGTTATCCCGAAATCGGCCGAACTGGCAATGCCGCTGATATACGTCACAAGAATTACATCCTAACGGCTGCCAAAACAATTTCTGAGCGAACAAGTAGAATAGGCTACTGAGCAATTCTGTGAAGAATATTTGTTGCATCTCGTAAATATTACTTGAAGCAAGTAACATTAAAAATGACGTTAAAATCGATATAAACACAAAAAAAATTAAAATGACGGAAAAGGTAAAAAATGACTTATTAGTCGGAATCAACAAAAAATGCAAAATAATGACCTATAAAAATGGGTCATGTCTTTTGTCATAACTAGGGATCGGATTTTATTGTAATAAAATATACAAAATATGTACATATATATGTGCTTATTTTTCCAAACATGTAAGAAAATATGTAAAACATATTATGTTAAGTATATTATGTTATATTATTATAATGTTATACTAAAACAAAATATGTTTCTACAACCATTCTCCGACCATGAAATGTCGCCGATTAGTCCTTAACAAGGATTTGGAGTGGCTGAAAGTAGGTTCTATCTCTACTGAAATAATTGTACAGTAGACTTCACCACATATAAGAATTGTATTCGAAATATAAAATACGTTTATAGTATATATTACAATATTTACGAGGAGCCGGTGTACAAGTGAATGGTAGATCCGTGTAGCGAGAGATGGATCCCAGAAGAGGGGGTTCAAGGGTATACACCCATCCCTCCAAATCGAACAACGCTATAAGACAATTTACTGTAAAAAATATTAGTTTTCGATCGAGTAACGAATGTGCTGTTGGAAACCTAAGCAAGAACGTAGTTAAAATTACCTTTGTTCGCAAAATTCCACCAACCTTTACTCCGAGTAAGCAGTAAGCAGGAGGGAGAGGTAAGTTTTACAATTCATTTCGAAGATTTGGTGGTCATAGAACTGTTGCAGCATTACATTTGATTTATAAGAAAGACAACGCCGCAACATATATTGCAAACGCGCATCTGAAACGTTCTGTTTCGACATATAAATATATTAAAATGTAACGAAATATGTCTAATTGGTAAAATGTGTAAATATATGTAAATGAACCAAAATATGTAAAAAATGTAAAATAAAAGTAGTTCTAATTCATTCAGAATGTGTTGTAAAATCTAAAAATATAATTGAATGCTAGTATCTTGTACGACTAAAAACATAATTACATGGAAATCCGTTCCCTAGTCATAACATAAAATGAATTTCTATACTAAACGGCGTGTTCTAAAGTGAAAAGAAAAAAATTACATTTCATTAAAATCCGTCCCCTACTGATAATTAATGCAATCAAGATGTGTTTTGTAGAGGAATAATTATAATATAACAAATAATCTTAAATACCCTGCGTTTTCACACAATACGGTTCGTACACAACACGTGTAAGAAGAATCGTTGCAAGTTGCAATAAGAGAGATTGGAATCCAAATTATGCCGACAATGTGAGAGTATTCAAACAGCTCGACTATGGGTTTAGTTTTGTCAAAATTTATAACGCTTATTCTCAAATACTGCTGATTTATAATTTGATACACTCACAAATATATTTAAATACAAAAGTACTGTGAACACACTGTGCCTCCTGCATCTGGAGGCGATAACCTATCAAATCTCCTGCATCTGGAGGCGATAATCTGCGATAATCTATCAAACCTCGTCAGCTCGTGTCTCCGGTTCAGGTCACAGGGAGATTACGCATTACCTCGGGGACCCCCCCTTCACCCCCTACCCACACACGCACAGTATACTCCTTTCCCATCCGCTTCATTCTCCATCTGTTTATTTCTCTGTGTGTAATAGCCGTCACTTCGCCGTCAGCAGACACCGTCACGTCATCTCTACGACAACCTGTTAATTTCCTTCACCTTTCTGCCAATAGCCTTCTTCACCTTTTTTCATGGTCTCCCCCCACCTCCTATCGTCTCCCCATACTCACTGACTGTTTAGATAAGTTTTGGATTTACGATTATATCAATCTCTCAGAGTCCGATTACCGTGATAAGCAAGTACCTAATCACAACAATAATCTGATTAGCTACTTGGAAATGAAAACTGTCCTGAGAATTGGCATGTTACGTTTGTTGTATTGAGCACACATTTTTTTTATTTTAAATACTTCGTAACCTACGACTTGCTTTTGAATAATAGTCCTTAGTTTAAATTGATGATTTGTTCGCGTTTTGTTGGGAATTTTTTCATTATTTTTTTCGAACGTTTTGTAATATTTCCGAATACTGAAAATAAATATTCAGGCATTTTCTTTTCCCACAATGAGGCAACAGAAATATAGCGAATATTTACGTACATTCATTGCAAGTTAACTATTAAAATTTTCCTGTAACTTAAAATATTAAACTTCATTAAAAGTACAATAATATTTAAAGCAATTTGATATAAATAAATAAGGATTAAATCAAAATTATTTAAGCACTAACGTTACTAATGTAATAGTTTCATCCAAACTAAAACATTGTTTCATTAAGGTTATATAAAGGACTTATGAAAAGGAAAAAAATAATTAAGTTACAAAAAATGAAAACAAAGAGATTAAATAAAACAAGAACGAAGTTAAATAATTTTATCAAATATTAATTTCAGTTCAATTGGCAAGGTCAAGTTGTGAATATGACATACGAAATGAATCAATTATATATTCTTTATATTTATCGTAATCAAAGGCTTGCCGAAGATAAAGCAAGGAATGGGCCAACTACAATTCTATATAGCCCTCTTTTCCATTAAATTTATTTTACTTGCATTTGGCATATTTCATTGATAAATAAAATATACTACAAAGAGTACGAAATTATAACTTTAATGAAAAATGAATAAATACCATTGTTTTAATGTTGATACATTTATAGAATTGACAGAGATTTGAGAGCCTATTTCCTCTATGTCGAATAACAATTCCCCAAATTGTCAGGTTAACGAAGTTAAAATCAGGGATTAAACATATTTTTGGAAATAAAGTATTTTATTATCTAAGCCTTCGTGGCCTCTTTCTAAATTTTCGAGATGGCACGTTCTCCCTCCCCGCTCCCTATGAGCACGTCTATGTTCGTAACTTAATAAAATCAAGGTACGTAAGTAAACAAAGCAGTTTTTTGTCAATTTATTTCACAGGCTGATTAATTTTGACTAATTTAATTTATTTGAAAGGCAAACCCGCCATCATTAAGTTCCGTCCTTCCCTTTCACCTCAGTCGCATCCTTTCCCCATCTCCTCTTTCAGTGCCGTCACCGCCACAGTCCCTGCCGCCAGCGCCTTGTGCCTCAAAGCTCTCCTCTTGACTCATTTGTTTTGGGAACCTCGAGACGAATTGGGAGTCATGAGTCAGTTGCAACTACAAGACAGGATCTTCGTGGATTGCGTTGGTCATGTGTAATCCACCTTGTTTAGAAGAGATGTAACAATGACGTTAAAACCTGTCTATTTGAATTTCGACATGATCAAGCATCATTGCATTGGAAACTGTTACACGCGTTGCAGATTCGAATAATTGCTACTTACTTCCGTATATTTTATAAGTAAAAATAATTAATGAAAAATGCTTTGCTGCTAGTACGTTTTTTAGTCAATTTGGATTACTTCATTAAAACTCAAGATAATATGACTGATTCATTTTGAACATTTCATAACCTTAAACTTGACCTTGCAACACCCTCAGTTTAAACGAGACATGTTCAAGTTTTATTTAAGATATTTTCAAGGAAGCTTTATTTTTGTGACGATGTAAATACAGCTGAAACAGGATGTTTTCTGCTTCAATATTTATAACAGAAGTCATATCATAGTGTTAGTTAAACATTTTAAATGATCAACAGAAATTATAAATTACTTGCTGTTCTCAAGCATATATTTAAAAGAATCTATTGCTTTTTTCCACATGGGCACTATGACACACTTTTACAGATATACATCGTTCAAATTTTTTTATTTTACAATAAATTGTCTAGGACGCAAATAAGCAATTGTATTTCCATAAATAGGAGCGGATTTTAATGAAAGGTCATTTTGTTTTCTTTTCACTTTAGAACAATGCCATTTAGAAATTAATTTTATGTTATGACAAAGGGAAATGACCCATTTTTATAGGTCTTTTGTTTTTTGTATTTTTCGTCGATTTCATCTAATAGTCAGTTTTTACCCTATTCCGTCATTTTTAATGCATTGCAATGTTATTCCTAATGATACCAAATACTAAGTGCATCCACAGGAAATGTTACTTAATTTCTCTTATTTATATATCCTTCTCAATCTATTATGTAGGAAAGAAAAGTTTTGGAATCACATCAACAATACTTTCTCGAATTTTCGGTTGTAAAATCCATGTTTGGTGTTCTTTTGAGCTATAACCCAGCACACTCGTCAGGATTAAGGATATTAGTGCTGCTCTAAAGATAGTCAAGACTAGTGCAAGTTGAGAGAAAATACATGCAATTTTGTACTGGAAAGAAGAGGATGGATGGATCACGCAGAACTATCAGATTATAAGCTTTTGAGCTGAAACTTGATAAATACAAGAGTAAGATCTAATTGGGCCATTCTGGATATCATTAAGATATTTTAATTTTGGGGTCCTCTACATGAAGTCCTTATGTCATTTTGAACATTTTCTGGAAAATTATTGAAAATGTTTGCTCCTAAAGAAGAAAGACCCTTTGTGAGTATTGTATAGTTTCGACTTTCATTAAAACGATAGGCATTTAGAAAATTGCAAAAATCTTTATACTTAAAACACTAAGGGTTTTCGTTTAGAGAGAAGTGTGAACTTTCCTCTTCACCGAATTTCATGATTTTTGCTTTAAATGAAAGGTAGTAAACATTTTATAGCTTGATATTATTAACTAGTTTTGTACTATAAACACTACATTCTAATAAAATCATAAAATTAATGGAATGAACTATTATCAGCCGTCATTTGTTCATTATTTCATTGTGTGAATTGTCATCGATCGATTGATAGCATCCGATATTTCCTCTTCGAGAAAACACGAGAGCGTAATGTTATAATCGCACAACTTCTCTTGAACGATGGGTTGAAGAAATGCGGGTAGAGGGGGGTATTAGTTACGACATCGGCCACTAGATTTTATGAAACAATGCTAATCTCTGGAATATCAGTTATGCCTTCGCAACTTTCTCAATAAATTGATTTCTAATTTTCCCAGAAGTTCAAGGTATCTCCTGCTATGGATCTGGATCTCCTTTGGCCATTTCTTTAGATATTGTTTAGAAAAATACGATCAGGAAATCTCGGTTTCAACACCAAATGTATTTTCTTACGCACCAATGAAGATGTATTTGCAATGTTGTCATCAGTGCTCACTGCAAGATTTGGTCTTCAACTGTTTATTGCTCTAGGGAGGGAGAAGCAAGGTCATCGTTCAAGAAGAGTTGCGCGTGTAATATTAGAGAAGCTAATACAGCTAGTTTTCTTAAGTTCTAAGAGTGTTTTTAAATATAAATATTTCCCAGTGTATGAAAACGCAATGTCCAGCAATCGTTTGACACATGTGTCCTTTCACCAAAAAAAAAATCCTAACTATATGTGGTGTATTACATTTTTAAGATAAAGTGAAAGTAGAATTTCTTTGCCGTATTTCCCTACAACATACAAGTACAGATCTTGGTAAATATAAAACATGTCCATTAACTTTTCAGAAAGATGTTGAACTCTGGGTTCACAGTGAATAGTGATTGTATTGTTCCAGGTTGTAAACCTCCCTCTTTTTATGTCGTTCAGTATTAGTCATGAACCTTAATACTGAACATATGAAACAAGGTTTGTGTTGTTTTTTTTATTTTCCGAAGAGTGATTATGTAGAACCTATCTACTGTCACATACCACATAATGGTATTTACAATTTTCGGCTTGCTGTTCGAAATTGTAAGTAATGTTCCAACAATCCCAGCCATCTTCCCTCCGTTTTTATTCCTGCGGCTTGGATGTTTTCTACATAACGTCATTCAGTTGTAGAGTTTTAAATGATGCCATGCGATTTTTAAAATCTGAGTAATTGTTAAGTAATTACTTTAGGAAGAGGAAAGTTTCGGTATGCTGTGCATTCACACTAGTTTTTTTATTGCATTAAGAACAGTTTTAATAATATTATTGTAACATAGATGTGTTTTTCTTTCTGACAGTTACACTCGGGTTGCAGAACATTTGGTCCACACTGCTCTTAAGATATATAACATTCTTACAGATATATGGGTTCTCGAAGACTGCGTTTACGACCAGATGTGGGAGGGTTAGCTTTCCGACAAATAAATCATTTTTATTGCCACTCATACAGGATCCTAAAATGTATTTATAAAACACAAAGAGACAAAATTAAACATTATATTCACGGCGGCAGCGATTTCCTAGTTAAGTGTAATCCGTGATATTCACTGACTGATTACTCAAACTTACATTAATATTATTATAAACAGCTAATGTGATTGTTTTACATACTAAAAACAACTATGTGAGAGATTCAAATGTACCTAGATTCTTTGAAATATCATACGTACGGTACCAATTTAGAACTATTTACCTTAGTATGTAGATATTATCATGATTTGAAAATAACTCATTTATCCTACGTGTGAACTCTCGGAAATCCAATCTCGTGCAAATTGATGCCGGTGTCTTATTCCGTTTTGAGCGTTCAACGGCATTTCTGATATTAATGTCCTCTACACGATCTCCTCTAGATACTTTCTGCTGCGTAGAGCGCAATGTCTAGGAACCAATGTAATTGGAAACAGTAGAACGGAAACGACCATCTTTATAATAACATGATAAGAATTACCCTGTCTACTTATGTGGCTAATTAAATATTAAATTTGAAATGCGTTGTCTAACAGTTTGCACATAACATCTTAAAATGAGTGTTACAGCAATCATCCACCGGACAGGATCGAAACAGGATCGATTGGTTATTCGTACCTACCTCATCACAGAGAGAATCCAATTAAACTAGCATATGTCATCGGCAACCGGATAACTGTGTTCTTTTGTATGGTGCCCAGTAAGATGGATTTCTTTTCATACTACGTAAATTTCGATGTTCCGTCATGCTGCTACTAAATAGCCCAAAATCTTTTTCAATGCTCCCTTTTTCAGACAGAAGAATTCCATAGCCTTACATGTTACAAAAATCTCTTAATAATAAATGAGCTTTGATTTGTATATTAATTTCTATCTGTTTAGTTATTATTCAGTTAGAGATAAACTGAGTTTGTGGGAATAATTGTCGTTAGCATACTGCATCGCCAGGGAATTTCTTTTTAATATTACACAATATAGAGATTTTATGCGTACATTTTTGCATTTAGTATGTGAAAGATTCGTTTATTATTTAGTGTTTTCGAGGGCGTCTACTAATCTGGTTATTAGTCCTGTAAGAGTAGTGACGCCTAATCTGGTCATTTGTCCTGTAAGAGCATTGACCCTTAATCTTATCACTAGTCCTGTAATTTGGCCATTCCCAAATCTCGTCATTAGTCCTGTGAGAGTAGTGCCCCTAATCCATTCTTTAGTCCTGTAAGAGTAGTGACCCGTAATCTGATCATTAGTCCTGTAAGAGAAGTGACCCCTAATCTGATCATTAGTCCTGTAAGAGAAGTGACCCCTAATCTGATCATTAGCTGTAAGAGTAGTGGCGCCTAATCCGTTCCTTAGTTCCGTTTATTACTCCCTGGAGGTGGCTTGTTCCTCCCCCGCTGGAACGGCGTAGCTCCACGATTTGACGCTTGCGCTCTCCCCCCAGGTGTCTCCCCCAGCGGAGCGCAGCCCCTCCCGGAACCAGCTGTAAGCTCCTTACTGGTTTCCATGATATGTGGTGTTGTAATGTGTGTAAGTGTAAAAACATGTGTATGTAAGGAAAGAAGAGGAAAAAAGATTGAGGAAGAGAAGATCGCGGTCCGTTGTTAGGGTTCTACTTCGGTATTCATCAGATATTGATCACAGAAACGACCTAAAACTGTAGATGACAACATCCGACCGCTATAATTCTCCTCCAGTGGTTGAAGTTTACCCAGCTATCTAGCTAGTGTCAAAAATCCGCTACCGTCGGATTTCAAACCCTAAGACCCACCCGGCAGTGACCCTGCAGATGCAACAGCAAAGCTGCGACTGAGCCATCTCTTCAAGAAGTATGTGAAAGATGAGGTTCTCCCTTTGCCGGGTTAATTATGCCGCGAATTCAAGCGACGAACAGCGACAAATTTCCTCTCGTCCCGCCCCCACACTTCTCCCGCCGCAGACCGCCCTGTCCTCTTGTGCTCGGCCCGCGACGCGTCGCCGAGAGCCCAGTCCGCGCGTCGCATCTAGATTACGTTATATTAAGCATAGAGAATTCCGCTGGAATTTATGTAAGAACAGACGGGGGAGCGGCGAAGCGAGGGTTATTTTCGCCCTGACCGGGACGTTCTCGCCAGGGCGCGCGCGGGGTGCTTGGCCGGCGGAGGCCGCTCCGGGGACGCGACGCCGCGCGACGCGCGCCTCGGCCAGCGGACACACGGGGCGCGCCGCGCAGTGGGCCCACTCCGCTCCAAAGCGCCCGCACCAGCCGCACAGCTAGACTTACGTTTTCTTAACGTGGTTGAAACTGATGATGATGGCTAAGCCATCGAAAGCTGCTATTTGTGAAATAAATACTATTGTTGACAATGACAACGCCTTCAATCATTTCAGTTATGTAAATGTCAATTACACCTCACCACTGAATCAATTTCTTAACGTGGCGGATGACATTAGGTCATTTTTACACCTCCTGTCCCGTAAAATGAATCTTTATAGCAGTGAAAAGCTCACGTCTGAGGCTATGTGCCCCGTTGAGGAAGATGTTCGCGAATGAATTAAAAAGATTCATTTTATAAGGCGGGAGGTGTAAATATGATCTAATGTCATCCGCCACGTTACGAAAACCCAAGTATATACTTCGGTTTTTATAACATGGCGTTTGGGGTGACCTGTCTTCATGATGGAATATGGCACAGCTTTGCACGTCTTTCTCTGTCGTGCTACTAGATGTCGCTTGATCTGCAGCACTGCTTGATGCGGTCGCGATCATGCGACATCTAGCGGCACGATCGAGAAAGAAGCAAAAAGTTGTGCCATATTCCATCGTGAAGACAGGCTCTCTCGCGCCATGTTGTAAAAAATCGAAGTATAGGTCGAGCACGGTCACGTCTGGGGAATTATAGCGGCTGGCTAATCTGATCGGTAGTTTTTCGTGCTTTCTCAGATCAATACCATGCGAATGCCGTAACAGTACCTTAACAAACGGACCACGGACCGCGCGGTATTTTTCCATCCTCTTCATGTCTTGTCTTCGCCCCTTACACACACATTTACACTTACACGAAATACACTACCACAGATCTCGGGACACCTGCCGGCAGCATAGAGCTTGTCGCGACTGGCGCGGTGCCCCGATGGAGGAGATACTTGGAAAAGGAAAACTCGCAAGCCTACAAGCAGATCGGCGGTGAATCTCACTTGCCAGTAGCGGAAGAGCATCGTCACCTCCCGCGTTATATCGATCATTATATTTGCGGCACGTATGTCCTAAGTAGCAGTTGTTGCGGCCGAAAAATAACGTGTCTGTCTCTCTCTTTCTCTCTTGCTCATTGGTTCTCTCCCTTTTTCTCTCTCTCCCTCTCTTCGAAAGCAGATTTTGATTTTGAAGCAAGCATTTCAAACCCTACAATAATAATCCTCCGTACAAAAATCCGGTGACCTGTGTGTCCGTCCGTTACTCACGATCCACCATTCGGGTTCCATTCCATGCAGTTTCTGTCCATTATTCGGATGCAAGAGTAATGAACTTCGAGTCATGCAAATTAATGATTGAATGGTATTGACCATTTCTTCTGAATAATTCCAAGACATTTTAAAATATTTTTTAATAACATTTTTAAAGAACTGATAATCGCTGTAGACATCTAAGATGTCTACAGCAATTATCAATAGCTCATTCAATTCCTCTCAACAAAACAAATCAATTTGTACTATTTTTAAACGGCTCCTGTTCTTCCTTTCTGGTGAAACATGCAACTCGACTCATCAGGTTGACGATTATTAAACCTAATTTTGAAATGAAAAACATTTTGAAGAATTCCTGGCGTTGTTCAAGTAACTTTCTATGCCGGAGAAGGACCAATCCAGCCAACAGTATTATGTTTAGAGTGACTTTTTATTACAAACTTGCGAAGCATAAATCATTTTTCATTATGAAAATAGCGCTGGACAGGCCTCGTTAAGCTATTAAAAAATAATAAAATAACATAAGATGAACATTTTTATAACTTTTCTGAGGGCTTTTATTTGCTTTCAATGCCTCTTTTTTGTGAGAAATAATGGAATGTCACTTGGTACCATTAACACGAGTACACTCTAATTTATCTTCTTTCCTTGTAGATTTGGCTCCAGAGAGACGGACAGACACTCACTTTTTGCTCAGATTCCCAGTATCCTTTCTTGTGTTTTATTGTTCATTGCCGTGAATGAAAGTCAGTTGACTTCCATTTAAAATCATAAACCATCCTAATGGTTTATGATTTTTTCTGGTCTTTCAGTGTCTTTATGCAATTTTATTATTCATAAAGTTCATTATTCATAATTACGACATTTATTTAATATTGGCATTTGTGGAGTATGGTGCTTCCCTATGCATGCACCAGAAGGCGGCTATCCTATTGATATTGTAAGACACCTTTTAATTTTGGATATGACGATTTGAATCCGAAATCTTGGAGATCTTGTGTAAGAAACGCATGGTATTCGAGAAATAATTTTACGTTTGTTCTGTCACAACACATCCATGATTTAAAAAAAAACAACCTAAACTACTCGTGGCACTTCACCGTTCACCTCACGCTTCCGTAACAAAACATTTTGGCATAATTCAAAAAAGTGTTTTTCAAATCATTGTCTTCATACATAGATGTGCTAAAGGTGTCTCCAATATAAGATTAAATTAGTGTTCCACCTATAATTAACAATTTAATTGCGCAAAGTATTCACTATAAAAATAATAAGTTCCACAAGTGAACAATTTTGAGGGAGAAAATTCTCACATATGGTGTTGGTTGTAAATTTTCCTCTTAATTTGTTATGTCATCTCCATTTTTTCATTTTCAATTTTTGAAAATGTTGTGCTTATGGTGGTTTGGCCCACTTCGGCCCAGTGAGCGCCGGTGCGTGGGCGGAGCGTCTGGACGCGCAGCCCAACACGGCGGAGCATGGAGTATTTATATTTTTCGGTTCCCTGCCATCGCGGTCCTTGGCGTTTCGCTTTCGTTTTAAGATGTTTTTCACTTCCTCCTGTGAGAGGAGGCACTAGGTAGTAGGCAGACGACATGGTGATGGCAACCAGATTGTTAGTGGTTATATTCAGTTGGCAGTTTTTTTGGGGGGAAGACGTGTTTATTTATAAAGGAGGTATTTTCATTGCCTTTTATTCCAGTCACTATTGAATAAACTGAATGGGAATATTGTATCCTTATAATACTATAAGTAGGTAAATGAGGGAATATTAGAATCACATAATAAAACGTACACATTTATTTTTCTATTAAGTAATTGGAATACTTTTAAGTTTAGATGCCATTTGTTTAAAAAAATCCTATTGAAAAAGGGTCGTCCCGATTGCATTGACAAATAATCCATGTGTTAATTTATTTCCATATAAAAATATTTGGAAATTATTATTAAACTTATTGTTGTAATAACGTAACCTGTGTTTGTAATAATGGCGATTATATCGCTTTATATCGTCGGAGAAGAATCATTTTGATTAATCTTATGGTTTCAAGTTAATAAGTTATATTCTCGATGCACTGACACATTTAAGCTCTTGTATATCAAATTCAGGTATTTTCTACTTTATTAGCATTTTTTAGAACATCTAGTGGTGGCAAACCTTATGTGGTCCTAATAAAGGAGATAAAGTTTCCTCTAAATATTCAACCTTCGAATTTCAGAATTATCATATTTTTTGTACATATTATTGTATGTACTGTAAAAGATAGCAAACCGTGCAAAAAACTGCCAACTAAAACTTTATAAGTAGTTTATTTAAATTATACAGATATGCAATTCCATTATATTAAAAATATTCTTGGTAATGTTTCTCAATTACTCTTCTAATATTAAATACAAACTTTTCAAAAGAAATTATTGCCTAAAACCAATTTTCTTTTCGCAAATCCTGTATATATGACTTCAGTCCCGAATAAAATTTTTGAAAAAGTGAAAATACATCAATATTATTATTTATTTTGTTACATTTTACATTTTTCTATACCTAGTAAAATTTTCTCATTAAGCCTCCATTTTTCGAGTGTGATTCCATTCCTTAGAACGATTATCTCCAGAAAAGAAAACGCACGACCTTCATTACTTTTTACTTTTTAATATATATTCAAAATTCAGCAAAATCTGTGAGGGATATTTTTAGATATTTTCTAGATAATTTTATCACCTTTTTGTTCTATCAAAATTGCCAGTACTTTTTTTATTTATTTTTCTGCCTGTATTGGGTGATGTTTTATCTACATAGAGATTTTTAAATTTCACATGCTTTATCCTAGACAAAAATTTTCTTTTCGGAATGCTTATTACTACGTAGGTAGTAGTTGTTCAAATCCGCTCCAAATCAGTGAAAATATTTTCCGCCATGTATATGAAGTAGATTAGTAGGTAATTTGATGAAAAACTGGGTTTGCAGACAAGCGTCACTGTTGAATCCATATCCTTATATTAGCGAATATCCACCATCCCAATTGAGGAATTTTTATGATAACATGTCAATCCGGCGATACTCCATAGATACTCAGTAGTTTCAATTCAAGCTTACTGAGAGTCAATTGAAAATCGAGAAAATCGAAATTTGAGGTGTGATTAATTTGTTCTTTTTGGCCAAGAAAACAGCAAAGGAAATCCATGGAATCAATTCCCCTACAATGAGTGGCTCGTGCCCTTCGTATGCAGCCGCTAAACTAAGATCAATGAGTTTAAGCGCGGCAAACAAACAACTGGAGATCCACCATGATCTGAGAGTTCAAAAACAATTATCACGCAAAAAAATTGACTTTGTGCTTGATAATGTTTTAACCGATAGACAACTGCGTGTGTTAGCGTACGTTCTAGGCATTTTAATCGAATGAGTACATTTTATTTTGCACAATAAATTGCTTGTGAAAGATCTTTATGTTCGAGGAGTGTCGCGTTTGCTAACGCCAAACAAAAAGGATTCCTATGAGAGCATCGACTGTTTGGAGTATTTTGAGAGGAATGCTGTAGACTTTTATGACAATGGAAGAGCCAAGATTTAATTAACATACACTGGAAACAAAACAGTAATCTAAACAATGCAGCACTGGATGAACCGTCTCCAAAAAATAAGGAGCGATTCCTAATGTAGAGTGTGCTAGTCACAAAAGTGAAAAATATGTCATGAAAATTAATTCGCGACTCGTAGAAGGAAAAAAGTTGGTAACAATAAATATTTACAAGAGCTACTCGTGTGCAAGTTCAAGAACATGGTAACCACTGCTTTACTCCATATAGCAAAAGGGAACGTTTTCTACTGGGGCAGCAGTGCCTGTACGACCGGATGCGCCGAAGTAACATTTTCCTTCCGTGAATGGAGGAGCAGCCTCGCGGCCCTTCTCAGCTGGGCGATGCGACGGAGCAAGGAGCTGTAGGGGTGGGGAGGGGGAAGGAGGAGGAGGTGGGAGTGTGGGTGAGAGTGGGGGCTGTTACCGCCGGGGGCGACGTGCTGACTGACGAAGATTGTTGGCACTCTTTGATCTGCAGCCGGATGTTTGCTTCCACTTGTAAACTCCACGCGTCGGCAACGCGGAAAGGGAAAGACGGGGGCCCGGAACGGGAGAACTGAAGGGACTTGAAAGGGAAGTGAAATTGTAGTGTAGCCTGGGTCATGAAAATCCTATGAGGTACATTAAGACAGACTTCTGGTTTACAAAGAAATCGGGGGATGAGAAATTTCAACAACTTGTATGAGAAACAGCACAAGCCCACATTTGACTATATTTAGTAATTCATACAGTTGTGAATTTCAAGGATAAATACATCTATAATTTTACACTAATCCCGTACATATCTCTTGAATATCTTTGTCAATATGACATATTAAATTTCACGTTTGTTTAAGATCCAGCACGCCTATAGGGCATGTGATAGTTGTCAAACAAATTAAAAATGTTTTCAAATGTTACCGACAAGATTTTATTCGAAGACACACTTGCAACATTTTGAGTTTTCTTTTGGACGTCCCCAGGTCGACAAATATTAAAGTGTGAAGAATTAATGCTAAAATAAATGTATAACTTTAATTAAAAAAAGCTTTAAAAATAGCAATAACAGAACATTCCTTCGTCAAATATGCGCCAAAAAGTTAATGAAAGTCATTGTCGAATCCAATGAATACGTGTTCAATTTTTTGGTGTTTTTTTATTATTTGAACACAGATTTACATTCATTTACATTTAATTTCAACCTCTGGGATGGCTCATAGGCAGTGTACTAGCTTCCCGGGGTGTGATCTCGGGTTCGATTCCCGGTCGATGCCAAAATGGAGTTGTAGTTTTTCTTTAAAATCGTCCCAGTTTCTGTAGCTATGTGGCGAAGAAAAGCTCAAGTAGGCGTATCTTGTTAGTTACGGTGAAGAGAATACGTCATGTTCGCCTCATGTCGCTCTTACCCCCAAGCCCCATGAGAATTTAACTAGGCTGGTAGCTGGCCGACGAAGTCGGACTACCGACCTAATAACGCCAAATACATAAATTTCTATTTTTAATTTTTCAGTGTCTTTGGTAGAAAATGAGTGATTTTGTTCCTTCTTTGCAACCTCTTTCTTCACACCCGAGAAAAGGTCATCAATACCTTTGTGTATTTTTTATATCAAAGAGTTTAATGAAAAACGCAATTGTACAGTAATATTTAGAGCATTATTTCCTACATGTAAAAAACGTTTATAGAAAAAATATGGTGTCTGTTTCTGTAAAATCATATTAAGATATTTTTTGAAATAATTTTGCATTTTGCATTGATTGACAGTTTGGCGAAAACTCTTATGAAATTCCATGAAATATTTTAAGAATTTCTGAATAATTTTAATGATTATTTAAATGAAAATAGCACTTCACTTTTTTAATGCTTAGCAATAAAATAAAAGAAAATTGTGAGTCATTTTAAGAATTTGTTTGAAAAATGTTGTATGTGCTATTCTTTCAAACAATTCGCTATAATACTTTTATACATTAAATTTTGAATAATATTTTTACATATTCACATTTATTAAATTTGTTTACTGTACATGTGAAATAAAAATCTTCATTATTTCATCAGCGCCCCTTTTACTACATTTTGATCAGTACAACTTGAAATGTCAACTGCGCTTACAGTTTATTTATTTAAAGATTTGTGGAAAATGCAGGCTTAGTTGGCTGCTGTATTATTTCTTGATTACTTTGTCAAACATTTCAGTTCAGAGATTTCGAATGTGTTTCTTCTAATAAAGACTCTCGCTGATTTCGTATTGAAATTCTATTTTCCAGCGATGCGGCAGATTGTATCTCAAACTTCACGAGGTATAATACAAGCAGAAGTAAACAAAAAGGACGTGTCTTGTAAATATAAACGATTAGTTACCAAGGGATTGCATTAAATTGAAAGCACGGTTCGTGTGAAGGCGCGTGCTCAAAAAGGGATGTGATTTTCCTCCCCATATGAATTCATAAACGTAGGAACAAGTAGAAAGGAACACATTCACACAATTTACCCCACGTTACTAGCAAGAACCTATTGAATTGAATTGAATTTGCGTTATTTTACGTGGCGAGACTCAGGCCATGAGGCCTGCTCTTCCGTCTGACCACGCAAATTTCGTTATACTCCTTTCACCAATCATGGGAGAAAGAAGGTATTACTTGGGCGACGAAACAGGCGATTTGAATTTAGCTCAGAGGCGTCATTTAGGCTTGAGGATCTTTTACATGCAGTAAATGTACTAACTATGAGGGAATGGAAACACAAATGCGGAAATCTTCCCAAAGCAAAAGATTTAGAGCATGACTAACGGAGGGGTAAACATCATAATGGATGTTACCACACGCGTGAGGAACTTGTAATTGAAATGAAGCTGAAAAGAGACCTCTCTGCCATTACTGCATTTCGTTTTAACATTGGAGTTCAATTATTATGTTTATACAATAATATTTTTTTTATTAATTGCATAATGTTAATTCTGAAGGTAACCAATGTGAATGTGAAAATGTCAAAATCCTTTTTACTTCAACAATATACTTCTACATTCAGTCAGTTCAATATATCTTTGAAGAGATTGTTTCTCCATTTTATATAATTAATGCGATATTCAAAACCAAACGTTATATTCATAGTATTGAAAATGTCAGTTACGAATCATTTTTTAAACTTTTCTCGATATATTTGGGGGAGTACTAAGCAAGCGCGTAATGATATTTGTTAATAATTCAATATTCACCTCACATTAATTTTACTTTTAGACTTTTATTATTATTATTATTATTATTATTATTATTATTATTATTATTATTATTATTATTATTATTAAACCTTTACATTCAACAATGTCAAACATGGTTTTACTTTGACATATTTGAAATAAAACTTCATGCGTAGTTAAAAGTAATTTTAATCCAATATATAGGACACTTCATTTGTCCATTGAGAAAAAAGTAAGAGTGAAGTACACTTCAACATCAAATTAATATTCAAAGGAAAGTATATGTAAATAATCTTACAGATACGCTAAACACATTTCTGTACCTCCTCAATCGAAAGATGGATTTCAATCCGTTACAGCTGCTGATAAGTTTCCAAATGATCCCTATAAGTTAAAGTACTAGGACACATTCAAGATCATTTATTTGAAAATAAAATTTCAGACATTCTCCTTATTTTTTTTTATTACGAAACATTGGGCGAGTTGCACGATCATTAGTACCGATCGCATGTTTGGACTGCGTAATTGCACGAGTTTGACCCAGTTGAATCAAGATGAATTTGAAGTAATTTAAAGCAAGATTTTTATACCGGTTATAAAATACTGGCGGAACACATTGGAAACAAAGCAGGCCACAGCACAACACAATACATGAGTAACACTTCTCAATCACTCCCCAACATCAACAGAAGTAAATTTCCCAACAACAAGCCCACACACTATGAATGTCCAACCAACAATAGTGACCTTTGCTGGTCGGCAACCCTAACAAGACTAATGAGCTATTCAGCAGCGTCAGCCGAGCGTCAGGCCCACGCGATCGGCACGCCGGCGGCCGAACGAGACATTCCACGGCGCCGCGGCGCGCGGTGTCCGAAACGGCCGCCGCCAAAGACGCGTCGCATGACAGCCGGCACGCGCGCCGCGACGCCCGGCTCTTACCTGCGTCCGCCGTCGGTCGTGACCCCGAAGTCCGCTCTCGCCCGCCTTCCTGCCTGGAGGAACTAAAAATGCGGGGTAATTCACCGTTTACATTGCATGGCAAGGGCGCCGCGGCCGGCGGAGGCGGCGGAGGCGGTGACGGGGAGGGGGAAGAACAGCGAGGGGTAAAATTAGCCCAAGCGCCGGCCGACGCGCCGGCTTGGATTTCGGCGGCCGCGCCTCCGCCGGCGAGCGGCGCCGGTGGGCAGCGCAGCGCGCAAGGTGTTAATTCCGACGCTTGTCGAGGTTGGGGCGAGGTGTTGTTGGCCCGGGAGGCGACCTGCGGGCGGCGGTGGGCGAGAGCGGCGTTTGAGGCGGCGGCGTCTGGGGCGACCGCGGGGGTGGCTGCGGTGGCTTCCGATCAGCGCTCCATCTCGCAAACTACCCGGAACTATTACGCCTTATCTTTTATACTATAGACGTATGTTCCCTCCTGCTCACTGTGTCTGACTTTTACTTATATGCGCCGTAGGCTGTCAACTGTTTTAGCGCCCTTTTAATTTTTTTTTAATTAAAGCTTTTTATCATATTTTGAATAAAAAAATGTTTTACGATATTTGTAACCGGGCAAATATTGTGTACGTATAAATAATTGATTATAATCAGGGCTTGATTCATAAAATTTAGGGCTCCAAATTAATGATTAATTTAATAGAAATAGTTAAAACTTTCTATTATAATTTAATAATTATTCCAGTTGTACCGGGATGCCGTTCCGTCGCTTTTTGTCAGAAATGAAGCCCCGATTAGACGTAAATATAATTCTCACCACGAAATTGATTCAATTAATATACGACTCTTTTGTTTTCATTTTATTTGTATATATCAATGGATATATTTGATTAATTAACATTTTCTTTTCTTACAAATATGGAAAGAAATATTTCTATAAAAAACATTCAAAAGTTTGCTTTATGAAATTTTGCATCCATTGAAGTTTGCCTGCTCCCCAAAATTTGCGCGCCCCAGACTGCAGCCTATTCAACTTGTTCGGTAATCTGTCACTGCCTGCTCACCCTACTTTAGTAAAGGTGTATTTCACATAAATATCTAGTATATTGTTTCTCTTCACAAGAACGCTAACAGATCCAAATATCAGATTCCGGACCCTAATACTAGCCTGAGAATCCTTCATCTCCGAACTAGAAACCAAGTTGTTAGGAAGAGAGTGCTGTTACAGTCGTCGTGCACACGTCAACCAATCATCTCACAGTAAAGAAATTATAATTGTGCGATTAAAAACTGACACTTTTATCTGTTTTTGCACTATAAAATGCATTCGCAATATTTCCCTAATTCTATACGAGAAATTTGTTTAAAAGTGTATAATATGACTCTAATTCACACTGCCGGTACACTTTCCGTCTATGACATTAGGCGTATGACTATTGACGAGGTTCCCTTGGGTAGGGAAACGAAGGTATGCAACCCGTAAAACCCGTGTGTATGAAGCACACTGCTTCTTCATTTCTCGCGTCTTTGAAACTTGCCATTGGATAACAATTTTCGAATTATGAAATATCGTGATTGTACGTGAGGGTTTGTACTGCTGTAAATTATTGTGGTTCCCTTAGATATTGGATTAGGAATCGAAAATCACGACAGGCACGAAAAACAACCGTCTCAACTGGGGATGACCCAGTCTCACCCAGAATTCTGACCCATTCTCATTCTGTCGACACTTTGAAAATATTTGTTATTCATGCCTACAATAATGTTTTATGATGATATTTATTAAGCAGCGCCTAGTTCTGAGCAAAAGATTAGCAATTATTTTCAACATCTGCTTTGTGCGTTCAGAAATTTAAATCTGTGATGTTATTCACACTTTAGCCAATTGATCTCATTTCCCGTAAACGCGAAAGTTCTTCTAGAACCACTACTTTGAAGTTCGAAATTCCCCTTCTCGACCCATACGTGTATAGCCACAGTGTTTTGGGAATTATCCTCATTGAATGAACAGCGCAAAACGGGGACTTACATTGCAGTGCCCCTTCTTGCAAATTCAACTCTGCAATCTGCAATCAAGATAACAAACTTTTAAGGCAATCCTACACGTGTTATAGATGGAACGCTTATGGGTATATGGCTATAATTTGGAGATCAAAGAGGAATTTACAGAAATCGCTCAAAGAGAAGACATTACTCACATTTTAAGCCTGTATACAAGGTCGGTTCACAAAGTTTCAAGACTTTTTTTTCCTGAGTAGGGGAGGGCGCGCAGACCGTTTCCATTGACAGAATGAAGTAGTAAGGTAGTATAGTAGTAGCTAGCCGTCCGCACCAGAAGCAGTTGTCTCTGAGATGCTGGAGTGAGTAGATCACTAGTGACGTGACTGCCTGTCTGTGACCCACGTCGAAAACTGGGAGAGTCGAAAATGCAGAGTCATTTGGAACAGCGTAATTCGATAAAGTTCTATGAAAAAGTGAACAAAATCACTACAGAATTTTACAATGATTCAAGAAGTCTATAAAGAGGCTTTGTCACGTGTAATGATTCTCATGTGTCACAAGAGGTTCAAAGATGTTGCCGCGAGGATGTTGAAAGCGATGAATGCGCTGAAAGATCTTCAACAACCCGAACTGATGACAATTTGGAGAAAGTACGTGAACTTATAACTGTCCGTCGTCATAATATTAGATTACTTGCCGATGAACTGGAATTTTCGCTGGAGAGCTCCGTCGTTTGAAGGATCTAGTCCGCCCGGAGATCAAAGACGATTGGGTTCGTCATCATGACAATAGCCCTCTCACACATCAGTGCTGTATCCACCCTACTGCCTCTACCTAGCTTGGCCAGGCAACTTCTTTTTGTTCCCCCGAATCAAGAGAGACCTGATAGAGAAGAGATTCGACACGATTCCAGCGGTCCAGGTCACTTCGGCGAAGTCCCTTGACTACCTTCCGCACGAAGAATTCCAGGAAACCTATGAGTAATGGAAAAAACGCTGGCAGAGGTTTGTTGATGCCCAAGGGTCATATTTCGAAGACTTTTAGTTCGCTGTACAAATGTTTTTGATAACTTTTATATTCTGAGATCAGTCTTGAAACTTTGTACGAACACACCTTGTATTTTCTATTTAGACAAATGCTCGTGAAAATAACGAAAATTCAATAAGGATGAAAGAAATGTGAAAAAATCGAAACATTTATATTTAAGATGACCAGCAAATAGAAATTCTTTGACATTTCCATAAATTTTCCTCGATTATTACCTTGGGTATTTTAGTTTTTCTGGTATTAGTTCTTTCAATACCGACGAGTTTGATAGCGTGTTTAGATTTTTATGACATGTTTTATTGAAATTGGAAACAGGTAATACTATTATTCCTTTCCTCTGACAGTTAAGACAGTTCGAGAGCATCTAATGTACGGAAGGAGGCTTCACTTCCGTTCGAATGCCGCCTTTTCAATCAAATCAGTCTCAAGAGTACTAATTGGATCGATACTACAGGTTCACCCTTCTAATACAAAAAAAGATGCGAGAATTCTCAACTTAGTTTCAGAATCTCAGACAATCCTATCTTGTGCATAAAATGATAAATTATCTGATTTTTCATTTCTTCCATTGTGAGTATCTGAGGGCACCAGGCTACGAATCATCAGTCTACACATAAAATATTATTCTCAAACGAAATCCAGTGAAACGTGCGATTCTGGTCAGTTATTAGTATGAAGATGTCGAAGCCCTCGTTACTGCAGAACATCCATAAATGTGATATTACAGTGATCCTGGAGTCGTGATATTGAATGACATAATGAATCCAAATTACAGAATAGCATCAAGAGCTAATGTTCGCATTAAAATCAGTCTCGTGACAACGGAATTAAGGTCTTGGTGGGATGCTCCATTTTTTTCGTGAATCCGTTTCCATGCATTCCATGTTCGTTTTCCCGCACAATGCTCATGCTATTGCGTTCTATGAAGAAATTACGGATATACTGAGGCGAGGACACTGAAAAATTGAAATGGTCCAAGCACTCTCCACATTAATCCCAGCGTACATACCGGACAACCATGAAAATGTGTTACACACTCGATGGCCTTGAATCCTTCGAAACAATAAAACTGTCTTTAAAAAGAATGGGACAATTTAGCGAGTGATATTCTGAACAGCTTCGCTGAGAGGAGGCTGAACGGATGCGCTACTGTGTCTATCATATAGTCCAAGATTGTCCGACTGGTGGCCCGCGGTGCCATTTATGCGGTCCGCGAAAGGTTATTAGTCAAAAGTGAAAATCCCCTACATCCATGACGAGCGGAAAAATTGCATCTAGCGCACGCGACATGTCGGAGTCAACGTCCCCTTAATTTAAAAATAGGATAAGTCTAAATTGAAGATTTTTTCAAGTAAATCCAGAAATTCAAAATTATCCCAATGTGTTTCATTGCGTTATGCATGATACGGTATGATATCACGCATTATTCCATCCCCTCCCGGTTCTGAGCAGGCGGGCAAACTGCCGAGATCAACAGTGCTGGGAAGTCAGATGTAGACCGCCCGAATGTAAATATGGCCCGCAACCATATGAAAGATTTTAGTTGTGCCTCTCCAGGCCTTGCAAGTTTGTGACCTAGAAATCCTTTCGGATATTTACATTTGAATTTGAATATGCCACCTCCTTCTCCTCTTACTTCTCCCCCTCTTCGTCTTTTTATTCTTTTTTGCCTTTATTTTCTTCCTCCGATAGAGGTATAGACCAATCCTAATCTTAGATGCGCTCGCACTCAGTCCAGTGGCGACTCGTGGTCACACTAGTAGGGTGTGCAACGCCTCTCTTCTCTCTCCCTTCCTCCCACCCTCTCTCTCTCTCTCTCTCTCTCTCTCTCTCACACACACACACACACACACACACATGCCCATACATACAGGCATACATTACAAGCATACATATACATTCATTAACAATAATGACAGTAAACACAAGGCATCTTATGAAATTTGATAACGTGTTGAACAGTTCCTTTTATCAGCAATGAGAGTTGGCCGCATTTCTTTTTAACAATACCCGCCTCGACTTCGCTCGGCAAGGACCCCTCCAAAATATTTACAACTTGCGTCGTGTTACCTCATGGTTCGGCAAGTTCCAGAACGGTTTTGTGCCAAGAGACATATTGATTCGAAACTTTTTTCTCGCACTTTTGCTATAGAGTATTTTCCATAAACTATCTGTACAAATTTAAGCTTAAAAGTACAAGTTTCTATACCGAATTCTCAAAAAAATCTGGTTAGTTTGCTATCTACACTGATTGACGAAACACAAAGTCTGTGTCGCTTCAGTAAACGCTGTTTCTTTTCATCAGTTTGTTCTGTGACTTTTTCATTGATGTCGTTTTAATGTTTTCGACGCTATTCATTGTCAGTTGCACAAATACACTTGACAAAAAAAAAGAACACTCTAACTTCGGTTTTTCAAAATGCATTAAAAAGTAGCTTACTACATACGTTTACACAATACGTTTGGGTTTTCACAAGCTTCGGAATGGATTTGTAATTGCAACTCGCTTTAAAACATAAGAAAATGTGCAAATAACCTTCGATTAACACAATACTTATGGATGCAACACTGCACAGCAATGCGTTTGCGTTTCGCGCGCTAACGAAGAACTGGTTTGGGAGGGATGAGAGCTCATTTAAGTGAAGAGATATCTCACGTTTCTTGATTCAATGTCACACTTCTCTTAAAAACTTGTGCTAGCCGAATGTTATATCTTCAAGACATGTCAAGGCACATCCCGAGGTCGCCACTGCGCCTGCGCAGTAAAATCCACATGGTCTGCAGAGTGATCGAATTGTCCATAAGCTGTAGTGCCCCTTTCCCCTCCAGCCCCGCGTGAACCACCGACGCCCATGGCTCGCTCGCATTTCTCGAATATGCTCTAGCTGGCTTTCGCGAAGGGCATTGGCGGCGTGCTGTCAATCGCAGCTTCCGAACGGTGCGTGTTTTCAGATACCATACTTCGGAAACGCTCTGAGAGGTCTTGTATTCCCCTCTTGTTAAGAAATGTTTTAGAAAAACTGCAACGCAATTATTTGAGTGTGCACATGCGAACGTGCGAATACCCACGAACCGCCACTGACTCAGTCTTACATTGAGGGTACCGGAGCAGGGCGAAAAAGACTCATCCAATTCTGACATCAGCGGGGGAACAGAATATAGAAGAAAGGGTAGCCCGCGTTCGTGGCATATATTTCGAAAGAAAGAGATAGAAAATAGATTTAAAAATTTAGATTTACAAGACGACATATATTTAATAAAGAAAAGATACAGAGATTGATAGTTTTGATAAGTTGTGGTAAAGCGAGGCCGAGGAGAGGACGGGCGTGCAGCGTGGGATGGAGAGAAAAGAGAGAGGGGAAATGGGGAAGGTGAAAAGAGAGAGAAAAAGAAAGAGTGAAGAGGGAAAAGGGGGAAGGGGAGGGGGGGAGGAGAGGTGGGAAAGAGATTGGGGAAAAGAGAAACGGAAGAAAAAGAGAGGCAGGGAAAGAGGGAGGGGGAAAAAAGAGAATATAGGACAACGTCTGGCGGATTCTGCTTGTAATTATATATCTTCCAACCTTTTCGTTTATCAAACAAGTTGTTAGGATGAAATTTGAAGACAGAATAATTCTCTAGAAAACTAAAAAAGAATAAGTTCTAAGGACAAATCATTCTCATTTATTGAGAAAAACACCAGAATTTTTAGGAAAATTGAAATGTTTTTAAACTTCAGAGTTGATTAGGCATTTCTTAACATTCTACGTTGAGCTGAAACTTCTGGAATCTAATTTTTCAAAACAAATGGCAACTTTTTAGACGTTCCCGTCATAGAAATTTCGGATTTTTTCTTGCAATCAGATACATACACATATTTACATATGTTGTGCGTATATACATACGTAAAAACAATTTGCTTAAGACCATGGGACCCTTTCAAAATTTTCAGGGGGACCCCGGCACCCATTCTTCCCGTCTGCGCACCCATATGATGAAAACATAACCAAAACTTTTTTCTGTGGGAATAAAATGATGATGCAACGATGTGAAAATAGTATTGAGCAGCAAGTGGGTTTTATTTTGGGATTTAATTAACTTTTTTTACATTCTTGCATTGTACTTGCGTAGTAATGAAAAATTATTGTGATGCTGCGGCAAAAAACGAGCACAAAAAATCGTTTTGTGGGTCCCTGTTATCGAAAAAGTATATTATTCATGTACTATATGAAATAAATAATTTCCTCCGACGTTTTTGTGTGTCCTTGATATTGAAAAATTGGTTATCGGCAGAATGTCTATTCCTCTGTTCACCTATTTATCTGGTCTCCCTTCCGTCTATGCTTCTGACCGCGCGAGTGTGCGTGTGCATGTCTCATCGATTGTCCATTTATGTGTCCGTCTATTCATCTGTCCGTCTCTCCGACTGTCTGTCAGTCTGGCTTTCTGTGCGTCTATGCATCTATTCGTCGACCAATCCGCCCATTTACGTCTACCCGTCTATTCGCCCGCCCGCGCCCCGCCCGCCCGCCCGCCTGCCCGCCCGCCTGCCCGCCCGCAATTTTGAAACGGATCTTTTGATGTTTAGGGGTACATGAATCCTTGACATTTTCAAAATTTTCTCCTATGTGGCTCCAAATTGTTGCATTTTTCTCGCGTAGAGAAAAGGACGTTTAAAAAAGTGACGCAGGTCTAATTTTTGAAATTTGCAAAAGTTCGAAATTTTTTCGATGTCTTTCTACGAATACAATATTGAAGATAGAGGTTTTTCCCTTAATGAAATATGTTTTCCAAAGACAGACTTTTAAATAAGTATCTATAAAACGTTTCGAAAAATTAATATTATTCACGTAATTTTGCATGAAATTAGGGATTTTTTAAACGGCTCAATTTTTTCTTTATACTTTTCTCGAATGCAGTTCGATTATAAAAATAGCGCAGGACTCATTTTCGGTGAAATTTGTATTTTCGAAATTTTCAAACAATTAACACCTAAAAAAATTTTAAAAAAGTACATTTTTTTAAAAATATGACTAGATTTAGCATATTTTTACTTTAATGTTGAAGAGGTTTAAATGTTTTTCAAATCGGTCTTTCGACTTTAATATTGAAACTACGGATTTATTTCTCAGTGCAAGATATTTCTCAATATTAAATTTTTAAATCATTTCATACGCATTGTTTTCGAAACATGAATAGTAATCGGGTTATTTGAAAGAATTTTCTTAAGTGTGAAAACGAATGGAGCATATTGAGACAAAGAAAATGACGCGTAATTCATGTTTAAAATGAGCTGAATATTACAATATTATATTTGATATTAATAATTATTATATTTTTAGGACCTATGGCATTTGGCAATCAGGTTCCGTCAGATTGCTGTCAGTCGAAGCCGTTGTTGGTGGCTAGGCGGCCTGGACCAAAGTCATCTCCTGCCTTCGTTGGTTAAACGCCAAGTTAAATGCGATCATAGCGATCATGCGATCGTCATACCGGATGGTCATGTGCTATCAAGATTACAAAGAAAAGGTAGTTCCTTCCACTTAAGTGCTAATGTAAAGTTTAGAGCTAGAATAAATTGTAAATCATTTTAATAATTAATTTTGTTCAATAATTACTTTTAAATGGTGATTTTTCAATATTTCCTGTGTTCTTACTGTAGGGTCACGTTGGCGGCCGTGGGTGGGAGAAGGAGCGGAAGTATCGCATACCTGCGGGCTGAATAGCTTTGGCGCCCCGGCGTTGGGATATATTTAGACCAAGTGGACGCCTGCTTGACCTGGAAGGTCACGTGGTAGACGCGAGCCTCCCTCCTACACCAAGGACAGTCACGTGACGGCTACACTCTAGGTATAAAATAGAGCTGACGAGCTCACACGGACGTTTTTGTTCTGGAAACTAATTTAGTTATTGTACATACTACGTGTAAATAAACTTGTTCATACTTGTAAATGGCTGTGTGTTTTTCTCCATGAAGCCACAGACGGGTATTTCATAAATGGTGGCAGCGGTTACTATCGACCCCATGCACGGGGGCCGACTATTATTCATAAATAATGTCAGCAGTTACTAGTGAACTCATGCACGGGGGCCGACTACTAGTTCATCTATAACGGCAAAAGTTGTAATAGAACTCATCCACGAGGGCCGTCTACAGTTCATAAATAGCGGCCGCAGTTCTATTTGAAATGAATTCATGCGCGAGGGGCGACAGGTATTTCATAAATAATACTGGTATTCAAATTAACGGCAACAAAGGGGCAGTATCATTCTGGATCGTCGGACCGAAGAGCATCAAATCCAACCAATCCAAAGAAGGAAGGAAGGAAGGAAGGAAGGAAGGACAAGCCATTTTCTGACCAGACCGAAGCCAAGCAGCCAGGACTCCTTACGTAAGTGTGAGCATATTGCGCAGTGTAGTTATTCAGGCATCATGGCTTCTCTTGCACGGTACAGGAAAGAGTACCTTAAGTACGTGGCGAAGGAACTGGGGGAAGCAGTAAACGAGAAGGATACGGTCATAAATATACGTAACTTAATATTAAATAGTAGTTCGTATGAGGAAGAAGTAGTCAAAGAATTAATAGAAGGATATAAAGAGCAGCTAAAAAGGGAACGCGAGGAAAGGAAGGAACCATTGTCTCTTCTTGAAGGGAGTTATTATTAGTTCCTGTTATATTTTCACAATCTATTAACAATGTGTTCATAACACATGTATTATCCAATATAATCTCTCCTTTAATATCCTTGCTAGCACTGTATAATAAAACAACAAAGCTCATTTTTCTTCTGTCTTCCTGCTTTTGTTGTAATACCTAAAACAATAATTAACATGATTTAAAATAGCAAAAATAACATGTTTCTTCATCAAAACATATTCCCAAAATAGTATCTTAAATAACAACCTCTGCTTCAGGTACATCTTTATGCTTCTTTGAGATATCATGAAGCTTAATATTAACTTCCTCACACTGTTTACGAAACTTATAAAATATTTCTAGCAGCTTTAAGCACTTTTTACATACATCTGTTGGAAGACCATCACCTTCATACACCTGAAACAAATCCCAACCAAGAGTACAAGTTTATGCTCTAAAAATTAGTAGTTTTCTAGCACAAAATATATGACAGAAGAGTTGTAAAACCAAACAAGGACAATATGTTGCTATAATAATTCAATATTTAAAATTAAAAATAATAAACAGTTTAGTGCTTCATGCGGTTCACTCGAATAACCTCATATTACACAACTGACCTCAACTGACACACAGGTTAGAATCTTTAAAGGAAGTGGCACATCTCCCCTGCTGTCAAAAATGTTTTGTCTGTCTCCACTGCAACATAAGCATAGACGGCACATTTCTCTGAAGTCTATACTAATTTGGGTGCACTTTTGAAAGGATTTCTTTCTTCCGTACGTTTTCATCTCCTCGCAGACCCTCCACAATTCAAATTTGACCACTGTGAACGTACATTAAAGAACTTATCTCAGACTTCAGTCAAACTTCACAATCAACACTGAACTTGAATTGACATCTGATTCCCATCGATGTCTCGAATACGCACGATACAAATCGTTCGATTTGTTTGCGACGGAACACACCCGCTAAAATTTGTTTGATGGAAACGTTTAGCGTAGATGAATAGGTGTTGTTCTATGGTGAAAGCGTAAAGTGAACATGAAGATGATTAAAAAAGTATCATCAGGCGGAATATTTCTGAAATGTATGTCAACAACAATGGTGCTCTGTTTGGAAGCAGGCTCAGAGTGGGAGAAACAGCTACCCGCTATTCTGTTCGCGGTACTCACTACAGTGCACGAAAGTTTAGGGTACACTGCTGCGGAGCTGCTGTTCGAGCAAAATCTACGCACGCCTATAACTCTTCTGTACGAACACTTAGCGGGACTGGAAGAGGAAGAAAGTTCGGTGGTAGAGCATGTGTGTAAGTTAATAAATAGATTACATAAATCGAAGGAACTCACACAGCAAAGACTAGGGAGTGAGCAGGAAAAACGTAAAGTTTATTATGACCAGAGAGCAAGGGATAGGACGTTAGCTGTCGGGAATCGCGTTCTGGTGTTGGCGCCGAATAAGACACGCAAGTTGTCGGTACAGTGGGTCGGGCCGGGAGAAGTGCAGGAGGACGAGTCCGAAACTTATTATGTAGTGAGATTGCCAGGCAAGAAAGAAGAGCAGATCTATCACATCAATATGCTTAAGAAATATCACTAACGAACCGAGTATTTAAACTTTTTAGGGACTAACAGGCAGAATCCGGAAGTGGAAGAAGATGAATTAGATACGTTCGCTGTAAATCTTGACCCAGAGCCAGTCGATGTTGAATCAATGTTAGAATGGACGGAAGTCGAATCTGAATTTCGTGAAGCACTGATCAACACGATTGTAAAATACAAAGATATATTCTCTGAAAAGCCGGGCCTAACTGATGTAATGACAATGGATATAGAGGTGACCGACAAGTCCAAAACTATACGTAGCGCGCCTTATCGTATGTCGCGCAGGCAGTCAGAGATATTGAAAGAGGAAATATCGAAAATGTTGAGGGACAATATTATTGAAGTAGGGAACTCGGACTATATTTCACCTATGATATTAGACGAGGCACCCGGGAGAAAACCCAGACCATGTATAGATTACAGGAAATTAAACAGCGTGTTCAAAACTGAGTACTATCCCCTACCAAACATGGAAGAGCGGATAGAAACAGGGGCGGCTGCTAGCATTATTACTACACTCGATTTAGCATAGTGCTATTGGCAGATCGCATTAACGCCAAGAGCGCAGAGAAACGCGGTGTTCGTGACTAGTTTTGGCATGTATCGCCCACTGCGCCTTCCGTTTGGGGTAAAGAATGCCCCGTATCAATGTAGTCGCATGATGGCGTCACATTTAAACGACTGCGGGACATTCGCGTTGCCTTATATGGACGATATTGCAGTTTTTAGCAATACGTGGCAAGAGCATATTATTCATCTAGACAAGGTGTTTAAAATACTCATTAATGCTAAACTTCACGTACAACCAAACAAATGCAAGTACGTGCGTGACTCCGTACAGTACCTAGGTTATATTGTCGGAAGCGGTAAAATGAAAACTGTCGAAGCAAAGGTAGGAGCAATTAGGAAGTTTCCAGTGCCTCAAACAAAGAAACAGGTGCGTTCGTTTCTGGAACTTACGGGCTATTACCGGAAATTCATCTCAGGGTTCGCGAATAAATCAGCGCCGTTAAGTGACCTGCTGAAGGGGCAGCAGCGCCAGGGGAAAGTCGCGTGGACGCCGGAATGTGAGAAAGCGTTTCGCGAGCTGCAAGAGGCACTGTGTAGCGACACAGTAGTGCATGCACCAAACGTTGCTAAACCATTCGTGATTGAAACAGATGCCAGCGATAGGGGATTGGGAATTATTTTGGCGCAGCATGATGATGATGGGCATGAGTACCCCATACTTTACTTAAGTAGGAAGTTTTCTGATTCAGAACAGAAATTCTGTACAACAGAAAAAGAGTGTAGTGCCATTATTTGGGCACTGTAGAAATTAAAGTGCTATTTAGATGGTCAAGTGATTATAAAAATAGAAACTGACCATAATCCTCTAGTGTGGTTGAAAAACTGCGCGGGAAATAATCCTCGACTAATGCGCTTGTCATTAATGATCCAGCATTACAACATCAGCATAATTCACAAAAAGGGACTTGAGCATGTAAATGTCGACGCTTTGAGTCGAATGTTTTGATGCCTGGATACACTACAAGCGCAGATGTGAGCACTAAGTAGAATCTGTAATTAGACCGATTGGCATTAGATTTATGTTGTATATATGTATAAAGGTAGAAGATCTACATATGTCTGGATATTGTAAATAGTAAGTTTCCAAGTAATACAATTCTTGTAACGTTAAAACAAAAAATAGATAAATTGTCAGGTCATATATGTAGTTTATCAAATGTAATGAATATTGCAATGGGTAAAATTAAAAAATAATTGATGCCTTGAAATGTCAAAACAGAAAATAGGGTTGTTATATGTCAGTTGTTGTCTTACATGTAATTAGTAAAATTCAAAGAAAATAATGTCTTGTAATGTTAAACAGGAAATAGGAAAGTTGTTATTTATTACAGGTAGTATCATTAACGTCAAATGTTGTAAATAGTAAAATTTAAAGTCGTTGTAAAGTTAAAAAGGAAAGTTGTTATATATTATTTGTAATTATGAAAATAAGTTATATTAGGATGTTCTATTGTAGATTTGTGATAATCAGAGATGAAAATGAGAAAGGGATGTAAATATGATGTTGAGGAATCACTTCTAGTGGGGATAAAAATGTCCAGTTTCGACTGTGAGACAATTATATTTCAAGAAATATGTTAACGGTATTTGAATTGAAATAGATCTAGAGTGATGTATAGGTCACAATAAAAAATGTTACCATTTAGGCTACTACAGTCAGGGACAGAAGATTTTCTCCTGTGGTTGGTTACCTGCGGAAAAAACTCTTTTCTGGGTAGGGAAGAGTCTGTAGCGTCACGTTGGCGGCCATGGGTGGGAGGAGGAGCGGAAGTATCGCATACCTGCGGGCTGAGTAGCCTTGGCGCCCCGGCGTTGGGATATATTTAGACCAGGTGGACGCCCGCTTGACCTGGAAGGTCACGTGGTAGACGCGAGCCTCCGTCCTACACCAAGGACGGTCACGTGACGGCCACACTAGGTATAAAATCGAGCCGACGAGCTCACACGGGAGCCGCCTGCAGAGCACGCCGAAAGCGTGCATTGCAGCTCGCAGCGCCTTACGCCCCGCAGACGAGCCGGAGCTCACGGACGCCGCGGAAGTAGTGGAAACAATCGCCGCCCTACGGAGCGGAAAAGCGCCTGGACCAGACGGCATCACAAACGATGTCCTTAAAAAGCTCTCGCGTAGTGCCATCAACAACATCGTGTGCTTGTTTAACGCAATTTTCATATTTCAGATATTTCCGGTGCAATGGAAACATGCACACGTGCCCAACTTTCCCAAACCTGGAAAGGATAAGAGGTTGCCGCAGTCATATAGGCCTATCAGCCTTCTTAATTCGCTCGGCAAACTCTTTGAGAAAATTCTCCTTAAGGGAATTTTAAAATTTACCGAAAAGCACGCTTTAATTAATCAGGAACAATTTGGTTTTAGGGCGCACCATAGCACCACCCATCAGCTAGTGCGCATAGTAGATAGAATCCGGCGCAACTTGAACGAACGGCGATTCACTGGCGGAGTCTTCCTAGACGTCGCCAGCGCCTTCGACAAGGCTTGGCACGACTGCCTCCTCCCCAAATTAATTTCCGCTAATTTTCCAACCTACATTGTTCACATCATCCACTCCTACCTCGCGAACAGATCGTTCCAATTGGCGATTCTGAACGCAAAATCTACCACTCGCCGCATTCGGGTGGGAGTGCCACAGGGGAGTTTTCTCTCTCCGGTCTGCATGTATGTGCGAGATATTCTTACCTCTCCCCAGACCGAACTCGCCATGTATGCAGACGACATGGCTGTAATAGCCACGTCGAAAAGAGTCGACTTGCTCGTTAAATATTGGATCACCATTTACTCCAGATCTAGGAGTGGCTGCGGCGCTGGCGCGTGAAAGTTAACGTGGAGAAGAGCACGGCGGTGCTCTTCACACCTAAACATAAATACGCTACGCCGCGGCCGCTCGCGCTATGTAATTCTAGTATTGAATGGCGCGCAAGTACTAAATACCTTGGTATTACGCTCGATCGCGCTTTCACTTTCCGCGAGCACGCGGACGCGACCTCTAAAAAAGCGTGGCAACGCCTAGGCATGCTGCGAAGTTTATTTCATAAGCGGAGCAAATTGTCTACAGCAAACAGCCTGCTTCTTTATAAAGTAATCATTAGGCCCATTATGGACTACGCCTGCCCAAGTTGGGGAATCGCATGCACATTTAAATAAGCTGCAAATAGTTCAGAATGCGTGCCTTCGGAGAATTCTTTGCGCACCACTTTTTATTAAAAATACAGAAATTCACGCAGTATTAAATATTCCATTCTTGGAAGAGCATTTCAAAGTCTTAGCTACAAATTTCTTCTCAAAAGTAGACAAATGAAATAATCAATTAATAGCAACCTTAGCTCTGTACGAGCCGGATCGTTCGGCAACGTACAAACGCCCGCGAGATATGCTAGACTAAAACGGGCTTAACGCCAATACTGGCAAGAAAATTGCGGTAAACAACGCCACAAGCACACCGAACGGCTATTGTCTTTCCTGACCATGTTCTTTTTTCATTTTTCAGATCAGCCATAGATGTCCGCAAGGATAGGAATGGCTCCACAGCAGGGAAGTGTGGTTGCATTGCACTTAGCGGCCACACGGAACTGTGCTGCATAGCACTCCTCGCTCACACGGGGGTTTTTGTTCTGGAAACCTCACGCGATGCGCAAAACTTACGCCCAGGCTGGAGCGTGTCGTGCCTCTTGCACGGGTGACGAGGTCAAGGTAGTGGCGCGGGAGAAGCGTCAGTGGAGGCGGAGCCTCCCTAGCTATGTGGGGTATCCAGAGGTTAATACTCAAAAGTGTGTAGTTTCGGAGCAGAATTTAGTTATTGTACATACGTGTAAATAAACTTGTACATACTTGTAAATGTCTGTATGTTTTTCTCCATGGCGCCACACTTACTCATCTACTTTAGCCTGAATAAATTTTTTTGTATGCTTATTTTAGATAAAATAAATGCCTGAACTTCCGGGCTCTAATTATGGACTAGTTGCATATTATACTATTTATGACTAAAATACACTACGAACATCATTGATGCGTTCATTTATATGAAAACACTGAATACATTAATACATTAAATTTAAAGGCAGGAAGCTATTCTCATTTACGCTTTTGAATGAAAAACACGTTTTTCGCACTTGGGAGTAATTCAAGTGATACTAGCTAGTATAAACTAGAAAGACAGAAATTATCATATTGTAATATTTCATAATCGTTACCTGTATTACGAGAGAGTATGTGCTATTGTTACATCAGTAATACAGTAAACCCTCATTAACACTAATTTCAAAGTACCGAAATAATCGGAGTTCGTGTTATAAAAATTCTTGTTATCCGAGTATTATAAATTGTCCGTATTATTATTATTATTATTATTTTATTATTATTATTATTATTATTGTTGTTGTTGTTGTTGTTGTTGTTACCGTAATCCCTTGCCGGGACCGAAGTGTTCGTGTTACGACAAAATTCGTCTTAAGCGAGTTCGTGCTAACGAGGGTTTACTGTAATTGTTGTTGGCATACATTTCAGAAATATTCTGCCTGATGATACTTTTTGAATCACCTTCATGTTAACTTTACGCTTTCACCATAGAACAACACCTATTCATCTACGCTAAACGTTTCCATCAAACAAATTTTAGCGGGTGTGTTCGGTCGCAAACAAATCGAACGATTTGTATCGTCTGTATTCGAGACATCGATGGGAATCAGATGTCAATTCAAGTTCAGTGTTGATTGTGAAGTTTGACTGAAGTCTGAGATAAGTTCTTTAATGCACGTTCACAGTGGTCAAATTTGAATTGTGGAGGGTCTGCGAGGAGATGAAAACGTACGGAAGAAAGAAATCCTTTCAAAAGTGCACCCAAATTAGTATAGACTTCAGAGAAATGTGCCGTCTATGCTTATGTTGCAGTGGAGACAGACAAAACATTTTTGACAGCAGGGGAGATGTGCCACTTCCTTTAAAGATTCTAACCTGTGTGTCAGTTGAGGTCAGTTGTGTAATATGAGGTTATTCGAGTGAACCGCATGAAGCACTAAACTGTTTGATTATTTTAAATTTTAAATATTGAATTATTATAGCAACATATTGTCCTTGTTTAATTAAAGCTGCTAGAAATTTTAAGTTTCGTAAACAGTGTGAGGAAGTTAATATTAAGCTTCATGATATCTCAAAGAAGCATAAAGATGTACCTGAAGCAGAGGTTGTTATTTAAGATACTATTTTGGGATTATGTTTTGATGAAGAAACATGTTATTTTTGCTATTTTAAATCATGTTAATTATTGTTTTAGGTATTACAACAAAAGCAGGAAGACAGAAGAAAAATGAGCTTTGTTGATTTATTATACAGTGCTAGCAAGGATATTAAAGGAGAGATTGTATTGGATAATACAACATGTGTTATGAACACATTGTTAATAGATTGTGAAACTATAACAGGAACTAATAATAACTCCCTTCAAGAAGAGACATTGGACCATAGAATCAACCCTCTTTACAATAATAATATCAATGATAATAATAGTAATGTAAGTGCCATGGAGCAAAGTGGAATTATTTCTGATACAAGAGGTGACAATGTTGGTCAATGGCAAAGTGTAGAAAATAATACAACAGAAAATACTAATTTTCATGATAATGAAAATGTTTCATCAGTTGAAAATACATCTCCAAATAACATTAGAAATGTGACAACAGAAGAACGTGTTCCAAGCAATCTTGTGGAAGCTTCTAAATCACAGTCATTAACTTCATACACACATTTAGAACCTCTCCCAGCAAACTGTGATGGGTTAATTTTTAGATGTGACAAGTGTCCTAAAGGATTTTCAAAGAGAATAGACTTGAAACGGCACAGCTCAGTGCATGATCAGCAAAGAGGGTTTGTGTGTGCTGTGTGTGAGAAATGGTTTCCTAATAAAACAAGCTACAAGAGACATGAAAGAATACACACAGGTGAAAAGCCATTCTCATGTTCGTATTGTCAAAAATGCTTCTCACAAGATTCAATTCTGTCCAGACACATGCTCATTCACACAGGAGAGAAACCATTTAAGTGTGAATTGTGTGGCAAAGGATTTACTCAAAGGGAAGGACTGAAAGTACACATGCGGCAACATGATTACAGCAATCACAATAAGCAACAGCAGCCACAATATTACTGCCCTTTGTGCAAAAAGGGTTTCTGTCATCAGTCTGGTCTTTCAAGACATCTCATTACTCACACAGGAAAGACATTTGATTGTCCAATATGTTCTAAACCTTTTTCAGATCAGTCTTCATTGAAAAGGCACACTAAGAGGCACAATTCTATTAAAAATGAAATGAATTTGTAGCCAAAAACAATCAAGCGAAGAAATTGAAATACTTTGCAGACATTAACGATATATGCAGATGTAAAATTTAGGCTTAAGATACTTGTGACAAAGTTGGCCATGAAAATTTTATAATAAATTAATATACTAGTTCTGTTCGATAATAAGGCTCAAAATTTTTATACGTATCTACTTTGCCCTTATTTATAATCTTTCTAAATTTCTTTTTGTCCAACTAAATTCAACATATTTTCTATGCTTTTCTATAATCTTTGGGAGTATATTTTCTTCATTTCCAAAAGATCTTCCGATATCTTCGACAATGTAAATGCTGTACTTTTCTTGGACACTGCCTTGCATGATGCTTAACTTTAATTTCTTGTTATAAAACAGTTGTCTAGCTATTTAAAGATTGTTATAGTGACAAAGTGGATTCAATTTTCTGCGGTTGGTCAATATTTTTATGTGTAATTTTGTACTTATGTTTTAGATGTTACGTTCAATTTGCATTTAATTAAGTGAAAATTGTGGGGCTGTCAGAACACTGAAAATAGAAACAACAATTTGTTAATAATTAATATAAAGTATGTCAGTATCATGAAAATGTATAGAGATAAATTATTTATATTACCATTACATTTTATTATTGATTATTTGGAATCATCAGAATATATTTTAATACTTACTGCTTATTTTTCAATGTGGTATATAACTTATTAAAAATAATACTTTTCCTCCAGAAGAAATTGATAAACTTATTTAAATGAATTTTTCAGATTGAATGTGTATTTGCGTCTAGATTTTTTCCGTCAGCTACTTTTTGTATGGTAAATGTTAAAAATTTTAAATTCTTAATTCTTGTCCAGTCAATGTATGTCACAGTTTCTTTTATCCAAAACTTATGTTGTTCATATAAATAATTGTACTGAAACTCTTGGAGACTGCTTTTTATGTTCATAATTGACAAGCATTTTTGTTATGGGTGTGAATACCTGAACCTGTAGACTTTATTTTAATATTTATTATAAAATCTAGGTTTGTATCAGTTTTCAACATGGCTGTTACAGGATAGCTTTCCTGTTGTACAATTTCCCAGAAATTTATTGGAATTCTCAGATATTTTGGAATGATTGCTGTGCTATTTTTCCCCCTCTGATGTAATAGTAATTTTAATAGTCTGTTAATGATCTTATTTGTAGCTCAATAAAACCCTCCAGTTGCGCATTACTAACTTCTGAACTAGAACATATCCAAGAACATGTTTGTGAATTCAATGCAAAGTCTATGACTAAACCACAAAAAATATTTGTAATTTGCATTGTTGAAGCCATTTCTCTGAATATGTGTTGAGCAAAACATCAATATTTGACTTCATTCTTCTCTTGTTGGATCCTAATTGCAAAATGGTTAAATTACGATAGCCTGAAGGATAAACAGTAATAACAAATTTGAATGTAGGATATAAAAACTATTTGAAAGTGATGCATTTATTTCTATTAAAATGCAATGGTATTTTACCACTTACTCATTCTTATGGAGATCCCTTGTTAATTGTTCTTGTTGCTTGTATGTTTGATGAAGGGCATTTTTGATGTATGATATGTATGTATGATGAAAAAGGGCATTGTTGCACAAGCATCAGGAAAGGCATGGGGGAGGACATGTCCCTTTCCAGTAGTTTCAAATTTGTCCAGTTGTTTATTCTAATTTCATTTTTTACTAAAGACATTTTCAGTCTTGCATATTATAATGATGATATTTATTAATTTTATAACATTGTCGAAGTGAGAATGATAGCAGATAATTGTGATTACCTGTACCAGCTTAAACGGGCAATCTTGGGCATTTAATTACATGTGCGTTTAATGTCCAGTAACTGTGTTTAATGTGGCGAAACTCATGAGAAACTTGAACGTGATGAAACTTAAAGATATACAAAGTTAAACAAGATTGTTAAACCGGCCCTCAGTCTGTGAAACAAAAACATGGTTTACAAAAAGGATGGAGCTCGCTCGTGGCTCATAGCAAAGTTGCTTGCCTTTCACCACCAAGGTCCGGGTTCGATTCTCATTGGTTTCCGTCGAATCTCATGTGAAATTTGTTCTAATGAAACTAGTTGGCTGCTTCACAAGGGCTAGTCCAATCCCTGTGAAGTGTCCTAAACCCTACCCCTTTCCTAATTCCTTCCCATTTCTGGCCGCTGGGTAGTGACGCAGGAGCGCGTAGTGTGAGGCGCGTACACGGAGATTCTACCTGGCAGTCCTCTTGACAACCAACAGACGAGGCCAGACATATGTAAAATACGCTACGTTAATGGAGGATTACTCCCGCTCAACGCTTGAAGGATGAAGAGACATGTTGCGTCGATAAATAATGTGATAAGATTAAGGACGCAACAAATTAAAAAAAAAAAGTGGTTTGCCATCCTTCCATAATCCCAAAGACAAAAGTGGGTGTGAATCCTTGTGGGAAAAGAATATTAAGATAATGCTCTCAATCTGGTGGGTAGATGAACAGGAAACTTCGTAGAATCTGCATTTCCATACTTAATTAAGAGGACCAAAAGGCTTTCAAAGTATTGCTTACCACCATCTGCTCCATGGCTGTTAACATTTTTCAAGATTGATTGTATTATTCATTTCATTATTTATTATTATTATTATTTATTCATTTTCATTATTTATTGAATTCATGAATTGCTGCAACAGAACTAGATTATTTTAACTACCATGTGCACCTTGTTAACTTCAACAAATTGATTAAAAAATTGCCTTGGCTTCAACTAAAGTTCCAGGGAGGTTCACACTTCATTTGACGTCCTCCCCAAATTTTATGTACCAGAGATTACCATGAGTTTTTGAATGTTCTGTTAATAGAAAATCATATTAGAGAACATTTTATGAGAAATAATTTATTTCTTTGAAAAGATTAAATCTGTATTTATCAAATAAATATCATTTAGCATTCAGTGAATAAATATTCTTTAATACATCTGAAAATATTTTTAGTAATGCAATATTCCTGAGTAGATTTTTCTAATACAAATTAATTTAATGTCTGTCATGATTGCAAATAAGTTGTAGTTCGTAAGTGTATTAGATGTTGACAGTATGAATAAGATTTAATTTTTGAAAGGCCTAATTTTTTAATTTTTTTCATTTTGAAAGGGTGATATAAAATATAATAATCCTAAGCTACAAAATAGATTGTTGTTTCTGTTTTCTTCTCCAGGAGCACCAAAGCTTACTAATTTAGATATTTTCATATGATATTTAAAAATTAGATTACAAGCCCTGAACTTTTGATTGCTGATGTAAACCATTTGATTTTGTTAGAGTAACCTCTAAGTGGTGACAATATATTAACATAGGTCTGTCATTTAGTCACAAGGGTATTGCTTGTCCATTCTAGGAAGAAATGTGAAAGCAGGTGTTTTATTTTAATATTTATTAATATGTATGTGTAGAATGTGATTTACAATAAAAATTACATTCTATGAAAAACAAAATTCATCCAAAAGTTCCATTGACTCTGTTCCTGGTTCCTCGGCCTGTTCTCTTTTTAGAGATTGAAAGTATTGAAAGTGTGAGTGAATGGTATCGTCAATTTCACTAGATTCAGACACTATTCAAGTGTGTATATTTTTTTTAATGTGGTGTTTTTGTCTAGTAAGTAAGTTAGTTTAAAAAAGGCTTACGAAAAAAATATTTTACACAAAGGTGCATCGATTTACTGCTATTGATCTATATTAAAGTCATGGCAGTGCTCAAAACTGAATGCTCAAAGAAATTAAACTCGTTCAAATGAGATTAATTATAAAATGAGTGAAATACGTTCCACGATTAGTGCACATAATTCCAACCAGTTCTGTCTTCTTTAGTGTGCAGTATTTTGGCAAATGTGTTAATGGCTACTCCCATAAGGTAAGTGTCACTTGCTTTTTATATATTCATATTCTATAATATCTTGCTTTTTTTTCCTTCACAGGCTTTTCCATGTTACTTTTTCAGTACAGGAGTGTCACCCATTTAGAAAATATGTCAAATTAACCTAGTCATAAACTACATCTATCAATAATCATCAAATGACAGTCAATAAATATGCAATTGATAAGATTAAATAATCACATATGTCTGTAATTTGAATCGGTTTATTAGGATTTTCATCAAAATTGCCAAATTACAAAGCATTTGCAAATAGCAACAGAAATTCTTGGGTGCTAAAAGTCCCCCCAAAATAAATAATAAAAAAAAACACTTATTCTTTTGTGGTTAGTTCATTGTATGTGTAGGCTGTTGTGAACTAACTTTTACACTCTAAAATTTGGGTTTATAAATCGTTTTATAGGTTTCATCTTGTTGAGAGAAAAATGTGTCTAAATTTCCTTTTCAGGTTTAGTGCAGTGATTAGTTAAGAATTTATTTGTCAGATAGCTTTGAATGGCCTTTCATCAAATGTGTGGTCATCAAGCTCTCCCTCAAAGAAAATTAAGGGTAATGCTCTTAGATAACAGGTATTTTAACTTTCCAGCTTCACTGAAAACTTGCTAGTTATCTTCATAACGTATTACATTTGCTTATACAACAAATTTCTGATGTTCTGAGTTGGATTCTTTCACAAAGTTTGGAAGCATTCTTAAGAATATTACCCCTTTAGCCCTTGTGTGTGCAAATTAATTAGTATTAACTATAGGCCTGCAGCAGCATTAATGGTGCTGTTGAGCGTATGGGAAATGGGGTCCTGAATCAGCAAAAGTTGACTGTTCCGAAGCAGCACACAAGAATAATGAAACTGTTTCTTCCTCATTGCATGATGTCAGCTGTGGCATTATCAGTGAATGAGTGTGAGAATGTTGTAATAACATCAGGTATGAGTAATTGTGGATTAACACTAACAAATATTTACATTTTTCAGACAAAATTAAATCTGTTTCATCGGTTTTGTATTTTTCCAGTCTTCCTGGATATCTAATAAAACAATGACACCTCTCACCACTGCTTAGTTACCCATGAATTTATTTGCTTATTTAAATTAGTAATATAGATTTCTAATTTGTTCAATCTGCCTACCCTCTCTGTTTTATTAGCTCGTAGGAGTATTTCTTGTGGTGTTCTTTATTCTGGTAAGAATTTGGCAAGAATTCTGGCAAGATAAAAATAGTGCTCATAAGTTGATGACAGAAAAAAGAAGAAAAGGAGAAATATGAAGAAAAATATAGAAACATTAGTGTTACATGCACTCTGTCATCAATACATTAAATAAAATTTCATAAATCCTGTGCATAGAAGGTGTGGTTTGTTACTTTCATGCCTTAATCTATCATATTAAATCAATTGAACACATCAAACTGCTTCACTGCTGAATAAATCGCATTCTACCAGAAAATCAATTTAAGAAAATCTCAACAAAAATAATATTAATAATTAATAATAATAAATTTGTCACATAAATATAGCATATATTGCCAGCAGCAATGCATGACTACTCAGGATATGTACATAATCATACAGTATACAAAACAGGTGTATCAAAAAACCAAATACAATACAGAAAACTTTTACTTTCTCAAATATGTACTATATGGAATAATATACTAGAGTAGTTGTATGAAGAAATTTACATAATACTGCGGAAAATCAATTTAGAGATTTTAACGGAAATACATGTATCGGGGTCTAATACCCAAAAAGTATTGTTTGTTGTTGTTTTTTGTGTTCTTTTCGTTCTTGTTCTTCTTCAAAAGTCTGTCCATTTGGGAACACCACTAGCCTCTAAACCACTAGATTTTTTCCAAAATGGATATTCCGCTGTCGACATGGCTTGTCTTGAAGTGCTGCGATTTTGAAAAACATTCTTTATAACCTAACAAGAAGTCCCTGGGACATTTTCATAATTTTCTCGAAAATGACTCCAAATTGTTTCTTTAAATTCTTTCAGAGAATAGAATAAAATACACTTATAAAGATGGCTCCATAGGCATGTTTTTCACTGTTAACTATGTATTTTTGAAAATTACAAAAGTTTGAATTGCCCTCAGCTTATTACTACTATTACAAAATTGAATATAGGGATTTTTCCTTCAAGTAAATTTTTTTCTCCGTGGTTAAGTTCCTTCATTAGGGTCATTTACAAATGTGTTATAAAAATATAGATCTTTAAATAGTAGTGCAAGTTTTTTAAAATATAGGTAGTTTTCGCATAATTTTTACTTGAAGTAAATGTAAAAAATATTCTCAAAACTCCACATATTTAGTTTCTTGCTACCGCTTATGCAATAGAGAGAAAGTTATGTAATGCTGCACGAAGAAATGGTTTATTTTCGGCCGACGAACTTTAAACAGGGCCCTGATAACGAAAAAGTGGACAAATCCATTTGCTAAATTTAAAAAGAAAAAAAACCTTTTAGCACGTGGTGTAGAGAAAAATACCAAAGTACCATAAAATCAAATGATGGCAAATCATTTGTCAGTCCATTCGTCTGTAAACAATGCTAGCGGCTAAACTATTAATTTTCTCCAAAACTGATATTCCCCCAATCAATCTGGTCGATGTCCTGGCCCCTTGAATTTGAAACTGATATTTTAGTTTTGGGGGCATTTTCAGAATTAAAAAAAAATGGCTCCATCAATTTTGATTATATTTAGTAGTTCAATAGTGTGAAAGACATTAAGAGATTGTTGCAAGTGTTATTTTCATTGAAAACTGATTTTCCAAAAATTAAAATTCAAACATTTTTCCAGCACTACCTACAACTACAATATAATGAAGATAGAGATTTTCTTCCTAAATGAAAACTGTTTCTTTAAAGATAATTTTGAAGTAAGATCATGTACAATTTTTCGAAAATTTGAGTACTTGTCGTGTACTTTTGTGTGAAAGTACATGCTGATTTAGCACCACTAATTTCTTTCTTTTACTCAAAGAGGACAAAGTAAAATGGCAGTTGTGATTTTCATTTGACCCTGAATTTTCAAAAATTGCAAGAGTTACAAATAATATGAGGTGTGAGCTATTGTAGCACCACTATTTTATGACAAATTAATAATTGAATGAATTTTGACCTAAAAATTGTTTATAAACTTACTTTCTTTTTTCTTCAATGAATGTCTATCAATTATTATTAACACAACCAGTTCCACTTTTTATTTTTGACATTCAAGAGTAATTTATTGAGCACATATTATTACATTAGTATTTTTTGATGAAGTTTCAGCTACACCTTATAGCCATCTTCAGACCTTATAAAATACATTGGAATTTACTTACTATTAATGTATATAATGTAAATATGCTAATATAGTAATATTCCAACTGTATTTCACAAGAAATGTCATCAAAAAATACTATTTAACAATATACACTAAATAAATTACTCTTGAATGTCAAAAATAAAAAGTGGAACTGGTCATGTTAATAAAAATTGTTTAACAAATGTGAACTTTGTAATTGTATAGATTCAATAAAAAAAACTATGAAAATATATTTCCATTTATAGTAACAATTTACATCTAATAACTTTATTTTATTTAGGTTTTTACAACTAATTAGTTAAAATTTTAATGTTTTAGTACAAGACTCAAAAAACAGGAATTATTTCAGCAAATATATAAAAATGTTAAAAAATGAATATCAATGGTATGTAACATTGAACTAATACCCCCTAGCCCTATGTAATGCACCACGATCCCCCTCCCCCTCTTTAGTGTTATGTAATTTATGGGCATCCCCTTACTGACATTACATAGAACCCATTGTCAGTAATCCTAATTTGACTATGTCATGTTAAGATTTTCAGAATGGTGGTCTTTCAATTTGGCAGGAGTTTCAAATTGTGTTGACCAATCTGTACTCCTTTTTCTTATTACACAATAAAATTACAGCAGTTATTTGTCAAAACACTTAGAAGTGGTATAATCAATTTTTATTTTTCAATAAAGAAAATTATGCTCCCTCTCCTAAGACATTCAACCTATCCTTCAAAAAAAAATTCATTTAATTATAATAATTAAAATAATTATTATAGTTTTTGTCCTCCAAAATTGTTTTTTACAGTTTTTATTAAATATTAAAAAATAAATTAAATTAAATTGTTTCAGACAGGAAACTTCTTGCTACCTTGGTTCATAGGCTAACGAGTTCAATTTTTATGATAATATGAGTATTTGTGTCTTATCTGTTAATCTTTCACAATACATTTTTCATACCTTACAATTTGGGGCTTTGACTTCCAGTGATCAGTCATGAAAGATGGTTCTAGAAACTGAAATATGGACTATTTTGTGCCAAAATTGACTGGGCTTGAAACTTCATTTTTGTACCTATAAGTAGATTTTGCAGTGTTGATCCTTTTGGCTATTTTTGCAGATTAAATTTTTCTAAAATCAAATACTTTAGGTTGCAATTATTTTAGTGTAATAAAATTATATCAGTTATTGGTTTATTAAAATTAGAAAGGTTTTGACAGTTTAAAGAAAATATATTCTTCAAGAACAAAGTAATAGTAACTGGATTTTTTCATTATGCTCTTTAGCAGTCTTTTATTCAACTTGTGCACAGGTTGATAGGGAATAAACCATATCTCTTTGTGTTGATAGTATGTTTTTTTGCAGGATTCATATTGATTCACATATGGTTTTGCATCAATATTCACCATGAATATCATTAAGACATTTTATAATTTATATACATTAAATACCTATGTAAATTGTATCTCACCAAGACACTGTAATTCAGTTTTTTGAATTGGTATACTGAATATTGAAACTTAATTTCAGGTGTGAGAGTTAACTTTATCTCTAATTTCTGTATACTGTTCTGGTGCATAAAAACGAATATATAAGACTGTTAAAATAAATGCTATAGTAATTTCAAAGGAATCCATAAAATTGGCATGAAACTCACATTGCTAGCACATCTGTAATGGCAACAATTCAGCATTGTTAGCATTATAATATTATCTGTTTATGATAAATTTCATTTAGAAATGACTGCAAAGGCTTAAAATTTTAAGTTGCGTAGTGAAAATTAATAATTTGACATAAAAAGCCAAGATTTTATTAGTCAGATTAGAAAGCTGAACAATTTTACAAATTAATTTTTCTCTGCTGTTCAATGTGAAAGAACATTAACATATGTTAAAAATACTGAGAAATTTTTTAAAAATACATTCAAAAATTAATACAAAACTGTGATTTGTGAATGTAGATCATCTATTTTTGCTGTTCATTTAGCACATGAAAAGGAAAAAAAAGGATTATGGAAATCCGACGACAATGTCTATTTCATTAATTAAATGAAATTATTGCTTTTTAAATTGCAATCAATTCTTCTTTTACAGTACTAATATTAATCAGCAAAATGCATACAATGGAATGAGTTATTCACGATAGTTATTACAAAATAATCAACTCGTTGGGCATGTCCACTTGCACTTTAATCCATTGGCTGATCATTCTTATTTAAAATTCGCGCTTCGAATTGAATGCTAATTAGACATGTACAGACATGACCACGGTGGGCATGACGAAGGTTGAGCATGTTAACAGCGGTGGATGGCAATGCACTAAAGTGGTAACGATACTGATGCTACTTGAGAAAACAGCTAATCGTGCATAATTGACGCCGAACGTCCAGTCTTTAAATATTATAAGCACACTCTACTATTCATTCTTCCTGCAATTTTTCTTCTCAAATAATGCTGAAAATATGTATCCCTGCTTGTATTATTTTCGTTGATACATTTAGTTTCTGAAAAACTACAATAAAATATTTAATTTAATTAAATGTTCAAGAAAAATGTGTTGTATAAACCAGAGAGTATAATAATGGTGTAAACGTAGATTGTTATTTTGAAGATATGATAATGGCATAGAATATATAAAAAGACGACTCGTAGTACAAACGGTCAAGGTGTTGGATGAATTAACTTCCTGGCAATTGATACGTATGAAAGTAAGTAAAATGGCAACAATTTTGGAACCAAGTTAAATTACTTGTTTTTTTATCACTTGAATGGGGTACGCAGCCTTTCATGTAAGTTCTGTACCAAAATTGTGGTCCACGTCTACGGAACCTCAAGGATTTTACACGTCATAGAGCGCTGAACTCGCAGTGGCCATTCGTGGAACTCAACGTAGTCCACATTTTCTTCTACTGCCGCACTCCACCCTTCCTGCGGCGGCCATATTACTTGTGAGGTGTCATTCAACGTGACGGATAGAGGTGTGTGTTCTTATGAGAAGTAGCGCGCATACGCATGTAATTGGGTCACGGAGTTACTGATTGTGTTTAGTAGTAAGTATATGTCTTAGGAATGTATGGTGAGAAGTATGCGAGACTTATTTCCTGATATAGATGATATTCCTTTATAGGCCGGTGAAATTTTGAAAAGCGCTAGTATCGTGTGTGCCAACTTGTAGGTCATGCTTTGGAAATCTTAACCAAATTTAATTTTCAGTGATTGTGTTGTGAATGTTATGATGGTAATGATAATATGAAAACTTTGTGAAGTTTTGTAAACCAGGAATGCTTTTCTCGCAGAACAAGTTCTAAGTAAGCAACAAGGTAGCCAGCGTTTCACCACCTGTAACCTTACTCTGTCAACTCGTGAGAAACGTAACTAAAGAGAGCGCGATTAAGTTGTAAATGTGTAAGTGAATACTGTTCATAATTTTACATGGATCGTCTTGTGGGATGAAATAAATAGTTAATGTTCGAACTGGTGAAGACGTGTTAGTCATGTTTTGTAATTTCTAGTTAACCAGAGCAAAATGATCACACCAGCTGTGAATCTTCTCTCTTCGTCAGAATCAGAAGTTATTTAATGGTGTTAATAATACATTACCTGTCCCATGCTTCGCGTTTTTTTGTAACATCGGTGTGAAAGTGTGGCGCACCATTTGCAAAGTACATTCAATATAAACTTGTTCGAACATTTTTTAAAAAATTACTGATTGCTATTATTTTTTTGTGTGTTTTAGGTGTTTTTGTTTCTGCATTTGCGGTTCTGAAAATCTGCCAAGATGCCGAAGTCGGTGAGTAAAACTTTAATCTAGTGTCATTTCTTTTAGGGAATTTTTTTTATTCGAGACTGCAATTACTATTATAGAATAGTCACATTTTAGGAGCACATTCACCTTGTGGACATAATTTTGAGAAATATTTTGTGTAAACAAAGGAATCGTTCGTCGTGACTTTCGGAAAATATTGCACTCTATGCTAATTAATCTGCAGCCCTTGCTGGCAGGTGGAAAAACGTTAACTTATTGAATGTAGTGGGTTTCGTTTGCACATTGGCTGACTGTCAAGCAACAGAAAACACGATGTTTAACTTAGTTAATGTAAATCAGATGTTTGAATATTTATAGTAAAGTATATGTTTCAATGTGAGGCTAACGAGTTTGATATAAAAGCCGCGTGTGGTGACAAATCTTCCCAGAAGATAAGACACGAGATCGGAAGAATGTCGAACGTTAAGTTCGCGCCGATGGCGAACTATATATTCCGTCCAAGGTGCAGAGGATGTGACCAGTTTAATAGAACGGTTTCGATGTGTTGTTTTCATGCAGTCCGTAAAGGTTGTTTCCAGACGGGTAGCCTTTATTTACGCCAGGCGTTCCTCCATTTTATTTCTTCCAATGTCAAGGACGCGGGCGAGCTCCCCCTCCCCTTCGGGTTCGTCGCTTTTCTCCAGCTACCCCGTGTCAACAGTGTGGCCCAGTGGGGAACGGGGCCGGTGCTCGGTCGCGGGGAGGGGGAACCAGGAGCTCCCGATGTAGCAGTAATTCGTTATGATCTTCAGGCTGGCTTACGTGCTAATAAGGAATTCTTTCTATAGATTTAGATAACGATAAAGTTTGAAGTGGTGGAGGGACAGAAATAGCATTTCAAGCCTTCAATATTTTATTTTCGTTAGACGTGGAATGTAATTGCCTTTGGTCAATCGGATATGATAGTGATGTATTGAAAAGCATTCGATTTTTCTTCCGGATTTAGTAAACAATGAAACTATTGATATAGCATGCAGGGGTCCGAGCAACCTAAGGATTTTTTTCTTTTACTGAATGTTAATTTTTATTTTTAAATGGCCTGTCATAGTGTTTTATGGTGCCACTTATCTACACTGTGACACTGTGATGTTACTCTGGGCGACATAAATTAAAATTTATCTATGGGGGAAAATAATTTGAATGGGGCGTCGAGAACCACAAAGTAATGTGACATTGTCGTAGAAAAAAGAACACGTGGGAGTTTTGAGTAAATGTGGTGAGAAATTTTCTGTAAAAATGTCTTGAATAAATCCTTGGACAACTCAAACTTGCATTACGGAAACTCTTTTCTTTGCTCATCCAAGTGCATCTCGCCTACATGCTCATTAATCTCTTATGAGGCTTGACTTTCTCATGAGCTCTGTAACTAGATCTAGTGCCTCTTGGAGAATTAGAAACATGCTTCAAATATCCGTAAATTCTGTACCACAAAAATGAGAAGGGATGCTTTGTTAAATGAACGTAGAATATTGAGAATGTAGGGTCCAGAGCGTTTATGTATTTTATTTTTTCATCGCTTCCGGAAATGCAACGGCTCCGGAGGCCACCGCCCTCCCTTCCCGTGCCCGTCGTTGCGTCTCCCGAAGAAGCGAAATGTGGGCGCTGAGCCGGGCGGCGCGGTGCCGGCGTGACAGATGGTGTGAGCCCCCGGGAGCGGTCGTCGACCGCAAGTGCTCTTGCGTAACTCTAGCCCCCCCCCTCCCTGCGGAATCGAGTGGAGTACTGCTTCCCGCGTTATTGTAAAGCTAATAATAGGATATATACCATGTCACACTTACGCTCATCATGTGCCCCGTAATGACAGGCTGTAAGATTGTTTTCGATCTCGACTAGGTTTGGGGGCATTATATATTTTGTAATAATTTCATAAAGCAGTGTTGTTGTTGAATGTGTGAAATTATATTATTAAAACATCCTCGAACATTTTATTAGGGTATATAATGGACCGGACCTTAAGAGACTATCGAATAACTGGTGTTTTTCGATCATCTCTTTAGACCTGATACATGTTACCACTCAAGTTAAAATGTGCGTTCGGTGGGACTGAGTTTCTGATGTGTGAACGAGTTATGGCAGAGAAGAGGCCCAGAAGAAATGCCTAACACTTCGCTCACTTTATAAAATGAGATCTTAAAAAGTTACCAATCCTCCGACATTGTTTTCTATTTAGTTGAGATGCATACATTTGTTTTTCATGAATGTCAATAACACACTAATAATTTTAAACTAGAAATGAGTACGGTGTCGTGTTTTCTTTAAATGTTCGTCGGAAACTTAATTCGCAGTTACAACGACCTAATACATTATTTTATTGTATTATATTATCTTGTATAAGAAACCTTGTTTGCTCACCAAAAGCGTACCAGGATTTTCGCTTGAAGACTTCGGTGGGGCGTGTTTTGCTTCCCTGTTGCTCGTATGCCAGTGGTCGAAGGCGGGGCGGCAGCAGGTTGGCGCGCGGACCCCTGCCCGCTCCACGCGGCCCGCACCTAGCGATTGCTCAACCTTGGCGCTGTTCATTGGCGCTTTGCGCGACCTTCGCCCTCGCACCGTGCTTCGCTGTTTTGTGGTCGCGTTGTCAAGGGCCTGGAGCTAACCATTCCAAACCGTGCCGCATCTCCTGTTCTTTGGCCCGCGCTCCAAGTCGAGGGCGTTGAGTGCGAGAACACGGTCTCCGGCTGCATTCCATTGCCACTCACATTGTCTTTTTGAAAGTAGTAAGAAAGCTTACTGATGAAAGGTCGTGTTTACAGAATTGAACAGGCTGCACAAGGTCAGTTCTGTTTACACTTTTTATGCTACAGGTTCAGTCAGGGCTGCCAAAACCACTAAAGATTGATTTTAGAAGAGTATAGCTCAAAACTCGTTTACTCAAAATTGTCTAATTACACAGCATTCAACATTTTTTCTAATTGTGAAGAACAATATTGATAGTAAATGTTATACGAGATAAGATCATTTTTTGTCGTATCTTAATCGTACCTCATCGTACCCTGATTTTGTTCATGCTTTTTAATAGGATTGAAATTGTAAAACTAATGCTTTTCTTTTGTAAGTGGAAAGATTCACTTTAATTCTCCAGAAACGTAACATCACGCGAGAACATTTCGTATGTATCGAGACTTTACTCATCACTTATACTTCGATTTTTCTTTAATGGCTGATGACGTTAGGTCATTGTTACTCCTCCAATCTTATAACATCTGTTCAATTCACGATCGTCCTTCTCAACGGTGCTCCTGTCCTCAGAAACTTAACACTGTTAAAAAGATTCATTTTATATGGCAGATATAACAATGACCTAACCGAATTTCATCGGCCACTAGAGCAAATTCGAAGTATAATGTTATTGAATGAGATGTGCCACATAATGCAATATAATCGCATTAAGTGAACAGCATCTCTTAATTTCCAGTGCAGCGAGGAAGGGCCTCGATCATCTCGTTAAGGCGCATTTAGTTTAGAATTGAACCTGGTCTCGAGAATTTTCCACCTATTAGATATTGTGATTTGTGAACGGATTTTGAATTTTTTTCTTCATGTTCCCTGTACCCGTCAGTTACTTGTACGAACAAAATGTGGACGGTGATCTCCATTTCCAGTCGGTTTTCCTTTACAAATTAAATTGTCCTTTGAATATGTAGACGGAACTGTTAAACGTCCATTAAATTACAGGATGCTTCGAAAGGTTTAACTCTAATTTTTGCCTTCGAATTGCTGGATACTACGTATCCTGTGTTAAATGAGGAATTTTCGATAATTTAAATTTCTCGAGATCTTTCATATTTTGGGATTTAATAAACATCTTGTATTTGTGCGGCAATTGAGTGTAAGATTTACTGACCTATAGCAATTATTGTACAAAAAACGTTTACATGTATTGAACAGCGCGCTAGTGAAATAACTCGCGGCTATAAAACGCAGAGGCTTGCAGATCACACAACCTCGTCTCGTTGGCGGTCGTCACTGCCAATATTAGCATTTGCTAGCATCTGTGATTTGCAGACTACTTCGAAATCCCGGAATCAATCGGCTTGTCCTCACGAAGAACCTCGCTGTTTTGACTTTGAGCAGGTGTCCGCTTAAGAAAACGGCGTGCATAGAGAGCTCATGTTAGATTGTGAAAGAGGTTGGCTTGGAGCAAGTAGTGATGCCACTTGATTAGTCATGGAGCTCTTACAGCGATCGTTTTTCTGTTGTGCAAGTATTTTCAGCGACACGGGGACAGGGGGAGTAGTTCTCGGGCATGGGGGGGGGGCGGAATGCAGCAGAAAGGTAGCGGCAAGATGACTCACGTTGTATGAATTAAGCAGTTTTCTTAAAATGTATTGTCAGTTTCGTTATCTTAAAGACCAAGGATATTATTCATTGTAGTTATGAAAAGGCACGGATAAAATTTTAATGGTAGATTCCTGCATAGTTATGCAAGACCCATTAGTTACAGTAATAAACGTGATTTAGGGTCGTTAATTCATGGTATTGAGTATTTGCATAAAAATGCACGTACGATCGTTGGGAGAAATAGAATTGTTTTGTTATATTTGGATCATTAAATTGCGATATATGTTGGCCCTTGCAGTATTAACTTTCTTTTGAGAAGTAACTTTCCTGTATTTTTGTGTATCGATTGCATTAATTCGGCCTTGAAATTACGCGGTGGGTCGAACGCGCTGTGTTGCTGTCCGCGGTGCCCCGGCCGGATGTTGTGGTCGTCGCGGGCCTACCCCAAGGTGCGGGGGCGTCGGCGTGCTGCGCCCACCTGCACGCCGCGGCCGTCGGCGCGAGCGGTGCGCGCCGCGCCCATCGATCGCCCGTCCCCGCCCCCGCCCCGCCCCGCCCCGCCACCTCCGCCCGCGTGCAGCAGTCGCAGCCGCCGGCGCCGGCGCGCCGCTGCAGGTGCCGCGTGGGCCGTGCGTCGGTGCCGCAGTGCTTTCTCCGGGACGGAGCTTCGTTTTTGGTTGGTTGGGGGGGGAGGGCTGCTGCTGATGTAAATTGTAATTCTCGGTGTGCGTTTTAGCACGTGTTTGAAAGATTTTTTCGAGGGTTGTGACCCTTGACATGACGAGGAAATAAGGCTCGCGGACAGTTCGGTCATTTTTAGGCTTCACTTTTGGTTTCGTCTTAAAACGCTTGTCTCTCTCTCTCTCTCTCTCTCTCTCTCTCTCTCTCTCTCTCTCTCTCTCTCTCTCTCTCTCTCTCTCTCTCTCTCTCTACGTGCTTTGACCACTGTATCGCTCTAATTGAAGCGCATGTTTGTTCGCTTGTCGTTGAGGAGGGCCCGTGAGTTCAGCCACAGCTGTTTAATTCAAATACAGAACCATTTGCATCGACCTTTTAATTGCTTTTTACAAATCTTAAAAATCCTCTAAAATAAAATTGATGTTAAGTTTTAGAGAATATTAAGATTTTCGTAGAATGTTAGTATTGTAAAACTTTTTAAGTAACATAAGACTTTTGTGGAATAAACGGGTGGAAAGTATTCTTTTTGTGAAGATAATCCCCTGCATCGTATTCATAGATGCAGCGTGCCATTTATTTTTCGAGGCTTTCCAGCTCAGAGGTGCTGAGCACGCAGCGTCGCGCGCATATCCTGCAGGGCGCGTGGAGCAGGTGCGGTGCGCGTGGTGACGCATACGGAACGCGCTCTCGCGCGCGCGGCGCATGTGCGCGGCGCGGCGCGGGCAGCCTCCGCAACGTGCGTTGGGGGGTGGGAGGGCGAGCGATTCACTGCCGGCGCTGCCCCGCGCCGTCTGCGCCCGCCGCCCGCCTGGCGCCGCTGCGGCTGTGTGGGGCAGCGCGAGGGTTGGACGGAGACCAAGCCGTTAAACTCAGCTGCTAAGCCAGGGGTGGGTGGGGGGCCCGGGGGGGTCGTTGTTTAGGGGGGTGAAAACCAACTGAAAGTTTAAAACGCAGCGTGGACTTTTGGCGAATCTTGTTCGTTCATCTGGTACTTAATTTAGGAACTGTCAATGAGTCTTGCCTTGATCCCGATGAAACGAAATTTTAAAAGCAGCGACTCCCTGCTGTCACCGCCGTAGTCTGCCGCTGTCTTTGTGATTGTTCTCATCTGGCGGCGTAAGTATCGTGCCTCCTTGTTGAACTGCGCGATATTAGTTTTCTTGCCTGCTTTTTAAATTTTTAGACCGAGAAACTAAAACACGCACTGGGCTATATAATGTTTCGTCAACTTTGCTGGACCTGTGTGGAATACGGGAGGCGCGTTGTTTAGCAGTGGTAAGAGCATTGCGAGAAAGGCACTCGGAAGTTGAATGATGAAAGCTGTGTCAAAGACGTTGTTGACGCTGTAATTTTCCTCTTAATGGTTCCCAAAATCATACGGGACTAGATTTCATTTTAATGACAACTCTAGATTGTCATGAAAATTAAATCTGTTCCCGTACTACTATAATTACATATTACGTGTATATGAAATAAAGTAATAATCAGAAAATCTCGTGAATTGTAGACGAACCATTTTATTCGAAAACTTCTCTAGGTCTTCATTTAGTCACTATTTTGTTTCTACATGCGTGTTAATTCTTAGTGATGTGAGAAAAATGCATGGACTGACTTAATAATAAACTGTCATGGACTGACTGGTCATAATAAGTCATTTTTATTGACGCTAGATAGTCGTTCAGATGTGTGTGAGAGGATTGCTCAATCATTCTGGAAAGTTAGCCATGAACAATCTGGACACGATTGGGGAAATCATTGGACAACTGCTTACAATTCAGTGACTATTCTGGTGCTTTTTTAGGTGGTTTTGTTAAGCAATTTTACAATTGCTTCAAAATTACCAAGGCAAATGTAAATCAAATTAATTTTGGTCATAAACGTCAAAGAGGAATAAAAAAATACAAAAGTCCAACTTTTCCATTTCGATGTTCCAATTGCTGTGACAGCAACGCCGTTAATTGCTTCTGGCACGTGCAGAAGCGAGCTGTCAGTGATGGAAGAGAGGATAAGGTCCAAAACGAGGTTTCACATTCTTGAACAAGGACGAATTGTGCGTAATATTTCGCTAATCAGGGGTATCTTCAAGTGCTGGCGACTTGGAAAGATAAGTTTCTGTGTAGTAAACTTACGTTGCAGTGGTGTCTCTTTCCAAGATCAGCTTTCTCCTTCAGTAAGAGTACGATGAAGTGGAGTGATTTGCGGATTCAAATTCTGACGGAACTGGGCTTTGGCCACTTAAGCATTCTGATAGGTTCTGTGTCGGCCTACACCGATTACTCGTAAATCGAGCTTTCATGTAAGATTTTTCGAGATCTTTCGGTAGTGTATATAATTGTTGAACGTTTAGATTATTTTAAGATGGAAATTGACAACGTAATACTTTACCAATTTTCATGAGCAATAGAGGAAATTAATGTATTTTGTATGTTTTCTTATAAATAAACTCGTTTGTACTGAATTAAAAAATGTACCTTCATTTATTCATATAGTCATTTATAACATTCAATTGAAATTTTGAATGGCGTTAGGTGCGGGAATTTGGTAAAAACTATATTTGTTAATGTCTTTAGATGCTGAGGGGGAGATGAAGCCCAATGCATGCGCCACATTTTTATAGAATGTCATTTAGAAACCAGGTGAAATACTGTGTTGTTTTTTTTCGTAAGCTTTGTCCTTAGGTCCCATGGATTGTCTTTCAGATATGAAGATAATGGTCTTTCCACATTAGGCTGCATCTTACATTAATGTTTATCTTATGACTCGTTTATCATTGACTCGATAGTTAGTGCCACCTGATCCGCCTCGACATTCAGCAATGGTACTCGGAGATAGCGATGCGACTGTCATAGTTAAGGATTGCATCCGATGAAATCCAGAAAGCTTCGTAGGAATTAAAATGGCTCCTTAAAATAATTTTCCTTTCATTTTTAACTGTGAGGTGTAAAGTAGTAATTAATAATACATAATAAAATAGTATAAAATAATACTCGATTGCACGTTAATAATCTGTGTTAGTGACATTTTCTGGGCACCTGAAATTTTTAAGTATATCGTGGCCATAACCGGCCTAAATCGTCATCTTGGTGTCCTAGCAATCTCGCTAGTGGCCCGTTTCATGGATCTGTCCCTCGCCTCTTTGCGAAACTGGCGTTCCTTATTCTCGGTAGGGTCCTCTGGTCCTCGCACCGTCGCGTCGCCCCAGCCTGCATTTCGAGCCGGTAACTCGAGCGGTGTGGCCCAGGCATTCGCTGTCTTCCACCGCTCCAATTACCGATCTCGGGTTTCGACCATGACGCGCCATGCCCGCCTCGCAAAACGCCGCTGGGCCTCAAGTGTCTGAAGGTTCTTAGCGCGCGTTGCCCACTATGTTCGATTTCACGAAGGGATAACTCGTCGTGGGTTGACGGCATTGGAAGCTTTTGGTTTTGGACGCTGAGGTGGAGTGCTATGGAAGCTTGCACGGTGAAATGTTCATGTTAAGTTGTAACGTTTGTGAATTTTGTAAAATTTTGTATAGTTGTTACGTTGTTGTATTCTGAAACCAAGTTCTCCAATTTATTTGCAGTAATAATAAATCTAAAGTAAAAATATAAAAAGCATTCCAAGAATTAGATTTTGCTGATTCGTGAAAATCTGAAGGTTCTTGGGATTCTTCTAGTTCTAAACACCAGTCAATTCTTAGCAATATATTGGGATGAGGAAATAATTCTTTGCTAATGTTTTCTTAAATTTTCAAATGTATTACAACCAGCAGTGACTTTCCATTTCGAAATTGTACTCAGCGTGTTATGTTTCTTATTTCTTAAGATTTTCAGTCCTAAACAGTGCGTTTAATCTAAACGTTTTATTTAGTTAATTGTCAATTTTGATTCATTATGCTGTGTGTGGAGCCCATTCGTGAGAAACACAAAATTCATAGTCGGGAGTAGAAAGGATCTTTTCCGAATTTTTAATTAGTCATTGCATTGTGTGCAGTTTACATCAAAGGAAGCACATTCAGCGATCCAAACGTTTTTTTTTCTCACAGAGATCGATATCTGGTGCATTGATACCTAATTCAATACAAAATGGAGTTCATCGACCCAATGGTACTTTCGTTAGAGCGTAAAAGTGTATAATAAATGACGTTTCGTGCTTCTATTGGGGGGCCTCTTCGTGTTGGGCCACGTATTCGATCCTTGGCCGTCACGCTGACTGGTGCTGCGGGCGGTTGCAGGAGAATAGGCTGAGCTCCCTGCAGTTTGAAGTAAGACGCTGCGCAATAGCTACTTGCATTTCAATCTCGATCTTTATTATTGCTATGTCTTGATCCACTCGTAAGACAGATGTACTTGTAAAAATCTGTAAAGTGAAGTTGGGCTCTCGAAATTATGCTGATTTAAATGTTGTTTATAGTTATTGGATGTTTGAACATTTTGTAATATCTTAGAAGAGTGTTTAATTGCCTCCTTCATATTCATTCAATTCTCTGATGGTAACGACTGATGCAAATAAATTCTAAATACGAGAATTACCTGACGAGGGAGAGGGAATTTGAACAAGCTATTTTATATGCCATTATTCATATTTTTACCCTCAACATCTAGAATAGAATTAATTTCAATACATTCTAAATTAACGATGTGTGAGATATTAAGAATTGGTTCTTTTTTGTGGAAATTCGTGTAAAGAAGTTAACATTAATGTTCGTTGACACTGGATGGCGTCATGATCGAGGTCTCTTACGTTAGACTTGCATCGGCGCAGCTTCCCGATGCTGTGTGTTTTGAGAACGGGTGGCTGGGGAGGAGACATTGCGTGCATTCACAACCCTGAACAAATCTACGTGCTAAGACGCCGAATCGATCTCTTGCGGTTCGCGCTTCTAGTGTCAATTGCAGTTGAGTAGAGCGCCGATATTTTTTGCTCCTAATTGCGTTTATTCTCTTGACCGGTCGCCTCGGAGCGCGTGGCGTCGCGTCGTGCCTGTGGGCGGCGGCGGTGGCCGTCCCGCTGGCACCGGGAATGGCAGGCGGCCGCGCTGCATACGTCGCGGAGGTACGCGGGGCACGTAGGGGCGATGGAATTCCCGTTCCGTTACGCCGTTGGGGCGAGCGCCCGAGCGACAGCCTGCGCTCGCCTCGCTCTGTCCCGCACAGCGCTGCGCAGCACAGCGAAGGCAGAGCGAGCGAGAGGGAGAGAGAAAGCGTGAGGCCTGCCGAAGGGCAGCCAAACGGAAGTCTTTTTTCTGTGAGGTTTTTGGCCAGGGGAAAGAGGGGAACATTGTATGATCTCCCGTTGTTACGAGCCTTTTCTTGTTTGTCAGCGTTTGGCCTTGAAAAGATTTATACTTGACTTTGAAAATCTTCAAAGGGCGTTATTTGTTGAAAGCAAGTAAAGCATTAAGATTAGAGAAACAGACTTTTTAGAGGCAAGTTTTTAAAGATAATGAACATCAAGAAAAATAATTAATGTTTGCACCGAACGTTTCTTGCTTATGTTTAGTGCTTCAATTTTTAAACTAACTATAGGATGCGGTGACAAACAAGAATATACTTTCTCTGAAACCGTTGAGTTCTCTGAAAATTGATTAGCAGTGAGAAATGGAAGTCAGAAAACGCCACAGTTTAATGGTTTTGAGCACTTCCTTTGGAACGCGGAACTCGTTGCAAGTCCTGGCGTGGATTGCGTTCATACCCCTCTCCACCAAGAACATAGCACCTCCGGTTAAGACAAATTTCAGTAAGGAAAGTTGTAAAAGTTTGTGGTAATTCTAATTCGTTAGATTATTTTACAGGTTTTTTTATTTATTTATTTATTTATTTATTTTACGTCAAAAAAAGTTAAAAACTGCGTATGACGTGCTATGGGGAAAAGTGAATTGTGTGCACATTTTCAAAATTCTGTGATCCCTACACTAAGTCCTATACTACTTAAATTTTGAATTTTTGAAAGGGAGAAAAAAAACAACTCCCATTTTGTTTGTAGACGCGGCAATTAAACACAATTTTGACTAGCAGGTAAAGATGCTTGTTGAAATGAAGAACCTAATGATGTAATAACAGCGCTTACGTTCTCGCATTATTTCTAACATTTGTAATCTTTAATCATTTCAATTCAACAAAAATGAGATCAGCTCCATTTTGTAAGCGTCGTTTGCCCTACTGAAGAAAATATTTGGAGCAGTTTGAGAAAAAAAATTGCATTAGTTCCAAGCCAAAATGACGCGAAAACTTCTCATTTAAAAAAATTAAGGACCTAATTTGATCTACCAATTTGTATAAGAGATTTCATTAAGGAAAACATTCTATGGTCAGTATTGTACTTTTGCATTGTTAATTTTTTGAAATTTTCGAAATTAAAATTTGCAGAAAATGGGCCCTGCACACCTTTGAAGAAATTTTCGCAAATTCAAGGCTTAATTCAAGTCCCCGTAAAAAGCAAAATATGTTCCAGTCATAAGGCCTGGAGTTCGGCCATATCGATGGGTTAATATCAGTTTTGGAGAAAATCGACTTAACAATTGAAGCGCTAGTATTGAACAGAGATACCGACGCTTTTCCATTTTTTCGTTATCAAGTACTCACAAAAACGTGTATCCTGACTACTCAGCGTAAGAGGAAATTTTTCTACATATTGGAATAAGAATTATCGACAGTTTTCGGTATCAGGGTCCCACAATAAGTCCATTAAAAAAATCGCCGTTTTATGCCGCGGCTATTCTGTACGCTCTGTATTCGTAAGTATAACGCGAGGGTGTAAAAATATCCGAATTGAAATGAATGTTACAATTCTGACATTCGGAAGACATTTGGGTAAATGCAGAATTAATTTTAGGAATAGCAAAATGTCATTATTCTGTGTTTTTTTTTATATGTTCTTCCTCTTTTTCAGTAGTTCATTGCTTCTTTAAAGAATCTTTTCAGCTGCTTGTTACTTGGAACACGCCAGTATTGAATATCTTTCAAATGAGTCTTCATCGCCGTGTTAGTCTTACAGGACCTTTGTCATCCATTTCATTCATTCAGTTACGCCCTATTCATCTTCTATGGGGGGCGGGAGGAAAGTAGGCTATTAAGCGTTTGGAATCTACCCTGCCCTTGCATCGCCATGGTAGTCTTCCCCCAAGATTTAAAACAAGTTACTCTTCGCTGTTCGGATATATTTTGTGGAGCCGTATGTTTTGAAATTTTCGAAAAAAATTGCTGATTTTATTAATCATTTTCTGCGAATTCGGCGCTTACTCAACGCATGGGTTTTCTAGTAGCGACTGTACAGCGAACAAGGAAATAAAAATGTCACGATTGGGTTCTTTAATGCTAATGCAATTTTTCTCAGAACTTCCACCAGTCTTTTGCTCACGATTTGGTATTCTAGCAACAAAACTGATTTTTCCCTTACTTTGATTAGTGCTGACGAACAACAAGATGTAAGGATCTAGTTTAGATAGAAGTATAGGGGTAGTTATGGACCAAAAAAAGATACGAAAAAATCGATTCAGTTGCTTCTGGGCGTCGTGTCGAGAGAAGAAGCGAAGAGCGAGAGGATATTTTGCTGCCCTGATACTTATCACTCGTGTGAGATAAAGGCGTAAGCGCGTAGCCCGCGCTATCTCCGAGATGGAACTCCGCGCGTGATCGAGGGGAAGGGGAGGGGGTTGTTTATCTGCGCGTTCGTCGCCCGCGTGGCCTTCCCCGGGGCCTCCGCCTGCGCGCGACCTCCGAAGCCCCGCGGCCAAGCGGACCGGCTCGGCTGATCTCGTGACGGGAGATGAGAGGCAGCCATCGAAGGACCAGATTACATCCCGCGCTCAAATTTTCTAAGTCCTACGAAATCTACCTCCTTACAACGGCTTAGACAGGTTGCATCCCATTGTTTACCTTTTGAGAACAAGAGGTCGCCTAGGTATCAGTGCTTGGAAGATCGCCCTTTCACCTTCGTATTTGAAAGAAGGAAGAAAAATAAGAAAGGAAAAAAAGCGAAAGAAAAACAAATGCTCCTCTTAAAGTCGTTCATTTTGTATTACTCTTGTAATAGTCAGTTGTAGTAAGTAAGCTAGTTTAAGTTAAGCTGCATCTAATATTACTCATTTATGGAAACTGAAGTCTACGTATACCTATCGTGGACTGCTCAAAATTGGAGGAAATAAGAAGCCATGGTCTTGCCTTACAATATATTGATTAAAATAATTTTAGATTACGTACAGTTTGGACGATTGTGCCACATTGATTTATGTTAGGTTTTGTCTCGGCTCGTGCCACATCTATTTGCGTTACTCATGAATGGAAACTTAACTAAACTTTGTTTTCTGCTGCCCCGTCCCAAACTGTGTCCGTGATGCAATCGGGCTACGCCTTCTCAGGTAGCCATAAGTGAAAGGGGATTACCTGGGAAGCTGGTGTGAGTGGAAACTCCTGCAGGATGCAATCGGGCGATTCTGTAGGACCCGGGGCCGGGAGAGACCCCGCCTGTTATCGTGGGAACCCCAAGTGAAGGCGCCCGTTTCCCAGTATGTAGTATCAGATAATATTCTCGGTTCAGTCAATAGGTAAATCAATTTGACTCAGGTTTACCGAACTAAATTGGGGGAATGGTTGAAAAGTAACGAGTAGAAATGATTCGCATTTGTTTCCCGAACATTGGCTAATTTGTGCTGGGGCTGTGGTACTAATTATTTTGTCTTTCCGCCAACTGGAAATAGTTCGTTTGAAAAGTATTTACGTTCGTAGAATCCAGGAAAAGTGCATTAGAGATCTATTTAAAGAAATATTATTTTCATTATCCGGATCGGTTATTGCGATTTGAATTCAATGCGAAGAACGCGGATTTTGATATTCCGTGGATGTGGTGGTTGTCTTAGGTGTTTACCTTTCACACGCGTAGTTTTTTTAGTTTATATTTCAAAGAATTCATTTTAAGATTCTCACGTGAATGAGAACTGAAATCTTTTTCAGGTTTAGGCATGATTTGTATCCATTCTTACAATATTTTTTAGACATCCGAAGAAACTGAAAAGATATCCGTGAAAACTATCCCCTCCCTGTATCTGCTATCATTCAAGTGACACTTCCGAGGCATTATCAGCTGGCACTTCAGATCCTGTGGTTCACGGAAGAGTGCAGTTCGCGATGGTTCGCGGAGCGATGGGTTTAGAATCTCAAAAAGACGGCCTCAACCGACTAAATAGGAACGTATTTATTATGCGTTTATAAAAATAATTGCTTTTTATTTTCTAAAATTACGAGTTTTCACCACCCCCACCCTTTGTTGGAACTCCCTTTGCTATATTCAAATTTCAAGTGACTCGTCAGATTGATTTCAAAGGATTTTCTTCATTGCTATATACGCTTTGGGGAAATTAAAGCATGGTTGTTCGTCGCATTGAGAATTAATACAATTAGATTGCAGGATATCTTGAATATCTTACTGCGTGAAAGTGTTTTTGGTGTGATGTGGCTGCAAAGAGAAACCTTGTGTGTAAGCAGAAAACAGGACATTAGAGCATGCTTCATACTCTCCCTCAAACTCTGCCAACTTAATTGCTTATTTAAACTAATTATTTACGTAGGTTGTTGATTGAAGATTTTGGGAACCCAAAACTTAACTGTTCAGATGTTCAGAGAGCTTCCGCCAATTCTTGACAAGTGATTAGCAGAAATCGAATGAACGAGGTTTTGTAATTTTCTGTATTGAAACGTCTCATCACGATTGCAGTGATGACGCCGTAGAGATGAAGTTCTCTTTACGAAACGAGGCTTTTGTTCGACCGATCTGACCCACTATCACGTGCCCTGAAACTGTCATTTGGAAATAGGGTTCGCATCATTGTTTACTGCGGCATCGCGAGCGTCATCTATTGTTTTACGCTTCATCTGATGGGGGCGCGTTAAGGAGGGCGTCCCACTGTCGGTGGTCGCGCGGAAGACGTCGGGAACCTCCTGTTCACGTCGGCATTTCTCCTATTAGTTCTGGCGCTCGCTCAAATTGCGTCAAGGGATTTTACTGTGAAGAATAGACTTGGTGTCGAGAATCGAGGAATCCGTGTCGCTGGTAGGGCATCGCTGGATTGTAAACTTTTTTAAAGTAATGTGAAACAGAAGATCGTTTACATGCAAAGAATGATTGCGATGTTTTTTTCTTCTGGAATCATTAATCCCTGCATTCCCGAACTGGTGTGTTGTTTCGTAAAAAGTAATTGGGCTATAAGTTACGTACATTTTTCTGATGCTTTGTTATGGATGAATAGGGAAGTTAACCAGCTAAACCGATGTTGAGAAAGCATTAATCTTGGAAATTCGAAGCCTTCTTTCCAAAGAACCTTTTTACTTAGCTGATCATTGGATTGTGTTGTCACTGATTTGTTCCAGAAGTTCGATATAACAAATGTATCGCGGGAATGCGACAGAGAAAGGAAAATCGGAGCATGCGTCAGGTTATGCCGCCAACAGTCACGTTCTGCACGAGACGGTCTAAGCTGCTGGCCAGCTAAAAAGCCGAACTAACAGGACAACTTTTGAAAAATGTCACTGTCGGATGAGAACATACATTTATACTCAATTTAGGGTAGTTTCGTTTCGTTTTATGTTGGCAAAAGTTGTTGCCAACCGTCACACAAATACCCTGTATATATTACCTTCAAGCGGTAGGGACATTTTTTAAAATTTAAGTTTGCAATGAAACAATGACTACTTCCGTAAATTCCGCCAACATTCAAAGCCATCCAAGTGAAGTTGTGTTAGTTTACGAGTGCGTTTTGGTGCTTTTTGCGTTTTATCGTTCAATTTATTTATTTAGTAGTTCTAGGCGTTTTTGAGTTTTATTTATTATTTTCCAATTGTTTTCTTTAGTAATAATAATAAAGTTAATTGAAATAGTTATAGTAGTTCATTATTTGTTGTTGTTAAGTGTCCCTTTAGTATTTCTTGTTTTAAATTAATTTTATTATATTTATTATTATTTTTTCTGAATTCATTTTAATTATAACTGGAAAATAATGGATAGCCCAACAACATCTGGGTCTATACTTAATATTGAACCTTTGAAGATAACACGTATTCAAAGACTGTCTCTGGTAACAATGGATAAGTTATTGAAGACTTACTTACACTAATGATGATTTTCATTTTTTTCCTTACTTTTAAAAGCTAATGAATAATTGAACAGATAAATTAAATGGATGCATTTGTATTGATATTGACATAACTGGACTGTTAGGAACACTTAAAAACTACCATGTATATCACGTTAATTAACTTCAATAATTGTGGTATTTATTTGCGTTCAATAAAACTCATTACTACCAGTTCAAAACGTGAAGGAACTGCTGACACACATCTCAAAACATTAATAACATAGAAGTATGGCCGCAGATAACTTTTGGGGTTGTATTTTGCATTTGCACTTGACACTTTTTAACAGTTCTTAAGCTCGCAATAGTTGATAATGATAATTCTTAACTAACTTAATAATTATTCACAGAGTTAATATTCGTTTATAGATGAACATCTGTTTTTAATTCTACCGAAAAACAAAACATGTATTTATTTGTTAATACACAGAGTTAACAGTGGACAAGACTCGAGACCGCGCGAGGATTGTGAACGAGACAACAAACAAAACAAAAGCGAGACTTGATCAGAGTAATAGTTTCATAAGTTGGCTATTCCGACAGGAAATCTTTCAAGCTGCCATATTGCGAATTTAGTGCGGCCTAATACACGGCCTGGAGTCTATGTGAATGTTGCGACAGCGCACGAGCTATCTCGGGAGGACTTTTCGCGCACCGCAGGAAGTAGGCGCGGCGGCGGCGGTGGAGGCGGCAGCGTCACCGCTTCCTGCTGCCTATCGCTGGGCGGAGCTCTTCCTACGTCGGGGAGAGAAGCCTCGCTTTACAGTTCACAGGCTGTCCTGTGTGTCGCCCGCCCTGTCGAGCGAGATAACTGCATTGAGGCTCCGAATAAGTTCTTTCGGGTGGCCATGGAAACGGGCTCCCGTGGTAGCAAATATACCGATGTAGTTCACAGTAGTAGCTTGACAACAATGCCATAAATGTAATGTTTGGACAGTTGTTGCCGAAAGAGGACCAGAAAATTTTATAAATCGGAATGTTTAAATAATACGTATTTTTCGTTCCTTAAGACATCGTACTGAGAAGTACTTTCTCGTTAATTTGACCCGGCGGCAAATGGTTTTATAGCATTACAATCCGGATATGTACAATGGTCTGAAAAAACGTAGCTTAAGGCTGTTCCGAGACTATCTACTTTGTGACGCTCATTTCGTAGTTCTCAAGGCCAAGGAACTCTGAAACTAGGCACTAGCGGGAGCCCATTTGTGTTGGATTGGGTTTTCCGTTTTCCCATCTGTTGGATTGGGTTTTTCGTGTTCTTGGTGGTAATCGCGAGTGATTTATAAGACGGCGGCAGATTCGTGAAAATTAGAGATAGTGACTGGCGCCTTTAAACGCAAATTGTTCGACATGTTGACGAAAATTGGCCTTTCGTATGAAAAGAAACTTCAAATACGAAAGAGGAGGTAAAACAGGTCCATTGTACTGTCTTCATTGTATTTCGTAATTGACAAGAATATACGTTATTTGTTGACATTGTGTTTTGAAGTGTTCTTTAATCTCGTGAAGTGGATTTCAATTTCCCTTCGCCGCTACCGCGTCGGCGGCCAGATTTCGCGCGGAATCGAAAGCCGGCGCGGCGGCGACCTTCGCCGAGATTTCACCGCAAGAGGACCGTAAATTCTGGGAAGCGGTCTTTTTTCTCCGCGGCGCCGCGCCGGTCACAGAACGCAGCCGTCCGTGTAGGCGCGCTGCAGCTCGGCGGGACCCGCCCGCTGCGCTCTCTTCCGGAGATTAGGAAGTAAAATTGGGGCGTTACGATGAGGGGAAATTGGTGAATAGTGTTTTTTAATTGTGAGCTTTGTTTTGAGTACCTTTACTTTCCTGTATATGTACGGAATACTATACACGTAGTGTAGAGAATGTTATGTATTGTTGCGGTCAAAGGCGATTTTTCGACATAAAAGCTCACATTGTGGGACTTTGATACAAAGAAGTTGATACATCTCGTTCCAATGCGTTGTAAACCACTTGCTCTAACACGTAGGTAGTTTGAATCGTCATTTGTTCTTGACACCGAAAACTTTGTTTTCGGCAAAGCGTCCATCCGTCTCTCCTCCGTCCGTGAACTACACTAGCACCTAAGCTATTCGTAGGAATCCCCCCCCCCAAAAAAATATTAATATTTTCCTGTTCGAGCTGGCTCGACTTGAAGGCTCCGCAATTTGGAAAATCAGTTTAAATTTTTGAGGGTATTTTACTTGACACTTTTTCAAATTTTTCTCAAATGTCCCAAATTTTTTGCGAGAGTAGAATAAAATACACTTCTCCAATTTTTCAAAATTACCTCGAAATTTTTCTTGATACTTTTGGTAGAGTTAGTGATAAACGTACTGTAACATGTGATATATTCGCCCTTTTTTTAATTTATAGAATTGGAATATTTGACATCTTTCACGTCGCTAACCACCAGCAGTTTGTATACATTACTGTACATGTGCTTCAAATTATTTCTTGTAAAGTTTCTCGAAAACTAAATTTTTTGTGAAAAGGAGCTCGAAATTCCGCCTTTTCAGGATTCATCTCAAAAGCTGCTCCAAATTTTTTTCTTGAACCTTTTTTGTACGAATAGTGCTAAATGGACTAAGTAACATGAAATAAATACAATTTTGATGTATTCTTTTGTTTTCAAAAAAATACACAAATGTATTTTTTTGACATCTCACGCCGTTAATATTTATATTACCAATGATTTGTATATCTTATTTCATTTGAGAGTAGAATTGCTTCAAATGATGTCAAATAAAGGTTCTGCAAAACTCAAAAATCTTCTGTGGAAAAGAGCTTGAAATTTACCATTTAAGAAACTCTTAAACGGCATTTTCTCAAAAACTGATCAAATTTTTGAACGAAAATTTGAGAAATGTAGGGAAGAAGAAGAAAAATGTTTTAGCGGAAAGAGATGGCAGTTGGCAAGAGGATGGGGGTAGGACAGAAAAGGCAACCCAGACCAAAGAAATGATGAAACTAACTAGTACGAGATACTCTGCCATTCTGTAGCAACACTAGTTTGGTATTGTGGTTATTTTCTTGTCCGGTACCGTAGTTCCAATCCATGGAATGTGTGTGGACCCAGCATATTCACGGCAGGTTTTCCCAGTGTTCATAGATTTCCCAGTCTGTCATTGTACCTTTGCTCCACCGTCATTTAAATCTCCCGTTAATCGCGGGTAGACATCGGATGTTTAGGGAAATGCCTTTTTCCTCCTTATTCTTGAAAATTTCAGTGCCTTTTTAAGCGCCTAAAAGACGATTTTTTTAGTGCCTAAACATCTGATGTCTAATCGCGGGTATGGCCGAAAAAACTTAGATTGACGATTGTGTTAAAGAAACGATAATGATGTTAGCTGGTGGAAGAGAAGGAAGAAGCAGGCGTACTAATTTGGTCGGGTGTAATATATTTTTAATTTTTGTGGGTAAAAAAAAAGTGGTGTGTGTGTGTGTGGGGGGGGTGCGAACTGAATCGTCCCCTCCCGAAAAAACTGCCAGTAAGTCTAAATATTACTTCCAAAAAGTGAAAGCTGTTGTGTTTTTTTTCTCTCGATCGGGTACTTTTTTTCGTTATTGTAGATTTAAATGTGAGTAACGTTAATATACTGTACTTATCAACAAAGCATTTTGGATGCTAAAAGCTGTCGTGTGTACGCTTCACGCAGCTTAGTGTTAAAAAGAATGGTCTCCGGAGACTGCTCCATAGAGAGGACGTGTGGTTAGGTTATGTCTTGAAACTTCTCTTAGGGATATTCATAACCATGATTTAACTAGTTCATTCCATTGTTCTAAGAGAGATGAAACAGTTTACCATCACAAAATATAGCATGTATTGTATTGTTTTCTGAGCTTAAGTGGAAGTATATAAAACGAATTCACGAGAGAACATCACAATATGATTATGCCGATTAACGCTGGATTTGCTTTTGATTGTCACATGCAGTTTGACAAAATATTTGTGAACGAGAGCCGGACAAACCGTGAAGCCTTGACCTTCGCAAATCCACTTCCTTCTTTGGAAGTGAAATACTAGGATACTTTCTTCGCACGTGTATCTTTACAGTGCATGTGCGTGTGTGTGGCGGGGAGTCGTCGTTAAGCGGAGTGTGCCCGGCCCAAGCTCCTTCCGAACTCGTTCCGCGCGCTGACGTACGTGAGGAGCGTGCGCGTCACGGCAGACTCGAGCGCGCACGCACTCCGCCCCGCCCCGCCCCCCCCGCCCATCCCCTCCCGGACCGCCCCCTCGTCTACCACCGCGGACGCGTCCCCAGTATTCGTCGCCGGCATTGTCACAAGTACTCTACCATGGCAGCGAGAAGAGCATTAATTTGCTTTTGTTGTTCTTCAAAAGAAAGTACGGGCACCACTTAGATGACGGAGGGGAGGACTAGTCGGAGTGCTGGTAACATGGTACTTATAAATCGGGTGCACGTACACGGAAAATTCGAAAATTAGGAGCGTTTATTGTATTCATGTTCCAAATTAAGATAAGCAATCGTCGAAACTGACGTGGAACAATGGCGAAAGATAGTTATTTGATGACTTCCTGATTCCACGTGCTTCATAAATGAAATCGAAATGATGTATTTAGAGTGTGCAGTCAGAATTTGAACGTTTCTCTAAATCGAAAATATTTATTTTGCGGAAAACCATGTCGGTTAAGAAAAGTAACCAAGAATGGTTTAAATTTCCCCAGCATTCCTCTAAAGAAAACACCCATTTTCTTACTTCTCCTAAAAATCTTTAAAACCCGGTAAAATCCCTTTCAATGTTTAGTGATTGTTAAATTATTTGAAATAAAGTAACGTAACTTTATTTTATGTACCAAAATACTCGTGGAAAACTGAAATTTAATCGTAATAAGCGTATACAAATTAAAAAAAAAAAAAAAAATTACTAATAAAATAAACTTACTAACTTTTGCTAGTATTGCCAAATCCATTTTAATCACAACAAACATGCACAAATGCAGTGACAAGTACAAAATAAACCTACAGTAGAATGCAACTTCTTTTGCATCTTTTCTACATATTACGCAATTGTTACAGATTACTCAAACATGACATTGACGAAAATTTGTTACCGAAAGGAGTAGTAGTAGTAGTTTGATAACTTAAACCTGAAGGGGGGCGGTAATCCTTGGACGCACCGTATATGCTCTTGGTAGTATTCAGATTGTTCAAATAATGACAATTATTATTTAATAAAAACCAAATTTATAAATATTCAAATAAAAAAACTAAACCCAGAAGCACCCTCTATTTTTTTTTAATCCCCTGAGTTTTTGTAACCCTGGAAGGAACCCCTCATGTTTTCGGCCTTGGGAGTACTTTAACTCCCGAATTTTAATTGTATAAGTACTAAACTCCATGTTGAGCAGGTAAATGACGACTTGGGGACTACTGTCGTCGCAACATGGCTATAATCACCAGCATAATGAGAATATAAATTGTTTCCGTCTTAGGATCTTGATCGTCCCCGCCTGTTGCGATTGGTGATTGCTGTTGGGGAATTTTGCATAAATGCTGTTCGGGAATTTTTGTGTTTTCCCTCTGCGTTGAAACACGAGTAGAAGGAAATGAAATGTTTCGTGAACGTCACGTGCTTTTTCCTTGCAGGTCAGATTAGCCTTCATTTGTAGGTGTCAGATTTCCTGGAGGAAGTTATGCAGCCTGTTTCTCTAGTGTTCCCATAATGGTACTCATACAAGGTTTTGTAAGAACAAATCAAATGCCCTCTGTTAAAATTGACCTTCCCACTACTTTCTTATTGTATACGGCTTTTTATAACGGTGAATGATCGTACTAAACTCTCAGAGGAAAATTACCATGCTGTTAATTTTCTTTAAAATTTGCCACAGTTGCAAATTGTTTTACCTAAACATTGTCGTCGTGTTTTAGTATTGTTACATTAGAACGGAAATCAGTGAAGCGTGTGTGTAGGTGATATAAAACGTGACGAAGATTTTTCCCTTGAAAACTAGTTGTGCAATTTTTGTGTTCTTTATGAGAAAGTGATTGTATCTCGTGCGACCGAGGAACGCTGCGATGCGTTGCATCGTTGGCTCCCCGTTTAGCGCCGGCCCCGGTCGCTAGCAGGTGCGATGCAGCTGCAGGTGTCGTGGCCCCGTAGCGAGACGAGGCTTGCACTTGGCGCGCGACGGGGCGTCACCGCCAACTGCCCCGCCCGCCCACTCCTTCCGGTCTCCGCCCTTCCGTCCCTCCCCTTCCTCCCCTCATCGTAGTTGCCGCATTTGCTTCCACTCCGCTGATCCCTCTCCTTCGGCGTCACTTGCCGTTGGTCACCTCATTCACCCGCCTCTCCCCACCCCACCCCACCCCACCCCTCGCTGCTGCTTTGCCTTCCCGCCCGGAACTCTTTCATTGTGTCGCTGCTGTCATTCTTTCTTTTCCCTTCCCCCCATTTTCCCTGCTGCAATTCTGCTCGGCTTAGTCATTGCGCTCTTCCCGTTCGCACTGGCCTTCTCTTAATAGGGTCTGTAGCTGATCCTTTTCGCTGGGGTAAAAGGCTAACAGGTGTTAGAATGCGTAGAATGAGCGTGTTTGGACTGGGGTGTTGGGGTGGCACGGGTGAACAACAAGCTTAATCCTTTATAGGGTAGTGGTCAATCTATTGACCTCCTGCCATAAGTTCTGAATAGTTTACTTTTTATATTGAAAACTGCCCCTTGACATCAGTTTAGATGTTCCTTTATTGATAGTGGTTGATTACGAGACCATTTTTCGTCATCTTGCGTTTGATATGCATTACTTATTGAAATGTGGCCAGTTAACTGATCGCCATCAACGTGGGACGTGTCTTTGCCGTCATTTTGAGTGAACGAGCGTAAATCACGCAAGACGATATTGAGAAAATTCGTTAAATCAATGGTGTACTATTATAATTAGAATGTTTTCTACATTATACGTACATGTTATAGAATGTAAATGGAGTATATAAATAATAACGCAAAGAATATGGCTAGCATAGTAGCGAAACTAGAGGGTCTTTTTATTACATTTTTATAAAAGTAATGCAATATGAAATGCGAATGAGGGTCGACAAAATAATTACGTCAAATTTAGATACCACGCGTGTGTTTGCAATATACACGAACCAATTTAGTGTCTAACTAGTTATTAGCAAATTAACCTGGGAAGGACTTTGACCCTTGGGCATTTTATGAACAGATTTGAGTATATTGAACACCCTTGAGATTTTCGGTTCCTTTCCCCAATCTTTAATCTGCAAAATCCATTACTCGTCAATTCGTTGCAGGCTGTCAATTCTCAAAATTTCGTTTTTTTGCTATGGTCTCTAGGATTGCAAAACTCCCATTCGCCCTTCCCGTTCACGGAAGCAACGCGTTGACTAGCGTTCGGCGCATCGTCACGGAGCCCTTGCGATAAGGAGGCACGAACAAATTTCAGGAGAATGAAACATTACAGGTATTTCCGGGAATCACCAGAAAAAGGACATGCAGACGGAAATTTGAAAATTTGCATCGTATTCACCTTTCGTCTATGTACTGGTCGAAGGCTGGTGATTAAGCTGTTGATTCTAAGTGTGGTGGCGATTCGGTTCTCGATGGTTGATGCCAAATACACCAATTTAGAATCTCTGGCTAAATTCTCCGTATTTTATATTTTCATCTTAGATTTGTTGGGGAATCTAATCTGTATGCTTGTCACAAAGGTACTGATTGTATGTTACTAAAAGTATGTTCACTTAATATGTAGACTGCTTTCAAGATTTAATGAATACCAGAATATATTATCTTTCAATTGAAAATGTCAGTTTTCCATTTTATTATTTCTGGTGTAAGAAAGTGGTATTTTAAATGACCACTATCCACCGTAGTTGAAGTCCGACCCAGAACGGATAGTGGTCTATATTTGAACCACCTCTTTTTTCCGCCCACATCCAAAGAAAATGAAAATCTAATACAGTCGACTCCGGTTATAGTGAACTTCTGGAGACTAAAATTTTGGTTTATTATATCAGAGTTTCACTATATCCAATGATGTCAAAATAAAATAGAATTTCTCCGCAATGATTGACTGTATTAATATAGAATACGGCAAAATTCATTAACAGCTCGAATTGAAAATTTTAATCTTTATTTGCCCTTAAAAATTATTTTCAATTGATTGCTTCGTACATGTTACTTTAGTAATTTTTCTAAATCCTCCAGATCTAGAGTTCGTACTCTTTTCATTCTTGATTCTGCATTGTACTGTCTCGTAGTCCATTGTAACGTAGGACACTGGCTGTTTGTTTCTACAGTGAAACTGATTGGCATGCTGGTCAGTCAAATTCCCGACGCGGGGTTCGTTACCATCACCTCAAGACAGACTACTTCCATTACGGCCTTTGAGCGATATTGTTTCAAGTTCTGTAATGTTGAAATTTGTGGCACTGAGGCGATGTATTCTTTTCCAGAAGGGTATTGATTTCCAGGACGTTGTTTTTCCTAAAACGGAGGTTCACTATAACAAAAGGAGGTTTACTATAACCGAATCTTCTTAAACGTATTTGTAATGTAAGTGAAACGGGACATGTGACTTGACTTCAGTTCACTATAACAGAGTTGATTATAATCGGAGTCGACTGTAATTATAACTATAACACATGCTTATATACGTTATAAACAATAAAATGATTTTCTTTAATTTTTTTTACCTCAAAAAGTTTTGTCCAATAAAGGGTTAAGGTTGTCAGTGTAATCGAATTCGCAACTTACAAGAAAATTATGAATATGAAGGTTTTAATTTCTCTTTTCAACTATGTACATTAACAAAGTGCAGAGCTGGAGACAAAATTAAGTATATTTATCGTTCTCCAGAGACCGCGATTAAAATGTTGATTGCATTAAATGCGTAAGCCATTAAACAAAAATTGGCGTGGGAATGCTTTTTAAACTTTAATTGAATAGTGTATTACGTAACAAGTGTGGCGAAACGGGCATTTTCGCAAGAAGCGAATTTGCGCCCGAGCGTACGCTCGGGCGACGAAAGACGAGTGCGCAAGTCACCTCGCGCACGTATTTGAGTTCACTAATTTTAAACACACCGTGCGTGAGAGGTGTTTCGCACAAGGTTCGCGATGTTTCGTAATGTTTCTATCTCTATTCGTTAAGATAAAAAAAATAGCGTTTCGCACCCGGAGAAGTGGTGTTTCGCGCACGGGGTGTTAAAAATAATTTCGTCAATTGTCCAACAGCACTATGAATTACTAAATGCCTACGGTAATGTAATATGTTGAAGGAATATAAACTTCTCACTTGATTTATATGTAGGTACATTGGTTTATATGTAGGTTCACAGAAGTATACTTTCACCCTTTACTACTTATTACTCTTTACTACATACACTGCATCTCTTTATTTTTTGTAATTTTTTTAGAATCATATTCTTCGTCGGTACTTGAGATTGGTCGTGGTGAGGCCAAAGATCCCTTGTGATGTATCCGCTCTGCTGCTAAGGGAAGTATTTGCTGTAGTTTTTGTTTGTTACGTAATGTGTGGGACGAAGTTTAAATACACTGGAGAAACAGAGTGTCAAGGACTACAAGTATTCTTAACCCCCTTTCATTACAGTTGTGAACTGGATAAGCAGTAGTTATGAATATTTAAATGTACTAGTCATCATATCTCGTTTTGTCGTATAATTAGCCACTACACTACAAGCAATCCGTGTGTTGAAAATGTAAATCGTGAGGACTTGGTGCCTATCTGGGTTAATAACATTTACTTTTGTAAATGAAATTAACCCAGATGTGCAGGAATTTGGTTGATATATTTGGTTTATTCTCGTGCAGTTCAATTAGCAATATTATTACCGTGAGCGTAAACTGAACGTCATGTGTTCCCCCCTCTATTTTCGGGCATATTCTATAACTATATTCCATTGAATTTGAGGTTCTTAATTTGCAAGATTTTTTTTTTCTTTCTCCCCCCCCCAAGAATTACATGTTATAAAACCTTTGGGAATAGGCCAATTACCTTTTTGCTTATTTCAGTCCAAATCCAAGTTGACAAACGGTAGTTGAGGGAAGGTATGCTGTCTGTCTCCCACCAAAGGATCAGGAGTTGCATGTCAAGGATGCGCCGCGCCGCGTCATGTGCTTTTCCTTTCGCGCGTCGCCCTGTGTGGTGTGCGGGAGCCGCGGCCCCTGCGTCATCCGCTCTGCAGCGCAGCGGCTGCCGCGCGAGCGACGCGACGACACCCGGGGCGCGCTCCGCTTATTCTCGATTAAAAAGGTCTTCACGCGTGGCGAGTTGGGAGGAGGGGCACTTTTTGAAATTGAAGCTCCCGCTCCCACCTTATCAAGAGTAGACATCATTTTAATCTAAGAATTCAAGACGTTTCGCACAGCGTAAAGCACCTTGGCTTTATACCACTTTTGAGTCTCTGCGCATGCGAGGCTTGGAAGTGGAATATGCTAAGGGACCCCACGCTTGGTAAAAAGTCTCTGCTGCGCATCTAGCGCGGGTGCTGCGAGGGAGACTTGCTCTTCGTTTCAACATTTAATGTATTAATGAAGGACCCTCTTAAGTGTGGCACTGCCGTGTTGATAAGGAAATTCTTTAATGTTTTTCTTCTGATTTTTCTCTTAATATCTTCACTCGAGTTTTCTTTGATTACTTCATACCTCAATTGTTTCGTGTACTGGAGGACCTTATAACTCAACGTTTCTAAATTGTAAGGGCTCGAGAACTACTTCTGATACTACCTTAGGCATGATTGCTGGCCGCACTATAACATTGTGCAATTTTCTTGTAAGATTATGCAAATATGAACGAGATACTAGTATAAAATAATAAGCATGGTTTAATAGAAACGACGGTGAATTATTTTCAATGCTTGATACACTAACAATTACATTAGTGTAAAAACAGTGGGAAAAGTGTTAAAAAATATACAAACATTTGCTTCCAATCTCAAAAGATGCAGCAAGGAAGAATCTGAGAATAACTTCTTTACGGACTTGTTGTAAATTTTATTGAAGAAAATACTTTTACACGAATATGTGCTCCTGAACATTGAAGTAATTTGTAATCCAAATGGTTTTAAGATTGGATATTTTTCACTTGATAGAAGGTTTTAAATATATCTCGTGTTTGGTTCCTAGGAATGTATCGCCTAAAAACTTGTCCAGCCGAAGTTGGTGAGATTCAGGTTCCTCGAAACTATTCTCGCTTGCTCTTCATTAATTCTTTATCCGTGTTTGCTCGTTTTCGCGGTTCTGAAACATTTTTTTAATGCACTATAAATATTTCAGTACATTTCTTAAAAAAACTTAGTTTCAAAACCCTGTCGCGAACCGCACAAAAGGGCTTTTGCGGATTGCGTGCGGGCCGCCAGTTGAAAACTGTTCTAAATAATCCTCTTATTTTACAATCCAACTTTTACTTCGTTACAATCTTCTAATCTAAGAGTATTAGAGCAGTCCCTGTTTAATACTTTGGAATGTAAATTCCTGGTTAATGATAAACATTACTTTTCGCAATCGGTACGCCCTAAGAGAGTTCCTGATAAATTCAGAAAGCATAAAAGTATAAACGTTAAAGTTGTCTCTAGTTTTTTTTTATAATAATATGCAGAACGTGGCTTCCAACATTCGCTGTATTTTTATGTTAATTGGGCATTTAATTTAGTTGCCGGGCGTGAACTTGGCGCTCATTTAACGCAGTTTGTTGCTGTTATTATTATTATTATTATTTATTATTATATGCGCTTTCGGCCATTTATTGACCACACTACACGTTATATCGAAGGCAAGGATGTTGAACCTTGAACCATGAATCATGGGGTGTTCGGAGGATGATGAAGGGTGAAGGGGGACAATCACAAATAAGACCATGCATACCCAGGATTGGAACCTGCAGCCCCTTGGCGCACACGACGGCTGCCGCAACCGCCTGCGCCATGGGACTGACTATTATTTATTTATTTCCGAACCCTTCGATCCTAACACCCTCGCGTGTGGATCACTGCTGCCCCTTCCTGCGAAACTGTGAACGCTTGGGAGTAGTGTGTGCACGCAGAGTTCTGAGGAAGCAGTGTTGGTCAGCGGTACAAAGCGGAGAAATGTCGCGATGAGAGTGGCTTCTGGAGTCCTTATGGAGCGCGAGGCCACGTGGCGCGTGCATCATCGCCGGGTGTGTCGCGGCCGGCGCGCTGTCACAGTGAGCGCGGCGCGGGAGGCGTCAGGGCTATTCCGGGCCTACTCCTCCGCGACTGCCAGCCCGCCCACCCGCCGAGAACGCCTTACGCCCGCCGCCCGCAACCTATATTTTTATATCGATTCCTCCGCTTCGGGGAAGGCGGAGGCCACAGGAAAGGGTGTGACCATCGGAGATGTGTGCTCTTTCGTTTGTGGAGGGTTTGGCCTTTCAAAGGAGCAGGCGGCGAGCGGAAGTTGGCGTTTGTTTGCTGGCGATGCTACCTTCTGTCCAGTCGTGCTTTAAAAAAGGGCGTTGCTTCGGTTGTTTCTTACTAGGAATTTCATGGATTTTCTCTGGCTTCAGTTAGCTTTAAAACGCGTAAATGTCATTATATAGTGAAATATAGATTAGGTTTTTTTTACCACCGATTTGTATTTTCGCATTTCGGAGATACAATTAGCACGAGCGAAAATTCAAACGAGGGACCATTCGTGGAATAATGTCACTCTCACACAAACAAGCACTCACGTTGTAAGTCTTTCAAATGATGAAAAGTTATGTCTGCCGTACATGTTTATGGCACGATTTCGATTTCGAGCTCCTTCTTGTGTACTATTTCCCAGAAGCGACAATGTTTGCCTCCTGTTTGTCCATTATAGTTCGTAATAGGTGCCACTACTACTTCTGGTGGAGGTGGTGTCTGAAATGGTAATAAAATATATAAAATACGATAAGGTACCAATAACTGAACTGTTCGGAGATGCTATTTTCCTGGCTGACGATTTGGGGGCAAAACTTTTAATTGCTTGTAAGTGCGCACATATTTCATGTTAAGCCATTGTTTCATTTTCCAGAGTGCGCCATTCACAGCAGTGGGTGAAAAACTGGAGCGCTCCTTGATTAAAGTTTTTTAATGAGATTTCAAAATGTGTGCAAATTGTTAAGCGTTATATGGCTTGCGACAAGGATGGATATGTTTTACAATCAGAAATAGCAAGTTGTGTAAAATAACAAGTATTTATCCAGTTGAAGTAAATTCAAATAATACTGTATCTTTGCCAATAACTGTACAGAGTAAATAAAATATTTTTCTGCTTTCGAAGCCACATTTGTCCCCAGTTGCATCGAAACGAACTAGTGTGCATGGAAGGACGGCCTGGATCGCACGCTCATCCAACACGAGTGTGACCCACAAGCCAGCTGTGCTCCGCTGCGGCAAAAGTGTAGCGTGCCGGCACCCACGTTCTGCATATCCCGCGAGGACGCGCGATAACTCCGACGCCCCGCCCGTGCCGGCGTATCTGCGTCCCCGATTCGGAAATAGACCTCCACCCGCGCTCCTGACGCAATTTCAAAAGTGGATGAGATACTCCAGGCAGCATCTGCGACGAGGTGCCGTCGCGTCGGTGCTCGCAGGTGCTCTTCGTCGAAAGGCGTCGTGCGAATGGCTACCGGCGCTGCCAGAAGCCGCTGACAGCTTGTCGTAGTATTGTGTGATAGGCAAAGGATATGACGCGTCTGCGGTAAAACTTAATTTCCTGTTTAAATAAGAATATTCATTGATGTTGACTGAAACAGATTTGTTTTGAAGGAAATGTCAGATTCTGATTTCTGATTTTCTTGCCTTTCTTCTTCTATGAACATTGAAATATCCATAGTGTAGATTTGTAATTAAATCATACTACCTTTATCGACGGAATAAAACCTACAGTGCAGTACAATTAATGGATTATTAGAATATTTGGGTAGAAAATAATAAGATTCAAACACAATCTGCAGAAAAGAATAAGTAAGTTTCATTGGAATGAATGAACACGAAAAATCTCTCGTGCGGATGTTATTGGTTACAGGTGCGCTTAATTGTCTTCGGCCAGTCCCTTGAGAAACACTTTTGTTTTTTTAACGCGTAAAGTGTCTTGAAAATAACATAAAACTCATTACAATGAGTTTAAGTATTTGTAATTTATTTCAATTTTAGGAATTTAAATGTCAATTAAAAACTCAAATTTAATCACAACAAACGCATATAAGGATGAGAAAGGACACAAGTACCAAGTATAATACAGACAATAAAATACAAACTTAAGTTGCTAGAAGGCTTATTGCAAGTTAAGTACGAAAGGAACTTGTGCTGAAACTGTGAATGCAAAAGTAGTTTCGCAGCTTTATATGTTACGCATTTGTGGGAATCCTGATGTGGTGTGTTGACGTTCTTATGAGAAGAAATAGGTCATAATATGTAAACGAAGATGACCTCTTTTATTTCTTCTGTTACGCATTTGTTACTTTATAAACCAAATAAAAATATTAAAAATAAACCAAATAACAATATAAAATATAAACCAAATAAAAATATGAAATAAAAACTTTTATTACAAGTAATTATTTTTGAGTGTGATACCTTAAAGCTGGGGGAGGGTTTTGTCCTCGAAGACATCTTGAAAGTGAATATATTTCAGTTTAAACTAGTTAGAACCCGTCAAAATTTGACGGTGAGATCTGAGATAAATGTAAAATACTGTGCCCAGACTAATGTTCACAGTATGTTGCATTGTTTGGATCTTCAGGGTATAACGAAGATATTCTGTAATGTGGAGTTCCCAAAATCTTGGTGTGGTCTATGACCAGGTAGCAATGCAATATCGGCACCAAATGACACAAAAGAAAGAGCACTGTTATACTGACGGATATTATTTCTAAAGTAAGGCAAACTCCAACACCACAATGCAATTATTACACTGAAACAAAGCCTGACGAATTGTAAACAAATCTCAACAATCAAAACAAAACATCAAGCAGCGTGGACTCCATCTCTCGACTCGTATATCGATTTTGAAACAGCCACCCTTTGGAAGAAAACAATTGCCTATTAATAAACGTACTAATAAAGAATAATTTAATTAATTAATTTACACCGTAAATGTTGAATGAACACAAACAATATCAGATACATCTAGGGAATCACATTCTTTCATCTAAAGGAAAATATACTACAAATGGTTCAGTAGAAGCGCTAAACGAAGCCATGGGAGAATACCTTATTTTTTTAAATATATAGATAGATGATAATCAAATTCAAAAAGTAGTTTTCTTTTAATTATAAAAATGAGTATTTTACATGAAATAAATTTTAAAAAATTACGAAAATTCCTGAAGCCGAAAAGTATTCAGTGGATCGTTTTATTGAAGACATTTTTTGTTCAACCCTAATGGGTTACCAGTTGCTGGTTGCGGTGTAATCGCTAGATATGCGAATTTCGCAGTGTAAAACGGGCGAATATGCGCATGGTAGCGTGTTTAATAAAGGTTGGCTGTTAACTTTTCACCTTGCTCCGGCCGTATTGGAGGAGGAGGCACCGCGTTATAAAACGCTGTTGTCGGCGCCGCCGCCGCTGTGGGGCGCGGGGGTTATGCAAGGAGTTTGCGTTATGTAAAGGCGTTACGCGCGCGTGCGCGGGTCCTAGCTGTTGCCGCGACGTGCTGAGTGCTGCGCTGCGCTGCGTGCGCGTGCCCGCGGGAGGAAGCGGCGCCGCCAAGCGAAGATGCGATACGGGGATGAAAAAATTGTCAGCAGTCGGCCCTGGGCGATGACAACGTTGCAGCTAACATTTCAGTCGTTTCCAGTAAATTGTCAGAGTTGCATATCTCCACTTACACATTTCTCAATCCTCGTAATGATTTTTTACGTTTTTTAAGCAATTTCTCCCACAGTTTTCAGCACGAGTATGTTCAATTTGTTACAGAAGTCGGACAGAACCTTGTCACACGTCTTATTTTCTTCGAATTTGTCGGTTGCGACTTTGCCATTCCACAGGGTCGTAATGCAAACACCTGCACCATTACCTACCTTTGTAACTTCTGGTAAATGAATGAGGTAGGATTTTTTGGGGAGACACTGCTGTTGATTAAGCTAGTTAAAAATGTAGGAAATACTGAATAGAAGATTTAATTTGTGGCTTTCTACTGTCTTGTAGGGGCAATGCCATATGGGATTTATAGGCTTTCTGAAAGCATCATGAATCGGCGCTCCAGTTGATCTCTTTGATTGTGTAATAGTAAATTCCAGTCCAAGTTCAATGTGGAGGTGGTGCATCTTGAATGATATTGCAGAATGATATAAGGAACCAATCCACGTTGAACGTCTCTGTATTCAATGAACGAAAGTTCCAAAAAAGTTCACTTTTAATGGTTACATTAGTAGATAAACAATATTGAATTTTCAGTCGACACAATACTAGATTTCCAGCGACAACTGGAAAGCCACAATACTGGATTTCGGGCGATAAACTCGGCAATAAAAAAATAATTTTACCTTGAATGACTGGCAATTGTAGAACGTGCACATTTCGAGTCGCAAATCTCTCTCATTGAGGTCCATCGTCGTGCTGCGCGGTCGGGGATGCTCCCGTGCTTCGACGAGCCTGGTGGCTCTCCTGCCCGCCCCGCCTCGTGCGCTTTACGACCGACACGAGGGGGAGGGCGTGGGCGTCGCGCGGGGAGCACGGGCAGGTCGTTCTGTCATAACGTCGCTCCGACCGGCTGGCGAGCGCCACATGCTGTTATAGCAGGTGTTGGAGGTCCGGGGAGTTCGAGGTTGATAGAAATGACGCGGCGTTTTCGTGACTTAGGCGTTTCTAAATGTGGGAGTGCTCTTGTCTAGGTTGGCTGTTTTACGCTGCATAGATACTCTAATGGTTACGCTGTGGTCAGCCGTTCCCATGAACAGGTTACTATTAGTTTGATTGACGAACACTGCATGAGCACTCTTCCAAGGATTTCCTGGATATTGAGTAGTTTATGTAAGTTACGTATGCTTAGTATTTTCTGGTAGGTACTAAACGAGTTTCAATGCAAACTCATTATTCGAGAACCTGGAATATTTCGGTTTTGATTTCGCAATTAAGCTTGGAAGAACTGATTCAATTTATTCAGTCGTTCATGAATAGCAGTTTCCGGGAATGAAACGTGCAAACTGCATCGTATCGTTTCTGAACACACCCTACAATTAATGTACATGTAATCGTAACATTACGTTCATGCGAGGGCACATTGTTAACCTTGCTCTGCCTGTGAATGTTGGGTCTATTCGTCATGCTCGTGGCGTTTACAACCTTTCCGTACTTGCGGACCCGAGTTGTTCTGTGCCGTTTATGGAGGTACCCTTAAGAAAACGCATGTCTTTGAGATTTCGAAGTTGGGAATGACTTACAATAAATAATGTACATAAATGTAATTTTCATTTCGTATCTGTGGAGTGTTTCACTTCAATGTTTTGTGCGTGAAATCCACAGATTATTAAATTGGCAATTACACTTGCGTAACTGCGACGATTTAAGAAGTTACAAGTCGAGGAGTGAAGAAAATCTTCTGTAAATGAACCTTTGGAAAACTTATTGCAAATTAAATATGCTTGTTCAGCATTGGCTGTTAGGTTTTATTTCCATTTTTTAAACGCATTCCTCGCAGTTATATCGTTTCGACGTTTTTTGTATGCCAGTGGAGCAACCATTTCACGTAAAAATAAGTGAATTACCTCATTCGTTGTATCATTCTACGTCGATGCTACAGTTTCTGTAGTAGCATAATACGTTTGTTTTATCATGTTCTCGGCTTCTTAAAATACGCTGTTCAGTTCTTGAGTTCAGAGACAAACGTATGTTTACCCCTGTTACTTTTCGGACCTGAAGTCATTCTTGCTGGTGAGTCAGTGAAGCACGAAAAACGTGATTCCGGGAAGACAAGAATCATGTTTGTGGGCTAGCGTTATAAGGTGTCACGATAATCATTAATTTTTCTGTTGAACGACTTAACTTGAGGTGCAAAGTCACATATTATCATGGGACGATTGTTGTCACACTGATTTGTGAAGAGGAGACTTTAACGCGCTTTCTTCGTGATTTCAGTGTTCGCGAGTCTCGCCTTGGGATGTTGTCCAGATCTCCGTGATAAATAACTAATGTTTTGGTTTCTTGTCAACACTTTTGTCTTTTGAACTTGACCGAAAAGAAAGGAATGCATTTTTTTAGCATGTATATCCATAGTTACATAAGTCTTGTGCGACTTAACCGGGAGTATCTTCATGTACTTCGAGGAATTCACGAAACGAGATGTAAAAACTTGCCATGGACACCGTAGGTTGCGTCAATTTAAAATGAATGTTTTTATTGTATCGTAGTATAAGATTAGGAATGATGTGCGTTGCGCTGCAAATACATATATTGAATGGAGCAAACTGGCACCCACTGGTATAAACAAGAGCGTGCGTCATCGGATTATTTCAGCCGCCGCGTTAGACGCTCGCTCATGGGGCGGCACATCCCGTCTCCCCCGCGCGCCCCGCGACGCCCCCGATATCCGGCGGCGGCGGCGGCGGCGGCGGTGGTGGTGGCGGCGGCTGCCGGGGCAGGTGGTGGTCCCGTTTGAACGCGACCGCAGCGGCCTCCGCGCGCCACGAGATTGGTCCGCCGGGCGAGAGGCGGCGAGCCATTGGCCAAGACGGTTGGGGCGCGCGTAAAAAGAGGGCCCCCTCCGCCAAGGCCACGCGTGCTGAGCGGAGCGGCCCGGCCCGACGCCTTCCCGCCTGCCCGCCCGCGCTCCGGCTTCCCCGCTCGCTTCCCACCCGGTTTCCCGCGCCCTCCCTCCCTCTCTCCGGCCTCGCCTCTCGCCAGCCCTCCCGCCGCCACGTGGCGAATTATACGAATTCGTCGTTCCGCCGGGCAGTTCCCGCCGCGTCGACGTCAGGAGAGGCCGTGCAGTCGCTCCCCGCAGCCAGACGCAACGTCTCTGCTGCAACAGCAGCCCGTCAGTGTGTGCCTAGACGCAGCAGGGGGAACAGCTTTTCTTGTTGACCACTCGTTCCTGCGGTTGTGTTGAACATCTGCGTCGAGGAGTCTTTAAGAGTTTTCTTTTTCTTCGGTTGCTGTAAACGGCCGCCAAGATGGTGTCTGGAAGCAAATTGGTAAGAAAGATAATGCGGATTTTTCATTACCTCCATTGGTATTATAGATTTGGATAGTTTCGTAAACGAGCCCTTGCAACTCTATTGGGATGAAAATATTTTAGTATTCTGTAATCTCCGTCGATAGGTTGACTACCGAAAGACAATGATTTGGGCCTTGTGCTGATCAGGGTTTCGGTATCCCGTGATGGGAAGTGACGCCGTTTATCCGATTTCGAAGCGCTTTGACTGCAGTACTTATGAAAGCTTCTTGGCTTTCGTTTTTGAATTAGCAGCTTGTAGTTTTTTCATTTTTTACTCTTATTTTAAGCCATTTTACGGTCCATTGAATCTAATACCTCCACAAGAATATCGGGTGTGTTTCGGTTGAAAGTAGGAGTAGGTATTATCGCCGTCCCCGTACGGGCGACAGGCCGCGCCGGGCGGGCGAGAGGGCGCGTCGGGTCGCGTCTCGGGGCGCGCATTGCGGGGCAGCCTGTGGCCGATAACCGTCGCCGCGGTGAGTCATCGCCGGCGACCGAAGGAAGCGGGCGCCCCCGCGCTGCCCCGCCCCTCCGCCCCCGCCCGCCAACGGCCCCGCGCCAGCCGGCCACCTGTTGACTATGCGCTACTGTTTTTTGTGCGTGCAATTTTCCCCGAATGCGAAAGTCAGTCTCTGGAAAATACAAATTTGAATTTTGTTTACTATCTAATGTACACTTCGGTAAACCCTCATTAGCACGAATTCCAAGGGACCGAAATAATCGGAGTTCTTGTAAAAGTCGTGTTATCAGAGTATTGTAAATGACCGTATTACCGTAATCCCCTTGCCGGAACCCACGTTTTTTCGTGTTTCGGCGAAATTCATGTTAAGCGAGTTCGTGCTAACGAGGGTTTACTGTGTGTGAGCATACGGGTGTACTCTGCGAAATTCTCAACCAATGCTTCTTTTTTCTTAAAATTTGTTCTCCACGCCAATTGAAAGAAAAAGAGATGTGGCATTACTTACCTGCTTTATGATGTATTGTTAACCGTTGGTGCTTGAGGATTAAATTTTTTATCAAATCATATATTAAGTACAAGGCAAGTCCGGACATATGCTTTATATAATCTTTCCTCCTCGAAGGACGTGATTACGAAACCAAAGCCTGACTGAGTGTTCTGTTTTTTGAACTTTTTTTAAAAATATGAAATAAAACTGGTTTTTGTAAGTAATGTCAGATAAGATTTTCTTGTCGGAATGTAATAAGCTATGTATCTGAACTTTCAACTTTCGTAAACATAGATCATAAGTATATATAGTACGTTGATATAAACATATATCAACGCTTTTACAGTTGTATTTCTAATTTAGAATACAGACCGACATTGGCCCAAATTCTATGTAGTGCTCTGTTTCGTCATAGATATAACCGTTGATATTCTAGCGCTAAGCTTTCAAGCGCAGATGTCCTTTCGGGCACCTTTAACGTCACGAGTGTGTGGAGGTGCGGTGACGAAGACGGTTTTTCAGGCGATGCCGTCAACGCTTGCGCTTCCTCCGTGCTTGCTTACCCAACTCGTGATTTTCCGTCGTGCGTGATCCGAGGCGATGCTGATACCCAGATGCTTTACGAAAAGTATTAGATACGGACACGAATCGTTTGAAATTCTCGTTTCTTGTAAGAGATGTTTCAAGAGGCGCTGTTGAATCTCAGTACCGTGTTGGTAGTGGAGCTATGAGTGTATCTATTTGGAAATCTTCCAGGGGAAACAATGAGATTTGTGTTGAAATGATATCAATTGAAGAAAGCGTTAAAGCAGTGAAGATTGCTCGTTTAAGGTGTACCTATGAAAGATTTCCGTAGAATATAAATCTCCACGAATTAAAACGAAATGATAATTTATATTTAGAGAGTAAGTAAATATTACTGGCATCATAAGATATTTTGAAAGCTCTCCGTATTACGTATTCACTTATCGAAGGATATTGAGGTGCCAGGATATTCAAATTTTCGAAGTGTTACGTACTTCTTCTTCCGCGCTAGTTTCTCTTAATCCCAAACGTTTATATTCAAATTCATTCTCGACTCTGGTGCATATTTTTTTTCTGCGAGCTGTCGAGAGCTGTGGAAAATAAAAACGCTTGGAGCTCTGCCGGATGGCGGTTCCCGCGAGGGCACGTGCTGAGGTGGGGGCGGGGGCGGGGCGTGGTGCGATAAGTGCATGATGAATGGGAGGCGAATGCGCGGAACGCGGCTCGCGTCAGCGCCGTTTCTGCGGAACCGACCGGGCGGCCCGCACCTTCCCCGCCCGCGCGGCGCTATCGTACTCGAGAGTTCATTAGGCGCGACGCCCGGCGGCAGCGGCTTATTGTCTTATCGGCTCCTCTCACTCGGAGAGGCTCTGGGTCCGCCGCACGAGCCGCTCCTCGCCCCCTTCCCTCCTGCCAGACAGGGAGCGGTGGCTCAGTGCAACAACTGATGTCACTGCAGCGCCTCTGACCAGGAGGTCCTAGGTTCGAGTCCAGACGGCGGTACGGTTTTCGATACTGGCTTTTCAGCTAAGTCGAATGCAGTCGCTGCCTGGAGGAGAATTCTAGCGGCCGGCTGCTCTGATCGGTAGATTTCTGTGGTATCTCCGATCAATACCAGGCGAATGCCGGAGCAGTAAAACAATCGGACCACGGACCACGCGCGATCTGTCCATCTTTGTCCTATCCTCGCCCCTTACATACACACTAACATGCACTACTTCAGCCCTACGTATATTGAGACCTACATGAGGAATCTTTTTGAGCTACGGAATGCCCAGCGTAATGATTATGGATTCTAGAAGACATCCACTGTAAACCACCCCCTTCCTTCCGAATTTTAGTCGCAGAATGTTTCTGGCAACTGGGTGGTATGTCACAACGGCACTCGCACATTCGTCTTCGAATAGTCTCCTAATCAAATTTTAAGGGCTTCAAGGACTTCAAAACGAGATTCAATGTGCAAGCGATTAAAAAAGTAATTCAGGATACTTTGAGGACTTTTGCTGTTGAACTCATGAGTGGCAGCGCGCAGACTACTTGTCACATTAAAGATTGATAATTTTTTTCTGCCTGTATCTTCGCAGGTGTCACAATTATTAATGAATTCGTGCCATGAATGATATCCGAAAAGTCAGTCTTCACATTTCTGTTCTTAAAGCGTAATTGGTTTGGGGTTTAGTGTCTGCATATTTAGAGAGGCCTTGTGTGTAATATAAAGTTTTATTAGGAAGTGGTAATTCCGAGATATTGGTACAGTAGTGAAAGTAACGACAAATGTAAATCGATGCAATTAAGCTTTTTGCCCAGTTAATTAGGTTCATTTTGTATTCTTGTAACGTCTGTGCCAAACATCCGTAGTCTCCTCATTCATTAATCAGATGAACAAACTCACTGGGAGACAAAAAAATAGATCTGCGGTGTCGTAACTACCTAACTGATGTTCGTGATTTTCGTAATGTAATTATGGTTTTTTGATGTCACTTACTCAATACGGGTATTACGGGTTTGAAGTTAAAAGATCAGTTTTATTTGTTCGCACGTAGCGCAAGTCGTTACGTATGTTATTAATTTACACTTAAGATTCTATTTGTACATTAATTCTGAATCTCAATATTTTCTTTGTAGGAGTTTATTTGGGAGAATGGACTTAAAAAATAAAATATTGATGGACGTCAGTATTCATTGATTCCTACGCTCGTGTCGAATCGTATTGAGGTCAATGTAAAGAGCTCTTCAGTATATTGCCCGAGCGGCACCGTCATCACTTCGTTGCCCTTCGTTCGCGATGAAGAACTTGATGAAATTTCCGACTAGGCCTCCAAGGCGAAACCTCATTACGTGCCTGCCTGCTGTCTTTTTCCCGCGGGAACTTGCCGGGGCCTTGGACGGCGCGACGGCTACCTCGGCAGAGGCTACTGCGGGGGTGGACGCGCTGCGCTTGTGCGCTTTTTGCACTGCGGTGAGGTTGCCTCATCCCTCTTACCCCTCCCCTTAGCTTCATCGGCAGCTCTCTGCCGTCTCGCAGATTGTTTCGTTTGCTAAATTCGTTTGTGAAAATAAAAAATAAAAAAATGATTCGTGAAGGTGACTTCAATTATTAGAAACCAGCTGAATGTGGCGTTGCCCGTGCTTTAAACTGTTTTTAAAATATTTCTATATGCTAAAAATTTTTACTAAAAAAGTTCTGAATAAAAATGTAATTTAAGTACACGGTTGTAGGTTTTTTCAACCTCGAGCGTAGACGTGGGATGCCTCATTGCCGTCGCATTTAGCTGTCATCACAGCTAGATTTTGATCCGTGTGAGCGCTCTTGGTGTGGCGGTGGCAAATTTGAAAGGAAAAGGTTTGTCAGGCGAAGAACGCGAGTCGGTCTTTTACATTTTATTCGTATTTCGGAATTTTTTCTAGGAGTAAAATCACGAACAACTTTGTTTCCATCAATTGTTAAATTCTGACATTGGTCTTGCAAATAAGTTTTAGTACTTGATAATGTGATTCTCTCGTTCAAAAATCCCCAACACCTAATAGCTTGCCTTCTTAGCAAATATACACTAGCAAATTCAGGAGATAGAACGTAAAGCTCTAAAAAATGCATTTCATTATATAAAATAAAAAAAACTCACAATAAATGCACATTGTATTGAAAAGTTTGGGTTAGCCAACTTATGTCATTATAATTGTCACGAACTAGTAACCAAATCTTCACTTGCTTGGCTTCTGAAAATATTCGAATACTTATATTTTTCAATGTCAATAATTCAATGACTAGCACTTCAAAAAATGTTTCCTTACATAATGAGGTTTATGTATTATCTATCTCATGAATCGTGATCTAAGGATTCATGTTATGCGGGAAAGGCAATAATTATAGTAATTTACAGGGTTTCACCGCTGCAAGTGCCTTGAAAATCGAAAAAAACAATTTTTTCACATTTTTTTTCTCTTCAGAATGTACACGTACTAAAAGGATCTGGCCAGAAACAATGCCATTCCCTTTGCCTCGTTGAGAGGAAACAAATGAGCTATTGATCATTTCTGTAGTAACGTGAATTACTTAAAACGCATTTTCGTTGTCTAAAAACAAACAAAAAAAAATGCAAAAACGCATTGTTTTAGAGAAATTTATCGGCTGGATGGCTCCGAAAAGGAGTCTCTCACCTAGAGACGCGTCGAATAACCTCGTTTGTCTCATTGGTGGGTGAGAAGGGGTCTAACCGTGACTGAAGGTCGCGCGGTCGGGCGCTGGTTGCTCGGTTACTACACAAAGATTTGGCGAAAACACAACCTAGAATACATGGCACGATATGAAACTAGGTTATAAGACTTGATCCAAATGTTTGCAACGTGGTTCATTTATTTTAGGAAAGTAATTTTCAAAATTTCACTCTAGTAATTTTAAACATCAAAGCCGAAGAGTGCAATCTGAAAATCGTGTGCTAGTGCTTGAACGTCACTCGCGAGTAACTTGAGTTTGAATAATGTTTACTCTTGGAGAAGTTTCGAAAATTTTGCTGCTGTCGGTGACAGCTTGACAAGGATTGTTTGTAAAGTTAATTTCGCTTCGTTGTCAACGTCAAAGTTCTTTCCCGAAGTTTCTCGGTACTGAAAAGATCTAGTTGGTGGCACAACAAGAAATCTTAGGCAACATGTCGTGTATGAAACGTCAGTATCGTATTTATATTTCACATATAAATTACACGTGAAGTTAAAATTAAAATTCTTGCGTGAAATGAATTAAAACAGATTCACATGAAAACTAGTGTTTGCAGAAGATGGGAAGTTAGTTACATAAACAAGGTTTACAGTCAGTTGTGCAAAATAAAATACCTCGAAACAATTTCCATCTTAAGTCTTCGGTTTTCCTGTAAAAGGTAAATTTTTATCAAGAGAAAATAAAATCTTTGGCATTGTGCCATCATATTTTTTAAGAAAGCATGAAGCTTTTCGGCGTATTACGTCAACCACCATTTCTTTATCTGGCTCCCAGCTGCCATAGATTGCTCTGAAGATGGCCACCAATGGGACGTAAAAGTTTTATGCATTAAAAAATACCCGATGGAACTACGCCTGAAATTTTGTTTTCTACTTCTGAGGACATGATTGATTCTACTTACAAAACTCCCTACGATTTTATTAGGAATCGTTTAATAATTTTTTTCGCATTTTTTAACAATAGATCACAAGAAAAAAATCTATAGTATATAGTTTCTTGAATTTCCAGGTGCCCACGTTTCTGGGTTCTCTACTAGAAACGAAGAATGCCATATTCTCATTGAGAATTGTAAGCTCGTCCCTCGTGTCTCGTTGCTCTTACCTTTGTGTGATCAGTGGAATTTACAAAAATCCCTCAAGTACATTCCTCGGTGATGCAAGGTACTGAAGATTTTAATTAATTCATGCCGTAAGAGTCCATAAAATTTGATAACTTCAATATAATTACATTTTAATTTTCCGCATTAATTAAAATTACACGGTGCATAAAATAGACTGGTATGGTCTAAAAAAGAGCAAGAGCCATTAATCATCTTGCATGGAAGTCTGGTCAGTGGTCAGGCATCCCCACCTGGGCTTCGATACAGCTCTTCACCATTCAGATGACGCTGCACCCACGTTCGCTCCAGCCCAGACCCGCAGCTATTGTAGCAATTTTTTTCGGGGCAACTGGATGTGCCAGCGTGGTGGAGGGAGGGAGGACCTCGTTGGCCCAAGCGTATTCCGGTCGCGGCCACCTACGACGCGTCGCCGACAAGGCCGGGCAGTTGGCGTTCTTGTAGAACAATGAGGCAGGCACGTGTAGGTGGAGAGGTCGAGGCAATGACCTCGTGATTACAAAAGATTCGTCAGTTTTTGAGATTTTTCCCTTAATGACTGTGAAAACGTATCGTTTGATGCATATTAGAATAATTGAAGTTAATTTAATTTGTGACTTTTGAGAAATTGCGTTAGGATTAACACCCCATAAAAGATAGCGTTGCATGTATAGTTCCTTCTAATAGTCTAATGAGCCAATGTTTTGTGGGGCACTGACAAATATGGGGTTTATAGGCTTTCTAAACTTTCGTGTAAAGCAATGATCCACTTGACCTCATCGATTGTGTAACGGGTGTATAATTCCAGCTCAAGGTAAATCTGAATGCGGGCGTATGTGCCTTTTGAATGATGTTACTAAAACCTTTCTGGAATATATTCTGGTTGAACTATTCAGTATGAGAATGTGAAAGTTTCAAAAATGTCATTTGTAATGGTTACACAAGTACATAGCGATTAGTCAATAACTTTCTGAATGCTCTACTACTTCATGAACTAGTTCAAGTGCGAAGTGATTGAAGTGAAGAGAGATGTTGCTTTATGAAGGGGAAACATCCAACGAAAATTTAGAACTGTACGCAAGTGTCAACTCTAGTTAGCGTTCAGTTTCAACATCCCAACGATTGAACACTGAAATACTAGTTGCGACACTCTCTCACGAAATATTCATTCCTGTTTTCTTCTCAAAGCAGGAACCTTCTCTCTATTTTGTCATCACACATTTGTATGATAATCTTCGGGAGAAAAGGCACAATAGGTATTGAGAAATAACAGCCACGAGTAAATTTGTGTTGAGGCGTTCTCAGATAGAAATGGAATTGTTTACAAGTTGTTTCGTGAAATTGCTGAACGTGATTTACGAGGATAATGAAGTTTTCACAAGCTGAAAGCATCGGCTAAATACTTCTAAAAGTTTCAGTATTTTTTTAAAATTGTACCGTAGTTTATATTATTCGCGGCACCATTAGAAGAGACACTTCATAAGAATATTATAAACTGAAATTTTGATGTCAGACGTCTCTGTAGCAAAACTGCTTAATTCTAAATTCGCGAATGGTGGAAATGATCCCAGATTTTTAACAACAGTGAGGTCTTGCCTTTTTCTAGTAATTGTAGCATATGTCCGCTAGCATCACTTCTTTAAACACTGTCGATTGCCGTTGGCAATGATTTGCCTCGAGACTGAATTTAGTGCTGCACCTCCCGGAAATAGTAGTTTTAAGAAAGTATCGTTATTTGTCAGGACCATTACATCTTTAGAATGTTCGTTGTAATAGTATTTAAGAGATGAAATTTTGGGAACGTACATGTTCACATACACTATTTAAAGTGAAAGTGGTTGAAACTATTTGTATGGTACTGATTTCTCTTGTCTTTTGGCAGATGAACGTGCGCGTGACGACGATGGACGCGGAGCTGGAGTTCTCCATCCAGCCCGGAAAATTCGACCAAGTGGTGAAGACCATCGGCCTTCGGGAGGTGTGGTTCTTCGGCCTGCAGTACACAGACAGCAAGGGCGATCTCACCTGGATCAAACTTTACAAGAAGGTAGGCCCTCGAGCTCTTGCTGAGAGGATTCTTTTACCTCCGCTTGTCAGTCCCCTTCGCTTCGCTCCTTCAAACGCCCCCTCTGTTTGCGTACCTTTCCCGTTCTTGGGCTGGTGCTTGGGTTGCTGACATTTGGTGTTGAGTGCTAGCATGACACGTCTGTCAGGATTGCATGGGTTGTGTGCTTTTTCATGGGTTTAATCTCAGCTTTCAGTGCTAGTTTCCTACTCTTGAGTATTCCTGTGCAGTTCTAGGAGATTTAATTATTAGTAAAAACACTTCCGACGTCTTTAAATGTATTTTTCGAATGAAAGTTTTACTAGAAATGCTCTTAACGAAGACGGTTACATAAATAGATTACATAGCAGAATCTAACATTTGTCTTGCTTAGGATGAGCATTGCAGGCAGTGTCTACATCCTAATTCCATTATTGTGCGATTAGATTTAAATTGCCGTATTACATATGGCCGTACTAGACTACGTGGTTCAAAATTCGTCAAAACAATAGTCCATATGACTTGAAAATGTTGATCGATAAGACTAAAGTGTACTAAAATACGAAAACAATGTCTAATGATCCGAGAGTATTCGCACGACTCTTCAATTGTTATTAACGAATGATCTGCGGAGCCGTGTTCCCGGACCTTCAGTGTTTGTGAATGGACCGATAAGATGGCACGTCCACTGCGCGAGATTGTAGGTCACGCCAGCACACGTTTATTATCAATCGCGGAACGAACGTCTCGCAGGAGCGATTTCGTAGCCCGCGTCCTGTGGGCGTGCGCGCTGCACAGGATCGGCTCGGGGTTTTCCCAGGGCGCGCGTATTTTCGAGCAGATCTTTCTGCGATCGCTTGGGGAGGAAGAGATGCGCCACCGCCCCGCATGGACGGCCGGCCGGCGGCGCTGCTGGACCGCGAGCGACGGATGGGCCTTTATATAGACCGCGGCGCGCGCGTCAATGGGGTGCGGGCGGCCGGCTGGGCGCGTCTGCTCACGCCCCTCGCAGAGACGTCCGGCCGGCGACCTTTTGCCCTTGCGCCACACGCAGTTTGCGGCGTCTGTCGCGTTTGATCGGACTTTTCTCGAATGATGCGGTCACTGCGTTTGTTACTTGGGAGGCGATTTACGTATAGGTGGGGTTCAGGACCCTCAAAGAAGGAAATCGGTCGCTTAGTGGGAGACCAGAGACGTGCGTATATAGTCCAATGGTATCTAATTTTCTTGGCCTTGCTTTTTTTTGTCGATCATTTACTTTTTCTCTTGCCTTTATCTCGTTAGTTCAATTCTCTCTTAATAACACCAGTGTCTTCTTCGTCCATTTCTTCTGTGGTTTTTTCCATTCAGGTCCTTGCTCCGAGACCTTTCAAAGGTTGAAGAATAGTGCTGGGCCCCGCCCACTTTTTCGTCCGTTTCCCTGTTCTTTTACTCTTCGCCGTCACCTCATTCGCAATCTGAGCCGGTCCCCGCCCTCTGCATTGCATTTGGTCTCCGTGTGGCGCATGTGCGTCGGTGACGCACGTGGCTGCCTGCGCCAGATGGTGTCTCCCCCCCCCCCCCTCGCGACTTCTGCCGCCGACGGCGCGGCGCGGTGAGTGCGCGAGTATCGGCGACGATGATGTCACGGGGCGGCGGATCCGTTGGGCAACGCCTGCGTGTTTGCAATAGCATCCGGGAGCGGGGGGGGGGGGGGGGGGGGCTCGGGACGCCGCGCCGCGGGGCCGTGGGGGGCGGCAAGCGCTTGGGGGGGCCCGCCGGGTCGCGATGCTTTCGTTGCTAAGTAATTCATCGTGTTGGCCCGGGGTGATGGTGTGTGCAAAGCCAGTTGTTTGTGCGGCGCGTCTAGACGAGCTCTTGGTTGGGGGTCCCGGGGAACTTGCTTTGATGAGGTGGAGATGCTAGTAATTATGCTTTTTACCAGTTTTCTCTTCTTGTCGGTGATGCGTGGCTCTCTAATTTGAGTACTTGTTAGAGTGAGATGTAAGCAATGAAATAGTGTTGATTTGAATGGAAAAGGAGATATTGTGTCGATCGCATGTTAATTCACGTATCAGATTTATTGAAATCCTTCGATGTAGTATTTCCCAGTAACACTTTAGTTAGTAATTGCGTCGTACGCATTTAATGTGAAAGGAGTCGGGAAAGACAAGGTCGTCTGTGATCACCGCACAAGGTAATGGCGAATGAGTTGAAGTATGAATCGTTCGATCTCTGCGTGGATGACGTCTTAGATGACGTACTCCGTCGGTGACTCCGCGAGAAACAAGTTTCCTGCGTCATAGGTTCGGCATGGAATGCGGCCTTTTTGGCGTGGGTTTGATTAGGTCCCCGCCGCACTTTCTTTCGCAAATGTGAGAAAAGGTACTTTTACAGCAGTCGCACGAAGTGGGTGATAAACAACTGAATTGTGCCCACTATCTAGATGAAAGACTCCTCCGACGCCGCATGCAACGTGTCTGGGGAGCCGAGGGCCTAGAGAACATCCGGGAGATGGAGCTTGAATCGTCAGGGAAGCATGTTATAATTGCGAAGGAGGAACGGTCGGGTTTTCACTTTCTACGATCTGCCGATTACTCAGGAGGTTCGCGCGGCTAGTCTGCCAATCATCCGGCATGGCCTGGCGTCCTTGTCGTTGTTCCGCGTCCCTTCGCACGTTCTCGCCTGAAATCGCATCGCGTGCGGATGCAGACGGAAAAAAAGCACACTCCCCGGCGAAGTCCCCCCCCCTCCACCTGCCCTCATCGGAGCGGCTTTCCACTCACTTCCCTGTCGTGATGTGGTTGGATTATCGCCACCTGCAGATCTCTTAGCTTAAATTTACAGCTGTTCACTGCGAGTGCGTAACGCGCAAGGTTTTTTTTCTCCAGAAGCGGGGGATTCACTTTCATAGATTCCTCCTTCGGTTGGAGGTGGTGTCCGTTTGTATTTTAAGCAATTGCTGGAGTCAGAGACCCCAATGTCACAAATTTATTTATAATTATATGATTGATAGTAATTTGATTTGGTTTTTGTTGTGGTTAGTTCAGATCTTTTGTTGCACATTCTTATCGAAGGGCATACGGAACAATAAATTTGTAATGAAATCCTTAGATTGCTTTGCATTTCTTAATAATGGAGTCTGGAGCATGTACTCCACCCCTGCTGCGAAGAGGGATTTCCCTGCGTGGGAAATCTTGATGTGTAGGCGCCAAATGTGAATATTACTCTTAAACAGTGATTTTTGTTGTTTTTTGTTTTTAAAATTCCGGTGATTTTCTAAATTGAGTGGAATGCTATTTTTTGTTTCTCGTCTCGGATGTTTTTTTCTTTTCTTTTCAAATACCGTGTTATGGCATTTTGTATGAGAATGAAATATCGAAGAAATAATTCATCCGGCTTTCTGTATTAAAATATTTTGATAATAGAATCCATAGTATTTTCTCCGTTCAAAGTCCAGGTTCAAGGTGCATTCCACATGTAGAATTCTGCAATATTATTTAGTAATAAAAATGTGAAAGTCTTTTGACATCTATATTTTACAACAGTAATATTTAGTGTTGTCGGTTTGTATTGTGCAAGGGGCCCTGATAAATCGGGCTCACGGATCTCAGCCGTTGTAGGCGCTTCTGGGCCGAGGACGGTTCGTCGCTACCTTACGTAGTGAAGTAGGTCGCGCAGTATCACGTTGCCACATTTGTCTTGTGCTCAGCTGCAAGCTGTGTAGGATCTCTCTGAAGTATAACTAGGGACCCGTCAATTATTTTTCATTTTATAGGATGCACTGCCTAAGGAAGAGGTTATTCAATAAAGCTGATAATTTATTTTAAAAAATGGATTTGCTATTCACAGTTGCGTTAAGTCTAATTCGTCAATAATGTTGATTATATTTTAAATGCAAAACCTCATATTTGCAAAGATAAAAAGCTGGTAGTTTTTCTTGTACTAAATACTGTTAACTTTGGTAATAAATCAGAGAGAACCTTTCGGTTGGCAGTCGTTGATTAGTAAATACAGTGCACAGCTGTGGGGTAAAGGAATTGCCTAGTATTTAAATGTGGCGTGGACTTGAAGTTTTTGTTGTGGCTGGACATTGTGTTTTTTTTATTGCCGATTCTTCGTGAGAATTCTTTTATCTTGCTTAAAAGAGTTTTTATAATAGAAAAATTGTGAATTCAAAAATATTTTCGGCAATTGTGAGAAAACACGGAGTCGGTCAAAGATGCCATCTGTGCGACTATTTCGTAGATCGTATCAGCGTCGATGACCCTACCTGTAGAAATGTCGCAGGAATTCGTTTTGTCATGGCGAACGACTGTGGCGCGGGGTATCAGCTGACCCACATCTATCGCGAGGTCAAGAAACTGCGGGACTTGACCTTCGCCAAGAGTTGGAGGGCATTTCTTGGGCGAGCGCCGCCCACCTGTTGCAGCGCGTAGGCGCGCGAGCGCACGACGAGCTGCGTTGGGGGTCACGTGAGTCATGATGCAAGATCCATTCCCATTCGTGATGCTCTTATTCGTGAGAATTGCATATGCTCGGAGCGTTACTCATATCTCGACTTATGGTTCGCTCTCGATTCGCGTTTGCCTTTCTTTGCCAGGGTGACTGGAATTTGCATTTTACGTTGTCATTGCTTAAAAGGGGGTTGAAAGCTTGGGTAAAGGTGTATGGTAACTGAGGACGACAGTGCTGACGTGAGAAGTTGGCGGCTAATAGGCTTGGTTAACACTTGACTGTTCTATAAAGGCGTGAGTTTCTTTTGGAAATGATGTGGGTCTGTGAACTGAATCATTAAACTAGTCTGTGCAACTTTTTTCTATTTATTGTTCGCATGACGCGAATGAAGGAAGGAATGCTGCCAGAAGTAATATCAGCTTGAACAATTTCATGAAATTTTCACTGACGCTATTCGCGATTTAATTTTCTTTGAATGCAGTGCGGCATAGTCAAGGAGAGTCGGAGATGCAGTGAAAAGTGAAAGTTCTTTGCTACTGCGTAATCGTGGCCAGACGATTAATCCGGGATATTCGGCTTCATGACCCAGACTCCCATCGAAACCATTTCAACTTTTCATTCAGCAACCGTTTATTTTCACAGGACCTCAGGGGTCTTCTTAAAACGTTTTCTGCTCGTGACGGGTTTTGCCTTCGCCGAATCGCGTGACGCGTGCCCGTCGCCCAAAGAAACGTTGAATGGTTGGCGGCCGATTCACAGAGCGGGCTGCCCGGGGGAGCGGAAAAATAAATGGCTGGTGCGAGCGGTGCACACTGGGCCGAAACGGGCTGAAAGGGCAACGGAGGTCAACGGGAGGTGGTATGAAGTAGCTGTCACAAAATTACTTCAAAATGCGCAGCTTGCCGAAACTGAACTAATGAATGCCATGCGAATGTAGCTATGGCGATAAGCTTAATTAGTGCTTTCCAAACCATTCGTTTGCGCCTCGCGCAGAGGTAACGAAAGATAAATCATATAAAAAATTTGCCTGCTTTTTAAAGTCGTGCACAGGGGATATAACAGGAAGTTTTTGGACTTTCATGTATTTCATAGAGGAAAAATTAAATAAACTTGTGTGCTGTATGAACACATACGGCTTACGCCGATTATTCATGTCAACCTTTCTCTGCGTGAAAATGTGTTGGGAAAATAAAAAAAGGAAACAACCTTCTATCACATTATTAACCAACAGGACGAACTTCTTGTTTGGAAATGTGGTGTTGAAATAACAAAAATGTTCAGTGTCAGAGTTCGTATCGTTTCGGCCCAGTGTGCGGTGTGGTGAGGCGTGTGGGGCGGCGGGCGTGGCCAGCTGGGCGGCGCTGCGCGGCGGGATGCGCCTCCGGCGACCGATTCCTGGCAACATGGCCTGGATGCACGGGCGTTGGCAGAGATGGGCTCCGGCGGCGGCGCGACCGCCGGGCGAAAGCGAGAGTGGCAGATGTAGGGAGTCTGACGAAAGAGGACGAGTAGCTGGAGAGGCGTGCAGCTGGGTGCTCACCTCCGTCGAAGGGAATCCTGTCGATGTGGAGGAATGTCTCGACTGTGGTCTTCATGGTCCTTTGCTAGTCCCAGTTCAGTATGGGAAATAAGATAGGTCTTTATCGGACGTTATTTGCGTCGGAGTGAAATACAAATGTTAGTAGTAAGAGTACAGCATAATCTTAACACCAGTGTCCGGTTTTCAATTCATGCTGCAGGATCTCTTGTTTTCGTGCCTTATTTAACTTAAAATCAAAGTTTGTGTGTGAGAGGAGTGCGTTTGTTTCAAGTTTTCATGACCGGCTGAATCACTTCTCGCCCTTATACTATACTAAGTTGAATTATAAATAAAGATAACAACGAGCGTTTTCAGCTATACTTGATGCCACGGGATATTCACTCCCATGTAATATCGTGGACACAATTTGCATCGACAATTGGAACTACAGATTTTGGTCTTTCCCTTTTGGTCGTGTACCACGTGAAGTTGACGATACCATGCTCCACGATAATATAGAGGACGACTACGAAGATGGCACTTTTCGCTAAATTTTCGTTTCAGGAGTACATCCGCTTTCCGTATTTTCGTTGGCGGTCGGTCGACGTAGGCGGCCCGTGCGCGCTCAGAGTGGCGCGGCGCGGCGCCCCACGGGAGCGATGACATAAGCGCCCGCTGGCGCTCGACCTTGGCACGGCCTGGTTCCGAACTGGACGCGCGCGGCGCCTCGCCTCGCCTCCCGGTTGCCCCTGGCGCGCCTGAGGCGGCCGGTGGGAGCTCGCGCCGACCGGATGGCGGCTGACGCGCTCGGGGACGGTGCGTGGGTGGCGAGCTGCACGGAGTTGGAGGAAACGCGCGCGTGTGTGTTTTTCAGATGGAACCGGATTCAGGATTGGCGTTTTCAGTGGAATCGGCAAAAATAGATTTCTGCCTGACAATTTATGCATGTTCATGCTTTCGGAAACTTACTATTTTATGAACTAGGATCTAATGATAGCTTGGAAAGTTATTGAGAACTTCTGGAAATTGCCTCGTCTTCCGTCCCTCGTGCATCGTAAATTATAGCTCGAGATTCGAAATGAAATAAACGATCAGTAGAATATGCCATTGGGTATTTGATTTCGCGATCTTTTGTATTTTTAAACATTTTACTTCATGTTCCTTGTAACTCATTCTAAGAACTTGTGTATTCGTCGACATTACCAACCACTTTCCTTTACAATGTTGTCGTGATGGAAAAATGAATGTGTGTTCACACGAAGAACAGCTGGACGGATTTGATGGTCGTTTGAAATCGGTAATCTAAGCGTTTTTTCGCGTCGCGCGAGCAGCATTTAAATGAATTCAAATAGCAACTTCATGTAGGAAAAACAGGATTCGAGTGTGTATCCTTGGCGAGGAAGGTCCCTCCAGACGTTTTTTTTATTGTCATTGCGAGTAAATCACACACTTTTGCGTCAGAGGCGTTTGAGCGGCGGAAGGAAACTTTAAATTTGTTAATTTGTGGCCAGGACAAACGCGTGAGCACTACCCGATTCATGTGATAGTTGATCGTTCGTGCAAAGGCTTCTGACGGAGCAGTGGTTGGCGGTGCATCTGGACCGCCAGGTGCAAAGAAGCAGGCCGCACCGTTCCCTAGGGCCCCGGCAGGCCGACGCGCCGTCCGCAGCCCCCACCACCTGCCGCGCCTCTTCGCTGAGGCAGCCGGCCCAGCGCGCCGGAAACAATGCTCTCCCTGTGCAGGCAGCTGTTTGCCACGGGGAGGTAAATCAGGCGTGCAACATAAGTTGCGAAGGTTGGATATTGTTACTGTTTAAAACGTTTGGACGTTGTAATATAACGTCCCATTGCATTGCAATTTTGCTCCTCGTCCCCCCTCTCAAAAATCAATTCTTGCTGAGTAGAAATATTTACTGTTTATTGTATCCAAAGGACTATTGATTTGAGTTCATTGAAAATTACAAAAATGCTAGGTTTCTAGGTATCTCATGATCAAAAGTAATGAGCTATTTCAAAAAAATGGCTGTTCAAAGTATAAATAAAACACCGAATATGTCTTCGGTTATTGCGCACTACTCATTCTTCCTTCGAGAAATCAGCGCATCACACGCGTATATTATTTGAATATCTAAATTGAGCAACATTGCGGAGCGGCGATACATTTATAATTTCTGAATGCGAACAGCAGCAAGCAGATGTTTATCTGTTTCCAAATGGCTTTTTTAGGTGTTAGCTTCACGAGTAAGAAATGATGGCATTCTGTCTTGCGAGTTCCGGGGAGGCTTTGTACGAGTAGAAGAGGGTCGGGGTGTCTGTGGCGGGGGGGGGACTCCACCCACGAGGCTCCTGTGTTTAATGAAGAGACGTCGTTAAGGCGCGTCGCGATGCCTCCTGCGCGATACGCGACTGTCGTGGGAGCCCGGGCGCTGGCGGTGGCGGGCCGGCCGCTGCAGTTTCCTGTGCGCGTACCTGCGCTTACGGCAATGTAGTGGCCCTCGGGCACTTAACGACGATATAACGATTCTTCGTATTGGAGAAAGGTCTCGGGATGAAACGTTAGGCGACTCAGCCCCGCAAAATCCACAAAATTGTAATTTTTAATAATTTAATTCTTCATGTAATTAATTTAAGATGATTGACCCATGTATAGTGCGAGCTGGACCTGAATAAATGTAAATATTCTATCTAATTAATAATTCTGAATATAGCCACAGAATATTTGAAATCACAAGCTCGAGACTTTTTTTCCCTTCAATAAATTCAGTGACGGGTTGACTCCATGATTATAGTTTCTTGTTAAAGATAATTTTTGGAATAACGATTCATGTCGGTGTGGCTTATTTGTTATTTCTTACCTTTCCGTCATACTTTCGAGGAATTTTCCGTGGAAAGGGTCGATCGCAACTTGCACTGCCCGTGCGAGATGTAACTAGATCCTCGACGCCCGCCCTAAGTTCACCTGAGACGGCTCATGCATTTTAAAATATTCCTTGACGTCATTTGAGGAAGAAACAGGAACATAAACTCCAAACGGAAACGTACGCTCAGTTTTTTTATTGGAATAGGTTCAAAGTCCTCGGGGGCGTGTGAATGGGGGAGGGAACCATTTCAACCCCGCGCGGTTGCGACGCTGCCCCCGTAGAAACCCCGTGCTTGGGGAGCCGGCGCGCAAATAGGAAACTTCCTCTTCGGATGACGCGGCCGGTGGAAAAGGGGGGCGGCTGGAGCGCCGCCAATCGTAAGCGCCCGCGGGGTCGCCGGGTCAAGTCTCGTCTCGTGCGCGGGCTGGGGGGGGGGGAGCGTGCTCAAGGCTGAACGCCGCACCGCGCGCATCCTTTTTGTGGGCTGCGCCCTCCCGCCCGACCTTTGCCACGCGGCCGCCGCGAGGCTGCGCCGAGGTGTGGCGGAGACCCCTTCGCTGGCTCGGGCCGGCGTTGGTTTCTCTTGGCACAGCTGCTTGGTGGGTGCCCAAAAGCGATAGGTCGCGTTTGTGCGGCAAGACCAACCGGAACTTCAGTGCAAAAGGTGAAAGTTGGATAGCAAGGTTATCATCGGGTCATTTTTCGAAATTATTAAAACTGATTCCAGAGAACGTGAGGAATATGACTAGGTACTTGTGGTAAGGGGTTTTCATACTAGTGCGCTGATAAATGTGTAATATACCTACTCGTAGATAACGGAATGTTTTGAAAGTGATTTTAACTCCAATGGTTATTAATATTGAACATTCATTGGTTTAGTACTTATTTGCGAGATGATCATTATCTAGCTGCTTCTCTTTAACAAAGTTTTTCTCGCTGTATCAGATTGCGCGATTGCGGTTCTATTCTCTGAAGAGAATGACAAGCTACAGCGACTTGCGGCCGTGTTTGTTGAGGTCTGAATTGCCGGGTAGAAACCGCGAGAATGAGGCATCCTGCAGTTAAGTAGGAATTTGAAGAAACACGAAGTCGCTGACTCTTTTTCATTAGCAGGAAGTTCTTTAACGCAATGTGCCTATTTTGCGGTGATATCCAGAGGGGGATTTTCTTAACTGGAGGAATCAGTACGCGGGTTCTGTCAGTTGCCGTGTTGTAACTGTGACACATCGGATTCATTTCAGAGTTTTAAATCTTTTGCAAGTTTGACTTGTCCGAAGTATTTGGTTTCTGATAAGTGTTTTTTTAACAAGTTTTTGACTTGGAACGTTAATTTTCACATTCTAAGTTGCTTTTGAGTGGAAGTAGGCGTGTCTGCACTGAGGTGGTGAGAATGCATGTGCGCGCCGAGAAGCAACACTTCCACTGGGCGCCGCGTGTGATATGCGCGCGGTAGGGCGGGGCCGCTCCGCGGGCAGTCAGGTATGTCATCGGAAGAGCTCTTCCCCCAACGGGACTCCCTCGCCCGAATTAACCCGGTGCGGCGAGGCCCATTTCCAGTGGAGGAGAAAGGAGTCGCCCAGGAAGTTCGCGTGGTCCTTCGGTGGAACGCTGCTTTTGGTTCTAACGAAGAGTAGGAATTTGTGAAATAAAGTACATTATTTTAAGGATTTCAGAGTGTGTTGCGTTTTCCGACACCTACGACATCCGATTCGCATAGTTCGATTGAAAGTTTCGGGACACGTCAACTGCCATAGTCATTAGTCCCGTTAATGTAGTGATTGCTTTATACCGGGAGGTGGTGGTGTTTCCCAGTCCTGTTTCCCCCTAAATTATCTCACTATCCCCCAGTGGATAGTGAGATCCGGCACTGTTGCATTTAATGGTGCAACAAAATACATTGTCCTCACATTTTTTTGTATTTAAATTTCCATTGAAAATGCATCTCTGTTAAAATTGCTGCTTTATCTTATCCCAGTGTGATACAATGAAATGGTGATACCTGAAACAGGAGAAAAAGCGCTGAAAGTGGCAGTACAGAGGTTAGTCAGTTTATCATAATTAAAGTACGTCGGGCGATTAACGCACACATTAGTGAAAGCATCGGTGCGTAGATTGGTGGAAATCGTTCCAAGAAGCATACCTTTGTCCTTCTCATTTCTCCCGTTATCTACCTGGGCGCCGCCTTATCTGCAAGCGTCTCCGCGCAGGTGGGGGCGTTGGCGGCGGCTGCGCTGTTGCTTAAGCGGCCGCTCCGCGCCGCGCCGCCCACGCGTCCGCTCGACGCTCTACATGCCGCTGCGGAACGAAGGTCGCGCCGCGCCGCGCACGAGATAACGCGCTGGTGGATTGCAAACGTTTAGGAATGCGCGAGAGAGAAAAAAACTGGTTACCGTGCACGCGTGTTCGGAAATTGAACTGGTAATAAGGCATGCACTTGGCAGTGGCACAGTGATGTCCGCGGTTATGGGGTCAAACGGTTCCTCAATGTCGGGTTGCGAGAAACGTGAAACGCGATTTCCGTAACTTGATGGCAGATATGAGGTGAATGAAATTAATCAGTGATAAAGCTGTAGTTTATTTTTGGTTCGAAATCTTCGCTATTCAAATAGATTTAATACAAACGAGACACCACACAGGCTTCTTTTAATTTTTTGAACAATGCTGATTCACAAGAATGCAGAACCTCTCGCGTCCTTCTGGCTTAATAAAAAAAAATGGTTGACTTGAACGGCGGAGTTCTTGTATACGTTTCCTCTTCTCGTCGAAGTCGAAGAGACTTGTAAAGGCGCCGCGCGTGTGGCTGCGATGATCGGTGTGAAGCGACCTGTACTCTTGTTTCCGAGAAAGGGCGCGGCTAGGAGACGACGACCTGCGAGGAAGCGGGCGGGGCGGCAGCAGGGTGCAGCCATTGTTCGTCGCGAGTGCGGGCTTTCGCTCGGCGGCGTGTAGGCTGCCGGCGACCTGGATGCATACGCGGTCTCGCCGCCCGTCGCCCTCGCGCGCGCCTTGCCGCGGCCTTTCTCAGCTGCCTTCCCGCCCGCGGCGTGGCGTCCGCCGATCTGCGCGGGGTGCGAGTCGGGCGCGTAGGGGTGGCGGCGAGAAGTTGAAACGGGTTTTAGGAACGGAGAGGTTCGTTGATAGTGAACCGCTGGATGGATGGGGAAAAGTGACGTGGGAACGTTTGGGAAAAGCGTTTTATGCTGGCCAAAGAAAGGCAAATTGATGAAATTATTCCTGTTTTAATGCATCTTTCGCCGATTTTTGTAAGTTGATGGTAAAGTTGAAATTTCGCAACAGGCTCAAGGATTTGTTAGTGTATACAGAGAGCGAGAGCTAGCTGTCAGCTGAGAAGAATAGTTGCGCTTCATGCAACGACCATTATAATGATAGGGAGGAGGGCATGTTGTCTAATTATAGTTTTCTTATACTAGGTTCTTGGCTCTTAAATGCCATCGGGCGACGAGCCGGATTGCACTTACCCTATTGAAAATATTAGGATATTGGAATTAGGTTGAGACAAAATTACTCCAATTATTAAGTCGGTACGTTTCGAAGCGTTGCCAAAACTACAGAATGGCATCTTGTGCAGGTAGTCCCATCACTGTTGCTCGTAAGCGATGCTGCCCTCGTTGCTCTTAGCGACCGCTTGTAAAGTCCGCGTTTGTCACCTCGTGCTTGGTGGCATTGGGCGGGCACGGGCCAGCCGGCGAGCGGTGGGCGGCGCGCGCGACCCGACCCGATCCGACGCGGCCCTGGCGGCCGAGCGCGCGCAGCTGTGCGTGGGGGCGGCGCCATGGGGTAGGGCAGGGACATCGCGCGGCGCTCGTCACGGTACGCGGAGCACGTCCTCGGCTCCCGGCCGCCCGAAAAAAGAGCCCGCGCCCAAATGACCCCGGCTCAGGCGCCCGTTGGCACGCACTTCGGGCCACGCGCCTTTCGCGGCTATTCAGAATTGTCGCGTATATTACGCATCAGTAGGTTTGGTGAAGATTTCCGCCTCCGCAAAGTTCCATATGACTATTGCTTATATTTTCAGCCAGGGAAGGACATTTTATAGCAAACGATTACTTTGCATTTACGTACGCGACGGATTTCGAAGAAACCTCGCACCTAATTAAAGATTAAGGTTAGCTGAAACTGCTGCGGGGTTTCCAGGTAAATTCCCATGCGCTTGTTTTAAATGCGAGAGTATTGTTCATTTTGTCGTACTCCTTTAAATTGCCAAAATATGTAACACTAGTGTAATCTCCTGATCCATAAGGGAATTTATCTATTTGGGGGTTATTCGGGACAGCAATTTTACGAAAAATTCAGTATGAAGATTGAGCGTAACCCGTGTGCACATAAAATAATTAGGAAAATGTGCATAAAGTGTGTCCTGGTCTGAGGCGTAATAATACGTAATACGAAAGTATTTTTCTATTCTTGGCTTCGTCTCCCTCGCGAACCGCATTGCCGATCCGCATCGCCGGTCAGCTGATCACGACGTTGCGTTCGCCTCCGCCCCCGCGCTCTTGCTTGTCCTGCCCCTTCCTCTTGTCGCGGGGGATCTCGCTCCGCCGCCACGTTCCGGAGCTGGTCGGGTCCGGTACGGGCCGCCGCCGCCCCTTGAGCTCGGCCGCATTCTTGGGGCGCGGCCGGTTAGCGGTCTCCCCCTCCCTCGCCCTCTTTGATGAGCGCGCCGTGCGCCGCGCGGAACACTGGTCGGCACAGCTCGGAAGACTTTTGATTTCTTCCACAAAGATTGGAGGGGATAAAGGGAAACGCGTAAGGATAGGCGTCATCAAAAGTTTTCACCGTGCTAAGGGTGACAGGTTAGTGATTTGATAAACTGGAACGGAACGAACCTTTCTCTGACAATTTCAGTACGGCTCCAGTTTGAAATAATTGAATTATTAATGCCTCTGGTGTCCTATTTTGTTACTTCTCGCAATTAGTGTAAAGGTGTGATAAAATAGTATTTTACGGTTAAAGAATGCATTATTACAAAATTCTAAAGATTTAAACAACGATAATGTTAAAACATTAAAATTGCGATATTTAATAATACTGCTAATTTTGATTTTGAATTCTGATGCTACAAAACAGCTTTCTCTCCTGCAATACAAGCTGTTGAATTGATTATTGGAGTTGCCTCTCCGTAATCATGACATATTAGTCGGAAACAATGAATAACCCATCTGACATCACGGAATGCATAAATTGCTTCATTAAATTTTTAACACTAATAAAGGGAAACGATGAAGCAGGATGTGGCACTGTATGGGAACGTGCGTCTTCCCACCACGAGAAGACTTAACCACCCATTCGTCTATTGTTCTAGATCATGGCTGGCACACATTAAGTGTACATATAAATGGGTGGTAGATAATTTTACCATGCAGCGCGGAAACGGCTATTTACATGAAATATTCCATTAATAAATTCGTTGAGAGAAAAACGGAGTCGAAGTTAGAGAATTATGGGCATGGAAATGTTTCACTGCATAGGTATATTGGCCGGCGATTCAGAGAAGGGTAGGCGCGCTCGTCTATGGTTGTGCTATTGTGAGCAACTCGGACCGGTTGCAACAGCACTGGCTTTTCTTAGTAATCAACACCACTTTGTTGTTAAATCAGTTGAGTGTTCATGTGCCAGTAAAGGTTTCGTTGAGCTTGGGGAAGGCACAACAGAATCCTCCTTCACCACGACGACGGCGGGCTAAATTTCATTGTGAGACCATTGCAGCAACGCTGAAAGTGGATATTTTTGCTGCCAACGGGAGGAAGCGGTGCGTCGTTGGTAGGCGTTCGCACGCTGGGAATCCCTTCGTGGTCCGCCGACCGGTCTGGCTTGGGAGGCCTAGGTCTGGGGAGACGTCGGCGTCCCTTGCGACGCCCTCGGCGCCGTTGGTGAGCGTCGCGGTTGCGCGCGAGAAACGGCCGGTTCGCTCCGCTCCACTCTCCTCTCCTCTCCTCTCCTCTTCTCGCTCGGCTCCGCTCGCGCTGAACCCGCGGCGCGCGGTGCAGCCTCGGAGGGCGGCGTTGCCGCTTCCGGCCGCGCTTCCCGCCCCGCCTTATTTCTCCTCGCGGAGGCTGCGGCCTCGATCCGCCGCCGCCGCCTTGCATCCCCTTGACCGTTCGGATGTGCTGGAGATTGAGGAACACTTAACAATCATTGGCGTCAGATGTGTAAGAAATTGGAGAGGGTGGGCGGGCGTTTATTCCTTCCCCTTCCCCCGAAATGTCATGAAGCTGTGATTCCAGGAGGAAATGGTTTGTGTGGGGGAAGAGTGATCGTGTGAAGGTAACTAAACTCCCTCTCTTTCTCTCCCGAAAAAAATAGTTTCGCCCCCAATCATAGTTTCGGCATCCAAGGTGAAGGATTTTGATCTTTCAGAGTTCGTGTGATATAATCTAGAACGTTAGTTTAATTTCGACATGCGTACGTGGTTTTGGCCTTCGGTAAGATCACGATACATTTTACAGGCGCGAAGTTGGGAATCGCGACTTTTGTATTGTCGTGCATCTTATGAGTGAAGTGATAGCTTTTTGTTAATTCGAACTTGTCAAATACACTGGAAGATAATTTGAGTAGTAATATATTGTATTGGAAGATCGCAATAATTTCAGTATACAAAATGATTTTGCAATTGTTTTTTATTCGAACAAAATACTTCGGACTCGGAACCTTGACTCGGGCCGTCTGAAGGCGTTCCTGTACTCCCGACGGCTGTTTAGTGGGCAGTCATCTTTTTCATATCTTCTGTGCTTTGCAGGTGACCCGAGCTTTTTTTTTTTTTATGCGAGGGTAGCTCGTGTGGAGAATACATCGTGTTGACGGGTCCTTTCTTTCGCTACAGTGCTGTGCTTTTGTACACACAAGACATTGTCAATTACTCTGGAGTTTCTCAGCGGAAATACGCAGCGTGGCTTTCAGAGAAGCTCGTGCATCTGAGTCTCCCACAAACAGGGTACTTCCATCGGCTTGAAACGCTCTAAACAAACATGTATATGCCACTTTCGAATTTATAATACAGGATGCATTGTGGAAAACATGAAAAGCTAGGAAAAATCAGAATTTGTTGAAGAATCTTTATAAGTTGGAGAAAATTTTTAATGGGTTATAAAACTAGATATTATTAATAATAATAATAATAATAATAATAATAATAATAATAATAATAATAATAATAATAATAATAGCGTTACGATAAGAGTGACAGAGGCTAAATTTGGACAGTATGGCATTGCTAAATAATTTGATGATTTGTTTCCAAATACATAGATAGGCTGCAGTTCTATTACGCTATACGGTTATGATAACACCTAAATGTTGATTTTTCTTTTTTCGCTTCCTTTCCTTTCTTTTTCGACGTGGCCGTGTGCGTGAGGAGAGAAGAAAGTTGCGCAGTACGCGAGGTCGTAAGAGGCTGGTCTGTGGAGAGCTGACACGGTTTCCGGTACGCGTGCAGACGTGCGTGCCGGAGCGCGGAGTGCGTGGACGCGCTCGGCGCACGCTTCCCATGCGTACGAGCCTCGCGCACGCCGCTCGGCGGCGGAAGCTCCCGAAGGAAAGGGCCCCGCACGGCGACGCATGCGCTAGTAGATAGAGGTTATATTTTAGTTAATTGATGGTATTTGCGAGATTTACGTTTTTTACACGTACAGTCGACTCTGGTTATAGTGAACTCGTCACTGGTTCCATTTCACTTACATTACAAAGAAGTATCAGGTGATTCGGTTATAGTGAACCAGAAAGATTAGTCCCGATCAGGTCACTGCAACCGGAGTCTGCTATAGAAATGTTTCAATTGCTGTGTGTATAATGCCATTTAGAAGTTCTAGAACGTGTGTTGTGAATATATTTTCAGAGTTTATTAATATCTGCTTAAAGAACTTGTTTGCTCTTCAATTTCGTATTCCTTATAGATAAAAATCATTACTGTGTAGAAAACTAGACGCCCACCTGGTTTGCAACGTTTAAAAATAATAAAATAATAAAATCAGGAACAGTGATGTGCGTTGTTGCCAATAATGAGAATGCGAAAAAAATACTTTCCTTGAAGGGCTGTTTTGCGTACCATTTTATGCGAAATGACCTGGTTTCTACCACGGATGTGTTCTCGGCGTGCATTCGTGACTTCGCCCCCAGCCATCGTGGGTTCAACTCCTTGGTACGGAAAAACTCGCATGCGCATTGTGCGGCTACGCCCTCCTGGTAACGATCCAGCCTGTCCGGCGCGCCAGCCGGGGGGCGCGTTCGATTCTCGACGGGCGTGGCGCCCTACAGGGCTCGCACCGGAGAGCGGGGGCGGAAGAGCTGCCGGCTCCGAACTTCCGCGTCGCGCCCACTCGTCGCTGCCTTGCCCAAGCGGAAGGTCTGTTGCTTCGAACCAAAAAAAAGGCATACAACGTGTAATGATTTGTCATGGAGACATTATTTTATGGAATTCTGATGCTTGCAGTGAACAAAAGAATTAATTGCTTAACAGTGGCCAGGAAGTTAACGTCTGTTGCATAATTGTAACGTATGTATAAATGTAAATATATGTAAAAAATTATGGATTATATTCAATAAAAATATTTTGGAGTTCTCTTGCGTTGGTTGGAAATTTCTGGTTTTCCCTTAAAAGCTGGAAGTCATTGAATGCGGTTTTTGGGAACAACTGATCAGCACTACACGGCATGAACTTTGCTCCAGCAAGTGCTGCGGTGGGCCGGTGGCTGGAAATGGTGTTACCTCCCTGCTTGTGCTCGGTAGCGCCGGAGTAGTTTGTCAGGAGCGTTGGAGATATCAGCCCATTATGATCTCTCAATTTCAGAGCTTTCCAGTTTTAATGAAATTTGAACTCCATTACAAAATCTGACATTTGCAAATTTGTCATTTCTCAATAGGCAGATTCAATTTTACATTCACTCTTTAGGCTAAATTGGGATTAAAGTACATGCATCAGGTAACGTAAGGAAACGTGTAACCAGCGAAATGGCAGCCGCAGCGAAGTTTATTTTGTCTCTGGAGTGCTTTCGCTGTTAGTGTGCTCTAACTCTTCAGTTTCTCTTGGCCGACCGATAGCAACGAGGAAAAGAGCTCCTCGTAGCGACAATAAAAGATATTCTCCTCAGGAAGAGTCGACATCTGGTCTCTTGTAATCGTTCCCAAAATAACTGTAGCCGGTCCACAATAAAAAGATCATTATAGATCCCATCACCTCTTGTAAGCACATGCCCTTGCCCTGAATCCTTCTCCTCACCACGTAAATAGATCGTAGACGCTGTGTACAGCTTGAGTAGCTGCATCTCTGAGCGTAGTGAACATTTTTGGGAGTGATAATTCAGTATGTCGTTATTCCATCGCATGCAAGCCCGAGAATGTTTTCTCGAGGATCGTGCGGATGCTGAAGAGGAACATATCGGAAGACGAAGACGACCTGGTAAGATTGTCCATTTCATTATTTGTCACGTAGTAGAGGCTGTAGGGTAGGCGAATTGGCTTGCCGATCGCGGCTCGGGGGCCGCGACGCCCTGACCAACGCGCGGTGCAGCAGCAGCAGTTGTGACGCACTCGGGCCTCTGCCGCACCTAGTCTTGCTCACGCGCATGTCTGTGTTTGCGCTTTGCGAGCAGCCGTGGAACCCTGCCAACTTGTCGGCGCTTTCGACAATGTGGAGACCTTCCCCATTTAAAGAAGGTTGAATTTTAATGAGTGATGCCTAGTAAATGGCAGAAGTTCACGTTTAATTTAACAAAACAAAAAGTTTCGTGAGCAGGTGGTTTTTGGAGAAAAAGATGAAGAGATCTAAGAAACTCAGGAACGTGTAGTATTTGTGTGGCAAATTGTTTCTAAATTTTTGTGCGGGCATTGTTAAAGCGGTTGCAAAGCCCGCAGGTGTGCGTAATGGAGGGGGGTAAAAAGAAATTCAACTTGAAGCCAAGGTTGTAAGATGGAGGAAACTCCTTGTTCCTTTCACTTAAAAATTTAAACTGGGTGCTGTCTGGGAAGACGTCTTACACAAAAAGGTAATTTTTTATATTCGTTTTTCAATAAAAATCAGGCCATCATTGCAGTTTTTTTCTTTCTGACCAGACCTTTTAGAGGGTGGAGAGTGCCACCGAGCAGATTTACATAGCATGCAAGTAGATGTGTGTTCGAGGCGCAGTTGTATGTGGCCTGCTGCCATTCACCCCGCCTCCATAAAACAGCGGGGGCCGATGTGTGAACAGACTGTAGGCTTTGCTTATCGCTGGATGGCAGGATGGTGAAGTTTTCCGTGTTCCACCTCCCGTGGGGTACGCGTACGTCCCTCCCGCGTGTAAGGAATTAGGAAGTTCCAGAGGCCGCCTCGTGGCGTCTGGGCGCGTCGCGTGTCACGTGGGTGATTCGCGCGCTGTTGTTAGCGCTTCGTTGGGGAGAGGGGGGCGGGGCGGCAGAAGCCACGTGGCGGCGACGTTGCGAGAAGTGCTCCCCGCCCCGCCCCGCCCCGCCCGCGGGAACGCCTTGTGCGCGCGCATCGTGGCTTTGAGTGGGAAGCGGCGGCGGTGCAGGTGACGAATGAAATTGCAGCCACTGGACGCTTCGCGTTTGTTCATTTTATAGCTGGATCTTGTGACAATGTGAGATCAGTATTTAGAGAATTCTGAAATTTATGTGAATCAGTTTGGAGTACATAGTTATTTGATTCCAGTTCTGTTGAGTTACATCTAGCGTTGTCATGAGGGGTAATGATTCATGTTGTGAAGAGTCTTGTCGGCTCTTTTGATTTCTTATTAGGAGCCTTCACATCTTTTCTGAGAGTATTAGGAATTCATGAAGCCACTTTGGAAAGTTGATTGATTTAAATGGGTTGTTATTTTGATGTTCTCGATAATAAAAAAAAATAAAGAAATAAAACTGTTTGTGCATGATGGAGAATTTTTCCCATTTGAGGTAATATTTTCTGGAGAAATTAGGAGGATGAATTTTCCTTCTTTCAATGGTGATAAATCGTTGCGTCTGAAACCGGTTATGTGAATGTCCCATAATCGATTATTTTTTCCGGCGTTCTTCCTAGGCAGGAAGTTGAGACGGCTTGCAATTGTCCCTGGGAGCTGCTCAGGCGGGTGCGCAAAACAGTCGAAGAAGCTAAGCCGCACCGCACCGCGCGGCGCGCGTAAGAGTTGGAGGTCGGTGGGTCGGTGAGGAAAAACTTCCGGTCGGGCCTTGGCAGCAAGTTGACTTTGCTGCAGCCCCTACCGACTCCCATGAAAATCCATATCATACTATTGTCAGGAAACTCGTCAAATTGCGGTTCTTGTAGTTTTGTTATGTTCAGTTTTTCATCTCGGTTGTTAAAGTTGTTTGTTGTAGTGATAGTTGAACATATTTGAAATATAGTGTTATTAACTCTAATCATTTTGTGAAAATGACGGGGTTTGTTATCCAACAGTTCTAACGTTAAATGCAATCTAATTTCCCTGTAGCGCTGTGTGTCCATTTGCTTTTAAATTGAATATCGGCGTGTTCTATGGCATCTCCGCGCCCTTCACCTCCGCGTACGCGACCAGACCTCGTCACCGAGGCGCTCGCCGGCCTTGGCCATGTTTTTGAAAGCGCCGCCAGCGACGGGCATGTAATTTGTTTTTCTCGCCTCTCGCAACCAGAGGCGTCTTCAAAGCGCTTGTCTCGCGTCGGTTCTGCTCCTCACACTCGCTCTTCTTTACCTCTGTCCAGCTCTTCACGCTTTGGAGACGGTCTTTAGCCAATCGGTGCTCGGATGCAAGTAACTAAATGATGCAGATTTTCTTTTGCGGGTGGTATGGTGAGGCTGGGATTTTGAAGACAGGGTATAAAACTTATTCAAAGCACATTTCAGTAATATTGATGAACGCATGTGTGTATCCGTCACATTGCTTTAGATCGAACATTCGTCACCCGATGTATGTATTAAGTTAATTCTCCAAAATGTGTGTTTATTGCGTTGATCCGTTGATAAAAGGTGCTTGTGTACCTTCAAAGGTTGGTAAAAGAATTATCCGAGTTGTAACTAATAAATCAAACATTTTCCCCACTTTAATTACCAGTAAACTTCATATAGTCATCCAGTTCGATATGATGACTTTTCATCCAGTTTTATAATTCTAACTATTAACTCATCCTCACGCACAATGTATTTGAGCATGACTACGCAATTTAGTAAGACTCTTGCTCTTTTCCTTATTTGGAGTCCTCTTTCGCTCGCTCTTGCATCGAAGGGCGATTGAGCAACGGCGACGTCGTTTACGAGCTGGCTTGTCGGCAGGTGGGCATCTCCGCGCCTGGTCCGTCCTCGCGCCCCCTCTACCTGCCCCACCGCCCGTGGTTCTGCGGCGTTGCGCCCTTGACCTCGGCGGCGGCGGCGGCGGGCTGCCCCACGACTGAGCGGCCGCGGCCCAGTTTCGCACCGCCCACGCGCCGACGCCGCCCTTCCCTCTCCCTTCTCTTCCTCCTCGCGAATCACTTGCTCTTCTCCGCTCTCCCCCCCCCGGCTCTGCCCGGCTCTGCCCTGCTCTGCCCTGCTCTGCCCTGCTCTGCCCCGCTCTGCCCGCTCTGCCCGCTCTGCCCGGCTCTGCCCGGCTCTGCCCGCTCTTCTCGCTCTGCCCGCTCTGCCGCTCTGCCTGCCTCTCGCTCTGCCCGCTCTGCCCGCTCTCTGCTCCCGCTCTGCCCGCTCTGCCCTGCCTCTGTCCCGCTCTGCCCTGCTCTTCTCCGCTCTGCCCTGCTCTCTCCTGCTTGCCTGCTCTGCCCTGCTCTGCCCTGCTCTGCCCTGCTCTGTCCCGCTCTGCCCTGCTCTTCCGCTCTGCCCTGCTCTTCCGCTCTGCCCGCTCTGCCCGCTCTGCCCTGCTCTGCCCGCTCTGCCCTGCTCTCCTGCTCTCCTCTCCGCTCTGCCCTGCTCTTCCCGCTCTGCCCCGCTCTGCTCCGCCTCTCCGCTCTGCCCGCTCTTCTCCGCTCTGCCCGCTCTTCCGCTCTGCCCCGCTCTGCCCTGCTCTGCCCTGCTTTTCCGGTTTTGCCCGCTCTTCTCCGCTGTGCCCCGCTCTTCTCCGCTGTGCCCCGCTCTTCTCCGCTGTGCCCCGCTCTTCTCCGCTCTGCCCTCCTTCTCCGCTCTGCCCTCTCTCCGCTCTGCCCGCTCTGCCCGCTCTGCCGCTTTCCTGCTCGCTCTTCTCCGCTCTGCCCCGCTCTTCTCCGCTCTGCCCCGCTCTCTGCCCTGCTCTGTCCTGCTCTGCTCCCGCTCTGCCCGCTCTTCCCGCTCTGCCCTGCTCTGCCCTGCTCTTCTCCGCTCTGCCCGCTCTGCCTGCTCCTTCTCCGCTCTGCCGCTCTGCCCCGCTCTGCCCGCTCTGCCCTGCTCTGCCCCTGCTCTGCCCGCTCTGCCCTGCTCTGCCCTGCTCTGCCCTGCTCTGCCCTGCTCTGCCCTGCTCTGCCCGCTCTGCCCGCTCTGCCTGCCCCTCTGCCCTCCTGCTCTGCTCTCCTGCCTCCTGCTCTGTCCTGCTCTGCCCTGCTCTGCCCTGCTCTGCCTGCCTCTGCCCCTGCTCTGCCCTCGCTCTGTCCTGCTCTGCCCTGCTCTTCTCCGCTCTGCCGCTCTTTCTCCGCTCTGCCCGCTCTGCCCGCTCTGCCCTGCTCTGCCCCGCTCTGCCCTGCCTCTGCCCTGCTCTGCCCTGCCTCTGCCCCGCTCTGTCCTGCTCTGTCCGCTCTGCCCCGCTCTTCTCCGCTCTGCCCCGCTCTTCTCCGCTCTGCCCCGCTCTTCTCCGCTCTGCCCCGCTCTTCTCCGCTCTGCCCCGCTCTTCTCCGCTGTGCCCCGCTCTTCTCCGCTGTGCCCCGCCCCTCGATCGCGATCGCGTTTCTTACCATTGCGTTGCGATGTTTGTTCACCCGCGCGCCTTTCGCGGTCTCATTTGCCACTTCGCTGCGTGTACTCTGCGCGCCGCCAGCGATCGCTTGGACGCGGGCCAACGTGCGAAGCGCGTGTCCAGCCCACCCTGGGCGGGAGCGGCGCGCGCGGTGGGTCGCGCAAGGACGAATGAATGGGCGGCGCCGTGCCGCGCCGGCGGCGAGAATTTGTACGGCGCGGAGCGGTTTTGTAGGTCGACGTCCTCGCGCATTGGAATGCCCCACAACTGTCTCGTTAATCAAAGTTAATTGTTCAGATGATTCCATGGAACGATTACTCGTGAAAGCAGGTTTTTAGGAGAATTCTAATTTGAGACTTACTGTGGTGACTGACTGTCCAATAGTTTTTTTTTGAAATGTGCAAATAGAAAATCCTCGTTTAAATTCTTTAGATACCAAAGTCAAAAGTATAGTAGATTTTGGATCCTTTTATGTCATCTGTACATGGTGTTTAAGGAATACATTCTCTTTAATAGCTGTTCTTATTTCCGAACGGTTTGAATAAAATACGTTTGAGCTGAAAACCAGTCATAATGAACTATTGCAGTGGAAATGTCATTTTGCTGTTTTTTGAAGAAGCTATTACGAGTTGCAAGTAAAAACTTGGGGAAAGTCGGAAGATCTGCCAGCGATGCACTTGCCAGAGAAATGGACGGCGTGAGAGTGGGGAGTTCGTTTTCCTAGCAGCACTGCTGTGTTAGAGCATTATTCGTGCAGATACGTTAAGTCTTTGTTTCGTCTACCGGTTTTGCCAAGCTGCCAGCCGGCCGACGAAGCGTGGGGACAACTACGATCGTTGGAGGGTTCGCGACGACGGTTTCACTTTCTCACGTTTGCTCGTCAGGAATTTGTCGAGAAATGACGTGAAAAGCCATTTTCACGGACTGAGACTGATAGATCAGGTTCTCCCTCCCCGCCCTCCTGCTTATTCGTGACACTGGAAGGAGCAACATTGGCAATGTCCATTATTGAAATGAAATTGTCGAGTATTCATAAAAATGTTCACAATCAGGTAAAATAACACGCACTGTTTTGAAGTTAAAAAGAAATCGCCCAACGTCACTTCCATATCTTCTAATTCATGATTTATAGTTATGCGTCCTCAGTTCAAGTAAGACAGAAATTGTGCAGTAACAATCTTTTGTAGCGCTTGATACTGGGTTGTGACCATCTTGCGTTCTATCCTAAGTTTGTTGAGCTTTAGTTTTGAAGTATTTTGGCTGTACATTGCTTTCGAACCACTCAAATTGTATTTGAAGAGCTACAGCCATCAAAAGTAGACCGTAAATATTTGTTAGGGTATTTATTTAGTCTGCCAGAAAAATAATGGATTAGGCCGATTCCGGAACTAACGATGTTTACATAGCGTTTAGCCTGTTTCTTATCCTTCTGATTCTCGTAGAGGATCTCCTTTGCGTGCGAAAGGCGAATTGGCGAACTAGCGTAAGTGAACAGTTAACCTGCTGTTCCTTCATGTAAATTCGTTTAGATTACAATCGATAGATGCGCAGTAAATATCAACCAATATGACCGACAACAGGCTACTCTGTATATGGTTGCGATGGTGCTGCTACGCCAGCCAAGTACAATTACTTTTGTGGTTAACTAGTAGAGGGTTGCATTCTTGAATGTTGAAGAATTATGATATGCCAGATTTTATTTACACGCTATGTGAAAATCTTAAGGTTTCTTTTGCTGAAAAGCGGATTAATTTAATTGAAGGACATGATTTCTTGCTCGGAGAATTTTGTGAACATATTCGAAATATTTGAGTTTCATCCGTTATCAGTAGTCTCACTAGTTAGCGCGTGCTCCGACTGACTCTTCAAAATATTCCAATGAAAGAAAATTAAAATTCATTGACGCGCCCTTAAGGTGGTCAATATCAGATTATACAATCTTAATTGATGAAACGGTACTTCAAATTGAGAATTTAAGCGTGAAGAGGAAAAAAACGGGTCGTTTGTGGAAGTGTTCGCGGATGCATGGCCAGACACATCGCAAATATTTCGCATTCTGGTAAATAAGCAGGCTTAGGGTAAGAGTAATGAGCCTGGCAGGTTCCGGCAGCGGGTCGGCGAGCGCCTGTGGTCGGCGGTTTTCCTCGCCATCCGTCGTTTTTGCCGCGTGCGCTCTCGCTCTCGAGCCACCGTGGCGGGCGCCTGGGCGCAGGTGGCGCACAGTGGGTCGAAACCACGCCAAAGCGCGCCTTCCAAGTTTTTGTGAAACTCAGGCTTTCGCGACTGCAAGTCCATGTAATTTTGAAGAATCCATTCATCTCTGAAGGCTGTAGTTCGTCGACCGAAACGTTGACAGCCGTGCCTAGGACTTGGCGCCTTCCAGAGGATTGTTGTATAATTTACTATAATGTGTAGGTAACGATTTCAAAGAACAAGCGTGTGTTCTTTCAAACGATTGCTTTTAAATTAATTTTTAATGTCACTGGAAGTAATATTTTAGTCGTTGGAACTTTTTTTGTCAGTTGTACTGCAAGAATGAACTGTTTCGGTTTTGCACATTTATGCACTTTCTCCCAAAACCTGAAGTATATCGACTCGATGAGTTCCATTTTACAAAGCTTGCATTATTTAAGTCGTGTACTTAAAACTGCCTGAACATTGAAAGTCCCTGGTTTTGTCCTGGGATCGTTTTTCCGCCTCGCTTTTTTTTCTCATTTCGGAGCTGTGGTCGGGGGTCAGCGTGAATCGCGTTTGCGAAGTACACTTTGCCCAGGCCCGCCGCCGTCTGGTGCGCTTCAGCAGCATTCTTGAGCTGCCTCCGCAGACGCCACCGCCGCCGCTCCGCTTTCTCGCGGCTCGCGTCTGCTCACGAAGGCGGTATTCTCCCGCGGAGGCCAACGCCAGAGGGGAATGGCAGGCGGAGTGCGGTGCTTCGTCGCGGACGGGTTGGGAGGCACGGAACGTCCTCCGACCCATGGAGGGAATGCGTTTTTCAAACTTGGCGGGACCAGGCTTTTTTTTTCTTTCGTAACTTAAGGTAGCTTCGTAATCATACAAGCTAAACTTTTTTTTTTTGGGGGGGGGGGTCTTTACGGCGTTTTACTTCTGATTTATGTAGAACACGTTGCTGTTTCGGGAGTTAGGTGACATTCGAATTCGCAACCCTAATCTCTCCAAATGTCCCCGGTTCTGAAATTTTGTTAGCTTTACGGATAGGGAAGACATTGCACGATTATAAATCCTTTTTAACCAGTGTTTAACGCTTTGGTGTTAATCGCACCCCATGACTCTTGAGGGCCAGGGGAAAATACGTTCAAACTTTGGTTATACTAAATCTGATAGATTCTCAGAGAAGTCCATGCAGCATTGAAGGTCATTGTACTGATCGAAATCCACAATAAGCATCAGTTGCCTTTCTATTGGAGCGTCATGCAGTAACACTCTGCATAGGTACAATTTTGTTGATCTAATAATATGGAGTGTATTTTGAGATATTTGGGATATCGCTGTGGCTTTATCTGCATTTTGATTAACTGTTTTTCCTTCTGAAGATTAGTCTAAATCTCTCGTTTCTGAAGAAAGTGCTCACGTGCAAACGTTTCGTGGAAAAGTAAATAATTGGCATAGTTTCGCGGTTAGATTTGATAACTTTCTCATTAAATTATTCATTTTTTGTTCAGCATGCGTGGTAATCTTATCGTGTTCCATTGTTTTCTATTGTCGGAGGATTATCTCGTCGGGCGGTTCCTATGTTTATGAAATATCTTATCTAAGTAGTTTCGTTATCCATTCGTGAAATATTTGAACTGGCAGGTACAATTCTGAACGTTTGTATTCGTGGAGGCTGTTTTCAGCGATAGGTGTTTGCGGGAAATACCCTTGCAAAGTCTACGGAATATTCATTGAACATCGCGAATAATATTAGTGCTTTTTTTTATTTAAGAGACCATCCCAGTTCAATAAGTTAGTGATTTCACTGCAAGATTTTCGTTAATAGAATAGTTATAATTCTTTTTGAGAATCTTATTACTTCGCGAGGATGCTTTTCGCTTCACGAACACTCACACCGTTTCTTTATTGGGTTTCTTGGTGCAATGCACCAGTTTTATTCAGGAATGCACTTGGACACGAATTGCCGTGACTCCGGTGCAGTTGGCACTACGCCGGGCTGGCTCGCGTGAAATTCGCACCGGCCAAGTTTGCGGCTCAGCCAGCTAAAGTAACGCGATGTCCGGCGTTCCACGTGGTGTGTTTGTGAAACGTGTACGTACACTTTACGACTAAAAACTAGATGCCTTCTTGGGAGAAGGCAAACTAATAAACCTTTCTTATGGTAGTGTTAATGTTTTCATGAATAATTATTCTAATGTGGCAATCTATTTTTTCTCAGAATTTTTATTCTACAAATAACAATTTATTCCTACTGCGTATAAAGCTTCTAGTGATTTCATAAAATTTAATTATTTTCGCCTAAACATTCTCTCGTCCTAATTGCAATTGCGTTTTGTGAGGGGTGCTAGTGTCCAAAGCAGTATTTGCAATAATCTCCATCGTTCCAGAATCAATTCGTTTACTGTGTCGTAATTTTCTAGCAGAAGCATAATGGAGACATGTTAAAATCTTTCAGGTGTACGAACTCTCTCAAAATGCAATCTTGGTAATTCTCGCGCGAAGTTCTTAATCGCCCTTGCCCGACACAACCCGCCTGAACTTTGGCGGCGCGTCTGACGTGAGGCTTGGCAGCGCCTGTCGCCTGGTCAGCGCTGGTTTTGGCCGTTTCGACGCACGCGCTTGGCTTTTATTTTTTCAAAGGTCTATGGGGTGGGAGTTGGCAGCGCACTCGCGCTCGCTTTCATCGTAGCGTTGACAAAGTTTACACAGATTCATTCGTTCTGTGTGTATTGATATTAATTAGAATGTTGCTTTTGTTTGTTACAAAGCTAGGGAAGTGCTGAAAATATTACTAAAAAGTGACTTTCTTATTGTGGTATTTGTATTGCGGTGAGAATGATGGCTGGTTTTGAGTTCACTGGATTAATGAAAGACTTTTACTTTGATTTAATTTTAAAGTTTTATATCTTAGTACTCAGTTTATGGTACTTGACTTCATGTCTCGGAATTGTTGCAGTTGCCTTATTTTCTTTTTCCTTCGTTCCTATTTCATCTTGATATCGAAAGTGGGACTTCTATAATATGGGCGACGATATGACGTAGCTCATCTTGTGGGTGTGAGTTTATACCTTCGAACACGGGGCACACTTTATGATCTCTTACTATTGAATTTAAATAATAGGCACTCCTCGCGGGTGACATCAGCAGACCTTCATAAACGTAAATTCTGACAGCGCTTAACCACTTGCATTGAATTCAGCGTCCTAAAGACGGTCGTATATTGTCCGACGAAATATTCATTCGTGCACGTTTTATAGCTCTGCTGGAATGAGATAAGGAGACCCCCCTGCTTGCGACGCCACGCACGAGAAAACCGGAGTGTCAAGCACTTGTTAGCAAGGAAATGAATGGTTTATTGACAAGGAATAAATATTTGCTGACAGTACATTTGTCGTTGCTGTTGGCGTCCTGTTGTACGAAACGATAAGCCTCATTCAAACGATCGTTGCCCTTTGGAAAAAATTCTTGGAACTTAATTGTGAACTATTCACTGGTTTGATGGCTTTTAAGGAAATTTCTTCTTAGGCTTCGTAAATTGCTCAATGCATTGGTGCATTTGATAAATGACAGACCTTTGAAAACCGAGGTCTCATAACATGAGAACTAGTTTCTGTACACTCCCGTGGCAACTCGAAACACGAAAATTATTCTTATGCTTGTTTTTAATGTAGCACCAAGTTACCTAACATCGGGCTCTTTATCTTTATAGATCTAATGAGCAAATTTCATTCTGTGCTGCACATGCAGTATTTCCAGAGCCAAGACTCAAACCCGATTTTACGAAAGGTGTAGTGGGGGGTTCAAGGAAAGAAATTTGTATATTCTGGACTGGTGGTTCAATCGACGGCACTCCTGGTCCGAGCATAGGCTTCTTGAAACAGAGAAAGCGCTTGGCCTTTCCGCGTCCGCTCGCCTCTTATTCGTCCCGTTGCGGACGAATGAAGGCTCACGTAGGGTGCACCGTGATTTGGGCGTCCAGATGCATTTTATTCCCAGCGGAGATTTAGAACGAACATAACGTAGCGCTTTCGTATTTGACAGTGAAGATTCTTGTACGATGGTGTTATTCGACTTGCGCAATTGGTCTTGCGTTATTTCGGCGTTTGATAATGTTATAAACCGTTCGCGTGGGATGAGGTCGCGTAAATCCGTTTCCGAAACGCCCTTTTCGCAATCACCCCGGAGCCTCGCGCCCGCCTGCTAGTTCCGCTTCGGCGCCTGCTTCCCATTAGCGCCCGAGGAGCCCGCGGGACTACGCCGTGCGCGTTGCATAACCGCTCCAGGCCCCGCGCCCGCGCCGCCCGGTCGACGGAAGCGGAGACGAGCTTCTAAGATTTTCTACCCCTTGGATGAGGAGGAATGTGGGTGACAGATCAGTTGAAGTTGTTCATTTCTGCAAGTGCAGAGTGAAGTCTACACGAAAGAAATAGAAATTCATACATCCTTTTCGTAGATTAGTTCAAGAAGCTAGCGCTTAGTAGAGGGCACTTCATTTTCTCGTGATCTGCGCTTTTAAAAGCTTTGGTGTGTTTTACGTCCCAAGGAATCGTGTCTTTAAAAGTCAGTAGTTTTTTTTTCTTATTGAGAGCTATTTATAAAACCGAATGCATTTGAGGCAACTGAAAAAGGATGTGTGAACTGAATATTCCTAAGTCTCGACACGAGGGAGACTGCGAGCTCGTGGCCAGTGGTGCTTCGCTGCGTGCTATTGCGAGGAGCCCACAAAAGGTTTACGTGGGAGCGCCTTCCACTTTCTCATTGTGCGCCGTTATCGGAGGGACGTGTGGGAATAGAGGCAGCACTGTCGCCGCCGCCACGTCAAGCATGGGTTCCTTTTGTTGGGCCTACCCACTCACCTGGCTTCTGCCGGCTCTGTCGCCTTGCGCCTCCTGTCCTGCAGATTTCAATTTGACGCTCCGAGCCACCAGCTGCAACTTGTCTTTGCACCCCCCCCTTCCACTTGGCTTTTCTCGATCACACGTTTCTTTACAGCCACGCCCATAGCCTTTGTACACCGTCCCGTGTCTCGTCCTGTCGCCTTCTTTTCTGTAGTCTGCGTCGTAACGTACTTTTTCTCTGGTTTATTTCAAGTGACAAAATTTTAAGGCAGACTACAAAATCTATTGGGAATACCTGGCATTCCGTAACCTTTCCTCCGGTGTTATTACTCAACAATTACTCAGCTTTTCTAAGTGTGTGACAATATTTAAAGATCTAAAGTTGAATGATGTGCAGGAAACAACCAACCCACAAGAAAAAATAAGATTGAAAAGTACTTGGAAAGTTCATACGTATCCTGAATATGTTCAGACGATTGCGGGACATTGACTTTACGTACACCTCAACAATACTTCAATAATAATCTCATATTTAGAAATGTATTTCGAAGTATGAGAATTAACTTCAAGAACGAACTTACATTTTCAGGATTTCTCGAACAAGAAATGTTGAATGCTTTCCCCTGGATCGATTGCAACTCACAATGAACATTCATACCATTAATTTTATTATTTTATTAGAAATATGTTAGAACAGTAAGCGATTAAACTTCTGGTCCCAATATATTTCATTTAAGGAAAAAATCACGAAATTTGACTGAGTGAATAGTTCAAGTTTGTTTTAAAGATAACCTTCAGTAATATAAATAGGTTTGCAATTTTCTGAATGTCAAAGTTTTAATGAAAATCGAAATTATACCGTACTATTGAACTTCAATCCCGCCCCCCCGCCCCAAATAATAAAAGTTTCAGCCATTTACCATAAGATGTTGAAAATGTTAAGTGGTTTCATGTAAAGTACCGGCAAAATTAATTTCTTAATGTCTTGAACGGCACAACTAAATCTTACTCCTGACATATTTACGAACACTCAGTTCAAGAGCTTCTAATCTGACAGAATTATGCGTGACATCTATTCATCCAGCCATTAGTAAACAAAACTGTTTTCGGCTGCAAATTGCATGTAACTTGTCTACCTGTATCAGTATTAACCATCTTTGGCACAGCATGTATGCACCTTAACCCTGATGTGTGTGCGACGTTACAGCTGAAAAGAACTTTGAACACGAATTTTACGACTGATATTAGAGATCTTGTCGTGGGAGGAAAAGTAAAAATGGAGGGCATCAATGTTGCTACTTCAGTTAGCTAATCGTCTATCATTCACGTGCAACCTGTCGGTTTGTAAAAGGACAAAAGTGTTTTTTTCTTCCCGTATGCTTGGCTCGGGCGATTCTCCATGCGTACTCCATCTCTGGCACACACCGCTCCGCTGCTATCTTGCGGCCGGTGCCGCTGTCGCGTAGCGCTGTATTTCAGACGGCGGACAGCGCAGTGAAAAGTTATCGGAGAGCGGCACAGACGCGTGTCCGTCGCTCGTGCGCTCGCGTGTAATGAGATTTGGGGCAAATGTTTATTCATGAGGGCGCCTCTCGAACGGCAATTGCATTCAATAAACCTAACGAGACGCGCCGCTGCAGGAGAAATTTCGCGCCGTCCCCGGATAATTCGTTTCGTCGGAATTGCTGTGGAAATGGGGTGAAACGCGGGGTTGAATAGTTAGCGGGACGTGACGTTTAGGCTTCATAGTTTGTGTTAGAGAGTGGGGGGGCGCGTTTCGGGAAAGCGAATTTCCTAGTCGTGGCAGCCTTAAAGATTTGTTTGACGTTTTAATGAAAGGCTGAATTGCAAGTTTTTTTTTCTTTCCCCCACCTTTTCTTTCTTTCCCCTTTTCTTTTTTTCCTTTTCTCCCTCTTTTTTTTCTTTTTGTTCCGTCATTTTAACGATATTTTTCAGCTTTTCGTGTGCTTTGCTTTTTGACTATAGTTCACACTCCGGTTGTTAGATTCAGAGCACTAACTATATTTTAAGCAATTTATACACCTTAACGTGAACTTAAAATAGTTCTTTTTAATGTCTTGATTTCTGATGGGACGTAAAGGTAATCCGTGAATCAAACGAAGAAAAGTGGTTTGCTTTTTTGGGATTAGTTCACATGTGCAACATCTTTAGAAGGTGAAACATGAACTGGGCATGTAATTGCCAATCTGTGACAGACCTTAACACAGTATGGAGTAATTGGAGAATGCGAGAATGGATAATTTGTGCTGTGGTAAAGTGAGTGCATCAAGATGTGCTAAGTCTTCCTCTGTGGGAATTGGCGAGACAGATGTAAATCACGCTCTTCAACAGAAAAGTTTATTTATACAACTCCTTTCTATATCCGAAGAATTTCATCCATTCATATTGTGACTGTACGTGACTGCCAATAATTCATTTTTATCAGATTTTGAACGATAGTTATGGAACATAAATTGAGAGAATGAAACCTGTGACTTCGGCGTTGCGATATCTGGAATGAAAAAGTTCGACCTGCGGCATGTCTCGGGCGACTTCGCCTTTCCGACGAGGCAACCTTCCAGATTTCGAGGGAATCCCATCCCGGTAGCCGTCGCAGTTTCTCTCCCGAAGAGCCGCTGGCAGCCACGCGACGTGGACGCTAGAAAGCGCGTCGCGACGCTCGGCTCGAAGCGCCGTGGGCGCGGGCGCGCGACGCCGGCGCCACTGCTGAAGAGCGCTTCTGGCTGCGCGCCCCGCCCCGCCCCCCCCGCCGCCCCGCCCCGCGTTCTCTGGCGCCTCGCCTCTTCCGAGAAGCCAGCGGCTACAGGCTCGTTCTCGCAGCGTTTTCTTTCTAACAATAAGAGAACTTACTCAAACGTTGCTCAGATTCATGCTGATCCGGTTACTTCAATGGGTTTTAGTATGGGGAAGCTGAAATATGCATTTCTTAAAAGGAAATTTTGACGTGTGAAGGTTTTGAACTGAGAAAAATCACTTTTCATTGTTTTTAAACTACTGAAATGCTTAGTTAGTAAGATCAGAAGTGTATAAATTGTTCTTCAGCAAGAGAAATTACATTTTCAGAAAATGATGATGCGCTGCTAATTGTAACTGTTAGGAGTCTCTACAGGATATGCCCGGGTATTTTTCCTGCATTTCTCACAGCGCCTTTTGAAGTTCCATATGCCGGTGACTGCGATGATTCATCTCATTGTTCGTATCTGCTCTGCCTTGGATCGCTCCAACCCCGCCGTCTCACGCCGCCCGTGATGTTGAAATCGCATCGGACACGCGACACGGTTGGAGAGAGTCATTGCGAGGAGCAAGGCGGGGGCCAGTGAACTTCCCACAGACCATTGACCGCTAGTGGCCTAAATCACTGGCACCAAGATTCATGACGCCCGTAAACATAACGGCCTGTGCGAAAGACGCATTGTGCACTCGTTCATTCTTATGTAGGTTGATTTGCATAGGGAGAGTTTGCTAGGGGGTCTGGCTTTCGTTAAATATTGGAGGATGTTCACCGAAACATACAGTTCTGTTAATTGCTGCTATCGTTGAATGTAGTTATGTTTACTTTGTAAACAGTCATAAATAATTGTTCTTTCAAGGAGTTTTCCTGATCTTTCCAGACTCATGACGCAGGGTCTGGTATGATCACAGATCTATTGGCAAATGTTGCGTGCGTTTCTGACCCTGTGCCACGGAGCAGGTTGGATTTCAGACTATAGAGGGCATTGGGATTAGGCATCATTTTGACACTCGCTAGTCTGTCTCGTGCGTGGGCTGCCCTCGCGTTGGCCCCGCCTCCCCGGGCGAGTGCGCCGGCGCCGCGCCGGTGCGGAAAAACGTCGCTTTCTTTCCGTCTCGCCCGTCTGGCGACGGTCTGTCCCTTCCCGCAATCATTACGTTTGCTGCGAAACCGACGCGCCCGTTAAATTTGTTTTTCTGCTTCCCTTTTCGACGAGTGGGTTGGCATTCAAGATTTTTTACGCGACTGTTTGGAGTTATCTTTCACGATTCGAAGTGCCTTTAGGGTCGGGGAAGATTTCGCTCGAACACAAAATCTTAAATGCTTGCAGAACATTTAAATAATTGCTGTTCCCATCTAGGGGATTTTTTTCTGAAATAAACGGTTGAGAAAATAGCAATACTTCGGTGTCACGTCACTGTTACTCTTATAGTTCACTTTAGCATAGTGACCCAAATTGACCGTGAATGACAAATTGTAAAAACTTATGTTCAATTGTACTTGTTATCGAAGTATTCACGTTACTTCGTACTGTCGCACGATCGTGATGTACCGATTTTGTTCGCTCGGTACAGTCCAGGCGTTTGTCACGCGCGGCTGCATTGCACGCCAGGATCCCCGTCTTGCCGAGCGCCGGCGCCGGCGCCCGCCGAGCGGAGAAATCCACAGCAAAGCGGCGCGGCGCCGGCGGCCACAAAGCGCGGCGATGACCCGCGCTGACCCCGCCCGCCCCCGATAAGCCTCTATCTGGAATTAATCACCCGGGCCCGGACGGTGATCCCTCTAGCATGCCGTAAATACTGTGGTAATCGTCGATAAAACGCTACTGTAATGATCCGATTATAGGCTTCGAATCACCGTACGTCGGGAGAGGGGAAATAAATTGGAAAGTGACGGAAGGGCGATGGTGATTTCATGGCCGTAATCAGATAGCGGAATGCCCACATTTCTCGCAGTGCCAGTCGAGGGAGCTGGAATTCAATTAGAGAATGGAAATTGTGTAGAAATTTCGGGGACGGGAGAAAAACGCGGTTCGGGGCGGCGCGTGTGCCAGGGTGACAACGCTAGCAGGGCGGGGGAAGAGCGCGTTCAACGAACGATAAAGAGGCTTTTGTGGGATCTCGTATCTCCAAAATGTGGAGCAGCCGCCACGGCTTGCTTATCACTCGATTTCGGGTGCCTCTATTTGCTGAACGGTTTTAATAGTTGGTCGTCATTCAACCTTAGCGTTCTTACTCTACGCGTATGGTCCATTCATTAATAAACGTGAACATTTGTATGTGAATTAATGAATAAATTCAGATGAGAATTATAGGATATATGCCTACATTTTCCCTTCTAATTTATTACAAGTCGTATTCTTGACAAGTGTTCGAACAGGAGCAAAAATTCTACTAAGATACTTTGGTCCTCGGTGCACTCGATGTCGCTTTCGTTGAAGTTTTTGCTTGCGGGGGAGCGTCGCGTGCAACTGCGGTCTGCCGCAGACGTCTCGTTCGGGGCCATTAGTGCCGGCGCGCGCCGCCATCATAAGTTGGCAGGATTCAGCTGTTGTGATACTATGCAATTTCAGGAAAGAGTATAGGGTCGGCACATTTCCCATAAACAAATAAGCTGAAGAGACTTGATTTTATAACATGAATGTTTCAGTGAAATGATCTTTCCTGATTTGGTAGCTTCCCGGATTGTTCGTAAATGCGTAGGTCCTGCGATGTACGTGCCCAAAGAGCGGTTGTCTATTACTATTTCAAAGTGACGCATGTGGTACGTCCATTTTTAAAATGTCAGAATAAAAGTGGTCACTTGCATCACGTGTGATCGTCTCAAAAATGTTCATGGGCAGTCGAAGTGCAAAGATTTCAGTGTTCGGTCAAGAGATAAATCTTTTATTATAATTATTTAATATAATTAATTATAATTATTTAATATAATTTATTATACTTATTTATTATAATCAATTATTATAATTAATTATTATAAATCGTTAACCATGAAGAATAAGAAATCAACATATTGCGGAAAATGTGTACTACTTGATCCTCCTGATCATTATCTACATTTGTGTACAATCAGGTCCGTTAAATTTTGGCGGTAGCTGAGAAATTTGTGACTGTAAATTTACGAAGAGTACGTAAATTTAATAAAAACATGCCGTAACAAAATAAATAGTTGTTAGATTATTCACGGTAAAACAGATTTAGGATAACATCAAATAAGTTGAGTTGTCTGTTCACGCTGGAAGATTACTTTAACCAGCGGCCTGTAGCGATAAAAATGCTGCTGTCGAGTGTGCGAAAAATGAGGTCCTGGAGCAGCAAAATTGGGTGTTCTGAAACGGCATATGTGATTACTGAAATTTTCATCAATGCGTGAAGTTAGCTGTGTCGTAAACAGTGGCGCAATGAATATGAGCTTTGTCGGCAGGCGGAGTATGGGAGTTGTCGGAAGAGGCGGAATAACACCATCAAGTATTTGCATTTTTCAGTCAAAATCGAAACAGATTGTTTTAGGATTTCCCTCCGGAGTTCCCAGGTATCTAAGGAAACTAATGACACCCCTCACTTGGTCTATAGGCTGCAGAGTTTTCCGTCGATTTATGCGTACTTCCGGAATCACAGGATGCCTAGATATGTAGCTCCTCTTAAGTATCAAGGGTTAATAACTTATTCACTGGAGTCAAAGATACATTACCGTAGGTTTGGATACTGTAGTGGAGGGGCTTTAACGACTATCAAATAATTGCATCAGATTACTGTTATATGGTTATACTGCTATTCTACTAAGCCCTGGTGGTTTTAAAGCCCTCGCAGAAGGAAATCATTTAGTTTAAAAGAGCCCAGGAACTACGGGAATCGCTTGACCATGAGCGGTCATAATTACATGAATACTTCAAGACTTCTTTATCATCGGATTATTACAACTGCTTGACGTCAGCATTTGCGATTATGTTAATTGGAACCTTCATGGAGTTGGACGTATTGTTAGTTTTTTATTTGAGAAACCAACCAACTTTAAAGGCAAGAGATGTATGATAGAGAACATGCATTCGTCATTAGGATTCGTCATTGAGACTGACGAGAAGGCAAACTACGAGAAGAACTTTAAATATATTTTTTTAGTGTATATTAGAGTAGTTGTGTTCCTTAACATTCCTACGAGGAAGAGGAACTTTCAGTGATAGAGTGCATAGAAAAAATCCATCACAATGCAACTCTGGGATTTGTGTACTTACAGACCGTGTCAGATTGACGAGAAATAGACTAAAAGTATTGTTAATCTTACGAGGGATGTCCAAAAGAACCTCTACTGCTGAATGCCTGATGCATTCTTATGTCATCCACTTGTAAACTTTTCTTAGGAATATTTCTCAGTTTCTACGATGTTAGTCCGTTTGATTTGTAAGGAACTTCAATTGGTACGTCGGTGAAACAATCAAACGTGGGTGGGAGAGACGCAACTAGAGGTTCTGTGGAGGAGCAAATCTTTCGGGCTGAGGCCGTGTGTTGAGCGGCGGACTGCGCTGGAGGCGCATAGCAGGCGGCGCGGCGGGGTCGGGGGAAACGCGCCGCTTGAATTGAATCAAGCGGACACGCGCTGCTCTGTGTCCGGACTTCCCGGAAGTTGATACAGCCTGCGCGGGCGCGGCGCGCGGCCTCAGGGGGGTCGCAGCAGCAGCCGAAGCACTGGAGTGCAGCCGCGGCAAGAAGGTCCCAAAGGGACGCGGCCCGGAGTTGATTCGGCTTGCTAATTTTGCCATTAGAAAAAAAATCTTCAAATTAAATGTTGGCGAAATAAGAATTAAGTGGTTGCGTCGATTAGTAGTTTTCATGAAGAAAAGACTAATTGTTGTAGTAAAGAAATAGAACAGGAAATTCTTTTGTTTTTGTTCACATTGGGAGGTCATTTATACGCATTAGTTTCTAAAAAAAATATTCAAAGTATTTCTATATTAAAGTTCGAACATGTCTCACGTTCCATAGTGCCATTACTTTTTTGTGTGCGTGCTTGCAATGTGATACGTACAACACCTTGAACTTACAAAAGAAAAAAAATGTTTCCGGATACTCAATTTTGTAATGAGGTTCATAAGTTATCCGCAGGGCAGAGGGTACTAAAACTCTTGGCTCTATCGGACTGTGCCGTCTGGGCGGGCGGTCTGTCCTGCGCGGCGTCGGAGGCCCGTGAGAACGTCGCTGCCGCCGCCGGCGCGCCGCAGGACGTCCGCCCCAAGGTCACCAGGCGGCGCAATGTGGCGCTGGCGGCGGCTGTTCCTTTTTTGCGCGCCTCCGCCAACGCCCCCGCACGGCGGCGGTGCGGGGGAGTGTGCTCCGCCCGATTCCCCTGGAGCGAGCGGCTCCAAGTGATATTGCTTGCTGCCTGCGGAGTGGCGCAGCTTCGTACGTTGCTGGCCGTGTCCGTGCGATCTCCTCCGGATACTACGCTCTCGCTTTGTGAGCCGAAAAATCTCCTGTGGTGCGTTGTAACTTCAGGCGCAATGTTTGGGGGTTTGGTTAAGAAAACGCTGCAAAAACATGAGAGTTGGGTTTTCTAAGAACTGCTCATGTGATAAATTAGGAGTCGTTACGTCAAGTAAATGCTTCTAAACGGCGCTTCGGTGCTTGGAATTTTAGAAAGTGATGGCATTTGTGAATAATTGTAAATTATGAAAAGTTGTCGAAAAGCGTTTGATTTACTGAAATGACTGGTTCTAGGCGTCTAATGAAGGTTCATTTGAAACGTCGTTTCTCATGTTCGTTCGTAGACGAGAATGCCAAGTTGATTGAGAGATTCAAAAAAATATATAATTCAGCATATTGCATTCTTTGCACCATTTCGCGATTGCTTTTTCTTCGGGGAGGCCTAATTCCTATTTTTTAAGTTATATCTGTGGCATTTATACTGTCCCATTTCATGAAATGAGTCTGCCGAGCTTTCAGCGTAGTTTGATTCAGCACACTTTCTGAACGATCGGAGAGGCGCAGGAAGCGAGCGTGGGAGGGCCAGGTCAAGCTGCGGGGCTCTCCGACCTTGTTGCGACGGAAGTTGTTCCGCGCGCAACCTCCGACGCGGAACTGGCGGCGCCAAGGGTACTCAGTCGCATCTGATGCACCGTGGGAGTCTTTTCCATTTTCTCTCGCGAAGAGGCAGATGGAAGATCATCCGTCTGGAACGCGTGTCTTGTCTAAAAGAAGACAAGATGCGGAAGTGTGACTCGTGTCGATAGGCGGTATGAGCTTTTTTTTTATATTTCCTGAAACATTTTGCTCGTCAGCGTCATCCTTCTGAATCTGGCCTTCTGAGCAGTCTGGTGAAGTTAAGTTATAGAAAACTTTTATTAGAATGTGATTGCTCCATTTTTCTAGCAAGTATCAGAGAATTCAGTAATTCATTTATTTTTAAGTGCTCATCTCGCAGTGCATACTGCAGAAACCGCTTTGAAAGTGAGTTCCACACTCGTATTTTATTTCATTGGTATTAAAACTAAACGACATTTCAATTCATACAAATGCCAGGGAAGCCGGAAGCTAAAAGTTCTCAGTCGCCCTCTGGATACACATCTCTTGCTATTTTGGGCGTATTGTACTTAAATGGAGCACTTTTGTATGTAGGGAATTGCTAGATTGTGAGTTTTCAGTCTCTGAGAAAGATTTCAATTTTTTTTGTGTCTAATAAGTCGATTACTAGACAGGGCAGTCCTGATCTTAGGTTCTTTGACCAACTTATGACCGCCTTGCCTAACACGTGTTTCGAACCGTCGCGGCGATCAGAAGAGCAGAAGGCAAAGCCTATGGTCGTCCGTCGCAAACCAATATTCCGCAGGACCTCTCCTCCCAAACGAGCACCGCGCGTGGGAGGGGCGGCCGGAAGCGCTAACAGGTGCCGTCTCGGGTCAGCGGGGCGCAGCGCCCGGAGGGGGGATAGGCTGGCCGGGCCGATTCCACCTTACGCATTCCGCCAGCTCGCTGTCCCGCACCGCACCGCGGGTCCGTTACGTGCTGGACGGCAACTGCCGCCGCCGCCCGCGTCTCTAACGGCGCTTTGCTTTGCGCGCGCGTGGTGCGGCGCTGCGCTGCGCTGCGTCGCAGTGCGGTGCGGCGCCTCCGCCCCCGCAGCAGACTCCGTTCTTCCGCCGTCGCGTCCGCTCGATACGACGCGTCGCGACTCCCGCCGCCCCCCTCTCCAGGACGGGGTGGCGCCGGCGCGTGAAGAACGCGTCCATTCACCCCTCGCGGCGCGCTTGGCCGCTCAATGGGACGAGGGTGGAGGGTGTTCAATCTGGCTCTCTGTAAAATACCATCTCTTCCGAAATTTTTGGGAAGTCCGGTTTCCAATTGAGTGAAAAAGAAATCCTTCTGTCTCTAGTGTTTGTATTGCCGGAAAGGTGTTTACATGAAAACCGTGTTTTCGGCATCACCAAATTATAACTAGCAGTTTGCGAAAAATTTATAGTTTAACATCTACGTTATAGTTTTGGATGGAAAACTTGAAAATTGTAAAATGAAATATTGGATAGAACATGTTACAGTATTTCCTTCCGGTGTTCTTTTCAGTATTTAAGCACGTGTAAGATCGTTCATTCGTGTTATAAATCGCGTGAAGTTAAGTGTGATTCATAATGCATTCTGACGTGTACATTTTTTATTCGCTCATGGAACTGCTGTGATTCATGGAGAAAATTTTTCCTCGGCTATTGTTCTTGACAAGCACTGTGGCTAATGTGTATAACGCGTTTACCATAATGTGAATAATATAACTGCCGTTGATGTACGATCATGGTGTTTTTCTTTACAACTCATTGTAATTGGGAATAAACGTGTTGGCCAGTATTCAATGATAAGGATACCCTTTAAATAAACTAGCAAAACCGAAAAATTTCTCTTCTGACACTTGACATAATAAGATGAAATTTACATATTTATCCATTCACCAGCGTTTATACGTTTCAAATACGCCTCCTCGCTTCCTACCTTCAGATGTATGCTGGCATATTTATCAAAGGAAATGACAGCAGCGTGGCTTTTGTGGTCGGGCTTTTCCCCATACTGATTTTCAAACTTGTCTTTCCCTCTCTCTGTCCTCGGGGACGTGCTATGTCTACTTCATTTGTCGTCCGCCAAGCGTCCCTAGTGTTTTGGCAGAGAACCAACTTCGTGGAAGGGAGAATGACGTAAATCTATCTTGTAATGTTTCGTGTACCTTGGTGCAAGGCATGTAGCTTAGCAAGGCCGAAGAGTAGTTTTTATTTTTTTAAATTTATTAAAATATTTTTTACTAAATGTACAGAATTGAAGATCCTCTCCGGTTACCGATATTACTGGCCAAATTTGTAGGTTTTGAAAAATGAGAGGTTGATGTGCGAGCCCACTGCAAAAGAAAACATCGTAATGCTGCACTGCCACCAAATCTATAAAGGCTTCTGAATGGTGTGGATGCATACGACGGACCTGTCGACGCAACGTACCCTCCTCCAATAAGATCTTGGTGAAAGGAGGACCGCCGTTGCATGTCCAACCATGAAGTTCGTTCTACTCTGTAAAAATATTGGTTTCGCGCGCGTCCTCGCGGCGAACTCTTTTCGTGTGGTGCTCGGGCACCAACCGCGACCCGACCGCGTCGCGCCCGCCCATGGGCCTGCGCCCGCCGGGCGGCGCGGCGGCTGTCGCGCTATCAGAGTACCTCACATATACCGCCCTTTCGGAGAAGGAAATTCATTCGTTCAGTCCAGGCTAGGACGGGTAAGATTTAAATCAAATGATTATTCTAAAAACCAATGGCTTAAATCAATATTTATTGTAATATTTGAAAACATCTGTATTTTTAATATTTGTACAATAAAAAGTACTCAGATAAAGACTGCCGTTCAGACCAGTTACAGATTGGGTATAAAAACATAGATTTCTTATAAACTTTGATTAAGGCGGTATTGCACAGAAAATTGTAATATTTCTTTGAAATATTTTTTTTTCTGAATACTGCTAATATATGGCGCCACAATCTTATTGGGCAATGGAGACGCATGAGAAATATTTAAAGAGCACGAAACTGTAACTCAAATTCGAAAATTTTGTGGGTTAGAGAGGTATTGCACCGGACCCCTCTACGTATGGTGTCTTTTTCAAAAATTAAGATTTCAGTTATTTAATGATAAATTTAAAAACTGATGTTTTAATAAACTTTTTTTCTGCTTTTAAAGTAATTAAGGATAAATGAATAACTTAACGGTTTTAATTTATAGTAAAAACGTCTAATACAATTCAAAATATGAATTAAATGAAATAAATCTTATAAGAGGTTTTAAAATATTTTAAAAATCATGATTTTGCTCAGCCCTAGACCTGGGCTTTTCTGTTAATTCGGTTCTTAATATAGTCCACTGCCCCCCCCCCCCCCAACTGTTTTGAACGAGCAACTGTGATCGAAATGTCGGAGGTGCCGTTCTGCAGGCTGGTATCCATGTATGTATGACGCTTGTAGACTTTAAATCCCATTCGCGGTTTCTGCCTGCAGGATCGCGCACTTCGAACGCTCGCATAGTGCTAACGCGTTAAGCACACACATCGGCTGTTGCCCCGCGGTTCGCCCCGCTGTCTTTGTCCTTGCGCCCCCGCCTTCTGCCCTTGCGGAGCCACAGTGGTCACTACTCCTGCCGCAATAGCTAGAATTGGCTTGGCGAGTTTTTCTGTAGGAAAGTTTCATTCGGCGGCTACTTTGTCGTTCTTAAAGTCTTCGTATTTTTTTTTTAATTTTATCAGAAAGGCGATTTTCGACCATCAAGAGCATTTGGGGTGTAGCCTACTAATTCTGATTCCTAAATTATTGGTGGACACATGCCATCTTGTACTATTGTTAAACAAGATTTATCGTAAAATGTAGGTTCACTCGCACTTCAAAAGGTCTCAAATTAAGGGAATATATTGTCAAGTTATTCTAAAAAAATTCCTTTTCGAAACCAAGAAGACAAATTATTTCCACGTGGCGTGATAGCTCAGCGTCAGGCTTCACGAAACTGAATTACTGGTGAGGTATCTCGCTGCAGCGGATTCTGCTGGACAAGTATGCTTGCTTATTTACCTCATCAGAACTCGTGAGCGATTGTTCTAGCCAGTAAAATCATGACTAATTAACGGAACCCCGCCCAAAGAAAAAGTGTCCCGAGTGAGTCAATCGTGGTGGCACTGCGCAGTCGCCGCCCGCGCAGCGAATCGCTGCGCCGCGCTCCGCTCGCGACCGCCCGCCCACCCACGCAAACACCGCGTGTTTGGGCACTCGCGCGGAGCGCTAAGCGCGCTCTGGCGCCCACGCGGCCTCGCAGCGCGGCGCACGGACGCTCTCATCGAACCGCTGGCGGTGAAAAAAAAACATTACATTCGTGTTTTTTATTTTCTTTAATTTTTTTATTTATTTTATTTTTTCTTATTTTTTCTTTTTTTTCTCTTTATTTTTTTCTCTTTATTTTTTTTTTCTCTTTATTTTTTTTTCTTTTTAATTTTTTTCTTTTTTTTTTTCTTTTTATTTTTTTCTCTTTATTTTTTTCTTTTTATTTTTTTCTTTTTATTTTTTCTTTTTTTATTTTATTTTTTATTTTCTTTCATTTTTTCTTTTTTTATTTTATTTTTATTTTATTTTTCTTCCTTTCGTACTAAGGAATACTAACTTTAGAAAAACGGGCACTTCTATTTGTTTCTGGTCGTGATGAAGTAATGCTTTTTTTTAAATCTTCGGCTTAATGTTAGAAGTGTGTTAGTTTTGGAAACTTGGAAATGCATTCCATGGGTTCACTCGCAATTTGTGTGGGATGCAAGGTTTTCATTTGGTTTTTGGGTACCGTTTTAGCACTTGTCACGTTTTCTTATTTTGGCTTTAAGCATTATTCAAGGGCTTTTTCTTTATCATAGTTTAGATAAGAAAGGCAAATATTAAGTATGGGAAAGTATTGTCATCTTGTGTTGCTTAAGCGTTGTTTAATAGCACTTTATTTAAACAATTGTACTTGTGTGCATTGTAAGACAATTTCACGTATGATCTGGGCTGTCAGGAGCTGTGAATAAGTCGAAGTTTGACGACATATCGCGGTCCTCTGCAGCTGTACTGCCTGTAAGAGGACCGCGATATATCGTAACTTGGCACAGACTTCGACATGCGTACACCAGATCATAACTCTGGCCGCGGAAGCCTACGATATCAATTTCACGTATCCTTGAGACCTGTAGGCAGCAATTTGTGAAATAAAATTTATATATATATATATATATATATATATATATATATATATATTTATATTTATATATATATATTTATATTTATATATATATATATTTATATTTATATATATATATATTTATATTTATATATATATATATTTTATATTTATATTTATATATATATTTATATATATATATATATATATTTATATTTATATATATATATTTATATTTATATATATATTGTGTAATTTGAGCTCGAGTATTGAAACTTCGTCAAATATTCGTGACACTCGCGGAGTTTTGCAAGTTCTCTTGAGTAAGCTGTAGTTATATATTTTTGCTATTTTTCTCTTAAAAATAGTTCGTGAGACTGAATCTAATTGCGCAGTGAAGGAGTAGTCAAGTCTAATTTCCCTTCTTTCCAGAGCACGGCTTTCTCTTTATTGATAACAGTATCGGCTACGAGCAGTAAAGAGTAAGATGTATCCCGATGTTAGTAACTTCACTGGTACGTAGTGAAGTTACTAAAATCGGGTACATTTTAATAAATTTTATCGATTTATTACAAAATCCGGACTTAAAACTGCAAATTTTAGGTCGTGTCCTGAAAAGGAAAAAAAAAAGAAAAAAAAAAGAAAAAAAAAAAAGAAAGACTGACTTGGCGTACTGAAGTCACCACCTGCACTATTTTGCCTAAACCTTCACAGACGTCGAACCCATGGTGATGCTTAGCTGTGCAAAAAGAGTTGATGTTGAAAAGATAGTGCTTGAATAAGTTCCGACAGAAGTGATGGATGCTGCACAAGCAAGCAGATGGTAATGACCATCCTTAGAAAAGTTTGTCGACTTGTAGTGGCTGGACGTCCGACTCCGCCCCTTGTCGCCTCCTAATTGAACTCCCAGACCCTCGCCTTGGCTGCCCCTTCAGAGCCTGCCTTGGCTTGTGGCGCAATAGCTGTGCACGTTTAAACGCAGGATGGGAATTGTGGCACGCCGGCGTTGCAATAACTTGCATTCCACAATATTTAAATGCATGCAGGCTTTGGATTTTGAGGCGATTGGTTTTTTTCACCTTCATTGAAAAGTATAGAATGATCCTGATTATTGAAAAATAATAAAAGATTGTTGTATCATCAATGTTCGACATTGCGATTTTTTACTTAGAGCACTATTATATCTTACCGAGTTTTCGTGCTATGAGAGTTTCGGAATGGAGATTAACTGATAGTTGGGTTTTGAACAGGAGGATAATTTGTATTATAGGAACATTGGAAGGACACACTCCTAAAATTAAATTATTGCAGGAAATGACCTCAGAAAATTGCATTTGGGCGGTGTTAGGGCGTAAAGATTCGTTTGAGCGCCTGTCACTCCGGCGGCGGCACTTGTGCGATGGCCGCCGTCGATGACGTCAACGCCTCGAGTACCGCGGGATGGCAGTGCCGTCGTTTGCGAATAGCCTGACTCCGCCCCGTCCATTTCGGGCGACGCGTGTGTGTGTCCAGCCTCTCATCGTAGTCTAGTCGCCTTCCGAGGATCGTAGCCCGAATCGTTTTCCTAAACAAAACGTACTACCAAAAAGCAATTCAGTGTATGAGAGTGAAGAGCGATATCGATACGAAGGCAGACGTATTTATTTCATCGTAAAGCCGCATCAACTGTGGAGTTATCGATTTTTAGGTTCTGCGAGGAAATGGCAACTGCTGCTAGTTGAATATTTACTGCTTAGAGAATGAATTTGATTATCTACCTTAACTGGAGGAGACAGAAGTGAAAGAACGAATTATCTTGACGAGGTAGATTGAATCTGGAGGAAAGGGCGATGTATTTATGAGGCTTGACTTTTAGATTGAAAGGACAATGATGCCCCTAGAATCTTTCAGATGTAGCTGTTTTAGACGCTCTTTGAAAGACGTGTGTAACGTTTTTGTCAAACATTGAAAGAAAGTTGCTCGGCTTCGACTTGTTTTACTGTTCGTTACTGTTATTACTATTCGTCTTGTTATAAATATTCGACTTGTTATACTGTTACATTCTAGAGTCTCACTGGGTACCGGGGGAACCCCAATCTCAATCAAGAAATATTCACTGGAATGCAAGAGGATTGGTGAGCGGTTATTTGAAGTGAAAAACACCCCGCATGGATAAATCTTTTAGACATTCTCGAATATTCTCTATACATATCAATGCTTCGTTACAAAATAGTGCGCTCTTTAACGTATTCTGTACATAAAGCATTGAAGGCTTTCACGGCCGGAGTCAATAGTCATGTTTTCTTCCGAGCTGATGGGCCGTGGTCCAATTGGCTTTGAACTGCCAAACGTTTCGCCCACGACTGCGGTGGGCATCTTCAGTGGCGAGGTCTCGGGCGAACTGTCCGGGACGGCGGCTGACTGGCGACTGTAACAGTTGCCATTGGACCGCGGCCCATCGGCCCGGAAGAAAACATGAATATAGTATTCTGTACAGTTGGACAATGTTCAACCGTAGATGCGATCATGAACAAGTTCGCAAATTCGAGTTGCTAGAAGAAGCAAGTGACAACGTTACTCTCCCTGATTGCTACTGCGCGACGTAGATATCGACACTGAAAACTAGCTCGTTTTTTTAACATTATCCACAAGATATCAAGCCACGTTTAATCTTGCAAGCATTCGTTAACACGGCTGATGCCTTAATACTGTTCCATAATTAACTGGGATTAGGAACTCTTTATGAAGAGTTTGCGTAACTAGTTGGAGGTTGTACGTTCATTTATCAAACAATGGCTTCTGAGTTACAGAAAAGAAAAAAGTTTTGACAGCTGTCGGACTGCAGTTTTATCTCACGAGATAGGCATTTTATGATATTGAATATCTTGTGTAATGCGACTACACTGCTTCAGAAGTGAAAACTCTTTCAAATGACTGTATTATTGAAAATATCAACTAATATAAACTTTCTAGCCATTATATTTTTAAGAATCTATTCTACAGGGAATTTGGAGATGTATTTATAATTTTGTATCAGAAAATTATGCGATTTTTCTTGCTGTAGTTATGATTCATGATTCTGACAGGGCGAACTCCACAAACGCAGTACAAGTACTTACTCTCGGATGCTTGAGTGCGTTCGCCAGGTATTTCGTAGATTTAGATCCCTCTCGGAAAACGTTGCATGAGTCCGGAGACCGGCGCTCGTGAGCTTCCATTGACAGCGGAGTAGGCTTCCCTAAGACAAAAACAAAAACGCAACGTTTCGTTATCGGCGACCCATTCTCGTGCGATATCGCGTCTGCTTTATCGACATGGAAGGACGACTGCGAGTCACGGGGACTGCGCTGTCCTCTGGACGCCTCGCATCGCGACCCCGCTTGGGAGGGCGCGTGGGAGAAGCCGTACGCAGACGCTAAGCCGCCCCGGGCAGCCGCGCGAGCCGCGATGTGCCCGCGGTGCGTAGCCCCTGCTCGGCTCGAGGGAATGCCCTTGGAGAAAACACCAGCGCCACCAGAGCCGTGAGCTCCTATCCGTCACGCGGCATCGCGCCGCCTTTTTCGGGCGCGCTGGGGCCGCCGCGAGATAAACGGTGCCGCATGTGAGAGCGCGGGGCCCCGCCCCGCCCCGCCCCGCCTCGCCCCGCCCCGTACGCACCCGCACTCTGCTCGCATGACCTCCCGTGACCCCGCGGAGCTGCTCGTCGACTGCCCGTCCGCATCGGGCTCAGGCTGTGTTCTTTGTTGTACGTCTCCATTGCACTTGCTTGACATTGCTGTCGCTTCACTGCGGACTATAGTGATAAGAGAAAATCGTGTATTTCGCGATCATTCTCTCACCTCGTTCTCTCGCTCTGTCAATCTTTCGCGAGGAAAATGAAAAGGATGAATGATACTCTCTTAAGTATCAACATTTATCAATTGATTCATGAATAGCGGATTACCAGTAAAATATCTTCAGTTGTAAAATTAAGTTTCATTTTAAAACACAGTAATATAAGTTCGCTACCGCTGCTTGAAACATCTCTCCAGAAAACGAAATAGTCTAGCGCTGGAGAAACTTGTAACTGCAACACATACTCATGACGTTCTGTTGGATTTTGTGAAATTTGAATTTTGTGTACAGACTGGTTTTTCACGCGAAGTTACTGATGGTCTCGTTTTAGTAACCGTTTGTTTCGAGAAGATTGTAAAGGCCTCCCCTCACGCTTAACCAATTGGGTCGCATGCCGGTGTGTATGCTGAGCCGTGGCGAGGAGGCGCCGGGGGCGCGGTGGAGCCGCTTCCCGGCAGTTGCGGCGGCGGGGCTTCCGGCGGCGCTAGGCGGGGCGGGGCGGGGCGGGGCGGGGCAGGGCGGGGCGTGGTGCCCTTCCGATAGCGCCTCGCGCGACCTTTCCGCTGGCGCCGATGAATCGTTGCGTTGTGCGCCTCTTCTCCACGCATCTCACAGGCGCCGCGACCCCTCCTCGCCCACGGGCCACTGGACAAAAGACGCCGCCTTCTCCCCGCTCCTCCCTCCCCGGGCTGCGGCTTAATTTCTTAACTCGGACTCCGGAGCCTTTTTAAAACTTGGATTCCCAAGGAAACCTATTACAATAATACTATTCTTATTATGAAAAAATGATAATTTTATTAATTATCAGTTACAATTGAAGCTAGAAATTTTAACATCGTTCGTGAAAATGAACACTGTAACATGTTTTCAAGAACCTTTAATATAAAAAGTATTTTGAATGCATTAGACTTAGTGATAAACTCATCATTCAGTGATATATCATTCATATTCAAAATTGTCCATTGAATACTGTAAAATTCTTTCTGAATACATATTACAAACATGCTTATTCTCTGCAAGCAAAAAGCTTTGGTTTGTTTAATTTTTTATTTTTTTATTTATTTATTTATTTATTTATTTATTTATTTTGCTTCAGAGCTGCAAATATAGCAACTGCCTTTGGCAGGAGGAGGCTCAATTTGAGATTAACGATGGAAGTATCATCACTCAATACGTGTGGGTTCACCCCCTCCGCGGAGTCCTAGGGTTCGATAGGTTTCGAGAGAGCTGATCCCACGAGCGAGGTCGGTGGGAGAACTGTTTTTGCGTATTTTATGGTTTTCCGACTTTACCAACAGACGCACTTATATGCACAAGAGTATATCCTCACAATTTCGATTTCGATTCTCGTTTGTTGTCGCACCAACGTGCCCACTTTATCGCGCCCCACCCCGCGGACGGACGGCGAGGACCAAAATCCGCGCATTGGCGACAGTCATTAGGGGCAGCCGAACTCCTCGGGTTGCTGGCGGCGCGCGGTCTGCCATTGGTCACACCCAGACTCCGCGCGCGCAGCTGGGCTCTGCGGTGAGCGCTTTCCCAGCACAGTAGCGCGCGCGCATAAGCGCACAAGCGCATTTGGGATGCGGCCAGGATGGCCCACGGCCCGCCAAGTTCCGCTCGACCTCTCGAACGGGGCTCGGCTTCGGAACACGGCGATGAAGGGGGTGGGGGGAGCGGGGGCCGATCTCCTGGAGTTCTGCTGCAGGGAGAACGTTTCTGTTCTTAGATTTTCCTCTTCCGCCTGAGTTCAGAAGGAGCATTATTAGTTACATCTCCTCACTTTTGTTTTCGAAAATTTCAATTGAAACGTAAGACATTCACGAAATATCGTCTGTCTGCTTCCGAAGGTAAAACTTCATGCATGAAGCTTATGCAATGCAATTCAGGGCTTTTTATGTTCTCTCTACCTTTAAACTTTTAGAAATTGGCTTGTCACGACGCACGGTATCTCCGTACGTTTACTTACTGCGATTTTTTTATGAACAAATCGTTATATATTTCAAGAAATTACTTTTTCAACATTGCATTGTGTGAGCTGAAAATTGAACAACATAAAATGGTTTCCGCCGCAGAGTAGAATCGGAGCTTTCGACATCGCCCCTAGTCGATGATGACCCGTTAAACTGCGACGTAAAACCGTGTACCACGCCGAAATGATCTTGGGGTCGTTCACTTCAGTGTTCCACTGACCGGTTTGAACGAAAATTGAAAACGCCAACCTGTTTTATAAAATAACTAGGTATCTTCAGACCTTGGGTCTTCTATCGCGTCTTATTTTCCTTCTGGAGTTAGATTTTCCAAGGTGCCTAACTACGTATGGTGAACTTAGAACAACTTCATGTTCATGAATGGAAAACCAAATATCCGTTTTCTCACTTCCAAATGCTTCGAAAGCTTGCTAGAAAATGAAAATAAGTATTTTACGGGACACAAGCCTGCAACCTGATGCGACAATCGAATTCAAAAGTATATTCATATAGATGGTATTTGGGGCATCCACGTGAAATTGATAGTGGTTTATAACCTGATTCGAAGTTGGGAAACCGCCATTATTGCAAATATTGTCGGTGAATGATTAATTTTCTGGAAGTAAGCTGTGTGTAAAATACGTAACTGGGGTCGTCCGGTGGCTTATCTTTGAACCGTGCGCCTCAAGGCCCGCAGGCGGATGGGCGCAGGGGCGCGCCATAAAGGCTAAGTGGCGCTGGCGGCGCGGCGCTTCTTTACAGCGCAGCGACGGGGGCGGTTGTAAACCGCGGCCGGGCGCGGAGGCAAAGCAATTCGGAATTGCTGCTCTGGATGCTTCACCAAGAGCTCCGTGCCAACTTTATCATTTGAGGAATGAACGCATCGATGTCGCTCTCTTCCCCTCGCTCCTTCTTTGTCGACCATTGGGTATCGGTAAATGTGAAAACGCCCGTAGATGAAACGTAAGAGCGAAGAAAGAGATCAACAAAATTTATACTTCATTTAACATGACATGAAATATAGAGACCTAGAAAAAATATTTCGTCAGTGGTAATCAAAGGAAAGAAAAAGGAACAAAAAAATGACATCCATGCTTCAAAGATGGTATGTGATGCATTTATTCACAATGGGAAAGTTTTTCCTTATTTGTGTTTATTTGGGATATCTTTATAATTTTTGGGAAATTTGTTCCTTAATCTTAACATGTTTTGGTAAGTTCTGTCCCATCTATAAATATTTTGTACTTGGTGCATTTTTTTTAATTTATACTTAGTTATTCCATAATTTCATCTCTGATTACTGTGTAATTTTATTTTTAACACACTTACTATCCTGTGATCCATATGTGATTCACAAAAATACCACTGGGTGGTTTTACTACATCTGTCAATCACAGACCTTTGCAACGGTCACAGATGATTACAACTTCTATGGCAAATATTTCCATGAAACTCCCCATAAATGCACAGATTTTGGCATTGACTTGCTAGTACTGTCATAAAATTTAGAATTACATGGTGGAAAAATATTTTAATTTTTGAGAAGATTACAGTAAAACTTTGATAGGAACGTTTGGACGTGGGGAGATATTTTAATGTTTTAATGACAGGAAAAATGTTAACTTTCATTCTAAACAATATCAACAACATTTGTTTTCATTTTCAGATATAGTTATATTAAATTTTTGTTCTGACCTGATGAGTATAAATATTATGCAGATCCCACACATTGTGCATAGATTGTCAAAAAAAGCTTGTCTTAAAGATCTTCTAAAATTGCTTGATAATTGAGGAAATTGAAGAAAGAACCGCAACACAGTAACTGCTACTTCTAAGTTGTAGCTACCATCCTTCCCATTACACACACAGTTTCTCTTCTTTGACATTGACTTCCAGGCCTCGTTGATCTTTTTGTAAGAAGCATACTTGCTAATACTTGGGGATAGGGATTGATGTTGGATTCTGAATACATCATGAATGTGGTAGGGCTGAGGACCTTGGTAGAAGATATGCGCAGATATCCATTAGAAAAAAACATTTTTGTAATTTGCTGAGAAATGTTCTTCTCCTGGTATGTTTATTATTAGTATTAGTATTTTCACATGCAATTACAATTGTTTAAGTGAGATTAGTTATTATGTTCTATTTAATAACTATATAGCAAAAATAATAAAATAAATAAAAATAAAAATCCGTACTGTAACAATAAGATTTTAAAAAATTCTAATGTCAATATTGGATTGTAATTAGGTTTATTTTTATTCTTATTATTATTTTGTTTTTTATTATTCTACTCCTTATTAATAATTTCCACTATCCACTGCAGAAATAATGTTCTTAAATAGAATGCTGTTTAATTTGTGTGCATGTAAAATCGTTAATACTTATAACATGTTTGTTTTGTCTGCCAACGTAAATATGCATGCAGTGAAACTGATAATATTTTAATTTTTCAATGCATGCCTCTCACATTTGTGTGGAGAACAGCCAGCCTTGATGTATGGGGTAAGTGTTGCCTTGTGCTTGTGTTTTGATTTTGCATGATGCTTTTTGGCTAAATGGTTTTGCAATGGAAGAATTCACTCTTTCTGGAGTATGTACAAATGTTTAAAGAGAAGCTTGCACAGCACTTGGTGCTTCTTTTAAAAATATTGTTACTTTTTGTTGATATTATTGAATGTATTTAGTAAAATTTTCTTTTTATCTAGGTGATGAGCCAAGATGTAAAGAAGGAGAATCCTCTACAATTCAAGTTCCGTGCCAAATTTTACCCTGAAGATGTTGCTGAAGAGCTTATTCAGGATATCACACTTAGACTTTTTTATCTCCAGGTAATATTTAGTCCTTTTTGTTGGCTTAATATTTCAAGATATGTTGAAGTTAAAACAAAATATAATACATTTTAGGATCTTATGTTTATTAAATCTGATTACCAACTGATATTTAAAGTTTAATTTGAATTTCTTCTTGAATTATTATGAATAATAAAATTACTTTTCCAAACCTTGAAATAAATTATTGTAATTTTTGCGTGGTAGGCTACAGCAACACATTTTATATTGGTGCAAGACTTTTTTAAAAAATATCCTTAATTTCTTACTTCTGGAAGTCATACTTGCATATCACACTTGTATTGCATGTATATCAGATAATTTGTCTGGAGAATATAAATTATTAGCCTTAAATTGTAAGCTATGTTTAAGAAATGTTGAGAGTTAATAATGTTAAAGACATAATTGTAAAAACATACCCTTGTAATTTGTTTAGGTGAAGAATTCCATCCTTTCTGATGAGATATATTGCCCTCCTGAAACATCAGTTTTATTAGCATCATATGCAGTCCAGGCCAGGCATGGTGACTACAACAAAGTTGTGCACACATCAGGTTTCTTAGCAAATGATCGTCTGTTGCCTCAGCGGTAAGCTTTTATGTGCAGAATAAATATTGAATGGAATGGCAAGATTTTAATTTCTATTTGTTATTTTTTACTTTTGAAAAGTTATATCAATACTTTTAAATTACTTAGTAATTAGTTACTCTTTAAATTAATTTAGTGGTTAATCTTTGGTGTTCTTAGTACATTTTAATTAATTTGTCATTATAGAGATAGTGTAAAATGGCTCTTATTAAAAATTGTCAAATTTAATTTTAGTTGGAGTTACATCATTAGTAAATTTGGTATTAAAATTGTCAATAAATAAAAGTTTTCTTATCTCAAGTGGTGTATTTTTATGTACACATAAAGTCATGACTTAAATTTCCAGAGTTATGGATCAGCATAAAATGTCACGAGAGGAATGGGAACAAAGCATTACCACATGGTGGAATGAACATAAAGGAATGTTGAGGTAAAGTTAATTTTATTGATTTATGTAAATAAAAACACATGATCACATGCATTCTTATTGATTGCTTACTATTCTAATTTTTTTTACAGAGAAGATTCAATGATGGAATATTTGAAGATAGCTCAGGATTTGGAAATGTATGGAGTAAATTACTTTGAAATTCGCAACAAGAAAGGAACAGATCTTTGGCTTGGTGTAGATGCATTGGGTCTGAATATATATGAACAAGATGATAAGTACGTCACTTCCTTTTTTGCCTTCAAATACCAACATACTAGCAATTTTGAAAAGCACTATATGAATACAAACTTCTAGTGACACAATGTCATGATTACAGGCTTACACCGAAAATTGGTTTTCCATGGTCAGAGATACGTAATATCTCCTTCAACGATAGAAAATTTGTCATCAAGCCTATTGATAAGAAGGCACCTGACTTTGTTTTCTTGGCTCCAAGAGTCCGTATTAACAAAAGAATCTTAGCCCTCTGCATGGGCAACCATGAATTGTATATGAGGCGGAGGAAACCTGACACAATTGATGTTCAGCAAATGAAAGCACAAGCTCGAGAAGAAAAGATTGCAAAACAGCAACAGAGGTAAGATGATATGAAGTAAAGAAGGGATTTTCCCAAAACTCAAAGAAAATTATAACTGACTTTGAGTGAAAATGATAATCGACAGTAGTGATACAAATGGCCCTCCTATTTTTACAGGTTAAACCCCACTCAGTTGGAGAAGTTCCACAGTAACATGTGGTATATGCCAAACCACTGCATTCTTTCATCATAATTTCAAAACCTCCAAAATGTTAAATGTGATGATACACACAATATTCATTTATTCGTATAAAATTTAGTGAAATGTGAAATATTTGTTTATGCAACCTAAATATTTTTTTTTTTAGGCAATAGCAATTTGGTATGTGGAAACTATGGTTTGCTACTTGAATATCCACTGAACTTTCAGCACTCAGGATTTAAGGGGGATTTTTTAAATTTTATATTATATATATATATATATATATATATATATATATATATATATATATATATATATATATATATATATATATATATATATTATTTATTTAATTTTTTAATTTTTTACCTAAAAGTTAGAGCCCTGGTGATAAAATTTCCACTTTATACTGTATTGTGAAAAGAGATTTTACCATTAAACTTTTTTGAAAAATTAATATACTTGGCAATACATTCTGTCGACACTATGATTGTCTTGATATGTGTTCAAAATATTGTTGACAGAGGAATAAGATTACTTAACAAGTTAATCTTTTATTGTTGTTTCTTTTTTATTTTAATATACTTATCCATTCCAGAGAGAAGTTGCAGTTGGAAATTGCAGCAAGAGAACGAGCAGAAAAGAAGCAACAAGAATATGAGGAACGCTTGCGCTCCATGCAAGAGGAAATGGAAAAACGCCAACATGATCTTCAGGAAGCACAAGACATGATTCGCCGACTGGAGGAACAGTTGAAACAATTACAACAGGCCAAGGAGGAGCTGGAGGCCCGACAGGGTGAATTACAGGTAAGTTCACTATGTTTGATGGTTAGTTAATGTCAAATTATGATATAAATTTGTATATTGGAAACAGTTATCTCTCTACAGATATTCATTGGATTATAATGTTTTTTTAACATTTTCTTAGGCTATGATGGAAAGATTGGAGGAAAGTAAGAATATGGAGGCTGCAGAACGTGCTAAATTAGAAGAGGAGATCCGTAGTAAACAAGAAGAAGTAATGAGAATACAGACAGAAGTTGATCAAAAGGATGAAGAAACTAGGCGTCTTCAGGTAACATGATGAAATAGCAAATTGCTTTCTGCAAGGGTGTCTATTCCATGAAAGCAAGGGAAGCATTGCTTCCAGTATTGTTTCCAAGGATATCTTGCATTTTAATACCACTTGACTAGTAATTTACAATAATTTTTGTTATCCGATTCAAAACAGTTTAAATTGGGGCTTCCAATCTTATCTTTACAAAATGAGCATGTAATTATTATTGTCACTAATAGAGAGGGTAGAGTTTGCCTATAAATCTCTTTGGAAGCCCTGGGCTGACTGCATCCAGCATCACATAGGGAATGCTGTGATCAGTGAATATGCTGGCGCTGTGGTGGGCGCACGCAGGCTCATTTAGTCCAGCTCGCCTTTGGAAGCAATTGGCCAGTTGCATACGTTGCCCATCACAGTAACTCACTGCGTGCATGTGGTGGCCTCCGCATGTGTTTATTGGTTTAGTGTTTAAACTATCCATTTGTCATCTTATCCACGCGAATAATTAAACATCGACCATTTGAAATCTAATTGGTTCCCTTGAAAATATTTCACCACATGCCACTGCCTTGCTGAAACGGTAATTATATAATTTGAGTCCTGGTGGAGGAGGGGAGTACATGTATGACCATGATTACAACAGATTGCACAAACTTTAAATTGTTCATATTGGGGATTTTCATTCTTGGTATAAAGAATCTTCTCTGTATAATACCCATAAAAATCTAGGCAACAAGTTACTTGCTAAATAATGATGAAATTCCAAATAATTTGATTTCTAAAGCTAGGTATTTATTTTAGGATTTTTCTTCTTCTGCATTTTCCCCTTAGAAACTTGCCGTTTTGACTCTCCCAGTATCATGGTTTGAGGCATCTATCCTCCATAGCTTCCTGGATGTATTTTTCCCATCTTAAAACTGGTCTTCCTCTTCTCCTCTCAGGTGATTGCCACTTGATTGCCTGTAAGATCTTGTGGCCATCTGTTTCAACATTTTCTGAATATGTCCATATCATTGAAGAGCTCTATTTTCCAAGGTCTTAGTAATGGAGCAAATTATTTTCATCCTTCTCCATATTTCTTTACGTGGTTTCTCCAATCAACACCAGGCGAATGCTGGAGTAGTACCCTATCAAACGGGCCACAGACTGCGTACGATCTGTCCTTCCTCTTCCTTGCCCTACCTATCCTCTCCCCTTACACACCCCTACCACATATTTCGGGAGACCAGTCGGGAGCTTAGAGATTGTCCCGGCTAGGGCGGTGCCCCGCTAGTGGGAGAGTCCTGGTTAGGGGGAAACCCCACTAGCCGACGGTATGTCGGCGCCGGATCTCGTCATCTAGCGGGGGAAGATCACTGCCATCTCCCGATCAAAAAAACATGCACTACACTAATGAGACTAATGACCAGAGCAGTTGACGTGCCCGGAAACCTGAATAAATCAATCAATCAACCCATATTTCTCAATTCTGCACTCTGTCCCTGTGAGTAAATTGTAGGCATCCCCTTTTTTCTCCATTTATACTGTCCTAATCTTCTGTTTCTATGTTCATTGCCACATTTCTACACCTTACAGAACTATACTTTCTACTATACATTGGAATAACCTTATCACATCTTGGCAGGTAGTTATTCCATTATGTGCCAGTAAAGTTTTAGTTGCTTTCTTTCCCATAATTACTCTCAATCTCTGCTCTTCACTCAATGCAGGATTTTTTTCTACTTTTATTCTCTCACTGCTGTGTAGAAAATTCTTGACACAGTGTGGTACACTGACGTAGTTTCTTGACTATATAAGCAGAGGGTTATGTTCTTTGTGGGACTGTTCCATCTGTGGCCATTTTCAGGCAATGTTTACATCTTCATGATGAAATATTTGCTTTTAGCAACATGTTAGAATAATTGTCAAAGTTAGGTGCATTTTCACATTTTTCTCAGTACAGCTGGTCTAAAAGATTGCTTTATCACAGTTTAGTCTTAATTTCTCTGACTTCATTCATGCTTCCTTCATTAATTTTTGTGTTAATTATGAAAGTACGTAAGAAAACTAACCTTCCCAATTTTGTTACTATCAGGTTTTGTTGTGTGGCTGAAATTTAATTTGGACTTTTGCTACATTTCCCATAGTGCCGCAAATGGGTCATATTTCTCATTATCAGGAAAATTTTTGCAATTTCTAATATTTTGGTCATTTTTTTATTGTCAAGTTCCTTATATTTTTATAGTATTTTTTAAGATTCATTTCTTAAATTAAATTAAAAACAACCAAATATTAATTTCTTTATGAATTATTTCAATAAAACTACCTAGTTACAATTAGTTGTGTGAGAAATAAAATAAAATTTCATTTAAACAACTGCCTAAATGCTAGAAATGTTGCCAGATGTGCTTTGAAAATGTTGCAACGTTCTGAAAATTTCATTTTAAGTCAAGAAATACACACTACAGACATTGTTTTGAGAAGACAAAACCTGGAACATTGAATCTGGAAACCTGGAACATTGAAACAACCACCACTTTGAATTTCATATTTTCATTCATATTTTTTAAGCAGTCTGTGAATCATTCAGCTAGATCTTTGGGTTTAGTTATATTGGACATTTATTTTGATGGCATTAATCATTTGCTTTACTTGCTTTTGCTTACTTGCTTCTACTAGTTTTACTTAGCTGCTAGAAACTTCCAAATACCACTTTCCACTCAGTAAAAAATAATCAGCATTAACATGATGGTAAATTGCATTGCAAATGCAGATTGACATTGAAAAGTCAGGAACAATGGTCCTGAAATAAAATTATTTTCATTTGGTGTAGAGTCAAATATTTTAATTGTTGCTGTTTGTAAAATGATCTTTGCCATAATTAATGATAATTAAGGCAGGCTTTTTATGTATTAAAGTACCTATGGTTGTTGGAAGACCAGTCTCTCTACAAAATAATTTCAATCAATTTAATGTGATCATTGAACAGTTCTAAAGACAGGGGAAGAAGAGGATTTGATGGTCTTGTATGATTTTCTAAAGATAGTGATGGATTGAGAAAATTGTACTGCAGTTCAGCTCTTTGCTAATTTCTTTATGAATATATTCAAACTTCTTTTGTCAAGAGACTTTCTTTCTTCATTTTACACCTGAATCTGTTGTATGTTGTACAATGCTATGTTAGGGTTAAACTCTATTGCCATTGCTGATAAAGTAGATATAGTAAGTTGAAATATTCATATAATAATTAATTTCTCTAATTATAAATTATTACTTTACTTGTTTAGTATATATGCCATTTTATGTTATTACAAACTTCATGGCTTCTTTTAAGTTCAGGACTTCAAAATTTATTGCAATTTTTTGAAGGAATTGAGCAGGTTAAAAAGCAAAATTCATGGCTTTGATTGTTTTAGGCGGAAGTCGAAGAAGCAAGACGGCTACAACAAGAGGTAAACCAGGCTCTTCTGGCAGAAATTGAGCTCTTCTAGCTTAATTTCTTGCCACTTTTTGGAGAGAGTGAACCAGTCAAAAAGCAAAATTAATTGCTGTGGTTGTTTTAGGCGGAAGTTGAAGAAGCAAGACGGAAACAGGAAGAAGTAAACCAGGCTCTCCTGGCAGCCACCACCACCCCCAGCACCATCATGTGGAGGAGAATGAGCATGATGAAGATGATGAGATGGTAAATGGTGATGTCAGCAGAGACTTGGCCACTGATGACAATATTGTTGATCCAGTTGAAGAAAGACGGACATTAGCTGAACGAAATGAGCGTTTATATGATCAATTAAAGGTAAATATTGTGTACTATTAGTGTGCCTTCTGCTACGTGAATTTGAATTTCAATGAAAGATTGTTTTCCTTGTGAACACTCATTGAAGATGTGTAAATTATCCTGTTTACATATCAGGAATGGAATTGTATGTATCTGTACATAAGATAATCTAATAATTTTGATCTTAAATTTGGGGAAATAACTTCAAAAAATAGTTCATGTTAGAGATTAAATTCTGAACTCTGTTAAAACTTGAAAATGAAAGTAAATACTAGATAGGTTTTTTTATGCAATGAGAGAATGCAGGAGATGATAGTAACATAAACTCTATGAAATTAATTTATTGAGTACTTTTAACACACAATTTGTAATTAAGAAGTAAAAATAGTGGTGATGTAGTTACTTATTTGTGAAGCACAATGTACCAAACTTTAATGAATATCAAAAAATGACCTGTAACTTGTGGACAGGTCAGCTTCAGGAATATTCAGGGAATTTCATTTAATTAAAAATGTGTGCTAGTCATAAAATGAAAGTAATAACAAACCAAGTTATGCATGTAATTTGTAGCCCCATTTCCTCATGAAAGCTGCATTGAAAGATAATTTGCATGAAATTGCATGAAAACTGCATTGAAAGATGTAGAAGAATGAAAGAAAAAAGAAGAAAAAAAGATGGTAGTGATGTTTTCTTTGCAGATTAATGTAATCTATCTTGATCTTTACCCAATAATATATTTCATATCAATTGATTCACATTTGTTAATCCAACATCTACTTTTTGTTTTAAAATTATTAATTATATTACTATTAACTTCAGTACTAGTTCAGATTTTGGAAATTTTGTTTTTATGATCTTATTGATCAAATGGGTAGATATTTTTTTTGACATAATGTAGTTTTAGTATGAATGTAAGCTTGTATTAGTGAACAGTAAGAACCGTCCTGTGTTTTTTGAAAGGAAATTTTTACTTTCAATTTGATTCACCAATTAACCTTTTCTGTTTGCAGGCATTGAAACAAGATTTGGCTCAATCAAGAGATGAAACAAAAGAAACTGCTATGGACAAGATTCATCGTGAAAATGTTCGTCAAGGGCGAGATAAATATAAAACCCTGCGTGAAATTCGCAAAGGTAACACGAAGCGAAGAGTAGACCAGTTTGAAAACATGTAATATGAAAATAGTTTTCCACTTCTGCTTTTGTGAGGAGCCAAGTGTTGTGGTTGGTTGCACAGAAAAGTTCAGAAGTTAATGCCAGACTTTGTCTATATATTTGCATGAGTCATTTGTTAATTGGTTATCTAGATCAAAATATAATGTTTAATTTTTGATGTATGATAACTGAAGTGAAATTACTGTATTGTTAACAAATGACATTTTTATAGAAATATGCAAACATAAACATTACATGCAATCAGTGAAGTCCTAATGGCTTATTAAGTGGTGGCAGATGGCTCGGTGCATTAGCAAGAGAATGGTGTAATAGGAGTGGACATATCTTATATATTAATTGCAAATTGTGGCCTTGGTATGTTTAACTTAATGTCTTTTTCTATTGAAGAAGAAAGTGTTAAAGACTATGAAAGGTGTATTGGTTGATATTGTTAACTAGAGAAAATACAGGGCATTTTATGTAAATTTACTTTTGTATTGATAAAAGTTACTGTTCAGCAAGAACTTTTGTTTGTACTGTTGAAACCTGATTGAATCGAGAAGTAAAACATTCTGCACAACACAAATGTTGTGCAATTTCTGTTAAGTTGTGAAAGAATGATTTTTCTTCATTGCCCTGTTTTTTCTTTTGTTTTGATATTTATGCTGGAAATCAGGCTTCAAAAGTCATTGTTGGTTTGGAAATGGTAACTTATGCAAGAAGTTGTGCAGAAGGGGGAAGTACTGTGTTTATTTTTAATATTGAATGTATGCAAACTGCCAACTTACAAATTCCCCCTTCTGAAATCAATCAATCTAATTTGATATACTCATCATTCACATATATTGCATAAGGGTCATCTTATCCATAGCATTCCAGATTATTTGATTCTCTTTCAAGACTTCATTTTTTTGCCTGTAATACGGTACTGAGTTATGAAATTTTATATGTAGTGTCTAATTATTCTGTAGTTCTTTCTGCTGCATTTATCTTGTTGCTTGTTTTTATGCATTTGTCCTGTTAATTACATAAAGAATATATTTTTGGATGCTTACAAAATAATCAGGTTAAACAGTGCCATCTACGTCATTCTTCCAGGACTTCCATCTTACTATACTGTCCCATCACCTATGTAGGTAATACGAGTAATACTTATTGGTGCTTAAAATTGTACATAGATTTGCAGTCATGTTGGTGCAAAGAAGCAATTTCTTCCCTTTTCATTCATTAAACATTCATTCGCAAATAAACTCAACAACTTTGTTGATAATTGACTATTTCAATGAAGCAGTTATATAGGTATTTATACGAGTGGTTAAATCTTTATGAACAACCATGTTGCCTTGTAGAAGAACTTAATGATTTGTCTAAAATAATGCTGCATACACCTTAAAATTCAAACAATCCTTTGTATTGAAAAGAGCAGCATGTTGTGTTTCAAGAATTTTGAAAAATATATTAATGATTAAATAAAACTTAGTTTGGGTGATACATTGAGTGTAAATTTATAAATAAAAGTGATCTTGAGAATATTGTATTATTTTCAAAACTTTTGCTGGGACTATTTCAGATGTGTAGCAATAGTGAACACTGATAAATTATTTTGAAATATATATTGATATTCAATGTGTATATAAAAAGTAAAGAATAGGCATAATATGCAGCTTATTTTGGACATTGTACATAGCAGTAAGGGATAGTTTGCTGTTATTGGTACTTACGTGAAGAAATATTGAAGTTTGCTCATGACATTTTGGGAAGTAAAACGGAAAGGATTTTAACACATCAGGAAGATTGCAGTTGTGATTATTACTACTTTGTGCCAATAGTAGTAAACCTCAACCTTTGTGCCTGCTGTATATTGTCTCATGAGGAGGGGATTTTGCATTTTGAAACTATATTTGTGTGCAGCATGTGTCTGCCACTGTAAGATCAGCAATTCATACTTACCTGTTCCTGTTGAAAAGTTTGTTAACAAATGAAAATGCTAGTTTTATATTGGCTTCAACCATTATAAATAAGAACTATGATACTAAAGAATTTTGATCGTCATCTTAGCAAGTAGTTAAATTCTGTTATCTTTTTTTGGTATGGGATTATATGTAGCACTATGAAAATAATACACCATCCCTGCAACTTTTAACATTTAGATTAAGCAGTGTCAATATTGGCCATTTGTACTAATTTCATGTGATTTTTTGGAATTGTGGTTAAACTGTAATACAAAAGCAAAAAAGTGCAAAATTTACAGGAAAGAATAAGAGATTAGTTTTTTTTATAGTACTTCCTGTATAGAGATAGGGATATTGAAAAATAAAGTATTTGATCTTAATGTTGTCTGTTATTAGCATGATGTGTTATTCATATTTTCCTATGCGTCCCATTTACAGCAAGAACCCAAAGGATTAGGAAAAGTAAATAACTCGAAAAAATAGGGAAAGTGAGTGCAATTTTTCCGTGGTCAATATTTAATTTTGAATATGAACATCCCAAACTAACTAAATGGTAGGAAATCCCATGGGATCTCCCATTTTATTTTTAATGGTTGAACTAGTGGCCCTCAAGCAATGGTTCCAACGTGATCATCGATTTCAGGTAAGTCATTTCAAGAGCTTGATCGAGTTTGTATTAAATTATAACAGTAGCAAATTAATTATATTCATTCTTATTGGAATTGGTTACCTACACTCTAGTCTTTCCGCGATTAGCGTTAGTCTAAGAGTATATCTTGGGCGTTAGTGGTCACCGTTAGTTTTTTTAGGTTGGTAATCGCGTACGATCTCGCTAGTCATTTATTTGCAACCTCCGGGTGCTCGCTCATGCTTCACCGAGTTGTCCGAGGTCGTTGACAGATTTGTTTTGAGTGTTACGAAGTTTTTCAAGGTATTAGTGAATTGATTGAGAGATACAGTGATAAATATAAATGGCAGATAGTGATTGGAAAAAGAGAGTTGGAATAGAAATAAATTTTAGTCCTGAAAGTTCTGACGATGAAAGGTAAAATACCGGGCTGACGTTTTGTTGTGCAATCATTACCTCTGATTACTTCTAATGAGAATGTGTTTATCACATCGGAATTTGTTTTAGAGGTTCTGTCAAGTCAGAATGCGAAGCGGACGGGAGTTTGGATCGCCTGTCCCCGCGGTTTTTGGACAGTGCCGAGGGAAGTTTGGAAGGGATGCCTCTTACTGAAGAGGATTACTTGAATTTAATGACAGATGCATACGGAACAACTCCACCACGCGCTCGCATCCGCCGCAAAGAGCGCCGGCATCGTGAAAAAGAAGAGCAAAGGTTTGTTACCGAGAATTGCCAGGAAAATTGTAAATGCATATGTGAATCGACATTTCTTGGTTCAAACAACCCTGTGAATACTTTTGGAAACATTTCCGTAAATCCAAATAATTGTGAATCTATTGATTTGTATCAGCCGATCTGTGTAAATCGTAATTATGTGAATTAAGTACAATTCAAAATTAAACATTTAAAAATAATAATACAAATACATTCCTGTATTATTCTTATAAAATTTGCATAAATATCTATCTCTCCATTTTAGTGGTGTCAAAAAGTCCCCAAAAGTTTTTTACACAATGAGAACAAGAAGGCGAAATACACTTGATAGTATTTACTTGGATGGTTTAATGGAAAAATGTGAAACGAATGAAACTTCACACCATGAAGAAGGTAGGTGTTTTAGTTACTCATATTTATGTTACCTAGAATAAAATGGAGTTGAATAAACCAACTTGTGATGGCAAAAATTATGATTAAATTAATGTTGTAAAACAACATGTAGTAGGGGAAGCGTTCATTTTGCATATTATATTGTTTACAAATTTGGATGTATAAGCCAGTATGCTGTAAATTTTGCCGATTAATTTTGAACTTGCATAACATGTAAATATTAAAAAAAATCTATTTCAGTGAAATTTAATTTGTATAAATTATAATCCTAACAAGCTACTCTGTAATGACTTTTTTTTTGACTGAAATTTGTCTAGTTAATTGTATAATTATTTTTTGGATAGGGTATATAATTGTTAACCTATTATACCAGTATATATTATCCCTATATAACCATTTTATATTTCAATTAGAAAAATGTGTACCCTAACTTAGATGATTTTAATGCTATTGAATTGGATGTATGTTCTTAATTAATTGAATTAGTAAGAAATATTCAGATTATTACATATTAATAAAGAAACATTCTTATTATATAGCAATAGGCTGATATTAATGCATCATTTCTTGTACTTTGAATCTCTGTAATGCTTAATTGTTGAAAGAATATGGTGTGTTAACCGAAAAATGTCTTGTCTTGACACACACACTCACAAAAATAGAAGATGTAAGTCTTTGAATACATCTTTCAATTTATGTCAATTGTTGAGTAACAGTGTTTGCCAAAAAAGTAGGTTTTTTTTTGGTTTTGTTTTTTGCATAATTACAAATATATTTTCAATGCTTATTATGTAAAAATGAGCATCATTATACATGCAAGAGGAAGAGGTGTTAGGTAAACATGACCTTGAAGGTGAAATCTTAGAAGACTGACTGGCTCTTATCTGCTCTGTTCGCACAGTAGATTTCTCTCTTGGTACCAACTGATGCTCTAGTCCAAAGGTGAATTCTTATGTATCTTGAATACCTTGCTGTGAGAGTCCATTTTGTGTGAAATATTTGCAGAATGTTGTTGAGAAAGAATAATTTGAAGAGAAGTGCAGGTTTTGTACATTGTATCTTGTATTCTCTTTATAATTCTATGTAGGTTAATTTAGGCAATTATATTAACACAGATCAACCCCTATTTGCAGCTGAAAGTGCTTAGTAAGAATTTATCTGACATTTAAAAATGAATAAAAAGTAATCCGACATTCCTTTTAGTTTTTAATTAATACATAGTCATATTAATACACAGTAATTTATAAATTTTTGCTTTGGAAGGGATTGGAATCAGTGTGACACATTTTTGCAAAAATGAGATATTACCATGTATATGACCCTCAGCCTTTTAGTTTGATGCTGTAAGTAGTATTAAATTTTGAAAATGAGATGGTAAAGAAATACAGTTAAGTTTGTTACAGAATCCTTTTAGTTATAGTTATGAGGTATTATCTCTTATGTTATTGATGCCTTGTAACTTAATTTCAGTTTGAAGTAGTATATGACTATCTGCTTTTGAGCCCTTCATTTTAGAATAAGGAATTGTAATAAAGCACTGTGTAAAATGAAAGTGATATGTGAATGAATTTAATGAAATGTTAATGAAGTATTTTATTCTCTTTTTAGATCAGTATCTCACCGAGTCTAATAAACGAACAAAAAGATCTATGAAATTACTTAGAGGTTCTGAAAGGGACATGAAACTTGAACAGGTGGGAGTTCGACATAATTCACAAGCTCCTACAGAGCATGAAGAAGAAGAAGAGAAGACAGAAAGTTTGCCTGCTACACATCCACAACATGGCATCAAGGTACAACAGATGTGGTCTACTCCTTTGGCAATGGTACTTTGTCCAGTGTAATTTGAAGAGAGAATAATGTCATTATGGTGTCAGACAAAAGTTTACTTTGCGTGCAACAGAAAGTTTCAAAACGTTTTTTAATTTTTTATAGGTGGAATCCTGCAACCGTTTCATGAGCTTGACTTCAAAACCAGTAGAATGTCAGAAAAAGATACTGCAGCAAAAAAAATTAGTTGCAGGTCAAGAAAATAGGTTAGAACTGTTCAATAAAATAGCTCACATAATTCGAACTGGAGCTGGGGAAAAGCAGTCTGACAAACTTCCTTGGAGGCAGGTTAGTTCGTGATCTGTTTAATATGAAGAGCACAATCTTTTTCAGTGCCAGTGATTTTTTTTACTAGGCTTTTTATTTTTTTTTTTTATAAGCAAAAAAGCAAACAAACAACTTTTTTGTAGGTTGTATGTATACATTGTGTTTTTACTTTCTATTTTGCAGCTCAGCCAAGAGGAGCATTTATGGCAGAATGAGCTAAAGGATTTAATCTGGCTAGAATTGCAAGCATGGCATGCTGATCGCACATTGACTGAGCAAGATGAATATTTGTGTAAGGCTCGAGAAAAAGTTGCAACTCTTCTTGATGATATTATGAATTACAAGTAAGTTATTACTATAACCAATTTCAGTAGAGAGTCTGACTGGCTGTCACTTGTGGGATGGGATTCATCATGCTGAACTTGCTTGTGTGGCAATTATTGGTTATCCTTTGGGTTAATAAACAAATATGAGCATCTGTTGACTTCCTTCTCTCTTGCATCATTTTATGTTGTCTTACAAATATCAATTTAGTTGGTATTTGACTATCTTTGTTATTTTATTTTTTCCCCCCTGATTTTTAACTATAAGTTCTGAATACTATTTAAATAATTCTTACCTTACATTTTTCTTCAATGAGTCAGCTTTTCAGAATCTGGACTTACTTGAATAATTCCGATTACTTATTTGCATTTGCTATGAACTTCATCAACGTTTACTTTTATGAGGTTTTGAAAAATATATTGTGTATTCATTACAGTACTGCCTTTCTGTTGTTGGGAATTTGCAGGGTGGTGTTGATTTTTTTAGAAGGTATTAAGAAAAGTCCATGGCAATGTCCATTGTTATATTTGTGGTATTATTTCTTTTTAATTTGTTTGACTTTAATGAGTGTTTAAAATTTTTTTTTTTTTTCCTTTGGATATTAGTTTCTGTCTTCTAATTAATGTCAGTAGATTTTCTTTCTTTATTTTTTTTTATATTAATGAAAATAGTAGAAATTTTAACATACCTGGATTCTTCCTCAAAGTTCATGTAAGAAGATTATCAGAGTGCCTTGCTTTTTTCTTTTTTACTTTCTTTATGTTTCCTTTTTTCTGTTCATTCCTTTTCTTTTTTCTCCTTTCATGATTCTAACATTAATAGGGTATTCCAACCTAGTTCCTTTAGATGTTAAAAAATTATTTTGTTCTTTTAATGAAACAGCTTTTTTTTTATGTTGTATTGCAGAAATCTGAGCAATGTATCTCATACTCAATTATTTTTTTAAAATATTCATTGTACATTGGTGCAACTTGGTTCCATATTTATAATATTGACACTGATTAATTAGCTCACACACTTCCAAAAAGGCAGAAGAAGAAAATGAGATGAAGTCTGGTGCCTTATTTAAACAAGAGGAACTAATAGATCTTCTTCTTCTTCTTCTTCTTCTTCTTTCTTCTTCTTCTTCTTCTTCTTCTTCTTCTTCTTCTTCACTTCACGGATTAGGAAATTCCCTGTTCGGCTTCATTACACCATCTCTGTCGTGGACGGCCAATGTCCCTTCTTCCTCGTGGTCTGTACATAATGGCTTGTCGGGGGATCCTTTCGTGAGACATTCTTCCTAAGTGCTGTACCCACCGTGATCTGTATTCATTTACTTTTTCATTGATAGAAAAAATGTTAAGTTGCTTTCTTATATCTTCGTTTTTTTTTTTCCCAAAAGGGTGCAGCGATTTACTCTCGGAGGAATTTCATTTCCGAGGCTTGTATCTTCATTTTATCTTGTTTTCTTAATGTCCATGATTCACACCCGTAAAGCAGTTGTGGTACTGCCATGACTTTATAAAATTTTAACAGTGTCTCTTTTCTAGTTTTATTGCGAAGATATTTGTTTATTGTTCCACAAGTATGTTGGAAACGTTGTAATTTTGTTTTATATCATCACTGTAATCGTATGTGATATCACAGCCCAAATAATTAAAATGTTTCACTTGCTCTATTACTTTGTCTTCTATTATTATTTTAGTTCTGATAGGATACTTGCCTCTGAATGCCATCACTTTAGTTTTAGAGACAGATATTGAGAGAAAATATGGTTTGCATATTCTATTTAGCTGGTATAAGGACTTTTGTAGACTTATTTCGTTTTCTTCTATAATTATATGATCGTCAGCATACAGAAGTGATTGTAGAGGTGTATTTGGATTTATCCAAATACTTGGTTTAATTAAACTTTTCCATTCTCTTAGAATGTTGTCAATATAAATATTAAACAATGTGGGGGACAAGCTACACCCTTGTCTTACACCTCTGTTTACTTCTAACTCTTCCAACATTTTGTTCTGAACTTGTAAATTAATACTTGTTTTGTGATAAAGGGATTTAATAACTTCTATCAGTGGAAAGGGTAGGTTTTCGAAGAATCTGCCAGAGAAGTTCACGATTAACTCTATCAAACACTTTTTCATAATCTATAAAAGCTATGTGGGTCTCTAAATTGAATAATAGATGTATAATAATAACTAATAGATGTATTTACTAAATAAATTTGTCTTTTTAATGTAGTGTACTGCTTCTCAACAGGTTTCAACCCCACACCCCTTTATGCCCACCTCAGCAGTTATCAGCTCAGAGCAGTGACAGCGGCTTTGAGGGCCATGAGGAATGCATGATGGGAGATGTTGGAGAGTGCTGTCCACAAACTGGCTGTCTCTCAATTTACTGCCATAGTTGTGTAGAAAACCAAATGTTAGCTTTGAAGGATGTGGAACAGTTATTGAGTAGATTGGAAAAGGCTGAGAGTTTATATCCATCAAGCAAAGCATTTGCTTCACATTTTCCCCTTTACAAATCACCGAATTTTATTGGACGTGTGAAGGTAATTTACATTATCATTAAGCCTTTGCTTTTGAATGGAAATGCATTGTATCACTCGATTCAAAAGTTTGTATTTACATTTTTTTATTTTTTTACAGGCAATGTGCCTGTGGTACAACATGACCAAACATCATCGATTGAAACTTCTGATTTTAGGGAAACATTTTACATTTCTACATTCAAAAAATTACAACTGGCCTGCATTAGGGGAAGAAGATTCTGGAGTTGCCACCGACACATCTGCAGGCGATGTGTCTCCTCGTTTGTCTCGGTATTGAATTTTGGTTTTTAGCTGATACAATGAACTCTTAATTTAGAATTTTTTGTGAACATAAAACAATTAGAATTTGCAAAAACTTGAATTTACCAACTTTAAGTTCTTTCTAAAATATTTTGCTTTTTTTGATCTTGAAAAGTAGTGAGCTTGTGATTCCTCTCCCTTAATTGCCAAGTTTTGTTATTAATGTTCAAAACAATTAAAACCTCAGGTAAAACATGACAATCACAGCAATCTGGACAATCAGAACTTTAAATGTATTAATATCTGTGATTGTGGAGAAAAAAAAGAATCTTAATTTGGCAGCTAAAACCCATTGTAATAACTTTTCTGCTATTGATATAAGTACATGGGAATTTCGTCATTAAAACAATAAAACCACAGCAGTTTTCCAACAAAGTTTGTTAACTTCCATGTGTTTTCATTGAATGCTTGAAATATTTTTTTAAATTGGTGTTAAGTGCAAAGGTGTCGAAAGATTTGTTCAGTAATGTAGGTCAGTCAGTGTGGTCTCTTACTCCAAAACTTTTATACTTGAGAATGTTAGTTGAGTGCAAGTTTGGAATTTTCGGGGAATTCACTTTCTTTTCTTGAAAATAAATAAAAACCCAGTTCTGAATTACACAAATTATTAATTAGAAGTCATTAAAAAAATCAGTTTTAAAATGTGTTAATTATAATGAAGTTGTATATATGATATACATTTTGAATACCTCGTTAGAGATATATGTTAGTGATCAGAGAAAGTATTTGTACTGTTATAAAGACTTGAGTAGACTCTACAATCAAACTTCAGTGGATAAAGAATGATGATGCTCAATTGACATTGATTACTTCTTGAGAAATTAGTCACTTTGCATTCCTGAACATTGAATAATTTCTTAATATTAAATTATGAACATTACAACTAAGAGAAATCTTATTAAGAACCTGTTGTAAGATGGAAGCTTCAGTCATATCATTCCATACAACTTTGCATCATCACTATGTTCTAACAAGTTACAGTAGGTAAGATTAGATCAGAGGTCATTTATAAACGTTAAATGGAAGTGGTTTCAGATAAGAACCTTGAGGGCACCGATGTCATCACATAGTGAATCTGAAAAATTCAGTATATATTGGCGATTTTAGAGATAAGACATCAACCAATTGAATAGAGTACCAAAAATTTCAAAAGCTTTGAATTTCTGAAGAAGTAGAGCTTTATTTACCAAATTAAAGGCTGTACAAAAATCGGTAAAAACTGCATCAACTGAATCGTAAACATCAAGATTATCAAATAATAGTTGGTTAACTGAACTATTTTGAATGCCTGTAATGAATTTACCAGGCATAAAACCAATTAATTATGAGTTCCAACTAGACCAGGAGAAGAAGCAAAGCTTCAAAGACATCAACCAGAGCAACTAATAAGTCCCCTACAGAGTGGCCAGCTAAACTGTAAACCTTGAAAACCGGGGATAAACCGGGAATTTGAAAGAGCCTGGAAAACCGGGAATTTGATTTGAAAAGCAGGATTTTTTGTTATTTTCAGATTTCCCCCAACATTTAGCACAAATTTACATATGGCATTGTATTCAGTAAAATGCAGAATTCACATGCATGCACATGAATGCACAGAACATGATAATGACAAGTGTTAAAATTGAAGTATGTATGAGAAGTGTCACAAGTTTTCTTGAGGATGTTGAAGTTTTTGACTCGCGTATAACACAACTTCAAACACTGCCGCTTTGTATAGGTGCAACATGAGTTGAGTATTTAGCACGCCAAAGCACATGTATGGTAGCCTGTGGGTTGCATGTGCATGAATGAGATATTTGCAGAATAAACGTCTCGCCAGGAACTCAATAGCGGAGTTTCAATTAGGTTTTATTTTTTTTATTATTTATTAACACTACTACAATACATGTAAGTTTGAATTTCAGTAAGTGTCGTGCCTCTTCTTTGACTTCGGCGGTCCCACTTTGCTATTTTTCCAATTGAAACGACCTGTTATCATGTCCATGATATTCATAGGGAATTTTAACTTCTTTTGTAGAAAAGCACAGTTGAAGCTATCATTGCTTATAGTCTATATGGAGATTAAGAGAGGCAGTGTTCAGATTGACAGGGAGTATGAAGAAAATGAACATGCAGAGATCTTGACGGGGTTGCTCAATAGGAAATGCAAGTAAATCCTATTTCCATCAGTACATCGTTCCCTAAGGCCATCGTTCCCTATTCCCTAAGTTATAATATGAAATTAAAGTTAAAATGTTGATACAAATTTATGGTACACAATTTTTCTTTCATGTGAAGTATTAGAAATAATGCAAATATAATACAAACCCAACCAATTCAAAGGAATATCAATTTTCAAGAATATTGGCATAACGGTTTAGCCGCTAGTGTTGTTCACTGACAGATGGACGGACGTTTTACTGTCAACAGCGTTTTCGGTATCAAGGACCCACAAAACGTGGATTCTGACTACACCACATGATAGAGGATTCCTTTTGTAAATTTAGCCACTGGATTTATCCACTTTTTTGTTACTAGGGCCCAGCAATAAGAGTTTTTCTGCCAAAAATTTGCTGCTTTTTCCCCGCAGGGTTACTTAACTTTCTCTCTACTGCGTAAGTGGTTGAAGGTAAAAATATGTTGTAATGTGCAAAAAAGAACCTGGAAAATTTATATTCTCAGACCTGGAAAACTGGGGAAAAACCTTGAATTCCAAAAAGCTAGATCGCTGGTCACCCCACCCTAATACGATGTTCTTCAATGCAGGTAATTACTTCATAGTAGGTCCCAACTTAAATCATGTAGCCCCTAAACTGTGTGTTACATCATAATAGCTCCAGTACTGTGTGAGAGTAATAACTTTATTATTGGTAAGCATTGAGATTCAGTTGCCCAGAAAATCAAACAGGCTCTTTAATTTAATTGTGAAAGATTATATGTGTCTTTTTCTTTCTATTTAGTTTTTCACAGATTTCGAATTTGTACACTTTACTGACCACCAATACTATGCAATAGGAGCATCCGAAAGAACTAAATCTCCAGAAATGTTCAAGAAGTTCACATTTTGTAGAGAACTGCTTAAGAAAGAGATTTCGGACCCCACCTGTCTCTCTTTATTTGCTCGCATATCCCCCTCCTGTCCCCACAAAACTTGTTTGCTTAGAATATGAAAATCTGAAGGGCCAAGGATGCATGGTTTCCAAGCTGAATGTGATTATAATGCATGGTAATGTAATCTATTTTGTGTCATAATCTGCAAACTTCAATTTTTTCGGATTAAATGTGTTGGCAGAACGGGAGTATTTCCCTATCCAGTAGCAGCAACATACTTACAGGTTTAGTGTCGATGGTTTCTTATAAATTGTGAAAAATCTGTCATCGACCTCTAGCATATTGTATATCAAGAGGATACCTTTTGGATCATTACAGTACTCAACTTCTTAGTTCATAGCATTTGGACAAGTCATCACCATCTCTTGAACTGTTCACTTAATTCCAAAATGCCTTCACATTATTCTTCAAAAACCTTCAATTCTCTCAAGTTTTGGTCGTATTTAAATTTACCAGCTGCTCCAGATTAGAGAATGTATTGGAGACAGATGGATATGTGATTTTCTTTGCAGCAATCAACATCTTTAAATCATCTTTCTATCAAAGAAGAAAGCCATCCATTTTGTAAACTCTAGGAATAAATGTTTTAATAGAAAAAAAATCGTGTAAAGTACAAGTTGCATCGTCAATATTCAATTCCGGGAAACGCAGGTTCCAATCAATTGAGTTAAATAGGAGTTAATTAAATCATAATCCCCTTTATGAAAATTAAATTTAAGATCTCCACAGACATCAGAATCCCTCCAAAAATGGGGAATGATTTCAAACAAAATTGGTGGAGGGAGATCATCCATTAGACAAATTCCATCATCAGTAGTTAGTTTACATGTAAATTGAGATGAACTAAGGACTAGGTCTAGACAGGAGTTATTACAATTAATAAATGCCAATTTATTTTTATATAGATTGATAAAGGCATATTCAGCCATCACAGATGCTGTACTCACTTTTGAGATATGAGATAAGCAATTATATTTAAAAATTAAATCATGATTGTTTTTGTCCCAAATGATAATTGGTAGGTTGAAGTTGTTCAAAAAGTAAAACAAAGCATTTTCTTAATCTCTGCAAAGATAAGTCACATTATTACAGAAATTCTGATAAGCATGTGAGAGCTCAGAGGAATATATATTGCTCCAAATATCAATTCACCATCATTTATGAAAATGGACATAACTTTTTTCAGCATTTTACATGACTACAGGAAGTAATCTACTTTTTACTTAATCACAGAAAGAAATAAAGACCCCACCTCCCCTCTCAAATTTGCTTGTCACTGCTCATCTTTCAAAATGAAAAATATGGTAACCATGATAACCCAATTTATTACCACTGAAATCACTATTGAGTCAAGGTTTTAAACAAAATAATATCATCAAACATTTTAAAAATCGAGGACTTGTTTTTACTGATAGTATTGTGATTAACAACTTGTTAACGCAAAAGAGTTGAGATCGTGGCTAGTTTTAGGTTTTGTAAGCATTTTAGTTTCATGATTACTTATAGTTTTTTAAGTATTGAGTCAAAATGTTGTTGTTGTTGTGTTGGTGTTGTTGTTGTTGTTGGTTTTTTTTAAAGCATAATAGAGGGTACACCTTTCACATAACCAATCTACATGTTTTGCTCCCCATTCCTGTTGAATTGAGGCTTTGCTCCACATGTCAAGTTGTTGATGAATTTGGTCTAATATTTCTCTCATCTAAAGACAGATCATTTCTTGCAGAGAATTTCATAGGTCTTCAGCAAGCATTGTTTCTCAAAAAAAATAAGAGCTCATTTTCAGTGTTACATGTGAATATTAATGAGCAATGTTTCTTGTTGTGATCCAATCTAGTGCCTGAAGTAGCAGTAAAAGCACCTTCAACTCTGCATTGATTTGCAAGTGACATTTCTTGCTTTCAAAATGTGATCCTCAAATTCATTAACGAAAGGAGGCTTATCAAGGATCAATTGAATGATTAGCCCTCCCTGATCAAATGACTGATGATCCCTCCGAGGTGTATAGTTTATTCTCCGTATTCACTTGCTCGGTTATTGATTTGATATGTTTTTCACAGTCTTTGGAATTTTTCAGCATATCTGAAAACATACAATGCATCTGTTCAATCAGTTGTATGTATGAGCTTTCACGTAGAGACTTTTTGATAACAGGTTCACCAGGAGGGGCAAAAGTTTTGTAGTATCGGTTATCGCAGCAGAGTCCAAGTATGCCTATACAAAAAAGTGCATTTCTCGTGCCCAACTTGGACAGAGAAATAGCCAGAGCATTTGGTGGTAGTGAGATTAATTCACATACTTTTTTTCAACCTTGGTAAATTTGATGTGACCCACCAAAGGGGACATGATTGGCAAATACTCAAGTCAGTATCTCATGATACAAAGCTTTGATGTTTTACAAATTTAACAAGAAAATAGTGCAGCTAGGACAAATATGTGTTAGGTCTGCCAGGCATTTATCAAAAAATGTGTTAGTGAAACAATAGTGAAGAATAATAATTCAGTCATAAACAAAATATGCAGTTAAGAATAGTCACAGACACCCCATTTGTAGGTTTAGACTTATCCACTGCACCTACCAAGGCACTCAAATGCACTTTATAAAAAGTGTCAGTATTAATTTTAAGCACATAATAATTTATCACTACAAACTAATGAATAAAACTTACATAAGCTGTGTGATGTATATCAAGTTTCATGGAATTAAGATAAATGAAATGCCAAAACACCATTTACTGAAAAGGTTCCCAAATGATATAGGATAATTGTATAATAATATTGAATTTTGTTTTTCATTTGTATGTATTTCCTGGGTGACATTTTTATTTGAAATTTGAATATTTAGACAATTATGTACCAAGAAAGGAAATGTGAAGAACATTCTTTATGAAACGGTTCATTTTTGTTGAATAACATTGTAATTTATTCCTTATATTAATGGTTTGTTGTTTTGTTTCAGGAATGATTCTATGTTAAAAGGAAAATCATATTCTAAGAACAGAAAACGTGCAGTTCAATTTGATACTGGTAGCACAACTAGCAGTCCATCAGATTCCAACAATTCCAACGCTTCACACGTGTCTGATGGAGTTGATGTTGCTGATTGTTTGGCCAATTGTTTTGATTCTCGACCTGTTTCAACAACAGCACCCACATGTTGTTTCTCCAAGAGTGATGTATCATGTGTAAATCCATTTCGGAAATATATAGAAGAAGTTCTTAAGACCAAAGGATTAAGAAAATCTTTGTATTTTTTGGAAAAACTTCATAGTCACATACTTGTTAAAGCTATGCTGTCACTGTCAAAACCAGAAAAGACCTTAAGTCAGGGTACTGAAACTTTAGATGTGGTAAGTGAATTATTCATATAATATTCTTCTCAAATTGTCTATTCGTGACTATTTCCAGTGAAACATTACTTTTCCAGAATGCTAATGATTCTGTTAATACAATACAAGACTCAACCACTCCATTGGATTCTTTGCAAGTTCATGATGAAGAAGAAGAAGAACTTAAGCGTTATGGATTTTGGAGTGAAGTTGCACAATCTCTTCATTTGCCTTCTTATAGATCTGCATTTATATTTCTTGCACACATTCCACTTGATGTTGTATATGAGTTATTGCAAATGCGACTGGAACAAAAACCAGCTAATCCTTCTGTTTTATGTATCCGTCAGGTAAGCAGTATGTTGTGGACCTTCAGTCATAATGTGTGTTTACAAAAATAATCATATAATTTTTCTTATAGTTTATTTGTGACTTTTCTATTTGTATTTTTTCTTGTATTCTACATGCAGTTTGAAACTAATAATGAAATTAGTAATTGTTTCTCCTTAAATGGTGTTTTTCATTATTTTTGTGTTTTATAAAAATTTAAAGATTATAATCATGTATTTACAGTTAATGCGGGAACTGAAGGAAGGCCTTAGAATGGCAGCTCTGCACAGGGAAAGGTACCTCTCGCTAATTCAAACATCATTATGGGATGTGGATAAAGAATTACTGAAGAAATATGAAGATGTTTCTGGCTTTGATAGTACATGTGACGCTGTCTTAAATGTTAGTATAATACCCTTAATTGTTGAGCATTATTGTAGTGTTCGTATTTTTTTTTAACTGCTACTTGAAAACTTTTTAAAATACCTAATTTTACTTCTTTCGTTTCTTCTTTTTAAACTTTTTCAAGGTCGGGAGTATCAGCAGCTTCTTTATTACCAAATGCAGGGGAGACACGAAACATTTGCTCTCTTGGAAGATAATATTTTCTCTTTTGCTTTCATTCTAGAACAATGAAATTGCATGTCACAGCTCTTCAGTTCTTTATTTAGACACAATTTGGTTGAATTTTACATTAACAATAGATATGAATTTAACTGAATAAATAGCAGCATTAAATATTAAAGCGGTCTGCTAAGCTAAATATAAATTTACCAAAGTCATCAAATATTAATTTTCTTTTGCTCTTATTAAAAGATAATCAATAACAGTTTGTTTCAAACAATTTTCTAATCGATAACCATCTAATTTTTTAAAAGAATTCTACTAGTTTTTTATTCATGGTTATGTCAATGTTTTGTTTACCAGAAAATATCTCTTATAATGGAATAATGAGCCCATGTCTTGAAGGATATCTATATTTCTGAGCTTGTCCAAAAATATATATTTATTTTAATGTATATATGAATACATTAAACTACAATGAAGGGAACATGTTGACAAATTTTTTTTGAACCATGTTTATGTGTCTGTCTGTCTGTCTCTGTCTGTGTCTGTCTGTCTGTCTCTGTCTGTCTATCTATCTACCTACCATCTATCTATTTTATGTGTCTATCTGTCTATCTATCTGTCTATCTATCTACCTATCTTCTATCTATCTGTCTATCTACCTCCTGTCTATCTATCTTCTATCCCTGTCTATATATCTATCTGTCTATCTAGTCTATCTGTCTGTCTATCTATCTAGTCTATCTATCTATAAGTGTGTGTGTGTTTTTATACATGTACAGATACACATATATATAACCTACGTCATTACGACTTTTTAGACTTTTGTTGATAAATTAAAAAAGTGCTTCACAAACAGCTTCATCTAATAACTTTGCCTTTTTCATAACTGAATTAATCATGTAGTTGAATTTTGACAATTACTTAGTATTTTACATCAAAAGAGATTCATTAGAATATTCTCTTATTCATTTTTGAGTCATAGAAACTTTTCCAATGGCTAACTTTCCAAATTCGTTTATTACACTCAGTGAAGTGATGAAGGTTAAGTGAATTCGAGACTCGCAGGTTCCTGGTTGGGTGACCGGCTAAAAAACCCAGGATCTAACGGCGTCATGTCCCTGGCCGAAGGGATAAAAGGCTGGCTGCGACATGACAAGACTCGCCAAATACAGTAATTACTTAATAACAGTAATGATAGTAATTATTTGGTAATGGAGAATGGAGGATTACTCCAGCAAAAGAGCGCTCAGCGCTCAACAAGGGTTAAGAGACGCATTGCGTCAACAGCGACGCAACAAATAAAATTTAGGTAGTTTTCTTCTACACCATGTGCAGTAATCAGAACTAATTTTTTGTTTTATAGTAAAAATCTGTTTTAGTTGAAACTTTGCTTGGATTCAAACTAAGTGATTTACCTTGTTTCTTCAACCATTAATTTCTCTTTTTTGTTTCAGTTATACCTAGAGTACTTGCAACAATGGGTGCCAATGGTTCAGCATGAAAGATTTCATAAAAATTTATTGGAAGAGGAATGGCAATTCGTGAAATCAACATGTATGAATATTCCTAGAGCTTCAACCTTAGTGGGCAATGTGTTTTGGTAGGGGAAAATTTTTAAAGCTTGTATAATCATAAGAAACAATCTTTTAATAATCGATTTGTTTTATGAATCTGACTAATCTCTCTTCTATGTGTTATAGCCACATTGCCATAGGAATGGTGGAAGCAATTGAAAATTATTCCAAAACTAAATTGAAAGAAGTGATGGTCCACAAAGACCAAGAAAATGGTCTTGATGAATCTTCCACAAAGTGAGTGATTTAGTATTTTGTGTAATTTTTAAAGCTACTGCTGACTAACTTTTAATTTTAATTTTGTTTTCAAATTAAAATTTAAGTGGGAAATTCTTAATCTTTCATGACTTTCTAATTTTTAGACATGATGTAATGCTGATCTGTCGGGAATTTCAGACGCTTTTTAATGAATTGCGACAGAAATCATACAAAGCTATATTCTTTAGCAGAACACTTGTGAAAGATTTGGAACGTGATGATTGTGATGAAACTTCGCTGGATCGTTCTTTGAGGGAAGCATTAGAAGAGTTGAAGGTACATGCATATACCTGATTCATGTTAAGGGGAGAAAAATCCTTCATATTATTGTTTTCAAGTGCATTTTGTCATTTCAAATATCATCTATTTTCAGTCAGCTGTTTTGGCATTACGTTTTGAAGTTGCTAGTGCTTTGCAGTCTGTTGGAGTCATTTTCAGAAGCTGGAATATGGATCATGTAGATGATACAGAAAGACAGTCATTGAATGCTCGTTTTAGAGAAATTTTGCATTTGGGATATAAGTATGTATTTGAGGTAAGAAAAATAATAAGACCGATAATGTAGTCTTAGAGTCTGAATCTGTTGTATAATAGGAAGAGCAATGAATTAAAATTACAAAATTAATTTTTCTAGTTTCACAGAGAGATATGCAGAGTTGTTACTGGAGAGGCAAAAACAAAGTTAAATCAAGGCTACATAAGTTTTGCTTACCAATGGATGGATTTTGTGAAAGAATGGTGTGAACAAGGTCGAGGAAGCAAACCTAGATGGGCTTGTCAAGGAACAGAGTTCCTTATGTTTGTCACGGATCCTATCCACACCTGCCACTTGACAGAGGAAGAGTTTGAGGTAAAATATCACTCTTTTTGAGCATAATTGTGAAATTTGGTTACAGCTGTGTGCCATGCCCTTTTTGCTAACAAATACGTGGATATGATAATGTACATTACCGTTTTGTTTTTTCTTTTCATTTTCTACTGAAAAATTATTTATTACTTATACACGAATAATCCCTCAAATAATACATGCACCCTAATTCAATGAAACTCTGTTTACATGTTTCTCACTTACACATTTTCCACGTTTATACGTTTTTTGGTAAGTCCCAGATAAATTCCTATAATTCCCATGCTAAATTATTTCAGTTACGCGTTTTATGCTTATATGTTTTTCACACTTCTAAGTTCATAATAAAAGTCCCTTTAAGACCGTATAACGTTCAAATGATATTGGTGAGGCGCAGGGGTGACCTGCATCGAGAGCCCTGAAGTTTTATGTTACTCGAGTCGGCATGCTCCAGAGCGCTCCCGCAGAGCGACCTGTCACTTGGCCTCTGAGGCGACTTCCTGTTAATAAAACTTTTAATATAGAAGCTCGACTCGGCCTAACTGAGGGCCGAGCTCGTGAAGAGATAGCACAAAGTCGATTTCCAGGTAAACTTTGGTAGCAGAACTTCGAAAAATTTCAGAGGGGTGCATACAGGAGCTTCCTGACGATCTTAGGACGCGATGGCTAGCTCCCAGGGAAAGTCAAAAGTATCCCCAGAAGAGAGTAATGGGATAGATGACCAATAAGTGTGAAAGTTTTTGCAATGACTATCCCACACTTCGAAGCCCTTTTTGCTCGCTGTAATAACACATGAGATCCTTTTGGTAGCGGCGTGGCACAAGCATCTAATGAAACTGATTGCTTTTCTGCGTGGTGCAGTGGGTGTTGCCAGGCTGTGGGTCTGTGACAGTTGTGCACTTCTTGTCGCTCACATAGAACTCCGTGTTTCGACCTGCAGAATCTAGAGTAACCTCAAGCTTGAAACCGAAGCAACCTGCCATGGGTCACCGCCGCCAATTATAGCCCATGCAGGACACAGTCATCATTTCCGCAGTGAAACTGAGTTGCACAAGGTCATCAGTAAGGTCCCCATTGCATGTCCCTTCTAACAAAAAAGAGTGGTAGGAAAAGGTAACCCCTTTCAATATTAGATTAAACAAAATTTAAAAAGTTGCTGGGAGAGTGGCAACAAAAAAAGAAGTAGCTATTTAGATACCGCTAGATAACTGCAAGAACTGGTAAAATGATGGTGCAAAAATATTTGAGTTCTTATTTTCCAAAAACACACACTTTTTTTTCACCCTTTTCACTTTTATTGCAAACAATTGTTCTATTAATTTATTACGCTGTGAATGTTGGAACATAATCTGGCGTTTGCAATAACTTAAAAAAAAAAGTTGTGTTTTGTTCTTATACCAATCATGAATGCAGCTTGATCCACATCATACTTCCTTCCTGCTGTACAGTTACCAACTTGTTTTGCTGCTTCTATCACATATTTCTCAGTGAAAGATCTTTTGCATGAACTTGCAGAGGCCATGAATAACTCTGGGTGATAGGTGAACATGTACTGCACCTCAATCTATGCTTTCTACTCACCCATGCCACCATGTGACCCTGTGCAACTGGCTTCAAATTCACAGCACCAACCTTGAAGCGAATAATACCCCCCACCCCATCCCAGTTTTCAACTACCAATTTTTGAAAAATATATGCAGGGTTTATTTGAGTATATTCAGTAATATGTTGTGTTTTCTTTTCGTTACTTAGCAGAATAAATATTTATTTATTTACCTGTAATACATATTCCAAATCAAAAACAGAATTCATGTACATTACATAATATATGATGTGTAAACATTTTATGGGTGCTGTATAAAAGGAGGTATTTACCATTGAAATGCAGAGGAACTCCTCACAACAGCCTCCTATTTTCTTCCTGTATTATTAAAACCTTGGTCTTCTCAGCCAAATTTTGTAGCTTTTTAAATTCTCCACCCACCGCACTTCACTATCACTTCTTGTGCGTCTCTTAGGATCTTCTACTTAACAGTGCTCATATTAAAATCTTTTTTGATAGTGTGATTCATAGGATTAGATTCACTGACAAGTATGCATCATTTACAAGGGATTTATGAACATAGATATATTCCTACACTTGAGTAACTTCTAAATCAGTCAATGAAGCTGGCTGATCATTGCTGGCATCTGCCAGCTCTCTCAGGATCTGAAAATCTTCTCTCTGAGGAGCCCAATCAAGTGATTTGTGGGTCACCTCCTACTCTTTGCGTCTGTACACCCATCCTTTATGATCCTGTCTCATCACCATTTTTTTTTTTAATATTACCCATACTCCATGTTGACGTTTGATATGGTATACTCATAAACATAGTGGTACTAGGGAGTTAGTAAATTAGTAAAAGAGCGTAAATAAGTAAGACCAGCGTAGCGAGAGTAAATAAGTAAGAATGATGACAATAATAATAATAATAATAATAATAATAATAATAATAATAATAATAATAATAATAATAATTTATTTAGGTTCTTTGATAGTACAACCTTTTAGACCATGTCATGAAATTAAATTTAACAAACTACTGACTAATACAAATTTTAACAATTTTAATATATTTTAATTACCATTAAAGAATAATGAATTAACATTAAGGTTAGTTTTTTTAATAATGCATACATTATTACATTGCTTATAAGAATACTTTCATTAACACATACAATATTAATATACAATTTTTAATTATTATATAATACAAAGTTTGATAAATACAATTATTCTTACATTCATACATCTAGATTAAGCATACATTTTATCATTTCTCTTAATTCTATACAATCCAGAATTAAACCATTTTCTTATCAATATTATTTCTTATTTCTGGTATTATAGTTATGTATATCTTTATTTTCTAGTGTGTTTCTGTTGAATTTCATTAAAAGTATGTATTATATATATATATATATATATATATATATATATATATATATATATATATATATATATATATATATATATATATATATATATATATATATATATATAGTTATAACCAGTTACAGCCCTAGTGCATAAATAACTATTCTGATGCTCAATTCAGTCTAATTGTATAGAAATGTTATGAAGCAGAAGAGGTTTTACTTTGAACTTGATAATTGATTGTAATTGTTTAATGTTATTTGCCAATGAACTGTACTCTAATGTATGTTTATTAATGTGGTTTTCGTGTAGTGAGCCATTGATATTGACATCTAATGAATGTGATTCTGATGACATGTGTTCTAACTACAAATATCTGCATTGTGTGAAAATAGGTTTTACCCTTGGCACGTTCTCTGCCAAGCGCATTCTCACTATACTACACCTCGGTCCTCTACATGTTTTTTGTGTACTATGTCTCTGTGCCAACAGTAATTGACACACCTCTATTCATGCTAGCACATTGAAACTCGTACCAATATTTATATAATATTACATAGAATTAAATTTATTTACAAAATTGTGAGTCCTTATGGACTCGCAGGAACTTTTTGCAACTGTTAACACTATAATGATACCAGCGGCAAGTATTATCATTAAAGAGGTATGCCAACGCATGAGACCTAAAAGGTCTAATACTAAATACATTTAAATCACCCTATGAGACCATATGGGCTTGTGCTTAAAAAAATACAATGTCCCCACATCACCATCTGGTCTCGCATGGCAACCAACGTGTTAAGTAAGTCAAAACCTTCATGTTTGTAAATAAATAGGCAAGGCAATGGTAAGATTCCAAGCTCAATGAAGAGAGGCTTCAAGCAATCAAGAGAGGCTTTCAGAGGTGGGAATGTTCATTCGCAAAAAGCAAATAAGCTGCATGAAGGCTGACGGAATTTGAAAGAATTCTGAATGCATAACATAAAGAACTTAATTTAGTGTTCAATTAATTTATGTACATATTTGAAGTTTCACTAATTTGGGAGACCCAGAATTTTTGTCACCTTACCATCAGCCATTTGCAAATTGTTTATTTTCGGTAATGAACACGATTGTTTGTTTGAAATACTAAAGTGCACTTGAAATGTTACCCTTTGTTTACTGCTAAGTTATTACTAAACGAATTTGAAACAATTGAAAGCACACTACTTATTGTAATTTTTTGCAAAAAACATGTCATCAGCAGGCCAGTATCAAACTAAATTACATAAATAACAATAGGAAATAAAATGAATTTTGACAGAATATATTAAATATATTTAATTTTTCAAACTCTCTTCTTTTCTATGTTCAGAAAAAAGTGAAAAGAAAACATTTCAATGCTTGTATGTAAATACTGAATTGAAGACCATCTTGCTGTCAAAATTGCAAGTGCAAGGAAATGAGATTAATAAACTTTTGGGAGCTTATAATTTTGAATATTGTAATATATATATAAATAAATAAAACATTGGAGAGTACATCAGTACTCTCCAATGTTTTAAAAAATATTTTCAGAATTAAATTTAGAAGTGGGCCACTGTGTTAAACTATTCTTGTCAATGCGTTTGTTGACCTTGCTGAATGCGTTCTACCAATTATTGTAATGTCACATTCTTATTTTCATGAAAACACCTTTCAATGGATATCACATCATAAGTAAATGTCCCCTTTAATATTCTCTCTTTTCCTTTCTTTTTTTCCTGTTTTACGAGGAAATTTTGTCACTTTGAAATGAATACATGGAGGCCGTGGAGGTATCAGTTGTTTTGTTTAATAATACTTTTCTTATTACAGACATGTTCAGTGTATATTTAGCAGCTCAATTCATTTAGAGCTGAACGAATGTAATTATAATCAATCTAATGAATGTAATTGTTTTCAATTGTTTGCAGAGCTTCCAGTCAGCTGTGGAGAAATGTATAGCTTACGTTATTGGCACTGCATCTCCCACAATTGAGAAAAGAACTTCGTCCCCTCACATATTTCATAGTGGACGTGGTTCCATTGAAGGACAGAGACCAAAGTCACGTGCATCTTCTCCAGCATCTCGTACAAAATCTCCTTCGTATCGCACATCACGATCCATGTTAGACACTAGTGTTTCAACAGCAGTTCCAAACACACAGCGATCACTGTCTGCCAATCCTAGTTTTTCTAATGATGTTGAAGTGGCTGATGATGTCCAGGATGGTTTTGCACTCACTGTTAAAGTACCACCTAAAGATAAAAGTAAGTGCATATTTGTGGGTGGGAATTTTTTTTTCGTTATTATTTGCACTATCTTATGCCATATTTCTTTTATTTTTATACTGTATTTTTGTCCTTGTACTCTTTTCTTCCTGCAATTGGACTTGGTGATTACTATCTTCTCTGTGATGCTGTACGCTTCATTTTCCTGTTTTTTCATAATGGTATGAAATTTGTGTTTTTGTATTTCTCTGAAGGTTTGTGTATAATTACTGGTGAGACCAGTAATTATTTTTTTGTAATTAGCTTTTGTAATTTCTGCATGATACATTTGATAATGCTCAGGTGTCATTTACTGATGAAAATCAAAGAAGATTCAATGTATTCATGGTTGGGAAAATTTTATGTAATAAGAATCTTTCAAATTGGAGAGGCTCTTGAAACCATCTGTGTATGAAGAAACAATGGTGAGATTTTAATTTTTGTTGGTAGCCTCTTCATTTTACTGATGTGGTTGATAACACTTAATCATTAGTTGGGTTATTAAACTACTGATTATTGCATGGATAAAAAAAAAAAGAATATTTGGTGCATGATCTGAAGAACAATTTGTGTGAAGCATTACTAACCAGCAAGACTGCCTATCTCTTAAGAGAAATTTCTCTCTTGCCAGTTTCTGAGCAACTTCGAGTGGAATTCTGAATTCTCATATTTTCATATTTTCATTGAATTTTAAATGTTTTGGTTACTATACCATCATGACAGCTGATGAATTAGTAGATTTCTTTTCTTTTGTACAATTTCATTCTTTAATTTCAAATTTCTGACTCACGTTGACCTGCAGCAAATGTAGCAAAACTGTTTCTCAGAAGTTGAGTTCAACATATATCAGAATTTATGATGATATTTAAAATTATGTAATTTTTCCATATTATTAATTGGTATTAAAATTATTATTTGTTATTTGAGTTGTCACTCTAGAATGTTGAGAAGTGTGGATTGGTTCACAATTGTTGTTAATTCTGTACCAATATGATTTGTGCACTTAGATTAGGGAAAATTTTATCTCGATTATCTTAAATGAGTGGCTTGTGTTTAGAAAGTTTCTTGTGGGAAATCTGTTTTTAGCTTCACTTACCTGTCACATTTAACTTTCTGATGGATTTTGCGTGGATTTATTTTGTTGATAAAGTTTGTATTTTCATTGTGAGTTAACAAAAGTAGTAATTCTTTAAAAGTTTAGTTTATGCAAGCTTAAACATTTGAATTAACCAAAAATATTTCTTTTGCTTCCAGGATCTTACGTCATCTTAACTCTTCCTTTTAAGTTTCCTTGACCTAAACCCTTAAAAGAAAAAAATCAATCTTTTACACCATCTCACATAATATATATTTTTCAATTAATTATGAGTTAAAATATCAATTTATTGCTTTATATAGTTTTATTAGTATACATAAAAATAATTACTAAGTTGGAATTTTCATTTTTGTTGCAGTTTCCAGAATTGAACGAGTGCGATCTGCCATAAAAAATCTTGAAAATGATATGAATAATAAGTTGTTGCAACAAGAATTGATAGGCTCAGTTACAGACATTGGTTCAGAAGATAGAATTCACATCAAGAGTAGATGTGTCACCTTCAGTTGGCAAAGAGGAATGAAAATAGGTAAGTTTTCCTCTATTGAATATTGGCAGTTTTATTTCATTTTTTTTATTTTTCTTCAGATTATACTGCTTGTTTTACTATGCATTTTAAAATTGTCTTGGTACATACAAAGCAAGGTACATTTTCTCTTAGTTACTTTTGATTTCATTGAGATGAAAATACTAGTATTTAACGTTTGTTATTATTTCTTTCATACTTTGAATAAGTTTGTTTAAACTTGATTGATAAAACTTGAAAAATAAAAGACACTTATTCAGTTGTAAATTGTTTTCTCTGCTCTCTTTTACCAAATTTACAGGGGCTTCACAATAAATGTCACACTCTTCTGAGACTTGTTGATGATCCTAGCCAATATATGGTGGATAATCTCATGTAATGAAGTTACATATATGCAATTGCAGACATTGCACTCTTGATTGGTAGGCCCGCCAAACACCACGTTGTACCTGCCTAAGACCATTGCAGGATGAGTTGTTTACCAGTCAGTGGCATAATGTTCAAAATTCCATTTTGTGACTTCGGTGTATGAAATTTTCTATCTCATTTCCTAGAAGTTGGTAAAATTTATTCAGAGACATTCTGTATTTTTGAATACATTTGTTATTTCTATGTAGATACATCCGTTTATTCAATGAAAATATATACTTTATTGATTCCTTATATAACTAAATGTTTGTCAAACTTATGTTTATTAATTACACAGGCCTGCAGTGAGAACTTTTTTTGAAAACTTCAACTGTCTTTTCTGTATTTTTGTGTGTTGAAATTGAAAATGTGAATAGAAAAGCTCTATGCGCAGTATTTTCACAAGTTAACATTGATAGTTTAATAGATCTGTCAGTTAAGCATAGGTACAATTTGCCATTGCTCTGAACATCTGAGTTTTCCCTCCAGATGACAGTACGTAAATGCAATACGAGAGTGTGTGAAACTCTGACGTACAAGCTGGCTACACAAATCAATATGATTTGTACAGAAGTGATCCTCCTCTTCACTAAATATTATATTGCCATTAACAGTAGATTAGGTACTTAGTAGATGCATTTTATGTATTTTGTGCCTTACTTACCAAACCTTGAAACCCAAACCATCAACATGATGAGATATTTTCAAAAAAGAGTTTGGATATCATTTAAAAATGTGGTTAAGAATTTCCTAGGAAACAAAAGATTTTAAATATGTGATCATTGTTAACAATTTGCTGAAGAGCTTAAAGAACGTGGGTGGCGTTTGATGAGCTCAAAGATTCATTCTCTGCGTGTACATTTAGATTTCTTCCCTAAAACTCTTGGGTGATTAGTGAGGAGCAAGGAGAATGTTTCCACCAAGATATTACGAAGTTGGAAAAAGATATATCAGAATTGGTGGAGAGGCTACTGCTGGATGCTACATTGGGACACATTACAGAGCATAAGACAAAAAGCTATATTCACAACTTCACTCAGAATAGAAAAAGATCTCACATGACACTTGATTAAAGTTTCTGTATGTGAAGATGATCCGTAATGATTTGTGTAGTAAAAGTTATAAGCAATAATTTCCAGAAAACGTTTTATTTTATTAAATATCCTTAAAAGTGTAATAAGGCAAATTTTGGATAGCTAAAAACATCATTTTGAGTTAAGAAAAATGGTACGATGAATATTTAGTTATGAAATCAGCACTCCAATTAACAATTTCATACAAATTTTAGAAAAATATTTTCATGAACCTTAAATTTGCAGGCCTGTGTTACTATTGTTTCAGTTCTCCAAGTTGTCATTGTCTTCAGAAATAATATGCTGTGAGGATTGGTTTGAAATTGTTGTTCCTCTTCTGCTTTCATGTGGTAGTTGTGTTGTTGCCTTGTTACTGGACTTCTTGTCTTCTTTGATGTTAAGGGGAGCATGGGCATCTGTAGTAGGTCGAATTGCCATTCGTGTTTTCATAAGGGAATACATTGGACCACGCCAGTCATACCAATAAATGCCTTGGTACTCATAATCTCCTACTAATTCTCCTCCTAGGTAACGCCCATTTAAATTGCTAATAAATCAGAAAAAAATTGAATATTAATAATTATTGATTACTAATACATGAAAGACAATATTATTGTAAAAATAAGTGAAAAGTAAAATTTATATTTTAAATTATTGATGGTTAGACTATTTAAAGTTTTCAAATTTACTTTCTTATTGACTTTATAAAATGTAGGTTTCCAAAGAGAATGAAATGACTCGTTTTTGTTCCAGCTTTTTCTTAATTTACTAGATTAAAGTGCATTGCAATAAAACAAGGACAATTATTATTATATTAAGGGTAAACAATCTTTTGGTTCATTACTATGATAGAAGTGAACATTCTCTTTTTGTTTTATTATTTTGCCAGAAGTTAAACTGAAAGATATTTCTCTTAATGCATATTGTCTATTTCTTCTTTTATTTTATAAATATTCTTTACCATTCAGAAAAGGGTATCGCTCATAGATGACGGGGAAAATTTTCATTAATTTTTATGATTGCGTATTTGCTTGCCTTGTGACATTTTGTGCTTGTGAAATGTATTCATCATAGCAGACTTTCCTTTGGTTATGAAAATATCTAATGGTTTGAAAATTTATTGTTTTTATTTTTCAAGAATTTCAATACTTTTGATTGAGTCAGCTGTTAATATATGCCATCATATGTCAGTTCTTTCTGAGCTTAATTTCTGTACTTACCTTGTATCACAACCATTGTACCACCATGCTCCTGTGTGAGATTCTGCACAATTTCCATCATTCCAACCATCATTATCCATATCATATGTGGAGAACTTCATTCCAGCATGGTATATAAGGGAATCACCTTTAATAAAAACAGACATACTTCAATTATTTAGATCGCAAGAGAAAAGATAATTTGGTAGTTTTTTTTTAAGTTGAGCTATTCTTGTTTTAATTTTAAATTAACCAATGATAGAACATGGGCGGATATTTCAATTACTAAAGCAAATATGTTATTGCACAATACCTGCATCTCCATCATATCCACCAAGAATTCTCATCGGATAACCTTCTATCTCGTCCCCAATTGCAAAAGCTTTGTAGTGAGCATAGGTCTTCGTAAAAGCAAAATCAGTAAGTTCTATGTTCAACTCGTTAACCTGTAAATCTAAATTTAATTTTTTTTGACTCTCACAAATTAAGGTATCCAGTTTTGGTAATATAACAAAATACCTTGTAATTTGTTAGATGATACATTTTTTCTAGTCCGATCCAGAATTCTCCTCCTAAATTTCCAAATCCAAATTTATAGTCTTCCCATCCTCTATTGAAATCAATAGTTCCTTCATATCGATTTTGAATAACCTAATGAACAAATGAACTATTTGTTAAGATGAAATATAAAATTGTGGGAGAAATTAAAGAAAAAAAACTCAGCTATGTGCTTACTGTCCATCCTCCTCCTCGTGTTTCCATATCACAATAGACATAAAAGGGCTGTGTTGCTGTTGGTGGTTGAATTCTGTAGACACCCGATTGATTAAATCCATTTTCTTTTACTTTGCTACAATCCCATGGAAGCTGTTCCTTAGAATTTGACAAATGATTTGTTAAGCTGTTGATAGGTGGTGATTTATGGAAGTCAAGAAACAGGTTTTTCAGATGCTGTTTTGTTACTAGCTTATTGTTTGATTCAACCATCAATCTGAAATTAATATGTACTTCTTATTTCATTGCAGATTTCATAAAAGATAAAAATCACAGCTAATTTAAGCTAACTTAACTGATTATTTTTGTTTAAGTTGTCTTACCTTGTCATGTTATTGAGATGTGTAATATTGACACCAATATGTGTTAGAGTGTCAAATAATGCTGTAGTAGTTCCTTTTATTCCTACATTTATGGCAATTAGAGTTTGTAGTTTGTTCTTAATGTCATTTTCGACAAGTGTAGGATATCTCGTTTCTGTTAGACACAAAATTTATGAAATTAACAAAGAAGTAAAAATAAGATTACAAAATACTGACGTGGATGAATTGAAGTCTGGAGATACTGTAATAAGTGCATTGGCCTACCTGGTACCGACAGCATTCCTCGTAAATGTTCTTGACCTTGAGTTAGACCAGCAATGTCTAGTTTTACTGATTCTAATAGAGTATCCAATTTATTGGTTTGCCAGTCTTGTTGTTGAACTCTTCGAGCTACTTCTCGTAATTCAGTCCTTAGACTTTCTACTTTTTCTTGCTGTTGTACTTCTAATTTTGTGAACCTTAAAACAAGAGGTATGAAAATAACTAACAAGTCTTAATAAGTATGGAAGACACATCAAATTTCAGTGAAATCCAATTATCATAACTTGGGCAAAATTTAGTTGTTAATTCTGCTCACCTACATATGATGTGTCATTGCATTAAAAGTTACCTTCTGAAAGGCATTTTGATTGCATGAGTTCATCATTATCTCTGAAAATTCATCACTCTAAAACCCATATCATACGAATCTTAAATCTTTGGGAAAGTTGTTTTACCTGTAACTTTATAAAACTTTGTCTTTTATTACCGGTATTCCAAGGTTTCAAGTCGCCTGATTTGCTGTTCATCAAGAGCTTGTAGAGCTGTGAGACGGTCATTGAGTCGTTGCAGCAAGCCTATTGCCTGTCCTAATAATTCATCACTGGTAGATTCTGTTGGTGTAGAATTTTCCTAAAGTCATTGAAAGAGATATGACAAGATGAGGAGTCATAATATGAACTGAAATAAGGGAAGATGGAAATTTTGGAATTTTGTCATAGTGTTAAAAGTTCATTGAATTAAAAAAAAAATGCTGCCTATGCTGAAAGTGCAAAAATATCTTACACTCAGTAATAGCTTTAAAATTTTGTTTTGAAGAAAAAAAAAAAAAAATTCTGCAAATCAGTCTGTCCTAAAACTCATAATTTTTAATCTTTTTGATTTGAGAAGATCTTTCTAAATGAATACAATTTGTAAGAAAATAAATAAGTTCAGAATTGCATTAGTAATTAATTTTATTTACTTTCAGACAAATTGTTGATATTTACCTGTGATGCATTTTGTTTGTTGTTTGGGATTCCTCTTTGATGTCCTCTACGAGCAGGGCGAATTCTAAGATCTGTTGGTTGCCGTATTGTGACATTTTCCTCGCTTCCATTAACAGTCCATATTAAAAAACAACTCAGAATAAGTAAAATTTTGTTAGGACACGTATCCATATTCTCTCTCTATTCTCCTTACTGAGACATACTGGACAACTTTTGTAACTCCACTGATGATACTTCCATGTGTTTAATTTTTTGCTCTGAAGACCCTGGCATTGCCAGACAGTTTTGCTTTTTTTGTTTGTATATGTATCTTCCTTTACGAGTACTCTTTTTCTTTTTTTACACTTCTCTTTTTGTACATATGGTGCATAAGACTCCTTTATTTTTCTTCAAAGACCCAAAAGTGAAGATGATGCCATGTTGAAAATGCTTATTCATTGAATACAAAACAGGAATGGGATTTGGTGACAGTTACTCTTCCCTGTAGACCGTTTTGAAATGAAACCTCATGTAGACCTCTTGTGAATAAAATGATTTATTGTTTTTGTGCTTCAAAATTTTGTTTCTCACAGGTCAAGGGCGTTTTGGTAAAGTATATACAGCAGTGAATAATGAAACTGGAGAATTATTAGCTATGAAGGAAATACAGTTGCAACCAAATGATCATCGAACTATTCGTAGAGTTGCAGAGGAATTAAGGACATTTGAAGGAATTACTCATCGATCACTTGTTCGTTATTATGGTGTTGAAATTCATAGAGTGAGTAACAAAATGCTTTTTATATTTGGCATAATTTTTTAATTGCTTTCTTGATTAATAATAAATATTTTTATTGTGGTGTGAAGCACACATTTTAAATTCTGTGGTAGTTCACAGTTCAGTAAATGAATATAAGTATTGATTTACATTATATATAAGTTTTATTATAAATACACCAACTGAGGTAATGTTATTTAAATTTTGCAGGAAGAAATGTTAATATTCATGGAATTTTGTGCAGAAGGTACTTTAGAAAGTCTTGTGGCAGCAACTGAGAGTGGTCTTCCTGAACCATTGATAAGACGATATACTCATCAACTTCTTGATGCAGTTTCCTGTCTTCACAGACATGGGGTAGTTCATAGAGACATTAAAAGCAAGTGCTTGTTATTCTGTTCAAATTATTACTTTTAATTTTCTCTGTATATTCTAATATCGAATTTATATTGTATTTTTACTCCATTACAGGTGCCAATATATTTTTAACTGATGAAGGTAATTCCCTAAAATTAGGTGATTTTGGATCTGCAGTTAAAATCAAAGCACATACAACACTTCCAGGTGAACTTCAAGGTTTTGTTGGAACACAAGGTATGAATTACCTGGAAGGATGTTTTCTGATCTTTAATGTTTTCCTTAGAATTTATTATAGAAATTGCCAAGCTTTTCTTTATTTTATTTAATTTATAGAAATACAAGAAATATACCTTTTAATTTTATACAATGTATTACAATATAATTCTCAATATTCTTACATAAAAACAATGCAAAGGGTACTCATTTGTTATTAATATAGTGAAAATATGAAAACTAGTTTGTTACGTTGCTTGTCCAGTTCTATTTTAAATCAGATTCCTGTTTGAATTATGGCTACACAGCAGTATCATTTCCTCTGTGAAGGATTGTTTAAAAGGGGTCATTGTGTAAAGAGTTAAAACAGGATGCTTTTGCATAAAATAATTTACCACTTCTGAGTGTTTGGAATAGGACTTTAAAATTAATGTACTGAAGGAGTTCCATGCAGGGAATCTTCACAGTTTATTAAGTTAAATTAAAAAAATCTAAAAAAAGTGGTAACTCTAAAAATGTGTTTACTCTAGTGGTTATATTTTGAAATGTTTGAAGATATTATAATTGTGGTTATTGAATGACATGGGAAATCCATTTTAGAGAAGATTAATCTTAAACATTTATTTTGAATGTATTTGATTTTTGTGAATGGCTTATTTTGTATCGGGTGTACGTGCAGTGGAATTACGGTCAACTCGAGATATAGTGAACTTGGATATAATGAACTTTTGGCTGTAGTTAACCTAAGTCACTGGCCCCGATATTTTGCCTCAGGACAGCAAATTCCAATAACTTAATGGTTTGTAGATGAAGAATCTCATGAATTATTTTTGTAGCATTTATGGTGAATGACAGTTTAAGAGTGATTCAAGAAAATAAACACTGCACTAAGATATTTTGAGAGTGTGGACAATTTAGAATCAGGTGCAGTGAAGACAAAGACTCTTGAGTAGGATATGCAAAAATTGTTAATAAAAATCTGTACTCAGCAAACTAGTAAAAATAGCTTACTTATCTAAATAGAACAGACAGTGAGTCTGGTGTACGAAAGAAATGTTGACGAATGAGGCAATGATAGAAACCGAGACCAGCATTTTCAAATGAGTAAGCTAAAGACACTTCCGTATGAGTTGTGTACTTTGCTTTTTAGCCCAAATTCATGAAACTTTACCAGCATATACTCTTGTGATCGTTTCCAGTAGGTAAGATGGCAGTCATGTTGATTCGCATCATTCCAGTGTTTTTACACTGAAGAAGCCAGTTGTTTTAAATGATCATGCTTCTTTGCAGTAAGCTTATGGCAAAGCCTCTTTTGCCATACATGTACCACAAAGAAACAATTTCCAATCAGGAAGGAGTGAAGGTTTGTACTATGTCAATGCAAGTGCAAAAATAAATATTTAAATTTGAATAGTGAGAAGATACTGAAAGTTTGGATTTGTGGTGTTTCGATATTTTACTTAACCTCTGAAATAACAATTTGGAAAATTCATTTTATTTTGGCATTTTGGATATAGTGAACCAAACATGTTTGTTTCCAGCAGTTCATTATACAGAGTTGACTGTGTATTTCAGTGAAGGTCCCACTTTTCTCTCTTTGCTAAAATATATCTGGTGCAGTACTATTTCTAACAATTGTTCCTAAAAGGAATTTTAAGGGTAATGAATTATAGAACTTATTGTACATGTATTCATTTTAAAAGGATTTTGTTTGATGTATGTACATTGTGTTTCAGCTTATATGGCTCCAGAAGTTTTTATGAAAACTAATACAGAAGGTCATGGACGAACAGCAGATATATGGTCAGTTGGTTGTGTTGTTGTTGAGATGGCTTCTGGCAAGGTATAAAGAATTGAGTTTTATGAATCTATGTTTAATTTTACTATTAGAATACATCTTTGTAAAATTATTGTATTAATTTGAATGATTCTGTAATGATTGTGTTTTTGATTTTCTTGTGTCGTTCTTTCCCCCCATTTTTTTCTTTCTTTTTTATTCTTTTTTCTTTTTATTTTCTTTTTTAGGGTGACCACTTTCTCATAAGAAATGGAAAATCGAGAAAAATTAGGGAATTTCATTGCTCTGAAAAGTCAGGGAAAAATCAGGGAATTTGTAGAAAATCATTAGAAATCCGGTAGAATTTTGGGATGATTTTATAACTTGACAACATTCCTTTAAAAAAAACCATGAACACTACAAATCATATCACTGGAAAACAAACAAACCAACTGTTTATTAATTAATAATAACCTCTGCAAAACCGAGAAAAGTCATTGAAATTAATTCCAGGAAAGGAGTGGCCCCTGTTTTTCTTTTCTTTTTCTTTTTTCTCATTTTTCTTTCTTTTTCCTCATTTTTCTTTTCCCCCCTTGATCGATTAATGAAACTAAATACAGGATATTCGTTTTCTTGTCCCATTAGATATATTATACTTCACTGTGCAAATTTTCAAACTGTATTATTTTATAACAGTTTTTGTAATGCTTATGGATGATGCAAAATGGATGCAATCAACCAGAAAATATCAAGAAATTGTTTTTTGAAAATTCCTTTTGAGAGATATTCAAATTTTATACAGAAACTAGTGGTGTCTACATTCTCACATTATTGGGAACACATGTAATATTATAATACAGCAATTTCTGTTCTACTAACTCTTGAGCCATTACTAGAAAAAGTTCAGACCGTGCAAACTTGCAATTATATTGAAAACCATATAAAGTAGTCATTTCTTTTTTGTTCAAAAGAAACAAATATGAATAAATCACAAATGCTACAGTCTTCACAGCTCATTACATAGGTAAGCTAGGATGATTTCACATAAGCTTGCCTTAATAACTGAAGTGAGCTTCGAATTTTTCAATGATTATACCATAATCAGCATGTTTATTTTAATAAGTTATATTATTAAAATAAAACACGTCTTTAAATTGACCCAGAGCTGAAGGCAATCCAATATATCACCTCATGAATGTACAAGGTGGGGCAGAATGGACTCCCCGATTTGAAGGATGAATTGTGAAAGAACAAATAAAGATAATCTCAAAACGTTTTTATTTCCCAAAACAACATTCAATGCCATTTTATTCTCATTTGGTTGTGAAAATTAGTTCATGCAGGTGACGACCTTGCCGAGCAATGCACATGTTGAGTCGTTCAAAAAAGTTTCCGAAAACTCTTCTCAGCATATCTTCTGATATTCCAGCAATGACATCTGTAATTGCCTCCTTAAGGGCTTCCAAGCTCCTTGGTCGAACTTTGTAAACCTCAGCTTTGAGATAACCCCAAAGAAAAAAATCGCATGGGCTCAAATCCGGGGAGCGCGAGGGGGCCATGGAACATCGCCATGTAAGGAGATCAGGCGGCTGGGAAACAGTCTTTGCAGGATTTGCCTTGAACGAAGGGCGGTATGAGCCGCAGCTCTGTCCTGTTGAAACCAAAAGGCTTGTGTGTCATATTGCTGACCATACTCTTCCAATTTAGGTTGAAAAAAGTTCTCTAGCATGTCGCAGTAACGTTCAGAGATAACAGTAACAGTTAGACCTTGAGATTCAAAAAAGTAAGGCTCAATTATGCCTATGGAGGACACAGCGCACCAAACTGTCACTTAGGGGCTATGAAGAGGTCTTTGGTGGAGTTCATGAGGATTTTCAGTCGCCCAGTAACGAAAATTTTGCTTATTTACTGTGCTGGAGAGGTAAAAATGTGCTTCATTACTGGACCACAGAATAGCGTCAGGTTGCACAGAGGTTAGAATTGCATTACAAGCATCTGTACGTTTCACCCAGACTTGTGGACTCAATTCTTGAACGACCATCATCTTGTAGGGGTGTAAATGAAGGTCAGTGTGTAAAATTTGCCTTACTGTTCTGGACGATATTCCAATGGCAGCAGCATATTTCCGTGCAGAGCGCGATGGAGACTGTTTAATGGACGCTCTCAGTGCCACAATGTTTTCAGGTGTCCTCACACTTTTAGGTCGCCCAGCTGGTCTTTTAGGAAGTGCAGATCCTGTCGCCCATACACTATTAATCCATTTCCTAATGGTTTTAGCATCAGGAACCTTATCATGACGAGCCAAACCAAACTGCCTACGAAAAGCCCTCTGTGTCGCCACCACACTATCATTGTTTTTAAAGAACGTTTCAACGACAAAGCCTCTATGCTCACCAGACCACTGCATGGTGACTACTGAAATGAAAATGGCATCGTTTCCCCGAAAACTGAAATTCTGAAAACTGAAAAACTGAAAACTGAATTTCTGCAGAACTGATTTTTTAAACCTTTTCATTCAGACCATTAAAACATATCTAAAAATTGGTGCAATTATTTTGGAAACATTCAATAAAATATTTCAGTTACTTGAATGAAGGAAATGCTTTCATTTTATGAATATGTCAAAATGTGTTTCTTTAAAAAAATCATTTGTCAACGAAAATGTGTGAATTTTTAATTTTTGCATTGAAACATATCGCTAGGATATTTTCATTCTTGAAATCCAGCTAAAAATTTCCAGTGATAAAGTTTTGGGTAAAATGATTAAATTATTTTCCATCATCACACAACGATCTTCTGATGCATTACTTGTATTTTATTCTTGTTTTGAAGTAGAGCCAGGCGCGACATGAGTCGATGACATGAGGCTTGAAGGAAGACATGACAAAAAGACTAGGCATAGATGCAGAATGTGCAGCGGTAGATTTAGGCGTGGGCGCTGTGAGCACTAGCCCCTGGCACAATCAATTTTTTTATGATTATTTTTTTTCATTTTATAGAGAATACCTGTAAAGAGTCCCTTTGTATTAGATATTTGCGTTATTATAAATATTAGGGCTATAATAATAAAAATAATTAATAATATTGATAATTACTAATAATAATTTATAATAGGAAGTGAGGACATAAACTTGTTTTTTAAAATTAGATACATATTCTTAGAAAGGTAGCTGTGATTTTGACGATTCTGGAGTGAGTGGGCAAGTGAACATGTCACATTGGCAACAACGTGCCGATTCTCCACAAGACCCATTGTGCCTTCACAACGTGAAAAGCAATATAGTTCTTTTAAAGCAAATACATCAGAAATACATCAGTCAAAACCTATGTATAACATTCCATACAGTGAGAAACATTAATACTCAACAATGAGAAGTACGTAGTTTTATGAATTTCAAACTGCCATGTTATGGCATTGCCATTATCGTATTGTGACCATGAAACCATTACATATTGTGAAACTTCAGCACAAGAAGTCAGGAATTTCAAATTTGCAATTTCGAAGATTTCCAAAAATTACCCATGACTAATCATATAAATAAAAAAAACAACCTTCATGAATTTTATTGAAAGGTCTAATATGGAAGAACAATGTCACTAAATAAAATATACTATCATGAATATGGTAGTTTGTGGTCTTAATTTTTTGCAATTTTTGAAAATACAAGGAGTTTATTGAAAATGGCCCTAGGCCATTTTAAAGCTTTGAAGGGAAGACACAAAAGAAACATTTGGAGCAATTTTTGAAATTATATTATTTTAAAATTACCTTTATTCGAGCAAAATTAAGCTTACTTGTTTTCTCAACAAATTGTACATGGCCTTATTTAAAGATCTAATTTCTTAGAATCAATTTTATTAAAGAAAATATTCTCTATCCTAAATTTGTAATTTCACAATGTTAATTTTAGCAGTTTTCGAAAATACAACCTCAGATTGGTCCTGCTGTGTTTACATAATTTGGTCTATTAAAAAAAGAAGAAGAAGAAGAAGAAACAATTTGGAACGGTTTTTGAGAAAATTTGTTTTTTTATTGCCTATATTTCACCCAAAATACCGCTTAAAGCTTCTCATATTTTTGGATAACTTTACATGATTTTATTTAAAGAGTTGTTTTTGAAAAACAGATTTCTGTAAGAAACTAGTAGAGCTACAAGGCACATATTTTTTCACATTTTATCAAATATTTGAAATTTTTCGAAAATTCAGAAACTTCAACTAAACCTACACCATTTTTGAAGCGTCCTTTACTGTATCATAGGAAAAAATGTAAAAAAGAAAAATAATTGAAGTCGTTCATGGGAACAAATTATAATTAATAAATAGTATTACTATTTTGAAATAAAATTATTAGTTTAATAGAGGGTGTATACGTGGCTTTTTTAAATATTAATATATCAATATCGCAAAGGATTGTAGAAAAAGCCGACAATTTTTTGCCCTTTTTAAAAGGAAAGACCTGTGGTTATGACTCTGATAAAAAAAAATTGTTATTTTGTAGTATTATATACTTTAATTCATTTTCAGAATTTTTAAAGGAATATTTGATCTGAAGTATTTATAAATCAAAATCAGAGAGTTTTTGGTTTGTGTGCTTATGAATCCTTGAATATCTGGTTTATTTCAGAGACCATGGGCTGAATATGATTCCAATTATCAGATAATGTTTAAGGTGGGCATGGGGGAAACCCCCCATGCTCCTCCTACGTTAAGTGAAGAGGGTCATCAGTTTCTGGATTTGTGCTTGCAACATGATCCTCGTGAAAGAGCATCAGCTCATAGTCTTCTTTTGCACAGCTTTGTAAAGGTATGTTTTTGTAAGCAAAAGGAATTTTAATTATGTGTGCTTAATTTTTTTAAAGGTTTAGAAGAAATTTCATATTCATAATTTGAGTTTTGAGGAAATGTGTTTTTTTTAATGGAGAATGTTGTGAACAGGGACTTTCATTTTTATAATTTATATCAACGTTTGAATTAATAGTTTAATTGAAATCATTTAATATAAATTTTTTTTCTGTGAGACCTGGGTTCAAATCCTTGTAAATCCGTACAGAATGTGTGGTAGACAAAGCAAGTTCTCAGTTTTCAGGGGTTCTTTCCCTGCCACACTATTCCTGTCGTCAAATTAAAAAGCACCACTGCCAATACAACCACTACAACTACCACCACCAACTACCAACTACTTATACCTCTACTTATACCATCACCAATACCACTACCACCCAAGTCTCTACCACCAACACCACCACTTTCATGATGATGACCAAATCACCACTAACACCACTTCCACGATGATGACCAAATCACCACTAACACCACTTCCACGATGATCAAATCACCACTAACACCACTTCCATGATGATGACCACACTGCCACTAACACCACTTCTACGAGGCCCCCACCACCACCCCCACCCCCCACCACGACCCACCACAACCACGACACCACCACACGACCACTGCCACAAGACCACCACCACCACCATGACCACTGCCATGAGACCACCACCACAACAATCACCAGCACCATGTGTGTTTTCTGTGTGTGAGTGTGTTAGTTGTGATGAAATTTGAGTTATCAATTGTAGCAAGTTTTATGCGTTTTCTTTTTTGAACTCGGTTGGGTGGGGGCGGGAAATTTAGCCAACTTTGTTATCATCCATGAAAACCATTAATTTCAAGAATAGCCAGGAAGGTTAGGGACTGGAGCATATTTTAAAATATATTACATACTTAATAGGTCATAAACCTATGAAAAGTATGTGAAGTTCTTTTTGAAGCATATTTTGAGAAAACTGGAATGAATGAAATAATCTCATTGAAATACGTATTTTTAATGCGTACCTATTCGGAGATCTAATAAAACTTTCTTGCTCTCATTACAGACCTACCTATTGTGAATTATCTAATTTTGTATTATGTTTTGCAGGTAGATAGTGATGATGACTATTCTTCTACTCTTCCTTCAGTGTTGGAAGATTCTTTGAAGTTATCTTCGATAAAGTGAAAATGGCTTGGTGATGTTTTCTTGATTTCACATGTTCCTGATTGCAGTGGTGGCTTATGCCAATTTTATCAGTTTGTGTTGCTACTTAAAAAAACAACAACAAAAAAACATTTTTTAAGCGTATTTAGTCTGTGATTGTTTAATTTGTGCATACTTAATTTGTTGGATACCACAGTGATAATGTATAGACTGACAAAATGTAGGCTGCTAGTGGAAGGATGGGGAAGGATGAGGACCATATAACTCTGATGTTAGTCAACCAACTTGATCTGGGAAGGGGTTGGTGCTTTCAGGAGAAACAGACAATTGACCTTCAGATCTCTGTGCACATGGCATGCGACATACATTTTGAGCTCAAACTAATGACAAGATCCCAGAGAGAGGGTCAATGTCATGAGGCAGCTACAAATTGGGTCTGGAGAATCCCTTACCAAATTATTCAAGGGTTTTAATATGAGTTTATATTTAAGTAGATAACATTTACACTTCAATCATTGTAGATGTATTGTTCATCTTACAAAAATATTTAAGAAAAGTAAACTCGATGTCTTCCACGACAAAGTGTGTCTCCAGGCCTGTAAAAATTGTGGGGAATTTTTGGCCATTTTTAATATCTACAGAGCCTCTTGGTTGGCTGCATTTGTTGACTGAGACAACTGGGCTGCCTCGTCTCATTGTTTTTGGGAACTATGAGCCACCACTGCCTGATTATATTACTGCAAATGTACCTTGTATTTCTATAATTTTATTGAGGTAATACTGTCAGCATTTGTATTAATATTAATGTACATTTTCTGTATAAAGTGTAGGAAGCTTTCTAAATGTTGCTCTAAGAGAATGAATGTATCCTGTACCTGTTGAGTTCTAAGATAATTAAGCTGTTCTTATATAGTAAGAAATGGTTGAAGTGTTACTTCTATATATATTTTAAACTATCTGGAGGTTGAGTAAAGAGCACAAAAGTGAAAATAACCCTTATGTAAATAACATGCTTTGTATGTAATCATGAGTCCAGCATAAATGGCTAGTAAGTTCAAATCACTAGAACGCAGTAACATGTAACTTTATATACTTTACAGTTGGTGACAATAATTCAGAAATAATGAAAGTTCTTTTAGACAGCTCATACAAATAAAAAGTGACGAAACCAAAGTATATCTGGTCAAGAATTATTTGTACTTATTTGTTGGAAAATTGTGCTGATGATGGCTGGTTGCTTTTTGTTTGATAGAATAGTTATGGATGTGTTAGTTAATTTTATATTGTTTCATATGTAGTAAAGAAGAAATCAATTTTGAAACCAATATGTCCACATGCATTTTGAATCATATGTATATTTCATATCATCAATATGATGTAAAAGGTGTATATTTTGAAACTATTTATTGGACCAATTCCTTATTAACCTTATTGACAATGATTTTCATAAATATACATGCCTTCCACATGTGAGATTTACATCAAGTAGAATTAAAGTTGTTGATGTGAATCGCTCATTAAGTTTATTTCTCAATATCTCAACAGAATTTGATCAAATGAGAACATTTCCATTTCCATATTGTTAGAGTACGATAATGTAAGCATATTAGTGGATCACTTTCCCCCATCCTTAATTTTGTGTGACCTTTTTGGATGTTTAAATCAAAAATATTCAGTGTGTTTCCCAGAATAGTTTTTGTTTTGCAATTTTTGTGATTAGGTAAAATCTTAAAAGGAATAGTTGAGTATTGGTGTAAATGCATGACGTTCCTTGTATAAATTAATAAAGGTTGTTTGTAGTTTGACTATTAAAATTCAATTTGAAGAGAATTATTAAAATAAAACAGTTTGTTTAAAGAACATATTTGCAAATGAACAACTTACTATTCATAGGAGCACTTTCTACAATGTGCCCTGAAATTATTTTTAGAATTGTGTTGTGGGATGTAAGAGGTGTCATCGATTGCTTTGTTTTATTCTGAATTGAACTCTTGAAAAGATGATATGTGGCTTCTACTTAGATGTATTTTTATGTGTATGTATGCTGCTGCTTTGTTTTGTAATAGTTTGTGAATTACTGTTGATAAAGTATTTTTGTTTTATGATATTTTTCATTAGGAGTAGTTTATAGAGAATAGAGGTGATTGTAAAACATAAGATTCCTTTTCTATCACTCACATGTACTCTTTTTGAACAAAAATATTATTGGCAGGAAAGTGTCCTGCTGTTTGGCCTGAAAGTGTTGTGCATTGTAACTTTTCTGGGATATCTAAGTTTTAGAGAATCAGTGTTTCTTGCTTCTGTTTTAAGGTAAAAATGGTTAAAATGTCATGAAACAGTTGCAGCTGTAAACTATTTTCACTTTAAATGGTTTTGGCATCTTGGTAAAAATGGATCATGTTTTTAATCGCTTATTCATACTTTTCAACATTGTGATGTAGTCATGTGGTTGTTTCATGTTATTATTAAGAGGCAGTGTCTAGGAATTAAGGGTGTATGTTGATATAGGTGGAGGTAGTTCGAAAAATTATAAATTAAAATTAAAATTATTTTATTATTATTATTTATAGTAACTGCTTCAAGATACACAATGAGAGACTGATAACTGATTTGGAATAGATTGAAAAATCTCTAATCATTGTTTTAGAAAGAATAATTCTCCCTATATTTACTAATATACCCAACTTTATAAACTACAATTTTTATAGCTGAATGTGATAAAAATAGCTAATTTTATTGTGATGAAGTATTTTGTGAGGGTTTTTGGTTTCATAGATACTATTTTGTTGTGGATTAGTAAATGGACAGTATGCATTTATCACCTTATTTGTACAATTATTTTAATAAGATGCAGTATTTCATATTGGATAAGATCTTCTGACAAAATATAATATTTTATTATGAATAAAATATGGATGGGCATTAATGGTACCTGTATTACAATTTAGTTTCAAACTTTTTTTAAAATTGAATTTTTATCTATTAAAGCTGTGTTAATAATTCCTTGTTAACACTTATATTAATTCTCTTAATACAAACCTCCAAAGATTTGGCCCATACTTTTGAAGTGTCCTGCTGTTTTAGAGAATCCGTGTTTCATGCTTCTGTTTTAAGGTAAAAATGTCATGAAACAGGTGCAGCTGTAAACTATTTTCACTCTACATATATTTCATAATATATGTTTTGTAGCCTTTATAGTTTAACCATCTACAAACTGCTGCTGCTCTTTCTCCTCTTTTCTTCTCTTCTAATTTTTCTTCCACTTCTTCTTCAAGAACTAATACTTCTTTTACTTTATTTCTTTTTATTCTACGTCTTCTTTTTCATCTTGGCTACTTTATTACACCTATTCGCATATATGCTCAGATGATCCTTTGTATTGATTCTAGGCAATAAATGTAGATTCTCTCCGCCCACCAAAAATCACATTCAATTGAAACAAATAAATTAAGAACCATTTCATGTCAAATCGCACAAAAAAAGAACAAAATTTGACCTTCATTTTTTTTTTAAAAAGAATGAAAAATAAAAGTGAAAAATATGATAAGTGAATCTAGTGTGTTTTTCATACTGAATTGAGATATGTATTCAGAATTTTCCCATCAGGCACAGTTTTGAAGCTTTTTTTAAATATGATTTTACATTCTCTTTGACTTGTCATTGGAACATTTACCTTATATATAGCAATTTTATTCAAACTGTATTTAAGGAAATTATATGTAATATTTATAAATGCTAAAACACCAGGCAATACTGTGCCAGTTCATTCATGTTTTGACATGCTCAGACAAGTTAATCTGGTATATCTGGAGGCATATTGAGGTGTCTATGAGCTTGTACATATATCACTAGTGATATATTTCCTTCCTTTGTCCTGTGTAAGCTGTATTTGAGGTTTTGTATTTTCATCATGCCAAGAACGTGTGTAAATCATGGAGATAATTAGTGCTGTTTGTGGTGAGCTGACTCAGAGGCGAAATTTGAAACCACTTATGAAAAAGTGTTATCATCATTACTTTGGCTGTAAAGTTGGTAATTCCAAAAAGAGCTGGGCTCTCCAAATGTATGTTTTTTGTGTTAGGACCATTGTCTTGTTAGAAAAATGGATCCATCCATTTGAATTCCCTAAGTTTTGGGAGGAACAAAGGATCATCTAAGTGATTGTTATTTCTTTTGGGACAAATATTAAAGGATTCACGCCCTCAGAAAATGTGCACGGGGTTCATTTAGTGAACCCGAAAAAAAAAAAAAATATATATATATATATATATATATATATATATATATATATATATATATGTATACACACACACACACAAGCCCGCGCACACGCGCAACTCTTTGTTGAAATTATAAAAATTCAAATGAACATCACACAAAACTCCTGCCTCAAAACTGGGGAAAACTGAAATATTTGAATTCAGTATGAAAAATACTTCTAGAATCTATTATTTTCATTCTTGTGAAAAAAAGGATATTTTTGTAAACCAGTGTTATTTTCTAACTTTTTTTATGTATTATATAGATAAAAAATGTTAACGTGTATTTTTATTATTTTCAGAAATATTGCATAATGAAATTTGCTAAAATAAATGTGACATCACTAATTTAAAAATATCACTGAATACACCAATTATAGAAACTTTAAATTCCAAATTTAAAAACGTTGAAGTTTTCGAGATTTTGCAAAATATTTATTTTCTTGAATTTTCAATATTTAAAAACAAATTGAAAATTGAGTATTTTTTTAAAACTCGATGAGCCAAAAAAATTTTAAAAAATATTTATAAATGCACTAGAGTATAGTTGACAACTCCAGAGAGAATCAAAGTGGGGTCTCAGTAAATTAAAAAAATAATGTTTTACGAACCAGTGTGAAGTAGGTTGCTGCAATACACGTTTCTTGCGTTACTGGCCGTCGTCGGTTTCTTTCGATGAAGCAGTAATTTAAGTATATCTTGAGGTGGTGCAACTTAACGATTGTATTTGGTTATTAAATGACGAATGCTTGACTCACGTTCTGACTGACATTTTGAAATTTTCTGGCCCCTCACAACTCACTTCATATAGTGAACTTCTGGGATTTAATTTTGGTCTACTATATCCGATGATGTCAAAATTAAATATAATTTCTCCATAACGATTAATTTTATTAATATAGAGATGAAGCAAAATACATTAACAACAAGAACTGAAAATTTGAGTATCTTTAGTTGTCCTTAAAAAATCAATTATTTTCAATTGTTTGCTTCGTACTTTTCATTAGAATCCTCCAAAATTCGTGCTCTTTCCGCATCGTAATGCAGCCTTGCCACCTTCAATGGCTTTTGCACCGTCCCACTCTCCGAAGGCTTCCTTTACTAGCCTAATAACATACGATACTTTCGGAAGCGGGATGGCACAAGCCGCTAATGAAACTGATCGCTTTTCCTCGCGGAATGACGGATATCGCCTGTATGTGGCAATTGCATGCTTCCTGTCGCCTATGTAGACCAATTTGTCAGTTTTTCTACAAATATTAGAGGGACTTTTTTACGTAAGAATGGAAATCGTTCTCGGTAAACACGAAGCGTTTTCAGATTGCAAACGTGGATTTAGAAAATCAAATATATTTGCTTTCTTTAAAGAAATAAAAAGGAAGCACCTATTGGAATATTTTTAGATCTTTCAAAAGCTTTTGACGTCAGTGATCATAACACTTTACTTTCAAAATTACCTTCTTATGTATCCGTGGTATTGCACTGGATTGGTTGTGCTCATACCTAAACCAACGATCTCAGAGAGTAAAAATACCTTACGGGGATGATGGGACATTATGTACACACCTTTCCAATCCTTTGCCGATTGCACAGTCCCGCTGGGATCGATTTTAGGTCCTATTCCAAAATCCGCTACAATCGGGACTCGAACCCAGGCCCTTTCTCGCCCATGTTCCAGAGCAGACAACGATGCACTTGAAAAAAATTTTGTAGTGTCACTTGGAGTGTTCCCATCGATGTGGCAGTGGCTGGAGTAGTCAGCTGCCCTTAAAACAAACTCAACGAGTATTTCGGTGATTTCGCATGGTTTCGGCTGTCTACTGCTTTGCTTATTTTTCAATGATCCCTAAAGAGGATTGGTTCTTGTTTCAATAAATATTGAGGTGATTTCATTGTCGAATGCCCTTTGAGATTGATGTGCGTCCCGTCGTTGTATTGGTTTCCGCATCTTCTCGGGCCGTTGCCGGCGTCGTCCTTTCCCGGGCAAAGCGAGGATTCCCAGATCAGGGCCCGCGTGAGGACCTCCCGCCCGGGAAACGCGATTCCCGTCAGGGAGGGGGCGGGTGAGGGAGGGGAGAGAGGGGACGGGCCGCGGTCGGCTCTGCCGTCGCTGAGCGGCCGTCTGCCGCCGACTCAGCATTGACATTCTTCGCGCGGCCAAAGCGATTTTATTACGCGCTGCTGGCTACCCACCCCCCGCCTGCTGAATGGCTTTGAGACGGACCCGAGGGTCCACTCTTTCCGGTCTCTTGCATGGGGCCCCTTGGCCACGGCTCTACGATCATGCGCTTTGTCGGGTGGTCCTGTATCACAGTTGGGGAAGAGCGGCTTATTTTACCTAATTTCCCCATTTCTGAGAGTAGTTCGTCAGGAGGGAGCGGATTGCTATGCTTTTGCATACTTTTGTCCGTTGCTTCAGTGTGTAGCTAAGTGAAATTTATTGACATTTGGTTAGATTATGATGCTATATAGATTAATATTTGGCATATTGGCTGTGTATATTTGGCACTAACTAATTAATCCTACAAACATTTAACATTTTTTCTCCCAAATGAATATTTTTCCTGTTAGTGCATGTTCGTGTAATTGTAGACGCATATTTTGCAGGTTAAGTTAGAGACTTATCTATAAAACGTTTCATCTTTTCGTAGAATATGTTTTTGTGTGCGTTCGAAAGTGCCAGTCACAGTTTGGGTTTTTGTATTTTCTGTAGATGATAAACTAATTGTGCAAATGTAGGATATTTCTTGAGAACGTATTTTTTTAAACCATCAGAAGGAATTCAAAAGAATACAATGGTACTTAAGGTGAATATTTTAGAATTTTCAGAGTTAGACTTATAGAAAAGTTTTATTTACTTCAATTATTTCTCTCACGAAGTAGGTGGATTACTTTCGCACCTATTCATTCCAAGTAAATTTTCATTTCATTCTAAGAATCTTATTAAGAAAGGTTTATAGAAATGAAATATTGTTAACTTTAAGTGCATATTAAAGGGCACATTTAAGAATTTTTAGGTCATAAATGCATTTTTTAAAAGCATATTTCAAGATTTTTTAGGGTATAAAAATCCTCTCCCTATTCTTCAGTTATTTATTCTGAATTTATTTATTTATTTATTTGCGTCAAAAACAGTTAAAACTGCGTATGACGTGTATGGAAAAGTGAATGTACATTTTCAAAAAATTTGTTCATAAGTTTTGATAGTCAATAGATAGCCACGGTTGTCCTTACGTAACCTCTCGTCCTCAATGTTTGTCATCGACATGATCTTTCGTTCACACTTGTTCGACTTTCGCACAGACTTTTCGGGGGAACTTTTCGGGGGCTAAAAGCAGAACTGAGGACAGTGCCGAACGTAGGGTCGGTGTTATCCCCTCAATATTAGTGATTTGGTGGGAGGCCCATCACACAATTTTTTTTATTTGTGATGGTTAACATATTAGAAATGCTTTGTATAATGCTTAACTTTTGAAAAAATAATTTTGACTAGCTAGATCTAAAAAACCTTTTATAAATAATTGTTTTAAAATGAAATTAGAAAGATGGGTACGATCTTAATTTGAACGGGCGGCCTAAACTTGTCTTACAGCATTATACGCTCGGAGTGCATGATAAACCAATTGCTAGATGCAAAATATCCGTTTTATAAATAATTGTTTTAAAAGTGAAATTAGAAAATGTGCCTGAGTTACTCCCTGATTACGTGATCTAGTAAGGCCCCCGAAACGTAACCCCAAACTTTAATAGAATGTTAAACTAGTGGTGCTGCAACAGCACATACTTTCTCGCATTATTTCTTAATGTCCAGTCTTTGAAAATTTAGAAAGATCAACAACGGCATTCTTTTAAGTGTTCCTTCTATAAAAATTAAAGAAAAATTGAGTGGTTTTGGAATTTTTTTTGGGAAATTTGTAATTTCAAGCCCAAATTACGCGTTAACTAATTATTTTTTGTTAAAAAAAACTGTACCTTTTTCAAAGATCTGTTTTTTTTAAACAGACTTTGTCTAAGGCACAAATCTCTACCTTCAATTTTGAAGTTTTCAAATGTTACCTTTCTGCAATGTTCGAAAATACAGAGAGTTCGCCGAAAATGGGACGAGTGCCATATTTTTAGGTGCGCCAGCGGGAACACCCGAGTACACCGACACGAAACATGTCAAATCATTTATTGCAATTTAAATTCCCAAATGCCACTTTTTAATTAATTGCCACGTATTTCGTGAAGGGTGGTGCTGGCTTGACGTCCAGCACAAAATCAGTTAAATTCGAGCCAGAGCCAAGGGAAACCACCCAATCATTTATTGCTAATTAATTGCCACATCCCACAATTTGAATTAATCGCATTTCAGTCTCAAATAATCGTGCACTGCAGGGTATGACGCAACCTGCAACATAATCCATGCTACCTTGACGTCAAGAGCATTAAATGAGCCAGAGCTCAAGGAAACCATCTAATTATTTAAAATTTCAATTAATTCCCAATTTGGAATTAATTGCGAATTCTTCAGCAAAATAATCAAGTCAGCGAGGAAAGGACCAATGCAAAATAATAAGAAAATTGTAATATGAGAAAACAAATGAGCACAATCACATAAAATTAGTGAGACAGTTTAAAGCATATCGAACAATTGTTTTACTCTATGCAGATTTAATTACTCTCCCTTTATGAGATAATAACTGCGTATTTAAAGTCCCACTAGGATTCAAATAGATAATGCAAGAGTCCCAACAAATACGATATATCTCAAATCAAATTAAATAATTAAATACACTTCATTACTAGTTTACTATACTAAAGATAAATTAATAAATTTGCTGATTATATAAACATTTTGAAAATGTAGATTTATCGAACCTAGCGTATTAAATTTCAAAAAATACAGAGAACCAGTGAGACAACCCATCAAATTAGAAATATATAAATATAGTTTAGAAGTATTTTTCACTGAATACACGATTTAATTGTTTGTCGTTTATTAATAATTTTTAAAACTATTGTTATAAAATCTTGTTGACTTTCCAACAAAAATTTTGATAGACAACGAGCAAATATCTTAAATTTATTTCATAATTGAATGAAATTTATTAGTATTTAAATTTAAATAAAGATAAATTGATAAATGTTCGTGAATTAAGAACATTATTTAAACTGCACGAAAAAGAACTTAACCCGATATTAAAATTAAAAAATAAGAAAACCCAAAGAGCACAACCCATAATTTTGGGAAATAGTTAGTGGATGTTTAGAACTATCTTTTTATATACAGATTTAATTGTTTTGTCATTTATTAAATATACATTTTAAAACTTCGTTAGAAACCTCACGACAATAAAAAGGGAAATATGAGGCCCAGATATTAATAAAATTTATTTGAATGATTTGCAATATTAGCATTATACAGAAAGTTAAATTGATAAATGTTGCTGAATTATATAAACATTTTGAATCAGGGAGTTATCGAACAAAGCAAAATATTGAAATTAAAATACAGGGAACCAAGAGCACAATACATAAAATTACAAACATCATTGGATGTTTAGAATCAATTTATTCATACATATTTAATTGTTTTCCCCGTTTTTTAAATAATAATTATTAAAACTTTGTCTTATAAATTTGTTGACTTTCCAACTGGAAATGCAGTGACCAACTTTCCAATTAAAATTTTTTAAAAATTTTCCCAATAATGTTCAATACTAGCATATTACACTAAAGATAAATTGATAAATGTTGCTGTGAAATTCAAAAACATTTTGAAACTGTATGAAGTTATCTAACTGCCAGATATTCAAATTGAAATACAGAACCAGCACATAATCACATAAAATGGGAAAATAGTTAATAGATTTTTAGAATTAATTTTTACTCTATACAGATTTAATTTTTCCCTTCATTTAATTAATAATTTTAAATTTTCGTTGTTATAACCATTCGAAAACATTCGAAAAGGTAGCGAGATTTCGAACGAGGACGAAATCCAAACCTATTTAATATTTAAATACATTCAATACAAGTATATTACACTTAAGAAAAAATTAAAAATATTGCTGAATTATATAAACATTATTAAATGCATATGTGTCGAACAAGCCACATGTTCAAATTCGAAATGAGAACCAACGAGCAAATCACAAAAAATTAGAAAACATAGTTAATGGATGTTTATAATTATTTTTTACTTATACATGATTTAATTTTTCCATTTTTAAATAAAAATTTTAAAATTTCTGTAATGAAACTCGAAGATATTCTAACAGAAATTGAGAGTACCAACGTACTAATATGTAAATCTATTTAAATTTCAACGTCAATACTAGATATTACCTAAAGATAAATTGATAAATGTTCCCTGAATTATAGAACATTTGAAACCGTAGAAGTTATCAAAAACCAGATACTCAAATTCGAAATACAGAGAACAGGAGCCAATCACATAAAATAAAAACATAGTTAGATATTTAGAACTAATTTTACTTATACACGATTTAATTCGTTCTTTTATTTAATTAATAATTTTTAAATTTCGTTGTTATAACATTCGAAACATTGAAAAGATCGAGAGTTCGAAAGCACGAAATCTAAACCATTTAATATTTAAATAACATTCAATACTAGTATATTGCATTGATAAATTAAAATATTCGAATTAATAAATTATTGAAACTGCATCAGAGTTATCAAACTGAGCGAATATTCAAATTGAATACAAAAAACCAACGAGACAATCACATAAAATTAGAAGTATTATTCAAATATTGCACTAATTTATTATTCTATACACGATTTAATTGTTTTGCGTTTATTAATAATAATTTTTAAACATCGTTGTTATAAAATCTTGTTGAGTTTCCAACTGCACCGATAGTACCAACGAGCTTAATACCTTAATTTATTTAATAATTGAATGCACATTTAATGTATTTTATTACACAAATATATATTGACAAATGTTGCTAATTATATGAAATTATTGAATCTGATGGAGTTGTCGAAATAAGCCGATATTAAATTGAAAATACAGAGAACAACGACACAATCACATAAAATTACAAACATAGTTATGGAGGGTTTTAGAACTTTTTATTCAAAACCGATTTAATTGTTCATGTCGTTTATTACATAAAAATTTTTTTAAAAACATCATTATTTAAAAAATCTTGTTGACTTTCCAACTGAAATTGCGATGGTACCAAGAGCACCAATATCTTAAATTTATTTCATAATTGAATGCACATTATGGTACTTAATTTACACTAAAGATAAATTATAAATGTTGTTGAAATCTAAAATTTGAAACTGCATGGAAGTTATCTAACCAAGCCAGATATTCAAATTCGAAATACAAAATTTTTAAAAAAATTTACAAAAAGGAAATAGATAGATTTTTAGAATTAATTTACTTTACTACATTAATTGTTCTTCTTTTAAATTTAATATATTTAATTTTTGTTAAAACCCATTAACACATCTGAACAAGTAGGGAGAGTTCAAAAAAGCAACGAATATCAAAAACCTATTTAATATTTAAATAAAATTCAATACTAGTATATTACATAAGATAAATTAAAAATATTGCCGAATTAAACATTTAAACTGCACAGATATCAAATGATTGAATATCAAATTCAATACAGAAACCAACGAGCACAATCACAAAAAATTTAGAACATTTAAACAACAAAATTACAATTTATTTTTCCCATACAGATTTAATTGTTTTTTTTAAAAATTTTTAAAACATCTTGTTATAAATCTGTTGAGTTTCAACTGATCGATAGTCCCAACGAGCTTTAATACCTTAAATTTATTTAAATAATTGAATGCAATTTAATAGTACTTATTACACTAAATATATTGACAAATGTTACTGAATTATAACATTATTGAATCTGCAGGCAGTTGTCAAACCAAATTAAATGAAAACAGAGAACCAACGACACAATCATAAAATTACAAACATAGTTAAAGGATGTTGAACTTTTTTATTCTATACAGATTTAATGCTCATGCGTTTATTACATAATTTTAAAACATCATTGTTATAAAATTTTGACTTTCAACTGAAATTGCGATATACCAACTACACAATATCTTAAATTTATTTCATAATTGAATACTTTTATTAGATTAATTACACAGATAAATTGATAAATGATTATGAATGGAAATTATGAAACTGCGTTATCAACAGTTGTATATTCAAATTAAATAAGAGAACAACGAGACAATCATAAAATTAGTAATATAGTTAAGGATGTTTATTATCAATTATTACTATACTGATTTAAGTTTCCATTTATTAAATAATAATTTTTAATACTTTTGTTATGAAAACTAAGATGTTCTAACGGGAAAATGGAGAGTACAATTCCCCAATTTTAAATCATTTAAATTTTCAATAGTTCAATACTAGATACACTAAAGATAAATGATAAATGTGTAAAATTCATAAACTTTTTGAAACTGTAGAAAGTTATCTAACCAACAGATATTCAAATTAAATACAGAGAACGAACAATCAACAAAATAGGAACATAGTTAATGATATTTAGAATTAATTTACTCTTACAGATTTATTCCTTCATTTAATTAAAATAATTTTAATTGTGAAAATTTCGAAAACATTAACAAGGTGAGAGTTTAAGGGGACAATATCTAAAACTATTTAATATTTAAATACATTCAATCAAGTATATTAAACTTAAGATAAAAAAAAATATTTGTGAATTTATAAACATTATTGAACTCATAGTTGTCAAACTGCCATGTTCAAATTAAATAAGAGAACCAGAGCACAATCACATAAATTAGTAATATAGTGATGTTTATAATTATTTTACTCTCGATTTAATTTTTTGCATTTTTAAATATTTTTAACTGTGTAATGAACTCAAGATTTCAACAGGAATTGAGAGACAACGTGTCTATAGTAAATTATTAAATTTCATGACGTTCAATATACATACTAAAGTAAATTGATAAATGTTTGAATTATGAACATTTGAAACGCATGGGTTACCCAAACCCAGTTTCCAAATTGAAAATACAGAGAAGAAAAGACAATCACATAAATGAAATTAGTTATAGATATTTAGAACTAATTTACTCTATACACGATTTAATTGCTTTGTCATTTAATTATTATTTTTAAAATGTGTTTATATCACTGAACAATTCAAGTACTGCGAGTTTCAAGAGCATGTATATCTAAAACCTTTTAATTGAATTACATTCAATAATTTTCACACTTAAGATAAATTGATAAATAATGCTGGAAATATATAAACATTTGAAACTGTATAGAGTTATCGAACTAGTCGGATATTCAAATTGAAAATACGGGAAACCAATGAGCATAATCACATAAAACTAGAAGCACAGTTATTCAAATATGCACTAATTTATTACTTTCTGTTTAATTGCGTTTGCTTTATTAGACTAAAAATTTTTTAAAACATCGTTGTTATAAAATCTTGCTAGTTAATGAATTCTGATAGTAACAATATTTTAATGCTCTAAATTTATTTATAATTGAATGCACATTAAATAGTACTCATTAACAAATATATATTGACAATTTTTGGTGAAATATTAACATTATTGAATTCATGCAGTTGTCAATAGCCAGATATTAAATTCGAAAATTACAGATAACCAAGTAATATCAACAAAAACAGAATAGTTATGTTGTTAGAACTGTTTTATCTAACACGTTTTAATTGTTTTCGTTTATTATATAATATTTTAAAACATCATTGTTATAAAATCTTTGACTTCCAACTGAAATTGAGTTTAAATTTATCACAATTCAAAATTTATTTCATAATTGAATGACATTTAGTACTATTAACTCAAGATAAATTGATAATGTTACTGTAATTATATGAACATTATTGAATGCATGAAGTTATCTAACTAATGAATATTCATTCAAATACAGTTTCAATGAGACATTACTAAAAATTAGTAACATAGTTAACTAGATGATTATACAATTTTATTTATACTCGATTTAATTGCTCTGTCTTTTTATTATGTGACAATTTTTAAAACTTCGCTTATGAAAACTGAAGATATTCTAATGGGAATGAGAGTAAATGCATAAATATAAATCTATTTATTCAATGAAACTAATATAGCATATTATACTAAAGATAAATTGATAATGTTGCTGTAATTATAAAACATTTGAAACCATAAGTTATCACAAAAGCCAGATATTAAAATTTGAAAATACAGTGAAAGCGAGCACATCACATAAAAGGACATAGTTATAGATTTTAGAATAATTTTTTACTCTACATGATTTAATTGCCCTGTCATTTGAACCAATAAATTTTTTAAATTTCTGTTTATAATCAAACACATTCAACAAGATATGAGATTCAAATGAGCACGAATATCTTAAATTTATTTCATTGAATGCACATTTATTAGTACCTATTACACTAAGATAAATTGATAAATGTAATCGTAATTATATGAACATTATTTAACTATGCAGTTGTCAAAAAATTAGATATTCCAATTGAAAATATAGAACTAACGAGTACAATCACAAAATTAAAATAGTTAACATGTTTAAATTTTAGTATCGGCTTCGTTAGCTTGTTTTAATTTACTTAAATGATTTAATTGTTTCGTCATTTTTAAAATAATTTTTAAAACTTCGTTAATGAAACCTAGATATTCTAACAGAATTGAGAGTACTAGTGCAGCTAATATGATTATTTAGATTTAATGCACATTCATAATACAATTCACTAAAAATAATTGATAAATGTTGCCTGAATTAAACATTTTGAACTCAGGGAAAATATCTAACGAAGCCAGATACTCAAATTGAACATACAGAGAACAGAGTACAATCACATAAAATGAAATATATTAATGATAGTTGAACTAATTTTATTCATACGAGATTTAATTATCTTATTTTAAAATTAAAATTTTTTAAATTTTGTTTATAGCTACTCAACACATCTCAACAAGGCGGAGTTTCAACGAACACACACACACATATATATAAATCTATTTAAAATTGAATACATTCAATACTATTTTTCCCTAATTAAGATAATTGATAACATGCCAAATATAAACATATTGAACTGCATCGAGTTATCGAACTGAGCTGACATTCAAATTCGCAATCATATTTATGTAAAACAAGAGCAATTAAATCGTGTATAGATTAAATTTTAGTTCAAAATCCTAGTATGTTTGAATTTTTGATGTGCTCTTGGTTCTAGTTTTTCGAATTATATCTGGCTTGTTCGACAATGCAGCAGATTCAATAAATGTCATATAATTCAGGCAACACTTGTCAATTATCTTTGTACTTAGATGATGTGCTTTCAATTAATTAATAAACTAAGGTATTCTCGTGGTACAATCGAAATTCCAGTGGGAAACTCAACATATTTTATACAACATGTTTAAAATTATTTAATAAACGACAAGATCAATTTAGGTCCAGAATAATAAATTAGTACATATTGCTAACTATGCTCCTAATTTTATGTGATTGTCTCGTTGGTTCTCTGTATTTCGAATTTGAATATCCGTCAGTGATAACTGATGCAGTTTCATAATGCTTATATAATTCAAGCATTATTTAATTTATCTTAAGTGAATATAGTATTGAATGTATTTAAATATTAAATAGGTTTGATATTCGTGCTGTTCAATTCTGCAACTTGTTCAACTTGAATGGTTATAACAACGAAATTTAAAATTTTAACTAAATGACAGGAGCAATTAAATCGTGTATAGAGTAAAATTAATTCTAAATATCTATTAACTATGTCCTATTTTATGTGATTGCTTGCTGATTCTCTGTATTTCGAATTTGAATATCTGGCTTGGTTAGAAATCATGCAGTTTCAAATGTTTGGGAATTTCACGGCACATTATCAATTTATCTTAGTGTAATATGCTAGTATTGAACGTGCATTGAAATTTAAATAGATTTGCTATGAGTGCACGTTGGTACTCTGTATTCCAGTTGGAAAGTCAGCAAGAATCATAACGACAAAGTTTAATAAATTTATGTAATAAACGGGGAAGAGCAATTAAATGTGTATGAATAAAATTAGTTCTAAAACATCCGTAATGATGTTTGTATTTGTGATTGTGCTCTTTGTTCCTGTATTTATTTCAATATCTGGCTTTGTTGATAATCCATGCAGTTTCAAAATGTTTATAATTCGCAACATTTATCAATTTAACTTCGTGTATAATGCTAGTATTGAACATTTTCAAATTTAATGATTTTACATATTAGTGCTCGTGGTATCTCTAATTTCTATTTATTGTCAGATGAGGTTTCATAACAACGAAGTTTTAAAATGTTATTTAATAAATGACAAGACAATTAAATCGTGTATATAAAAAGATATTCTAAACATCCACTAACTATGTCCAAAATTATGGATTGTGCTGATGGTTCTCTGTATTTTGAATTTTAATATCTGGCTTAGTTGAACTTATGCATTTAAATTCTCTATAATTACTGCAACATTTATCAATTTATCTTGTAATTATATAAAATGTCATTCAATTATGAAATAAATTTAAGATATTGTGCTCGTTGGAAATTTATCGCAATTTCTGGGAAATCACAAGATTTTATAACAATGATGTTTTAAAAATTATTATGTAATAAACGACAAGAGCAATTAATCGTATATTCAGAAATATGCTAAACTATATTTACTATGTTCCTAATTTATGTGATTGTTTCGCTGGTTCTCTGTATTTTGAATTTGAATACGCTGCTAGGTTCTGATAAATCTGCATTTCAGCAATGTCATATAATACACGGCAACATTTATTAATTTATCTTGTTAGTAATAACTAGTATTGAATGTTATTTGTTGTTTAATAGATTTGGGGAACGATTTGTGGTACTTTATCATCTATTAATGCTGTGGTGGAGCATCACACGCATTATTATTCATAAAGGAGGTAATTAAACATGATAAGAAAACAATTGTCATATGCTTGAAACTGTCTCACTAATTTTATGGATTGTGTTTGTTTGTTTCCCTTTATATACAATTTTCTTATTATTTTGAGGTTGTCATGCCTGCTGACATTGACTTTGTATTTCGACTAAAATTCTGCGATTAACCAAATGTGGGTAATCAATTTAAATTATTAATAGAAAATTGATGGTTTCTTGAGTCGGGTGAATTTAACTGCGTGAGCTACGTAACTATTATATGGTTGAGTTGCCTACCCTTGACGTTCGATTATTTGAGACTGAAAATACGAATTAATTTTCAAATTGTGGCAATTAATTGGCAATTAATTTAATAAATGATTGATGGTTTCGTTGAGCTTTGCCGAATTTAACTATGTGACTGGCTTGACGTCAAGCCAGCAACACCTTTTCTCCACAAAATACGTGGACTTATTCAAAATGTAATTGCAATGTACATAGAATAAATGATTTGATGTTTCGTGTCGGTGTGTGAATTTATTCCAGCTTGACGCACCTATATTTTTTGTACCATTCCTTGATGCATACGAGGAGAAAATTTAAAGAATTTCGGTGCCGTTAAAAAATTAAATTGCCTGCATTTCCCCAAAAATTACGCGAAAACTTCTCATATTTTCGAAAAATTGAACATGACCTTATTTCAAGACCTATCTTCAAGAAACAGATTTCATTAAGGAAAAACATCCTAACTTCAACATTATAGTTGTAGAAGGCGCCCAAAAATTACACTTTTGCAATTTTCGAAAAATTTAATTTCAACAAACGATACCTGCGCCATTCTCTAAGCGTCCTTCACGCTATCCGAGGACAACATTGGTTACATTTTTAAGAAAATTTTGAAATGTTTTCGAGGCTTCATGTAAAGTACCCTCAAAAATCAAAATATCCGTTCGATATTATATAAGCGTTGATTTCGTTTAAATTGATCAGAGCATTTTGGACAAAATCGGCTGAACGGTTTATGCGCTAGCGTTGACTACAGACGGACATACATACAGACGTTTTGCCGTCAATCGATTTTTCGGTATCAAGGACGTAAGTAAATTGCTTTTATTGAAGCGACTGTTTCAGTTGTTCGTTTTTCAATGATCATTTAGGTAACGTCACTGTATATCGTGTTTGACACAGTGCCGTCAATTTTCGGGAGAATTTAGATTTCTTTTATTTATTTATTTATTTAGTATGAATTGGAAAATTAAATTTAAAATCAGAGATACTAAGCATTTCTTATTACTATGCAAATGGGGGCAATTAATGAAAATACATGTTTCTGCTTTAGAGATTATATCGAAATTACTCAAATTAATTTATCATAATGATGGTGTAGGAAAATGACACCAGTAAGTCCACTGCATCAGCAGTCCAAACTTCAACAAATTGAAAGATAATTTTGGGGACTTTCACTGGTTTCAAACTGATAACATAGAGCTTATATCTGATGGTGGTGAGGATTACTACTAAGATAATATATTTATTTTCCTTATTTTATATTTAAAGAATGAGCAGAAAACATCTTATTAATAATTAGGCGGGTTTTGATGACTAAAACGTCACCAAAAAGATCAATAAAATTCTCCAAATGTTTTTAAAATGAACTAAAGCAGAAAATGACGTAAAAAGTAATCAAAAACCCGATCAGATGAATAACTTAAGTTGTTGGATATGTTACTGATGTAATGAGGCTATTTATTTATATTTATTTATTTATTTATTTATTTATTTATTTATTTATTTATTTATTTATTTATTTATTTATTTATTTATTTATTTATTTATTTATTTATTTATTTATTTATTTATTTATTTATTTATTTATTTATTTATTTATTTATTTATTTATTTATTTATTTATTTATTTATTTAACGTCAAAAAAGCTAAAACTGCGTATGACGTGCTATGGGAAAAGTGAATTGTGTACATTTTCAAAAATTTTGTGATCCTACACTGAGTCATATACTACATAAATTTTGGGGAAAAAGTCCAAATCTATTTTAAAGGATAAAAGGCAATAATTTTAGTTTATCCATGTTGTCCTTCAGATAAACTTCCTGCGCGACAACATGGAAAGATAATTTGAATAATTGTATTTCCCACGAATTTGAAGACGTACAGAAATGAAGATTTATGTCAGAAGTAAAACAAGCCATCTCAGCATTTGCTCAATGGATCAGGAAACTGACGAAAACCTGATCGAGATGGGGTCATTGACCGAGGTCAATACAATACTTGTTACAGGTTGTTATAACATTTATACAGTTCAAATGGCAACAATGCATTATGTATCATTGTTAAAATTAATGTTACTTTTCTTTTGATGCCAATTGTATAGAAACAGTTATGCAGCAGAAACGATTTCACTTGGGATTTAAACTTTCTATGGAATTTAATCGTTTAATGTCATCGGCAAAGTGTTTAAATAATGTACATGTATTGTATGTGAATTGTTGTAATGAGCTGTTGATAATGTCACCTGATGAATATGATTTCTACGTCGAGTGTTATAGTAATAGACATCGGCATTTTCTGAAAATATATTCCTGCCCTTAAGCAAGTCATTTGTGAGAAAAGCCACTGATTCGTAAATAAAGAGACACGGTAATGGTAGAATGGTAGATCCTAGATTAATGAAGGAGGCACATGAATCACGGGTGGGATTTGGTTATTATTCGTACAATTCGTTTTGTAGTCTAAAAGTCTGAGCTATAGATGTATTTCCCAAATATTATGCCTATCTCAGGGAATGAACATTCGCGAAATATACAACGAACAGTATGAAGACTGACTGAATTTGCAAGAATTCTGAACGCAGTAAAAGAACTTAATTTGTTTCAATTCATTTAAAAGGACGTTCCATTTAGGTTTGACTGAATTAGAACCTAAAATTTGTGCCTAACATCAGTCAATGGTACACCGTTCATTTTCAATGCAGCACAGAATTATTTATTTGAAATGGAAACTGCATTAAAACCGTTTTCTTCGTTTACTATTAATTTATTTCGAACCAATTTGAAAATCTGATATTGTACTATTTACTGTTTCTTATTGCAAAGGATGTTCGTATCATCTGCAAAGTGAACCGTTCTTCCGTTTCGAATCCTCGAGGGCATATCATTTACGTAAAGTAGGAACAGAATAGGGCCTAAAATCGATCCTTGAGGAACTCCACGGGCAATGGGCAAAGAGTCGGAAAGGTGCACGTAATGTTCCATCATTCCAGTAAGATTTCCACTTCTGAGATCGTTGTTTAAGGTACGAACATCACCAATTTAGAGCAATACCACGGATTCCATATGAAGGTATTTGAAAATGAAAACTAATGTCTTGTTCAAATGATTCAAAATAGAAGTATGAGTCAAAATGATCAATGATCAAAGCTTTGAGAGATCTAAAAAAAATCAATAGGTGCCTCGTTTGATCCAATGATGAGGCGACATCTTTAAGAAAAGAAAATATAGCTGTTTCCATTGATTTTGATTTTCTAAATCCATGTTGGCAATCTAAAAGCGCGTCGCGTTTACTGAGAAAGGTTTCCATTCGTAGTCTCTCTAGTTCGTAAAGTCTCTCTAATATTTTTGAAAAAACTGATAGAAGAGAAATGGGCCGATAAAGAGAACTAGGCCGATAAGAGAATGGCTCTTGTATTCGTTCAAGTGAACTCAGATTTGTAACTTTGGTTTGAACTGATCTTTACAGAAATCCTGTCCCTGTCCTGAAATTGCTGAACCAACTGACGCTGACAGGAGTTACAGGAACCTAGATTACTTATATACTCACAATGGCTGACATTACAACTTCTGAGCGAAATCGAATAGGCTACCAGGCTTTCTCAGAATTCTGTGAAGAACATTTGTTGCATCCCCGCAAATATTATTTGAAGCAAGTACCATTAAAATGATATTAAAATCGATGGAACCAGGAAAATGCATTCAAAATGATGGGAAAAAATTAAAAAATAACTTAGCAGAAATCAATAAAAAATGGAAAAACTGACGTATAAAAATGGGGCATTTCGTTTGCATAAAATAGAATGAATTTCTATACTAAACGGCATTGTTCTAAAGTGAAAGAAAAGGTACTTTTATTAAATCCGCCCCCTATTAATGATGTGTCATTGTAATAAGTAACATGAACAATACTTTTTCATTTGGAGAAGGTATTGTAACGCTGCGGCAAAAAAAAGCGATTTTTCGACAGAAAAAAACGTATTGTGGTATTCTTTTAATTAAAAAGTGGATAAATCTTTTAATATGTGTAGTAAATTGTTGCATCTCGCTGTGTCAGTGTGCAGTCGAAATTTGCGTTTTGAGGTCCTTGATATCGGAAAATGGTTGATGACAAAACTTGTGTCCGTTCTTCTGGGAACGCCCAAATCGTTCAAACCATTTCTCCAAAACTGACATTCCCCGATGGATCTGGCCAAACTGGAGGTCCATGAATTTGTAACGATATTTTTATTTTGGGAGGTAGTACTAAACGACATTTTAATTTTTTTATGTTCCAATTTTTTATTAAACTGTCCTCCGTTAGCGTTCGAGGAATGGCTGTCTCATTTTCGTTGAATTCTGAATTTTGGGAAAAATTTCAAAAATTCAAATTTTTACGGCGACTTCCCGAAACTGCAATGATAAAATTGAAACATTTTTCTTAATGAAGTCTTTTGTTCAAAGTCGGATCTCAAAATAAGGACGTGTACAAGTTTTCAAAATATGAGATTTTCCTGTTATTTGGTTTGAAGTATAATCAATTTTTCTCAAAACAGTTCCAAATTTTTCTTTAAATGTTTTGCTTTGTGTAGTAAAGGATGGTGAAATACTAGAGTACCATTTTCGGCAAACAATCTGAAAATTGCAACAAAAAACAAGTTTGTAAAAATACAATATAGGTCAGAGATTTTAATAAATAAAAACCCGTTTTAAAATTTAAGATCTTGAAAGAATGTCATGTACTTTTAAAAATGAATAGTTTTTCGCCTAATTTCTGTTAAGTAATTTATATTTTTCTGAAAAGGCTACCATTTTTAAAATACTTTTCTGTGATAGGTAAGGACGCTGAAAACGGGCAGGTCTCATTTTCGTTGAACTTTTGAACTTTGAAACTGTTTAGTTAGACTAGAAATAATAACGAGATAATACGAGAATATATGGGTTTTTACAGTACCATAGTTTAAAAATATTTTAATCTTAATTCAAAGTGTCTTATTAACTTTTTTAAGAAGGAAAGAAATAAAGAAATAAATTTAAAAATAAAATAATGTTCTATTGTTTCGTATCTTAAATGCACTATCCCTAATATTCAAGAACAGAACTTCAATACAATATTTTATTAAAATAAAATGTTATTTTTAATATTGAAGAGAATTAAGTGAACTATTACAAAATATAGAATTTTCGTACATGATTTACTGATGTATCAAATTTCTACTTGTGTCCATATTTACTTTTATTACGTTTTCCCATAATTCCATCGTTAAAGGCTTTCATCTTTCTTCTATAAACTTACTCAAAAGAGGAACAAGTTACGTTTGGTGTATCTCAATTATTCATCGACGGGTGGCATTCAATTTCTAACCGAGAAATCCCAGCAACGCACTGAAACTTAGCACATTATTTTAAAATTAATTAAAGCGAAAATTAATTACGAACAGCAATAAACGCCCATTGACGGTACTGTGGAAAACATCCCCAATATCCGGTATCCTCATTATCAAAGGAAAGAGGCTCGCAGCGCTCCCTCCCTCAACTTACGAGGGGCGACGCTCTGGAGGGCCCTCCAGGCGCAGGTGGCAGGCGGCGAGGGCGGCGGAGGGGGCGTGTTCGTCGCCGACCACCACCCGAGGGCTCGTGCACCCAACGCACTTCGCCTTCAGCAATTGGCACGTGCCCCTAGGGTTGCTAACCGTCCTCCGTTTGGGAGGATATTTTAAACGTCTTCATTTTAGTAAATTTTTAACATTTGTTGTCATTTATTTTATCACATAACTAACATCTCCTACACAGACGGACTGATGGACAGACAGACGTTTTACCGCATTCGATTTTCCGGTATGGACGGTATTTCGGTAAGAACCCACAAAACATGGATCCTGGCTACACCACATGTTCGAAGATTTTAATTTTCTAAATTTAGCAACTGGATTTATCCACTTTTTCGTGACCAGGGCCCTGTAATACGGGATTTTTACTGCCGAAAATTTGCCGTTTTTTCGCGCAGTATTACGTACTCCGTAGGAAGAAAAGAATAGAGATTGTCAGACCATCTTCATATGCATTTCGTGAACGAATCTCATCAGTTGAATCGCAAATGGACAGAAGAAAGAAAGGAATATTCATAAAAAGAAATATTGATGCGTGTTTTTTTCTTATCGAATGTTCTTCCTTTTACCTGAACATTGTTGGCAACTCTACGTGCCCCACAATGGGACGCCCTTCAACGACATTACTTTTCACAAAGAAAATACATTATTTTGGTGAAATACATTGTAACCATCTATAGAATGATCAGGATACATTACGCATACGATATGATGTGCCTACGACCAGTCGCTGTAGCTGATATACCAAAAGCGAATGTGATTTAGTACACAGTGTGTTCAAACACAGAAGTTGAAAGTATTTTGTTTTAATGCCTTAGTTTTATAAGCTTATGTTATTTGGATTTTACAGACAGTTATTTTGGATTTCTCAAACAAGAGCAAGTTTAATGTGATTGTTTTGAACTATTTTGTGCTAGTGTAGGGGGAAAAGTGGAACTTTTCTATTCCATTTTGCTCCGAAATTTTTGACTGCATATTATTACAACTATAAGTGTTCGTTTTAGGAGAAGGTGAGTTTTACGTTATCCCCTCAGTTCCTTTTACTCATAAACTGTTCATAATTGGCTTTGAAATCACCTAGGCAATGTGACTCTCCACAAAGTCAGTTCCCTATTTGAAGAAGCACTTGTACTTGCAGCCACAACACAGAATGCTTTCTCTGGATTTAGAAATACAGGGATATGCCCTCAAATATATTCTGACGATGCTTTTGCTCTATTAGAAACGATAAATTGTCAACTGTCTGCAGAATCTTCAAATGCTTCATTAGAAGCTACACCCTTCACGTTATGGATGAGGCGGAATCTGTCTCTGATAGTTTCTCCTGAAGAAATTTTTCCTGTGCCAAAAACAGGACCAAGTTTAAGTCTGCCTGCAGAACTGTAAAAACTGTCATCATCTTATTTGAGAGATCTTAAAGATTCTGCTAACAGACCCACTTCAAAACACATAAAGCGGGAAAAAAGTTACGTACGTAGAGATAAAATAAAGTCAACAAATACACGATTTTTTCTGATTTACCAGCCTTTGTTTAAGCAGTAAACACTATTATCAAATAAACTCTGCATGAAACAACACAGACGGTGTAGTTATGTATGTTCTGTTTGTTATAGCAGAAGGTATCTAATGCTTTTTGAAGTATGTATCAATATTTCAAAAAATGTGCACTGTATTTTTGCTACAAGCTTAACGGTTCCACTTTGCTCCACGATTCCTACTACTTCTCTAGCAAAGAATGCAATGCCAAAATGCTAAATTTTACCATTGCAACCGAATTATGTATTGCTTGCATCATGGTGCTCTTCAAATCGTAAATATTTTCTAACATATCCACTAGTTCCCCTCTAATAGTTTTTCACAGATTTTCTTTTTCATTACTTCTCCCCAACCAATGAACATTTTTAGTATCTAGAAAAATGCATAAGCTTTTTCAAAAAATAAATAATTACATTAAAGATTTGTTCATTTCTTGGAGATAAATGTTAATTTTATCAATTAACCGAAAGATAAGTCAGTCGATAAGTCATATCAATTAACAGAAAGATAAGCACCGAAAAATGTGCAATAGATAACTGCCACCAAGTATTTTTCAAATGAAGACCCCGTGGTTGGACCATGGCTATTAATATTTGTGCAGCAAAATTTAAAGAATGTGGGTACTCGTCAATGTACTGCTGCGGGTGTTCATTTTAATTACATGAAAGTAACAATCTTGAAATAATTTTGGTATATTCTTTTACCATGTTTGACCAAGTTATTCGTTGGAGTTTTAAGCTATAACTTTCGGAACACAAATAGGTTCAATTTTTTTAGGGTTTTCTTAACGCACTAACTATTCGAAGCCTTGAAGTGACATATCCATACTGATATTTAGTTATACTCCACAAAGGAAGTGTCATGCATAAAGAAAACAACAACAACAACAACAGTCTTTTAATGCGCTTCACAAAGGCTTCCATGGGGCACTCAACACCATCACAAAATCCCCACTCCTTCCCCTCCTGTGAAAGCGGCGTGCGCTCAAGCTCCCGCCGTCAATTCCGCCGGCTACCGATCTTTGGGGCGGCAAACAGTCGACCGAAAGACGCGCGTTGGAAAAAAAAATATGCCCAATAATTCCTTCGAGATTTGAGAGATAATGAATGTTTTACGAAATGGCGATACTAATTACTTTATTTTTTATTTAGTTACCCGGCTGTGTCGAAGGAGTTGCAGCTTCTCTTCCGTCGTTTTTCGGATATTTTCTATAACATTATTGGGGATCGGTTGTATAACCAAGAGTAAGGGGGTTCAGACCATCGTTCGACTCTAAGGAAGGAATGTAGGGAGTGGGCAGCATGAACGTGGCCCGTTGCTTAAGATACTACTCCATGTGGAATTCATTTGAGTAGAAAATCGCCATGCCAGAGCAACGATCTTGTAGAATTCTCATTGTGGCAGTGATCAACTTGGACTCAGCCAGTGTAAAAAATCCATCACTGTCGAGATACGAACGTACGACCTCCTCGTCTATGCAGCCTGAGTTGCGGACTCGCCAGTTAGATTAATTTGTAAAGCTATTGATGAAAAGTTATAAAAAGGTCAATTTTCAACAGCAATTGTTTATCGTTCTGTGCATTCTGTCTATTAATGTGCAGGCTTAAAATCATGGAAGTATTCCAGTGACCTGGAAACAATATATTACAATACGGTATTTCTACTTGTTCCACTTCTGAGCTACTCCCTTTCTCCAAAATGTGAAAAAATCTGTTTACTCCGGTTAGAACGTCATAGATCGAGACAAGACCGGACACCACTACTGACGTTGAAGCCTTATTTAATTTGAGCGTTGGTCGTGTTAAAGCATGGACGTTTGAACATCACTGTTCCATGTTTTAACTGTCACTCTATTGACCTTTGTAGGTTATAACGTTCTTCCTTATTTAAAAAAAGTATTTGATGGATTTTCTAACCTGGCCGATGACACTTCATCAGCTGTTACGGTGTCATTCAATCTAGAGCTAAAACGTCATCACGGTGACGTTGCTGTGGTGTTTAAACTCCAATTGGACGAAACTGTAAGGCTGATTAGCTGTCATCAGCCAGGTTCAGAAACCCAAATATATACTGCGGTTTTCACAGAGCTGGACCTCAAGGCCACTGAAGGCCCGCCACCACGGTAACATTAAGGCACGGTTTTTCGCGTCTTTTTCAGTAATGCCGCTAGGTGTCGCATTCTCGCAACCGTATCAAGCAGTGCCGCAGATTAAGCGACTCTAGCGGCTCGACTGAGAAATACGCGAAAAACCGTGCCTAAATGCTACCGTGGTGACAGGACTTCAGTGCTCTTGAGGTCCAGCTCTGTAAAAACCGCAGTATAGAGTCGAAAATCCTGCCGGCGATGAGCGCTACACTTCGTTGCGCGCTGTGGCCTTGAGCTTCGGGCCCAGTGTGTCGGTGGAGCGGGCGGCGTGATTGAGCCCCGCGCGTCATCCGGCGCTGCTCGGCTCGTCGCGCGCGCTCGTTCGGCCGCGCGGCGACATCGGTAGCACCGCCCCTCCCCCTCCCTCGCCGCCTACCCTCGCGGCGCAAAAATCTCAGGATAATGGCGTCGCGCGTCGAATATTGATGGGCGCCGTGATGGATGGCGACGGCGACAAACAGCGACCGACTCGCCTCTTCCGCACGCGTTCGCGATTTGAAGACATCGCCGCTCGCGCTCGCACTGAAAACACTCGAACGACGCTCGAGCGACGTACGAAGAGAAGCGGCAATGGCTTGTTTGTGACGGCAAGCGGGCTGACTCAAGTGGTTCTGTCCCTCTTCAGAGTCAGATTGTTGGATCCCCAATGTTAACCCGCGGAAATCATTTTTACAGCATATTTGTGCTCTATGTCAGATAGGAAAGCCATGCAAACATTTCAAGGACATGCATATAATTGTTTAAACTAGAACTACAACAACTTGTGATGTAACGTAAAGTAGAAAGTTGGGTGGTGTTTATTATGTACACTTGATAAGAAATAGAAATATCTGACATAGTTTCATCAGAATTACTTATTGTGTACAAAATTTCAGTGCTACAATAAAAATTAAAATAATTTATTTAAACAAAGTATGATATAACAAATTACTTTGCACAATCCGTTTCAAATTCGAGTAGATATATTTCTCAAAACTACTTATTTGATTGATTATTTTGTGTTTCCGGGAGCGTCAATCATTAGTCCGTCGGTCATTAGTTCCCTAAGAGTGGGCCGCTGAATTCGTATGTCATACACATTTTACAAATCAGCATTCTTGATGCTGCTAGCACCAAAATTCAAATGGATAGAAAAATATATTAATTAATATAACAATTACATTTATAAAAACTAATCATTTTTACACAATTAAAATCATTCCCGCTCCTTAATTTCCAAAGCGAAATGAACCATTCGTTTTCACATTTAACGCAATTAAAACTAGATTTAATGCTTATATAATATCAAACGTAATCTTTCTTTTCGAGATTCGAATGACTACTTCCAAGTGTTTCTGAGAAAATAATTGTTTAAAATTTGAAAATTGCCTATGTATGTCGCAAAATAACGCAAAAATTACTCATATTTTTGAAAAATTGAACGTTAGCTTATTTGAAAATCTGTTTGGATGAACACATTTCATTAAGAAGAAATAATCTTCACGCCGAAAAAATTTTTAAGTTTTGAAAATTTCGAAAATTCGAGGGTTTCAATAAAAATGAAACCACCATTCTCTTATGCGTCCTTTATCATTTATTTATTTATTTTACGTAAAAAAACAGTTAATAACTGCGTATGACGTGCTATGGGGAAAAGTGAATTGTGTGCACATTTTCAAAATTCTGTGATCCCTACACTAAGTCATATACTACATAAATTTTGAATTTTGAAAGGGAGAAAAAACAAAAACTCCCATGTAGTAAAATCTATTTTCAAAATAAATAAGCAATAAATTTTGAATTTTGAAAGGAGAAAAACAAAAACTCCCATGTAATAAAATCTATTTTCAAGGATAAATAAGCAATAAATTTTGAATTTTGAAAGGGAGAAATAAAACAATCAAAAAAACTCCCATGTAATAAACTCTATTTTCAAGGATAAATACGCAATAAATTTTGGCTCTTATTACTTCCTGCCGCGACAACATGGAAACGATAATTTGAATAATTGTATTTCCCACTGAATTCTAGAAGACGTGCACAGAAAATGAAGTTACATTTATGTCCAGAAGCAAAACAAGGGCCATCTCAGCATTTGCTCAATGGATCAGGGAAACTGGACGAAAAACCTGATCGAGATGGGGGTCATTGACCCGGAATCTGTAGTACAATTGTTGTTACAGGTTGTTTATACTCATTTATACAGTTCAAATGGTAAATAATGCATTATGTATCATTGTTAAAATTAATGTTACTTTTATTGTGATGCTCAGTATAGTCTCTAATTGTATAGAAACAGTTATGCTGCAGAAACGATTTCACTTTGGATTTAAACTTTTCTATTGAATTTAATCGTTTAATGTCATCTGGCAAAGTGTTGTAAAATAATGTACATGTATTGTATGTGAATTGTTTGTAATGAGCTGTTGATACTGTCACCTGATGCATATGATTTCTACGTCGAGTGTTATAGTAATAGGCTTCGGCATTTTCTGAAAATATATTCCCGCCCTTGAGCAAGTCATTTTTTACAAAAACCACTGATTCGTAAATAAGAAGACACGGTAATGGTAGAATTCCTAGATTAATGAAGAGAGGCTTACATGAATCACGTGGGTGGAATTTGGTTATTATTCGTACAATTCGTTTTTGTAATCTAAAAGTCTGGGAGCTATAAGATGTATTTCCCCAGAATATTATGCCATATCTCAGGTAGGAATGAACATTCGCGAAGTATACACAACGAGCAGTATGAAGGCTGACTGAATTTGCAAGAATTCTGAACGCGTAGCATAATGAACTTAATTTTGTGTTCAATTCATTTAAATGGATGTTCCATTTAAGGTTTGACTGAATTGAGAGACCTAAAAATTTTGTTGCCTTAACATCAGTCAATGGTACACTGTTCATTTTCAATGGGGCACAGAATTATTTATTTGAAATGGAAAACGGCATTAAAACCGTTTTCCTTTCGTTTAGTATTAATTTGTTATTTCGGAACCAATTTTAAACATCTGATATTGTACTATTTACGGTTTCTTTATTGCAAAGGATGTTCATATCATCCGCAAAGAGAACCGTTTTTCTGTTTCGAATCGTCGAGGGCATATCGTTTACGTAAAGTAGGAACAGAATAGGGTCTAAAATCGATCCTTGAGGAACTCCACATGCAACGGGCAAAGAGTCGGAAAGGTGCGTACGTCATCCGAAGTCATAATTTAATGCAAAAAATTGATGCAGTTTTCGAGAAAAAATTGTTTAAAAACATTAAAACTTGCCTATATCTCACGCAAAATTACGCGAAAATTACTCTAATTTTCGAAAAATTGTACATGACATAATTCCATCTCTCCGTCTGCGAACACTACGAGCGCCTAACCTACAACGTACGCCTAAATACGAGCGACCTTTTCCAAATTAAAGAACCCTTCTTCGATATGGCTCTACGTGAAGCTTTGAAATTTTGAAAAACATTCTTTAAAATTTTGGGTATTTACTAGCCCCAAGCATTTTCAAAATTTTCTCAAATACAATTCCAATTTTTTGCTTTAAATTTTTGGTAAGGATAGTACCAAATGCACTCTATCCGATGACATAAACACCATATTGCTCAATTCTTCCGAGTTTTTAAATATTACACAAATGTAATTTTTTTGAAATACCTCTCACGCCGTTAATATGGACATTTCCATAATTTGTAGCATTATTACATTTTTGACGAAAGTTTAAAAATTTGCTATTTCGGACGACGTTATAGCCTTATTTAATATTCTTAAAATATTATTTACGTTCTACTATTTGGAAACCGAAAAGTTGCGAAAATTTAAAAAAAAAATATTTGGGCCGCGGTTGATGGAAGCAGTCAATAAGGAGGGACAAAACTGTCAATTCACACCAAGGAAATTAAAAAACTTTACTACGAGAAAGTCTGTGCCCTTCTGTAGCATCTCTAGTTCGTTATCAGGGCCGGCAATGAATTTTTTGCCGAAAATCCGCCGTTTTTTCAAGCACCATTACATAACTTTCTCTATTCTCCGTATATAGTATACTCCGTGTATATATTCCTTGTATTCCGTATATTACTCCGTAAGTAAAAATCATTAATCGTCGTTATATTAAAAATATTAATAAATATAATATTATATTACATATATATTATAATATTATATTATATAATATTATAAATAAATATAATTAATGTATTATATATATAATATATTATAATATAATAAATTATATATAATTTTAATTATTATAATATAATATTAATAATAATTAAAATTTTAATAATGAAAATCATTTTATAATAATTATAAATTCAATAATAAGATCATTTTTATTAGTGCGTATTGCAGCAATAATTGTTATGAAGAAGCCATACTATTGTTTCACGTCTTTTAACAAATTTGAAATGAAGCAGAACAATAATGATTATATGAATGTTTTGAAGTGTACCAGTATTTCGATCAAGTATTGCGAAAAAAACAACATATGTTTAAAGAATTGTAGTGATAATGTGAAATAGTATTCTTAGTTAATCTTTTATAAGCAGTTTGCTTACGAAGAGTTTGTAGTACTTACGCACACTATAATTGTTTTGTTGATCTAAATAGCTACTCTACCCGTCCTTTGTGGAGACATGGCTTCATGGGAAGACGAGTGTTGTTGACTTCGTGAGATGCTTTGAGAAGTAGCTAACCCACCTAACCGAGGAAATTAGTCTTGACTTCAGGAACTTGGAATTTGTTTAAGTACTCCTGGGAAGGAACAATGATTAAACCTTGCGGGCACTGTTTACTCGAAAGATTCATCCGGGATGGATGTGGAAAGTAATGAGCAGAGAGGAAAGACTCAGTTCTAAAGTACAAAAGCAAAAGTCACTCTTTCCACGCGAAATCTTTCTAAGATGACCTTTGGTATTTTTTTTGCAAAATTTTGATTTCTCGTATACATATCAACATTTTGGAATGTAAATTTATTGGAAATAAATGTAAACCAACTTTATATTTACACCAGCTAATGACTTGCTACCGTTTACGCAGAAGAGAGAAAGTTATGTAATTCTGTGCGAAAAAACGGCGAATTTTCGGCAAAAGCTCTTATTACAGGAAACGAAAAAGTGGATAAATCAAGTTTATAAATTTAGAAAAAAATCCACTAACAGGCGGTGTAACTAGATGTTTTGTGGGTGTCTGACACCGAAATACTGAATGACGTCACCCTATCTGTCCGTCGCTCCGCTTCGTCTTCGCCAATCGTCTTCATGCGACCCTTCTCATCTTTGTCTTCGTCTTCGTCTTTGTCTTTTTTTTTTCGCCTTTCTTTTCCTTAACCTTTTTACGCCCTTCGTATTTGTTTTTCATTTTCGTCTCGTTTTCGTCATCGTCTTTCGCCTTCACTTTGCATCTTCGTCATTGTCTCCGACATTCACTTTAGTTCATCATCTTTGACATTCGCCTTTCACCTTCTGCTTTCGTCTTTCACTTTTGTTTCGTAACTCATCTTGAACTTTGTATTTGTGTTCGTTTATAGTCTTTGTTTGTGGCATTCAAAAGTTCTAACCGGATAACGGGTGTTTCCGACCTTAGTTTGCTTTTCATTCCTTTTTTTTTCATCTTTGGATGTTGAAAACCATTTGACCATTAGTCTTCGATTTTCGTTTACGTCTTACGACAAATTATTTCGTCTTTGTTTTCGTCTCTCTCATTAGCCGTAGCCTCTCTTCTTTGTCTTTCGAATACGTTTTCGTCTTGTCTATTCCCTTTGTCTTCCGTTTCCGTTTTTTCGTTTTGGTTTATCGCTTTCGTTTTTTCTCTCTATTTTTCACTTTCTTTTTTGTTTTTTCACGTTCTTTTTTCGTGGTGTGTTTTTGTTTACATTTTTCGCGTTTGTTTTTTTTCTTTCGTTTTTTGCCTTGTTTTTTTTGGTTTTTTTTTTTTTTTTCGTTCGTTTTTTTTTGTTTTTTCCGTCTTTTTTGGTTCGTTTTTTCGCGTTCGTTGTTTCGCTTTCGTTTATTTCCGTTTGTTTCTCGCGTTCGTTTTTTTTTCGCGTTTTCGTATTTCGCTTTCGATTTTTACGTTCGTTTTTTCGTGTTCGTTTCTTTGCGAACGTCTTTTCGATACATTTTAATAAACAATAAATCTTGAAGATCCACTTCTTTTCTTTTAAGTAAAAGGTAAGATACATTTTATTTTCATAAAATTTTACATCTCCAGTCTCTTTTATTATATCATGTTCAGGTAGATTTATTCTATATGCTTTTCTGCAGTTCTAATAACCGATACCGTAAATACTCGATACCGTACTACTTTTAAGACTCAACAACAAAAATGGTTTAATCAGAATTGCAAGGATATATTTCGTTCTTCATACATACATGGATTTACTATTTTAATATTTAAAACTATTGAGGTGAACATACATTTAAAATTTTTTAAAGATTCTTATTAAGGAAAACTAACATTCTAACTCTTTCTGGGTCCATTCTATTCTTTTTTTGTCACATATCAATCCAGCTGTACTGAAAAGTCTCTCCGAAAACACTGTAGCTGGTGGAATGCACAAGTATCGAACAGCACTTTTTCTTAAATTGGGGAGAGTCACTTTGTTTTTCCAGTAAGCTAGTACATTTGCATCAGGAGGGAGCAAGTCCTCGCTTAAATACACATTTAATTCATCCTCTTGAGTTGGGGTTTCGTGTACACAGCATGTTTCGTGGTCTCTCTTTAAAATATTCCTATAAAGAGACCACATCCCATGCATTTTCGGGGATTCAGTAGTTGAGGATGCCTATGAAATAAATTAAATGTATTAAAATTTTGAACAATAAATGCATGTCTTTAATTTGAAAATAATCTTGCAGATACTGAAAATGAGTTATTCGAATTATATAGAGTGACTTTAATTTTTTTAAACTATTGAAATATCGGAGAATTGAAATGTGATGAAAAATAGGGTCGTTTAAAATTAAAATTAGAAATCAGAAATTCTACCTCTTCTTTTGAAACCGGTTCCTTACAAGATCCAATAATCCTTTCGGGCAGCTCAACGCAGCACCCGGAATACTCGACCTTTCAGTCTAGGATCCAACAATATAGCAATGGAACATATTTCATTTAGTTCTATATCTTTGAATCTTGCTTTTAAAGATTCCAGCATAGTCTTTCTCGCAGCAGCAAGTCCTGAATCAACTTCATTTGGCTTTTCTAGTTCACAAATTATACTATTTACAATAGGAATAACTTTAGATGCTGACACATTAGGCGAACTGACCGTTAGTGTTGCTTGATCAAAAATGTTTAGAGTCTTAATGAGTTGATCAGTAAGTTCCCACTGCTCAGTTGAGAGATGAACTGGCAATTTTCAGTCGGCAGAAGCATAAACAATAGCCTTCTTCTGTTCTTGAAGGCTTTGGAACATGTGGAGAGTTGAGTTCCATCGCGTCGGCTCGTCTTGAATTAAACGATGTGGAGGTGAAGAAAGATGTTTCTGGGCCACTTTCAGCACTTTGGTGGATTTATAGGGATGTTTGAAACTCCCCACAAGTTTTCGGCACAAAGCAGTAATTATCTGAATTTTAGTATTGCTCAACAGTCCCTCTTTCACGACGAGTTGCAAAGTATGAGCTAAACATGAAATATGCGGAAAATGTCCTTCGATCATTGCTTTTACTACATTACGAGCATTGTCGTGAATTACGGCTACTAACTTATCTTGCAGACTCTATCGACTAGTGTCGAGTATCGAAGCTCTCAGACAGGTAACGGAATCGAGTATCGAGAAAATCTGGTATCGACCCATCACTAATTAAAATATATTTTTTTTATTTACACATGTGACTTCTAGAACCAGAATTGAAAAGTCATGTTGTGTTAGTCGCACCAAAATTAATATTTTGTTCTACTGTTGATAGATAAGTAACATTTTTCTCTGTATTGAATGTTAGAAAGATTGTTAGATTCTTTAACATTGAATCTTGATTTAATTTTGTGTGTTTGCACATTAATGTAGTTTCATCTATTTTTTCCTTTCTATTAGTATACTTTTGATTATATTTTATGCTTTTATTTCTATACCAGCATCATGTGATTTTTTTGATTACTATTACTTTTATGATTTTTTGCAGTTTCAAAACTATTCTTTTTTTTTTAAAAATTTATAGAACTTTTAAAAGTTTGAAATGTCAGTTATTTAAATTGTTTTATAGTTTTCATTATTTTAACATCATTATCAAATAATGAAAGTAAATGAAAAGTAAAACGTAAATGAAACAATTTCATCTTCTTCAGTTGGACTCCTACTTCTGTTAATTTTTATTTTATAACTAATACTCTATTTATTAATCATAAATTCTTCTTCCTTTCTCATTTCTAAATTAGCTAATTCTATTTTACTACGTATTTGCATGTCTTTGTTTTGCCCATTTTGCATGTTTTTGTTTTTAATTTTAAACCAGTGTTTTAGCATCTTTTCTAAAGAATATTTAAGACCCTATGAAGCTGACATTCATTATTTTTCTTACTATTGCATTGCTATCATTCCAATCGCCCCATCATTTTATCTTGGTTTTAGATTATCGGTTATATCAATTGGTTTTAGTGGTTCAATATTTTCAATAATTCTTCTCCATAATTTTAAACTTCGTAATTCAGATTCTTATCTATTTGCCCATATTGAATAATTTCCTTAATTTAATTATAAAGTATATTCATCTTGGAATTCATTTAAAGTAATGTTGGAAGTTTTGTTTAAGTATGTTAAAATCATGTACTTCAAAATCTTCTTCTTTTAACTTGCACGTACAATGTACTCTCACAATGTTATTTTTCTTCTTACGTTTAACCTCTCTCACTGTTGAGTTGTTTATTAGAGTCTCTTTCTATTCGTTACAATATTTAAAATAAATATAGTCGTGCATCACTAACATATTTATTCCCATACAAATCGTTTCATACAAAATCAACAACTTCCATTTGTTTCTATTGAAAATTATTACCAACATATTTTATGGGAAAAATTTAGAAAATGTTAAAAAACATGCCTTTTAAGTGTTTTTTGGTGGAGCAGCCGAGACGAGGGTTAGACCGAAATACCGAAAAGCTAGCCCAGACTAAAGTAGGCAAGAAAGTCTGTGTCATTTTGCAATATGAGTTTGACATTGAAATGCGACAGAAAGAACTTCATTCATTTGAATTAATACAAGTTTTTATTGCTAGTAATACCAGGGAACGGATTTATATGGACAAAAAATGTTTGAAATATGTAAATACGTATGTAGTTATCTTCATCAAACTGTGGACTTTAAAATGGACTTGAAATGATAAAAAACGCTATGGTAAAATAATATTTTGTTGTAGTTGATAAACCTTCATCTTTAAATTCTTAAATGTAACTTCTATTTTTATAGTGGATCATTGTGCTATTTTTGGCATTTTGCACAAACTTAATAGAGAGATTAATAGAACTAAATCAACACATAGTATTCTGAATGGATTGTAATGTTAAAAAGAGTCTTAGTCGACCTAGAGTCTCGTTTATAACGGTCTCCAGGTCTCCAATCGTTTTTTCTGAGAGCAAATGCCGCGTCATATGGAGTCAGGTCGTTTTTGGGGAGCCAGAATCTCGTCACTAGGGGTCTGGATTGATAAAGACTAGAGTTAAAGCGAGTCTTTGTCGAGCTAGTCCCGTTTATGACGGGGGATCAACAATTGTTGGTTCGGGGGATCAACAATCATTTTTTCTGTGAGCACGTGTCTCGTCGCTTGGGGTCTGTTTGTTTTTTCGGGGAGACATTGTTTCGTCACTAGGGGTCTGAATCTATAAAGAGTAGAATGAAAGCGAGTCGTTTATGGCGTATCTGGGTTGACAATAGTTTTTTCTGGGAGCAAGTGTCCCGTCACTTGGGGTCTGTTTTTTTTGGGGGAGACAGTGTCTCGTCACTTGGGGTATGGTCGTTTTTCCGGACCTTTCCCATCGTTTTTTCTGTGAACGAGTGTCTCGTCACTTGGGGTCTTGTCGTTTTTTTGAAGAGCCATTGTTTCGGCACTAGGTGTTGAGGTCTAAAAGAATAGAGTGAAAGGTAGTCGAGCTACAGTCTCGTTTAAGACGGTTCCCGTGTCTACAATCGTTATTTCAGGGAGCAAGTATCTCGTCACTTGGGGTCTGATTGCTTTTTCCGGGAGACATTGTTTCGACACTAGGGGTCTGGATCTATAAAGAGGGCAGTTAAGCGAGTCTTTCTCGAGTTAGAGTCCCATTTATGACGGTCCCCGTATAAACAATCTTTTTTTCTGGAAGCAAGTATCTCGTCACTTGGGGTCTGCTCGTTTTTACGGGGAGCCAGTGTCTCGTCACTAGGGGTCTGTATAAATAAAAAGTAGAGTGAAAGCGAGTCTTGTCGAGCTACGGTCTCGCTTATGACGGTCGATAATGGTTTTTTTGGAGAAAGTGACGGGACATTTGGGGTCTGGTCGTTTTCTCGGGAAACCAGTGTCTCGTCGCTAAGGCTCTGGCAATAAAGACTAGAGTTAAAGAAAGTCTTGGTCAAGCTAGGGTCTCGTTTATGACTGTCCCCGTGCCGACAATCTTTTTTTCAGCGAGTTTATGCTCGCGTTCTACTGAGCCCGCAAGTCTCGTCACTTGGGGTGTTTGTTTTCTCGGGGAGCCACTATTTCGTCACTAGGGATCTGGATCTATAAAGAGTGGAGTTAAATTTAGTCTTTGTCGAGATAGTTTATGTCGTTTATGACGGTCCCCTGAGGGCCGCAGAGTGGATCTATTTTTCTCACAAATTAAAACATTAACAGTGTTTTTACTTGTTTTCCCATTGTCAATTTCCCCTAATTTTCAAAAACTCTAATGATTAAGGACTTACTGAAAATTTTTAAGCTCTTTTTGTTGAGATCCATTTTTAATATTTAATGAAACATCACTGTTAAGCTTAATTTTTAAGCTACATGGACTTATTTTATTAGAAAAATGGAAAATATATGGACTTTTATTCAAATATGTACTAAAACCCAAAATATGGAAAATAAAAGTAGCATTTTTCAACCCTACAGATTGTGAAACAGATAATGCAAATTAGTATCGATATGCTTATTTATAAATGTGTATTTACATAGAAATCCGTTCTCGTTTTATTATTTCGTATAACTTGGTAAGCTTCGGCCTGAAGGGTCGCCTTGGGCATGGTTATTTGTGCCTTGTCTCTAATGTGTTGTCGCGCAGGTCTCACGTTCTGCTGAGCCCGCCAGAGTATTGGTGTCTAGTGTGTGGTCGAACTGGCGTCCGATCGGGACGTAACAGGTAACCGGCCGTCGGCTGGATAAAAGCTCTAGTAAACAAAAAAAATTACAACTTAAACTCTATTTATTTAACTAATTTTTAATAGTTTGAGGTACAAACCGGTAATATTTTCTCCTGATATGCATTTCTAACTAAAATTTCGTTGCTTATTTCACGAATTATAAATTAATAAAATGCAATTCAGTGAGAGAACTACTTTTGACCACAAATTATTTTACTGGTAATATCACAACGAAATACAACTAGAATAACGTAGTACCTACTAAGGACAGCCCTCATAACTTCTAAACCGATCACGATATCGATATGTAGTTTTCGTTCAATAATGCATAATCATGGGAGAAGTAATATGCCATAGAGATATTGTTTGTAATATTTTTGTTTTTGATAAGTTTATTCATCTTTAATTTTTAATTAAAACTATATATTTTTCTCACTAACAATGAATGGAAGAGTACGAAGATTCGAATTCGTTAATGTTATGTTTAATTTGTGTATAAAATTATACTTCCTGACAGGTGATTTGAAATTAAATGGACAATATTTTCTTTAACACCTTTGCAATAGTCGCTATAGGGGAACGTGCCCTTTGTGAATTACTAAAGAGAGCGTATGAGTCAAGAAATGAAATTTGCTTAAATTATTTTTTCTTATTACAATATATTACGAAAAGCATTGAATGACTCATGGTCGTAAACACAAATAATAGACTTTGATGTTTACCAGCCTAATGACATCAATAACAATATAACATCTGACATCAATAACAATATGACATCAATAACAATAATAGTATCGTTACTAACATATCGTAACGAACCAAAACAGTACCAATTACACGGTTCATCAGCCTTCATATATGCAAAATACCTAGAAAATCTGCGAATTTAATTATACAGGATGGGAGAAGAAATAAATGTGCACTACATTCTATTTTTATCAGTGATGTACATTTTATTTAATTTCATTTCTAGCAATATACGTTTTACCTTAAACAATAATTGTTAAAGAATGACAACTGTTTTTAATGTTTCCTGTTCTACTATGAAGATGCGTTATTGTGACGAATAGTTTAATGTTGGCCAAGAATTGAAGGATAGTTGGGTAATAAACAGTATCGTTTAGCGTAACTTTACAAATATATAAACGTGGGATCTTCTGCAAACAAACTTACGAACAAAAGCGAGTTTCATAACTAAGTTTATAATAACTTTGGATTACAATTCTTTTAAAATCGTAAATTATCTAAAAATATTTTTCTTTAACACAATGTTTTTTTGAAAATTCAGTGGTCACAGTTTCGTATTGGTCGAAACTTCTCGGGCGCATAATCTGGAATCAAATCAAGATTATAAATAATTTGAAGTGAATGTTAAATTGTGAGTGTAAACAAGAATGGATACTAGAGCATAAGGAAGGATGTGTAATAAGGCGTATGTGTAATATTGCCCAATAGAGAATATGGTACGCATAATAAAATAATAAACTATTTACATAAAAACTTATAACTCATAATATTGAAAGTGATACACACACACACACACACACACACACACACACACACACAATAGAACGAAACATGAGGGCTCTGACCTCATTTTCTGATTTCGTTTTGCGATACCCTCCTTTAACGAATTTTCATTTTGTTAAAAATGTTTGCATGAAAACTGGTAAAACAAATAAATTCGAACTGTATATATAATCTTGTTGTAATTATACTGTATTGTAATGTATCACCCCTCTGCTTCTCTCCCTCTCTCCTCTCACCTATTATTTATTATTAATCATCTGCTATTACTCCACCGTTGGGTCGCCATTTAATGTAATGTAACATTCCTCTCTCATCTATTTCTTCTGCTATCTTCCTATCATTCATTAATTTTATCCTCTAACCTCTCTACGTTATCTATGCCCGCGCTTTTATCAAATATATATAATAAATCCCCTTTTTCCTTTTCCTTTTTAACTATTAATGCCGTGGATAAGCTGGCGGTCGTATACAGGAATCCGAGTGAGTAACTGGATTGTGCGTGCTAGGGTAAATTACGACGAATATCTCAATTGATCCAAAACGAACCGCATTTCTGGTTCGATCATTTATTTACGTTCCCAACTTTCCTCTATTTTCATTTCTACGGCGATAATTCACCGTCTTTCTTTCTACGTTAACACATAATACCCTATAACATCAACATACACAAACAAAAAACAAGGTAATACACAATAACAAAAATCATTCATACACACTAACACAAACAATATCAAAATCCCATTCATCCCTCGAATGCGCATTCCCTACTTTCCTTTAACTATTTCTACTTTATTCCTACTAACAAAACTTGATCTTCAACAAAATTGTTTTTAATTATGGAATGCGTTTTGATACGAAGCATTTCAAGGAATCCCAACACACACACACATGTATATGCGTTTCACTTCCCTGTTTGCAGCTCATCTCTCGTACTGAAGATGTCCGGTGTCCGCTGTTCGATGCTCCTCGATGTTCGGTCGCCGGCCACTCTTACTCGCGGTCGCCTTTGAGAACCACTTTTCGTCAACCACTATATTTCACCTAAATGTGAAAGTCCAGCCGCTAGCCCGTCACCGACTAATAAATTCTGTATGTTTGCGGCGTACTGCTCGGCAAAATAAGTAACACGAAAAAGGAAACAATTACTTTTCGCGTATCGTCAAACACGTCACTTCTTGAAAAGTTCTATTGCTTACTTCCATTTATCTTGGAAAATAATCGTCTAAATTATACTGATGTGTATTGATTCAGTTAGGTCCCATAATAAAAATGTTTACCGCGCCAAATTTCCTCACACTAGAATACAACGTAATTGATTATCCGTAATTACTTGAAGTTTTACTAATAAAATAACATGAATTCAAATGAATTTAAATTTTGCTCCCTTTCCTAATATTCCAAAAATTTTTATAAACATCTCGACGTTACTTCTCGTTAAATTCTTTTACACTTTCAAAAATTAACGACACACCGATTTCACGTACCCGAAGCGTTCATCACCGTGTCCACGACACATCTGCCTCACATCGGAATTCTTTCTATCAACTTACTTGTTACCACAGATTTTTGTCACAAAAATTCACACGCTTGCTCTTTGGTTCCAAGATTTCTTAACTTCTGGTTTTTCTTATTTTCCAAATATTTTATGATTACTTCGCTTCCAAAATGCGACAAAGTTGATACTAATTTTGTCGTCTTCCCCGTATTTTAATCTATTCTTTCCCAACGTTTCAACCAAATCGGTCCGTGCGTTTTGTAATAATTCTTGAAAAACCCTGTTTGTAATCTTTATTTTCTAACTCAACAATGGCCATATTCTGTTCATTTTATTAAAAATTCCAAATATATTTCAATTTATAACTTCCGAATGCGTTGACCGAATTTAATGCCGTTTGTTTTATTTCGTTCTATAATTTCTGCTCGACCGGATGATTATATTCAATTTTACCCAAATCTCACGCGCCATAATTCCTTATTTTAATTTGGATTTACAAACATGTTTCTATCGGCACCGTTGCACTCCACATATACGTTTATTCTTTGCCACCTTTTGGTAACGTTGCATCTGGGGTTTTGGTCTCGAAACGTTGGATCATTACAGTGTCTATATATACAGTATAACCTACACATAATGCAAATATATGCATACCTTTGCAGACATGCAAAGGTACTTTGTAATAATTCTTTTTTTATACCGACTTTTAATATATTAATCTTTTATATACCGACAAAACCGTCTTTTAATATACTATAGTGAACAGAGACTACATTCTGAGAAATTCAACTTTTACAAAAATCTTCACTTCTAAACCCCAAATTGTTTTATTCCGTTAAAATAATTTACAAACAAAATACACGCCCAAAGTCGGTCACAACCTTCATGGAGTAAACTACTCTCAGAGAAAACATATTTAGAAAAGTAACAAGCGTGCAATCTGTTGAGTGCTCAATGAACCAAAATGGTAAATAAATCCTGTGCGAATGTGCTGAAGTGCGCACAAAGGCTTATAATGCACAAATGTATCCGGAAATAACTCATTTAGTGGCTTTGCATATCTGCAATGCAGTGAATGGAAGGTTTATGTTGTGACAAAATGCAATATATATATATATATATATATATATATATATATATATATATATATATATATATATATATATATATATATTGCTTTTTCTCCGTTTACATCCATTTTTAATATCATTTTGACGCTCCTTGCTTCAAATATTGTTTAGAGGCAACAAATGTTCTCCACAGAATCCTGAATCGCCTGTTTGCTTTCTTCGCTCAGAAACTGTCATGTCAAATATGAGTGCCTGTGACGCCTACCAGCGCCATTCAGTGGATTTTGTGATGACCAAAGACAGAGATTTCCAGCTTTAAGCACTTCCAACCCAAGTTTGCAAGCTGAGTTACCTGGAAGAAACCTCGATTCCATCACTAACATATCCCACAGCTGAAGTTGTTCATCTCAACTGGTTTTGATCAAATTTTTAAAATCATTTTTGTTTTTTAGGGCGTTTTAAAGGCATTTTATTGACAATTTTTGGCGATGTTTTAGGTCATCATAATCCTTCCCCGAGTCACGTCGATCGGATACCGTCGCGTTGCCTCGTCCGTCAACATTTCATTTAGCATTGGAGTCGCTCGCTCGGAAGGGAGATGAGAAAATGCACTTTCATCCGCTTTACACTGTTATACGACTTCTAAGAATGCGAGGATCCGCACAGCTCGTGAACAAACAAATCGAGCGAGCGTGCGCCTGGCCGCCAGATGATCCTCGCGGGGGCGGCACTCGGCATCCGCGTCAACTGCCAGCGACGCACATCGCTCCATTTTAATTTACTGCTCTGGTTTCTTTATGTTAAATATAGTTCATTGTCTTTTTAATGCATCCACTCTTGCACACATTTCCCGCCACTTTTCTGTTATTTGATTAATATAAAACTAATATTCTTGGGTCTATTATTATTCATTATAATTACTATTGTAAATATAAATCTTAATGTTTAAAAAGGTAAAGTCTAGTAAGTGTTTATTCATGGAAATTACATTGCATTCCTTATTACATTTAAATTCTCAATTAAGAACATTATTTCATTTGTAAATTGCTCTCCATTTGTAAGGGCACTCTCAGATGCGTGGCACTCCTCATGAATTCAAAAACGCACTTCTATACATGTGCCATGAGTTTACACAAAAGAGCGCAGAGGGGAGATTCAGGGGAAGTTCGCGGTCTCTCGCACCTCCAGCTCCGGCCTCAGTCCTTGCCCCCTTCCTCTCAACCCCATCCGCCTACGTCCCCGCCCTCAGCATACGAACCTGCCGCAGAGCTGTTGAACCTCTTCCACACCCTCACCCCCACCCTCGTCCCCTGCTTTACCTCTCCTCACCCACACCTGCTCCGTCCTCTCCCCCCCCCCCCGGCTATGGTCCTCCCCCAGCCCCGCTCCTCGCCTCATCCCCCCTCACCCTCTCACCCTCGGGCCTTGCCCTCGCCCTCCGCCCTGGCCCCGCCCTCACATGGCTTCCGCGTGTCGGCCCCAGCGCATTCCACGTTCCTACGCCTCCACAATGCGACTGCAGCTGCTCGCGATGAAAGCATTTTAAGCCCTCGGAGCTTCCCTGCATAAATCTACAGAAAAAACTTCAGAAAGTGTGATATTTTTCTTTTTCTCCCTTCTCGCCTGCAAAATAAACTCGAATAACTTCTGAGAACTACGTTGAAAAGCCATGCCACTGTAAGTAGGTAATACATATGCAGTACGAGGGTTAGAAGCGGGCGAAAGTCTCAGACTGCCCTTAACACACGCTTCTGAAATGATGCACTGGAGATTATTTGAGGTTTTTGCTGGAACATTAGCCAGTAGTTGCGGAGTGTTTTAATATACTTTTTTTTGTGTCTTCTAGGAAAACTTCATTCAGAGCTGACTCAAAGGGAAGAAAATAGTTCCTACTTTTAACAGACTTCGAAAAGAGGAGTTTATGCAATTCGTATTTTCATGTTTGTTCGGCCAAAACACTCGATTTAAATTGAACGTGAATTTAAAATTTATCTTCGTCCTCATTCCACTGCAACCCTCGGGCCTCGACTCGGCCCGTGGCGCACCCGCTCGCCCCACCCTATCCCCCGTCCTCAGTCCGCGGTCCTCACCCTCGGGCCTTGCCCTCGCCCTGCCCAAAATAGTATAATCATTTGGTGATATACCGGTAATGATATTCTGATTAAGGAATCCAATGATAACAAATAATGTAGTGGGGCAACACTTTCACCACCCAAGCAAAAATAGATGTGTAAACCAGTACTCAGTAATTTTTAGTTAAATATTGTCACTTTCCAAAAATACGTTAATTGGAGATTTATAAATACACTTAAAAATATGTAATTTTCTTTAAACGCTCTGAAATGGAGACAAAATACAAAAATTCTCTCGCTTCTTTGGCTGAAGTGTTTTTCTCGTGATACTGAATAATTAAAATGAGTGTTGCATTATTATAAAATTGCAAACCGTTACAAAACGGGAAAGTATGCGCTCTTGTAGCACATTCGTTTCATTACTGCTAATACACAAATTACGGTAATATTTGGCGTTGGTGCTTGGCATGCGTCCATGTCATTATCAAGAGTCCAGTACAACTACCCTCCTATGTACTTTTGCTTTAGTTAACTATAAATCAAAAGTGACAGAGACGCTTATTTGTTTGAATGAACTTCTAACACATTTCTGCTGATAATAAACAATTTTAGTTTTACGTAGGAATGGAAGATGAAAATCCCTCGCCATGACGTTTTTAGCTCAATCAAAATTTTGTTTCAACGAAATGCATCAACAATCGCTCCATGAACGCTAATCATCTTTCTCTAGTAATGGGTTTGAATCATACCCACGTGTGCATGGTGCTTGTGGAGAATGCTAAGTCTTTGCTTTCGCATTATTGCGCGAAATATCAATTCCGTTATAAAATCATTCACTCTTTGACTATATCTGCGAAATTTTATCACAAATATATGAATAGTAATATTTTTTATAAATTGTACTTGAAGACTAAAGAAATGAACTCGGCAAATGCAACATTTCCCTTAAATAAGCAACGACCGGACCGCGCCGATACGGAGGCTTATTTAGTTAAAAGAGCAGGCGAAGGCCGAGTTTGCGCATCGGTCGATAGATGCCCGGCGGGCAAGTACATTCCTTTAAAGATAAAGTTTTTTTTGTATTGAAGAAGAAAAGTCAAAGAGAGCTCCATTGTTTATGCTTCGTGTTTCAGCGACAAAAAATGCAAGAGTTCACAATTTGTGGCTTTTTTCCAATACTCGAGCGTGCAGTAACCAATGAAAAAATGCCGACATCTATAATGGGTGGAAGTATTAAAGTCTCGTTAATTAACTCATAACATTCTTACATAATTGAAAACATATTATTGAGAAAACGCGGGAAGTCAATAGCGTGTTTAAACGCGACTATTTACAATAAAGTTGTATTAAAATTCATTTTTTCCTTCTCAGAATATATGCAATAAATTTATGTTTGTAGAGATAAATTTAGTAATTTAAATGTAGAGATGTAGTACTAGGTGCTAGTATCGGATACAAGTGAAGAGAGCATAAAGATTGGATTCCATAACGGAAAGTACTTGCTGACTCATCATTCTGAATGGAAGCTAATCATTCATTTCTATTAGTATACGCCGAGAAATGATCAATTCGGCCTCACGTTGGTAGACAATTTGGTTTAGCATTTATTGGTGTCTTCGTCTTCTTCGTCCGCTCATTTACCAACACCATCGAATAATGTGATTGTGATTGTGATGTGAATTAGTGTTTTGCGATGCAAGAAATATGGTTACAACGAAAGGGAATAAAATGTGGAGTTTGTGTGAACTGTTTCTATGTGATTCCAATACACACTCATTTCATTTCCACCGAAAGTCCTGAACGATGTTTTCGTTGAAAGTTCGAATACTTATATCATTACGTATAATTGTAGTTTGTTGATCTTAACCTCTTATTACAAATATAATGTAGAGAATCTTGAGGGATGTTCTGAGAATATTTAACTTTTTTAAACCATAATTTATTTTTATCTTTTATTCTAAGACTCTTTTAAGAAGATTTAATCTAAGACTCGTTGGATTAAATTAAAAATAATGATAACAATAATTATTATAATTATATAAAAATAAATTATGGTATAAAAAATTGAAATATTATTCTTAGAACATACAGTGTCAATGACCAATAGGCACCGCTGTTCCGGTTTGCAACATAACGATAAAAAAGTTATGTTAATTTATAACATATGTTGCCCATCATAGCCGTAATTACAGGTAATTAGTTATTACCTCTGCCCTACTGTATAGAAATTATAGTTTGAATATTGTTAGTTTTCTTGTTAATGATAAAATATGTAAAATTGCACTACATGTATATTTTTCTTGTATTTTCTTGTATATTTATAGCGCCGTAGTAGGACAAATAAATGGCGGAAACGTTGGCATTGTAAAAATAACTGACTTTTATTGACATACTCTCAAGATTCTGTACATTATAATTGTAGTTTGATAATGTTAGAGATAGAATTTGGAAGGAAGTGTACTTCTAAATACAATCACCCTGTTGCCGAAAGAATGGCGCTTCGTTATGCCGTACATTGTGTTTCTGAAAGAAATGGTTTGCGGAAAGGCTCATCGTCCTATTAGTGTCAGCTAATGATGAATTCCTTAATAGATAATGTTTCTGGAACTGTCAACAAAAAGTTGAGCTAGTGAACAATGTGCAATTTTCAGCCTCTACCCTACGGTGTGTATTTCCATCCTTGTGTTTCAATCCTTGTACTTTCAGTGCATCAGGTTTAGAGGATGTTGGGAATCCTCTCTTTCAACCGTTTTCTGGTTACTACCCACTTCCATGGCCCTCTGCTCAAGGTAATGTAACGGGCGTCTCTTAGATTGTCTTACGTCTAGAAGTGGTGTATTCAGTTTAACATACATATTTTTTTCAGTCATGAAGGTGCTACCGCAAATTACTCTCAACACTGCGTTGACAAAAGCACTTCTCAACAATTCATACCCATTTTTCTTCTTCTTCTACTGCTATTAATATTCCACCGTTTATGAGGATTTCCTCGTGAACTGTCTTCCATTTTCTAATCATCAAGTGATTCTTTCATTAACTTGTCTAGATCTCAAAAAAGCGCACGAACAAAAGGAGAAGCAGAGATGAATATGTTATAGGTTCTCTGTCCCACAACTGAAGCTACAATTTGCTTTGAATAAGCCAAGATTTTACGAGCCAACGAATTACATTTGGAAGTGTTTACACAGAAACGGAATATTCATCCTAGCTTCGAATCTGCAGCCATCCACTTCGCAAAGCCCAAGAGTACGAAACACCCAGAATCATGAGCTGCCGGAGTTGCCACTAAACTACATCAGCAGCGCAATTCTGAAAGCTATTGTCAGTCATGACCCAGCGGGTTTACGGCGGCGGGAGGACCGCTGCAGATGCAAGTGCAAAGCGGGGGGGCCATTGAGACCTCGTGTTAAACGGCGGCCGCGCCGCGCCGCGCCGCGCCGTTCCGCTACATCAGCCTCCCTCTGCTTCCGCGCAATGGACACAGACGGACGGCGTCGGTTATTGCATTGAGGTATCCGGCGAGGTGGCCGCTCCATTTGCAGACAATGGCGTCAGGCCCAGTTGCCTGGTTAAACGCCCGCGCGCGGAGGCGCCGAGAAGGCACAAGTGGCGCGAACGTAACTGGACCGAGTGCACTTCAATGCATCTGCTCCAAAGGGGAGCGGCGAAGTCGTGCTAGCGTTCACTTCATGAAGGTCCGACCAGAACGACTTTAGTTGTGCTTGCTATCCAGTTTCAAAGAAGCTGGATCCGTCCAGTTTAATGCGTCGTACGTCTGTCTTCGATCGATCACGAAAGGGAAATCCAGGGGCGGATCCAGCCGATCTTGGGGAGGGGGAACATCATAGATTGTTGTTAAATAAAAACATATTTACTATTATATTGTACATTATTTTTGCACTGCATACAAGATAATATATAAAATTATTTTTTAAATAAGTTTATAACTCTAACAAATATTTCAATCAGTTTTGCCAAATAAAAGAAGGTAACTAATGAAAACTCTAGGCTTTTTTGGGGTGGGGCATGGCCCGTATGGCCCCCCTTGATACGGCACTGGGGCAATCATAGAAAAAATGACTGTCATCAGCAATTCTAAAGAAATATTTTATATCAATGGGGGTGACAAAGTAACAATCATTAATTTTACCGATTCGTTTAATAAAATGATACACAAATTATTGGTAATTATATTCACCGTTGCAGTACTGATAATCAACAGTGTAAATCTCAGCATTGTAGAGAAAATAGTTTAGGAGATACAGCGAGTCAAAGATGACCGTAATTGTCGAATTCTTGCAAAACCACGAGTTTCGGAAAAACGCCTCTAGAGGTCACATTGATTGTTCGAATGAGGCAAATGATAGAATTTTCTGAAAGTTTATTAATTTTCGAAGCTAACTTATGCTCCATAGTTTTGGAGAAATGGGCATTTTAAAGAGATTGTCATCTTACTAAACGCCTAATGAGAGGGGATTGATGGAAGAAAGCATGCTTGATTTAAAATTGAACATAAGAAAGTTTTCTACTGGAATAAAAATAAATTAAGTACAATCTCTTAATACAAGGGTCAATGACTTTACAAATATAAGCTGCCGGAAATAACATGCACATGTTTTAATAGACCTTATCCACACCTTTCTATAATTACTACTTGAAAATTTCATTACAAAAAAATATTATTTTGCAAATCTAAAGATCCTTCAACAAGCATTGCCTTCGATCTATAAACTCACATCTTGCCCTCGCGAATCACGTCAATTGGTAGCGTGTCTAGTACGCGCCATAACCCTGCAGGAAGAGCAAAATCCCTCACCGGACGAGGCAGCGTCGCTCTCGGATTACCTCTCATCTCATCACGCGACACTTCGCACCCCGACGGCGCACGCTGTCCGCAGCGGGTGGGCGCTAATGGCGTAGGAACGCCGCTGCGGTCCCTCCGCCCGCTCCACGAGCGCCAGAAATCGACCGTAAAGGTCGTGGCTACGCTGCGTTAATCCTGATGTACGGTAATGGACGCAGCAAAAGCGGTTTTGTTTTCCTGCTTATTTTTTTACGACAATATTCTCAGTGCGAAATTATTTACATAATTCTCTTGATGCAATATTTAAGTCGAGAAGTTGGTTCCCGTAGTTTAATTGGCGCACTTTGCCAGAAATTACGACCCACAAAGAATTTTCGCTGGTGTCGGTAAGTAGGGATTTGGACTAATCTCGAAGTACGCGGAGCCGAAGGATATGAAATCAAGCATAGTGCGTGAGTATTTTCAACAAGTGTCTGATGTGTTTGTCTTCTCACACAATGTATTCTATCTGAAACATCATTTTTCATCACAATCACACTGAATGATCACTTCAATTATATTTTATCTCACAATAGAAGGCAAACGCAAGCCACTACTGAGACCACCTACTCAAGGAAAGAGAGGAAAATCATCGCATTAGCTTAGATTTGCTTAGATAGATAGTGAAATTTTGAAACAAAATATTAAGTCGATTTTCGTTGAAATATTGCACGATGACGTTAACGTGGGATATCAATGTCTTTTCGTGTTGGGTGCAAAACGCTGCAATTGTCTCTCTCATACGGGCATTCCACCAATGCTACAAACTGCCAGGAATTCTCCCAGGATGAGAGGGATTTGCTCCGTTAATTTACGTGTGCTGTAACGGCGTTAGCGGAAACCATTGCACTTTTGTTACTGCTACCTTTCGTTTCAAAATCCTCACGTGCATAAAGCTTCTTTCGCTTCATCGATTACATCAATCACATATCACGCTCTGAATAGCGTTCCCGCGGCCGGCAACATAATTAACTTCATTGTCTCTCACAGAACGGCAGTTCTATGAAACGATCCACTTACCCGTAATTGGACGAACTAGGCCGTTCATTGTTTACACCGAAGGCGGTGTATTCATGGAAACAAAAATCAACATTCATTGACCTTGTGTTTTTTTTTATCCATGGAAGTATTTACCAGTTGCACAAGGGGCAGATCAGTACAGGAATAACTTTCACGTATCAACATGTGTTTACTTTCACTTATATATAATAATATACCATTTATATTAATTATATTATTATTTGGAATATCGCTAGGGGATAAATATAATATGTTAGGGAAAGAAAACGGATTTCTCCCTTGTATAAGAAACCCTGAGTAGAAAAACCGATAAATGTACCGGGCAAGGGAATTATCCCCCAAAGATATTTCAGTAAAAAATGTAAGTTTGTAGATTATAACATACAAATAAATTGCTGCAACAACATTAAAGTCGCGCAAAGATCAGAAGAGATCCACCCTAGGTTGGTTTAACAAAATTTTTGTTTCTCGAAATGTCACGTGTTTTGAAAGGACAGGAAAAAAGAATGTGGGGCACAATATTGTCGGACAGATGGAGGAAATGAGTAATATGTGAGGAAGTGATAAGGGACAGGTGGGGGAATTTATGGTGAAACAGAGGGGACATGTGGGAAATGTTAGAGATACATGGGGCCAAAGTATGTTTCTTAAGTAGTATTTTATAAAATGCGATCTTTTCAACTTTCTATTATATTTTTGTAAATTTAGTTCTTGACATGGTATGCAGTAGATACCGTCCTTAAAAAAATGAGCTTCCCCAGTACTGCCGAACAGAAGACAATGCGAGCAGGTTATTGCTATTAATCCGGACTTTCAGCTTTGAAAACACAGGGATGATTCGCCAGGGACAAAAACACAACTAATATTGATCCTCACATTGTGGCGCTCTCAATAACGTCCGTTGACATGAACACCGGGAGGTTCTAAAGTTCGAATCCCTACGGAGGCTACTTTGCTACAGAATATCGCTAGGTCGAATTCAGACGCTGACTGGAGGAGAATTCTTACAGTCGACTGCTCTGATCGACAGCTTTAAGTGGTTTCTCTGATCAATATCAAAAGAATGCCGGAGCAATACCGTAAGAAAAGGGCCACGGACCGTGCCTTATCTTTTCTCAATCTTGCTTGTCCTATCTTCACCCCTTACTCACACAAACATCTCCACGCACTTCACTACCCCATGTGTCGCGAGCTTAAAGCTCATTCCGGCTGGGGCGGTGCCACCTGGTGGGAGTTGATAGGAAGGGAGAAGCCGTCGCAAGCCATCGTGACTTCTGGATAGAAGCCGGATGTCACCATCCAGTGGGAGGGGGGCCAGGCATAAAAACTTCACCACACTAACAGAATTCAAGACCATAGCAGTTGACGTGCCCGGGAACATCAATCAATCACTTAATCATTGACGCGTAGATATCATTTTAATTTTTTGAAAAATGCTTTCTTCTAGAAGACATTACAAAAGTGGGATATTTCTGAAAAAATGTGAACCTGATTGTTACTCAAACAGTCAATGACTTTTATTAATGACTACAGAGAACTAATGTGCGCTGAGTAGGAGCGCCTAAGCATTCATTTGGATTCGGTTCCGTTGAGTTTAATAAAATCACATGTCCAAGTGTGTATTTGGATATCTTAACCCATTTAAGTTAAGCATTATTTACTTCGAATATTTAACTTCGTAGAATGATGTTAGTAAGACTCTGGCTATTGGACTTCAGTACTTATGTTTTTTTTTCTAAGAAAACAAGTTCCGTTGAAAGTATCCAGTCCGATAATTCTGAAATTCCGTTTTTTCTGTTGTAACTTGGAAAGGAATTCCGTGCTGGGCGAAAATGTGCGTACGTACTGCTCCACCGCCACGCCGCTGCTCGCCAAGACCGGCTGTCACCGCGCACATCCCCGCCTTTTGCCTCCAGCTCCCGGGAGACTGAAAGCTGACCTTGCCGCTCAGCAGTAGCCAATTAGGGGTTATTAATGATGCTGCAGTGCCCGGGCAGCGGTGGCGTTGGGCGGCGCGGCAGAGTGGGGGATGGGGTTGGGGAGAGGTGGACGCGGCGAGGATGATGGGGGCGATGGTAAAGGTGGCGAGGACGACGACGCACGACGACGCAAACGGTATCTGTGCGTTACTGAGATCTGGGTAGTTAATAGTTGGGATATGTTCAATCGTTACCCTCGCGAATACATGCACCCGCATTACAAGATCAGATTCTGCTTTTTTGGATTAAACGCATCGTCATATATAAACTCATTATTTTTAGTTTCTCGTTTACGCTGTAAAACATGGATTATTTTCTCCTGCAGTGAAAAGCTAAGTCGCAAATGGAAGAAAGTGTTTGCTAAATAATTGCACAATTTTAATCTCATAAAACATTGTCACGGTGTTGTATGAAGATGCTAAGTAACATGTTTTTCAAGTCTACAAAAAAGCAAACTAAAAATTAAAACTTGTGGAAAATTAAAATTACTAATTTAAACGACACAGAGAATTCTTTCGATGATATTTGCGTAAGAAGCTGTAATATTCCCAATGGAAGAAGATATGAGGGAAAATTATGTGAGAAAAAAGTACCTAAAAATATGAAACAAAATGTGATGATTAATTAAGAATAATGATCTGCTGTTGCTGCTGTTACGGTGTTGTTGGCATTAAAATTATATTACAAGCTGACAACTCTGCTTGTTTTACAGTTACAATTCGAGAAACTCGTGGTGAAGGAATACGTCCTCAGACCGCACAAAGGTTTAAAAACTTCAGGAATAGCAGGAAATACATCCCACAAAAACGATTGTCTTTATATGTAAAAGAAGTATGAAGTGAGTGTATTAAATTTGAGACTATTAGAATAAAAATATTTTTCTCTGCACAGAAAAGTATTTATTTATTAAATTTGTATCATGTTACAAGTAACTGTCATCGTGCGCCGGGAAACGAGAATTTACAGACAGAAAAGCCCTATTGCCGGGCTCTCGGAAGGAAAAAAGTTCATACACCTTGTTCCTATATCAAGTAAATTACTTCCTTTAACACTTTGTGTAGTCAGAATTAACGCTTTATGGGCCTTAAATACCAAGATATCGATTGACGGCAAAACATCCTTTCGTCGGCCCGTCTGACATTTTCAAACTTTTCTCAAAATAGCTCCAATTTTTTAAATTTAAATTTGTCATCGGATACATAGAAAACGCTTAAAAGAATGGCTTCGGCTCATTTTCGTTGAAAATCAGATTTTTCAAAATTGCAAAGTTCAATATTTTCGTTTTTAAAAAAATTTTAAAACTTGAAAGTAATTTTTCGAAAATAAAATTATTTCCGAATTTTGCATGAAATATAGGCAATTAAAAAAATATTTTTTCAAAAACAGTTCCAAATTTTTCTTTACGTTTTCTCCTTATATAAATAAAAAATGATTAAAACGTATGCTGGACCTATTTCCAGCAATCTATCTTTTTAAAATTGCAAATAGTATAATTTGAAAATTTTATATATTTTTCCTTAAATAAAATCTGTTCTAAACACTCAGTTCTTTAAAAACGGTTATGTATACTTTTTTGAAGAAAAAACTAGTAGTTTTCTCGCAATTTTTTGCTTGAATTTAATGCAAATTATAAAAAAATCTCAACAACCGCTCGAATTTTTCTTTTCTTTTTTTTCATGGATCAAACAAGGGACTCTTAAAAGAATGGCTTAAGTCTCATTTTTTAATGTGAAGAATTTTTTAAACCAGTTAACGCTAGAAATAAATCGAGAAAGTTTGTGCTGTTGAAGTACCACTAGGTTCACCTTGGATCAGAGCCTAGTGACCATTCTATTTTTTTCAGCGATTTTATGTATATGAATTTGTTTATTTCGCCAGAATACATGAGTTGGGAAATTGTCTTACTGCGAACCTCATTCATAAGAATATCGGGAATAAATATAAGAATTTCGGAAATAAATTTTTGAATATAAACCAGCTCAACAAACAGAATGATTTATTTAAGTTCGAAAACGTGTGTCAATGAATTGAAGAGAATTTACAGAACCGATTGTATTCTTTCCACTCTCACACGAGAGAGGAAAACAATACATGTAAATATAAAGAAAATATGTTTTTAAAAACATGTATAAACATGGCACTACATAAAGCGTTGAAAATTATTATGATGTGAGAAAATTTAAGAATGGTTTTAGGTATTTCAGAGCTTGATCGAGAACCATAGTATCACAAATACGAAGTTTATGATCACCAGTAAAATCATACTAATGGTTGAAAAACACATGAGCTGGAGAGAGTTCACACAATCGAACTCAACACGAACAATCGAATGGTAGGCAAATCGGCTTATCGAGTCGCTTATTGAGTGGGCGTCCGAAATTTTAATAAATGGCATTTCATTAGAAGGAGTTCGCTAATGGATTTCGATACGTCCTCCGAAGGACCGTCCGGTGGCCAGCGGGGCTGGGCGGAGGGGTGGCGGCGAGCGGGGGCGGTTGGGGCGAGGGCGGCTGCGTGGAGGGGGGAGATCGAAAGCCCCTCCCCCGAAGGCGCTGCCCCGTGGCAAAGGAAGGGCGGGCCGATGGCCTGGGCTAGAGGGATGCAAATGAAGGGCAAAGGGCAATAACGTGTTAACTCAGTTTTCAACTTTGAAGGAGTGGAATGGAGTTCGAGTTGAATAGTATGGAATTGTCCTACTTACAGGTTTTATTTCTGTGGGTATAAGTCGAAACGATGGAAAGAACTTTTACTATTCTTTATCTCAACATTTGACACTTTTCATCATTTTGGAATCGGTAAATATTTCAATATATTGTATATGTATAAGATGTTTAATTTCGTTCATTTAAATACAGTTTTCCTGTTTTCATGCGGATCAATAATTTTGTTCTTTTTATTTACCGTCATACTATTTCGACCACTCTGAATTATACAGTAAACTCTTCGTCTCTTACAAACTTATTATTCCAACAAAAATAGAAATAATTTACTACAATGATTCGTTTTTAATGTATTAATACACTTTGCACAGCGCGTTTTTCGGCTCAGAAAACATTTTACTCGTTTTTGAGCAATATCACCGAGGCTTGTAAAAGGGTTAAGGAGGGACCATCCTTCTCCATCAATCTTGAGCCTAATTGATCATCCCCAGCTTTGCCCGCAGAGGAAGCGGAACGCCTAGAACATCAGAACACGTGAATCTGGGAAACAAATGGGGAACGCACGTGACAGATCATGGTGTCAGCAGAGTTTGGCGCAGTTTGCGGTCGCGGCCGGGGCCGTCCCTACGGGCCGGGGATCGAACACCCCCCCTTCTCCCAAAGGAGCGCCCGGGGAGGTGGGGGGTTCGGCGCCCATCGCAAAGGGCCACCGCTGCCGCTATGCCCCGCGGGCCGTCCGACACTGCCCCGCCCCGCCCCTCCCTTCCCTTCCCAGAGGGCCATCAGCGCTTGGCGGCTCGTTAGCATATGCATTGGCCGGCGCCGCCCCAACGCGCTCGAACGGTCCGGTTTGTTAAGCGCGTCGCTTCTCCGGAAAATTGAGACGTGTCGCTTGGCGGTGTCGCGGGTCCGCAACGGCCGGGTACGAAACACGCGCTACGCGAAGCGATGCGGGGAACAAGAGAACGAACGGTTTTCAATTTATTTCCTCCCCCGGATTTTCAATGACGGGGCGGCGCGAACCGACGCGACGGTAACACGAGACATTAAGCTTCCGACGGAGCGACTATTGTTCTGTAACAGACAGCTGTGATTCGAGGTACTCGGATGTTGGGGGAGGATAAATCGCGTTGTCACACTCGTTGCTCGGACTATTTGCCGCCGGGGCGGCTGACGCTGCGCCGCGTGGCTAGAGGTGGGCGGAGCGGGGCGGGTGGGGCGGGTCGAAGTGGGACGGGACGAGGTGTATCGGGACGATGTGGGGCGGAGGGGGGTGGAAGGAGGTGAGGCGGGGGTTGTGGGGCCGGGCGGGTGGGTGGGGCGGGACGGTGCGAAGAGAGGTGGGCGGGGCTGAGGGGAAAGGGGGGGGGGGGGGGGGGGAGAGCTGTGGGGAGGGTTGAGGAGAGGGAAGGGCGGTGGCAGGGGGTGGCGGGACGGCGGCGGGAGGGGCAGGGTGGATCGAGGCGGGGCGGTATAGAAGCTCGTTCTGCTCTCGGTGCCGCCAGTGTGACGCCGCGTTTTTGAGCGCTGATCTGACAGGCGAGGAGCAGCCCCCGCCCTGCTCCCAAACCTTTTTACGAAATCGGCGCTGCGACGATATTTCGCGCAAATATTTCTGGCGAGGTTTCGTGTCGTCATGCTGGCAGATTCAATTCCACAGTACTTGCGAGATTTCTTTTTTCCTTGCGAAAATAATCTACCAGCTGGAGATCTCACTGGTCGTCGAAATGAATGCCGCAAAATGTGGATTAAGATATGCTGCCAACGTCGAAACTGTGGAGCTGGTCGATTATTTCAGGACATTTGCAACGTGGCTTACAACGTATAATTTGAAGAATAATTGTCTCAAAAGTGGGAAGCAATGTAGTATGTATATGGGACGCAAGTGACAACGGAAAGTGCTTCTTTTTACTCTTCACTTTTTTTTCGTTTTACTTTAGCAACAGAAAAAAATATGTCGCTGAATGAGAAGAGTAACTCAAACAGCATTTATGAAATGATCTAAGGAGCGTTTACTAAATAAATACATTTAATGGACTAATTTAACCATAATATTAACTACTTAACTAATCAACCTCTGTAGATGAAAGGTACATTAATTGGCTTGTAACGTACTCAGTGGTGGTCGGTACGAAATTCTATTGGTGGTGCCAGTTAGTGATACGACATCGATAACAAAACTTCGGAGTAACCAATTATCGATTTTCAAATTTAAAACATAATAAAAGCTGGTTTAGTAATCTCTAACATTAAATTCGTAGGCAACAACATTTAATCTTATAGTAACCGCATTTATTAATTCATAATGAAGATTGAATGAAAACAAACTAACAGTAATAAGAACAAATAAAAATACTCAGTCTGAAAGCCAACAGTAGTTTCAAGAGGCCAGAGCTTCCTGAGTTCCCCGAAGAAGTGTACTGCAAGAAGAGAGGGGCTTACGCCCACGGCCCCCATGCATACGCAGCCTCTCTTTGTGCAAAATACAAGGAAAGACGTACGAAATATCAGAACATCGTGGTCATCCTCAGCAAGAGATAGTCTGCTCGATGAAGATAGTGCCATTAGTGCACTCTCTGGAATAGAATGCAAACTACTACGCCAGTTCAATTTTGGCTCCGTCTCATTCATAAGAGACGCATACAAACCGACACAGAATTCTTTATACAGGGTTAAATGGACAATCAGAGCCAATCCATAGCTTTAGAAAGTCCAGCAGTTTAGAAAGAGATGACGGGTAGCACTCCGCCTTGTGCGTTTGTAGAAAGTATTGATAGAGCATCGAAGAACTAAACGCTAGTTCAAATGAATGAGGAGTATTATAATTTGTTTTTAAAGAAGCGATATTTTATACACATATTTGTGATCAAAATTGTATTTTCCTTCCTTTGCGTTGATGGTACCATGGCACACTGGCACTGCCCTACAAGCCGCCATAATGAATATGCTAATCTTCACTGGTTTTGCAATATCTGAGGTCACAAATGATGGAGCTATTGTGAAAACCATACTGAACAAATTGTACTTAAGTAATAATAGGACCGGGAGAGGTGGATCAGTGCATCAAAGATGTCACTGCAGTATCTCTGACCGGGAGGTCCTAGGTTTGAGTCCCGACGGCGGTGGGATTTTAGACCCTAGTTTTTCAGCTAGGTCGAATTCAGTCGCCGTCTGGAGGAGACTTTTAGCGGCCGGCTGCTCTGATCGGTAGTTTTTCGTGGTTTCTCCGGTCAACATCAGACGAAAGCCGTAGCAGTACCCTAACAAACGGGTCATGGACCTCAGTAGTTGTCGCGCTCTGAATCACATTTAATCAATTTTAATAGTATATAAACATAATAGCAACTATATGTGCCCGCGCAAACACTTCGTAAATAATACCTTTAAAAGTGAAAATAGCGTCATTCTGGAGTCCTGTAAATGAGCATACGTTCAGTGGCAGTTAAATAAAAAAGTAAAAATACAGAAATTAAAAGAATCGATACCTATAAATATTAAAAAAACAAATATTAATACAGATAAACAATAAATTTGATAAAAAAACAACACAAATCGACAAATATAAACTAGTGATGCTACACAATGGCATAGACTTCCACGTTATACTTAGTGTCCTAATCTATTTCGTCAGGATTTTCGGTGTTGTTCAGTGTCTTCTCCGGCTCCTACATATCGGTGTAAAACACATTTTGTCGCAATTTATTAATTTTTCGTCCCCATAGTGTGATACCAGTCTCCCGACTTTTGCCTTACACAGCGAGACTGATGATTAGAGACAGGAAAAATATGTAGTAAGAAACGTCAAAATATGTACATAAATATGTAATGAAAACAGTAAAAATATGTAATAAATATGTAATATCGGATAAAATATGTAATATTAAAATTCACTAATTATGAAACACATTTACATATTAAAAACAAACTCTTAAAAATCATTTGGAGGCATAGTTGATGCACACTTTGCACCATACAACTTCCATCAGTGTAAAAGCGCTCTTTGATATTCAGGACTGTAGTTTTGCAGCCGACTAGACGCAATAGAAGACATCGTACAAACTAGCGATATCTACACCAGCAAAATCACTGCAACAAAGCACTCTATTGAATGTACACTTGGCGATCGCCAATGTTTCTCCAAAATTAAGGTTCAAGGTGATATACTTTTTACACCTAAAGGTGAAAATGATCTCATTCACTGACGCGCACTTCCCGCTACTGAGATAACTGAAACATACGTGCGGGACTGTAAGAACATCACGCGTCTTCACATGGGCTACCTGAAGGAGACAGCACGCAGAAATAATGTTCGAAAAAAATGCTTATAAAATTAATGCAAGCTTAATGCATGTAAAGTTAAGATATTCTGCCACCAAGTTACGACACTTAATTACTGAATTAATTATAAATCTAAAAAAATGTTAATACAATTGAAGAAAATAAATATAATAAAAAATATTTCGTGAAAATACTAAAATATGTAAAATATGTAATATAGTACCATATATGTAAAAATATGTAACGAAAAAATGGAATATTTTGTTAGGATGGGGTCGATTCGCAAAGATTACAAATTTGAGAACGGTAAGCAGAAAGACAAAAAAATGTAATTACATAAAAATCCGGTCTCTACTGATGACGACAAAGCCGTCGAAAGCCGGCTCTGTAAATAAATACGTATATTAAGTTGACGGAGATTACTTCCGTTATTTCTTCATTCAAAACGTATACGTTTTATCGACAATTTGTTCCGGATTTCCGTTATTGTATTAATTTATGACTTTATTTCAGTCGTCTCATAATGTTAGCTATCCTATTCGGGATCCGGATTATTTTTTAATATTTTGTGCCGAACAAACTGCTCGATACTCTCTAGAACAATGGAATTCAAGTTATTCCATATTTCCTTTCCGGTCCGAAACTTCCCAGTTTCGTCAGATGATTGTGTTGCAGCGCAACGTGTTTTGCGCCTATTGTCCCCATTTTTTTCGATTTCAGTCTATTTGATGCAGGATTGGGATACTTCTCCATCTAGAAGTAGCACACTTGATTTTGTGTCAACTGTTTCGCGTGTATAATAGAAAACCGTCACCTTTCGTTAGCATTTTCTACATTCACAAGATACCATTGATAAATATTAACGGCTTAAACTATTTTGATAACAACGTATGCAATATATTTCTTACACATTCAATGAATAATGCCCTAACGAGAAACACAGAAGTTAACTTCAGACCAGTTAAATGTAAATTAAATTAAATTTACATTGACTACGGTTTTATTTATTCACACTTTTTAATATATAATTTTTACATTTTTTTAAATACAGAGCGATTTGTGCAAGCGGGTAAAAACTGATTGTATGTCATTGTTATTACTTCCTGCAAACGCCAGATTTCCGAGAATCGTATATTCAAAATTTCCATGAAAACAATTCACAAAAAACGCTGTAAATGAAGGTCATAAAAATCTATTTTTAAAAGTTCTCAATTCGTATTGTTCAAAAAAGACATTGATCATATTTAATATTTTATAATATCAGAGGAATTTGTTATTTTACCAAACGGAGAATTTTTCGGACGTAAATTATCAAATTCCACAATTATTGGAAGAATATTTGCAACGTCGATTGACAGCGCAAATACATGAACGCACAAAACATGAAATTTATTTAACCGAGTTCTGCTATATCATCGAAACTACGTTCACATTTCGCAACATCTATTCATTTAAGAAGCATAATCCTAATCCATGACGGAGACGGAAGAGAAAATAATATTTTTGTAAATAAGACCGTTGTGAAATAAGTAATCGAATTAATTTGTTGGAAATTAGAGCGATTGCTTTTTGAACATTTTTGAAAACGAAGCAAATCATTTAGGATGTACTGAGGCGTGAAAGTGAAAATAAAGAGTTTGACAATGGAATTCCAGTAGTTTTTCTTATTCATAGAAATCAAAACATGGAAAGAATAGAAGTTTGGTGTTGATGACACGTTTTTCTGAATAGATAAAGAAATTTTCTCCTTTGACATGGTATTTCTGAAAGAGAGAAACGCTATATACACCATGAGAATTTAAAAAGAAACAAAAAACTATTTCATGCCGAACACGGGCACACACTCACAAGAAATGAATTTAGTGCATGAGGTCAGCCTCGTCCCAACTAAAACTGAGGGAGCCTCATTATATTCAGCTATGCTTAGCACGAGCAGCGGAGACTCCAGGGCAGCACGAACGCGTCACAAAGCTCTGTAGCCCTTGTGCGGGGGAGCATGGCGCCCTGTGACAAGGAGGCGACACGGTCAGCGGCCAGCTGCACTCGGTCAGCGCTGCATATTTCCTGCGCGCCACCCCCTCCTCCTCATCTTTCTCTGCTTCTCCCACCCTCGCCAGCGCTTTACGTCCGAGTTCTGCAGCCCCCGCACTTGTACAAGCGAAGCTGAACCATCACAAGCGGAGAGAAAGGTCTGTCCTTGTAAAACACTGGGCGACATTTTATGTAATTATTCATGGTGCAAGCCTCAGACCGCTCTCCACTCGGCTTTGCTCTCAGAAGAACGGATGGCCGTGTTATTTAAGTTGCATGAGGGGCCTGAAAATATAGCATTAATTGTTACATCGAAATTGTTCTTTATAGATAGAGACGGTAGAGGGGTATTTAAAGAGAGAGAAGGAAAATTTAATAAATATTAATGATAAAAATTTGATGTTTTTGTTGTCAAACGAGTGGCAATAGAATTTGTTTATTAACAATGCTATAGTAGTCATTTTTTATTTTAATGAATAAAACTTATAATTAAATAAAACCACTCTTCATTAATCGTGTTAAGAAAATTGCGATGAGGTATTGTTTGGAACGTTTTGTTTTGTTCGTTGCAAGTACTGTAACGAATTTTTGTTAACAATTTATAAAGACTGCACCAGGCTGTAGAATTCACCAAATACTAATCAAAGGGTATGGATAAGATTAAGATAATTTAAAATGATAAAAATTGGCACTAATGCACAGTTTGGTGGTTTTTGATGACTCCTTACGACAGCTACTATTTGTTCTTAATAACGGTCTAAAGTGATGAAAAAGGTTATAAAAAATAATGCAGTGATAAGTTATAATCTTCAATTGTACTGTCCATCCTCACCCGTAACAATAGTGACTCGATTTTTTTCTAAAAACCTTTGCTTATTAGGAATTTTCACGTATCTTTTGATACACGCTAAGAGCACTTTAAGTTACCAGAAAAGTTTGGTTCTAAAATATTTCGGTTTTTTAAAATAAGCAAAACTATAATATTTCATTTAACTTTCATTAATGGGAATTTTTTTTGGACATATTTACAAATTAGTAGGAAAAGTGTAAATTACACAATGCTTAGCTGTTATAAAACTTTAAAATATTTTCTACAAATGTATTTAGATTAAAGAATCGCACTGAGTTTAAAGAGATTTCTAAATGAACATTTCCACAGTCAAAAACTCCACAGAGGACTTGAAAATCAAGGGCCACAAAGAAATAAGTCAAAGGCAGAGGTGGTCTCCATTCCTCAAAATTGTTCTCTATGTGGAGAAAAATCTACTTCTTGTAGGTGTCTATAGGTGACTGTGTCGCATTTGTTCTACAGAATCCTATTGTTAGGAGTGTGGTGACAAAAGTCTGAAGCATTTATCACAGACAGGTGGATGTTTGCGATATTTTAGTACCCAAACATGTGTACTTTATGAAAACCATCGGGAAATAGCAATCATAAAATATAAATTCGGCATCAAATATGTTCATTCAGCGCTTTGATTTTTGTAAGTTTTAGTTGTATGCCAGACCAGACGGACCAGTCGGACGTCCCTCCAGTCCAGCTCACCAGCCCAGCCACAGCCCAGCCAGATTTGACAGACCAGCTGTCAGCCCATCCGGACCAGCTAAGCCAGGCCAGTCGGACCAGCCAGAGCAGCCCAACCAGATTAGACAGAGATGGAAAACGAATATACACACGGAAAATAATGTGTAGCTGTCATTGGTTAACGTATTGAAATTTTGTTTCCTTCTTTACGTAACAAATATGTCTTATGAAACCCTTTGTGAAAATATTGGATAAATCTAGACATGGGTTTAGAAAGTTAATAACAACAATTCCAAGGCTACGTATGGCTAAAACAAAAGAAAGTATATCCTCAGATATCGAATAAATATTTTCTGTTACACAGTTTGACAGTCAAACCTCAAGTACGTCAACCGCAAGTAAGAAGAAAATTTCACATTCAAATGGGATCGTTCACCTTCAACATTCGGGGAAACTATGGTGCTTCGAAATGAGAGGAAAGATAAAAAAAATTGTTAATGACTTTTCATACTAGGCAACATTTCCTTCAAATGCACTTTCTTCACTCATGTTTTAGCTTGTTTTTCGGGAAATGTTGATGCAGTTTCTAAGAAACATGATAAGTTTTCATCAAACTATTTCAGCGTTTGAAAGATGATAGCAGGAAATCTGGAGTACATTCATGAGGAAGAGTGGAGAGGGGATAATGAAACACTGAGGAATGCACCTGTGGTTCTTTACAAACGAAAAGTTAAGATTAATCCCTTGAAAGGAGCTTGAAGTTCTAATGATTGATTGTTAGTGATTCCGGGCGCGTAAAATACTATAGCCAATATTCTCGTAAGTGTAGGGCGTGTTTTTGCTCGGGAGGTGGCGGTGGTCTTCCCCCGGCTGGGTAGCCAGATCCGGCGCCAACCTACCGTCGGCTAACGGGGTTTCCCCAACCAGCGGGGCACCGCCTCAGCCGGGACAAGTCCCCGACCGGTCTCCCGGCATGTGTGGTAGTGAAGTGCATGTTAGTGTAAGTGTGTGTGTAAGGGGTGAGGATAAGACAAGGAAGAGGAAGGAAAGATCACGCACGGTCCGTGGCCCGTTTTTTTTTACGGTACAGCTCCAGCATTCGCCAGGAGTTGAACGGAGAAACCACGGAAAACTACCGATCAGATCAGCCTGTCGCTAGAATTCTCCTTCAGACAGCGACCGAATTGAACCTGGCTGAAAAGCTAATATCGAAAATCCTGTCACCATCGGGACTCGAACCTAGGATCTCCCGGTCAGAGGTGCTGCAGTAATATCAGTCGATGCACTGAGTCACCACTTCCTGTGAAAAGTTCTAAAAAACTTCCACCATATAGAGAAATAATAGAATTTATAATATTTTTGTATCATACAATTACAAGGCCACCAGATCATGTCTAAAAGTTTTGTATCCATTTTCGTGTTAAAGCTGAACCTCACTAAAAATACAGTTAGTAATTTTCTTTCTGTAATAAAGTTGTTGCTCCGTACAATAGGAAAAGATTTTCTGTTTTAGCAACACTAGTGTACATGTTTAAACAAATATGGTATTAAATTTATTTCCAATAATGTTATTTGGTTCATTTGAGGTATTCTATTTTAATTTATTTTGTAAAAATAAATATACCGCAGACTTTTTTACTCTGCTTTTGCATGGCATATAAATCGCAGAGCTTGGGATTCCTAGGGTTATTGTCAATCATTGCCGCTCACAGCTTTGTGTTTTTCAATAAAACTATCTCTAACGGTCGTGAAAGTTTAGTGTAACATATACTTTGTTTCCTCGTTTTGTTTGAACGCGCTTGCATAAAACTGTAATTGCACTAAAATGCAAAAGCTATACAATCGAAATATATAATCAAGTCACATTTTGCTATTAACCTACAACGCACGACAGAAAATTATTTGAATGACTCCTGACAGCATCCGGGCATGAAATTGAAATTGAGCCAAATCACCTCTGGAATCACCCCTGGCGAGCTGTGGACGAGCGCGGATGCGATGTAGACTAGTGATGCGGTATCGACAAGAAAACATCGAAGCTGCCAAACATCCACGTTCAAAATCAAACCATCGACAATAATAGTTAATAATATATACAAATGATATATTAAAATTGTTAATAATACATGGACCAGACACCATTCATTTTTCAAATATCGATGTTTTAAAGTAGGCTTAGTAACCTCTAGGTAACTTAAATTCGCGCAACAAAATTTAATTTGACAATGGTCTTGCTTATTAATTTATAATTCAAATTTAACTGAAAACACAGTTATACAACGTCTCTCCATGTGCGAAACACATGAAAGAAGGAAATATCGGGCCATCAGAATTATCTCGAGCAAGTCTATTCGATGAAGATAGAACAAACCGTGTTCCTTTCGATCGAATATAAACTTATTGGTTCCATCATTTATTGTTTCTTATTTTAACCTCTAGAAGAATGTGATTACCGACATCTTTCATCAACGAACAAAACATTGAAAACGAAAAAACATCGAACTCAAAACATCGATGTTTAAAAAATAGACATTTTTATAGAAACATCGATGTTTTGAAAACATCGACATAGATGTCGCATCCAAAATGTAGGTCATACGTCCGTGGCATAGTCTCATCCGCAAAGCAAACCTGCGTGCGCGAGGGCGAACACGCTGCTCATTCCTCAAACATTCATGTTCGCATCCGCTCGCTTTCAGCATCCGCCGGCTTTCATGGAGCCCTCCGGACATTCACATCAATCTATTTGACAGCTGCCTCGGCTTTTTTATGTCCACAGCGAAGGAAAAGAGAAAATCTCATGCGACGGCTGTCTGATGTCAGTAAACAAAATGATTGTCAAAATCTTGTTTAGATAATAATAATAATAATAATAATAATAATAATAATAAAAGGAGATAAATAATAACAAGTACAGACTCAATAACAATATCAAGTAGTAAAATAGAAAAGAATTCAGGAACACCATCAAAAAACATACATTTGAAACCGAAAGCAAGAAGAGGCCAGCATGTAAATGAATAGCAGAGCTGAAGAAACAACACAGTGAACACATGAAGAAAATATGGGCATAGAAAACACAAACAATCATAAAGGAATTCAAGTTCAAACGCTCTTTTAAATGGGAATAATCGTGAATAATAATAATAATAATAATAACAATAATAATAATAACAACAACAATGATAGTTACAATTTTTTAATTTTATTTTACATAACGGTAAACCTTATAGTAAGAATTGAAATAGTTCGCTGATACTGTTAAATGCACCATGAAATATATTGCGGCCATTTAAAATGATGGTTTGTTATTACAATTAAACTCAAAAGTTTTTGGGGAAGAGATTAATTTTTTTCTTAGAATTACATTTTTTAATTAAAAAATATTGACGAGTGACTTTGAGTGCTTTCGCACTTTAACAACGATCTACATTTTGAAAACTCTCTTTTCCATAGCACGTTAGTATGCATACTAGCGGGCTATGCTCTTTCCAATTCCCTCAGCTTAAGCTGAGGAAAGCAGCATCCGCGCTAACAGTGTAAACGGTTCATGACATCGCTCATTAGGTTTTGCTTTTTCCTATATTGGAATTGGTAATCGGTAATTTTGAAAGGGAGAGCAGTCCACTTTTTTCGTAAGAAGAATAGATAAAGATTTTCTTTGCTATTCTTCAAGTTATGCATTAGTGTAAAATTTAAACTTGTCCAGTTTAAAGTATGTGTTATATAGCCAACTAAAAATTTTAATGACTGGAGAAGTGAAAGAAATCTAGAGCTAGTTTGTGATCCTCACATAAAAGATCTAGTATTATCAGTTAGGAAACGTCTAAATACTTCATGACAACTGTAACGGATACTGAGGACATTGTGAATTTCAAAACCTAGTGGTCGAACTATTTTAAGAAAACAACCAAGTCTCTTGCTCGTCCTAGCAGTCATTGTGAGTCTGCACCCTTTCCAAGTAAAGTAGTTAACGTTTGATAGAGACTATTTTTGTTACCTCGTGACACGTGTTCATGTTGGCAAAAGGGAAGGCAAGTCCAGATTTGCCTTTCAAGAATGGCTCAGCTGTTCTTCCAATTCACAGAAACAAAGTAACCGATGTTAAAAACATAGTATAATACATCCCACATGAAGATATTCATTTCTACCAGAACGTTTTGATATAGCGACAGACTCAAGTGGAAATCGATAAATAGTAGTTGATATTAATTTGGTATTTTTCAAGCCCACATAGCACAATATAATAATTCACATCATTGTATATTTATTCTATGATTATATTGTTTAATATGTCCAAAAATAAAGATATAAAATGTTTTTCTAATATTTCATAATTATTTTATAAAGGAAAGAAGTCCAGGTATAAAAAGGGTAGACATTCAAGGGTTCTGTACATAACCGAAATGCCAATGTGAAGTTACAGAATAGGCCAAGCAATAAAAAACGTCTAGTTCTACAACTTTTGTGTATGACATAAATGTCCCAGATGCTATCTGTAGACGTAAGTTTTTTTGTTTTTCTCAGAACTATGAAACAAGGACTTATTTCCCTTTTCAAATCATCGATTCACTTATCAATGGAAAATGACAAACTGTTAAATAGATAAACATCCGGATATAGCTAAATGTAATGACGTTAATGATGAGACAGCCTCCCAAATTGGTACATTCTGTACTTTTTGTACCGTAGTGAATGCACAGTAACCCAACTCGGTGATCAGTTCCGTTTCAATGGAGAGCTCTTTTCTAATTGCCGGTCAATTTAGCGTCCAAGCGAGAGCTTGGACTGCTTCACTGCTTCCACTCAGAGATGCTTCCACGCACATTTGCGCGATCATGTTCCGCGTTCGGGAATTTCACTCAAAGAGAAATAATCTTGGAACTCAGAGAAACTAGAGCAATCGCCGCCCTGGATTCTATTCGGGGAGGAGGAAGCAGAGAAGGGTTTGGAATTTAGCCTCGCAAATTGCTTGCCAACCCGAATGCCTGTTAATTCTCTCCTGCCAGTCGTCTAGTAAAAGCATTGCATTTAAATGTTTTTTTTTAATTATCGCAGGTTACCCGATTTACCCAATATAGAGGAAGTTGTGTAATGCTGTTGCAATTTTTAGGTAGAAAAACTTATATTGCAGATACCTCATACAGAAAAAATGGATATTTTTTGTTTCTACATGAAGTAAATTATTTTCTCTAAAACATTCTATAATCATAATTCACGTTATCTAGAGACTTAATACTGAAATATTGGTTTAAGGCAAAAATGTTCGTCTGTCGGACTGTCTGCTCGTCCGTCTCCCAGACCGCGTGCCCGTCCATTCGACTGACCGTCAGTTCGCCGGCCCGTCATCCCGTCCATCCGTCTTCGTCCGTCCGTCTCTGAACATTACAAGCGGGTAAACTGTAAGAAGGCTTTTCACTTAAACTGATTTTCCCCTATCGAGCTGGCTGATGTCGCGGTCCTTTGAATTTGAAATGGATATTTTGGGCTTTGGTGATTCTTTATATAAAGACCGAACGACATTTTAAAATTTTTCAAAAATCGCTCCAAGATTTTTCATTAATTTGCATTACCAAATGGAGCAAAGAACACATAAAATGGTACAATTCCAATTGTTCTTAAATTTTCAAACTATTTTTTTGGATATATATATATATATATATATATATATATATATATATATATATAGTGACATACCGATATGTCACATGAAAATAAACTAACATTTATTTGTAGACTATATGGTGGACATACATTAGCAAATATCACGAGAGCAAGGACTTAGCAACGACCGTGAATAAACAATGTAGTTTTTGTTTTTTGTAAATGCATTAAGAGGTGGCTGGATGCCGAAAGTAGAAAATTTGGGATTGGGCGAAGACGTTTAGACGATCGATAGGTCAGCTACACCAAAATATAACGAACGTATGGATTGGCTGGGTGAGAAAAGGACGGTCAAATGTTGTGAAAAAGAGGAAGGTAGTTTAATACGAAGTCTTCGAGGTGAATCATGCAGGAAGATTTCATTCTGACCGGCATCGCGTTTCTGAACTGATCGTAGGTTCGTGAGAGGGAACGAGTATAATACAGATAGTCAGAATCGGGCTATCAGATCGTGAAATTTTAAGGACAGTAAATGATACTGCAGATATTGCATGTGGAAGTAATATTGATGCATAAATTGGGACTTTGTCGGGAGTGGTAATCGAGTAATAGATTTCGGGACTATGTCATAGGACGTAATCGGGACTGATGATTTTGATAGTTTGAGACCAGCTTGGATAGGGGCAGAAGAGGATTTCTTGGGACTTTGGACTACGGCAAGCTCGCAAGATATTTCGTCTGAGAAGTATACGAGGGACATCAACGAAGAATAGATAAGTTAACCGCGGTATAAAATTGTAAATTCAAAGATATCTTGATCAAAGGCATAACATAAGTTCACTAAATTGTTTGCTAAAAAGGTAACAATAAACTTTGTTAAATTTTGTTCTTTAGAAAAGAAAGTGATCTTTCATTTAGTCAATCCAAACAGAAATGAACTAGGAATAGAATCATTCTATTTCAGATTCCAGCTGCGCTGTATAGTCAGCGGATCCTATAATCCATTATAAAGGTAATAAGGATTATAATATATCGTGACCCATTGACCCAGCAAGCCGGACGCTAAGATCTTTGGCAGATATTAATGTAGAGAAAATTTGTATCTCTCTCTCTCTCTCTCTCTCTCTCTCTATATATATATATATATATATATATATATATATATATATTCAAGATATGAGTAGTTTTTACGTAATTTTGGGTGAAACAATGACAATTTTAAAAACAAGATTTTATCAAAAACGCAAAGTTTTCAGAATTTACACTAATGTACGCTCAAATGTTAATTCATTTCTGAACCGGTACAATTAATGCCAGAAAATATGTGCTGTTGAATTTCGATGTTTCCTCTTTCGCCACAATTTTTCACTACCCGATAACATTTTGAGTTAGTTTTTTCCGTAATTTTTTCTTAGGACTACGCTTTGAATTGTTCTTTGGTTGTGCGAAATAATTCTACCTCATACATGTTTTCCACTACAACTTCTAATCACAATGTTTAAGTTAAACTAGGGAATGGAAAGTCAAACGTTTAAACGTAACAAGGTGTGGAATTTTAAAACCATACACTTTGTAGGGATATGATAAATTTCCGCATCTACTGGTAAAATTTCATCTGCTTTCGTCAAATAATTTAAACCGCTGATAATGTTACCTGTTTTTCAATGGAATTGTTCTAATTTACTTGATTAACATTAATATCCTGGGCGATAAAGTTAAAAGAGCTTGGAACCGGAGGATGAGCGGATCGAAGAAGGCGCTTAGGCAACCCCGCCGAACTTGCCCTCTACCCTAGCACTGGCATTAAGCTACGACATTGGACGATTCTCAACTTTTCTAGTTTCCTGGAAAATGTCTATGGAAAGAAAACGAAGCCCTAAGTTTTTTTAATCAACGAACTTATATAAGATTAATACGATATCGAGCGTAGATCCCCTCCGACTTCAAAGATTTTGCGAGGAACAGGCTCGTATTGCATGCTTTCCGCAGGCGTATAAATATGTTTTTAATTTATCTATTTATTTAAAATAATGAGAAAAAATTTTATAAAAAAATGCTGTATTGTGATTTAACTTTTGTGACACAGTATCACTATCAAGGATGTTTCATAAGCTGCTGGCCAGCTAAAAAGCCGAAATAACGGGACAACTTCTGAAAAATGTCACTGTCGGATGAGAACATACATTTATACTCGATTTAGGGTAGTTTCGTTTCGTTTTATGTTCGCAAAAGTTGTTGCCAACCGTCACACAAATACCCTATATGCAGGGTGAGTCACGTAACTCTTTAGCACCTCCTAACACTTTTGAACGGTTGAAGATATTGAAATGTAGTTTTCTGGAAGTGCAAGAGAAAATAGGCCAACTGATACGTGTATTTATTTCTATTTTATCACTTGTATTTTACGAGATATTTGAGGTAACTTTGTTTTTTCAAATGGAACTATACATATTTCTTCAGTCTATCATAAAGAGCGTAAAAAGACGAATCCTATTATATACATAATGTCATATGTTAAATAAGGATTTTTTTGAGAAATTTTTATTCTTTTGCGACCAGTTCTTAACGGATATTTTGAATGTAACCGACCGCGACAGAAGGTCACGCAGCGTTCCACCAGCCAGCGCGCGCTCGGGGAAGGGATGGCATCTTAGTATTTCAAGACACAAAACATATTCCAAATATTCACTAAGCTTGCAATTTTTTCCCTGAACTCTGCTTTCATCCTTCCCCATTTTCAAAAATTTTATTACTTAAGGATTGAAAATATGGATTTGTCATATGTAGCATGTATTGAAATAAGATTGTTATTTAAATTTAATTTAAAGGGATATCATACCACAGGATATTAATGGGATCTTGGAAACTAAACACAGTAAGAATAAATTATTAAGACTTTACAAAGAATATTGCATATTTTCAGCAAAGAGTTTTATTGTTAATGATAATATAACAATACCTTGTGAAAACAAACAAATACAGAAAGATAATGATAATGACAAATATAAAAATAGAATTCAAAAATACTAAATAAAAACACATCTGCAGGCGCTTTTGAAAGATTTCTAACTGCGACCAATGTTTCTTTTTAACTTCAGAACATGCAGCTACAATGCGTCTACGCATATCTTGTGATGTAGATGGAGCTCTGTAGACGTGGTTTTAAGAAAACCCTAAAAAAAAATCTAGTAGCGTCAAGTCTGGGAACGCAGGGCCAACACACAGTACCACCCATTATCCTGTAATATAAAACCCCATTAACTGGAGTAGAAGTAATAAACAATTTTATTACAATACATACCTACAATAAACCCTTATTTTTAACCCTTCCATTTCTTAAAAATAAGCTGAAAATGGGGAAGGATGGAAGAGTTCAGGAAAAACTACAACAGTTTTGTGAATATTTGGAATATGTTTTGTGTCTTGATATACTAAGACCCCTTCCTTCCTCGAGAGCGCTTGCTGGTGGAGCGCTGCGTGACCTTCTGTGGCGGTTACATTCAAAATATCCGTTAAGAACTGGTCGCAAAAGAATAAAAATTTCTCAAAAAAATCCTTATTTAACATAAGACATTATGTATATCATTGGATTTGTCTTTTTACGCTCTTTATGATAGACTGAAAAAATATGTATAGTTCCATTTGAAAAACAAAGTTACCTCAATATCTCGTAAAATACAAGTGGTAAAATAGAAATAAATACACGTATCAGTTAGCCCTATTTTCTCATGCACTTCGTGAAAACTGCATTTCAATATCTTCAACCGTTCAAAAGTTATAGGAGGTGCTAAAGTTACGTGACTCACCCTGTATATTACCTTCAAGCGGTAGGAACATTTTTTTAAAAATTTAAGTTTGCAATGAAACAATGACTACTTCCGTAGATTCCGCCAACATTTAAAGCCATCCAAGTGAAGTTGTGTTAGTTTACGAGTGTTGATAAAGATTTGCATTTTGCGTTTTGGTGCTCTTCGTTCTTTGCGTTTTATCGTTGAATTTATTTATTTAGTAGTACTAGGCGTTTTTGAGTTTGATTTATTATTTTCCAATTGTTTTCTTTAGTAATAATAATAAAGTTGGATGCTATGTAGATTAATATGTTAGTGCAATTTGGCAAATTTTTCCTGTTGGTGCATATTCATATAATAATAAGAGCATATTTTTATGCTCCTATATTTATTTTGTTAAAAGAGAGACTTCTAAACCATTCCTTGTTGTCATAGAATCTATTTATTTGAGAGCAGTCATTGATTAGAAAAAGCTTGTCACAATTTGGGTTTTTTTTCTATAGACAATAAAATACTTGTGCAAATGTAGGATATTTCTTGATATATTTTTTATACCAAGCAGAAAAAATGAAACAAGACAATGTTCATCATGAAGGTGCATAATTACTTCAATTATTTCTCCAGAGAAGTGAGCTAGGTTATATTATGTTTGCACAAAAATATAGCTTTTCATTCCGAGTACCACATGAAATGAAATATTGTTAATTTTAATTGCATAGTTCATAATTTTTAGGTCATGGATGCATATTTTAAGATTTTTAGGACATAAAACATCTAAAATCATCATAATTATTATAATTCTTAGTTTTCATACATGTAATTGTATATCTAAATGTACATGTAAATAGTCTTGTCAACATTTCAGTTTTTTTTTTAAGATTTTTAGGACATAAAATCATCTCAAAATCATCATAATTATTTATTGGTTTGGGCAAGTAGCACCCCATCTCTCTCAAATCCCACATGCATTTTGAATTTCCTTGCACAATACTCTAATTTTAATGCTGAAAATAACGTTGTCTTACCTTGAATTTTTCACAGCAAGAATGTGTATTTAACTGGCAATAAATAAACAATATATTAATCTTGTACTGCTTGGCTGCCTATTGGGAATTATTTGGCAGGAATGTGTAATGGAAACTGAAGTATAATATACTTTTGATTTGAATAATTTAACAAACAATGAGAGGGTTTACTGTGTAATAACTGCATGTTCAGGTAGAAGCTTAAAGTAGACTCCAGGCCGTGTATTACGCCGCACTAAATTCGCAATATGGCAGCTTGAAAGATTTCCTGTCGGAATAGCCAAACTGATCAAGTCTCTCGCTTTTGTTTTGTTTGTTGTCTCATTCACAATCCTCGCAGTCTCCAGTCTTGTCCACTGTTCAATAATACATGTTTCGTTTTTCGGTAGAATTAAAAAGAGATGTTCATTTATAAACGAATATTAACTCTGTGAATAATTATTACGTTAATTAAGAATTATCATTACCAACTATTGCGTGCTTAAGAAGTGTTAAAAAGTGTCATGCAATAGAAAATACAACCTCAAAAGTTATCTGCGGTCATACTTCTATGTTATTAATGCTTTTGAGATGTGTGTTAACAGTTCCTTCACGTTTTGAAGTGGTAGTAATGAGTTTTATTGAACGCAAATAAATACCACAATTATTGAAGTTAATTAACGTGATATACATGGTAGATTTTAAGTGATCTAATGAATTGTTCCTAACAGTCCAGTTATGTCAATATCAATGCAAATGCATCCATTTAATTTATCAGTTCAATTATTCATTAGCTTTTAAAAGTAAGTTCAAAAAAAAATAATGAAAATCATCAGTAGTGTAAGTAAGTTTTCAATAACTTATCCATTGTTACCAGAGACAGTCTTTGAAAACGTGTTGTCTCCAAAGGTTCAATATTAAGTATAGACCCAGATGTTGTTGGGCTATCCATTATTTTCCAGTTGTAATTAAAATGAATTCAGAAAAAATAATAATAAATATAATTAATTTAAAAGTAGAAATACTAAAGGGACACTTAACAACAACAAATAATTAACTACTATAATTATTTCAATTAACTTTATTATTATTACTAAAGAAAACAATTGGAAAATAATAAATCAAACTCAAAAACGCCTAGTACTACTAAATAAATAAATTGAACGATAAAACGCAAAGGACGAAGAGCACCAAAACGCAAAATGCAAATCTTTAGCAACACTCGTAAACTAACACAACTTCACTCGGATGGCTTTGAATGTTGGCGGAATCTACGGAAGTAGTCATTGTTTCATTGCAAACTAAAATTTTAAAAAATGTCCCTACCGCTTGAAGGTAATATATACAGGGTACTTGTGTGACGGTTGGCAACAACTTTTGCCAACATAAAACGAAACGAAACTACAATAAATCGAGTATAAATGTATGTTCTCATCCGACAGTGACATTTTTCAGAAGTTGTCCCGTTAGTTCGGCTTTTTAGCTGGCCAGCAGCTTAATGTAGTCACAATAAGAGAGTAGATTCAATATTATTGTGCAGCTATATATTTAATGTGCCATTTATATTGTTTGTGTACATTCCTGTTTAAATAAACATCTTTAAAAAAATCAAAAAGTCATATTTATTACCATTTATCCCAATCTTATGAATCACACCCCATTGAAATGGTGAAAAAATGGGTAAAGAGAAAGGCTGTCTCTGGTAACAATGGATAAGTTATTGAAGATTTACTTACACTACTGATGATTTTCATTATTTTTTTGAACTTACTTTTAAAAGCTAATGAATAATGGAACAGATAAATTAAATGGATGCATTTGCATTGGTATTGACATAACTGGACTGTTAGGAACAATTCATTAGATCACTTAAAAACTACCAAGTATATGACGTTAATTAACTTCAATAATTGTGGTATTTATTTGCGTTCAATAAAACTCATTACTACCACTTCAAAACGTGAAGGAACTGTTGACACAGATCTCAAAAGTATTAATAACATAGAAGTATGACCGCAGATAACTTTTGAGGTTGTATTTTTCATTTGCACTTGCCACATTTTAACACTTCTTAAGCTTGCAATAGTTGGTAATGATAATTCTTAATTAACTTAATAAATATTCACAGAGTTAATATTCGTTTATAGATGAACATCTCTTTTTAATTCTACCGAAAAACGAAACATGTATTATTGAACAGTGGACAAGACTGGAGACCGCGCGGGGATTGTGAATGAGACAACAAACAAAACAAAAGCGAGAGACTTGATCAGAGTTATAGTTTCATAAGTTGGCTATTCCGACAGGAAATCTTTCAAGCTGCCATATTGCGAATTTAGTGCGGCCTAATACACGGCCTGGAGTCTATGATGGATACGTTGAGGAACGTTAATTTAAGTACTAAAGCAATGCTAAATGTTTCTATTACACAGGATGGACTCGTGTGAACATTTTGCGCTTTGTAAATCATTGTTTGGTTTTATTAAATTGCTTCCTTCTGGAACCCAGCTTCAAAGGGCGAGGCCCTGAACTGTGACTCCACACATTCGGAATTCGGCGAGTAATGAGCGACTGCTCCCCCAACCCTGTGTAGCCGAGTTGCTCGGCGAATGTACGAGGGGCATTCAATAATTAAGGAGACAAATTGGTCTAGAGAAATAAACATTTATTTTTACAAAACAGGACTTTTCCTACTTTTCAATACAATCCCCACAACATTTGTGCTCTTGTCCCAACAAGTTATCAGCTTTCGTATACCGGCTGCAAAGAACCCTTTATCTTGGTGTTTTAGCGAATTTTCCACAATTGTTTTGATATCCTCGTTATCCTAGAAGTTCTTTCCACTTAATACCTCCTTCAGTGGAGGAAACAAATGGAAATCAGATGGTACTAAATCGTGGCTGTATGGGAGATGAGACGATACCTCCCAACCCATTTTGTCGATGGTTTCACAGCTTCGTTGAGCAGTGCGAGGACGTGCGTTTTCTTGCTGGAGAATCACACCTTTCCTCTCAGATGTACGGTTCTCTCTTATGAATGGATTCACCTTGTTCAAAAGCATGTCTGTGAAGTATTGGCTGTTTATTGTACGCTGTCCATCGAGATAATCACAAAAACGCGCCTCCGGCGTCCCAATGCACGGTCAACAGGACTTTTCCTGCTGATGCGGCCAGAACGGTGTTCGTCGGTCAGAGTCCAGGCCACTTTTAAACTGTTCTACTCACTTGTAAAAATTCTCGCGGTTCATGCAACTTTAAACTAGACTTTAGTCATTCTAGAGAATGTATTAGCTGTTTTTTCACATTCAACGAGTAAAAAACAAATCATAGAACGTTGTACAACCAATGTGGAGTTTTCAGGTCGACTAGCCATTGTTCAACTGAATTTTGAGGTTATGAACGCAATAATGCTGATCACTCAGATGGCCAGAGCTTATCCCAGTGATGCGAACTTAAAGTCCTAAAATTAATAAATTTGTCCTACCAACTGTTTCTCCATACCAATTTGTCTCTTTAATTATTGAATGACCTACGTAATGAATCCAGAAGTCCGATTGGCTGCAGGTGGGGTGTGCACCTAATGTTTGGCGCTCGGCATTTGGGACTCATTACTTACGTGTAGAAAAGCAGCACGACCGGACGCTCTTCAAGGCGCACACAAAGCAACCGATATGGAAAGCTATCAGTGAAAGACTTGGAATGCCATGCAACTTCAGTAGGGGAAACCACTCACGAAAAACTATTCAACAAACAAAGAAAGGGTATAGGAAAATTCAGCTCTGTAAGTTGGACCATTGTTGACTGGAACAATTCAAATGAAGAGGTGCTAGTGACTATTCACAGGAGCGCGCAAGTTGTGTTTTCAAGAGCGCCTTTAAAGTGTATTGGAGTGCAGCGACATTTTTGTGGACGAGAAAAGGCTAACAAATGCACCACAGCCTGACTACGTTGGTCTCACTTGCGCCAAGGAGGTGGAATCACTTGACCGTATAAATTTTAAATGTTTGAGGCTTTGTACCATAATACTTTGATAAAACCATTAATATAACTAAAGTAGACATTTTTGTCCAAAGACACACGACCTTTAGATTGCTTTCTAACTCACCCAATGAAACAAAAATCGTATGAAATTCTATCTTCGCAACTGTGTAGGTAATTTTGGACAATCCTCCATCCGGGGAGGAGCGCGTTCACCAATAGCACTTACAAACTGAAGTGTCTATGTGAAACGGTTCCTAACTATTGGTTGGTTAAACAATTTATAATAATAGTTATATATTTTCTCCCTTTAAACTTATCCACAGGGTTCAGAAATTTATATTTTGAGGTGAATCTGAGATGTCTTCCCATAGGGGAGTCGGGATGTTTTCATTAATATTCTAGTCGTAGGATGCGTGGCTTGATGTTAGTGGCTACTATCTTTTCTTATTTAACAACAGAAATGAAAAACATTCAAATTTTAATATTGCAACAGTTTTTTTCACATTAAATAATTGTTCATAAATTAATTCAGCAACTCTACCTAAGTTGCTAACATACAATGACAGTAACAAAAACATATACTAAATATTAAACCTTCCTTTTGGCAATTTACTTTTCAAATTAATACTATATTTTATTTGCTAAAACATTCTTATCCTTCTCATGTTTGCTCGCGTCAAAATAGTCCAAATGGGTTTGCAATTCCCTGTGTGCAGCGATGCCAGCCAGCTTTTACCATCGGCAACCCTCGCTCCGTTGACCTGAAAAATATCATTTCTCCAAATTAATAATCCCATACCTATATTCACTTTTCCATTATGCACTTATTTATCTCTATATCTCTATTTATCTCTATTATCACTTATTTATCTCTATTGTATTTTCAAACAAACTCGCGACCGGCGATCAGAAAGATCGCCTCACACGCCCGATCACCATGCTTCCTCATATCATTCTGTTTTTTTTTACTGCTCAGTAACAAGGAACTAAAACATCTTCCATCGCCTTCGCCTGTCAACTAGTATAGAATATTTCCCAGTTCTTATCATTTTCAGTTCCTTTAATGTTAAAACTTATTTTGCATCCGTTCTTTCCTTGCCTTCAATTATCTTTCCTGAAATATTGTTCTTTACGATTGTTGCCAAACTTAATATTTACGCCAATGTTTATACACTTTAAATCCTCCCCTTTGTTTATTGACGTTCTTATTCAACATATTTCCTTTAGATCCGACTCTAGTTAAATAAACGTCGTGTTTCTTCACTTGTTTGTTACTGCCTAGTAGTTTTCGGTATTCTTATTTAAAAATTCAAAATTAACGTTTTTGTCGAATCCGTATGGGTCGTGACATATGTAATTGGCGCAAAATTCCAAGGGACGTGAAAGACGATGTCCTGGGAGCGGACCCTCGTTTGTCTCGGCCAGATTTTGCCTGCGTGTAAGTTATGATAAAAAATTTTGAGCGGGCGATTCAGTCAAATATTTGTGCCAATAGAGAAGTGAATATTTAGCATTTTAGCAACAACTGAACTAACATTTAAGAATCATTTACTATAGTATTCGAGAATGTCAAAAAGGAACAATCTGTAATTTTGAAGACTCAAAATCCAGAAGGATTTTACTAATCAAATAATAGAAATAATGTGACTAAGTTATGTGAATTACTCAAAAACATAAAAAATGAGTTTTTAAGTTTCACTTGTATACTGTCGATATGAATAGTTCCATAAGTGTATTTCATTTAAAATACTAACTTTCTCTAGTTAGTACTAACAACTTAAAACACATTGCAAAATTATGCTGTAATTACAAGCGAATGGATTTATTTTGTGTAACCTTGTATTGTTTGAAGTTTTGTAATTTTATTGCATTATAATAATATTATGGGAATTTAACTAGGTCCAGGCATGTGGGACACCGGTAGCTGGCCGGCGAAGTCGAACTACCGATCTAATAACGCCGAATACATTCATAATAATATTAGTTATGCTTTGTCAATTAATCTAAATAATAATAATAATAATAATAATAATAATAATATCCAGATAACCTCTGATCAGATTCCTACAATCAAGATGCCGTTGGAAAGCTGAGAATTCCATATTCCTTCTTTTCCACAAGTACTTGTTATTGCAACATTCTAAAAATGTGCCTATAATTATGACCAACCAACCTAATGCGCAAAAACGTGAGTTCACAAACAGGGTTCAATTTGCTAACGATCAACTCAGATGCCACAATGCCACGTAATACATATATATAATACAGTACATGTATTACGCAAACACATTCGCAAAATAATATTAAATTAATATTATGAATTACATATAATTTTAGTACATGTATAAATTAATACTACTTATTAACAAAAGGAAAGGTCAGTATACCTTCCAGATCGTCTGTAATATAAAAATAATCATTAAAAATAAATTTCAAAGCAACTGACTGCTTTTTTCAGAAGTATTGTTCTTTGTAGGCAAGGTCCTTAGGTTTAACCTTACTTCGGGGAGCGATTTTTCTCAAATGTGTGTGGCAGTAGACATCTTGGTTCACCGCTTTTCTTAGTTCTCCTTTCTCAAGTCGTCCCAACGCCCTACAGTCGAATTTCAAGTCATCTTCCTTTGTCGCCTAGCAACTGCTTCCACAAAGAAACAAAAGAGCCGTTATTGCCCGCAGTTAAGGCACTAAGCGTGGCGTTCAGACGGTTCCCTTTAATTAAATAGCAGGCAAAGAAGAATAACGAATCACTACGAACTTTCTAAACGTCGCGTTATTTCAGATTGAGGAAGCACTTTCCTCCAACGATATCAATCTCGTTTTGGAAGAACTTGCTTGAAAGTTTCCCGGTGAACTGAGCAATCGCGCTATGTTTAATTAAATACTGAAAATATTAACGGAAAGAGTTCTGAAACGGGTTAATTGCAGTAGCAATACGGCAATATTCCTCCATTGGCAATGCCGTTTTTTCTAGTAAATTATATTTAATTTTTAATTTCTAAGTTCCTGACTTCTTTTGGGCTTGTATTTGCACAACAGAAAAATATGTTCTCTTGAAATACAAACCTATGAATATGGAAATAATTCGGCTTTTGATGGTCAGAATATGCTCCAGAAAATACATACATTTGCATGGATATTCCTGTGTTAAAATAATGAACGCTAACACGAAATTGGACGTTGAAATTAACTGGAAACAAATAGTAATTACAGCAAATCATACTTGTTCTGAAACAGAAATTAACATTTTGCATACATTTTTCAAACTAGTTGGATAACTATGACATTGTCGGTGAGATTGAAGATTACTTTCCACAATCCATCCTGTAATTATAGCAAAAGTGTAAAAGACACGAAATGTGTTTTAGAATTTGTTAGTGGATTATGCATAAATATAACGAAACAAATGAGTGAGACAAGTGTTTTTACTTTAGTTGCTCATATAATTGATCCAACCTGAAAGTATCCCACGGCAAAAGATGGTTAAAGGAATCCATTATGGTATATTCTTGCAAACTTATGACTTCTAGGGGTTAAGCAATCATAATACAAGTGTTACAAGATCGGAGAGAAATCAGTAGTAGGCAAGTACAGATTTTACCGGATCTGATTGGTTATATTAGAACAGTGAAAAAAAAAATTCTATAAAATTATATATTATAATACATATTAAAATAACATAATAGTAATAATAACTATAATAATTAAAAAAAATTGCCAGTTTAGCCCAAGTAAATATTGAAATATGCAATAACCTTTGCAATTAAAAAAATACAATAACTAATGCTTGACACAATCAGGGGGAGTGCCATGAAGGCACGTATTTCTTGGTTAATGCAGCTGAGAATGAGCTGAGCACAAATTATTGGACATAAAGCTATTGAAATTATGCAAAGGCACACCTGGTCATATTTAAGAATATACAATTGTGTTTAAAACATTAATGGGAGCTTCTCTCTAGCGAGACGCCCTGCCACGTGCGTGGTCTGCTTGTGCGTTAATCCGCCCCCGTCATGCTAGCCGAGGCTCTCTCTCGCAGCGACCCCGCCTTCCGCGAGCGGTGGGCGCGGCTGGGGGCGCGGGCGGGCGGTCGTCCATCAGACAGCGGCACCAATGGCTCGGATGGAGGCGGAGATGAGGTATGAGGGCAATGGGGCAGGCGGCGGGAGATGGAGCGGGGTGACGGAGTGCAGCCTCTGAAAGATGCGGCGGCGAGGATCGCGGAGAGACCGGGACGGGCGGGGCGTGGCGTGGCGGGGCGGGGCGGGACGTGGTGGGGGGGGTGGGGCGGGGCGGGGGACGGATGGGACGGGACGGGGGGTCGAACGGTGCGAGGTGGGGGGCGAGACGAAGATGAGGCGGTGCAGCGGCTACTACAGCTCTAGGGGAGGCTGTGGGGAGCTGTCGGAGGCACAAGGTAAAGTGTTGTCGAGAGAAAACTCAAGGCGAGCGAAGAAATGAATAGAAGGCAAAGAACAAGGAAAAGGGCAACGATGGAAAAAGACAATCGTAGCTTTGCAAGGTTCAATAATAGAAGAAAGAGGAGAGGGAGAGAGAGTTTATATGTGATGAGTGAAAAGAAGAGAACAGATGGAGAAGTGAATGAAACTATTAGTGTAAATATGAGAATCATCAACGAAAAGCGAGACGGCAAAAAGAGAGGAAATTGAGGGTACAGGAACTAGGAACATCAGCAAAATTGCGTCGAGAAAGCGGAACTGTGGGAGGAGTGAAGTCGCAAGAGAAGATTAAAGACAAAAGCGGAGGCGGGCTGTAGCCGAGGGATATACGGTAATCAGTGAGACAAAGAAAAGTTTCTACAGAATGAAGGTAAGTATTCTCTACATTTCTATATAACAAAGGATGGAACAAGGTTTAATCAATTAAAAGTGGAGGAAGAGAAGAGGAAATGTGTTCAGACCATGGCGACAAGGAAGAAGCGCGAGCCAGTTAATGAGTTCGATCGAAGGGATTACGAGTGGGATTTGAGAGTTCGGGAGAACTCGATACGTACTTGTGGCTGAGAGGGCAGAAGATAGAGAGAAGGTCAATGTTCAATCTGAAGTTTGGTCAGGCAGGCGGTGATAAGCACGTAAAGAATTGACTGATGTTTCCGATCGCGTCAGCTACTGTAGTCTGCTATGTTCCCGTACGTGTAGTACATGTGATATCTTGAAAAGTTTCTGTGTTCCTCCCCACACTGGAACGTGAGATATGGCGCCAACCTACACGTCAGATCGCGGGGTTTTCCCTCACCAGGTACCTCCCACCCCAGCCAGAACAAGCTCTAAGCTCTCAACTTGTCTACAGATGATTGTGGTAATGTAGATCATGTAAGTGAGTGTAAAGGGGTGGGTAGTATTTGCGGAGTCGGCGATATAACGATTAGCGTACCGGACTGTTGTACCCAAATTTGCGGGTTCAAACCCGATCGAAGCCGTGAATTTTTAAGGGAGAAAAATTCCTTCGTACGCCTTCCTTCAGAGAGAAAGTAAAGCCGACAGTCCCATGTAGTAGATTTACTGCATATAAAATATCCTCAAACCTAAAAGAAGCCTCTGAGCTAAATTCAAATCGCCTGTTTCGTCGCCCAGCATAATACCATCGTTTTTCGCTAGATGGTGAAAAGAGCGTAGCGAAATTTGCGTGGTCAGACGGAAGAGCGGGCTTGATGGCCCGAGTCACGTCACGTAAAATAAGGCATTACCTAACTAAAGAGAGCGGATAGGGTAGGGGAAAGAATGCAAAATCGGGCCAGGTCTGTGGCTATTTATTAGGGTACCGGCTTTTGCCTGGTGCTGATGGGAGTAACTACAGGAAACTACAGATCAGAGCAGCTGCAAGAATTATCCTTCAGACACTAACTAAATTCGGCATAGATATTTAAGTAGCGTGGAAAAATCCGCCATCGTCAGGATTCGAATTCCAGGACCATCGTTCAGAGTCACAGCAGTTGGCAGCAGTTGTTGCCCTGATCCGGTTTCAGCAAAGACGTTGCGGACGGGATTATTGTGGTATTTCGCAAGGGTAGTTCAATGGAGGAAAAGAGCTTGTGAGTATGTGGGTGGAGCCGTCGTCGAAGCCTTATAACAGCGCCCAGGACGTCGCTTCAATATTCCAGACATTTATTTCACATCTTCTCAGACGCAGGTGGAGCGCCGCGCGAGCCGAGAAACAATAAAGTGATTTTCTGCGGATCCTTGGGTTCGGAATCGTCCCTTTCAATATGGTATCTCCAACCTAAATTGAAAAAAGTCAAACCGTGTTCTCGGATATCAAATACGAATTTGTTATATTGGAGTTTGCATTACTTTGGGCAAGAATCATATATTCATCTGTTTCAACATATGTGGAAGAAACGTAAGCATTTTGTGTTAGAATATCTTAAATCAATAACAAAAATCCTTGTTAAGGTGACAAGCATTTATATTTGTAAAGTTTTGACAGATGTTACTGACTTTTGCATGCAATACATTTGCATAAATTATGTTCTACGAGAAGAGAAAGTGGTGTTTCATTATATACCTAATGCGAGGAATATATTACGGTATTTTTATATATCACAATATTACATACACATTAGAAACAAAATTCCGCGTAAAACAATGAAATTCTCGCTTCCAATTTCTGTTGCTTATTGTTTTCCCTTTCAAATTTTACTTGCACAACATTTACGAAAGGATTTATTGACCGTTAATTGGTATCATTTTTATGTTCGTGACGGCGTCAAGAGATTCCGCTGATGTTAAAGTGCTTTAGACTTCAAGTTACAAAATTTGGTACAATCCATAAAACATAACATCTAAAACTTTCCGTTTTCTGTTGCAGACATCTAATACTCGAAAACTTTTAATCAGGTATGCAAGGCAATGGTTTAAACTCACGCTTCACGGATACTGTAATCGCAAGTCAGGTAGCAATTTTTGAAGAAACTCCATTTGATGAGTTTTCCTTGACGCGGTTCTCTGGTTACGACCCAGGTGAAATAATAGCGGCAACCAACTCCATTAAGAAACGAAGCCTTCCCTGTAGCTCTTTTATTTCGTTAATTAGGTGCGGCGCTCGGCGGCGCGCCGGGGAGCAGCTAGGCCAGGAGCTCCGGAGATTGTCTTCTTTAATTCGCGCAGGGCAGGCGGCGCGGCGCGGCGACTGCGGCAGGCGGCGGATTGGAGGCGGCCGGGGAGGAGGCGCACAGTCGACCCAAATCTCACCAAAGGCGCCTAAGCGTCTCCTCGGCCTCTTCCAGGCAAAATGATTACGCGAAACAATGGTAATTTATGATACAGGGCGGTAACTCATCTTTATAGTCAGTGTAATATTAGGTTTTATTTTATTCAAGTTGTTTGTGTAAAAATAAAAATAAAAGATACTATGTTGACTTACGTCAGTCGGCAACGCCCCGTGAATCGCTCACTAGATTAGCTTTTAACAAATTGTATCACCCTCAAGTGAGAAATGAATACTTAAGTAACTATTTAGTATTACTATTATTATTATTATTATTATTATTATTATTATTATTATTATCTATAAATGAGCATTTAACCTTCAGAGTAAAATACCCTCTTCCAAACAAGCTGATTACGCGAAAAAATGGTAATTTATTATACTGGGCTATAAATTATCTTTATAATCGGTGTAATACTTGGTTTTACTTTATTTAAGTTGTTTGTGTAAAAATGAAAATAAAAGATACTCTGTTGGCTTACGTCAGTCAGCGCGTCAGTAAAGCGCTCACTACATTATCTTTGCAAAAATTCTGTCACCTGAAAGTGAGAAATGAATACTTTAGTAACTATTGTTATCTATAAATGAGCATTTAACATACGGAGTAAAATAAAGAAAAGCTACACTGATGTGTCACTGTATAAATATAAAGTGAATACGAGTGTATCCTGATCACTATGGAGATTTTTAGGTTTTATTTTCGTGGCGAGAGATGTCCGTTTAATTAGATTTACATTTATCACATAATGAAATTCTACACTTACAAAAGATTTTATTTATTTTTTAAATGGACTCTCTTTTGATGTTTCAAGAATAGATTCAAAACATTTATCAGATTTGATAATATTTATATAACCTCGTCTTGAATTGGAAAATGTATTAAAAATTGCATAATTTTGTTCTTTATAATTATTAAGAACACCATTTCGAGAAAGTGTGTCACCCTTTATCCGCAAAAAGTTACGTATTTTGAGTTAGCAGGTTTCCCTTTCCCCAGTTGCATTTCTATCTGTTTGCGCGGAGGAAGGATTATGTTTTTCATCTTGGGAATTTCTAGGTTCACTCTGTGGACTGTGCACATTTGAATCTACCCTCAAAACTTTCAAAGCAATCAATAGATTTGTTTGATCAAAAATCATGAAAGAGATTTTCAGTATCTAAATGTTATAAACAGAATCCAGTTCATTAAATATGACTTACCCTAACATGGTAATGTGTTGAAGGGTACAATATAAATAAGTTTAATACTCAGTTTTTAGTTTTCGTATGTAGCTGTCGGGGAGGAGAGGGTTGTTGCTCAGCTAATCTTTGTCGCATCTGGTCATTAGCGACACTATTGGAGTTAACGTTTGGTAACTATGAAGATGAAACGACATGGTGATCTTAAGGGGGTGAAAGACGAAACAAATACAACCATGCCATGACGCGGAACTCGAACCCGCGACCCATCCGTCCGAGATCACTACGACACTACTGCTTTAGCAATCTCGGCCATCGGGCCGGCTCAGCTAATCTTGTTTTCGTTTTTGGCTGCGTGTTGTTTGCCTTTGGACCCATTCCTGATCCGGTCCGCTTTTCGCGGAGCGCCGCGGCGCAGAACAGCAAGGGCGTCGGTGGTGACGCCGTCGCCGGCTTTAGTGGCGGTATCGACGCGGGGCTGGAAATGGTAGTGGAATGGAAGGAGTAATAATAATGGCGGTGGTAGTATTTCTCAACCTAAATGGGAACGACGCAAAATTGGGTCGCAATAAATTTCAACCGCGTTAAATTAATGGGCCGCTACATGAGAGTTCAGACATTGTCGATTGCCCATTACACCACTACTGGAGTGAAAAAAACAAAACAAAAGGAAGAGGTCGCGATAAGAATGACAATGCGAAATACACAGTTCTAACATTTTCAGTCGTGTATGTTTGAACTGGAATAGTGAAACTAGAAAAACAATGGAATTGGAATGAATACTGGGTGGCGTGGTCGTTGCAAACGACGACAGAAAAGAGTTGGTGTTTGAATTGAATGTGATTCAGTTTTTATTAATCTGATAACAATGATTTCTAATTTATTAGAGAAAGGAGAATGACAAATACGGTGACAATGACGACGAACAGGGCAGAAGAGTTGGTAACGACCGTTTCACCGTTTTTGAGAAAATGAATTCATGAAGACGGGATATTCATTGACGCAGGGCTCTTGATCAAAAATCTCCCACGAACATTGTTTTCACTTGTTCAATTTCCATTTTTAAAAATATTTTATAAAATTATTGCAGGGGAAAATAGAAATTGGGATTGTTAAGTGATTAATTTCAAAATATATTTTTACGTATTATCGTATTTTGGAGAAGCTGTTGCTGGACTAAAAGTGCAATTGAATATAAATTTGCACATTTAGCTACACTTGGTAGGTGCTGAAAGTAATCGAGATCGCGTGAAAAGAAAAGAAGTACTGTTTGATAAATAGGAGCTTCTAATTTTATCTGTATATTTTATTATTATTATTATTATTATTATTATTATTATTATTATTATTATTTTGCTTAATTCCGCAGCCCTTGGGCTGATTGGTTCCCAATGAATTCGGATTATATCCAAGGATCTAAGACTGGCACAGGTGGCTACGTAGCATGTGAACTCGGATTATGACGTAGAGTGCTCAGGCGATATGTTCGGTCTCTGAGCATATCCCCAAGAGTCCCAATTATGGTAAGGCAGCGACTGCGAGATCTGGTATATTAAGTGCCTAACGATGGATGGTCCTTGAGGATCTTGAAATTATTATTATACATGTTATTATATATGTTATCATACAACCTATTTAGAGTTATTTAATAATGATAATAATAATAGTTTATACGAAAGTACAGTCAACTTCGACATATCACTCGTTTTATATGTGTGAATCATTTAATAATTTTTAGATTCTATCAAGCTTACGTGAAATGGAATTTTGTTGGAAATATTAATGAAGTTTTGGATCAGTTTATATGAAATTACACGTCTACGATCGCTAGGACGCAATTTACAAAAGAGTTATTATAAATTCATGTAAATCTTAGACCAGGTCTCATTCTACCTGATGGAGATATACACAAGTGTTTCAGGAGATGGAAGTATAAAACCTGGACGGAGTCAGGAATATATGGGAACTCCTGGTGTTTTCCACTTTATTATTCATATTCTGCTTCAATGGATATATAAAAACTAATAATTTTTTTAAGAAAGTTAGAAAATGGAATTTTCAGAGGCAACATGATTTTTAATGACTTTTTCAGCTTTTAATAGTTATATTATAATGATTAGGTGATATTCAGTTAAAATTTTACTTAAAGGTGGAGAAACCGGACAGTTATTTGATTCATTGTATTGCACGAGAAAGGTTTTATGCTAAACAAACAAACTTGGTGTAGAGATATGTGATATAAATATATTCAATTGCTTACAGAAAATATGCTTTTAAATTTTGTCAGTTCATGATTCAATATTATAATGTTGTTAGTTCAAACAAATGTCTTTAAAAAATATAGTAGAATCGATGAATATTTGAAAGATGTTTTATTACAATAGTAAAGCTTAAAATTGAGAATCAGTTTTATTCATTTACATATTTCAAATATATTAAAGTGTAACTAGAGGAAATTTTTAATACTAAAACTATATTCGTGGAACTAATGTATGGTTCTAGAATATTTCAAGTCAAATAAACATCTCCCTGCAAAACAATGCAAAAAGTCGAAAGCCAGTTCATTGAAGTTGTTTCCAGATGAAAGACACAAAGAAGCAGCGTAGTTTTTTGGTGCTATCTATTCAACCCGGGGCAGCATTCCAGGCTGTTCTCGTCAGTTTCACTTTGCAGCGCAGGAAAGTGAAATATTTGCTCTTTCACAGAAACAGAAAACAAAAGGGAATTTGCTGCTTCATATTTGGAGAGAGAAAGAGGAAATGAATTATTCATGCAGAGCACGAAACGTAATATAAAAGGCACACTGTTGCGAGCTATTGCGACATAGAAAGCATCTGGGAACAATGTTCCTGGGCACGGGAGCGTGCCTACACGTGGGAACAGATGATGGTGCGCGCTGGACGTGTGAGTGGACCACGGGTCACGTCACACCACATCCGTCACAATGACGTAATGCCAATGCGGAGTGAATATGTGCTTTCAAGGGGATGGAATAAACATGAACTGTGAAATGAAAATTGTATTGTGAAATTTGTATAAATTCAATTCTGCGAGGCTCGTAATTATTATGTTAGTCACACTAGTTTTAATCTATTGACGTGTGCTAGTTTGTAAAAGAAGTGAATTAAATTTTTTTCTTAGCTCGAGAAATTTCCTTTTTATCTTGCAATTTCTTAAAATATCTCCAACAATTCTGTACCAAGAAAGCGATATATTTATCTGTATATTTAGCTTACTATGGCATTTTAGAAATGTTGAAAAAATCTTGAAAATAAAGTTTATGAGGAGATGGAAGAGGTTGAATCTTCCTAAAATTTCATTCTACTACAAATACTTTCTTTGGTTGTTTCGCAATGGCACTAGCTCAGAGAAAGCGGAAGGGTGGTGCACCTCCCCACCAGAGCGCTAGGGGAAATGGAGGGAGGGGAGGGGGGACATCGGGGCGGGGGACTGGGGACTAGAGCAGACTTAATTACGACGGCGGAGAGCGGAGCAATTTGCAAGCGGTCGCCATTAGGTCAGTGAGGCCTTCGATTACCAGGGTGCATTACAGCGTGAACTATGAGCAGCGAGCTCTACGGTAGCACAATGGTCGAAAGTATGTTCTAGGAGAACGAAATACTTCTATTAATGGGGGTCGAGATGGGGGATAATGACTCCCATCTCGATCAGGTTTTGTACAGTTTCCCTAATACATTGAGCAAATCCTGAGATGGCCCTTGTTTTGCTTCTGGACATAAATGCAGATTCACTATGCGCACGTTTTGTTGAGCTCTCCTTTTGCTTGTAGTGGTAGGAGTAGAGCTGAAGGTAAGTTACTATATTGTTAGCAGTGCAGAAACATCAAATCTGCAATTCTTTTACCGTTGCAAATACGTTTTCTATAACATGGGAACAAAAATGTTTAGTTTTTCAAATGTTGCTAATCTCGCGTTTTCAAAAATTTTGTTATTATTTAAACTTTCATTCATCTTTCAACTATTTATATAAAAAGTATTGGCAAGAAATTATGGCCCTCAAGAAAACGTGTGCAAGTAATCTTCCCATGCGTTATATAGTTTTTACTGATTTTTTTTACCAGATAATCAAATCAGATGAATATAATGCCAATTCTTAATTAAGAAAAAAAGGATTGCACCCTTCGATACACTTTTAATATTAATTAATCTTTCAAATAACGTAATAAACTATTCTTAATTTTATGCAATGGTTCCAAATTTCGTCTGCCTCATCACAAACTTCTAAGGGTGAAGCTTCTAAGAATCAGTTTATTGTGCTTGCAGTTCGTTTTTGGTCCTTTCTTGCTCACTATTTAAACGATCGATTGCCGAATGTATTGTCATGATATAATCTCTCTTATTCTATTAAATTAATTAAGGTTTAATCACATTTTATTTTTAAGGGGACAATTTTTAAACAACGCAGTTCAATTATCATGAAATTTATACTAAACAACTATCATACAGAAAAGTAAAATAAAACCAACTATTTTTTAAATTTGGTCCATTAGTTTTCGAGATATTAATAGTTTTTGATATTTTTTGACATTTGTTATAAAATGTCCTCTGCGAAACAATTTTCACTTTTTGAATTTTTTTAAAAATTAGTTTTATCATTGAGTCATCAAAGTTATGCTGTTTTTTATTGTATACATGTGTTACTATATTTTCTTTAAAACTTGATCAAATGGAAAATTCAATTCAGAAAGCTATTTTCATTATTTAAACCAAAAACAATGGGCTTGTTTTTTATGTAGTACATCAAAAGCCAGCATGATTTTAGCTTTTTACATATTTTTACACTTGTAAACCAAATTTCAGTGCAATAGGATGAAAATTGTTACCCAAGGAACATTTTTTAAAAAAAAAATGCTGAAGAAAAGAAATGCGAGAAAATTTCTAGAAGACCGATTCTACGGGTAATTCTCCTTGAACTTCGTGAAGATTTTGTCTTTCCATTATTCCAATTCACTAATTTGTAAGTAACGCGATGTTAGGATGCAATGCACGTATAACTGGGATATAATATGTCCAAACTAATCAGAAAACTACTGAAAAATTTCTAATCAAGGAAACACTGCCAAGGAACAGAAAACTTCACTCTTTCACAATACTGAGCACGCACGTGAAATACATAACCGCTCATTTCATCAAGGCATTTACTAACAACAAATACTATAAGCTTGTCATTGTATTATATAAAAAGACTTGTTGCTATATTCAAGGGAAGATTTTTCAGAATGATTGACATTGAGAGTTACACTATACCTTCATAATCAGCTCGTGTTAGTATTTGCTTTGAATTTTAAGAATAACAGTTGACTACAATGACTCAAAAAGCTTTCAGTACTTCAAACAAGACGGTTGTTTTACATTTAGAAGAATAATAGACGATATAAAACATGAATTGCGTGAAGAAGTCCAAATGGGTGTCGAATAGGGCGTGCCGGGGCGAATTATTTAAACGCCGGGTCATTTAAAAACGGCTCCTGTAACGTCATTGTGCTATAAATATGCAAAAAATATGTATTGTAATGCCGAAGGATTGTAGATTTTTTAAACAAAAATCCACAAATCGACATTTTCTTTCATTTCCACCAAAGACTCTGACATGGATCCCCTTAAATTAAATCATGAACGGCAATTTAGACGCACGCATCCAAAACTGTATTCGAGAAAACCTGCAGGCTTCGTCCTGCGTGTTTCGTCGCATCATGAATTTTTCGACCACGCCGCACCTGTTGTGTATATAGGAAACGGGCGAGACATACGCGCTTGTCATTTGAACCGGTCCAAACCCAGAGTGTTATTTCGTTCTTTAGGCTAATACAACTACTACTGACTCATCACTCTCCTTCAAGAACAGTATTCATCTTGGCTTCCCGTTGAAAGTCAGAAGTTTGTTGAAAAGCGTTCCAAAATATTCTCTAGCATTCTTTTCCTTCTGAAGAACGTGTTCAACAAAGTTTCCTACAGAACGGTAACATGAGACAAACGACAACAGATCAGGTCATTACATTCTCCCTTCGAAGCGCGTTTCCAAGATCCAATCCTAAGTGTATCTGAGTTTTTCTGTTCTAGAGTCATGTGGTGTGGCAAGATGCTGCTTACATATGAATAGGAAGTTTCTCTTCCGCCATTTTCTATCCAATTAGCAGGGTAGTTCCAACTGTGTGTGAGGAGAACCAACAGTTTAACGAAAGTCTATATTAATATACTCGAAGCCCTCTTAAAACCATACAAAATTGGATGCATTATCTTAACAATCGAAAGAAAACAATTGAATTAAATTGTTTCCATTTTTCCTCGACTCTGGCACGCTAAGTGGCGGTGCTAGCGGGTATGAATACATTAAATGACTGTGACCGTTCAGGTTACACTACTCTCTATACCTACACTATAGACTACTTCTGGACTAGGGATGAGGGCGGATCGATTCTTGAATCTATGGATCGCTTTTGATAAAATCGATACCCTTAAAAATCGACATTAAAATCGATTCTACAAGAACCGATTCATCAAAATTCAGAAATAAATTAAATAAAACATTACTTTTAGAAATAAATACCGTAAACCCTCATTAGCACCAACTCACTTAACACGAATTTCACCGTAACACGAAAAAAACGGCAAGGGATTACGGTAATATGGACATTTATAGTACTCGGATAACACGAATTTTTATAATACGAACTCCGATTTTTCGGTCTCTTGGAATTCGTGTTAATGAGAGTTTACTTTATTTGTTTTTTAAATAATGAACAAACATAAACATTTTTTGATATAATATTTTATTTTACAATGTAAAAATATGAAGTTATTGCAGGTGTTTAAAAATATGAATAATTTATATGCGGAATGATACGATTAGTGGACCTGTCTCTAAAAGCCCTTTCTCACATCTCTAATTAGAACCAATACTACGATTTTCATTGGCGTAATTTGCCACTCTTTGGGTGACAAGGAACTCAAAAACAGCAACTGCTGTTTGATTCAAAAGATTGCTGAATTGATTCAAAAGATTGAACTTTTGGGTTCAAAAAATCAATGTTTTTAGAATCGATTCAAAATTGCACATTCCTACTCTAGACTTTAGGTGCGTATGTGGCGGACCTCTGGCGTCAAGTCAACCTTTGCTGGCCCTTACCCTTCGTGGAAGGGAGCGAAAACCCGATCGACGAACTGGGAGGAATGCTGTGAAAGAACGGGGTCGTTTGCCGCGCATTATGTCTGGGTCGAAGGAACCGACCGCTTTTTATGTGGAAATTGAGGGTGAGTGAACTTTTTTCTCCCCTCGCAGCAACCAGGGAACGAGATTATTTCTCGATGGCCGTTTGTCTACCGTTATGACCGGAAAGAAAATAGAGGAAATTTTAAAAAGAGAATGAGAAAAAGTCAGGCATTAAATGTGCGACATCATTACGACCATGCCAAGAAAATAAATATGGAAATGCTTTTTAATTTAATTTTGTTTCTTCGAGTCCATTTCAACTAGTGTTGCCTATTAGCCTGTTCCAACATTCATGATATAATAGTGACAAACATACGTGACAAGCTAATACTAAACAAATCCTCCTAGCTAAAGCTCTCATCAATTTTTCGAAAACCATTTTGCGCGTCCGGAATCATTCATTGAAGTAATCCGACGTAAACAGCTCAATGCAGATTTTAAAAATTCAACACAATGGGTTTTAAAAATAACCCATTGAATTACCAACAGTCGCAAGTTACTCTTTAAAAAATATAAGTCCGTGAAAATAAACCATGATTAGCGTGATGCTTTGGGGATGACAATATAATCGTACTTTTCAGGATACTCCTAGTATGTTATAGGGCGAAAAATGCCAACGAGATATATACACGCCTTGTAAAAAGTTACATCAGCGTTATAAAACTCAAAATGTCATAATATGTTTCATACTCTTTATAATACAGCATCTCCTCCAAAGCCAGATTTTTATTTCATGGGATGGATGTGATGAGTGGATGGATTCAAAGGGTTTCGTTTAGTGACGTCTGGTCAGCGCCTACTTTCTCCATTACTATAACAGAGAGAGCAGCATGGCAGCTGACAGAGAAATCAAATGTTATTGCGTTACATACAATGGTTTATTTTTTCGAGATAACTCAGTGAATCCACGTCGCCTAAATTGAAGTTACGTTGCTGTATAAATTCTCAGCGTTTGTTTTTCGTCCGTCAGCGCCGAGTTGCTGAGAGTTTGTTTAGGTTGGTCATTTTTCATTTTGTGACAATATTGTGCTTGTAAACAGTGTAGCGTATTGCAGATTTTAAGAAAGTTAACAGTATTTGGAGGCAAGAGAAAATGGAGTCGCAAATAGTAAAACAAAGTAGAAAAAATTAGCATTGTATTGAATAATTAAAATGTAACGAGAAAAAAATGTAAAATGAAATAATTTCATAATACAATACACATTTGTTATAATATTACATTACTGCTATTTAAAAATATGATATAAAATAAAAATATTAGTAAAACTATACGAGGAAAGGGGTGTGGAGTGAGTGATGGCTAAGCTTCATATTTTTAGATTTGAACTCGCCCTGTACCTTTGGTAACGCTAAGAAAATATAAATTTCTTTTTTTGTTTCATGTGTCAACAAATACCGGTAATGCGCACGGATCTTGAGCTTTCATTGTGGTAGAGGCAAGAGGGAGAGAATGGGATTCGTTATTTCGTCGGAAGTACTATCAAATTAAATCTGTTGCTCATTTACCGACGCTATTACACACAGGCAAATATTTCTTGTTAACAAATGAAACAAGCCATCATTGTTTTGTTTGTTTCATAATAATTACATTCTTTATTGTAAAAGAGAGGGATTTCGGAGCTCAGAAAACGTGCGCAGATTATACACAAAAAACAAAGTTGTGAGAACGTACATTTGCGGTCTTGAGAAAAATGTGTCTGGCTAACAATTTTCAAAGACATTTGAATAACTCACTGATGATGGGAAGACATTTCATCCCGCAACGTTGAGAATATTGATACATGAAGAGTTACTTGTAAGAAAATTAACAGAAAAAATAAAATAAAAAAATGAGAAATTTAGTCTGTAAATCTGTTACTTTTTTACTTTGTTTTAATGTTGGAATAACTGTTATAATTTAGTAAAATATTGATTTTATATTAATTCTATAAATTTTTATTACAAACATTAATCTTTGAAGTGGAATGTTTGAAACCCCTAAGATAGCGCTGAAATGAAGTTCGCTTCTTTCATATGTGACGTGGAGCACAGTTCTTGCCCATTCATGAGGATTTTAACGAAATCAGAGGAAGCTTTACTACCGTAAATGTAAAAATTCGTATTCACTGTAATGTTTAAAGTATTAAAGAACAGTTTACAGTAAGTAGGGGAAACCGATACTACTCTGGTTCCAGTCACACAGCTTCCATAAGCTTTGTGATGTGATTTTCAAGACCTAACCAATTTCCCACACATTTTACGTCAATGTGTTCAGAGCAACAACGGTGAAACCATGATCTAAAATGTTTTAGAGCTTGGCAAATAATACTTTCGTAATTTATTGATTGTCTTTTGTGATATTAAGAAATAACGATTTTCCTTTTTTCATCTTAAAACTTACACCTAGCTACTTTGATGTTTGTTTGTTTGTTTTGAGTTCTCTTGTCGTCTGTAATAAAATATCATGTTCGGGGCCAAAGAGTTCGGAGCAGGTTAGCCCTCTTCATTTGAGTTGGTTGGCATGGTGCAAATCCAGTCCCATTCTGTCTCCCACCCATCACCACAAATGATATAATGATTTTCTGATACTTTTATTTACACTATTATCTGCCATTTTGACAATAAAAAATGTCGTGCCAATTCTGACATATTTTACAAAGTAAAATCAGTTCTATTCAAAGAGTACTTGCCTTTTTAATGTGATTCTAGTTAGGATTGGGATGTAACATACAATGGAACGCGATAACCTGAAGGAGCCACTACACTTCAATAACATGCTTTGGTTAGTATGCCGATAAAAGAAGGAATGACGAGTTTTACAAAACAAAGGAACAAAATTCATTCCTATTCCTATTTAAAGAAATTTATTAAGATGTCTGCGCTTATGTTAGTGAGTTTATCTAGTGGTAAGGTTGACTTGTATATACTGTGGGCATAAAAATGTTTTGCTACCAACCGGTGATGTTTAGTTTACTAAAGAGTTATTATTTATTCACTTATTTAAGTTATTTACTTTTCTTTTAAGTTTAAAGCTGAAACGATTTTCCTGTCCTCTAATCGTAAGTTTCAGTTCTTCTCACCGTGAAGTTTAAACAATTAAATGAGGTAACCTCAACGTTAAAGAAAGAAAAACAATATTAGAAACAGCTAAGATACGTATGATTTTAAATACTTATTTTTTAAAGTACTGAGACTGCTGTAGTGTCCATTCTGTAAAACCAAAATGTGTGTGATAAACTTTTCTACATTTATTCGCAATTATTTCAAATAAACCATTTAAATATTGATCGTTTTGTCGACATTACTTCCTACAACCACGGAAGTAATGTGCCAACCTACCCCAGGCTAGTGCCAACCTATCTCAAGGCTTATTCCAACCGACCCTGCAAATAATGTTGGGTGGAACATCTTGATTTGAATCTTATTCAGGGCTCTGAAAGTTTGACTGTAGAACATTCACAAAAAAATACTACAAGGTAGCCTCAAAGATATTGTTTCCATAGACACAATAAAATTTGCCATAACTAATTTGAAGTTGCGTAAAAAAGCAAAAACTACCAACTGGTGCACACAAGTCCTAGTCTCTCTTAGAAGAAAGTCAATGGAGTCAATGCTACTTTGCTTGTCTTCATATCTCATGTAATACTAAAAATTAAACATGTTCAATTCAAAGAAATATCAAAGTTTGATTGAATAAAACTAGTTTTAATATTTTGAAAGAAACAAAATTCGGAGCCTAGCGATAACATTATCGCCCAGGGACACAAAACGTAGCGATATCATTTCAGAAGTATTCACGAAACGCATATGCAAACGTAGGAAGTGGGAAATGTCGAAAGGAATAAAACTGGTAATATTTCATTAAAATTAATTTTTTTCAGATAATCCTGTTTCTGGGCGACTTTCGTCATCAATTGCCACATTTACGCCTACACTGTAACTGTATCAAACGTTTGTGAAAGCCCCGAGTATTAAATGAAAATGTTGTGAACATTGCATAGATATTTTCTCGATGTGAAAATGTTTTGTGCTAGTCACTGTATAATAATTATAGTTACGAGATGAGATGCCACTGTTTTAAGATACTTCCTTGAAACCTTTGCTCTGAGTATTCCAGTCTTCAATCTATACACAATGAAGAGATGTAATTCAGTTTTTTTTCTACAAAGAGAAATTGCCCGCTAATTGAGTACAAACTCTGAAATTCAATATTTCAGAATCCGTACTCTATTCTTGTATTTGCTACAAGCTACACTACATGTTTGTAAACTCAACCAAACAAATCTGAACGAATAATTTTTTTTTTTTGAAATATCACTGAGCTAAACACAACTCAAATAATATAGTTTCTCTAGTGTTTTAAATTATGTTATTACCGATGATTGTGTTACTCCGCAGGATAAAAAATTAAAGTACGTCTTCAATTAGCCACTAAAGACCCATCTACTGTCTTACAGATATTCAAAAACGTTCCTGTGATATAAAATTAAATATAGTAGTGTGTGGAATTCAAATTTTATCAGGCAGGCATTTAGTTGCATCAAGTTTGCAAAACTCGCTCTCTCGCCACCAGTAAATTTGTTCCACGAGGGAAGTGAAAATTTCACTTTCACTCGAATGGCATCCACTGCCAGGCAATAACTTCGCCGCGTACTCTATTGACGAACTCTTATATCGAAGGAAACTGAAAATGTTTTATAAAACGGCAACATCTGAAAAAATTTATAACAGATGCGATTCAAAACTTTCGAAACGGGCGATGGCACTACTTCAGCCAAAACTAAGCTCTTGTTTGCATTTGGTGAACTGTTTCCTGTTTTGCAAATAATTATTTATTAGTCCCTTTTACTAATTTTATTGGTAAAACTATATGTTTTATTGATTTTACAAAACACATTCATAATGAAATGTGGTCACAGTTTTAATGTTTTAGCGAAATAGAGAATTGTAAAATAATATAAATAAATTTTTAAATGGCAAGAAGTCCATAATGAAACAAATTTATTTTAATTCAACTCCATAGGTCTAAAATTAACATTCATTGTGTTTTAACATCGTGGCTCTAGTTGTTTCACATTTGTGTAAATTGCTGTATTTAAGACGACTTGCAGGATAGCTTTTTCAAATGATGTGGCACATGAATGAACACGTTTTGTAAATATTTTGCAGCTTAAAAAAAGTTGCATTTCTTCTTATAATAGGTGAGAATTTATTTATTTAATAAATGTATTGCTATTATTGTGAAGTCATTTCATAGTTCTGACTAAACACTTAAGTTGTCGACAACATATTTGGATTTCGGAAATTGTCGAATGGTGCAAAAATACGTTCTGAGTGTGATTCCAGATAAAAACATTCCAGTGTAATTCTAAATTGTAAAAGCAAAAACTAGTAGTTGCAATAAATTCAGAAATATGTTTTTTCTTTATTAAAAGTCATTATTTAACACGACACTAACGACAAACAAAAAACAGTGTCAGTATAGTTATATAGTCAGTCGGTAGTCGGTATGGTCCGAAATATAGTTAAATAGATTTTTTAAAATTGGAAAAAGACCACTGGAAAGAAATCCACTGGAGAGAAAATGGCAACTGGCAAGATTCCTTACGTAAATAGATAGAAATTAGTAATGCATTTCGTTTACGAACTGAGATCAGAGAACAATTATTTTTTCGTATATCGTTTTTCAGAAAAATAAAAATGTAAATCCTAATCATAGTTTTCATTCGCCGCGACTTCTAACATTACTACTACAAAAGTTATCAATTGTAGTTTTATAATATTTTTCTGTAATGTTCGAAAAAGTGAACTATAATATCAAATAATTTGCCAATAACAATTAAAAAAATTGACACCACACACAATGTTGCGGTGGATTAGATTATAAAGAAAAGAAAGGCCCTATACACTTGTAAATTTAACAACAGACTAACTACTGTGAACAATGAGACGATATCTGATTCTCAAATAGTATTGACGAAGTATTGGATAGTTACACAACCTAAAGATTTTTGACATTGGAAGGCTCATAAAACAAATAGTTTTGAAGATGCAAAGACAGTGCATTCAACACTAGGTAATAAGTAGTGAAGGAGTATCAAGTAAGTATGTATTATTAAAATAATGCTACCCACTTTGCCAGACCATGCAAAAATAAACCAATGAAGAACCGCAGTTTTTCTGTAAGAACTTTTTTTTCATTTCAAAAAAGTATAACTCCGGTTCGCCTTGTTCACAAAGTGGAATGATAATTTTATTTTAATTATTATAGTTTCATTACCACAATTTTTTAATTAAAGCAAGGCTCTCAAACTTACTTTTATTAGTTAAAATCTAAAATTACTCAAATTTAATACGGGAAAAATAATTATATTGTAAACAGATAACAGATAAACGAAGAATGAAGCACGTTTTTCTATAACAATATGTTTTCATTTCCAGAAATTATGCCGGCGGTTCTCCTTCTTCATAAAGTGGAATGATAAATTTAATTTTAATTAATGTAGTTTCATTAAATAGCTTTTTTAATTGTTAAAGCAAAGGTACTCTCAAACTTACTTTAATTTGCTAAAATATCTGAAATTTTTCAAATATAATTCGAGAGAAAAATATTAATAATAATATTGCAAACTAAAATACCAAGTACGAAATTTGTATTGTCACTAGTAAGGTAATATGTTTAAATGGCTATTTTTATTAAAACTTTAGAAAATGAATACATGAAAATGAGTATTGATATTTCAAACATTATTTTCGTTCATTAAGAAAAAAAAATCACGTAATATCCAACATTATGAATGTTGAGATCGATTTTCCACTTGACATTAGATTTCTATTTCTCACGTATTGTTACATTAATTCTTGTAAATATTGCATTAAATCCGCTGCTCAAAACATTTTTTCAGGGACAACGTTTAGGAATTTTCTGTTGTGGATTTCTGTTTCATGGTATTTAAAAATAACTCCATCTTAAATATAATGTTGAATATAATTTGTCTGTGATTTGGCTTTCTTCGTTATAATCCTCACTTTTGCTAATAATCGACTGAGTATTGGTGCGTAAATATACGAGATCTCGATTTTCTATTATTTGGGAAAATTGTTCAAGCGTTAAATTGTATGTTTCTCAATATACAATAAATTGTAATATATCTCAAACTTTCCATTATAAAATCAAGAGTATCTATCATTAATCTAACTCGCTACGTCTGTTGTAATTCTCTGTAGCAATGTGTATAAGCATTTTTAGTTAGATCACACTATTAATATAACTGTTTTAAAAGTATATGTAAGGAAACTCGAAAAAAATCCGTACAGTTCTTCACTAATTAGTAATTCTTGGTTAAAACAAACGACTTTGTTTTCCTTTTATTTAAGGTAGCTTTAAGAAATTTCTAGGATTTATGTTTATTTCAATTATTGCTATGTTTCTACGAAGGTTTCATGCAAAAATAAAACAAAATAACGATTAATAATTTAAAAAAATAATGTAACATATATTGCAATGTTTAAGGGAAACGCAGAATGTCAGAAAACATTTGAAATAATTAAATTTCCTTTTTGCAAAATAAATAGAAAAGTATGTTTTAGAGAATTAAAAAATCAGTTAAAAATTTAAATCATTACCTTATTTTTAAGTGAATTTATTAATCAATAACAGTTTTTGAAAATTTCTGGAGATATATGAGTTCTACTGGAAATTGATGATGTGATACATTAACAATTTAAATTAATTTTAAAGGAAACATTAATCAACAATTTACAAAAGGAATCGTTTAATTATCAGAACTTCATTTGAAAAATAATGATTTACCTACAACGTTGCAACTGAAAATGTCACTTATGAGAGGCCATTTAAAAACCAAAAAAAAAATTAAAACCAAACCAAAGCTGATTAAAAAAGCGGCTTGAAGCATTTACAAGAAAATAAATCAGATTATATTGACGTAAAAATCAGAAAACAGAAAATTTCATGATTTTTCACAATTTTCAGGTATAGAGCTATTTTAAAGTAAATTAAATAATTGAAATAAAATTGGTAAAAATGTATATTTGGGAGAACTTGTTGTATTGTACTGTGTATTTTTTGTTCAATTTATTTTAAGAAAAGAAAAAGTACTAAAATTAATAACGCTATATCTTTTGTAGAATAAAACAATTTTTTATGAACTCATTGAATTTAACACTCAAAATGTAAGTAAAAGCTTGTAAATGCAAGTAATAAACTGTTATATTTTCCAAGTATTAATTAACTTTTTCCCTCGTGTCAGTTTCATCAAGTACACGAACCTATAACAATATTGGACTGATGAAACAACATTGAAATTACTCAACTAAGCTTCATCAAATATTTGTTCATCAGTATTCTATAAATGCATTTTCAATGGCTATTGGGTAAAATTGTTAGAGTTCCATGTTGCATATGGGTGTGTTTTTTCTCCTGTTTTACCTGTTTTAATTAACAAAACTTTATGTGCAATGTAAAACGGTATGAGGGGGTAGAATTGTTTTTTTAATGATTATTGATGTTTATGAACTCGAATTTACTTTTTCTATCATCAGCACAAAATACTTTAGACTTAATTTCAATAGAATCGTTATTGGTTTTCCCCTCATGAGAAGAATTATACCTGATTTCAATATTTCAGAAACGACCTAATATATAATCAATATTATCGCAAACCATACGATTACATTTTGACTGGATGTGAAACACCACACGTATTTCAACTATATTATTTCACGAGATGTATTGCAGAACACGTCATCTGAAAATATCTAAAAGAGTTGTACACAGGTACAGTATTTTATAAATATGTTCGCGTTTGATCTCACGGTGGTATCTCATTGTGACAAATGTGTGAATTCACAGCTCAAATTTTCGGTTTTCTGTTTCAGGACGGCAAGCGACGGAAGCGCGTAGAGCGTGCATGACAAAACATTAGGCCGCCGTTCGTGGGGAACGTTCACGCTCGGAAAAATGCTTCCTCGCTTGAGAAAAAGTGAGGGCTCGCTGGGAATATGAATGTTGAAAACAGATTTTGGCGAAGCGACCACGTCGCTGCTCCTGATTGTTGATGGAATTAGTCTTGGGCGTCCGCCGTCCGGCGTCCGGCCATGGCAGGTAATTCCACTAAAAGCCCTCGCGCCGCGGCCGTCGGCGCCCGGCCCCGTCGCAGTAGCCGGAAACGCAATTCTGGGCGGCAGCGCTGCCGGAAAACGACTTCGGAAACGTCATTTTCTTTGCTAGAACGTAAAGTGAATGAATTGGAAAATGGAAGTAAACTGCACTTGCTGCTCCCATTCAAATTTGGATTTCTGTAAGTTCTTCACATTTTATTTTCCTGTTTTGAGAGTCCTTGCATTTCAAGCAACGTTTTAAATATTAAAAGTACAAAATATACTGTCATTACACATATTTAAATGCCAATAAACTGCATCGTGATGATTTTATCTTATTTCAAAATAATTGAATAATTGTTTTCCTTCAGAATGTAACACGGAATCATGGTAAATAATTAATTAGAAGGTAAAAATATCTGTTTTTCTCACACTACAAGATATTTCAGTGGTCACAAACGAATAATAAAAACAAGTGCTTGCAAGCTTTCATGACAGCCGCCTCAGCGGCGATTATTACAGCAGACTAACAAGAGTAGTCTATTATTATTATTATTATTATTATTATTATTATTATTATTATTATTATTATTATTATTATTATGTCCAAACTATATTCTTAAGTAGTATACTGATTGATTGTTAGTGATTCCGGGCGCGTCAACTAATAAGGTCATTGGTCCCGTAAGTGTAGTGCACGTTTTTTCCTCAGTAGGTGGCGATAGTCTTCCCCCGCTGGATGGCGAGATACAGTGCCGATCTCCCGTCGGCTAGCGGGGTTTCCCTCAACCAGGTATCTCCCATCAGCGGGGCACCGCCTCAGCCGGGACAAGCTCTAAGCTCCCGGCCGCTCTTCCGGCATGTGTGGTAATGTAGTGTATGTTAGCGTAAGTGCGTGTAAGGGACCAGGACAGGATCAGGGACAGGACCAGGAAGAGGTAGGAAAGATCGCGCGCGGGCCGCGGCCCTTTTGTAAAGGTACTGCGCTGGCATTCGCCTGGTGTTGATCGGAGAAACCACGGAAAACTACTTATCAGAGCAATCGACCGTTAAAATTTTCTTCCATACAGCGACTGAATTTGACCTAGCTGACAAGCTAGTGTCGAAAATCCTGCCACCGTCGGGACTCGAACCCTAGAACCTCCCGGTCCGAGGTGCTGCAGTAACATCAGTTGATACCCTGAGCCATCTCTCCCGTTTTAAGTAGTATGCGGAGAACATATCTCAATGAAACAATACTAGTTATTGAAAAGCAAATTACGTATTTTGAGAATGTTGAACCTTATCACTTAAGCCATGCAATGTCTAACAAACCGAAATAAGAAAAATGATTGTTTTTATCAATTACAAGTAAAAAGTATGGATCAATTACAAGTAAAAACCTAAAACTTATGCAGTTTAAATGTTTATGCAGAATGTGGATTAATCACCATGTGCCTCTCGGTACCCCTTTATAATGAGAGATTCACTGAGTTAACTATCATTTTTTAATTTACAGTCTATAAATAAATGCTAGCCTTTAAGAAATATATTTTGTGCTACACTTTCTATCAAAATGACAGACAAAATAAAATAATATATGATAGAAATACAACGTAATCATTCTCCACAGCTCACAACAGCCATGAACTTTGGAGACGTCTGTTTTGAAAGACACTCGTGAGGACACTGTGCCGCGGCAGGGACTGGAGAACTACGAGTAACAGAGTGAGGGAGAGAGAGAGAGAGAGAGAGCGAGAGCGAGAGAGAGAGAGAGAGCGAGAGAAAGAGGGGGGTGTAGTGAGGCGGATCGCATCCGCCGCCCCTGTCAACGCCCGGTGTCGACGCTTGTCGCGTTCTCGTTGGAGTTAAGCGAGGTGGAGACCCGGGCGGAGGAGGAGGAGGTGACGGAGAAAGAGGAGGGAGAGGTCCAGTGGGATGCGAAGAGCTTCCTGCCGGCGGACAGGTTTTCTTGTGTGCCAAGCGAAGGCTTGCTACAACAAATGGCACGAAAGGCACTTTTACATTTGTGATGGGAGATTAAACTGTGCAGCACGTTTCTAGTGAAAATGGGGAAGGTTTATTTATAAGTATGGTTTATTACGTGTGATGAAAGCAATGTATACCCGTTTTTCTACTTTTCACCATTTTCTCAATTTATTTGTGAATAAGGACAGATATTTATCTACTTATTTAAATCATTTAGAGTTTGCGTCCATAAAGCAACTTGAGCTTTTAAATCAATCAAATTTCGACATTTTTTTATTTAAATGGAAGGTATTGGACTCTAGACGTGTCGTCACATGCTTCTGTTCAAACGTCTTTTAGTATAAACATTAAATATTAATAATTATGTATTTATAATACAATTCCTACTTTCATGCCATTATTTGTTCATTTCTTCGATTTGTCGTACGAGTTGCAATCGATCTCTTTAACGCAGTCGTAGTTTTGTCGGACGGCGCCAGGAAGTGAGCGAGTGTGAGGAACAAATACGCTATGACTGTGTACTTTGCAACTGAAAATGAATATTATATTTACGATGAGGTCTCTACTTCTTTTAGGGAGGGCCAGTGTGAAGCTTTATATAGAATTTTTATCTAAAATATGCCTCAAATAGCACACTCTGTGATCTGCTTCCCGGTTGACTTGTCCCTGATGTACATTACTATAAGCAATGCTTCGCAGGCATTGAAAAACAATGGATGTTGAATGGCATGGAATATATTGGTATTTACAATTCTTACATTTATAAAACTATAACTTCTGTAGTTTCCTTCTCAGTCTTTAAACGTACATTTGGGACGTATTACGTCCAATAATTAATAATGTTAATTTTCGAAGATCGTACATTGTATACAATTTATCTTTTACCTGCACAAATGACCCAAAAATCCACGTAAGTCCCTCTAATGGTCTATTACCCATCTTTTTGTTTTCTTGTCGTGAGATGTGATAGAGTCGTACCTTTTTATATTTAAAAACAATTGAAAACAGTTTCTTCTGAGAGTAACTAGCAGTAACAGCACTTATATATTGTTCGGTAGTGCGAAAAGAACAATAAATATCTCAAATACTGGCGAATTGGAACGAAGGCAATAGTAGAACAAATTTTTAATGGTTTGTAGAAAGCTGAAAAAGGATTTTAAAATGCTGTTATCTTTAAACAAATAAACTTTACGATCTTGTAAAATGTGTAGCATTTCATTTAAGAGCGAAAGAGATGGTAATTAAACACGTTCTAGAAAATAATTGTAATGTTAATGAATTTAATCGACTTTTCTTGAAACTATGTACAAGCAGTGAAAACATGAAATATGCTTTTCATGTTTTAAATGTCCCTTTTGTAATGGTTTTGTTCACTATAAAAGAAGACACAAACCTGCATAAAAATCTTGTCAAACATTGTGTTCCGTCCTTTTTCATGTAAACCCAGCTCTGATAATTTAATTTTGTTGATTTTTTCCTTTAAGGAAGAATAACATGGGTAACAATCTTTTTTTACAAATATCGCTACACTCTACGAAAATAATGAAGATACGGAAATAATACAAGAATAACTGCGTAAATATTTAAACTGATGAAACCCACAGTCGTTCGTATTGTAAATTGTTAAATCCAATGGTTTTGTAACAAAGAGTAGAATATTAACAGAATTAATGTCGCTATAACCACGATGTTGATGGACTATAAATAAATTAATTAATGAAACAAATAATTAAAGTTTATTCTCATATTCTTATTAAATTCTTCCTACCCCTCGCGAAGAAAAGGCGAGTTGATTTTTGAATTGCTAGAGTGATTCTTAAGCACATTTGCATTTTCCGTAAAGGATTATTATCCATAATGAAATAATGTTCAAACAAAATCAGTATGAACTTATTAATTTTTAAAATGTCTCTGGGGAATATTTTTGCCATTCAATATCACCCATTTCGTCTTTTATAAAACATTTTCTTATTGATAATCAATGAACTCAAAGACAAGCCATAAAGGTCATGGAAGTGGTTGCGGTGTAATTACCAAAATATTCCACTTCCAGAGATAAAGCTTTTTAAAATTGCTATAATCCATTTTGTGTAATCGTATTTTAATTCGGTGCATCACAGGAAATTTCTTTACGGGTTTATTATTAGTTATTTTTCACATGAACTGACCGTGTATGTAATTTACTTAATCCCAGTATTTAAAAAGTTAAATGGAAACAAATATTAACAGACGTAATATTAAAATTTTAAAAAAATATTTTTTTCCAACACCGAACTATTCGTAAACGAATGAGATCTGAAAGACATGTTAGTAGAATACTGATCTACATTTCAGACAACACTAAAAAATGAAGTGAAGTAATACGAATGTTAGTACATAGTTTAAAACTCAACAACAAAGCAACATATTAAAAATTGTGTGATGTTCCATTAATCGTATAGTAACATGTGACGTTGGAAAGTAGTACCCGTAAAATGTGTACCATGAAATGAAAACATTGATTAATGTGTGCTTTTGACTCGGCATACAAGAACATTCTTCTTCGTTTGTTTTTACATTAGAATATTTATTGGCTTTAGAATTACGTTTTGATGGACGTGTTGGTTAATTTTGATTATTCAACTGGTTAATGAACAATAATGAAAACACTGCTTTAATTCGTAGTTGGTTTTTAATGATCGAAGGAAGTGTATCATCAAGCGATTGTTTCTCCAACTTTCTGGCATTTATGAAGCGGATCGTACTCTGTCAGTTATAATCTATGTTGATGTCTAAAATTTACATATTTACCTCACGAATCATAGTTTCGTCACGTTTTATAAGGCATTCTCTCAAGTAATCATTTTCGCGAAATGCTCGTTGTTACACGTCATTTACTTGACTGGCGATTTGTCACGATTGGTTGGTTGTTAATGATTCAAGACACGTCAAGTACTGAGGTCATTAGTCCCGTAAGAGTGGTGCATGTTTTTCATCGGAAGGGGGCTGTGATCTTCCCCCACAGTATGGCGAAATCAGGCGACGAACCTACCGTCGGCTAGTGGGGTTTCCTCTACCAGGTATCTCCCATGGGCGGGGCATCGTTCCAGCCGAGAGAAACTCTAAGCTCTCAAACCGGTCTTCCGGAATGTGTGGAAGTGTAGTGCATGTTAGTGTAAGTGTTTGTAAGGGGTAAGGATACGACAAGATAGAGGATGGAAAGATCACGCGCGGCCGTCGCCCGTTTAGTCGGGTACTGCTCCGGCTTTCGCCTGGTATTGATCGGAGAAACCACGAAAAACTACCGATCAGAGCAGCCAGCCGCTAGAATTCTCTTCCAGACAGCGACGGAATTTGACCTAGCCAGTGTCGAAAATCCTGCCGCAGGCGGGACTCGAACCTAAGACCTCCAAATTTTGCACAATTTGATGAAATATACATTTTAATTTTTTTACTGATGTTTTTTTTTTAGATATTTTCTTTACTTTTATTGCACGCAAGCGGACTGAGAATCTGTTCTCGATTATTTTCCCCTCCCGTTCTCATTTATCAAATGATATTGGGTTATGGCTTTCTGTATCTTCATTATCGTTTGTGACATGACGTTAATTCATTTCGAATTGTTGCTCACAGCGCTCGTACTCGCTTCGGAAATCCTGGCAAGTGTACCGGAGGATTATTAAAATTTGTTATAAAACAATAAGGAAATACAATTGTTAGGAACTGTCGAAGAACTGTCAGGATATTTAAATAATATTTTTAGACAAAATATGCATGAATTTTAATATTCACGAATTCGTAAAAAATATTAAAAAGTACTTAATATGCTAGATATAAGTCTATATACTGCATATTAATATGCAGTATTAAGAAAAACGTCCAAATATGCATTACATATGAATTTATCCGAAAAATACCAAAAACACGTAAATATGTGCAGAATTTGATTGATTGATTTTTCGTGTTCCCGGGCACGTCAACGCTTTGGTCATTAGCACCGTTAGTGTAGGGCATTTTTTATCGGGAGATGGCGGTGATCTTCCCCTCCTGGATGGCGAGATCCGGCGCCAACCTACCGACCTACGGCGTATTCGGTGGTATAACGGTCAGCGTACCGGACTGTTGTACCCGAGTTTGCGGGTTCAAACCCGATCGAAGCCGTGGATTTTTAAGGGCGAAAAAATCCTTCGTACGCCTTCCTTCGGCGTACCCATGTACCCAGCCGTAAAGCCGGCTGTCCCATGTTAGTAGATTTACTGCGTGTAAAAGATTCTCAGCCTAGAAGCCTTGAATCCGCCTGTTTCGTCGCCCAAGATAATATCTCCTTTCTCCGCTAGGTGGTGAAAAGAGTGTAACAAAATTTGCGTGGAGCGGGCCTGATGGCCCGAGTCTCGCCACGTAAAATAAGGCATTAACTAACTAACCAACAGTCGGCTAGTGAAGTTTCCCCTTAACCAGGACTCTCCCACCAGCGGGGCACCACCCCAGCCGGGACAAGCTCTAAGCTCCCGACCGGTCTCCCAGAATATGTGGTAGTGTAGTGCATGTTAGTGCAAGTGTGTGTACAGTACAGGGAGAGGATAGGATAAGGGAGAGGAAGGACAGATCGCGCGCGATCCGTGGCCCGTTTGGATGGGGTACTGTTCCGGCATTCGCCTGGTGTTGATCGGATAAACCACGGAAAACTATCGATCAGAGCAGCTGGCCACGAAAATCCTCCTCCAGACAGCGACTGCATTCGACTTAGCTTAAAAGCTAGTGTCGAAAATCCTGCCGCCGTCAGGACTCGAACGTAGTACCTCCCGGTCAGAGGCGCTGCAGTGATATCAGTTGATGTACTGAGATACCGCTAAATAAATATATACAGGAAAAGGATGCATTTTTAAAATGCGGTTGCCAAGAAAAATAAATTGACAAAGATTGGAAGGGCTACGAAATTGAAATCAAAACATGGATTTGCATGGAAATCCTGTCTCCATTTATGAAGATCTAAATTTCCCTTATATATTCCTATTCCTCTACTGAATTCTTTTTACTTAAATATATGATTCCTTCTTGTGGATTGCCTACCTCGTCAGAATGGCTCGTCCGAAGATTTCCTAAGCTGATCTGGCTGCCCTCTGCTCTTCTTATTGTTAAAATGGGGGGAACTGTTATAGGTCTGATTGTGTTTAAGAAGATTGAATGTGGGAAACAATAAACAATGTTCTCCATAACTCAACCACGTTTGTGGTTGAATACATCGTACGCGGTTGAGTACATCGTGCCTGCTCTTATACACCTGTAAGTTTTTTACTGTGAAACTATAGAAAAGAGTAACGATCATGTTTATGACAATAACAAACGCTGCTTTTAAGATTATTCTTTCGTGACCATTTTTACAATAATGTAACTGCATTTCAATTGTTCTCGGGATTCCCAGACATATTGTCCAGAAACATTTCGGCCATATTATTTATGTCCATTAAGCATTTTAGTTTACTTCAAACTTTAGTCCAGAAACATGGGATGTCCATAAAAATTTCGTCTACTTATTTATGCCCACTTATAAGAATGGTCCACTGAGCATTGACGTCCACAGATTGAAATGTTCACTAACATTGTGCCATTTTATAAATTTTTATTCCACAATAGTTATAGTCATTGTAAAAGAAGTACATATTTATTTTGTTACAATATTATTTTAACTTCTCCATCGTTCTCTTCATTATTATACGAGTATAATTTCATTTTTAATTTTTTTTTTTTTTTTAAAGGCCCCCCCAAAAATTGGATTCTGTTATTTGTCTGCTGTCGATCTATAAAAATGCTTCTCCGCTTAAGCTAACATCATACGGTGTATTACTTTACACTCTTGAAGTGATTGAGGCAGTGAAGGCCTACCTACATTCTGTGATCGGTTGACTGCATAATAAGGAAGTTCTTTCCGGTAAATGCAGCAGTACTTCCTGACCTTCTATACTCTAAATTATTACAATTAAGAATACAAAGTGGACAAAGTGTCCTGGAATGGTTCTCGAAACTAACGTCTCCACAGAAAACCTCTGAAGTTACTGGCATTTATCCAAGAAGTGGCAACTCCTGTTTGTGACCAAATAGGTTGATTGCTTCAAATAAACAGCTGATGTGGGTCGCGATCTTTTCACATTATTGTTTTATACTGTGTCCGGATCACGTGTTGCTTGGTGAGCTTTCACTACTGCATAAATTCAATTTGAGACTCATTTCAACGCTTGACATACACCATTTTTCCGGTGAATTTCGGGTGTGCTTTGCTGGCACACTCCCATTGGATGCTAATAATGATAATCGAATTCTTAACTGTGTAGCAGAAAAGGTTAAGAATGATCATTTGCTACCCAGATCGTGTTCAAGAAGAGATCATTGCCTTAACAGAAGTCAGCGGTTCCTGAATCTCTGGTATTCAGAAATACATGCTTTAAGGTTGATAGATACTGATTTAATCTCTCCGGTAGCCTGCGGGTAAAATGAAGGAGCTCTATCGACCCCCAACTACATTTTGATCTCAGAACTCCTGGCATTGCCTCGTAAACTGGCGTTTTTTATCGGATATTAATATTTCAATAAATTTTGTTGGAGAAAATCTCTTTAATGTACAAATCGACTATGACTAATATTGTCCACTTTTATTACGTAGAGTTGTATCCTCTATCAATAAACATCAGTTCTAGAGAAGATCGGCAAAATACACGTAAACTATTACAGAGTTACTCTGCTATAGGCAATTCTACTAGATCTTTACTGATTTTGATGAAAGTTTCACAACAACAAATCATTTTTTGAATATCACCATCTATTCCTGGACATTAACAGTATATCCTAGACAATTGTTTAGACATCTATTACCAATTAGGGAAAATTTACGTTTTCTGGCATCACCTAGAGAGGAGTATTCTGACAGATCTTTTAACCCGTAGTTCAGTTTTCTTTCTGAACCAAATTACTTTGCCAGCAGTTGCCCAGACTTCTCTTCCATGTTTTCTTAGCCTTTCTAGTTCGTTGTTATCTGTCTCCCTGACAACCTTCCCTGGCATCCTCCAAGAACTTTTTACTAGTGCAGGTTTACTAGCAAACCTTACAGTGAGTCAATTCTTATATAGGATATATGAATAAACACCACATTACAACGCTTTGCTGCGTTTCTTTCTAATAATCATAATGGCAAAAATTATGTTTATCATGGAAACTTATGCAGTGTTGACTCGTACTACATATTTCACTGGGATAAAAATGCGTCGTAAGTTATCATGGTATGATGTAAAATTGAGAACCCTACAGATATTTATTTAATATCTTTATTTTATACGCAATCACTAATGCAGATCTCTGCACTTGTGGATGGTGTACTACATGTTATAATAATAGAAACACTGTTCACCAAAAACTCACTTTGGAATTCTTTCCTTTATCAAAATAGCAAAACTACCGTAATTTGTGGTACCGAAAAACGAATATGACAATAATTTTGTGTTAGCTCTAGTTTTATATACATATTAATTTCAAGTAGAAATACTGAAAGTATACATCGAAATTATTTATTTTCTGAATACAGCCAACGTATACTTTGGGGGTATAGAATATGTAATTGCATACACGAAACAATTCGTTCAATATTAATTAATATTTTATTAGCACTTTTTATTGCATTACAATTCTCATAACAATTTGTTGCTCCACGTTATTGACAATACAATCCCCCATGAATCATCCACATCCCACGAAATCTGTAACATAATAAACACATAATAACCATTCCCCCTTTTTTGTGGGATTTAATTTTGCCTCTAAAATTACCTGAAAACATTGAATGTATTCAAATGTCTTTCCAATGTTTCTGCGTTTATATATTCTTCGTCAGAATATTTGCCTCCATTTCAGACTATCTTAGATACCGTAGAATTCCTTGTTTAACGTCCGAGAAAATTATTTATCATCATTATGTTCTTATCGTTAGCATTATTTTAAAATTATTTTGTCCAATCCAGAACAGATGTATTATCAATAAAAACGTCAATTGATGTTTCCACGATACTTTTAAAACCCATTTCTTTCATTAGTGACACAATTTGTCTTTACATAATGCATCACGTAGTCCAATTAGTTTTGTTTCGATTTTCAATAAAGTAACTATTTATTTATTTAGTCAAAAACAGTTAAAAACTGTATGTGACGTATGGCGGAGAAAATATCTGCGCACGCTTTCTTGAGTTTCAGAGTCCCTTCCAACAATTTAACTATTAATAGTTGAAATATGAAAAAAAATAATAATGATTATAATAATAATAATAATAATAATAATAATAATAATTTTTAAAAAAAGCGAGAGATTAACACTTCAAAAACTAGATATTTTCGTTTCCGAATTGTAGAAAATTTATTTTTAACGGTAAACGAATGAACAGAATTGATTTTTCTGTATTGTTAACAAAACAAACTCACTCTTTGCTCTACTACCAGTACAAGCAAAACGAAAGCTCAACTAAACGTGCGCCTAGTGAAGCTACATTTACGTCCAGAAGCAAATCAAGGGGCCATCTCAGCATTTGCTCAATGGATCAGGGAAACTGGACGAAAACCCGATCGAGATGGGAGTCATTAACCCGGAAGCTGAAGTACATTACTTGTTACAGCCATATTGAGTCCTATACTACAATAATGTTATTTTTAATTCATTTTTAAATTCGTCGTATACTTTTGATGCTGCCATTCCGGGTTGAACTTCCCCTGTAGTTATATTTACATTGAAGTTGAGTTTGAAGGTCTGTGTCTGTGATCTTCTTGCAATTTACAAGTCTTAAAATTATTTTTATTTCATCTTTGTGTGCCAATAATATCTTGCATAATGAATTGCATTATTATTATTATTATTATTATTATTATTATTATTATTATTATTATTATTATTATTATTATTATTCCGTCAAGCTGCAATATTGGTCTCGTTATCACCTTTTTTTTTAAATCTTTATTTATTATTATTTTGCTATATTATTATTATCTTTTTTTTTAATTTTGCATTATATGCGAACCTTCTTTGGTTTCATTGTATTCATTAATTTGCTTTCATATCGCAATAAGATTTCTCTCATCAGTTCAAATGTAGTGTCTGGACTGGCATTTAGAGCTGTTGTTACTTCACTATTGGTGAGGCGAACCATCAAGTATATACCGTACTGTAATAATTCTTCATCATCTATGGCTTTCCTAATACCGATAGTTTAAAGTCAGTACTTTAGCTCTTATTTGAAAATGGTAGTTTTTTTTGATATGCCTTATTTTATTTTAAGAGATGTTAACTTATGAATTTCTGATTCTTCATTAAATTTTTTAATATTTAATTTGTGTTTTTAATATTCAAGATGCTTTTGTAACCACAAGTTTACATCTTTGGATGATTTCAGTAAGATCTATGACATTACTTCACCATTATCGTAGGCCTGTTCCCTCCGGAGCACATTATTTACGTCACCACCATTAATAACTTTGGATTGTCCTTTGAATATAACGTTGCTGAAGAGGTACTTCGATCTTATGAGCGCTACAACTCGTAGAATCCATAAATTATAGTTATGTTTTTCAACATATCTAAGACCGTAAGGTGTCCGCAGACTTTAATAGAATAACACCATGGGAACTCCGCCTTGTCGTAAGAGGCGACAAATTCCTTATTTAGTAAATCCTTTCTTTTCACACCTATATAATCCTCTGCATCTCCGGGAGTCACAGGTGGATCGAGTAGCTTGGAAGCTCCCAGTATCTTACTTACTACTTTCCTACATATACCTATCCTCTATCTTCAAGGATCAAAAAAAAAGACGCATGCGACAAGGCGAAGACCTCAACGGCAATAAGGCGGAGGAGGCAACCCTTAGCCCCGTAGGAGGTTAGTACATAGGAAAGCAAGTTTGGAGACTTGGAGAAGGCAGCCAGATTTTGTGAGGGCCTAGTAAGCTTGCCAGATATTTTACATCGACTTTCAATCCTAATGCGAATAAAAACCAAACGGATTTTATGACGTCTAAGAGTTGTACTACGGCCAAGTACAAAGTATTTTCGGAATATGTAAAAATTGGAGCATGGCACCTGAAAAGCATTCGTCTAAAAGTATCACAAATTGAGAACACAATGCATAAGCGTAAAATTCATGTAGTATTTTATCAGAAACAAAGAAAAAGCTAAGGGGCACAGAAGATTGGGATTAAGTCACAATGATTTACAGTGGTATTTCGCAAAGAGGTGTAGCAGAACTTCTGAAATAAAATCTTACATGCTATAACTGGCACAATGAAAAATTGTGTACCATCATATGTGTAATTAGGAGAGGGTATGTAATTTTTATTGCGGTGTATGCTCCAAAAGAGAGAAAGAGGGAGAATAATAATAATGAGTTTTACAAAATCTGCAAAATATAATCTCTCAGACCAACAAAACTGATTACAATTTCATGTCCGGAGATTTTAATGCCATAATTGGGAACACAACCGCACAATAGATTGTGGGAAATTTTGGAGAAAACATCCTGAATAAAAATGGTGCAAAACTAAGAGACTTCTGAAACTATAATAATTTTTTAATCACAGACTCCCTTTCGGACAAAGTAATCTACAAATTTACATCGGTTGCACAGCAAGACGACAGCGCTTAATTATAGATTACATCATTTTTATTTATTTATATATTTAGTCAAAAACTGTATGTGACGTATGGGGGAGAAAATCATCTGCGCACGCTTTCTTGAGTTTCAGAATCCCTTCCCAACAACAACTTCCTTCATTGCTAACCAGAAAGCTGCCAAACTATTTGAAGTAGTCTGAATATGCAGAAGGTACGACATTGGAAGTGACCAGTACTTGTCAGAAAGGTGGAGTTGAAAGAGAGATGGATAAAAAGCAAAACCAAAATATTCAAAAGAAAAAGTCTATAAAGTACATATTTTAGAACAGAAATATTTAGACAATTCTACTAGAAACGAATGGACGAAAAATCAATCTCTCTCTCATCAAGTGAAGAACTGGAGGTTCGATTGGAAAGTATAAAAAGCTTACTTCATGAAACAGTCAAAGAAACCTTAGAACAAAAAATACCTAGTTCCAAGAAGAAAAAAAGATCTATAGAAATGTAATGAAGAAATTAAAGAAACAGGAAATGAGAAAAAACAGGCCTACTTAAAATATCTTGAATAAAGAAATGAGAAAACACACAAAATATAGACAGCCTCCGAGCAAAACATTTAATAATTGAAGCTCAGAAAGAGAGTTGGGAAAATGTCATTGCCAAAATGGAAAATGCTAATAACAGACAAAATATGGTCTATGTGATGCTTCAATATCTCCAAAAAGATGAAAAAAAACTGCGAACATAATTGGATAAGGAAGAATATGGTTACAATTTTACGAAAACCTGTAGACTACCCCTAAGTAAGAAGACACTTTCAAAGAAGTTGAAGGTGTAGGTACACAAGGTCACTTGGAAATGGGTGAGTTGGAAATGATTTTAAAATCACTGAAAAAAAGCAGTAGGAACAGATGGTTTAAATAATGAACTCCCGAAGAAGGCTACACAAAATATGAAAACCAAATCTTTGAAACTTCTTAATGTATGCTGGACATGTCATGACCTTCTTGACATTATGAAATGGCTGGAATACCAAGAAAATCTCTCATGAATGATCCATTGCTATGATAAAACCCCGATTATCTATATTATGTAAAAGGTAAAGTGTGAATAAAAGTCGTTTATATACATTCAAAGCAATGAGAAACACAGAAGGAACACTAACTAAATTTAAGACTACGAAAAGGATGCAGCTCATCTCCATTCTTACTTAACATTTATGTAAGCGAAATTACTAGAGATTGGAAACCTGTACCTATTACACATATAATAACAGTATATTTAGTATTAGGAGACAGGTTCTATCGACTTCTCAATACCTTCATCACCCTTCTGCGCCAACACTTCTCCAATTCTGTGGCCTTTCTCATCTTCTGCAACTGTGATTATTTCTCCTCATATGATTTCTTTTGTTGAGTGTGTTTCCACTTCTTTTAACCATAGTCTTAGATTTACAAATGATTTTGACACTTTTGGGAGCCATTTGAACTGCAACATTTCTGTTCGGGGGATCGGTGTTTCAAAAATAAATACGTGGTCATAAAATACTTTTCCTATTCAGGATTGAAACTGCTTTACACTGATGGGGCAGATGACGTCATAATTTGCTTGCAAATTATATATTCTTTAAGCTGGCCCAGACACTTTACCTGCAACTGAAAAATCACCTCTTTTTCACTTCTTCAACCATTCTCCTTTATATTATTTAGGATATATGTCCAATTGTTTTTGTATTTGATTTTGTTCTCATATTTTCATGTAATTATTTTTCCATCCAAATGGTTCAACCAATTGGGGATTTGTCACATGATTTTTTTTAAGAATCTTAAGTGCAAGGTGCTGAGGACGTTAACTCTCAATTCAACTTAGTCTGTAGGGCTAACATTTTACTGGTGCTAACATTTTACTAGAGTGCTTGTCCAACGGGAAAGATGTGTATAATACATTCAGTTTTGAAACTGTTCACGGTATCACACAAGTTTCTAGTATTAATGTCGGTTTCCTAGTCACTTTATTATTACCAGTCACCTTTTGCCATTTTCTAATTTCTTCTCTTGCCTGTTTGATAGAATCTTCAGAGCGTTGAATCAGCTTATTCCACAGAACTTCTGAGAACTGAATATTCTGAAACATTGGTGTATTAATACCGCTGTTGAGTTACATGCAGTACTTTTGCTGCGACTAATGATAACTGTTCAGGCTTAGAAATAGTTTTCTAAAGATCGTGAGAGAACATCAAGAAGATTGTAAGCAGATGCGTGATGATTAGACCTCGAGTTGACAAATGCCTATTTCGTTCCTTTGGGAGATTGTGGAAAATTATTGCAGATGTTTACGAATCGAAAACATTTATTTACTGAAAGCATTTTATAGTGTCTTAAATGTTCTAAAATGGTGGTTGATGCCTATTTTAATATTTTTTGCCTAAAACTGTCTAAACCAAGTAATTTTGAAAAATTAATTTTATTCGCCCAGTTTACTTTCTCGCTACTATTTTTTAAATAAATTGTTATTTGTAATACGCAAATACTTTCCCAAATTTCCCGAAACGCCAATATTTCCTAATTACGCAGTCGACTATATTCCGTAATCTTTCATCCAATATTAGCTCTGCAAGTCCATGTAAAGAGGATGTTTGACGCTCCGATCAGCACGCAATTCTTGGGCAGATGCACCCATTTCCGGTGCAGCTGCGCACTTGAAGCTTATCGCCGCAGCGCGTCGTCTACGCAAACTAAGCGAGGAAAGAAACGTCTGGCAAACGCCTACTGCCGGAAAGGCGAAGCTTACAAAAAAACGGCCCAGTAAAATCGCCATCAACAACAGCCGTACTCGAACGCAAAGGAAAACCTTTGACAGATTGGCAGTGGTGTAAGAGCCCGAAGTGAAAATTGCTACTAATGGAGCCGTTGAGGACAACGTTAAGTGCAAGCGGAAGATCGTAATAAAAATCCTGAATTTGGTTAATGGGTAGCGTGGTACAGGTTTTGATGGGGAAGGTGGGACATTTCCAGAAGAATGGACTTGAGAATGTGACTAAATTAAGTTTACTCCTATTATAACATTCGGGTCGGTGGAAAGGTCCTTTTCAGTTTTCATAATGATTTTAACAGAAAAGACTGTCTCCTTTTAGAGAAAATCTTGATTATACTCTGTGCTGTTAAATATTAAAGTGAATAAAATAAAATGCTTATAGTCACTATCAAATATGTAAAAATTCTTGTCTTCCGTGAATAATAATCAAATGCCTAATATAAGCCTTTTGTGATCAGTTTGAGATGCCAGAAACAATTTTTCGTGTCTGCGTTTTCAAATGCATCGTTAATCATTTTTAACATATTTTAAGTACCTAAAACGCTGCTTTTCTGCCTATTTTATTTTTGGTTGCTATTTAGGTGCCTAATCATTACTTTTTTGGACTAAAATTCCGAAGTCTAGTGACGATGCACTGTAACCTCTACACGATAAACGATTCAGCTCCTTGGTAAATGGAAGTAATAAAGTAATATTGTCAGCACATGCAAGGATTGAAATCTTGTTAGAGTAGATCAAGAACAATCTTATATGTCACCTGTTTATGACTGTAGGTTTTTGCGCTTTCCGCGTGGCGACAAAATCGGATGGGTTGAGGGATTGCCAGTAACATCGCGGTGCGCCGGTAAGTACAAGAAGTGCTTACCGTGTCGCAGAATCTGATTTTCAATCATTGATTTATGAGATGGATAACACTAATTACAATCCCCCCCCATTGTTAAAAAAATTTGCAGTCGATCTGACAATATTCCGAATATCACTGCTCATTCATTTTATTTTCTTCTTCAACGAATCTGCAAAAAATGCCTGACCTTAATAAGCTACGTAGTTCCATAATTAACAATGCACAATTGTGGACATCTCTCGTCCGACTCTCAAAAACCTGGGTTGCAAATCGCAACTCGGATATCACTACGAGGTTAACGCAAGCGGTGCTTTGTCAACAAGCTTGTGACCGCTATAATGTGCTTACATAGTGTGCATTAAGGGCGGGATTTATGTAGTACCTTGCAGCTCTAAGTTCCTACTTATGTTAAAACAAAATATTTTTTTTATTTTGTCACTTGTTATGTCTTAGAATCGCAAGAGTAGCTCCATCTATCTAAAATTTACCCGAACTCTTATTGCCTATTTGCCCAAAATGGGAGCTTTGGAACGAGCATATTACTGCTACTCTTTCATCATTTCTAGCCACATCGCTCCTGTTGTTCATCAGAACAAACAATTGCGAAGATTACTTCTTTTCTTTCTTTTTTAAGTTTATTTCCACATGTTCAATTTTTTGTATACATTTTTCAGCGTTTGCATATTGCAGAATTTTTTGCCAAGATGCCAGCGATTTGTACATTAGGTACAGAACTTTACCTACGAACTGAATAATAATTTTTATTACATTACGTTTTATTAAATAATCGAAAAATATATTTCACACACATTTGGAAAGATTGGGAATATGTGTATGTTACGTATCTAGTGTCTTATGACCCGCAACCGTTACGCTCCCGTAGGCACTGCTATCGTGGGTATTTCAAATATAATTATTTATACACTTACCCAATGTCGCTGTCCGTTCTCCTCACTCTTGAGGATTGTCAAATAAAACGCTTAAAGTTCCAACAAAAAGAGAATATATTGTTCGAAAGTTCTGGATGGCTAATCAATCGGCGAACTCCTCCACGTTCCGCGGATATATTGTTCTGTATTCTTGAACCACCGATTATTATAATTATATCCAATACTTTCCCCTTTCGCCAATCTTCTGATAACTTGAAGACACTTCTAAATGAGTATTTACACTAGTATTTTACTTTAAATATAACCACTTAATCGTCATGCCTCCATTTCTTCCGAATTCTAGCTAGCCTTTCCCTAAACAAACTTGCCTCCATAGCAATTCATTACATTAGTCAATTGTTTGTTTTTCATATACTTCTTAAGGAACAGATTGTCATTCAATTTCTTTAGTAATTAACCTACAAGTAAGATCCAAACACTTTATGGACAATCATCTTCTCGGTTGTTTTTTATTAACTACATATCATTACATTACATAAAGTTTTAGAGATTCGTTTTTTTCCTTCGTCAGAAGTTTATACTTTTCTAATTTTTTTTAACTTAACGGTAAATCTTTTTCCTTGTCATATTGTGTTGTAGATTTCACTAAATATACGTTTATTCCATTCGAGTACGTAGTGATCTACATAGTCGTTTTTGTCAACCAGACACAGATGAATGTGGAACATGACTAAGTTCTGTAACTCTTGAGTCTTGAAATGTAATGTAACGAATCTCCGAAACTTCATGTAATGTAATGATATGTTTTAAATAAAAACAAAAGTAAGTCGATAAGGTGATTGTCAATAAAGTTTTCGGACCTTACCTACATGTTAAATTACTAAATCAATTGTTCCTTCCCTTACGAATTGATACACTTGGACCAAGTTTTATTTTAATTTAGTAACGGTGTGTAATGCCTTCAAATTTGGCACTCCACTGTCATTGTTGCTTGTAGCTGGCTTCTGTCAGATATTTGTGCCCCAGGCTCTCACCTCAAATTTGCCCGACACCACTTTTGTAAGAGTACGTTTGTACTACGATTGTAATGTAAAAGAAACACATTAGAACTAATTTATTTAATATTAGTTAATAATTATAATTTACACTGAATATTCTCGACTTTCACATTGAATGGCGGAACACAAAACTATGTAGAAAAAGTAATCGTGTTCTGTTCTGTTTTGTTATGGTATTTCGAAGTCGGAGAGCAGGTAGAATGGAACATTCTCAGTCAGAAAAACATTGAATTGCATAGTTTCTATGTTTTTTTACTTTCTCTGCTTCTGCGAATGAAATATTAAAGTACGATGAAATATAATTAAGTCTAAAATATGATTAACAAAAAGTATATCTTGTGGAAGAAAATACATGGGAAAGTTTCCTTAATTTTTATGGATGTAGGTGCATCACTTCAAACTAATCATACGTTAAAAGGATTGAATACGTATCATCGACACTTCACTTGTATTTGCAGGATTTTATAATATTCTTTTTTATTTTGGAACTTTGTTTGCGGTGATTAACCAACAGGTAACTGCGTGTATTTTCAACTGACACAACAAGCTAGACGTTAATTTTAGTTTCGGCTAGTTTTTCTTCAGATTGTCGATTCAGATAATCACGCATGTAACTCTCTCTTTACTCATGATCTTGGAGCACTATTTTTCAAGTTTCAAGTAAACTTTGAGAATTTTTTGCAAAATTTTCAATTTTACCCGAAAAATCTTTTGTTGATCGGTTGAAAAAAATGGTGTGGTCGCGTCATCTGTGAACTGTTGTACTCATGACAATATTTACGAATTTGTGTATATGAGTCAAATAGCACACTAACAAAACACCACTACTTTTGCTACTTGAAAATTTTTGTGTTTTAGAATTGAAAATAAGTGACGACATTTTTTTATTTTACAAAAATAAAATCCCACCCCATTCAGAAATATTATCATTTTTTTTCGAAGAATCATTCGCGCGATAATGTTTAAAATTTTTTTTGCGCAAATACCGTTTCCTTCAGAAAAAATTAAATTAAATTTAAATTTAACTTAAAAAAAATAGTTCGTTCACCGTAGTCAGCCCGCTTCCGGCCGGACTAGCTGCTCGAACTACGGGGGCCAATGACACGACGCATTGTGACGTCCAAACATTAAGCAACGATGAGACTTATGTCATGTTATGAATCGCAGATACACACATATGGTCTCAAATCGAAGTCTTCGGACGAAATACAACAATTAAGTTTATTTATAAACAACTGACACTCCTAAGGTCTGCCTGAAACAGAGGACCCTTCTTTCTCAGATATACTGAGTCTGTTGTGTAAACGCAGGAATCCGACAAAAACGTGTGTTGTTCTGTGAAGTTAGTTACCACAGATAGTCTTACAATAATATCAGTACTATTGTTATTTTTTTTTAATAGAAAATCTATAATTGAGAAGAAGTGTACGTTTAGGTTGTAACAACCAGCATTATTGAAATGTTTAAAATTGACTGTTTCCCGTCAAAAAGTTATATTATTGGAAAAACTAGTTTTCAGAATTCCTTCTCGTGACGAGATAGGTGAAGGATTTTCAAGAAAGTGAGAATTGACCTTATTTGTTAATGCAGAAAATATGTTGTGCAGTGACAATGATGAATAAGCGCGTACTCCTGGACCTAGTAAGGCATGCTCACCCTAACGTGTTACCTGATAATAAAGAAACTAACCGAGTGGTTCGTCTTCTGTTTCTTCTGCTGTCTTCACACATCGTTTGCCGATTTCTGCTCTCTTCACGAAACAAAAATAAAATTTGACGGCAGGAGTTTTCATTGTCCAGTGTGATTTTTTAGAAAATTATTCTTTCGTACTTGATGTAATTCTGAGACTGCTGTGAATTAATGACTTAGCTACTTTGCATCTTTTTGTGCTATACTTCACAGAAAACAAAGAATTTAAACATCGAAAAATAAATTTCTTTTTCTGGATGCCTGAAATACGACACAAATTCAATTCACCCTTTTCAGTGTAAAATCATTACGCTTTTCGAGTAATTTCGAGATGACAGTGCTAACAGACATATGTTTCGAATGGGGTCAGTGCCTAGTATTATAAAAGAATGCGAGTTTATGTCAGTGCTGAATGGCATTTCTGCACTTCGCTACGCCTTATGGAAAGGGGCCCTGCGACGTAGAGGGGGGGGGGAGGCAATTATAATATTCTTTAAAAAAGCTACCTTTCAATTCTGACAGGAACCTATTTATTTATCCAGGAAGTTATTAAGGGTTAATGTATAGAACAATACCTTTATATTTTTACTTACGCTAAACAATATTTGTAATTGTCTATTGTAACAGTATTTAATAAAAACGAACAAAAACCTATAAAGGCACGAGAAAATACATAGTTTCATTTCATTATAGAACAGTCAATAAACGATATTCTGAAAAGTGAAGTAAAAAATATCAATTTAAGTATATAAATTCTTGATTCATATAAATATTCGTCCGTTTAAAACTAAATTGAATCTGCTTGACACTTTTTAATTTGAATTCAATCGGCATATGTATATATCCGGCACGAAGTAAGATGTGAAGGGATATTTCTATTTATTGTTTTGTGAAAGTATATTGATGGCTACTATTCTTCAAATGTAGATTTTTAAATGAGAACATATACATTTTTTCAAAAATATGAATAGTTTTTTTAGGAATTTTGCATGAAATCAAGGCAATTTTGAAAACAAGATTCTCGAAAACTGCTTCATTTTTTTAAACATTTTGTACGAATAGTGTTACTTGCCCTGAATAATATGACATACTCGCCATTTTATGTATTCTTTAGATTTAAAAAAATAAACAGTTCTCTCTCTCTCTCTCTCTCTCTCTCTCTCTCTCTCTCAATATCATTCACATCATTAATATTTACATTACGGGCTTTTTCTATAAATTATTGCATTTGTGAACACAAGTTATTCAAATGACTTCTAAGTTTATCTTCTTCTTCGTAGTTTTTGGAAACGTCAAAACTTTTCTAGGAAATTGAACTCAATTATACGTATTTTCAGGAAATCTCAACGACATTTTTTGTAGAACACCTTCAGTGAAAAGTTACGTATAGGACTGCTTTACTCCTTTATATTCTTTACAATAACATTGAAAACAACGAGGTAGAATATTCTATCTCGTGTGCACACAGCAATGCCAGTCTTTGAATTGATTCTAATCTTCATATATGATTATCGTAATCTTCGAATATGATTTTCTATTCAGAATCTCTACATTTTCATTTTATTCGATGGTTTTTTATTAAATATCATTTTTTGACAACCTCATTTAAAAGCTGTTTATTTAGGACATGAAAAGCGTGCTAAAATTTCTATTTTTAGCACCCGTGCTGATAGTGAGATGATATCAAATGTTCAGATAAAAAATGGAATACAACAATGAAAAATAAATTGCATCAGATATTACTCAATAATGTAGCATGATGATATGTAAGCTTGAACTAAAATAAAATCAACGTCAGTAAGGCTGTCTAAAAAATAGTGTATGGCAGATGGGGTCAAAATTATTTCATTATTCTCGTAGGATTGCGCCATTCGGCCTATCGGCCTCTGAAAATAACATTTCGTATTCGCCATTGAAATGCCACTTTTACTACTCGTATCATAAATATTCGTAATCGTAACTGTACGTATTTACAACTCGTAACTGTAAATACACTGTAAATACTCGTATTTACAACTCGTATCGTAACTGTACGTACTACAGCTTGATAACATTGTGCCCGTTGTTGCTGCTGCATCCTGAAAGACAACAGAGTGACCTTATCGAATAGGATTTTCATTGTATACAATATTTTCTCCCTTGATGACCCTTATGACATCACAAGTTTTTGAAAAAATTAGGTTTATTTTTTCGTTGCAATTTATAAAAAACTGAATTTACAGGAACTAGTGAAATTTCTCATAAAATTAACCATTGAGCAATATAAATACATACGTAACCCTATTGATACTAACAACTAGAAGTCGTGTCAGAATATTGTGTATTAATAAATATATATTTCTAAACTTGAATATAATTTAAAAAACATAAAAACTACTTCAAAACTCATACAAGTTATTTTTAACGTGATAAAGGTTCACTAGAATGCATACTTTCGTTTAAGTTCATGTTGTGCAAGCAAGTTCCATGTATTCCTAATGTTTTCTTCATGAATATATGCACATTCTCTTCCGTACCTCAAGGTTTCTTCTCTTCTCAATCCCGTCTACGGCCAATATGCTAATTAACGTTGAACCTAATTGTTTACCGTTTTATTATTTTCATAATTTTATACGGATTTTAGTTTTTAGTAAGTCTTCATTTTGGATTTTCCTTTTAGAAAGCCTTCTTAATTTTGGATCTTTCGGTGAACTTTAGTTGGGTTTCCGATTGCGGAAATTTCAAACCGTCCAGGACAATAACTACGTATGATGCCAATAAGCTACCACTCAAAATGCCTTAGGCTGTCTTCAACTTGACTTCTCTATGTTCGAGTCTTTTGGAAATCTTTTAAGAGCTCCAAACACGTTCTATTAACGTCCACCAGCGCTGAAATCTTGCGTCCAAGAGAGTCTGCGACAACATTGACAGTTATCGAGGAAGTCACAAGAAGCCGACAATTATCAGACCTACTACCGCAAGAAACTTCACCGAGTAAGCCTTCCTGGAGGCATCGTAGACGCTTTTCAACTTCCGTTTTTCGCAATGTCTTTTGGCTTTGAATCTGAAGAGTTGGCAACATGAAATGCACTCCCGTTTTGGTTTTTTAATTGACACAAAACATCAAAATATTAACAGATGGATAATAGCGCGAAAAACATGCATAGATACATTGATGAAAGCTGTTGTAAGATACATTTCAATAATGACAAAGATCAAATCCTATTATTTTGTAAATCGTAAATATCGTAATATTTTGTCAAAATATTGTAAATCGAACCTAATGTAGTACAAGTGTAGAATACTAAACATTCATTGATAGTTATTTAAATTTATTTAAGGAAAGCTTGTTTTAAACGACGAACGGCTAAAGCGAGCAGTATGAAGTACAATATGAAGAATCACATCAGGGAGACATAACATAAAGTTGATTCAAACGCTTCAGAAATTTAATCAGAGACATATTTCGTATTTAATTCAAAATTATTAGTTAAATTGGATTATACTAGGGGAGAAACTGAATTAATGGCTAGAAGTGACTTAATTCTATTCTTTCCACTGTTCCTTCTTAGCGCTCATACATAAAAAATTCAGACGTTGCCGAAGACGAAGGGTAAGAAAATGACTGAAGAGATGTCGATGAGGTCTGCTTCTGCCTGTCGTCGAGTAGGTGCGGAGGGAAGCGTGAGCTTTTCATTTAAATGCTTCACTAGTGAGAACCCGTCAAAATTTGACGGTGAGATTTGAGATAAAAGTAAAATACAGTGCCCAGACTAATGTTCACAATATGTTGCATTGTTTGGATCTTCAGGGTATAACGAAGATATTCTGTGATGTGGAGTTCCCAAAATTTTGAACACGTGTGGCCTATGACCAGGTAGCAATGCAATATGGCGCACATATTCCAACAATACACCAAATGACACAAAAGAAAGAGCACTATTATACTGGCGGATATTAATTCTAAAGTTTTTTGATGTGTAATCATCTATAAACAAATTTGATTATCTCTGGCATATTGCTCGAAGGTTAAGTTATTTTCCCATTTAAGCAACACAGAGTAAACTCGTTTGCAGAATTTCTCTCACATGGGAAGTACAAAGCAGAACAAAACTGACATTTCATAGACAACGACCCAACAGAAAAAGAAATGACCTTACTATTACGACACCTACGCTGACTTTCTCTTTCCCTGCGTCCAGTTAATGTGGTACGTTTGCGTCTTTTGGGGCGCGTGGGCAACGATTCTGAATTCGACATAACCTGTGAACAACTTCACTACTTCAGTAGAACCGAGCAAAACCCACTGTCCGAATATTCTGTACAAAATACATCACAAAAGCAAATATATGCAAACTGTCAGCGCCACAATGCAATTATTACACTGAAACAAAACCTCGACGAATTGTAAACAAATCTCAACAATCAAAACAAAACATCAAGCAGCGCCACCACGAAGCAGCAATACCTCACATCTACCGTTTCATATAATCGATTTTGAATCAGCCATCCTTTGGAAGAAAACAATTAACTATTGATAAGTGTACTATTAAAGAATGATTTAATTAATTAATTTACACCGTAAATGTTGGTGAATCAACACAAACAATATCTGATAACACATCTAGGGATCACATTCTTTCATTTAAAGGAAAAAATACTACAATCGGTTCAGTAAAACTCTCAACGTAGCTATGGCAGAATACCTTATTTTTTAAATATATAGATAGCGTGAGTGGTTTCATTGGATGTGATTTATTTTCGTCGAAAACCATTAAAACTGTTTGAGATATATGGGAAGAAAGTAGAGTCTGTGCATGTTTTCTTGAGCTCTAAAAATCCTTTCCCACGCTTTTATTATGCAGAGTTAAAATAGTTGAATGTTGCCAAAATGTACCAGCAAAGCGAGTTTAGAAATTTGAAACTGGACATTTTTGCTCCAAGATTATAGAAATATTATTTGAACAAACGAGCGGTGAAAGGACTACAGATTTGATATTTTCGTATTGCTAACAAAATAGGAACCCACATTCTGAGTTCTACTCTTACCACAATTAGCAAAAGAAGAAAGTGCAACATCGGCAATTTTTAAACTATTTTCTCAAAAGGAGCTGCGAATTTTTTTAAAAATCTCTTATGTAGCAAAGAACGCTAAAGAAAACGATGCTGTCCCCATTTGCGAATAACTTTCTGAACACTGAAAGCAATAACATGACAAAAGTACAATATTGATGAAAACATACTTTTGATAAATGAAATTGAACGTAAGAAATCAAGAATTTAAAAAGGGTCATGTACAGTTATAATATAATGACATTTTTTTACACTGGTGGAAAAAAGTATTGCTGCACCCCGATTGACACACAGACAGAAATCTACACATGATTACATAGGCAGAGCCATGCGAGACTTGCACGTTCAGAAACAGAAAACCATGGACCGGAAACGCCACATCAATACCGCATGTACCCGCCGTGGGCAGCACGATAAGCCCTGATGCGGGCTGGCATCCCATCACACAGGCGGCGAATAGTTTTCTGCGGTACACTGTTTCACGCCTCCTGCACCGCCACTCGTAGAGCAGGCTGAGTTGTTGGGGAAGTCGCAGCACGGGTCAGTCGTTGACCCATCATATTCCACACATGCTCGATTGGGGGCAAATTCGGCGATCGTACTGGCCAGGGCAGAGGACGAACATCGCGGAGAGCATGTTGCGTAGCGCGGGCAATGTGAGGCGGGCACTGTCCTGCTCGAACAGCGGACCAACCTCCCGTTGCAGAAAAATATCGCCAGGCCGCACAACGTGCTGGATGAATCCAGCGCTGGTCAATGATTCCTCCACGAACACGAAAGACGAACGCGCGTTGTAGATGATGGCACCCCACACCATCTCACCCGCGGTGGAACCCCTTTGGTGGAACCCACGTGACGTAGACGAACACAGTCCGGACGCAGGCGCTCGCCTGTGCGACGCCGCACACGACCATCACTGGAGCACATACAGAAACGGCACTCATCACTGAACACCACTGCACGCCATTCTGTCTCCCAGCTGACCATCACGCCAGACGTGCCGGACGATGGTTCGGCGTGAGAAGCAGTCGGGATTGTGGTATGCGCGATTGAAATCTTGCAGCAAGTAAACGGTTCCGAACGGTGTTGACTGTTGTACCCAAGTTTGCGGGTTCAAACTCGATCGAAGCTTTCCATTTTTGAGGGCGAAAAATCCTTAGTACGCCTTCTTTCGGAGGCGAAGTAAAGCCGGCTGACACATGTAGTAGATTTACTGCATGTAAAAGATCTTCATTCCTAAAAGAAGCCTCTGAGATAAATTCTAATCGCCTATTTCGTCACCAAAGATAATTCCTCCTTTCTCCGCTAAATGGTGAAGGGAGAGTAGCGAAATTTGCGTGGTCAAACGGAAGAGACGAGTTTGATGGTCTGATCAGACGAGGCCATCAGACGGGTCTATGACTATGGGAAGACTATGGGAATGCATCGTCGCCAGCACGACGTCGCATCACGGCCCACGTGGTCAGCAATTTATCGGCGGCGATGGTGTAACGGTAACCGTTTAAACCGTATCGGGCTGTTCTACCCCCGCTTGCGGGTTCAAACCCGATCGAAGCCGTGTATTTTTAAGGGCGAAAAATCATTCGTACGCCTTTCTTCGGAGGGGAAGTAACGCCGGCTGTCCCATGTTAGTAGATTTACTGCATGTAAAAGCCTAAATGAAGCCTCTGAGCGAAATTCAAATTGCCTGTTTCGTCGCCCAAGTGATACCTTCTTTCTTCCCTGGTAGGTGAAAAAGCGTAAGAAATTTGCGTGTCGGGCGGAAGAGCAGGCCTCATAGCCTGAGTCTCGCACGTAAAATAAGGCATTCATTTTCAATGCGCCGAAAGAACCGCTTCGCGCAGACCAACAATCCAACCCCACTCAAATTGGTCCAATTGTTTAAAGGACGAACGAATGTGACGCCGTGGCTAATCTAAGCCCCAACTGCACCTCACCGCAGTGGGCAGCGTCTTTTAAAGCCGCAGAGTAGACTCCGCCGGCCGTCACTCATCCGTGAAATGTTGACCACGACTTCTAAAACCATCCTTCACGTCCCTTATCGCCTACTTGGTTGCTCGTGTCCTTCCCGGAATTGCAATACTTTTTGCCGCCAGTGTATTTTAACTTTCGTGTACAATTTTATGGGCGGCAACGCTAATCCAGATATTAATCTGATCTTATAATAACTTTACAAACTACTGATTACATTTTACGCTAATTGTTTACATTATTTACAAACTATTGCACTTATAATACAAACTTACACTACGATGATTAAAAGTTTAGCATGTTTTTCAAATCCTGCTTGTCGCGAATTAGCCGTCTAGGACCACGCGGACACACACTTGCACATACCGAAGCTCCCGGGGCAAGTGTATGTGCTCCTTTTGGGGATCAGCATATGCTGAATTCCATTTTTTATCCTTCGGGGTTGCTAATCATGGGAGAATGGAATCTAGAATAATGATGATAATGAAAGATGAATGGACGACACACATACAGACATATATAAACACACTCATGCTCGAGGCGGGATTCGAACCCGCGATCCTTCCTTCCGAGATCGCCACGGCATTACTGCCTTAGCGCCATAAGTTAAAATTCCGATTGGCCAAATACGTTTACATAAATTATGAAATTAACGTTGTTTCCTTTAAAAAATATTCATTGAAACGTTTTCGGAGATAATATATGTGCTTAAAAGACAATTTCTCAAAATTATCGTATTACAGCACATAATTTTTCTTAAGAGCTTCTATCAGCGTTCGTATGATTATTACTCGTACAATTATCTTGTGTACATAAATTAAGTTGTGCCCTTAAATGTTTCAGAGGGTAGAATATTTGATAACTTCGCTGTTCATCTAAAAGGTATATTTCTACGATAGTTGGACATTTCGTGTAAATATGATGAATGTATGCTAACTCATCGACCATTCTGAACGACGTACATAACTCTATATGGCCGATTTTACGTTTTTCGTCTCTCACCCTTACTTTGTAAGAAGACAAAATATTGCGCCGGCAAACGACAAATTTTCGACAGAGAAAGATCTTATTGCCAAACCCTGCTTAACGATGAAAATGGATCTTGTTCCTACACATAGAAAATTATTACTTCTAACATATTGTGTAGTCAGAATTATTGTTTTGTGGGTGCTTAATATAAAAAAATCGATTGACGGCAAAACGTCTGTGAGTCTGTTGTCAACCCTAGTACAAAAACCACTCAGCCGATTTTCTCGAAAAATAATACTCCTCATTACATTTGAAGGAACTCAAGATCCTCTGAGTTTGAAACATATTTTGATTTTTGAGGATACTTTACATGAAGTATCAACATTATTTTCCAATTTTTCTAAAAAACGGCCCCAAGTTTTTCAAAAGGATTTTATGGGGTTTACCGGCCATGGAAGTACGCTGATACCTTTTACTTTCTCGTATACATACGTATATGCGGAGTAATATACGTAGTATAGAGAAAGTTATGTAATGCTGAAGAAAATCGAATTCGAGATTTTAACGGAAATATACGTTTTGGGGTTCCCTGATAACGAAAAAGTGCTTGTTTTTCAAAACGTTCGTCCGTCCGTCCCTCCGTCCGTCTGTGAATACTGCTAGCGCCTAAACCATGTGTACAATCTTTCCTAAATTGAAGAAAGCCCTGTCAATCTGGCTCTAGTTCAAGCTTTGAGATTTTAAAGAACATTATTTAATATTTGGGGGTATTTTACATGAAGTCTCCCGGGCATTTTCAAAATTTTCTCAAAAACGGCTCCAATTAAAAAAAAATGCTTGTACGAATAGAGTAAAATATATTTATAAAGGTGACATAGATCCGATTTTTACCGTTAACTCTGAACTTTCGAAAATTGCAAAAGTTTAAATTTTTCGGCGTCTTCCTACAACTACAAAATTGAAGACAGAGATTTTTCCTTCAAATGCAATTTGTTGAGCATAATAAGTTCATTCAATAAGGTTACGTACATTGTTTCAGAAATTTTAGTAGTTTTCGTGCAATAGTGCATGCAATATTTACAATTTTAAAAAAATGACAAAAACAATACTTTCTCAAAACACGGATTCAAAATTTTTCTTTAAAATTTTGGTAGGGGTAGCGCCCTATGCAATACAATAACCCTATACAATACATAAACGTCATATTGCTATATTCTTTTGTTGTTGTTTTTTAATTGTAAATATATTTTTTTGACTTCTCTCACACGTCGGTAATATTGATATTAAATGTGATTTTTTCACATTATTGTATTTATGAGTACATGTGCTTTTAATAATGTCAAATAAAGTTTCTGGAAAACTCAACCATTTTCTGTTCAAATGAGCTCAAAATTCCGCATTTTCAGAAACGCTCAAACGCCATTTCCTCAAATATGGCTCCAAATTTTGCAAGTGTATTTTTTTTGTTTCTGGGACGTCGTGCTAATATGCTGTACACAATATTCTTGTCGCGCTTCCTGGGGGAACACGTGCTCCATACTCGACCATCTTCATTCTTAATTCTTTAGAATTATTTTTCCTGTTCTTCATAGCTGAATTTTTTAGTATTTTGATGCTCGAGGAGAGAGAATTGATTTCCTCTCATATTTTACTACTCTTTTATTGAGGCTTCGTTTTCTTTCATTGAATTATGACTCTACTACGGATTTTTGACATACTGCGAGCAATATGCCTTTGTTTATAGGTAGATACCTTCTTCCAGAAGAATTTTCACAACTACAACTACGAGAAGAAAGATCATTCCTCCTTCCCATTTCACACTGCAAACATGGAATTCTTTAAAATCACCTAATTGCAATTAGTGTTCACGTTACAATCCATTAAAAGATCTGCTACAACGTGCAAAAAGCCGAATGTCCACTTTTTAAAAGAAACATCACAAGTTTCAATACGGAATGTTGACATACACAAAACACCTGTACTACCGCACGCAGAAGGCATTTGCGGGTAATCGCGATAGTACTGCTACCTAATGTTCATTATTGATACTTCCTTCATGAACGTGTTATTGGAAGAATTGGTTAGAACATATTCGTGTAATAAAATCTCTCTCGTAAGAACATCTCTCGCGTGATGAAAACTATTTTTTAAAGCTAAATAAGATAAAGATTTTGGTTCTTGAAAGAACTGCTTTCTCCCTGCGGTCAATTTCATTTCTGATATTTAAAATGTGATGACTGATTAGATGGATGTTACTGAATTTATATGTGCGTCAAAAGATGTTCCATTGGTTTATTTTGTAATTGATGCTCTTCCAGTGGTGTTGAAATTCATTCATTTTGGTTGTCTATATCTGATTAATATTTATCGCAGCAATATTGGCTTCTAAAACATCAATTTCATTACCAAACATTTCTTTGTGAGCAGGTATCCAAGCAATTATCATTTTTTACCCGTTTTTGTTATATTGTAGTGGATTTTGTGAATGACGCTGTTTATTTCTTTTTTTAAATTTATTTCTGCCTGTTCGCCATGCTTGTCTTTCAGGGATTATTTCTGATCTCGATTTGAGGCTTAATTCTTCTATTGTTGTGAAGGAGTGTGTAAATATGATATAGTTTTGATTCTCAAAAGATTTTTCAATCTCTCTTAAGGAGAGTAATTTGGAATACAATTATGCAGTTTTAATTGAAGTTAGTGAATGACGAGTCTGTTTTAATTTGAAATCATGCGTATAAATGGCTGCTCCGACTCGTTTTATATTTTTGCCCCGGTCATTCTCTTGACAGTGTACACTCCCTATGATTATTGTATTTGTTACAGACTTCAATGAATTTTTTGTTCCATTCTTCTGTTGTTAATTTTTCTTTTTTGCATTCCATGAGTGATGAATCAGTATTGATAGTGTGAAGAATCCATGGCGGAATACTGTAGATTCTTTTTGTTTGCATTAAGGATATTTCGAAATAAAATTCTTTTCATCCATTTGTATAAAGGTGCATACCGTGAGTTTACGCCTTTTGCACTTTCGGATTTACGGAAAATATCATTATATATGATTCTGTTTTTGACGCAGACAATTTCAGAGCATACTTAGTGACGGAGATTCCCTTCGTAGTGAAACCTCTTGAGCCTCAATTAAGATGCTGCCGATTGGTGTCGTGTGGAAGCATCCGGTAGCTATTCTCAAAGCTTGGTTATAGATAATGTGCAATTGTTTGAGATATTTTTCCCCAGACGTATTGTACAATACGCGTCCATTATCGTTTTTTTGTTTGAATAATTGTTCTGTACGTTCGGAAAAGCATGTCTTCATCAGCTCTGCAGGTTTTGAAAGCGATTTCTTAGACGTTCGTCCTTTTTTGCATTCGCTTCTTATATAGTTGATGTGTGACTTCCATGTTAATTTGGAATCACAATACTGTCCTAATATCTTAATGCTCCGAACAAATGTTAGTGGTCACACCCTAATGTCAGAGTTGGGCAGTTTATATCTTTTTTTAAATTATTAGCTACCCGTTCGGCTGAAGGCTTTCGTGGCTTTTAAGCTTACATGCATGCAAAAACGTTGTTGTTAAGTTGTTGGGATATTTGTAGGCAAATATGGTACGTAAGGCGTACCCTCAGTTGTAAATTCATTTTTCATATTTTTATGTTTTGGGAAGATGAACTTTTCAACAATGAACATCTTATTGTTATGAAATGTTTCTGAACAATGGAAGGTTTTTCTCGATTATGGAATTTGTGTATTAGCTTAAGTTTTCGCACATTATGCGTCACGATTTGAAATGAGCTTTAAAAGTGATGGCTGACATGGGCAGAAATTACGGTAATATAATTTTACGTAACCTTACCGATGCGAAAAAGGAGCTATTGTAGCACACCAGTTTCCCTTTCAAAAGCATCCGCATTCGCAATGTCAAATAAATTATCCATTTTAAAAAAATCTCCCAGAGCTTGTGAACTTCGTGATTTTTTTTCATATTTGTACATTTAGTTCTTTACAAAATAATGTTCAAATTTGGTCTATTGAATAAAGGTCCATTAGTTTTTTGACGTAATAGTTAGGTAATGATATTGAAGGTACCATTACATTTCCCAGAGATAATACAATCAAGAATCAAAATATTTGCACTTTCGCTAATTGTCAATTAATCAATTAAACCTGTCAATTTAAAGGCTATTAAACCAAATACACCTGTTATTTGGTTGTATATCACCCACTCAGAAAATGTCTCTTTTTAGCGCTTGGTAAGTAGACTGACATCTTCTGAAAGCAAAATAATTCGTGTCAATTGCACAAAGACTGTCACTACAGCAACTAGCCATTCGTCTAGCGCGACTTGTTGAACATGTTCAAAATGAAGTTGACAAGAGTTCTCGTTTGGAGGACGAGCTTAAATTTGTTTTTGGATTATAATAATAGATAATGGTAGAATCTTAGCTAAAAACAGAGTGGCTTAAAAGATTCACGGAGGTGGAATTTAGTTATTATTCGAACTACTGCTCTCTCCAATGGGAGTTATGGGAGTGTTTCCTCAGAATATTATGTCACATTTCAGGCAATATTGAACATTTGCGAAATACAATGAAGAGGTCCGGCGGCGCTAGCCGAATGCGTTTACTACGCTCCGTGAAGTCACGAAGGTTAAGCGCATTCGAGACTCGCGGGTTCGTGGTTGGGTGACGGCCAGGAACCCCGGGATCTAACGTCGTCGAGCCCCTGGCCGAAGGATAAAAGCACTGACTGACTGCGACGTGACGAGACTTGACAATTATTAAAAAGTAAAAGCACATTAATGGAGGATTACTCCCAAGTGTAAAGCGCTCAACGCCCCTTAAGTGGCTTGGAGACGCGTTGCGTCAAGATGTGGACACAACAAATTAAAAAAAAAAGACTGGATTTGAAAGAATCCTGAACGCCAGCAGAATGGACTTGAATTTTGTGTTCAATCCGTTTAAAAGGCCATTATATTTGAATCTTGACTGAATTGAAAGGTCCAAAAATATTGTTATCTTAACATCAGTCAATAGCACATCGTTCATATTCAGTGGAGGGTACAATTTATTTGAAATGGAAAACTCCGTTTTGTCTTCGTTTGCTCTTCATTTGTTATTATGGACAATTTGAAATAAGCAATATTGCTTTTCATTATTGCAAAGGATATTCATAACATCCACAAAGAGGTCCTTTTGAATCGACGAGGGCATATCATTTACGAATATGTGAGACTGACTGCTTTTGCAACTGGCAGCGAATAGGAAACGTGAGTAATATAATGTGATATTCCAGTGCGCTATTTCCACTCATTGAGATCACTGTTCAAACCAATCTAGAGCAATATCCGAATTCCATACGAAGGTAATTTTGAAAGTAAGATATAATTCAATGACGTCAAATGCTTTTGAAAAGTCTAAAATATATTCTAATAAGTGCTTCATTTTGATCCATGGATCAAGCAAAAACTTTAAGAAAAGAATTTATGACTTTTTTTCGCAGATTTTAATTTTATAAATCCATTTGCAATTGGTTCGTATTTATTCAGAAAGTTTTCTATTTTTAAGTAGAAAAGCTTCCCAAATATTTTTGAAATCTTACAGTTCACTATCGTTAAAGGAAAACCAGTTACTTTCATATTCAATACAATCATTTATTCAAGAATACATCAGAGAGAAACAATAATTGAAAAAATCGCATTCATGACATTACTGTAAACAAACTGAAACCATATCCAATGTTTAAAATCATTACTATCTAAAGATTTTAAAAAATTCCTAATTTGTAAATCCAAATAATTAAAAGTTAAATCTATAAAAAAACTTATACCATTCAAGAATTTATACAACCAATTATAACCGATGTCATTACGATTATTCGTCTAATTCTGCTGGATGTCTTATTTTGAGCTCTTGTCGTACCAAAGATTGCACTTGTGCTCTACATATACCGTTGCGAACATGTAACGCTCGCTAACCGATATTCAGTTTCGCTCCACTCGTCGTCTTCAATTCAATTTGCGTCAAGTCCAGATGCGTACCAAATCCCGGATAATCATGGAATGCCATGACTGATGGAATTTGACCGATGGATTGTCAAGTCCAATGCCCAGCTATGTCTTACTTCGCTCACTAGCACAAAATCGTCAAACGTGCTTGTTTCAATAGTCGATGTGTCAAAACCAATACTGTTGTTTTTCACTTACATATGTGCTTCACAGTCGCTACTCTATACATTAATCACATTAATACATCATGCTCGCATTTCAACATTTAAACGGAACCAAATATTCCATGTAAGCTACCAAAATTAGAAGTGACTGTTGATTTCTATATACGTATAGAAAGATTTCAAGGACCTCTGACGCCGATCTTACGTTTCGCCACTCTTGTGCGGGTGATAGAGAAACCCAGTCTGCTGCCTCTCCGTCCTCGCGTTATGTTTATCTAACTTTGTAAAATATTTATATAATAAATATTACTCATCTTAAAGTTTTTCTGTAGATTATGATTTCAAATATATTTTTACTAACATCACAGTATTCAACATACATTGTTGATTTATTGAGTATATCATTCAAGACTTTTCTATATAATATTTTTTAACTTTTTAATCACCACGCAATAGTTGCTAAGATTCCGATCATCACTTTATATACATAAATGACATTTATTTAAATTGTACATATATTTCCAAAAATGCACATGTCCACAATTTGTACAACGTCCTCGAACTGAATTCTAAATAGTATTTAAACTTGTACTAAACTATTTTCCAAACATTAAACAATTTGCTACCTTCCACCGCCTTTGTTGAAAAATCGGCTTCAATACTTTCCAGTTTACCTGCGTTTTCCAGGAATTACATTCTTGGATTCCATATTTATCCAAAATTATTTTTATTGATTTACATTGAAATTACATTGATATTTAATATTCATACTAAGTAAATGTTTTCTTATCACTCCTTAATCAGGTAAGTCTAATTTTTCATGAATATTTAAAAAAAAATTCAATTCAGAAGCTCCTGTTTCTATACTTACAATATCATTAACATACAGACCAATATACAAAAAATTATTATTTTGCCTCCTCTATACCAATAAAACTGAATTCAACGACATATAACCGACATCGACACAACAAAAAGTAGAGAATGAATAAATACATTTTTAGAAGATCTTCCGTATTGTTTCAGTGTCCTTGTAAAGTTTGTTAAAGAATGCAAACATTAATAATTTAAATATGTTGGTAGATGCACCATGATCATTGTTTTCGCTCGTCGCTAAGAGGAGATTGTTTCTTACTATATTCCGTCAGAGGCCAGTTACGGTGTGGCAGAACTGGTAGCTAATGGTTGGTTCCTAATATATTCCGCCCGAGGCCAGTAGCGCTGCATCATAACTGGTACCTAAAACATTCGCTGCTGACCAGCAGCTGTGCTTAAGATAAACATTTTTAATCTCTGTACTGTAAAATAAAATTATAATATTTTATTAATTCTTGAATGAATTACATTAAAAATAATTTTAAACACGATTGTCAGAGCAAGCTTTTAAAGCTACTTAATTATAATTTGTACATTTTTATACGCACGGTCTTGTCATGCAACAGCAACCTAGATTTGTATAGATTTATAAAGCTAATCGTTTTCCCATCTTGAATCATTCATCGACTGTTAGATTCAACCACAGCTGTTTCCCAATATTACATAAAGTCTGTGCAGCTGCACCTTGTCTGAGATTCCACGAACCTACGACCTACAAACGACATCGAAATCTTCGAACCTGATACGTTATTCGAACGCCTAATATATACAGGTCATTGAAATGAAAACCTTAAAAGTGTAATAAGTTTTGTATTGTAACAATGATGAACGACTTATGCACATATTTTGTGGACGTAGTCTTCTAGGCATTCAACACAAGTGTTCCAACACTTTCGTAGTGCATAGATACCACATCGAAAGAAATATTTTGGTCGTTTCTGTAGCCAGTCGTGCACCATGGTTGTTTTCGCCTCTTCGTCACTTCTGAAACGCTCCCCATTACTTCTTTGAGTGTACCGAAGCCATGAAAGATGGTAGGGGGAAGTCTCGTGGATAAATAAGACATTCATATTTGATATCCCGAATAGTCAGAACTGAAACATGGTGTAGGCGGTCGGGCCTAGTCATGCTGTGACAATATTGGAAAGTCAGAAGTATTCCTTGTTTACTCCTGATTGCTGATCGAATGTGATTTGTCATCATCTAAATATAAATGACTCCTTCCTCTCTGTCACTCCATTTTCCATGTAATATTCCAAAATTACTCCTTTTGCATCCCAGAAAAGAATGAGCATGACTTTCCAAGCAGACTGTTGAGTGCGATATTGCTTTGGTTTCGACTGTGGCGTCATTGCCGCAACAATGAATAACAGACGTGAACAATGTAATATTGATATTTATTAAAGATATCCTCCGACACCCGAATCTACTATTTACAATATCTACAGCCTGTTTCTAGGAGGAACTTCACCTGGTCACCACAACCGCTTGCCTGATTAGATTCACTCCCGCGGTGTGATGACCCTTCTCTAAATCACGACGAATTCACGCCGGCTCCAGACCCTTTGCCCCCGTAGCCTACCCGACGTGCCACGTGCCGCGCACCCTCACACGACATCCCACGAAGAGCTCGAGAATCAGAAGAAAGAGTCGTGTGCGGGCGCGCTTTTATACCCTCTGGCCCGGCTGACGGAACTGCGTCATCTGGCCGCTTCCGCCAGCCCGTTGACCAGACAGCCGAACTACAGGGTTCACAAATCTGCCCGCCGGCAACGCACGTCACGGCTTCCCTGGGGTTTTCTGCCCTTCGCCCTATGCGAGAGCCGGGTTTCCCATCCCAATATAGCCTCCCTTTGTTTAGGGAGGCGTCCCTTGCATGCTGCCCGCTGTCGCAGCCTACTTCCTTGCGCATGAAATGCACGTAGCCAATATTTACTGTATATGGCGACTGTATGACGCCACACGACGATGAGCCGTGGCGCCATTCCATGCTTGACCTTTCCGTTTCTGGTTGGTGATAATTCACTCATGTTTCATCGCCGGTAACAATTTTTTGAAGAAATACATCAAATTCGTCGTGGAAAAAAAATCTTTACAAGCATCAACGCAACGATCTTTCGATTCGGCAGTCAACTAACGTGGTACCCGTCTTGCGGACACTATATTGAATTGCAGTACTTTTATTAATGAATTGCAGTACATTGTGGACAGTATTGTGTGACGAACCAACACTAACCCACGACATTGTAGCTATTTTGCTCAGTTACATGACTGTTATCCCTCACAAGCTCTTCCACTAACGCAGTGTTCTTGTTCGTCATTGCGTGGTGAGCCAGCCCTGGTCGTGGAGATCTTCCACAGAAGTGATGTTGCCATTATACTTTCTACACCACTCATACACTTGCTGCAGCTACACAACGTACCGTACTGCGTTCTCATTCTGTGATGAATTTCTATTGGTTTGACACCTTCACTATCCAAAAAGCTCATCACCGAACGCTATTCTATCATGGTACATGTTGATAGGAAAGCAGCCATCTTCTTGCGAATACTTCTGCCTTCTCCTGAGTTGTAGCATCAGTCTGCCGGCATCAGGTCACTTTCTGAATCTCAAATAACACTACTGCCAACTACTGAAAAAAAGTATAACTTATTAAAACTATGGTATTCTTAAGGTTTTTAATTGAATTTCCCTCATACGTTAGCACCGCACACCTCACTAAAAGTCTCAATTTTAATTGTCATATGCTCACGCACCTTATTTTTAATTAACAACCAATCTAGCTTAATTCTTCGTTAAAATATCTGAAATCCTCGATATAATTTCTCATTGGCTCTCGTCACCCGCAACAGCGGAATGCTCGTTCCATTCCACCTCAGCCTAAACCGACACGTCAGTCGGTCAGTGATTCTCGCACAGACTGGACCCGTGTCCGTCTCGCTCGCACTTAAAATGTATTTGCATTCTTGTACCATCTCTACATTACAATGCCTAAGTGCGCGTTTGTGTAAGATCTGTTTAAAGAATTATTCTTACTAGTCGGTGTCGGTGTCCTATGACGAACTAATTTAAAACCGTTTTCAACATAATTCGTATGTGTTGCGTAATCACTCACAACTCAATTACTTAAGCCTACGAACAGGTTATCTTATGAACAGTGATTTCCAGTTCTCCAAATATCTGAACTCAGTATGTGCGTGTTATGCACCATTACGTAATGTTAGCATTAATGCAAATCTCGCCAATTACGTTCGTGATGGTTAAGTGGCGAATAGTTACTCAATCATAAAAATTACCGCCAGTGTGACTCGCAGTGAAATCAATGCTATGGTTTGCTCATGTGAGAAGCGGCATTGCCTGCCCTGACCTCCGTCATCTGTTCCGCTCACGCAATGTACCGCATGTCCGTGGTCTTGGAGATCACGCCCACCAGCTGAGACAGCGCCGGCTGCTGTCAGATGCCATCGCCTGCACGGGCCAACACATCACCGAGCATATTGAATACCACGTTGCCACAAGTTCACTATGAATGTCATGTGTGTCTTCATGACGAACGTGAAAGACAAACACATGTTCCACCATGTTGTGTTTGTCTTTCACCTTACAGCGTATGCCATGTTTATTCTCAATTTGTGTGTTTAATATTTATAATGTGTTCATCTCAGCTCTGACATGCAAACGATTATTCTCAACTCAATCATATTCTCAATGTGTTTTACTCGTAATATGTATAAATTCATGACAAGTGAAATTCATTCTCTATCTAACCACTTTTTGAGTGTGTGTCAAAGTACACAAGTGTCTATCCTAGTTATGGCATGCCAACAGCTGTGTTGCCTATCACCTGATTCAAACATTTAACTATCTCGTTATATTTCCAAGGGTAAATTATATTCTAATTAAACAGTGTTTAGATAATTATTATATTTGTAAAACTGATTTTCAAGATTAATTATACTAATTTAAAGGAGTTCACATCTTCTGAACCCCCTCCACGATAGCTCCCTTCCACTAGAGCATTGTACAGTCTCATTTCGAAGCATCAAAGCGTTCATCGCGCTCAAAGATGGTGGTCCTTCGAATCTAATAAACTATTGAGGTAAGCGGTGAAGTAAGCACACCCCACAAAACGTCCATAGTACATTGCTTCGAAGCTGCTTACTCTCAATTGATATTTTACTTTTTCACAAGGATCAGATAAGAAAGACCGGGCATTTTGCTAATATACTCGGCATTCTTGGGTTCTGCTAATGTACCCGGGTAATTGATACGTTCATCGTTCGTCCCTCATTGATTTCAGCGGTTTCACGAAGTGTTGTTGCCTGTCACCACTGACATCTCTACGGAAATGCCGCTGTTATCGGTCATTAAGTGAAGGTCGTTTGCCTCTGCATTGTTCTTGTAAGAAGTTACGCCTGAAATGGGGTATTTTCGGCTCATTCTTGACACTGTGGATCTCGGAATATGAAATTCCTCAACGATTTCCGAAATATAATGTCCCGTGGATCTAGTTGCAACTACCATCCGCGTTCAATATCTGATAATTCCCGTCGTGCGGCCATAATCAAGTCAGAAACCTTTTCACCTGAATCTATTGAATACAAATAAAAGGTCTGGCATTGCACCGCCTTTTTATTCCTTTTGTATGTGATACTACGGTCATATTCATTCTACTGTATATTTGGATATTGATATCCCATTATTTTGACATCTCTATTATATATATATATATATATATATATATATATATATATATATATATATATATATATATATATAAAGGAAGAGCAAGGAAGGTTGTGTCCTGTTGTTAAGGTACTGCTCCGGTTTTCGCCTGGAATTTATCGAAAAAATTACGGAAAACTATCGATCAGAGCAGGCAGTTAATAAACCTTTCTCCTATTCTACGGATAAATTCGATCTAGCTGCTTAGCTAATCTCCAAACGTTGGGACTCTACGATCAGTACCCCTGAGCTAACTAAGCCGGTGCATGAAGATGTAACACCACTAATTTGTCGTCTTAAATCCCTTTGATGCAGGAATGAAGGGGAATTCCGTGTTCAGCAATAGAACAATTACGGGGTATTCTGTCGATGTCTTCAGATAAACAGTACCACACTGTCAACTTTTATTTAAATAATAAGATTTTATTATTTATGAAACATTAATACAAATAATTGACAATTCCGTAAAAAACAACGGATTAAATTATTTAATGTTTCCAATTATATTATTGATCATTGGATTGTGTTCTTAAGACATCATTATGAAGAAGTGTTTCATCATTATCCAAAAAATGTTTTGCTGTGCCTGGTTTCAGCTAAGTAAGAGAGTAATATTCGTCTTTTGATACTGCTACGGCCCTCAGACACATCTTCCCGTCACTGTCATTTCAATAGTTGGAGTGTTTTTGTGAGTTATGAATAACTAGGGAAAAACAATCTTCCATCTCTTTCCCGAAGACGGAGGGCTTCATATTTACCTGCAGGCTTATGAAAATGGCCTGGCGTCTGTCCCCGGGCGCCGAGAGCGTCATCGCCCCGCCCTGAGAGCGGTGCAAAACTGCGAGGCGCAGCTGCGTTAGAGGCGGCGACGAAGAGGGCGGGCGCCTCGGGACTCCCCGTCGACGCTCAGCCCTGGCCGCCGTCATAGATCTGTGTTTGAGTTGCAGGTGCAAGCGTGTTTACGCGGAGAGGAAAGCGGGTGGTTGGGTGCCGGCACGTAATGCACAGGATGAGAGAAAGAAAGAAGGAGAGAGAGGGAGAGAGAGGAGAGAGAGAGAGGGGAGGAGGAGAGAGAGTCAAAGGGGAGCAGAGAGAGGGGGGGGGAGAAGGGGCGACGAGCAAGAAGAGAGATTAAACCGCGAAGGAGGTGGCTTTGCGAGAGACGCGACGATGTAATGCGTTCAGGAAGATAATTATCTTGGTTTATGTGGTTTATACGGCGGAGAAACGAGAGAGAAAATGTCCGACGTATCGGAAGGCCGAAATCTTAAGTGGTAAGACGTTAACCGCGCGTGAAATGAGGGATGTTTGTCCCGAGGGAATGACGGCCTTTGGAATGTTCGAATGGCATCGTAAAAAGAGCTTATGACTTGATACTCACAGGCGATTTAATTTTGTTTCAACAGGAAAGCAGAAAGTTATCTGTTGGAATAGTTGGAACGTTCTAGCTTCCCTGAATCCAATCCAAGATTATCCAATGACAGTTTCAAACACAAACTACCATTACGAGTTTAACATGATTTTGACAAATATACTAAAATATTTTCACTGATTTTTATTATGTACTCTGTGAAATTCCATGAACAACATCATAATAGCTCCCTGTGGAAGTAAAGAGACAAGGAGCAATTGTAATATGCGCAGTGACTAAATAAGTAGAGAACATATATCTGCAAGAATGCAAAAAATATATTTATGTATTGAGATTAATTTACAGGATGTTCCATTTAAAATTGGTTTTCGGAGTATCTCGAAGAGGGCGGGTCAAGAAAAGTGGGTAATGAAAATTATTTGTATCGACGGGAGCGATTCAGTATTACGGAAATCGACCTCATACCCCTGCCCCTGGGGTGGGGATGGAGATAAATAAAAAAAAGTTAAATGGAAACCCCCATTTATTATTGCAGATACGGATTCTCCGGGACAAAAACGTAACTTCGGATTTTAACGATTTTTTCGTTTCGTCAAAGAGAATACGAATCTGCAATAAAAATCGAAGTTCCGCTTTAACTTTTTAATTTTCCTCACATATATTCCCGAGGAAGTAGGGGTGGGGGGGTCGAATTTGGCATCATAGGATGGTCCCCGGCGATATGAACAACTTTCATTACCTACCTTTCTTGAACCGATGCGCACTTTTCGAGATATTCCCCAAACCTATTTTAATTAGAACACCCGATAAAAATATATAAAACTTATTTAGTGGCAAATTAAATTTGTATAGCTCTTGTTAACAGAAAATATACTATTCCAATTTTTAGTGGGAAATCAAGTGACATGTAGCGAGGAGATCACGTATTCATCTGCCAACACTCGTTGTAGTGTTACGTGTAAGAGGTCTACGCAGTCTTCAATTTACAATGTAACCTTGCTCGAGTAAATTGTTTGTATCACAATTAATTAATAACAATTAATTAATAACAATTGATTTTCAACATTGACTTTTTGTATAAATATTGAGAATATGAGTAATGATAGCAACGATTTAGTGGCTATCAATATATAATAATAATAATAATAATAATAATGTCTTTATTTCTGGCGAGGCTCAGGCCGTAAGGCCTGCTCTTCCGCCTAACCAGTTAAATATTTACATTTACATAATTACAATTCAGGCATTCGGGCGGAAATAGTGATAACTGACATTTTACGTTACTTACAAAATTGCAATGATCGTAGTAGCTAACGGTGATGTGCTACGCATAACTAATGAAACCAGGTGTGATGTATTTTCGTAGTCAATTTTCATAATTCTAAAGCTAACATGGCATTAAAAAAATCCATGATTCTATTTACAAGAGGGGTGTGGTAAATCAATAATATTACCTTCCAAAAATGCCAGAAATTCTCCTATATCCCGAATGCCTCAACTGTGAACAAATTTAAAGAAGGAGGGCAAATTTTACATTTATTTCTGGGATGCAAGACTAGGGGCCATCCCGGCATACGCCTTAAGCGATTGAGTAAACCCAGGAAAACCTCAATCAGGATGGCGGCTTAGGGCCGTAACTCAAGAGAAGAAAATACGAAGACTAAATGAAAAGTGAAAAGGCAGGATGAAGAATAGAGGGAGTTAGAATGAATTAGGAAAACTGGGGAAAGTGGGGAGAGGGGAAAGATAGTATAAATATAACATTATTCATGTACATAGATGTAGTTTTCGTAGGTTGGCTATTGGCAGTTGGCTGAGGTCTACAAGATAATCTGTAACAGAGAAAAAAAAAACAGGAACAGAAAGCAGGCAAGTGAACAAGATGAACACAAATGTAGCACGAAAATATTATACCTTACAGTGTGAAAATACATGAAAGTCTTATTATTTAGTATGTAATATACTTGTTTTGAGGCATTTGATTAGACAGGATGATATGTTAGGGCTTTCAGCGATAGCGTAAAGAGGAGGAAAATACAGGAGAAGAGCTTGACGTCTTTAAATGTAATCGAATTTGATCAGTGATGATAGCGGACGTGGTGTTTAATTAGGGGCTGAAACCACAAATTTGTTTTAGATATGTGGGTAGAGAGTTCCATATTCTAATTACAGTGACAGTAAATGACTTACTGTAGGATACCGTGTTGTGCCGAGGTATGCATAGTAATCGCGAGGAACGTGATCGTTCCAGCGTCAGCATTTTAAAGTTGTGTGATAAGTGCGTTTGATAGCTATTATTCAAAATTTTATGGAGTAGGAGGAGGCTATGTAAAGTTCTCCTTTTTTCGATTGAGAGAATGTTTGTTGGACCGTAAAAGTCCGATACATGATCGTATTTCCTAAGATCGAATATGAAGGGCATGCTTTTGTGCTATTTGTAATTTGCGTTGTTTGTTTGACCTTTAAGTCCGTAAGTAAGAAATCGCAATAATCGAAATGAGGCATTATGAGTGAATTTACTAGACTTATGCGGGTGTTAATAGGTAGTAGTTCTCTGACACGTTTTAGGAATGGAGGCCTGCGAAGACTTTTGGCAAATCTTACCTACTTGCGTGGTCCAGCTAAGTGTGTTGTCTATATATATTCCTAAGTTCTTTACATCACTACACCAGGGGACAGGAGAGTTACCAATGCTAATTTCCGGTAGGGGAGATTTCTCCAACTTGTTCAAAGCGTTGCGAGAGCCTATCACTAAGCACTGAGACTTCATTGGATTTAATAGGAGACCAAGGGATTCTGCCCATTTATTGAGAGAATTTAAATCATGGTTTATTTTCTGGGCTAATGAGTTTAACTCCGATAGGTATCCACTTACATAGATCTGAAGGTCGTCAGCGTACATTTTGTGCTCACAGTAACTGAGGCATTGTCCTACGTCATTTACATAAATTAAAAATGCTAAGGTCCTAGAACTGTTCCTGCGCAATACACGGAAGTTTTAACGGCAGAGGATTGCTTTTCATCAGATACAACAATTTGTTGTCGATTTGAAAGATATTGAGTAAACCATCTTATTGTAGGTTTAGCGAAACCCAATATTTTCATTTTTCAAGCAAGATTTCGTGGTCGACCGAATCAAATGCTTTACTAAAATCTAGGAGAACAAGTATTGTTATTTTGCTTTTGTCAATGGAGGATCGAGCTTCCTCGATAATATTTAAGAGGGCAGTTCCTGTGTTTCTACCTGATCGGAAGCCGTATTGTTGATCACATATCAGATTTTTGCTTTCGTGGTAACTTATAATTTGGCGTCGCGCAACTTGTTCCAGAACTTTGAGATTGTAGGTAGAATGCTTATTGGCCTGTATTCTGGAGGGTTTGTGGTAGTTTTAGGGAGAGGGTGAACAAGTGCGGTTTTCCATGGGTTTGGGTACGTTCCACTTACTAGAGAAAAGTTTATTATGTCGGTTACAATGGGATATATAACTTCGGCACTGAGTTTTAGTAATTTGGCATTGATGTTGTCTGTGCCTGCGGCGTTTGATTTGAGGCTCTGAATGGTGTTAAAAATGTCATAATGATTTGTAGATGCGAAGAAGAATTCTTCCTGAGTGTGTTCCGAAACGTCTCGTGAGGTTGAGAGAGTTTTGTTTTTTGAGAAATAGTCGAAGTGAGGAGCCATGCTAGCAAAATGCTGGTTAAGAGTGTCAAGAGATGCATCAATTTGCGTTGGGGTTCGTGATTTACCTAAACCTAAGGTGTCAGCGATTTCCAAACTTGTTTTGAATCTCTGTTCGTGCCAAGAATACTATGATAATATTTAATTTTGCCGTTCCTAGATTTTTGCGTTACAAGATTTCTCAGTTTCTTGTATGCGTCTCTGTCATGTTCGCACTTTGTGTTACGAAATACATTAAAAGCGGCATCTCTTTGTTTCATTAACGCACGTATTTCATCCGTTAACCAGGAGCGGGAGGTCGTGTCGCGCGAGCTTTTCTAATTGGTATGTGCCTATCAAGAAGTTCTGTCAGTAAGCACGTGAAGGTGTTTACTTTTCTGTCTATACAATTTTCTTGGTTGATAAGGTGCCAAGGAACACATAAACCGTCGGAGGTAAATGCTTCCGAATTGAAGCTCTTATAGTCACGGTACTTAAAAATTTTGGGCGTATATTTCGGGCATTTCATTTGATATGATAGGTATACAAGGTCGTGTTTAGATATCCCGGGAACTGACATCTGTCCATGTTGATTTACTTTCTCGCGATTTGATACGATCATATGGTCAATCCATGTGTCTGTGCCGGTAGTGTGATGAGTTGGATTTAGCGGCAGAATCGTAAGGTTCATTTCCGAAAAGAAACGCTTAAAATTCTCGGCAGATTGTAATGGTGTCAGGAGATTGCAATTAAAGTCGCCCATCAATATTATGTTTTCATATTTGCTTGCGCAAGATGCCATTACATTGCCCATGACCTCAATATTTCCAGTTTTAGGTGGGCAGTACACACGCTAAGGCACATTTTTGCCAAAATCGAGACTTCAATGAAGAGGTATTCATTAAATTGATTGACTTCGTCTACTGAAGATACGATATATTTGTAAGCAAGATCATTTCGAATATAGATACCGACACCTCCTCCTCGTGATGCGACACTTGGGTTCCTGTCGGTTCTTAGAAAACGGTAACCGGAAGTGAAACAAGAGACGTATTAAGAGACGCCTTCAACCACGTTTCGCTAACAAGGAGTGCATGAAAATGGTGTAGTGAAACTAGCTCTCAACTTCATCGATATGGCAATAGAGGGACTGTGCATTTATGTGTCCTACATAAAATGATCGCGAAGGGGGTATTGATATATTATTATAGGAACTAGTGGCGTCTAGCAATTGTTGCGTATCTAGTTCTGGTACTGATGCATAAGGTTGGCTTGAATTATGGTTACCTGTTAGTGACGTCATGCCTTGAGAAAGGGGGTGTTAAGAAAGAGTAGAAATAGTCTTGGAAGAATAGAAAGAGTCTTGGAAATACCAAGAATGCGTTTAGCTGTGGTTAGAAAGGGTGGGGTTGTAGGGGAGGGCGCTCCTACGCTAAGCGGCTACAGCTTGCAGATCGGCCTTGTCTGCACGCGGCCCGGCCACTACCTGTTTTTATGACGATTGTTCCGTCTTCTGTCCACACGTTCCTCAGGTCGAAGCGAGCAATAGCTTCATTCAGCAGGTCCAGGCGGGCTTTGTGAGGTCTTCCCGAATGGTCACGCCAGAACCTTTCAAATTTCTCTTTGCGCGGAAGACCTCCGGCGCCTCCTGTAACTAACAAATTTTACGATGAGTGGACGAGATTTCCCAGGGATCTTTGGGCCTACTCTGTGGCATCTATCGATATCATTGCGATCAAGTTCAATACTTATCTTTTTTGCTACGTCGATCGCCAGCTGGTCTGGATCTTCTTTATCATTTTCCTTTATCCCGAAGATCCGTAGGAGTTTCGCCGCGTGACATTTCTAGTTGATCGGTTTTCGCTTCCAGCTCAGCCTTAAGATTTTTATTTCGCGATCCGTTCTGAAAGTTCCCTGCGCAGATCATTAATTAAATCTGTGTTGAAGCGCATGCTCTCCTCTAACTTCGTAGCGACCATTCCGGTGAGAACGGACGCTAAGGACTCGAGGAAAGCAGGACACTTCACCACCTCTTGCAATGCCGTGTTCAACTCTACATTGATACTGGCCGAGCTAGAGTTGGATCTGTTAGTCCTTTCCATGATGATATGAAAGTGGAAAGTAAAGTAATAAATTGAAACAGGCGAATATAAATAACAATGAGAGAGAATTGATGAAAGAAAAATTCAGAGGAGAAAACTGAGACACTGGTAAATTTGATAGAGAAGAAATAAGTCAAAGATAGAATAGCAAGATAAAATATATAATAAAGAAAGCAAGATAAAATAGAAAGGTAACAAAAAAGAATAAAGAAAAACACCAATAAAAGAAACGTGCAACACTTATCTTTCTATCCTTGCGCTGCGACGACACCGCCGGTGCAGTACACTAAGCCTTTGACCACCTGCGGGAAAACTACCTGCGCCTAAGCTCGGAGCGCTCCGGGACGGTGTTCACTCGACGAGAGACATCCACAGACTGATTCAAAACTGAGAAAACAATATTCAAAACTGAGAAACAGGAAAAGCTAAAAAAAGACATCAATTCATGGGAAAAATGACGTTTTTCAAATCGTCATCAAATCAGGGACCTTCTCTAGACAAAGAAAATGAATGTTTCATAAAATTCAATTACAGAGGAAGCTTAATAATTTTTATAATTGTTTTGTGTAAATGATATTTCTTGTTTGTAAATTAATCGATTTTACAACCAGTTGAAACGAATTGACTGACTCTGACCGGGAGGTCCAAGGTTGGAGTCCCGACGATGGTAGGATTTTCATGACTAGCTTGATATCTGGGTTGAGTTCAGTCGCTGTCTGAAGGAGCATCCTAACGGCCGGCAGCTCTCCCGTAGTTTTCCGTGGCTTCTCTGATCAAAACCAGGCGAATGCCGGAGCGGTACCCTAACAAAGGGGTCACGGACCACGCGCGATCTTTCTTTCCCCTTCCTTGTCCTATCTTCACCCCTTACTTACATACATACACTTACATGCACAACACTACCTACCACAAATGCCGGGACCACGGTTGGGAGCTTAGAGCTCGTCCCGGCTGTGGCGGCGCCCCGCTGGTGGGAGATAACTAGTTGGGGAAAAGCCCGCTAGTCGAAGGTAGGTAGGCTCCGGATCTCGCCATCCAATGGGGGAAGATCACCGCCACTTCATAGAAAAAATATTCACTACACTTACGGAACTAATGACTTTAGCAGTTGATGCGTCCGGAATCATCAATCGATCAAAAAATCCAAATCGAGGAAGGAATATAATGACAGAAGAATAGAAGTGTTACGTCTCCTATATGGAGAAAAGGTGTCCCGCACTAGGTTGGTTTCACTGTGATGCATGCCCAGTGAACCCGAATCAATCAAAAAAGAAAACAGTTTCGTCAATAATAACTGGAAATATGTTCATGCAAAATTTAAAGAGCACGAAAATTCTACATGTCATAGAAATTTTGCGATATCTTTGGAACGTGGAACACGACAAATAAATACAGAGCTTATTCAACAGCTGGAAGCAAACACTGCGCACTGGAGGACCTCTTGCGTGTTACAATAGCAATACAGACTCTTGCTACTCGAGGACTAACATTTAGAGAAGATTCAAAAATTAGAAACCCACAAAATATAATGTTAATTCAAATGTTTGCTATGTATGAAGCTTTAAGCAAATTACATTGAGCATTTGAATAACTGCGGAAAAAGAAACACGTCGTACTTGTCGCCAACAAAGGCAGTAGAAATAATTCTGATTTTATAAAAAGAAGTTAAGAAGGAAATTCTCTATTCGAAAATTAATTGAGAAAGGAAACTATTTTTCAGAAATAATAGATTCATCCCCTGACATAACTCATGTGTGATCAACTATCTTTTATTATCAGGAATGTAAATGAAAATGATCTGATAAATTTAACTTAAATCAACAAAACATTTAACTTACTAATTGCTCCGAGAAGTTTAATAAGAATCAGCTTTTCTTCCACATTGACTTCTTATTAATTCACTATTTTATTTATTTTTCTATAACAGTTACTAAAACGATTTTTATAGAGTTAATGAAGTATACGCAATTAAAGAGTTATTAATAAAAATATTAAACACAATGTATCTGCTCGTATTATAGATGTGTTTTTTGTAAACAGATATGTACAAAATGGCATGCTCGTCGAATCTTTTTTGGAGTTTCTTCCAAACGCAGGTCATAAAGTAAAATAGATTGGAGGCTGTAAATAACACTTGTTTATGCAATTAGTTTATAATGTTAAGCTTTATTGCACGGGTACATACTTTGAAAACGAGCGACGTTAGAAGCGAGTTTTCAAATTTGAACGAATGCAATAAATCAACATTATAAACGAGTTGCAATCACTACTTTTTTGTATAAAAGCATTATAAATTTATAAGAGAACCAAACTTAATTTTGCGAAACAACTTTCTTGTGACATCTCGGGTATTTGACATCTATGCGACAAAACGGTCGTCGGCTTTTCCATTTACTGCTCCCTCCCCATGATTCTCTCACTGCGATTGACGATTGTGTGATGACGCAATCATTCGTGCCGTAAAATGCTAATACGTCATTATTTGTCGAGTAAAACGCACATTTATGGACAATTTGTTGCAACAGGAAAAGTCGTTTATAATGCTAGTAAATCGAAAATTCTTTTAGAGTAAGGATTTAGATATTTACAACTTTTGTGGACAGTCATATGACAACGTAAGTAAAATATCTGAATTTTTTTACGGGTCTTCATGCGCGAATCAAAAAGTTAAATTCGTTCGTCATGTTCCTTGTTCAGCTCATTATTTGAATCTCTTGGGAACAAACTCTGTTGACTGTTGCTCCGGACCGTGCAACTATTTTCTATTTCTCCAGAATTTATACAATTTCTTTAGCACGTCCACTTCGAGACGGGACATTATTGAGAAATCATTTGAAGATGCATCAACATCTACCACTTTAAAAGTCTTTCTATTTCTGGATGGTACGCGTGAAATGATGCTTGCGGAGCTCTAAATACAGTTAGAAAAAAGTTTTCACTCAAAAAATAACACGTTCGGAAACCCAAAGTATTATTAACTTGAACAAACTTGAAACAGCTTTCATGACAGAACTATGGGGATTTATTTAAGAATGTTTAAATATGTCAAATATCTACAAAGTGTAAACACCGCTCTCAGTTTGTGACTGGAATTTACGACTCACTCATTGAACGTTTTGAATTAATGAGGGAAAAATTCGATTTTTTTAGGATAAAGCAATAGCAAGTAGCATCAATTGATGCCAGTTGTATTGCTCACCATCAACTGGTCAACTTACAAAAAGACAATGAATTAATAAAGGAAGAAAAACACACTAGGATGAGACATGCATTAGCTTTACTATGCACTAAAGAGTAAATTTTGCAAAACGTTAATTTGAACGAAATTATTGATAGTTTTGTTTTCGATAAAGTTCGTCGCAAAATCTTTTAATTTTTAAAACTACGAAGATAACTACAATTAGCTCTAGAAAATATGAACGAAATAAGACATCCTGAAACAGATTGTCGAAAGTAAATGTATGTACGTGTAGTTTACGTGTAGTTTATAAAAATTATAATGTGAATAATTTATTCCTAGTACGTAATTTTAAGACGTTATTTATATAAAAATTAATTGATTTACCTATACAAAATAACGCGCATAAATTATTATTATTATTTATTATTATTATTATTAATTAAATCAAATTTAATTTCAATCATAAATATGTATGCCAATTTTAAAACATAAATTATTCTTGTTATTATATATAACTTTTTTCCTGGGTTATTTGAAAACATTCGTCGCGCTTTTGCGCCTGCCAGTAGGTAACAAAGTTTAATCCGGTATGAAGCGAGCTTGGCAACCGGACGATCGTCTTGCGATCTCCGTCCCTGTGCTGTCTGTTTGTGAAAAGTTTATTTATCCTGTGCCGCGAGTTTAAATCTGCCAGTGATTAGAACTATTTTAAGACAATTCCGTGTGTTAACCCAGCTGCTCCCGCAGCTGTTAAGTTGGCGTTATGAATTCTTCTGAGTACAGGGGAAACATAACCCCAGTTTCTTCGAATGTTCAACCTGAAACTGATGAAAAGATGTCTTACGCCAACGTTACATCTACCGATGTCTTCCCCAGCAAAGAACAAGCTGTTGTGTTTGAGTCCCAAGATGGATTAACTCGCAAAGACTACATTACTAAACTTGCAACCATTATAAATGTCAGTGACAGAAGGTTTGTTTCACGAATATTTAACAGTAGAATATGTGTGTTTTTAAGTAGTACACAAGTGGCAGACAACCTAACAGCAAATCACAGTACGGTAAACATTAAAGATCGCGTAGTAAGTATAAGACCCCTTATTAATAAACTCAAAAGGGTTATCATCTCAAATGTAATACCACATGATGTAATTGCTAAGGAACTCTCCAAAAGAAACATAGAAATTCAATCAAAAATCTCGTTCCTTAAAGCTGAAATACCTGACCCTGGCTTTTCCCATATCATGAGCTTTAGGAGACAAGTATTTATAGCCCCTGAAGATGTAAACAAACTCCCTGAAACTCAACAGTATTCCATGAAGGAACTAATTATATAATCTTTCTCTCAACTTATATGACTTGCTTCCTGTGTAAATCAACCGGGCATCTTGCCAGACAGTGCCCTACTTCACCCCAGTTAACTGAAGAACATGCTCCTAATGAAGTAAACAAATGTCCTACAACCCAATCCTCACATCACCCATCCGGATCTGTCGATATGCCTAACATATCCGAAGAACCTATTATTAACAAGAAAACATTCCCAACTTTACAAAAAAGACCATTACCTTCAGTATTTTCATCACAAATTTTTAAGAATGAGAAAGAAAATGAACTTTTGACTGACTACGAAGATCTGTGCTCTCAATACAACATCAATGATCCCATTACATTAAATGAACTAAAGGCTACATTCAAAGTCCTCAAAGACTCTACACCTGGCCCTGATAACATCCCCTATATTCTTCTCAAGAAACTACCAATTAATGGTCTTGAAACTCTCCTCAAAATTTACAACTTTATTTGGGAAAATAATGTTTTTCCCAAAATATGGACCTCCGCAAATGTCATTCCAATTCAAAAGCCAGGGAAAGATCAATCAAAAAGTACTAACTATAGACCGTTTGCCCTGACTTGCAACATCTGTAAAATCATGGAAAAAATTATAAACTATAGACTACAGTGGTATTTGGAGTTCATGAAGATTATATTAGACAACCAATTTGGATTCAGGCGTCATCACTTAACTCTATCCCATCTAGTAAGCATTAATTCTTACATAAAATAAGTTTTTTCCAACAAGCAACATGCATTAGTAGTCAACCTTGACATAGAAAAAGCGTATGACATGGTATGGGTGCATCGCATCATACTTAAGTTACAAGAAGTAGGTGTCGGCGGAAATTTGTTGCAACTCATCAAAAACTTTACCAAAAATCGTGTGATTCAAGTAAGGTCAAATGGTAAGCTCTCTGATAAGAAGAACATCGAAAATGGAGTGCCTCAAGGATCCATACTCAGCGTAACTCTTTTTCTATTGTCCATCAATGATGCTGACATGGAAATTACCCCCCCCCAGTCACCGTGAGAAAATATGCAGATGATATCACCATTTTGTGCAAAGAACGAGGCATAGATTCAAGGAAAAAATTAATGCAATCTGCCTTAAATAAAATATACGAATGGGCTCTTAAATCCGGCTTCAAATTCTCTGCTCAGAAAAGTGTTGGCACATTATTCTCCAAACAAAATGTAAGTAGATTTCCTAGACTTATGCTTAACAACTGCAGTATCAAATTTGATAATACCACCAAAATTTTAGGGCTGATTTTCGATTCCAAACTGAACTGGAAGAAACATATACAACATACAGTTGATGATTGTAAAAAAAGAATAAACATCCTGAAATGCATTTCTTACAACAATTGGGGGGCTGATAAGAGCCTTCTGATGTTAACATACAAAGCATTAATCCGATCGAAAATCGACTATGGATCTATTATATATGCTTCAGCAAGCAAAAAGGACAACATGAAACTGGAAGTTATACACAACAAATATCTTAGAATATGTACCGGATGTTACCATAGCAGGTGCATCGGAAGTGTGCTCATTGAAGCCAGAGAACCTAACCTTTCACATCGCAGAGAATATTTAACATTAAAATATGCTCTCAAAGCTGCTTAGTCGATGAACCCTATTATCTACAAAGACTACAACCCTAAATTTACTCAATGTGATTACCATCCTAGCTACATACCTTTGCATGCGAAACATTTTTGAGGAGTTGCAAGAACATCAACCTCCCATTGAAAAGAAAAGGAACTACAACATCCCACCCTGGACGCTCTCGGGTATACAATTTGATATCAACAATTCTGATAATGATGGTTACCACATATTCACCAGTGGTTTTAAAAACAGCAGTGAAGTACATGCCTCCGTTGTTACCCGAGATACTTCAATTAAACTACAGCTATTTCCCTACGCCAGCCTTACTAGTGCAGAAATCTGTCATATCATGACAGCCTTCAAATTGATCAAGCAGTTGAACTATAAAAAAATATCATTTTCTGTAACTCTATTCCAGCCATCCAGAACATCAACAATAATATTCATAACCTCGAAATGGTAATCATCATACATGATTTGCATCACCATATTGTCAAAGCAGGAAAGTCTGTTGTGATCAAATGCGGTCCTGAAGACAATGAAGTCCTAGGAAGTGAAACTGCGAATCTTGTGACTGAATCGGCGACCGAAGAAAACAGCAACGGAATTATTAAAACCTCCTGTACATTCAATGATATCTGAAAACATGTTGAAATCTTAATGAAAGACAGATGGAAAGCAGTGGTCCATGCTCAAAGCCAGTGAACTCCATAAACAAATAGGAAATTTCTTCAATTTAAAAACAAGTGATGAATTAAATAGAAAAGAACAAGTAGCAATATCTAGAATCCTAACTGGACACTGCAAATTGAGTCATATCCACTTATTTAACAAAAGCCCTCCTCCCACCTCCAGCCACTGTGACAACTCCACTCTTCTTAATTTAAACCAGGTAATTAACCACTGCCCTCATTACAACACACTTAAACAAACAATTTTGTAGGATGACTCATTCACCTTAATTTTGGAATCCCGTAAATACCAAGAAAAAATCCTTAATTTTTGCAAAAAAATTCAAATATTTACTGATATATAATAGTTATTAACTATTGTCATCAATTTAAGAAACCATGTCAACTTTTGTTAACATATTTGTTATTACAGTAACTAAAACAACCAAATTTATTATTTAATTGTCGCTAATGACAATCGCTGTTGATGCGACAATAAATAAACTAAAAAAAAGTTTAATCCGCTTCTGGTTGGAATTAAAAAGTATGGAAAATTATAGACCGAAAATGACGACAATATGCATAGAGTCAAACTAAAATATTTTAGTGTTCTGCGTTCGGTTTCCATTTTCTTCATAATTAATAGATGTCAAATATGTCTAAAACTGAAAAAAGGCTAGTCGGCTAAAAGCACCTCCAGCAAGAACTCGTGAAAGAAACTATTGTCTTGAACTGTACAAACACTACGCAAAAAATACGAGATCTCTGAATGAAAGACCGTGACATTCGAAATTTAAAATCCAACTTAGACACACAGAATAACCAAGAATTTGGTCAGTTGAGAATCATTTCTCTTATAGTAAAATGAATAAAAACACGCAGTTTCTACTTTTGGTAATAGTGACATAAAAGTGACACACGAATAAAAAGGAATTCACTGGGATACTTATTTACCCGACAAAGAAGATAAATTAGTTTTATTTGCCAGGAGAATATAGAGGCAAATGTTTTCTGCAAATGCAGAAGTTCACAGTAGAGAGGACTTTTTTTGACTGCCTTCCAATATCTAAGGGATCGCTGCGAATTGGAGGACTGGATCAATTTCCATTTTATTCACATTTTTCGCCGCCTCAGACACGAAAAGGAAGGCGTTACAACCTTCAGAGGAAAACCAATCCTGTTGAATTGGTAACGATGCGTGAGCACAGAACAGAACCAGCAGCCATGAAATTCGAGGCAGTATCGCTTCTCTCAAGTGACGTTGGGCTTCTCTGGGAAACAAAACAATTCTTTCTTTACATCGTAGCGTTATGTTTAAATTATCTTTCTTCATTCTAAGAGGATTAATTTTTAACATTTAAAAACCCTAATGTATGTATTTGCTTCTCGAGAACTATTTAGGTTATCTCGTTACAGGTTCGCCGGTTAACTTTCAACACTTCTGAATTGCAAATTAAAGCTTTAGCGTAATTACTTTATGTACAACCTTCATTAATACACTTAATAGTAAAAGTTATCAACAAAATATTGTTAATGAATTTTGACATTGCTAGTGCAGTGCACTCTCAAAATACCATTTATGCACTGTCAAATTAAGTTATAAAATCAGAAAATGTCCACATCTATAAACTTGGTAGACCAACATATTTACATCTGACAAATAAGTCAGTGTATTATGAATATTATACTTGGGAACGAAGTACTTTTAGTATTACATACATTTCATACGAAAAAACGCAATATTTGAACTAAAATACTGCAGAATCGGAATATAATAAAATGTATCTGATGTTCAAGAAAATGTGATAGATCATATTATGAGTGAAATGAAATGCAGAATAATTCGTGAGTTGTTAGTTCTGCGTCCGTAAATGTTGCGCCAAGGGAACACGTTGGTAGAAAAAAGAAGGCACAGTCAAAATAAAATAAATTCAAAGATGAAGATCTCCACGGGTTTCTTTCAAGATCCTTCTTTTATGTGACACAATGTTTGTTTAATGCCACATTCGTGTCGTACAATGGCCACGTTTTCAGGCTGGGAGGACTGAGGGGGCACTTACGGCGATTAAAACTGCAAAAGAAGTAGCCAAAGAATGTCACATTTTAGTCGAAGGACACAGAGATGTTGAAAAATAAATCGTGATTGCATTTACTCGTCTGTCGGTTCAGCTAGACGCAAGCTGGTCCTGCTGACAACCTCTCCAGCGTTCTTGCCACTTCTCCTGTATCCTCGGTCGAATCACCGGCGTGAGAATGGCATCTGCTGAAGCCTCTCGACGCAATCTACTGAAGCCTATCTAGCAATCTCTGCTGAAACCTATCGACGGAGAATAAACCACGGTTTGTCATGACTAACTGGGGTCATCTCCTATTATTTCTCCTCTCATTCTTCCGAACGTCTCTAAGACAATAGAACACTAGTGTTCCAATCGAGGTGCACCCTCCTGAAGTGGGGCAATCAGGTAAATGCTCCGCTTTCTCACAACAGTAAAGGCTTCATTACAAGATATAATTTAGAATTCATAGTACATTACAACTATACAAGTTACTCTAATAACGATAACATTTTTGATGAATAAGAAGTTGTATATGTGTATTAACCTTACAAGGAATAAATAGCTTCACTTTTTTGAGACAACTTAAAATTTTCTTAACAGTTGATAGGTAGTTCGAATGTAGTAATTAATGTGTTAAGATGTCGAGGGTCTTAAATGTGTTTGTTATTTTATATTGAGATGTACAATTTTTTTCTCTACATTAATATCCGCCAAAGATCTTAGCGTCCGGCTTGCTGGGTCAATGGGTCACGATCTATTATAATCCTTATTACCTTTATAATGGATTATAGGATCCGCCGACTATACAGCGCAGCTGGGAATCTGAAATAGAATGATTCTATTCCTAGTTCATTTCTGTTTGGATTGACTAAATGAAAGATCACTTTCTTTTCTAAAGAACAAAATTTAACAAAGTTTATTTTTATCTTTTTTAGCAAACAATTTAGTGGGTTTAATAAAATGATTTGATGTTAGGCCTTTGATCAAGATATCTTTGAATTTACAATTTTATACCGCGGTTAACTTATCTATTCTTCGTTGATGTCCCTCGTAGACTTCTCAGTCGAAATATCTTCGAGCTTGCCGTAGTCCAAAGTTCCAAGAAATTATTTTCTCCCAAAATTTAACAAAGTTTATTTTTATCTTTTTTAGTCCCGATTACGTCCTATGACATAGTCCCGAACTCGATTACCACTCCCGACAAAGTTCCAATTTATACATCAATATTACTTCCACATGAAAATATCTGCAATATCATTCACTGTTTATTTATTTATTTATTTTACGTCAAAAAACAGTTAAAAACTGCGTATGACGTGCTATGGGGAAAAGTGAATTGTGTGCACATCTTCAAAATTCTGTGATCCCTACACTAAGTCATATACTACTTAAATACTGTCCTTAACATTTCACTGATAACCCAATTCTGACTATATAGATTATACTCGTTCCCTCTCACGAACCTACGATCAGTTCAGAAACGCGATGCCGGTCAGAATGAAATCTTCCTGCATGATTCACCCCTCGAAGACTTCGTATTAAACTACCTTCCTTTTTTTCATAACATTTGACCGTCCTTCTCTCACCCAGCCAATTCATACGTTCGTTATATTTTGGTGTAGCTGACCTTTCGATCGTCTAAACTTCTTCGCCCAATCCCAAATTTTCTACTTTCGGCATCAAGCCATCTCTTAATGCATTTACAAAAACAAAAACTACATTGTTTATTCACGGTCGTTGCTAAGCTCTAGTTCTCGTGATATTTCGTAATGCATGTTCCAGCATATAGTCTACAAATAAATGTTTATTTTATGTGACAAATCGGTATGTCACAATATGTGTGACTAACGTATTATGTGCCAACATACAGGATGTATACCGAAACATTGCAAAAAATGATATGTAATGACTACCTGAAATGTAATTAAGATCAGTTGTGAATTAAATTTTAAGTTGTCTGAAACAAGTGAAGCTATTTATTTCTTGTAATAAAGATAACATTATAATTATATCATGATACATTATAAGGTAGTGGAGGTAGTGAGAACATGGCATGTAACTACTGAGCTTATTATCTTAAAAAGTCTTATTTGAGGGGGTTAGACCATAAGAAATATAAGTGACCTAAATGTGTTGAGATTAATCACACTTACTCCCTTGTTTGTATTTTATTGTTCATGTTCATCGCAACTGTGTATTTACTTGCGCAGTTTTAACAACGTCAGTTCTGTAGTGTGACTGGTTGCGTATAGGCAAGTGTACTGCCATGTGCGTGATTTAACTAATGCTTAATTAAAACTTCTGATTAATTGTTATCGGCCTCTGAAGTCATTTTTCGTTATATCGTAACAAAATATGGTATTGAGAAAATCGAGTTGAAAGTTGAATGACTAGATAACCCTATGGAAGGCATTTTACGCATTTTAGGCTAGTACGCGGCAACTGTTTGAGCTATTGGAATACCATTCGTTCACGAAGGAAAATGGAATTTTTACTTTACACTCCTCGTAACTCAAAATTTGCCAAAAATGCACTTCTAACCCTTGGGCTCTCGACCCCTCATTTTCGCAGTCTCATTTTGGCGCCAGCATCTTATTTTCAGAATCATCTACGTCCTTTTTTCTGGCGAATGCACGTGTTACTGTTGGCCACAAGATGGGCGTGGCCATCGAGTCAGCGAGCGGATTCATCGCAACTGCTCGCAAGACGCGCTCCAGGTGCGGCGGCGGAGGCAGCGGCGCCCCATTACCTGCGCTCTGCAGCTCGTTGGGGCAGCATTAAAATGCGATTACGCCTCCGGCCGCCCCCGCCTCGCCCTCGCGCTCGCCGCAAGCGCCGTCGCCGCCGCAGCCGTGGCCGCAGCCTCGCGGCTTTACGCACTTAGGCGGCGGGCATTAACCCGGACGCCGCTCCGCGGTCGGGAGCCGGGAGCCCCGCTGATATATGCGGGTGGCGCCTGGATTCGGACGCGAGGCGTCGGAAGTGAGGGAGGCAATTGAACGCATTTCCTGGTTCAAGCCTAGCAGTATATCTTAGAATAAATGTTACACATTTCTAGAGCATGACGGGGGGGGGTCGATGACCATAATTTTTGCAAATCAATATGTGGAGTCCTATATAAAGAAGCACATATGTGACATTAGCCTATGATTGATATGCAGCTCATACGAATTTATACACACACACACACACACACACATATATATATATATATATATATATATATATATATATATATATATATATATATATATATATATAGGGTTAGTCACGTGACTTTAGCACCTCCTGTAACTTTTGAACGGTTCAAGTTATTGCAATGCAGTTTTCACGAAAGTACACGAGGGAATGGGGCTAAGAGACACGCATTTATTTATTTTTATAACTTGTATTTACGAGATATTTGAGGTAACTTTGTTTTTTCAAATGGAATTATACATATTTTTAGTCTATCATAACGAGCGTAAAAAGAGGAATTCAGTGTTATACATTTTGTCATATGTTAGATAAGCATTTTTTTGATAATTTTGATTTTTTTGTGACTTACTTAACGGATACTTTGAATGTAACAGTCTGCCACAAAAGGTCTCGCAGCGCTCCACCAGCAAAAGCGCGCTCGGAGAAAGGAAAGGATCTTAGTATTTGAAGATGCAAAAGATATTCCAAATATTCACAACACAGTTGTAATTTTTTTCTGGAATCTCTTTCAATACTTCAGCATTCTCAGATTATTTTTGTCATTTGTTGATTGAAGGAATTGTAGGATTGAAAATAAAGTTTTGTCATAAGTATGTATTGTAATAAAATTGTTTATTACGTCAACTCCACTAAAGGGGTTTTATATCGCAGGATAATGGGATCTTGAAAAAAAACTAATATATGAAAATGAAATACTAAAATCAGCTTCCCTTCCCCCAGCGCATGTTTGCTGGTGGAGCGCTGCGTGGCCTTGCGTGGTGGGCTGTTACATTCAAAATATCCGTTGAACATGAGACACAAAAAAAATCAAAGTTACCTCAAATATCTCGTGAAATATAAGTTATAAATTATAAATAAAAACACCTATGAATTAGGCCCATTCCCTCATGCGCTTTTGTGAAAATCGCATTGCAATATTTTCAACCTTTAAAAAGTTACAGGAAGTGCTTAAGTTACGTGACTCACTGGAGATACGAAGGATTGGAGAATTTGGGGTCAAGGTTATCGTATAGGATTCGGGATCAAAGAATCTCACTAAAAATGCGCTCCCAGTCAGTGGGGATGATACTACCTAACCCAGACGATGCCTTTAAATTTGATTCGTTAGTTTCGGGCGGTTAGGCCCTCGCGGATTGGCCAGTCCTCAAAAATAGCGTTGCTTGGAAGTTTCGTGAAAAGTTAAAATTAATAGTTACTGAATTTTTGGGGGGAGGGTGGAATTTCCACCCCCATTTAATATTTTTTTTTGCCTTTTGGATGAGGGACTCACCGACTCTAAAGAGAGGTAGGTGGATTACCTATTACATTTGCTTAAGGTTAATTAAGGTTTCAGTTAATTTTTTTTATTTCCAGATATCAAGGTTTTAAACAAAAAATAAACTGTAGAAACCTACGTGTATTTTTGGATTATGTATAAAAATTAATTGCAAACTATTACATAATAAAATAAAGAAACACAATTTTTATTCAACTACAAAACAGAAGCTGGACAGAACTTTAACATCAATGTAAGATATGGAAGAAAAAATCTGCTTACAATACGACAAAAAAGCAGAAACTGGTTAAATAAAGATTTTGAGTGCAATTTAAATATCGGTAGGTATTATACATTAATGTAATCTTCTTCGAAAAATACAACTTTCATCAAAGTTTTGTACAGGACCAACATTTCAACACACCCAACACTTTAGACCAGCATCCTGTAATTTTCGGATACTTCTAAATGAAGTAAATGACTAGTACAGTTGCGTAAATTATTTAAAAATATTTTGTCTGTCTATAATATATGATTTTAATCATTTTATTCAGAGATATTCATCAACTGACTATTGAAACAAGTCCGCAGAAGAAACAAAATGGCCCGGGGTACTGTTCCAAGTGTGAGTGAGGCGGCCGTCAGTGTGAATGTCACGCCTGGAAGTAAATTTTCCAATTTTGTGGAACACGAGAATCAAGAAAATTATTGCAGAACTTAGAACATAAATGAATTACCGAATAAACAGTTCTATAACAGAACACCAAATTTCAATGGAACACCATATCAATTTTGAAAATGTTCAAATTTTAGCAGAATTATAGTAGAAACTTTAAGTATCAAAACAAATAAATGTCTGAATACTCTGATAGAATCAAATAAATTTACATAATTTTACGGTAGTATACTATACGTTTCTTCTACTATTACTTGGAGTTGCTGTAGGAATCTATACCTTTCTTGTTTTCTCATACCTCTCTATTCTTATTGCAATCTTTGTTTTTCAAAGATATGTATTGTTTGAAAATGACTGCAATACTACTTCTAGAAAAAAATAACATAAATAAAATTTATTCAATATTAAAAACATTTTTAAAAATTTACTAAAAGATGAGATTTTCAATTTTAAGTGTACAAATTTATTTACAATGTTAATTTTTAGGGAATCATTTCATGTAGATTTAAGTTGGTTTTTATAAATTTATGTTAACAAATATAGATCCTGATGATGGGAAGACATTTCATAACGAAATGTCGTGAAAATTGTTAAAAGATGGGATAATTTGTTTGCCTTAAAGAGAAAACAAGAATTAATATAGCTAAATTTGTGACAATAACTGTCAAGTAACTTGTGTCATTGGCCAGATATCCAGTGACGTATAGCCATTCCGCAACATTTGTAGAACCCTTACTTTCAAATCTCGCGCACATTTCCCTGGATGCAGTCCCCGCGAGCTCTTGAAAACTTGTTACCTTGCCCGCGACCTTGACATGTCAGCTTTAAAGAGAACTACGTTCAGATAATGCATAAATGTTTCTTCACCAACATAACGCTCAACGCACTTATTCATGTGAGATATCGTGAACAGAAGCCATCGCAACATTTGTGAAAGAACCCTTACTTTTAAATTTGTATTTCATGAATGCAGTCCTGCGAGCTCTTGAAAACTATTTACTGACATTGACATTCAGCTTTAGAACACGTTCAAACTGCAAAAATTTTTCACTTTACAAGCGATTACGCGATATTAATGTAGCAGTTTCAAACATGAACCATCATGGACATTTGAAGAACCGAGTTGAAATATCTCAATAATAATGAATTAAAATATTACGAATATTCATCTGAAGAATTGGTATTAAACAACATTTTATAAGCGCAAGCGAATTGCAATTCATTTTATAAGCACAAGTGAACATAGTTTACGCAAAAAGAGTCCAGGTCACAACACTAAAACATTTGACAAAACCTCTACAACATCACCATTCTTCAAGCTAACGTAAACTGACGCAACGCGCGGGAATAAGTATTGTCAACAAAAGAAGTATTCAATTGAGTCTGCAATCTACTTTACTGCTTTGTAATAAGAGGGGGATTTCAGGCCCCAAGAGTGGTTGTGGACACGTGGCTTGTAAGTCATAATTCTCACTCCTCTTCTTGAGGTGCATACGACAGAAAGAAATGCTGCACCTTGCTGTATAATTTGGGTCTAGGTTATCCGAAAATAAACTTGTTTTGCTCTGGTAGCCATGCTTGACTAATTGGTCATTCCCATGCTTCATGACTTTGTTACATATCTACATATCTAGAAATGAATTTAAAAGTTTTGTCTCTTTGTTCTAGTTTTTAAAAAACAAATAGTTACGTAGTATAAATTCTCGTCTTTGTAATACGATCGTCAAGAATCAACGAAACTAGTTTGTAAGATGTGAGAATTGAAACAATGACAGTAGAAATTTGTTTTGATAACACATTTACACTACAAGCTTACTCCTGAGTCTAGGAGAGAAGAAAGAACGAAATCGAGGAATAAAATTCATTTTAGTGAGTAAGTAGCTCCTCAAATTACAATTTTACATGCGATTATTTTTGTACATCATCCAATTTGGAACAGTTATAAAAATAGAAATGAAAATTGTAGATAGAAATGGAAAAATATGGCAAAAATTTCATGGTAATTAAGAAACAGAAAAGTGCAAGTACTTACTTTTTCACCAAATTCTTTCCAGTAAAATGTTTTTCAAGGTTGGAGAAAACGTTGAATTCAGTGCGATTCATCGAGTCAAAACAAAATAGTAACACTGCCACACAAAAGACAAATTACTTTAGACTTCATAAAATGAATGGAGCTGCTGGTAGTCATATCAGCTTACAAATGAATTCATTTGCAATAAGAACATAAATCAATACAACTGGATTGACATAGAAACTAAAATTTCGGAGGCCCTGGACTCCCATTAATCAAAATACATCGTTTACGATGTATCCGAAATTCTGAAGCAATTGTTGAAATTTCCATTTCACGCCATTGTTACAAGTTATTATTAGCAGCTACAATGGTGAAAATGGAAATTGAAACAATTACTTCAGACCATTATGTGATAATATTGCCCTGTAAGTAATAGAAAAAAAATTTAAGTTATATTTGTAGTTAAACACATTTGCAATCAATATCACCAGCAAATTTATTGTCAGTAATATGACAAATCATTAAAGTTATTATAGTTGAATAAGTTAATATTATCACTATATATTATTGTATAATAAAATTCAACTTTATAAATAGGTAGATCCAACAAATCTTTTTTTTAATCATCACTAGTAAGCAAACCCACTTTTCAAGGTTAAGTAGACCTGAGCAGTACAGCCGTATACTGAATTCGAACAGTGCAGCACAGTTAAAAGAATTTTTTTTAATTGGTTATTTTAGGTCGCATCAACATCTTAGGTCATTAGCGACCACTATTGCTGTTAACGATATGATAACTATGAGGGTGAAACGATATGGTGATGATAAGGGGTGAAAGGACGAACACAAATACAACCATGCCCGAGGCGGGACTCGAACCCGCGACCCTTCGGTTCGAGATCACTACGACACTACTGCCTTAGCGATCTCGGCCACCGGGCCGACTAAGAAAAGAATATTTATCTATTTCTCCAGATAGAAGCTTACTAGCATTCCAAGGTGCCGTTTCATTAGCCACTCGTATGTACGATTACAATGCTCCTTCTTGGATTAAAATGTCTCATTTAAAAGAAATGTTTCTCAGAAATTCATTGTAAATATAAAAATAATCAAAAACTTCAACAATATATACAAAAGAAGTGCAGGAATTTATAATTTCAAAGATGCCTCTTATATTGTTTTTTTCTAAACGAATATGACATTGTTTTGAAATTTTTGGGTTTGCCGAGAAGTCACCGAAAATATACCCTGCGCCATTTTTATAAGCGTACTTCGCTCGATTCAAAAAAGGGTAAATTAGAAGTATTTTTCAAACATAAATTTAATACTGTTTACTTACTTCAAAACTACACAAAATATAATAGAAACGACTTCAATAACGAAAAATATACATTATAAATATTAAGGATTTGACGTTTATTTTTTGGCAATTTTAAAATATACAGAGAGTTTGGCAAAAATGGCACCTGTGCCACTTTTATATCTGTACTTTGTTCTATTTAATGAAAAAAAGGGAAATGAGCCGTTTTGAGAAAATATTGTTAAAAATTATCTATATTTCCTTAAAAATAAGCAAAAAATACACATTTTCGAAATTGTTCATGATCCCATTTAAAGAATGTTTTTGAACAAAAGATTTCATTTTAAAAAACGTCTATCTTTAATATTGTAGTTTTAGGAAGGCGTCAAAAAATGTTAAGAGTTTTTCATTTTTAAGCGTCAAAAAATTAATAAATAATCTAGAGGTATTCTTTAGAGGCAAATTCATATAAACAAATATTCTTTACCAATAATACAACCATTCCTTTAGAAGATCTCAATAGCTAAAATCCTACCTGGGGTTGTAAAACTATACCTTGGCACGGTAAAAAAAAATTAAATTCGTGACAAATAATAACATTGAGATAATGGCATCAAATGAACCGACACGATATTCATTTAATACAAATGTCATGCCTGATATCTTTACAGCAATCTGCATACCTAACCAAGTACCATCATTTTTATCATGGGAAAAATGCAGTCCACCCACGCATAAAGTCAAGATTTCCCAAAGACAGATTCAAACTCCCGTAAACCACTATACCCTCACCTCCTTAACATAAGGATATTCCTTCATCTTCTTAGTTAACAATCGAATTTAACAAATAATTATGTCAGAGTTCAAACCTCACTTATCTTATGGATGGCCAATGCAAAAATGTCATATACTAACCCTTTTTAATACCCTTTAAAGACTGCATTGTCGAACAAGAAGAAATAAATTAAATAAAAAAGTGTAGTACGAGCAATTAAAAACAAAAAAACTTTTGTAATTTGTCCTCAATATCAAACTGATGTAACTATTTTTTTATTTCTGTAATTTTTCAAGCCATTACTGATGTTTTCAATTTTGTATAATAAAGTCTCAATGTAGAAAATACTGAATTTGTTATGAGTAACCCAGCAATCCTTTCATTAAAGAAACCATGTCAGGCTGTATTTTTGTAAAATTAGACTGTGAGAGAATGATTCTTATTACATATTAATATAGCTAGCACCAGTTCTAAGGTCATGCTTCAAGAAACCAGTTAATCTGGCAATGACTATAAAACCTGCATGTGAGCATATTACCTTCACATTACAATATTTTTGTAAATCAACAGCAAAATATTCCTGAATAACTTTTTTTGTAATATAGTTATTTCAACTTTAAGCAAAAGTGTTAAATTTCATCACGATGCTGTTAATTTGATCGTATGTTGAAATATATAAACAGGAATATTTGAGGCGCATAACGTGGCCACGCGGCGCATAACCCTTGAAATGAAGGTATCTGTCTGGAGTCCAGTGTGTATCATAGGAACGATTATTAACACAGGTTCGTTTGGCGGCGTGGTTACATTGAAACACTGCCCCGTTATTGACAAAAGGGGCCATGATCCGCCAGAGGCAGCGACCCCGACGGCGTGTCACATTTATTATCTTTTAAATATTACAATTTTTTTCTTATAATCCTAGAATATCACATGAAAGACACTCATCAAACTTTCTACTCAATATAATATCCTTTAAATATTCCATATAAAGATTTTGCCAACATTGAAGACACAAAAGCAGAATCGCTGTAGGAGCTGAACGCCTTACCAAAATCTAACTTTCAGAGGTTCTTCGAGGGCTGAAAAACACAAGCACAAATGTATTATATCCCACGGAAACTATTTTGAAGGGAAACAAGTCAATATTGATGATTTTTTTTTAATTAGGTCGCCAAGTACTTATTCATCGTAAGATAAGATTTGATGCTAGAGAAGGCTTGAGATTATCCGAGGCTCGATTATCCAAGTCAGTCATTGGGAAAAGCAATAGAATAGTTCAATGCAAAACGGTTGATGTCTTTTGTGATTTTAGGAATATGGGGGCTTTCCCCAATTCCGTAATCATTAGATCCCCTCGTCAAACATTGAGTGAGTCCTTCGTCATTGGCACTCTCAGTTTTAAAATTTTATAATTATACTCCCAGTTTTATTAATTATTATTATTATTATTATTATTATTATTATTATTATTATTATTTGATATAAGTATAGATTAATATCAAATGTAAGGATTTCCAGGAGTCAAGATCGTTTCATTGTACCCAGTAGAGTGAGAGAAATGTATGAACTCTTGGTAAAGGGTTTGCTCCGGAGACTCTTGCTTAAAGTTTCGTTTGCTTAAGAATTTTTCAAATGGTATTTGAAGTGTAAGACAGAAATTGTGACATTATAATATTACATAACCATTAACAACATTGCTAGAAAGTAAGTGTTGTAGCAGCAATAGTTTTTAAAAAATGTACATGATCTGATCAGTTTTTTAAGATGTAATTTTTTAGAACAGATTTTAAAACAAAATATCCATCTCCAATATTGTAAGTTTGAAATGTTAACTTTTTGGAATTTTCGAAAATAGACGGAATATTTCGGGATATGAGACTAGCACCACTTTTTGTACCGTCCTTTGATACATACGAGAACAAAATTTGAAGCAGTTTTTGAGAAAATAATTGTTTAAAAAATTGTAAAATTTGCACTCAAAATTACTCGAAAACTACTTATATTTTCTAAAAACTGAACATGACTGTTTCAAGACCTGTCTTTGAAAAACTTCTGTATCTTCAACATTGTAGTGGTAGAAAGATGCCAAAAAAATTCGAACTTTTGCAATTTTCGAAAATGCAGGAATTTCAACGAAAATGAGACCTGCGCGTTCTTTTTAAGCCACATTTATGCTATCCAAGGGCAAATTTTAATAAAAAAAGTTGTGCCATTTTTTAGAAAATTATGAAAATGCAGTTGAAGATTGCATGTTCATAATTTACAAGTCGATGTAAAGTTACCTCAAAAATCAAAATATCCTGTTAAACTACGGGGGCTGGATTTACTTGAAATTGATGGAAGAATTTTAATTTTGGAGAAAATCGGCTCGTTAGCTTTTACACTAGCGTTGAAAGACAGACCTCTAAAACATGGATTCTGGTCACACAGTGTATTGGAGATGGTAGATTACTATTACTTTATTCTATATAATTTACTATATATTCGTGTAAGAACACAATTTATCTATTTTAATGTTACCACGAACCGGCTCTAAAAGTTTTCTGTCGAAAATTCCCCATTTTCGGCATATGATTACATTACTTTGTCTTCTTACGATGTAAGGCGCAAAATAAAAAAAAATCGTAAGGTGAGGGTTCCGAAATTCTTGATACAGCCATCGGCAAATTTGTTTAAAACATATTTGGAGGTGATTTTCGAGAAATTTCTCTGAAATGACAGTTAAGTAAAACGATATGCCGCTTCAGCTAATGAGAAAAATAGATTGATAAATACTAGACATATGTTTATTTTGATTTACAGAACAAGTTGCTCATTATTGAATTCCAAAACTTATGCAGAAATTATAATTTTATGAAACACATTCTCAAAATAAATTCTATCATTACAAAATATAAAATATCAGAATTTTGTAATCATTGACATACGAAAAGGAATTAATAAGAGTTTTTTTTTATTTATGATATCTTATTCATTTTTACATAGGCAATTAACTGGTAGAAAGAAACCAATTTTAGTAGCATTTTCTCAGAAAGACCACGAAGAAATCATCCTGAGATTTTTAATTTAAAAAAAGTCTTTTCTGTCAAGTGTAGGTAAAAATTGGCTCCATTTAATTTTGACCTCACTGGAAAGTAAGATAATTTGCATTTAGATTCTTCAACATAAGAAGTAAAAATTGAATGCAGAAACCCCTTTTGCTCTCGAAAATTGCCTGTCGTAAAGCCCCTTTCTCCTGACTTCAGCTATAAAGAACTTTCAATGGCACAAAAGTAGCTTGTGAATTAGTACCCTCCCGAATGTGAGATTCCACTGAGAGGGCCATTTCGAAGGATCCTGCGCTAAACGGCTACCTCAGGTCGCAAAGACGAATACGTGCCAGCAAACAAGGGTTCCCCTCCAAAGTAGCGCGATCTTCGCAGGGCGCGGCGTCTTTGTGCGAAGCCGCAGCCTGGGGAGCCCACGGCTCAAGAGCTTCGGCTCAAAGCCTCGGGCGGCGGCGGCGGTGGCGGCGGCGCGGTGGCAGCAGAGGAGGCGGCATGGCGCAGCGGTGGGGCAGTTACGTCAGCGGTGGAGGAAGTGGCGGGGTGATGGCAGCGGTGGCGGCGGTGGCGGCCGCAAAGAAGAGCAGCGGCAAAGGAAGAGCGGTGACATGAAAGGCTGGAGCCACCATGGCAGTGAGAGCAGTGACTCGAGATGGGGGCGACAAGGTTCAAAGGAGATGATAGTGAGATAAGAGGGTTTGAAGGAACGATGGCAGTGATTTGGTGACGATGCTAATGTCGGTATTACCAGCTATATTGCTGAAAATATTAGAGAATTTGACAAGTCAGGATTTTATGATAAGGAGAATCGATAATGGAAATGAGAAACAAATATTGCGGCTTATAGAGAGAGGAAACATTTCAGTTAAGGAAAATTTATTTCTTGGCGGTATATAAAGATGACGAAAATGAATCAAGAATCAGACAGATTACAGCTAAGGAAGCTGTGTGTTGCTACGTAATACGTTTCCATAGTTTTAGGATAATTTACTAGAAATTTTAGCAGGGAATAGGTGAAAAAATACTGAGCGATCTGAAGATATGAAAACAAGTAATGGCAAGTTAGTTTAAAAAAGGAGATGCATATGAAATGATGTTTGAAATGGCTATAGTTGATATAAATGCGAACGGGGTTGAAACGTCTACAATATAGGTGTAAGATATCTCCAGTTTGAAGGTCACGCTCAAGCCATGAGACGGAGCCCTCGAAGGGGATGCAGATAAAAGGCAGAGCGTAGAAGGGGGGTGCGTCTTTTAGTACGTCCATCTCAACAGCAACAACGGCTTCAGTTTAGGCGAGGAAGCGGCGCTGGCAGCGGAGAAGGCGGTGGAATCTACGGCTCGACGACCGGAGAAAGGACGGGAGGTAATGCAGGAGATCGCTGGCCTCCGTGAAATATCACGCGCGCCCGCGCTATCTCTGGAGGGCGCCCGCGGCAACGGCCACGAGATAGCGTTGACCGCCGCGCCGCAAAGCTTTCTGCTGCAGCGCCGAGGCCGAGGTCGACTTAAGAGATGCGTTGAGGGGCGGGGCCCCATGGAGCACAATGCGCCTTGGAAGACTAACCTCAAATATTTCACAATGATAGACTGGTACATGCATAGAATTCTTCAGTTTAGCTTTTCATCCTATCCAGAAGGCAAAAGACGCTTCTTATGGGTACCTGACGATTCCAAAAAGAGTAAATTTCTAATTATTGCTTTTAATTCATTCTTGGTAAATTTATGTTATTTCAATAGTGACACAAAATTTCAAAATTAGGTTATTTTTAATTTTTTATTATTTTTAAATGGCATTTTTTAAAGCAGACAATTGAGTGTACCTCAAATCACAGCGAATAATTAAGGGTTAGTATATAAATACAATTATTTATATACTAACATTATATTTTCTGTTTAAAAAATAATTATAATTCAATGTTTGCTGTTAGGGCTCCAAAGGTTGCAGCTGGAAGGTGGTGGGGCAATACACAGAAGTTAGACTAAAGAAATGAGAAAACTCTGTATTTACTGCGAGAGTGTCTGTGCCATTGTGTAGCACCACTAGTTTATTAAATAAACATAAAACAACATTTACGGTAGTATTTTTTAGTTACAATAGTATATTCCACACTCTTTTCTACTAAATTTTCTTCGATATTGTTTAAAAATATTTTTAGTACACCATTTGGTAAATTTAAAAATACTTGTATGTCAAAATGTTAAAATAGACGATTGAACAAGATAGTTATGATTCCGGTAGGAAAAGTGGCATTTTTTTGCGAGGAAGAAAAGTTCAACACGAGGCAAATAGACCCTGTGACTCAATTCTACGGTCAAAATAAAATCATTCTTACTACGCGTATCATCCAACTATATTTTAGACAGACGTACTGACTCATTTCATTATAATTCAAATATATAATCAATTAATTTGGTAACTATGTTACGTTACGTTCAGTAGTAGCCGATGCGGATCTTTGTTGCATTCATTTTTATCCAAACATCTGCGATTCCTTTTACTTTTAGTACTAGTGTTAATTATTTAAACGTTTAGCACGCTGTGTGTGTCATTTAAGTACCCTATTAAACTAGTTTGTCTAAAATATACTTTAAATGTGGCTAAAATTCTCGTTATAAAGGACTGTTTACGTACTCGAGCTCATGAAAAATCTTGCTCAAAATGGCCTTCTGGAGCTACTTGACGGATAAATAACTATTAAATTATTTCTCAAGACCTCGATTTTCACGTTTTAAATGTTTAAAAATGTATATATTGAACTTAAAACTGTGTCTTTTATATTCTAGATCTTTTTAAATCAGATTAAATTTTCGATTATGTTTTTATGACTTTAGTTTTGATGACTCAGGGTGACCAGCGATCTGGCTTTTTAGAATTCAAGTTTTTTTTCTCGGTTTTTCAGGTCTGAGAATACAAATTTTCTAGGTTATTTTTTGCGCATTACAACATACTTTTACCTTCTAGAGAGAAAGTTATGCAAAGCTGGGGGAAAAAATGCGAATTTTCTGCAGAAAAACTCTAATTGACGGGCTTTGTTAAGGAAAAAGTGGATATATCTAGTTGCAAAATTTAGAAAAGAAATCCTCTAAGGCATGGTATAGTCAGAATCCATGTTTTGTGGGTCCTTGATACCGAAAACTCGGTTGACGGCAAAACGTCCGTCCGACAATGAACCTAAACCGTTCAGCCAATTTTCTTGAAAACTGTATTAATCGATCTGGCGATGACGCAGCCCCTTAAATTTGAAATCGATATTTTACTTTTTTTACTTTACATTAAGCCCGGGCCTTTTTCAAAATTTTCAAAGAAATAGCTCCATCATTTTTGATTAATTTGTTTTGTTAGTGTGAAGGCAGTTAAAGAGAATAGTGCAGGTCTCATGTTCATTGAAAACCTAATTATTCGAAAATTGCTAAAGTTCAACATTTTTCGGCATCTTCCTACAATTCTTTATTATTATTATTATTATTATTATTATTATTATTATTATTATTATTATTATTATTATTATTAAAAATAGTTTTTGAAATTAGGTCCTGTACAATTTTCGAAATTTTGAGTACTTTTGCATAATTTTGGGTGAAACATGGGCAATGTTTAATTTTGTTTAAACACGTTTTTCTCAAAAACGGTATCAACAATTTTGTTTCAATTTTCATTACGGATAGAGTTCAGACGTTCAAGAGTGCAGGTCTCATGTTCGTTAAAATGTTGATTTTTGAAAATTGCAACCTCTCTAAAACTACAATTATGAAGATATTCTTTATTTAAAATTTTTTAAAAAATGCCAAAATTTGTTTCCAATTTGGACCTTAGATAGCGTAAAGAACGCTAAAGAGAATGGCGCAGGTGTCATGTTAATTGATATACTCCATTATTCCAAAACTGAAACAAAAATTGCGTCTTCTTACAACTTTAATTGTTAAGATACAGTCTTTCCTAATGAAATAGTTCATAAAAACAGATCTTCAAATAAGGTCATGTTAAATTCTTCGAAAATATGAGTATTTTTCGTGAAATTTGGCATCAAACAGTCGCGCGTTTCAAATTTCCTGCTCTTCGTGGACATAATTTGTGAGGTCTTTGATTCTTATAATAGAAAGTAGACTGGTGGAAGGTAATGAAATTAACTTCGAACTAACAAATTACTTCTTTACTTCACGAAATTGTGATCACTAATTAAGATATGTTTCATTTGTAAGAGTTTTTTTAAATTCGTTGCGTCATTGTTGATGCAACGCGTCTCTTAACCCTTGTCGGGCGTTGAGCGCTTTTTTCTGAAGTAATCCTCCGTTATTGTCTTATTACACTGAATAATTACTATAGTTGTCTCGTCACGTCGCAGTCAATCAGTGCCTTTTATCCCTTCGGTCAGAGGCTCGACGCCGTTAGATCCCGGGGTTCCTGGCCGGTCACCCAACCACGAACCCGCGAGTTTAGAATTCGCTTAATCTTCGTGACTTCACGGAGCGTAGTAAACGCATTCGGCTAGCGCCGCCGGCAAAGTTTAAAATTACTACTGTTTATGGCTATCGAAATACACGCTGATTAACACCACAGGCGCTTATTTGAATTGGTGGGGTTAAGATTATATTAACAGTATTTCTAATACTTAACATGATATAAAAATTGAAAAATTTTAGTCACATAAGTTTGTACCAACTTTTTTTTCATATTACTACCTGTGCTGCCTTGGGGAACAAAGCAGCGATGGAAATAGGCTCTACTCATATTTTCTGGCGCGCAATCCCGTCAAGATCTCCGCATGTTCATTTTCTTCGTGCTCCTTGTCAATACGGACACTGTCACTCTTAATCTCCGTAAAGGCTTTAAGTAAAGATAGCTTCGACTGCGCTCTTATACAAAAGAAGTTAAAATTCCCATTAAATATTATGGACGTGATAACATCAGTGGCGGATTACCCAGTAGGCAACATAGGCGGCCTAGGGTGGCAAATTTTATTTTAGAAAGTCGTTTTTCAATGTTTTATAGTAACTTTTTATATGAATTTATTGAAGTTCTTCTCACATAACACATTTTTTTAGGATTCACCTTAAAGCCAGTTTACAAAAATCAGTGCAAGGGTTTGGCAACGCCGCGCACCCCTTCCACCAGCTGTCAAGTACACAGAAGTATTAATCGGAGAATATTATGGTGGTTTCTATTTTAACTCTTTTTTCATAACCTTTAGTTATTAAATATAAAAATGAGTGACGGAAGAATTAGACACAGTGGTTCTGAATATCGGAAACGTGCTCGTGAAAAGCAAGATCGAGAAGAAGTTAAAAAAACACCAAAATTAGATTCATTTTTAAGAAAAATTGTACACCAATCGACAGCAATCCGGTATAGTAGTAGAGTTACAAGCATGAATTTGAAAAATAATATATACAAATACACTATTTTTAATTTATTAATTGGGTAACCTTTTATTTATTGTATACGTTGTTATTAGATAAGTTCTACTTATGTTACTGTGGATCCCCTAAAGAACACAAGCAATTAAACTTAGATGATAATTTTGACATAATTTCAGGTAAAATAAATTCTGTTTTTATTTTATAGATATTTATGGATACTAAATGTTTATACAATATTTAAATAATTTTAATAAACATAAATATAACAGATTAAAAACCTTTTTTAACCAATTTAACATAGTCTTTAGATTACAACACTTTAATTGAAAACTTTGCTAGCAAGAAATGTAGACGTAAACTTCTGTGAACAATCTATAATGAAATTGATAAAATTAAAATTTTATTTAGGAAAAAAACTATTTTTGTAAAATAATTTTTAATTTCATTCACCCACATGGAATTGGTACTAAATACTCTTTGATTTTTATGTAAATATTGAAGAATACTTTAGACACTTCTCATCATACTTCGATTTTAACAGTCCCATTATCATGTTCCGAGTTGAATTCTGCACTTTACTGAATACGATGCCGTATGTGAATTCGTGCTAAATGTTGGAAACAATCTGAAAATAACAAAAAATCCCGGTTTCCGAATCAAATTCCCGTTTTCCCCCTTTTTTTCAGGCTTTTCGCTGGCCTCCCTATGACTTTAAAATTCTACTTATATAATCTAAGTAAGGATAAATTATCAGTTTTATTTGACTACTTTTACGAAACATCAATAAATTACTTTGATTTTAAAATGTTACGAATAGTCACTTTAATAAACCTTGATTTTTCAAGAATTCAACAATCCTCAATTATGAGATGTTTTCAAGAATAAAGAATCCTCGGTGTAATAAGAAAGAAATTTATTTGCGAGTGAACTAACTTATTAACCCTAACACTATTGTTAGTTTAATACATTTCGGGAGTCAAGAACAAAAAGTAATCCAAGCTCCTCAATTGTCAAATACGTAATATCAAACAATTTGTTTAGATGGTACGATGTGACATGTGCTGTATGCCTATGATTTATTAACTTAAGGGTTTTATTTAATTAGGGGTTTAATGGATACTTTTTGATTTAACAAATGTTAAAGTGTAGGGTATACTTTACGTCAAGATAATTGTTATAGATTATCACTAGAAAGCAAAAATAAAATTCATTTTATGAAGCAACACTCATGAACCCATGAAAATATGAGACACGTACCTTTAAATGTTTAAACTTTATTTACATTTTTTATGAATAACTATTTCTTTTACAAAGAAACAAACTTAGGCACTATATTTATTGTTTACATGTAACATAAAATATATACATTATCATGAACTTAAAGGGAAAAAGTGGCATGAAAAAGGCAAGTGTGGATGTGATTAATTGCACGTGAATTAATGTGACACACTAATTACATATACACATTAAAAATAAAATGATAATAAATATCGTTTGTTGTAACTCGTAATGATTAAATACAACGCCGCAAATATATCATTTTAGTCTTAATACGCCAACCAACGTACCAAATTGACCCTAACAAATCCAACGTCACAACCATTCACATTTATCTATTTTCTACTTAAGAAAAAATGTACTACAAGCACACTTACTGATATTTGCCATCTAATGTTGCTCCGGTGTCATACGATGTCGGTAGTTGGCAGTCTATCGCTGAGTCTGAGAGGCGAACTATGATGAGAATGAGGACGAAGTGCCACGCGACTACTTCTTCGAAACAACACAGCCTTCGCACAGCCCCTGCAGCTTCACCACATCACTTCCGTTGGCATTGCCCTGCCATCGGAACAAAAATATTGGGTTAAATTCGGCTTTTAGAATAGAAAGAACTATTTACAAGCTGCAACCACCATTCGCACCCACCGAACAGTATACGTATTTATACAGTATCGCAGCTCCGTGTTAAGTGCCCTATGACGGCGTGTTGATGCGCTACGCTAGGGATGCGCGCGGCCATCACGGAATACTAAGCCGCCTTACAATTGCCTCATACAGCATCGTTCTCCTAAATCTAACAAAAAAGTAAATGGTTTTTAAATGTATTTCAATTTCCTTATGCTCATAACTTACACGACGTGTGAAGTTTAAGTTTTGAACATTTTTTAAAGTAAAGAAATGATTTAAATATAATGAATATTGTCCATTGAAAGTGATTAGTGGAAACATGAGGAAGAACAATTATTTCTATACTCTTTACAAAAGCGTCTAGAAATGTAAGTAATGTAAGAATTCTAGTAGGTTATTTCCTTCATTATTGCAACAATTAATTGTAGAACAGTGCACCCTTTTCTACAAACGTATTTTTTTAGCGTGTTAACTGGAAAAGTATAAGAATTCAGTTGGTGTATACCAAATATGTTACATACATGTCATATGTAAGGTTGAAACATTGGTTCGATGTAATTTTACGTGTTATTTAATGATTTTTCCTTGAAATCCTAGGAATATAACACAAAACCATACGAATTTTCTTATCAAGTTTTTAACCAGCTATTAATTAACGCAATTTCACAAAGAAATCCGTATACTTCAGTAGCATCTATCCATAGTTTTACTTGATCTTCACCAGGATCGCGAGCTGTATGAGCGCGCATCCCTAACTAGCCAAAAAACTGGCGGAGCTGCGACACTGTTTAAATACGCATACTGTGCCCACGCTTGGGAGCCAGAAAGTCATGTGGATGGAAGCCGGATGTGTACACTGACCAATATTACACAGGTGCATTTGTCATTAACACTCTACCATAAAATTATGGGAGGATGGAAATTAATATTTTGCATTGATTAATCACTCGCATACCACAATGGTGTAGAAGCATAGAACAATGTCAAAGTACACGAAGCCTAAAATGCCAGGTTTGATTCCTACGAAAGGCTTTGAATTTTTTTCATATTGTACTTCTCCGTTCGCACAGGCATTAACATCCGAAAAGAGGGAGCCAACTACATTTATGGGTTTTGGAAAAAATTACAAGGAGAATAATATTATGATGTTATGATACAATAAATTAAAAATATTAATTACTTAATTAAACACTTTTAATGATTTCATATTGAATCTCATACAGTGTTGTCAGATGGTTTGGAGTGCCTATTCCTCAATTAATGTGTATCAGTTCTTCAAAGTATCACCTGCGCGAAACAAGGAACTGAACATATTTCAATATGTTCAATTCCTTATTTCTCCCAATATTACTTATTACGTATATTTTTTTGGGGAGTCACGACCTCTTTCCCCTTCCTCTGTATGCAGTAAGAAAATCATTTAGTTTTCTACTTTTTGGCGTTAAAAAATGACATGAAATAACTAATGGAGCTCAAACAGCACGTACTTTCTCATGCGTATTTTCACGCAAAATTTCGCAAACAGTACTCAAATTTTCGAAAAATTGTACATGCCCTTATTTCAAAATCTATTTTTAAGGAACAGATTTTATTAAGGGAAGCAATATACATCTTTAATATTTTAGTTGTAGAAAGACGCCGAACGAATTTTGAACATTTGCAATTTTCAAAAAATAAGGGTTTTCAACAAACATAAAACCTGCATAATTGTCGTAAATGTCCTTCACATTATCCAAAAACAAAATTTAATAAAAACGATGGAGCCATTTTTTGAAAAGAGATCCCAGGGACTTATGAAAGCTACCCCCAGAATTAAAATATCGGTTTCAAATTCAAGGAGCCGCGACTTCAGCCAGATAGATAAGAGAATATCAATTTTGGAGAAAATCAGCTGAACGTTTAGCTGTAAAGTGTTGAGAGAGAGAGAGAGAGAGAGAGAGAGAGAGAGAGAGAGAGAGAGAGAGAGAGAGAGAGAGAGACGAACGGTCGGGCAGACAAAGTTTTGCCATAATTTGATTTTTAAGTATCAAGGACCTACAAAACATGAATTATGGCTGCAGCAAGTGACAGGATTTTTTTAATGAATTTAGCAACTGGTTTTTATCCACTTTTTCGTTACAAGGGCCATGTAATAAGAGTTTTTCTTCTGAAAATTCACCGTTTATCCGTAGTTTTACATTACTTTCTCTACTCCGTAGCGAAAAAATAAAAGGAAATGTTCAATATGTTGCGGTGAATGTGATAAGAACTAATGTAAAGGCAGTTAGTTTTCACAATTCAGGTACACATGAAAGTATTGTTAAGAACATACTCTGAAGACGAAAAAAACTGCATCTCACTGTTGGAGAATAAAATAAAGAAACGCACAATGGTGAAAAAACATAAAACTTTAACACTCAAAGCGCATTAAAGGAAATGAAATGTATCTCTCTTAATTTTGAGTTTCCAGTACTTTGTGGTCAAGGCTTATATACAGTATATAAAAAAAGGTAAAATGTTTAGTTTATTTTATATTATTCTCATTTGAATTCGAGCAGAAAACCGAAAACTGTGTTATATGATCCGTAAAATTTGAATTTTTTCTCTTTATTTGATATGATTCAAAAAGTTCCAAATCTATAGACCCCTGAAAATTATGTGATATGCATACTTCAAATGTTTACTCGAAATCAGTGTCCCATTTTTAGAACAGATTCGTTTGATTCAATTTACAGAAGTCCATTAAGGTCTTCAAACGACTTGCTAATTTCAACAGTGAAAACAATTTTGTGAAGGATAAAAGTTAAGTCCTTTTTATCCAAGAGCAAAAATGTATGTACTCTTCTAAAATACGTCACGTGGTTAAAATATAATTCTTATATTCTTTCTAAACCTACCAGTACAAATCTTTTGGATTGAGTCAGTGCAATTAAATCTTTTGTGTACCTTTTAATGTAAACAAGAAGTGTAACAAAATACTGTAACTCTAATACATTGTTAATTTAATTAAATATTGTTGCTTTCCCTATGTTAATAGAAAAAGAAAATTTAATAAAAAATATGTCAATATATAAATACAACATAGTAAATATGTCATATCACACTATATAATGACAGCAAAATGTTACACGCATAGACATATCTCCTGCAATACGTTACTATAAAATATTTGCATTACTCCATTATATTTAGGAAACCTTTTTATTCCTTCAATATTTCGGAAAAAGAGTAAAGGATATATTAGAAATATGGAAAAAATATTGACTTGAAAGCATAAATGTCTTGAATAAAAATAAATATCTTGAGACAAAGAAAACTGAATATAAACTTTGCACTTTAAACTCTGCATATTCCTGCCGAATACAAATGCCTACATTTCGCCTGAAAGTAAAAGCAACCTCACGGGTCCAATGTATTCCACTCCGGAATCAGGAGCCCATGAGACAAAACTCGAAGGAAACTGCCTCCCATACTACAAGCTCTGCTGCCTGCGCATCTGGAAGTCGATGGCCGCAGTCCTCGTCGCATCGCCTGGCGGCGCGGTGCGGGTCACTGGCGGACTGAAGGCGTCGTGGCGGTGGCAGCATGGAATGGCGGCAGGGATGGGGGCGGGCACAAGGGAATGGGTTGGGGTAAAAGTGGAAGAGGAAAACGAAATGCGAGGATAGAGGATGAAACGAGATCACTGCATGCACACGCGTGATAAGATCGGAGGTATGGTCGTGGTAGGGGGAAGTGAGGGCTGGGAAGGTGAGGGGGAGGGGAGAGGGGGGAGGGGTAGAGGGGAGGGAGGCAGTAGAGGGCGAGGGAGGCGGTAGAGGGCGAGGGAGGCAGTAGAGGGCGAGGGAGGCGGTAGAGGGCGAGGGAGGCGGTAGAGGGCGAGGGAGACGGTAGAGGGCGAGGCGCGAGACCGAGCGACAGCGGCGCTTCGCCCATCACGCGCGGCCCCACTTCACAATTTCCCGATGCGACAACTCCGATTCCTCTCCCATATCTCGGGGCGCGGCGCGGGGCCGGAGAGCCGGAGGACGCCTAAACGAAGGATCGCACACGCGGCCCCCCAGCGCCGGCGAAACTCGGGCGGCGGCGGCGGCGGCGGGCGGCAAAGCAATTCCGAAGAGGCGAAGGACGCCTCGCGGACGTGATGCGGGCCGCGTGTAGGAGTTCCACATCCGCCGACTCCGCCTACATCTCCAACTCCAAACCGGCCGCGCTCCACCCCCGCCCCTTTCCCTCGGTCACCGTCGCCAGCGCCGGCTCCACCCACATCACCGAATGTCCCCTCTTCATCTCTATCATCACTCTTATTCTCAACCCTGTGCCCGAATCAGCTCTTGCTTCCCGCCCTGCTTCCGCCTCTTACGTCACTTCTGACGCCGAAACCGGCTTTCAGCCTCGACTTCACCCTCACCCCAGCCTTCTGTCTTCGTTGTTGCCCTCCATGACACGTCCATCACCGCCGTCATCTCTACTCGCGGCCCCCATTCTCTCCGTCTCCCCCTCTCCTCGTCTGGCCCTCTGCCTCCGGCACTGAAGAACCCCCTTCGTTTCCGTCATGTTTACAGAGAGCAGTTTCTAACTCCATCCTTGCCTCTACTGCAAACTGCATCCCTGCCCTTCAATACACTCTCCACTGAGTCTCATAGAACTTTCGTTGCTGAAGACCCAATACAAAAAATTGTTTTTAGAATATTTTATTGCTCCATCAGATGGGTTCAAAAATAATGTTTATATGTGGCTTTATCAAATATAAAAACTTTTTTGACTTTTTCGAATGGCTTAGTATAAGATCAAATTTGGAACAGTAAAAAGGTAGTAAAAATCTTTTTTTATGAAAAAGACCCACTTCCTTGGAATTCACACGACAGTTTGAAATTTAAAAAAAGGCCTTTGATAGTCCTTGTTAAAAAGGCCAGTTTTCTGCATTCTCATTTACATCAATGCATGCGTTTTACAAGCTGCAACCAATGTACCATGCCAACAAATCAAATATTTGAAGCATTTTTTTTATTATAAATATATTTAAGATGTAATATAATAAAATCACGCCCTAGTATTATTACGAGGATTTAAAGAAGTTTTCATTGTTGTGTTTATTTTACTGGAGCCTTCATATTCAAAGAACAGCTGCCGCCAGTGTCATAAGGAGGTGCTCCAGACTTTTGTATAAACAAAATGAAACACGACATAATAATTAGCTACTGACGTTAAGTTGAGAGGTGAAGATAATTTAACTTGCAAGAACGTTTTCAATAGTATTCGGGACGAAGGATTCTATCCACATTGGGGGATCTTTCTGGTCTGCTCTTCTTTATCGAATTTCCTTGCAATTTCATGCGCCTTCCGCATTTTACACGTGTTTGCATATTAAATTTCCTACCCCAGTCTTAACTCCCCTTGCTAATAACCTTCCGATTTTAGAGCGTTTAATGCTGCCGAAGCCTTCGCAACGTCCTCTCCTGCCGTCTCCTCCGCCGTTTGCCGCCGCTTCCATTGCACCTGCTTCTGTCCCCGCCTCCACCGCCCGTTGCCATATCCGTCCCGCTATCTACGCCCCAGAACGCCTCTCGCATGCAGATACGACGGCGCGGCACCGCCGACTCTGCGCTTGCCATGGCAATCTCCGGTGCCATCTACGAGGACAGCATGTCTACTTCAGGCGATGCGGCGCCTCGTGCTATCAACAAAGCGCCTTCTGTCACTGCACAATCCCCCGTTGCTTGCCGTTATTCCTGCCCCCATCAATGCCTTTAATCTCGCTTTTACTGTTATTTATCTATCCCACTTTTACTTTTTGTTGTTTTCCACCATATTTTGACAGTATTGTGAAGCCGATTTGTGAGCTAGCGATGAATGTTTTAGTGACTATTTCCTTCCAATTCTACATAATAGTTAACGTGTGATTTTGGAAAGGATAAAAATAAAATGTCCAATAGAGAATGAAAATTCAAAATTTTCTCATGTTTCAGAAATAGTTCTGTTATATACAAAAATAATGTTGAATCTAAATTATTATGTTGCAACATATGAACCAAAAGTTTTAATGTAAACAGCGTTTGAAAAATATAGCTCTTAGACGAGATAAAATGCATGATATGATTAAAAAATGAATTGACCATAAATTCATTTTTCAAGGACATCTTATGCTATCTGAGTTCTGCTGAAGGTAGTACTGAAGATCATCTCCATGCAGAATGTTAATATGCTACAAGGTGAAAGGTACAATTCGTGGCAGGGTTAAACATCACTTCTCAAGAAAAATTTTAATCTTAAATAGAAGTTTTATTTTATTGCAAAAATACAACCTTCCTATTATTGCCTACACTGTATTTTACACGACGCTTAAAGCGTTTTGCAAGTATTTCAAGTTTTTATTGTCTTTTTTTTGTTTGAATCAAATTCTATCTTATTTGTGGGATACGTCCTACATGCTTCATCAATGGATCTACCGCTTGACATTCATTTTTGTTTAATCCCGGTATACTTTTATGGAAAACTTCCTATATCTCGCAAGGAATGCAGAATTAGTTTGTAGTTTCCTTTAGTTTTAGTAGTTTCCTGTAGTTTTTCTGTAGTTTCCTTTATTTTACTTCCAACCGTTCTAGTTTTAGAATTGAGTATGTACACGGTGGTGGTGTTTGTAGGAAAGGCCCTGTATTTCCATTTCTCGGGCATTTAGAATAAGCAATAGCAAAAGAATTAAGAAAGAGGGAGTTCACATTCAAGAAAACCGTTCGTCAGTGTTTCGGTTTTTGGTGCGAATGCGGCTGTTGGTGCAAATGTTCTTCAAAAGTCGATAGAAATGATATTGCTTCAGATAATTAGGGTTCTTTCAATTACATTCCAGCACTTTGTTTCATCAACATTTTATTGGCCTGAAGGCAGAAACATCAGATGGTTGCAGTATCCTGGTAGCTTTTTGATACAATACGACACACAAAGTTGTATACAATGCTCACTTGTTTGACACGTGAGATGGCTCTTGTGCCCACGTTCAAACAGAATTAAGAAGATTTTTCCCTTGCAAGAATGGCACTAGATGTTACCGATGTACTCACAAGAGATCTCAGTTGTATCACTTATCCCAGCTGTATCGCTTCTACTAATGGGCCAAGAGTCAGGCACTGAATGTGCAAATTCAGCTGGTATCCTCTAATAAGGCAAAAATACCATGAGGAAACAACTGAACCACTGTCAGAAAAATAGGCATTGATGTTATAGAATTTCTAGCTCCTTTTGGTCTTAATTCTTTGAAATTACTTGGATTCAAAACGAAACATGTTTGTTTCATCCGCGTTGAAAATCCTTTCAGGAAGTTGAAGGTTACCAAATGTATCTTCATCCTTTAAACTTCCGTGATTTCCGAGAATCAGTTTGAATATCGTTTTCAGTAACGCTGAAATTACTGCCTAGAGTTTGGATTTTAATCTCCGGATATCTATTAAGAAAAGTCAGGTTTCAGCCAACGCCTAGCTATTGTCTGAAAAAGGATTTGGTCTATTATTTATTTCAAAAAAATTCTTTAACGCTTGTAATTTCATCTGTTTTACATCGAGGAAATTTCTTATTCGAGCTCTCTATTATCCACTTCTTGAGAATATTTTTTTCTTTTTTAGTCAAAATTGGAGAAGAACCAAGGACTCTTGACATTTTCTTTCTCCATTTGAAATTGAATTGATGTTCAAGTAATGACGTATTTATTGGTTGCTACATTCTTCAGCATACCCGTTCTGGCACCTGGAATTGCATCTTCTAAATCAGTAGGGTCGTATGACTTTTCTTTTTGCGAACATTTCTGGTTTTCGTAAACAAGGCATATTAATCCTTTATGATATAATTTAATAATAATAATAATAATAATAATAATAATAATAATAAGCAAAACAGTAACGAACGTTTTGCAATAACTGTCACGATTATCCATTGATATATTTGGCACCCCCACGCCAACACCTGTAACGGAGTGTCAGAATCAATTTTACGATACATAAAATTGAAGCACTTGAGATAGCGATGTTAGCACATTTATTTAAAAAATCTCTACAATTACAATTATTGGCAACCCCTGAAAATAAATAAAAGGGGACACAAATGTTTGCACTCACTTAGGAAGTAGAATTGTTAGATTGTGAATCTTCATAATGAAATGGCAAAGAATAGTAATTGACCAGAGTTTAAAAAAAGGGCAAAATAATATATGATGTTTGCAATAATATTCGTCAGTTTTTAACTTTCTAGGAGTAAACTAAAACAATGCTACGTCCTGGCATATTAACAAAACGGAAAATTAAATTGTCTTAAACCCATAAAAATTAATTGAATACCGAAGCAGTAATGAAGGTCATAATTCAGAGAAGAGAAAATACGTTGTACGAGTTGTTCCCCCACGTGCGCTCCCAGACGAGCCCCTTCGCACCTCGTGTCCTTCTCCACTCGCAATGTCATCTCCTGTCCCCGCAGTACCACCGTAAATCCATCACGGCTCTCCTGCCACCATCACACCCGCGGTCGAGGGCCACCGCGCAGCAATAAACGCCCGATGGCTTCTCTCATCTGCCACCATATTTCGTCACGATCGCCTTCGCCTCTGGGGAGCAATCGGAGGCACATGGGGCTGCCGCCAGAGCACCGGATCTCTAGGCATCGTAACTCTATTTCCCTGACTCCATGGGGAAATTCAAGTGCTACATGACTAAAAAGCGCAGAGTTTTAACATAACTTGTGAGCCCCTGTATATTTTCAGTTTATATACTTATCCCTAATCTCATAGCTTCAAGTATTATGATGTGATTGCGAACTGTTCAAGAGTTGTGAAAATATGAAAATAAAACACATTTTCTGATTTAATAACAAGAAACGTTTTTCGCGCTAAAGCGCGAAACACCATTGTGTTATCAACACCATTGTGTAAACACCATTGATAATACCACACTTCAGACATAAGAGACAATACCTCAAATAAGACTAAGGCATAGTAGACTAAGACAACGAAGGCCTCATCTGAGTTTAGCTTTTAAATTAAAAAAAAAATTTTAATAATTTATTTCTAGATTGTATCAAGTGAATCAGTGTAATTGATTATATTGCAGATTGTTTTCTAACGTAATGCGATCAATCGTTCAGATCGCACAATTCGCATTTTCCACTTTCTACCAAACTTCAGATAACCTTTTGCCTCTCCGCACCCGATCCGTTTTCGCCATCCATTCCCTCCGCAGCCGCCGCCATCGACGCTGCCGCGCGGTTTCCGCCTGGATTTCTTGTCGCCGCCTCCGCTAACCCCACGTCGTACTTCCTTGAGCCGCCTGCCGCGTGCACCGGTCCCCTTTCACAGGGGCGCGGCGGTGCGGGCGGCGACGTCGCCCTGGCCACACCACCGGAATACGTAAGCGCGCCTCGGCATCCCGCTTATGCGTCGCGCCGCGCCGCGCGCGCCTCGCGTGGGCCGATCCGGCTTTTCTGCATCCTCCGCTCCGCCCGGGTTGCGGTATAGAGTGGTGTATACGCTTTCATGCCCTGGCTACCGCTGACCTTAGAAATAAACTTTGACTATTCATGATCTTCAATTTGTAGTTTGTCTAGTTTTACTACTTTTATTATATATATATATATATATATATATATATATATATATATATATATATTCATGAAACGCATTCATTTTAACATTTTCTCGTTATACCAACGACGGTTAAAAGGCTTCTCTAATAAACTCTTTTCAATACACTCATTGTCAACAGAGAAACTTCCCGAAGTTTGCTGGGACATTTTTTCAAAATATCTTTCCAAATATCTAACAATAGTTAACTTTGACACTATCACATAATAATTAATACGTTGCAATTTTAACACTTAAAACACGCTTAATATAGTCCCTTATGTATGTGTTATACTCACCACCAATCGTGTGTGTCGAGCACAAAATCGCGTGCACATCTAATTTACTCTGTCCGTTTACTGCCCCTGCTCCGAACTGGTCCAAGCGTGTCAAAAATCGCTCGAAATCGGCAACCTGAGCTGGCCCTTTCTTACCAGTAGGAGGGGGAGTGAGTCATGCACGAACGCACGCTGGTGGATGCCGCTGGGTGCCAGCGTTTTTCGGCGTTGCTGCCTATTAAGAGGACTGATAAGAAGACTAGCGAGCGATTTAATACACATATCAACAGAACAGACTACACAGAATTTTGAAAAATGTATGTTACTGAAAAATGATGTGGCCTGTAGTTATTTTTAGTATATTATATCTTGTCAGACTTTTGTTCTCGTAATGTTCCCGGGCGACTGCCGGGAGCCTCGGTTAGTCCACAGTATATTTCATTGTGGACCATTCACCTCCACGCCCGCTGCAGCCCTTTGTATCTCTGTATCTGCAGTATCCGTTGCAGCTCTTTGTATCTCTGCCCATCTCGCACGCGTTGCGTCCCAGTGTCTTGGGTTCGGGTGAGTTTTGATTCCGGAAACGTCAACTACTTAGGTCACTGGAGCCGTAAGCGTAGTGCATGTTATTTATAGGGAGGTGGTCGTATTCCTCCTTTACTAGAGTGTGAATCCGACCCGACCTACAGGTCAGATTATGGATTTCCTCCTCGAGTGCTCCCCAGTGCAACTGGGACTAGTTATAAGCTCCGAATTGCCTGATATTGATAAAAGAAATCACAAAAAATAGAGTACCCGGTCGTTAAAATTCTACTCTATAGAATAGTTGAATTTGACCTAGCTAAGGTCGAAAATCCGCTACCGGACTCGACCACTAGAATCTCCTGATCAACGTTACTGCCGAGGCAAAGGTGTTGCCGCTGAACTATCGCAGCCGCTCGCAAGCATTGGGTTTCGGCTCCTTGCGTTCGATGCTGGATTGCCGATACGTTGGAAATTGGACGCCAATACAGTGGCTGTTCTATTATCCAGGAATGGGTTAAGCAACCCCTCGGAACGCAATTTCTCAACAGAGCTGACAGTAGGATCAGTGGGGATCAGGTCGCAAATGTAGCTTTGGTACATAAATGGCTAACATAACAACCACTTTGAGGGAGTAGCTATATTAAAATATGACTGGGAGCCCTACATAATCGGTGATAAAGATCAAGACACATTTGAACAAATAAGGAAACATATTGTCAAACATCATTATAATTTGTAAACAAAATAAATGTTTAAATCTTAGTTGTCTAGCTTATTTCATTCCTTATTATCTTTAAAATTAAACATATTTTTTAAAATAATTTACTGCGCGTCAAAATAGCGGTTCTTGGTAGTAACTATATACATTGGATTTTTTTCTTGAAAATACTTCCATCGCTAATTAACAATTTATATTTCATACGAAATTATACTTTATAACATACATATAACATTAATGTTACATCATATTTATAAATAGCAACATTGTAACACTACGCGTATAGAAGAGAACATACTAAACTACACGTCTTCTATAAAAATCACAAGCCGTCTTCGTACAGAAACTTTAAAGTCCGTATTTCGTTAGAAATACCTATTTATAGACAGATTTTTCTTTGGCGACTTCACAGCTCCCACATGTCCCCCAATGGTACACAGCGCTTCGCATTCTCCTATTCCGCGCGGGAGGGATGGGCGGGTGGGTGGAGCGGGAAGCGTGAGGTCGCGCTACAAGCGGCCGCGAGCTTTTGAAATGTCATCCACAGCGCACGTGGAAATTACGGCCGCGGAGAGGGGCGGGGCGCATCGGAGCGGGGCGGGGCGGGCGGGCGGGGGACGGGCGGACGACGGGGGGACGGGGCGGGGGAGAGGCTCTTCTCTCGGGATTCGAGGTACGTCATTGTGCATTACGTATCCGCGGTAATAAAACACGGCCACGCCACGAGCCGCTGTCCCCGAATTTCGAGGACACGAGCGACGACAAAAAGAAAGGGGGATGAATACAGCCGGGCGGGCCGCCGCGCCGCCCTGGAATGCGATTTGCTGGGGCTGATGTCACGCATGCAATGAAGGGGAGGGGCGGGGTGAACTGCGGCGCTGTGGCTCGAGTGGCTACGCGACGCGACCTTATTGGCGCATGTCACAAACAAGAATGTTACCTGCCCGAAACAAACTCTGCTCTGCGTTGAATGTATTCTCCTTCGTTTTAATTCCATACTATTCTAAATGCAAAAGTAATTAAATTGTAAAACAAGAATAAATTCAGGGTGTGTGCATTGGAACACGTGCTGCATTTGAAATTTGGTCCAGCTTCCATTTAACTACTGTATTGTGGATATGTTGAATCTCTTGTATGGTTATACACTGCTGTGTTGCGGGCTGCATTTACCCCCTAACGACCATTTATTTCTCCGACCGTTGCGTGGGCCATGTTATATGTTCTTAGCAAATTATAAAAGCAACTACGACCGGATGAATAATATAATGAATCAAACGTAACTCCGAAAGATGAGCGAGACAATATTTTGTACATAAATCATTTAATTTAAATGCCATTTATTATCCAAATCTAATATACCGTTTGATTATAATTCAATTTTTTCAAAAGGAAAAAAAAATTCCATGGAAAACGCTCTTGCAAATTGTATCTCGTGCGGCGCTGCGGTGCAATACCGCAAATCGCCAACGATTCTCTGCGGCCGCCCATGCCAAGGACCACAGGGCGAGGGGCTAGGGCGCCCTGACGGCCAGGAATTACACGCACTTTGCGAATGCGTTCCACATATTTCTTTCTCTCCTTTCCGGTGTTACGGTGCTTGCGAGTTTTGCTTTCGAATTTATGTTCTCTGCTCTCGCAGACTTCCTCCAGAGCCAGTCCTAAGTTCAGACGTAATTTGTGTCCTCACACAAATTGTGCTTGCGTATATTTTTCTTGCAAATGCGAACTGTTCTACCCAATCTGAAACAGTACAAAGCCTTTCTTGATGAGTTTACATCACTAGGAGAGTTTGAGAGTTTAAAGTTGAACCGTGAAGACTTAACGGGTAAATTAATCTATTAAATAAGTTGTCTTTGATAGTATGACCATCCTTTAATAGAGGTGTCTTAAACAAAGTTGTTGGAGACTAAATTCTCCATATTCATAGGAATTTATTAATATTCTGAAAACATAAAACGTGTTTCACCAATATCAAATATTTGTGCTACGCATTCATTTCCGTAATGAAACTTCAAAGGAGGCAATCAACGCGACGAGTCAGCTTCAACATAAATATAAAAACGCACAAACAAACACTCAGAGATACTGGTGTGATGGAGTTCTCAAAGACTGGCCAGAAATGAGATTTCCAATTCAATACAGTATTATGCAACAAAAAGTTTTTTCCCTCTCGTCGCGGTACAAAATGCATTAGAGTTAGTACTTTTTAAAATCAATATTATTCTTTTATTATATATGTGATAAAACTTCAAAGGATGTCTATTGATAAAAATGTTATGTTAAAGTCTCCAGTGTTTTCATGATTACATATACATTTTCTTCTGTTTGTTCAGACCTTTGCTGAAAGTCAACAAAATTATTTCGTATTTATCACTGTGCTTAATTCGAGAAGAAGTGGTGCTCTCTTGTTTCAACTTTTTTAGATCTTTCTTCTTTAGTTTACAAGAACAATTTTAAAGAGTTATGTGGATAGTATGGCTGTAGAAAATATATCATTAAAATAAAATCTACTAATGAAAGTAAGCTTCTGGGAAAATTATTATTAAAATTATTATACTAATGATGTATCACTTACGATATTACTCAACATATTATCAAATCAATGTATTATATTTTATAAATGTTCGTGCACTGATTGTCAGAAGAAAACGAATTATTTGAACTAACTTCCCCGTCTGTAGCTGGGATCCGATTGACTTCAATTCCGTAGTAAGGTGCATAGAAACGAATATGAAACAATATTCCGATGATAATTGAAGCTTCTTTCTTGCATCCTAATCTTTACAATATATGGAATTATATGAATACTTAATTTAAGTAGTTAAGTATGTAATGGTTTACATACTTAACTACTTACAAAATTACAAATACAGCTGCGTATAAATAATATGCACCAATAAATACAACGATCTCTTTTAATGGTTTTCAAACTTTCACTCTTTTCTTTCAAAATTGAATGAAATCCATACTAAGTGCAATTTTTTCTCCTGCAAACACAGAGATAGCGCGTTTTTTGCAAAATGAATGAATTCCAGCAGATAATTAATTCATTTTCAAAAGGTCTAGCTTTCTCCTTGCCTATCGTGGGCATGCGCTTTCATTCAAAGACGCACAAGCTCAAATCTGCAGAACAAGTAAGACCAAGTCCAGAGGCTGCTGCAGCGGAGCGAAGCAAGACGACTGGCAAGAAGCGTGGGAGCTGGGATTCAAGTTGAGGAAGGTCTGGTCGAGAGAGAGAGAGAGAGAGAGAGAGAGAGAGAGAAGAGAGAGAGGGGGGGTGAAAAGGAGGTACATCGAGGCAACGCACGAGCGAGCGCAGGGCGCGGACGTCAGGCAGCGAGGGGAGCCGAACGAGGGTGAAGAGACCTGCGAGGCCAAGGGGCGGAAGAGAGAATGTGTGCGGTGGCGGGCGCGTCCGCGACTGAGCGGAGGCATGGGTCCAGAGCGGTGCGGCGCGGTGGCTGGGAGGGGGAGGGGCGGGAGCACCGTGACAGAGCGTTCCCCGGAACACAATGTGGGCCCCGCGCAGCGGCGGCGGCGACGGCGGCGGCGGTGGCTGGCTTTATCGCGACCGGAGCTCGCGGCGTAGCGCAGGGCAACGCGGGGCTACACAGCGCTGCGGGCCAAGCCCGCTTTATCTCCCCGAATGCGGCGGGGCGCCTGTTGTCTCGCGGCATTGTTCGCGGGGCGGCGGCGGCCGCGGGCATCTCCGTCACCCCCCCCCTACTCCCTCGTAGACCCGACGCAGCGGCCTCCGTACGGCTCGCCTCGCATCCGCGACTGTGTGGCGGAACCAGCGGTGGTTCGGCGGGGTGCCACCGCCCCGGGCCTCGAGGTGGCGGCCCCGCCACCCCCCCCGGACCCGCTGCGCAGCCCCGGCCGCGCCGTCGCCCCGCCCCCACCCACGCCGCCCTCGAACACGGGTTCGCTCTCCTGGCGGGCGGCGCACCTCGCCTGCGGCGTGTCGAGCAAACTACATGCGTCGCATCGCACGCGCAACGAGACGCTCGCGGCAATGCGCTTGTGGTGGCATCCGATTCAGCGGATTACTTGTCCAGGGGGACTTCCATAATGCCTTTCAATTACATATCGGTGTTTCAGGTAAGCTGATGATTGTAGAATGAAAACTCAAAGTTTACTAGATTATGTATTGTTTTACGTACTTGTTCATTTTGTTTTCCTTTACAAACTTGAGAAAATAGTAACTTTTGTGAGTCCACAAAAATAATCGTACAAAGTGGTTGTGTACAAGTAGGGTTCATATATTAATTATATATTATATTGTAGTACAAGTAGTACAAGTAGGTTCATATATTAATATTGCAATAATACATGTGTTCCTCTCTTTTTACCTATTTAATTAATTTTCATAAAACCCTTTTATGTAACCAAATATTTGGATCCTGGAAATACCCGCCTACCAATTCACAGCGTTGGCTAGCTCGAGCTAGCCATAATAATATAGCTAGCCAGAGCTAGCCTAAATAATAATCTGAGATTAAATACAATACGTATACATGTATACGGGTATACGTATACATATATGCGTATTGTATTTAATCTGAGAGTTGTTCCATTTCTGCGGGCCAGAAAAACATACGCGAACATGCGCTCATACGAGAACTCTGTCGGGAAACTTTTATTTTGGAGAATCAATGGATTTTTCTAAGGCCAATAAAAAAAGGCATTCAAATATAAACCGCACAGCAACAATGGTTTCGTGCCATGACATTACACATTTAAAAACAGAATACGAACAATAAATAATACATTTTTTGAAAATTACATTTTACTACTTTTTATACTAATTGACGATTTTTTAAAACTATTTTCAAACTTCGTACAGAAATATTATTCAAAAGAATATAATACTGATAATAGCAATAATAAATCATACATACTTAATACAGAGTTTTCAATTTCTTAGTTATATATAACAAAATCATTTAACTGGCATTCATGCAAACACGGCAAATGAACATTATGAAACACATCCCCGAACGGAGATATTAATTCCCTGAGAACCAACTTTCGCTGCTGAGGTTATACATTGTATGTGAACAAAGCTGTTCATTGCTTCATTTGGAGCTTCTGTGAGATAACTGTTCTGTGATGCAGTCGATATCTGCATAACTATCATTGCTTTGTATGGGTAGTCTCATGTGGAAATCGGTCCATTGGGAGAGGAAATCATGTTCGCTTCTGGATCATTATCATGCACGAAAGATCTAACACACTGTTGAAAATTATCGACCATTTGACACATTTACAACCAGGCTACAATATCACGCCGTTATCTAGTTAATTCTCTTGGTTCACTTGGACGTTTTGGTCAAAACTGTAACTGGGCAAACGACAAACAGTATTTTAACCATAAAAATTATCAAAATTTACAAACCAAAAATAATAGAAAGAATAGCATTTATTGATACTTTGTGGCTGTAAGAATATCAGCATTTGTGTCTGAGTTAACATTCACACTGACTTAATATGTTTAGAAAACACGATCAAAATTCTGTGCCAGGAAACCAAACAGGTCTGTGGTCCATTGATCTTCATCTCTATTCTTCTGATAATGAATGAGGAGCAATTAATCAAAACGCATATTGTCCACTGGTGGAAAAAATTAAGTTTGATATGAAATCGTGTTGTTTTTAATACGTTCTACGTGCTTATGCTTCAGATTTCTCCAAAACGCATGTTAAATTAAATTAAACGCATTTTGAAGAAATCTGAATGCAGGAATGTGTAGAACGTATTAAAAAAACACGATTCATATCAAACTCAATTTTCCCAGAAGTGGACAATTTGCTTTTGGATTAATTGCTTCTCATATGTTTCTCACATAATTTTGAAATTTGTTCTGCAATTGAACCCTAAGATTTTTGTGTCACACAAAAGAATGTAAGCAGAACGTACAAAAATACAGAGAAGATAATTGCTTCAAGGGCGTATCTAAAAATTTGAGATTATTGATAAAGGTGATCAATGTGTAACAAATAACATTAAAAGGAATCAGAAAAACAAAATGCAAGAATTATGATTTTCTATAGAAACCTCATTACAATTGTAAAGAGATATAAATTGTGAGCTTTTTGGAGAACTTTTTCAGTATGATCGAGATTGTTTTTCAGGTATGATAAACATTGACAATCAAGTAATCGATGCAAGGTGGATTCCAATTATCTCACATTAAAAATAAATTAGATATAAATGCCAGAGAAAAACGTTTTATCAAAAGAGCATTATTTCAAATCGCACTATATTCTTAGAGTCGGGTCCGAAACACATGACTGAGGTATTTAGTAATAGGCAAATTCATAACCCAGAAGGAAATTAAATTAAATTTGATTATTCAGAGACCGATACGGCAATGAAATTTGAAAAATAGTATTTCTGCAATTAAAGTGGACGTAACGGCGCAGAAAAAAGACTAAAATAGCAGTGAGACCTCGCTGACCTTAAGCACACATCGATTTAGGATTATGAAACCTGCAATTTAGTTTGCGGTCACTGTGCAGTTTACCTTTCAATCTCGCGTGATGAATGCTCAGCAGCGTGAATAACTGTGGTTCACATTCTGCGGTTAGCGGGTCCGCTTGCTCGGACCGACCTCCAATCTGTTTCCGGGGCATTTGCCGCGGACGTCCTAACTCAGTTGGAAGTTCGAAGTTGTAAATTCGCTATCCCGTGCAATACGTACAACGGTGCCGCACTGTTTGGCAGGAGTTCAAAGTATATTCGTCCCATGTATAGTCGACGAGGAATGCTTTATTTCGCTGGTCCTCTCGCGGGGGGGGGGGGGCGTGGGGGAGGCGTGTGAGGGCCGATCAACGGTTACATTTCGACGCGGGTCAAAGGCTAAAAGCCCTCTGAATACGGCGCCATGTGGCGCGGAGGGCGGGGGGAGGGGCCGAGCCGGCTATCTCTGAAGCGCAGCATGTTGTTTCATTCGTTTCGCAGGGGAGCCGATTACTGGCAACGAATTCCCAGGAACGTGCGTTAAAGCCCGATAACCTCAAGCGTGCGTTTGGCGAACACGGAAGAATAGCACAGATACAAGAATAGCACCGATTTTTTTCACGTGTGAAACAAGATACTTGTTACATCGTTGCTGCAGAACATCGAATGCACGTGTCATGGACTTGGGATGTATGCCAACATACAATAAAGCAGATAATAAAAGAAAAATGAAAATATCTTTTGAACAACTCGCTTTTGTAGTTGGGGCTTTTGTTGCAAAGTATCCTCTTTACGTTTGGTCTGACAGTGCTTTTGTAAAATATTTCTTACCAGCTTCGACACGGAAATCTGATAGAGTCGGAAATGGCGTGAAATATCTGTTGGTCCTGAAAGTATTAGAAAAATACTAGGGCAAAATGCGTAATATAATATGCTTTAAACTTTTTGTACAGACTAACGAGAATTTTGTATTTCTCAGAACCTTTGCAGCAATGCGTCAGTGATTATGAGTAATACTAGTCATGATTGATCTACGAGGTTTACACTGAAATACACATTCTCAATGATAATATTTGATCCATTCACACACTCAAATTTATTATATTTAATAATAACAATATTGGGGTTTTATTTTAAATTTTTAACTTAACAAAAGTGGTTAAAGAACTTGTGGATTAATGAAAGTGGTTAACTTATGGATGGATGGATGTTGAAGTAACTCCCATTTTAGCATGATTTGCAGTACACTTTCGAGACATTCTAAAAATACTTCTTTGCAGATTTATTTGTGCCAAAATCGGTCGTCATTTTCTAGTTTATCACATTCGTATTATGATAACATTCCTCACGTATGTAAGTCCCTTTTCCGGGGAGTGCGAAGATCACATCTTTAGACTTTCTAATTAAGATACTGCAATAAACGAGTTTGGAAACAAGAGATAACACTTCAATGAAAATGAGCTCACAGGTTTGTCATGTGCTAAGAGAGTAACTCTTTTTATGTAACAAACTAATAAAGATGATGATTCGAATTTATATGCGCATAAAAAGTGACGAAATACCCAACTTGGAATCAAAGTGAGTGCTGATGTGGAGCAGCACCACTTTTGTTTAAATGAAGAACCACTGTGAGGCGACAGTGTGAATCCACCAAATCCTTCATTCTAAATATTAATGCATATACACACCCGTGTGCGTGTACGCTCATATATGCGTCCATGTGTACGAGCGTGTGCATGCATGAGTAGAAAAGTTTGCGTCCTTATTTGAAAACCATTTATAGCAGGGTTGGTAAACGTCGGCTACATGGTGAATATCTGTCTAGGTTGTTAATACGATGAAACCCTTAAACCTAAATCTGTTAATGGTATCTGAATTCGTTTTGGGATGATCATTACATTGGGAATATTCGCCTTTCGCGGAGTTCATGAGCGTTTTTACAGCACATTTTCGTACTTTTCAGAAGTCTATGACCTCTCAGCATTGTCAAATGTAAATGCTGAACCCTAAAGTTGGTAAGAAAAACAGCGGAACAAAAATAAGTTTTTCAAGAGACACGTTGTAAAGTTTGAAACTTGGAAACTTTACGAGTTTGAGTTACTTTCAGGAAGTAATTTTTCTCATACGCTTTTAGAGATTGCTTTCATAGCTTTTCTTCAATTTAAAACAATTCTTCGATGTTTTAGTTTTCTTAGTACAGGTCTGTTTTGGGCTGACATTGTTTGCGAATGAGCGAATCCAGAGTTGGAAGCAGCATTTTAAGAATCTTGCCTACCTGTCATGTTTGAAGAGTTGAAGATGACGCAATGTAGTTTTCACAGTAATACATGAGAGAATGGGGGCTAAGAGATGCATTATTGTCTCACTTTTTATCCCTTATATTTTATGAGATATTGAATTCACAATGTTTTCAAAGGAAACTTCATAAACTATATTTGGAAACCGACGTATGTAAAAAGACAAATCCTCATTCACATCTGTAAAAACTGCATTTTAAATACCCTTTCAGAAATCGTAATTTGTACTGAAGTTACGTTACTCATCCTAAATGAGGGGTATCGTGGTTTTGACATGCTTAGACTACTCTGGACTTCCCACTTCATTATAAACGAAAGGGTGGGGTACATATTTTTGAGCGATTAAACAATAGTGCCCGAGCACTTGAAGCTTTTTTAAATACATTTTGTGCTATCGTTTTTTTTAAGAAGCAAAGGGCATTCTATGTTAATGTGTGTTAGAAGAGCAGTAATTGCGTCTTGATGAACCGTCGCATTATAATATTGTTTACCGTCAAACTCTACCGAACAAAACAGCTTTGTTTCATCGCTTAAAGCTGGCGAGTTAATTTGCGGGTACGCGAGAGGACAATTCGTTCAACGTCTCTATCATTTGTACAGGTGGACTTATGAGGAAGCATACACATGTATTTCCAAACAGTTTAGCAGGATCCTAATTTGGTTTTGGAGTTACGCCACGAATTCAATTCGCTTGCACAACTCTCGAGCGACGCTTTCGTACGCAATCAAGCGGCATCTGTTTTACATCCAAGTGCAAACGAGTGTCAGTCAAAATAGAAATTTTGTTACATGAACGAAAGAAGACAGTTTAACAAGGCAATGTTATATAGAAAAAAATATAAAACCTTTAATCCTTTACATCAGTAGGAATTTTCACTTTTATCCTCACCGGTATGCTACTTTAATAGATTTATTTATCAAGGTCAGATTTATTTATCAAATATGTGAAAGTTAACGAAAATCTCCCTGAAAATTAATACATGTGATTCTATCACACCCTGTTTATGTTAGGAAGATCAGACAACATTCAATTTATCATTCTAAATCCTTACGCTTTTTGTAATTGCTTTAAATAGCTGAAATACGAAAAAGTTCTCATTTAAAATTGAAACAGTGCTTTATGATGTCAAGAAAGTAATAAATGCGTTCGTGAATAGCGTTTAAAAAAATATAATTTATATTGTAGAAACAGCTCTACAGATCATTTCTACAATACACACGGAATATTTTTAAGGGAAATATTTATGACCCCTGTAAATTTTCATTATTTTCACCACCCATTTGCACAATGTACTTCTAAACATATGTACTTCTACCTTAATATATTAAATTAATTGGGACATTAATTCCCCAAAGAAATTCTACACAATCTACTCGTTTTACTGCATGAATATACTACTGATATGCTACCAATTCCCGACCAATGTGGATTATATAATTTATAATGAATTTCATCCACTAAGAATATATTTTTTGTGAAAAATGCTATCACAAAAGTGAAACAATGATGAAACATTTTATAGATGGAAATAAGTAGGAAAAATGCTGGAAAATGGCTGAGTTACCAACAAAAAATCAAAGATTTGACCATGCAAGATTTATAAAAGCGAAGATCCACAATACATCTTATGAAAATTAATAAAAAATCAATAGGTCTCATTGAAGAAATAATTTCGTTTTCTTCGTCCAGGAATACCCAATATCGATCAACTTCAGAAAACAATAAAGTAGAAGTCCCCACGATTCGAGCACCCCCCTTCTCTCGCTCCACATCATTGGACGATCTGAGAGAATATAGCAGGCGATCGCGGAAAACGCCTCCTATATTCTTCATTACGTCACCACCTCCGATATCGACTTATCGAATATGCAAATTCTCTAAACCACTGGCTCCTGGCGCTGCGCCAGCGAATCTCAGGGGCTGATCGCTGTAAAAAGATCCTCCCTTCTTCTGCAGGCGGCGGGCAGTGGGCGGTGGGCGATGGGGGTGGGCGGTGGGCGGCGGGCACTGGGCGTGTGGCTTCGTCGCCGCCGCGCGCCCGTCTCCGATTTACGAGCGCTTTCCCACCCCGCGAACAAGCCGCGCTGAGCGGCGGTGGAGGCGAAGCTGGATGATCGCGGCAGTGAGATGCGTCGGCGTAGGCGGTGTGGGTAGTGTTGGCGGTGGGGGAGACGGAGCTGGAGGTGATGGTGGAGGGGGAAGTGGCGGCGGAGGTGAAGGCAGAGGTAAAAGAGAGATGATTGTAGCGACAGAAATGTGGATGTGGAAGCGGAAGTGAAGGCGGAGGAGGTGATGGCGGCAGATGGTGTAGGAGGCGGAGGTGATGGAGATGGAGGAGGAGGTGAAGGCCGTGATGGTGGTAGCGGTGGAAGTTAAGGTGTGGACGGAGGTGGAGGTAAAGACGGAGGTGGTGATTGCGGTGGAGGTGAAGGTGAAGGAGGAGGCGGTATGGTGATTGCGACAGAAGTGGAGTTGAGGTGGAGGTGATGTTGGAGATAGATATGGAGGTGGACGTTGTGAAAGGGGGGAGTTGGAAGGAGAAAGGGGGAGGTGATGGCGGCGGAAGTACAGGTATTTGCGGAGATTGAAGCAGAGGTAACGGAGGAGGCGGAGGTGGAGGCTGAGCTGAGGTGGGTGTGGAGGCGGGGTGAAGCGTGGCGGGGCGTTGGGGAAGCGGGGTGGAGGGATTTGGCGGGGGGAGAAGAGGATGGAGGCGACAAGGCTGGAGTGAATGCTTTGGAGGCGTCAACGGGAGGATGGCCGGGGTGCGGAGGGGCGTGCCGGCTTAGGAGGCGCCGCGCGCGAGTCGTTGGAGAGCACAAGGGAGGGGGCGCGGAAGGCGCGAGGGCGGTCGAGTTTATGCTCTGGTCGGAGTCTGACGTATCCATTGGGATGATTGTGGGTGGGAGTGCGCTCGCGGAGAAGTTCTCGCGGAGCCAGGGTAGGAGACCGAAGAGAGAGAGAGAAACGTAGGAGATTGCGCATGCGTTCATGTGTGCGTTCGTGTGTTCGTTGTGTGCGTGACTTAGAGATGGAGACAGAAGGAGAACACGCGGGCGAGAACAGGCAAAGAGTGAAGAAGGCATAGAGAGATGAAGGAATAATACTAGCAATAATAATAATAATAATAATAATAATAATAATAATAATAATAATAATAATAATAATAATAATAATAATAATAATCTGACCGGGAGGTCCTAGGTTCGAGTCTTGACGGCGTAAGGATTTTCGACACTAGCTTTTCAGCTAGGTCGAATTCAGTCGCTATCTGGAGGAGAATTCTAGCGGCCGACTGCTCTGTTCGGTAGTTTTCCGTGGTTTCTCCGATCAACACCAGCCGAATGCCGAAGCAGTACTCTACCAAACGGGCCACGGACCGCGCGCGATCTGTCCTTCCTCTTCTTTGTCCTGTCCTCTCCTCTTACACCAACACTCACATGCACTACACTACCACATATTCCGGGAGACCGGTCGGGAGCTTCGAGCTTGTCCCGACTGGGGTGGTGCCCCGCTGGTGGGAGAGTCCTGGTTAGGTGGAAACCCCACTAGCCGACGACAGGTCAGCGCCGGATCTCGCCATCCAGCGGGGGAAGATCACCGCCACCTCCCGAGAAAAACATTCACTACACTAACGGGACTAATGACCGAAGCAGTTGACGCGCCCGGAAACACGAAAAAATCAATAATAATAATAATAATAATAATAATAATAATAATAATAATAATAATAGAAATAACGTGTGGTACACCATAAATACAGAATAAATTTAAAGAAACGGAGTAAAAATAACAGAGAGAAAAAGTAATAGTAGAGTAATATTACGTAAGTGCTAGGATTGCAATCACCACAAAGAATATGCAGAATTAGAGAAAAGTAGAAAAAATGTTGAAAGACCAAGGAGAAAAAGTTTACCCTGAATAAAATATTCATCGGTTTCGTTCTTGAGAAACTTTCCATTGAGGCATGAAACATATCTTCAAACCCTACCTATACCTTTCAAATCTAAATACATAAAAACGGAGGTAAGTAGGTACGAATGCGTGGGAGTTTATTGGACATTAATTTTTCCACCATTGAAACGATTATTCTCAAATTAGACAGGAACTTCTTCGTGCAAGCAAGAGAAAACAGTGAGTTTGCAATCAAAAAATATTACTACATATTTGGGCACAACCTGACGTGTTTTACTGAATACCCGCAATGCGGGGCACTGTTAGCGGGAAGGTCTGGTCGCTAGGTGTTGTTAGATGAGACCGAGCGCGGAGAGCGGGCGAAACGGATGGGATATGGAGTACGAGCAGGATAAGAAGCGCGGGGAGGGTGAATGCGCAGGACGGGTAGAGCACGCGAGGCGTGCAGAACGTGCGTGACGAGACAGCTTGCGAGGCGGGCAGGGCTGCTTAATTCATGATTTTCCTTCATATGTACCCACGTAATCACTTAGGAACAAAGCAGTATAATCAGTATTCAGGTGCAAATTATTAGTTTTCAATATTGGCTTGTAGAAACTACTAGATTTAGAGAAGCGTGCTCTAAAATCGTTAACACCCCAAGAACAATCACATAAGCTAACAGAGTTACATGTTCCCCCGCGGCGGTAGGGTTGTGAAAAACCTAGCCGTCAGCAGCAGGTCCGCAGGCGATGGGGAAGCGGCGGAAGGCGGAAGTTCAAAGTTTCCGCGCGGGGATGCCGGCTCGCAGGCTCCGCTCTGCGGAAGCGGCTGCCGATTTACGAGCCCTCCGCCGCCCGCGTACACGCCCAGTATCGGCTCCGCCTCGTGTCGTCTCTCCCCTCACCAGCCGCCCCCCCCCGTCCTGCCCCAACCACGCCTCGTCCCGCCCACCCTCGTTCCGCCCAGCCTCGTCGCGCCCAGCCTCGCCCCGGCAGCCTCGCCCCGCAGCCCACCCCGCCACGCCACTCCCCGCCCCTGACCCCACCCGGCCACCACCCTGCCGCCGCGGAGCTACAGCTCCGCGCCTCTGGCCCGCAAGGCGGAGGCGACGCCAAAGGCTCCGGAGTTCCGGAATTTATATTCTACCGAGGCCGGGGGATTCAAATGTATCCATCGCGATGATTGTGCTCCTGCGTGAGTGGAATACAATGAGAAAAGGGGGATAAGAAAAGGAACCGCAATAAAGAAGGGGGGTCGAGATTATGACGAGAGGGAATAAACTGGGCACAGATAAGGGAAGCTGAAGAAAACGAAAGAGTGAACAAGAAGAGAACATTATAAGATATTGCTGGCCTACAGTCTGCATCGACTCAATCGAGCTCATCAATTAGAACCAACATATCTTTCCTGTGATCTCAGGAAGCTTTCACTTAGGTTATGAAACTTTACAATATGGGGAATGTTCTCTTCGAAACAGCAGCTTTATTCTTGGTACTTAACAGAGCACGGAAAAGGCAATTGCTTCACCGCAGATTCGTTCTCGTACGAAGACTCGTAACATCATTTCATACGCGTTGAAAATGCGTTAAGTCAACTCATTTCCTTTAGAAAAGCTAATGCTCTTCCAGCACAATTCCGAGATCGTTTAAAACTGTCTCAAAACTCACGTCCACCTCATCATTTGCAGTCGGTTGGCGAAACCTGAGCGCTCTCCAGGGACTCGAATCCCAAATCTCTGGGGGGCACGAGCCACTAAGCTCGGTTCATCGCCGGCCAGCTCGGCCGTGAACGGGAGTCGCAGCACGTCGGCCTTCGTTTCATCCTCCCGCACGTCACCGGAGAAGGCGGGCTGTGCAGCGGCCGTTGTGGCTGCTGGCGCCACTGTGAGTCGCTTACGACGTTAGCGGGCGGCGCACACCCTCACAGAGCCGCGCAGCGCCGTGCCGCGCCCCGCTCCCGATTCGACTCGGTTCGAAGCCGGCGTCCGCCGTTATGGGCCGCCGCGGCTTCGTTAACGAGGTCCCGGCGGACTGCCTGCGGCGGGTTGGCTGGAGCCCCCCCCCCCCCGTCCCCCCCTCCCGCCGCCTCCTCCTCCGCCTCTACCACCACCTCCGCCACCACCTCCGCCTCCCCGCCGCCACAACCACCGCCGCCGCCGACTCCGCGCCTCCACCTCTAACACCACCACCGCCTCCAACGCTGTCACCGCCGCCACCGCCACCACTACCTCCGCCTCCGTCGCCGCAGCCGCTGCCCCCGCCACCGGCTGAGCTCCGCACTGTCGTGTCTCTTGAGCGCCGAGGCGGAACTACGTTATACGTAGCTATAGTGCATGTAGCGAGTCAGAGTTCGGCGAAGAGCAGGGTGTTTCACCAATATTAAGAATCAACTCGGTAGGAAAGATAACAGAAAGTTACGTTTAATTAAGTGTTACCGTTACGAGCACTTAATACGATGTGATTCAATTTTCATCGTAATGACTAATTGGAATGTGATATTAAATAGAACATGTTGCCCATTAACATCATTATGTTTCCATAGCTTCCATATTACGAACAATAATAACTGGAAACGGAATGTATTGTATTAAAGAAAGCAAAATATGTACTACATATATTCGTATATATATTTCTGTCTGTACTTGATACGTCAGCCCACGTAAGGGCCATGGCATACCAGCAGCGTCCCGGTCTCTCAGTCATGGGTGAAGGGGGTACGCGTCGTTAGCACGAAGACATCCCCACGCCGTATTAACCTGAGAAGTGAGCTTTCTAATCGACACACAGCAACATATACTGGAACATTGCAAGGAAAACGCACATTATAATCTTGTCACACCGGGAATCGAATTTCGGGTCGCGTCCAGTAAACCGAGCACGCTGGCCAATGAGTTAAACCGCGAAGGCTCTATACATATTTATTGTTTCAAAATACGGAGGAAAAAATACGGAGAATGAAATGTTAGTATAGTATATTAAATTGCCCTATACGAGCATTTGCCGAACAAAGAACGCGTCGATCAGAACTACACAAGGATTCGGGGCAGCTGAAAGATAGTTCTACCTTTACAGAAGTAATTGAACATTTGTTTTCACCGCTTATGAGAATTTAATTCGAAATGTAAGATACGTTTGTTAATATGCAATGTAGTTTAGTTGTACCTGTAACCAAACATTGATATTAGGGGGAGGAAACATCCTACATGGTAAGAAAATTATCTCTTAAAAAAATTATTATTAGTTTTCGATCAAGTTAAGTATGAGTACTACGAAACATAAACAAGCACCTGGGTGGCTGAAATTACTTTAGCTTCACAAACATCCCTTCAACCTTGATTCCGAGTACGTGGTTTCCAAGAAGCAGGTGGGGGCAAGTTCGAAAATTCATGACGGAGGTCCAATTGTCGTAGAAGCACGATAGTATTACATTGCTTTGAAAGAAACATGATTCCAGTAACATTTTGCATCTCTAATGTTCCGTTTCTAATTATAAATATATTAAAATACAACGAAATGTGAAAGATAACATAATAATACGGAAATATGTTAAAATACATAAAATAAAAATGGTTCTAATCCATTCAAAATGTCTTGTAAATACTAAAAAATATTACTTAATGAGATTTCTTGTCCCTTTAAAAATATGTAATTAAACGAAAACCGTTCCCTAATAAAAAAATAATAATATTTGTTATTGTTTTACATTTTTATGTAGCTTGGTAGGATATGCACGTTTTATGGACTTAACGGTCTGTCATTTAATTAAATTAAAGCGATGTGGGGTTATTGCGGTCATGCATTTTTTTTATTTTGAATACATGGCAAATTAATGAGTACTGTAATTACTCATTATATTAAGGAATTGTTAAAAATGAATACGAAAAAATACGTTAAGGCACGTATTTGAGTTTCGATAACCGTAATTGAGTGCAACTTTAATTTAATGAAATACAAGTAGAGCGTCCATGGTTTCGTCGTCAAACTACGAGGAGAAAGCTAAATTCACATTTCATTGAGGATTTAATTAACGTGGTTGGAAAATGATCTGAAAGAATTACAAGGAACAGACAGAAATTAGAGCGAGAAGGAAGTTAAAGGTAAAATAGTCTTTCGGTAATAGACACTGTCGGAAGCGGGTGGATGCGCCAAGTCGGCATGTGCGGGGAATCGGATGTGAGGCGGTGCTCTGCAGGATTAAGCGGCCCGGCGGACAGCAGGTGAACAGAGTAGCGGAGCGGGTCGCTGCTGTGATGGACGCAACTCTGGAGGGAATGGTCTTGATGGAGCGAAACGCTGTAGAACACAGGTCAGGGTTGCAAGGGCGCAGGGAATCGAAGAGAATGTAGCTTCCCCGTGGATTGGATTGAGTTGAAGATTGATCGAAGGCAACGGACGAAAGGACGCATGAATGACCGAGACGCTATTCAGCGAGGGTTTTAAATGAATAGAGGAAATTCGTGGGTCAGAGGTCAGAGTGGGACGGACGTAATTCAGATTAAAGGGATAAATGGGAGCGGTGAGTGACATACCATCTTGATTCGCGGCGATTTTATATAAAGATGAACAATATTCAAAATACATCACACAATAAAGTTATAACGTGGATGCAGTTTGAGTCTGAAAGAACATGAAACATTCTACGTTTTATTTATTACTTCTTTACTTAATTTATTCTTCACATTATTACCGTTATTATCGTTTTTTTATCATCCTTATAATTAGTAGGCATCAGGATGTTTGGTGTCCTACTTTTTGAATTATGGGAGATTGCATCAGAAACATTTTAGTAGAAATGTTTGCAGAAAGGTAAGACATTCAGAGAGAAATTCAGAGAGCTGCAACGATGCGGGAGGAATGACTCCAACGCGTTGGGGCCAACGGGGAAAAGGCTTGCAGAGGAATGCGATGGGGTAGGAGGGAACGGGGAACGGGGTGAGAGGCTGCTTGGGAAACGGAGAGGGAAAAAACGAAGCTCACAAAAATGGGGCAAACCTGCATGCATAAGCAGGCGTGAAGGGAACCACATGTCGGAGCGAAGCAGAACTGGGTGGGGCGGCGCGGAGCGTGACGTGGCGGAATGAGACAAACAACAAACTGGAACAGGAACCTGGAGAAGAGACCGGGGATGCACGGGTAGTGCGCAGCCGAGTCGCAGAGCGGCTCGGACAGAGCAAATCGGGGGAACCGAAATGGAGGGAAAAAAAAGGGGGGAAAAAAAAAAAAAAAAAAGGGGGGAAAAAAAAAAAAAAAAAAGGATCACGGAGATAATAATAATAATAATAATAATAATAATAACCCGCCTGGGCCTTGAAAGAGAACTTGTAGCGTTTTCAGTAGTGGTCGGTAAGTAAATAATAATAGTAATAATAATAGTAATAATAATAATAATAATAATAATAATAATAATAAAAAAAAAACAACGTATTACAGCAAACGCTCAGTGGCAGTTATTAAAAAACTACAAAAATAAAAACTAGAACAAATAATAAACAAATATTAAAAAATAAATAATGCAAATAAACAAAATAAAATAAATACCCAAATAGATAAGTAAAAAATATATAAAATGCGACCATCTCTACTCATAGTGCCCATCTCTTTTTTCTTCACTTCAGATCTGGAGATAAACCAAGAGGGTGCGAGGTGCTGTCGCGCCGCAAAACGATGCGAACGGGAGGAAGGCGGGTCGGAGTCGGAGAATCCAGGACACAACAGAATGACGTTCGGAGTTTGTAAGGGGGGAAGGGGGCGGGGCAGGGAAGGCGGGGAGGGGCGGGGCAGGGGGCGGGGCAGGCGGCGGGGCAGGCGGCGGGGCAGGCGGCGAAGCGAAACTCGATGAGCGCCGGCGCAACGGCTAATTGACAGTGGCGCGGCCAGCGAGCCGTTCGCCCGAAATTAGCGAGTGAGGGCGGCGCGGCGAGGGAGGCGGCCGAAGGATCGGTGCTGCAGGCGACGGGGTGGGAGGACGCGCCAAACTGTGGGCCGAAATCGCACCGTTTGAGCGCACAACACATTTCCGATGAAAGCTTTTCGACGCATTAGCAATTAAAAAGCAAGACGATATACGAGTAAAACCAATACTTGTGGGAATGTAGATGAGGTGTTGTTGGCGTATTTAACCGGTGAAATAATTGAAGTCATTTTCGTCAACTTACTAGATTTATTAGGAGAACCGGTTTTCGACGGCTTTGCCGTCATCATCAGTCTCGCTATGTGGCGAATGTCACTATATGTGGCGCCATATGTGACACTGTCTCCCAAAATTCGCCACATACAGCGATACTGATGATGAAGATGACTTCAATTATTTCACCGTAAAATCAATGTGCTTATTTCTATCGGTTTTTATATGGTCCCGTTTACTTTCAATATTTATAATCACGGAGAAGTGTCATTTTCTCTTGTAGACATTTACCTTTTCTACTGACGAACTGAACCTTTCTATACAACTAGTTCCCTTTTCCTCGACTAGTGCATTGTTTCACTGCTTCGTGAATGTGTTCTTTCCGTCTAAAACAGGTATAATAATTTCCAGATCCGTAAATAGTAGTTAAAAAGATCCGTAAAGTAGTACTATTTTGGATTAATAATTAACAGTTTCATCTCGCTTAGTATTAATCGTCCCACGATAGTAAACAGGTTTTACAATCTTCTTTTTCTTCTGTCGTCGAATAAGAAAAGTACTGAAAATTCAATCTGGATATTTTGACGGAAATTCGCTTTTCAATGTCAAAAAAAAAAAGAATTTTTTGTAAAAGTGTTTCTTAGAACTCGGCTCACGACGACGTTAGCTTTGGTCAGTGAAGATCACTACTCCTTAAATCGAAGCTTCTCAAACTTCCAACTTCAAGAACCTCTTCGATGTTTGAAAAAGTCTGCAAATGGTGTGCAGCTGAGACATTGATTTACATGAAGGGGTACATCAAGATAATTATATTTTGCGAATGATTTACCAAATTGTATATTTACCAATGAGGGTAATGTCACATGTATAACTTTGTGAAGAAGATATATTCATTGGTACAAGGAGATATTCGACATCCCTACATGCCCTAGTTTGTTACATTTATTCTAATATATCTGTACTTAAAAACGTACGTTTTATGAAACATTGATCTTATAATATCATTTTGTATTGATGTTATATGAACTACGTGACAACGATAGTTATTTACTTTGCAAATGAATTGGATTACGAGAGAAGAAGAGGAAGAAGAAAAAAAAGAAGAAAGTAATTGAATATTGATATTTAAGTTTCTACTTTTATGAATAAAACAATTGTTTGTTTCAACCGTATTTTTTACCGAAATGTTGCCAGGTGACCAATAGTACATCGGATACAGTAATTTGCTATTTTACCTTCGGGCGTAAATAAAAAGCACGTCCCTCTCATTCATCCACCTCCAATCGCATAAACAAACAGCATATAAAGATTGGATGAGGTAAAAGTTATTTTCTTGTTATATTTTCATAAATTATCGACTGAGGTTTATTTTTCAAATGAATAAATTTTACATATGAAAGTGTATTTATGTTAATAAAATTTCACATACAATCATATGAGATTGTTTCAGACCAATTGTTAACTTCCCACTTGCTAAAATCTTTGGAAAAAAATTTTTAAAAAACGGGAAGAGAAAATTTTTAAAACAGTGTAATTACTGGTTTCGTCATTTATTAATTTTTTCATTATTCATGTAAAACTTATAAGTGGCGTCATGGCGACCCGCCAGTTAACAAAAACACTGCCCCTATACTACAAAGCAAAGTATTTCCAAACACATTTTACATTCCCGAGACTTACTCCAACATATAGCTCGAAATAATGGAATATTAGGTCAGTACCAAATCCTGAACATTATTTTAAGTAAACCGCACTTTAGGGAAGCTACCTCTACCGTTGTATTTTATTTTGAGATTTTCTGAAATCCCATCCTTAATAATTATTCTATAAGACAATTATACAAATCACTAACTTCTGGATCATTACCACACTCCATTTCCACCAAAACTTGAGAGAAACGTAACTTACGAACGACCAGCGAAAGACTGTTCACCGCAATATTTTGTGGTACCTACCAACCGTCCAGTCGCGCATTCTCCCTTTGAAACATGAGGAGCCCTAGGTTATCGCGGCTGGCATGCGGTGCCTTTGCCTGCATTTGCGTCTTCTCTGGACAGCATTAAGAACTGTTTGAAACTTCTCACTCTAACGCACTTCATAGCGCTTACGGATGCGGAACACTGACTGGCTCTCGGCCGCAAAACAGAGTTATTTTTTCGCATCTGTTTTGAAGCTTCAAAAACTCAATAACTTTGTAGAGGATTATCAAACTTACGAAATATTTATTATACACTTCTAATTACTAGGTATGCCGGCGGTATACGCGGTGTATCGGAGAATTCGCCACTGTAGTAGGTGTATGCGTCGTGCGTGTTCCGGCCCAGTGTGGTCCACTCGCGACGCGCATTTGCCGCGTGGCCGGCAGCCGCCGCTCGCACAATGCGGATTGGCCCGCCGCCGCTTCTTCACAACCGTTCAACCGAAGCTCATGGAATCGATGGCTCCAAGGCTCTCGCGACAAATTTCATTACAAGCGAAAAACGGGCTTTTGTGCGGAGATCATTTCAATGGATAAAGTTTTTCATCCATGAGGAATTATGTGTACTACAGGAGACTCGTTTTTTTTGCAACTGAAAAAAAATCACAAAAAGAGGCGTTTTGTGATGTTTGTAAATCAATGGTTTAGAAATGTATGTAATTCAATTAGAAATAATCTTGTAAAAGTTACATGAATTTTGCGAGAACAATACCTGATCAGAAAAGGGCACGGCTTGAGAAATTTTTCACACTCAATTTAATCGAAATACGATAACAACTAGAATATAGCACGCAAGAGAAACATAATTTTGGCTTTTATCTCTCCGTGATGTCAATTATTAATACCTTGAATAATCACGAAACTCCTTTAAATTCTATCACTAAGTAATTTGTAGTGGCGACAGAAGGCGTTGGAATTTCTCGTCTGAAGTTTTTCAAATCTGTTTAGCAAATGCGCAGTCTTTGCATCTATGTACAGATCAATTTGGAAATTCGGCTTGTAGTAGAAATATATCATACACGAGGTCGAAGAGCTGAAATCTGCATTTGACAGCATGGATTATTCACCACTCACCATTTCCGAATCATTCTATAGGCCTAAGAGCGATTCACGTCAGTCTATTATGAACAGCCCACTATCATAAAGCTCTAGTCAATGGTTGAGGCTTTGCTATAGGCTCGTGAACAAACACGATTTCACTGACCAGCGGTGTAGTCGGATTAATGTACACTTTGCAATGATGTTCAATTAGCCTAGAAATCCTTGTAGTTACTAATTAACAAAGCTTGGATTAGGAAGCACTGAAATATTTAAAAAACAGAGAGAGCTTAACATGGTCTTTGTAATTAGCATTCTGTTTCATCAATATTTAAAATCTACTTGCTTGATTGTGCTTGAACATGCTTCTGTATAACTCTCTGAGCGAAACGAAGTGAATGAGAATATAATTGGTCAACCGGTTTGGTTTCTTCAATTATCAATGGAATGCCATTATTGACAATCAACAGGAAATGGCGACACTTAAAACAATAAAATATATTAAAATGTGTTGCAAGTTTTCCCCATTTTCGGTAAATTAAAATCTGTAAATTGAATCATATAAGTTATTAGCGTTTTCTGAATATTTGTATTTACAAGAAGCGAAACGAATTTGACTGAGTACTATACAACCAATCACTCGTAAAGATAATATTATAATTAATCAAGAGAAAATTTTTTGTTTATTTTAACCATCAGGATGCGACTATCATCTTATTCTACGGTCTAATTTTATTATTTCGTTTCGACTCCATCATGTTAATGTTCTCTAATGTTAATGTTAGGCTGAGTAATTAGTAGGTACATACATAGAGGACTTTGAATGGAGATTTTTCGTGGATTCGAGGCTTGCCGCAGGCCCCCTCTTTGTGCGAGTGCACAATGCCACCGAGCACAGTGCCCTCCCGCAACCAGGAACCTCTCCCTCGCCCCGTGACTGCAGCGCCGTGCCGCGGAGCCCACCGGGAAATAAAGTGAAGCGACCCTGCAGCACAGAGGAATGGCGTGCAAATCCGCTGGAAAGACTTCGTTTGACATGCGATTATCAACCAAAGACAACAATAACAAAATCATAATTTTATTAAGGAATATGGTTATTCAGTGAAAGCAGTTAAAATTATCATCTTAACAGTTTGATTTTTTTCAACAGAATACAGGCAAATTATGTGTAATACTGTCAAAGATAGGAATAAGTACCTCATATTGACCAACTTTTCATGTCCTTTTGTACTTGTGAATTTCATGATTTAATGTCTTAAAGCTGTGGAAATCAATTTAAATCAGCTGTGGAAATCATTTAGTCCGATTATCATTACTTAAGAGAGAACAAACGAAATTCATGGGTTTGAAAGTAAATTCCGGTAGATGCAATTCAGGGATTGCTAGATTTATTTTATTTTGTAAAGATTGTGTTCACTTCTGGTGTTACTTCTTTTGTTCATCTACAGTCGTCCGCCATCCCATTGTGTTGTGTTCTTGCCCTCGGCGTTCTCATTCCATCCGCTCAACCCTTCCACTCTCCAGCGATACCCCCCCTCTCTCTCTCTCTCTCTCCACACACACACACACGTTCGTACACACAAGCACGTACACACGCATCGCTCGCTCTGACGCTGCACCTTCCTCTGTCATCAACGCGTCCCCCGACATGGACGTCACCTTTGATTGGCCCTGCTTCCCCTGCTCCGATCACCGCCCATTCTTATCACGTGCAATGCACTGCTGCCTTGCGCTCCCTCTGCTCTTCGACTGTCGCTTTTCTGCTGACCCCTCCCCCTTGAATTCTCCCGGTCCTGTCACAGTCACGCACATTCGAGCTCCAAAACTTCCTTTTTCACCCGACACCCAAGCTTGCGTGCGGGAGTACAGGCACGCCTGACATTCCCTTCTTCACCTCGCCGAACAGACCACTCATCTTTCACCTCCAGATATTGGGGTTCAAATTCAGGAGATCCGAAATATGGAATTTGTGGTGTACAAAAAGGTACACGGCAAGTTTTCTCAGAGAATCCCATTTCCCTGTCTCTTTTACACCATTGATATGCCATTCAAACCATAAAATAATACATCCATCAAAACCATCATTATGCGTATGACCGAATAGGCTGGAGACATAAGTAGTAGCTGCCGAATTACCGCGATATGGGTTGCGGTGGTGCATTAAACATAAGATACCATAGATAATGTTTGAATACGTCTTCTGCAATTTTTCTAGAAATTCTGAATCCATTAATGCAAACGAGTTAAAATATGAGTTTGATTGCCCATTACTAAATTGAATAAAAGAAAGGCAATGTGTTTTTGAGAGCAGTGAAATTAATAAAACATTTGTAGCAATTAAGAAACGAAAAAGTCTCACAAGTGTGTGAAATGCAAATTGCCACATTTTCATATCCATGATGAAGAAATGAATACTCTTAATGATTTTATCATTAACCTCAGCAAAGATCCAAACAGTGACGCAATTGTAATTGTAAAACACAAACGTGTTAAAAGTACTCTTCCCGTGAGTGATTGCTGTTAAGGAACTGCAAACTGAACGATCATACTTCTGGAGATTGATTAATTAATTAATTAGTGATTCCAGGTGCGTCAACTCCAAGGGTAATTATCTCCGTGAGTGAATTGAATGGTTTCATCGTGGAAAGTGACGGTGATCATCCCCCACTCGCTAGCAAAATCCGGCACCGACCTCTGACGGTTTGCGAGGATTCTCCCAACCAGGTATCTCCCAATAGTGGAGCACCGCCCCAGATGGTACAAACTCTAAGCTCCCGACTGGTCTCCAGACAAGTGTAATAATATAGTGCATGTGTGTGTGTGTGTGTGTGTGTGTGTGTGTGTGTGTGTGTGTGTGTAAAAGGGTAAGGATAGCACGAGGAAGAGGAAGGAAAGATCGCTCGCGGTCCGTTGCCGATTTGTTAGGGAGATGCTCCGGCAATCGCCTGGTTTTGATCGGAGAAACCACAGAAAACTAGCGATCAGAGTAGCCGACCGCCAGAACAGCGGCTGAATTCGACCTTGCTCTCTAACCAGTGTCGAAAATCCTGCCACCGTTCGGATTCGAACTCGAGGACCTCCCGGTCAGAGATACTGCCTTCTGGAGAAGAGAAAAAGAAAAAAATAATCCACTCTCTCCCCTTGAACTCGCTCACTCGCTTTGGGCGCGGCCTCTGCCTTCGTCGGCCCCGCGGCCGGGGGCGGGGCCAGCGCCACCCCGCCTCCCGCTGTCGCACATGGGCGCGCGCGGCATTTCCCTAATTGAAACGTACACAGATAGCCCGCGGGTGATTAGCGCGTGGGACCGCAGCGAGCTCAAGCCCGACCAGTACGCCCGCCCTCCGCCACACCCATGTGCTCGAGCGCCCGCTTGCAACGCCACGCCACTTCACTACTGTCTACCCCAGGGCCTTTCAACTCCCATAAAACGTGGCGGAGACCATTACAGTGGCGCGCTCTCCTATAGCACCTTCTTGCAGGAACTAAAATACGAACTGCTGCCGACTACACTTAAAAGGTGCGTGGTTGCTGCGGGGATTCGCGAGACTCAAGCACGCGCAAATGTTACAAACGATGTGCGCCGGTGTTTGCACTCTCTTCAGCGGTTTCCTATATGTTTATTTTATGAATAATTGAACATTTTGAAGACACCTTTCTATTACCTCACAAATAAGCCAATTTTTATGTGCGTTTTTGGCCAGCCTCACCAGTATCTATACCCGGTGACACTAGCGCCTCCTAGAGTAGCACTCACTAGCTGCGTTACCGATTTTGAAGGAGAGTTCAAGGGCCCTAGTCTACCCGCGCCTCACCATTTGGCGCCAGTCACAGTGGAGCCGAAATATCGGTCTCTTGCTACCAAACGTCTACAAGCGAAGTTGCCCGACTTTAATTCATCCGAAAAGCACCCAAAATCGTCCGAACAATATCGCTGTTCATTGTTTGAAACATCTGCAAAAAGCACGCTCACGACCATCTACATGTATTGCAGGTAGTCTTGGTATTGCAGATGGTCTTGACTCTCCAGCTGATTTCAGATGAACAGGACCGACAAAATCAAACAAAACAGATCCTCATTTGACAGTCGATGTTTCCGGGCACCGTCGGAAGAGGTCGTTTGCGTTCAATGGCAATTCCCATTTACTAGAATGTGTTTGAACGACTCGGTCATATCGGACGCAAACGACCAACTCGGACGACCGACATTTCGGCCATATTCGGATCCACTGTGACCGCCGCCATCCCGTTGCACCGGGCCCGTCGCGGTTGGCGCCGCGCTTTTCCTGCCCCTCTGCACCGTTCTCGCGACGTGGCAGGACGCCCACACGCCACGGCTGGGGCGTAGCCATGTGCTTTGGCGCCATGGCCGCCGCCTGCCAGAAAACCCCTAACCAAACCACGACCCGCCTCCGCTCCTCTCTGTTGCCGCCGCACCGACCTACCTCCTCTTTCATCTCTCCCGTCTCTCTTTGTCTGCCTTTCTCCTCTCAGGTCCGCCACCCTGCCCTTTCGCCCTGAGGACCGCTGCCTTTCACTAGTCCCGCCACTCCCTCGTCCTGACACCGCTGTCCTCTGCACAAAGGTCTGCTTCGGGCATTCCATCCGTTGTGCCTGCCGCTGTCCTCAAGCACCCCCTCCCCCCCCTCGTCAGCCGCTGTCCTCCTCACGCACGCACCCATCCTTCCACGCCGGCCAAGACCGCCCCTCTCCGGCCCGTGGTTCCTCCACCCCATCACGCATTACTCCGCCCTGATCGACGCACGGCCAAGCCCACCGGCCCCAAACCACGGACACCGATACCCTGTTGCTCCCCGCTCTCTTTGACTGCCACTCCGCTTCGCTCACGGTCCATCACTCCCCTCGCCCTTTTGCCCGCCTTTTCTGTGCATCGCTGCATCACTGCATTTTCTGTGCTTCGCTGCATCGCACTATACTTGGGTTATTCTAACGTGACATATGAGGGTAGTATCCCCAAGATGGAATATGACACGTTTTGCGTTGGTTGATTAGTGATTCCGGACGCGTCAACATAATTTAGTTCATTTAGTCCGTAAGTGTGTGCATGTTTTCCTCGGAGATGGTGTGATTTTCCCGCTGAATGGCGAGATCCGGGCCGACCTACCATCGGTAGCGCGGTAGGTAGGCCCTAACCAGAACTCTCCCACCAGCGGGGCACCGCACCAGCCGGGACAAGCTCTAAGATCCCGACCGGTCTCCCGGAATATGTGGTAGTGTAATGCATGTGTGTGTGTGTGTGTGTGTGTGTGTGTAAGGGGAGAGGATAGGACAAGGAAGAAGAAGGAAGGATCGCGCGTGGTCCGTGTCCCGTTTGTTAGGGTACTATTCCGGCATTCGCCTGATGTTGATCGGAGAAACCATGGAAAACTACCGAGCAGAGTAGCTGTCCGCTAGAATTCTCCTCCACACAGCAACTGAATTTGACCAAGCTGAAAAGCCAGTGTCGAAAATCCTGCCACCGTCAGAACTCGAACGTAGGACCTTCCGGTCAGAGGCGCTACAGTGACATCAGTTGATGCACTGAGCTACTGCTCTCGATATTTTTTGCGTCTTTCTGGCTCCTGCCGCAAAATGTCGCATGATCGCGACCGTATCAAGCAGTGTTGCAGATCAAGGGACTCTAGCGGCAGGACAGAGAAAGACGCGAAAAGCCGTGCTATATTCCACCTTGTAGATACTACTACCCTCAGATGCTTCGTCAGAAAAACTCAAGAATAGTTCTCTACCCTTCCTCCGTCCAGTCATCGCTACCGCCACCCTCACCGCTCCGCACGGGGGTCTGCTTCGGCCCTCCCCCTTGTGTCTTCCGCCCTCCTCCCGCACGCGCCCATCCTCCCCCCCCCCCAGTGGGGCCCGCCACAACGAGCTGCTGCGATGGCCTCATCCCCCACGGCCCTCCCCGCCCCGCACGCACGCCCCCCGGGAATGCCTCTTTCACGGCCACTGAGGTTGTGCGCTTTTCCTCCCATTTTCATGCATTTCATTTACTCGCTCGGGTTACATGGGAACACACAGAGGGCCTTAATGGCACCATGAGTCCCTTGAGTGAGTACGAGTCCATAGGGTGTATGAGTGGAAGAGTCCTAGAAATATTGTATTGGGAAAGATATATCATTTGCAAAATATTACTGGTATATTTGCACTTGAGTGTTTCTCATTCTTGTCTATTACTTTCTTCTTCTCCACCTCCTCGTAAGTCTTGTATACTCGATAAAACTGTGGCTTGCACAAAAATGCAGGGGCTCATCTAAATAGAATGTTTAAGAGAAATAATACGCAGGGACGTTAAATGAATGCGGCGAAGTGAGTTAAACGCAAATACCTGCTATGTATATACATAGCAGGTATTGGCGTTTAACGGTTTAACGGTACTGTGGTGTTGCTGTATAACGCTGTATATGATGATTTTGATGTATATTGCTGATTTAGGAAACCGTTAGTAAACGATTTAGATGATAATAATAAAAGGGAATCATTTTTTGTTCATTAAAAATGTTTGAATATCCACAACAGAAATATGCATTACTCTATTTAAGATATAGGGAAATGTTCAAGCTTCAGAGATGTTTACCGTTAGAACTCTTATTATCTGCTCCTTTAAAAAAATAGTCACCCCTCACGGATCATCTCAATTCAAAATGTCCCCAATTAAGAACTTCTTAACAAGTATTCTCATTAGTTCGACCTCTCTAATTAAACCGAAAGAAACGTGACCTTTCCCTTTTTACTACATAGTACAACGTTTGTATAGCACACAATAATCAGAATGAAAATGTGGCCCATGTGGGAAGTGTCATTGGTCAAATATGTGCAAGCATATGATCGCTTTTAACATACCACCACGCATGCCATCCTACTTCTTCAGAACAAGAATAGGGGATGACATTATAGAGAGGACATAAAAATGTCCTGTAAATGAAAATGTAGCATTTTCCGTTACTTAGTTATTTCATTCTCTTCGTGTATTAAATTTGAAGGAAAATCGCTAAACTTATCCGAAAAGATTAATTCCCATATTAATAAAATTATTGCGCTCAACGTGTAAACATTGTATAAAAAACAAAATCATCCAAACTCTTCTTTTTTAAGTTTCAAAAGAAAAATAGAAACTAAATAAATATAATATTAATTAGAGGAGGTAAATTAAAAATTGTTTCGATTCTTTACTCTTTGAGGGAAAGTTGGACTGCTAAGGCAGACGCACTGTCTGAACTTTATGCCAATGGTTTCAGAAGTTTAAAGGCTTCAAACATTCTGCCTTGTAATCGAATGCTGAATCACGTTTTGCTTCGGGACACCATAATTACAGAGCTGAAATTGGTATTTATTGGAAACAGAATATCCATTGATGAGGAGTGATCAAGCATACATGCATATAAAAGAGATGTATATTTGTCCTTTTTATTTTTAAATATATTCACAAAAGAAACGAAGGGGTTTGTTCACCACAATGTTTGTGTATTTTGTTTGGAAGCGGAAAGGCCAAGATTAATATTCCCCTTCATGCAATGCAGAAAGACGTGATGTCAAACGTAAATACTTGACGATGTTACTTTTTATTTCTTCAGGCTGTGCTATCGTATTCATAGAAATGTAGAAGTTTTATTACAAACACTGCCATGCATTTGAATAATTCAAGTATAAATGTTTAAGTTGTTCAACTCGCTAGGGGTTAAAATTTTTCGGAATGTTTCCATTCCCTCTGTTGATTTTGCTGTAGTTAGCTTTGAAAAGTTAACGAAATACGCAAACTCATTTAACAGACTTCCTTTCTGAAAATAAACTCCCTACCTCTGAGAGACGTAATATAACGCTCATAGCAATCAAAAAGAAAACCTGTGTCTTCAATAAACTTTGATGAGAATAAGTAGAGAAACATTTTCAGAGACGCGTTTAAAGTAATAATGCAAACAGAGCGGCGGTGAGTTCATTCAACATTCCTGCGATTAGAAAAGATGTGTATTTGCCCAGTTGTAAAAGGGAGTTTGCAATCAATTTTTCCTTTGTTATATTATTCATTTCAGAGAAGAAAGTGATCTTGTTACAAATAATCTGAAATGACTCCAAATTTTAAAACCACATTTTACACAATTTAAATGAGTTGTGTATTGATTTTTACTATTAAAATTGAAGAACGAGATAATTTATTCAGCAATTATAAAGTAATATTGTTAAATCTACATCGATAAAATTTCTCTTTTCGTCGTATTGAATTGCACATGTAACTCAATTCGCCGAAGAATCTTTTCTCCTCAGTTTGTTTTGAGTTTGGATATCGACGTCAGAGCCCTGAAGAAACTACACTTTAGCTCAAAAGGCGAAGGAAAGAAAGAAAAACTGCAAGAGAGTGTTTTCTGTTATTGAAGGAACGGATCGCAAACATCTTAGCAAACAGCTCGGGAGCCAGGCGAGAAGAATTTCTCTCTCCCTTTTTTCAGTACTTCCACAGATCTGAAGTTATTTTTCTTTCATATACCTCTACTGTAGGCGTTATTCGGCATTGATTTTCTTATAATAAATATGCATACTTTTTCTTTAACGATATTCATTTAATTTTCTGCGAATTTAGCATATTTCTCTACAAAATTTCTTATAAAATACTGCAAAGTTCAAAAATCGAAGTGTTAATAGAGCAAAACGAGATGCAATTTCAGAAGCAAATATTTATTGTAGTAGTAAATTAATAAACAAAAACGAAAAAAACACGTCCAGAGATGACTCAAATTCTTTTTTTTTTTTTTTTGTTTCGTTTTGTTTTTTGTAAAATAAGTACTCCATACGTATTACAGTAGAACTGCAGCAGAAACTTCCCACCTGTTGCGCAGTGAGTGCTTCATTCCCATCGTAGCGAAGAAAACTCGCGACGTCCGTGGTCAATATCAAGCGCCAATGCACCTCAACGAGCAACAAACACGTTCCTCGAATGGCGAACATTGAGCGGAAAAAGCGAGCAATGAGTGAGGGAGAACCGCGAGAGATCGTCTGTGATTTTGTGCTGAATGCGGTGGGGTGCCCCAGGGATTTGACTGGTAACGGGAAGCAGATGTGAACTTCCGAGGAGATGGGTGTGGTCGCGACACAGGCCACGGCAGAAGAAGTAGGTTACAGCGGTGTAAAGGCTGGAACGGAGGCAGACGTTTCCTGGAAAAGACGAAGCGAGGAATGGATGGAGGTGGAAAGGCACACAGGAGAGATGAACGTGGCATGGAGGATTGAGAGGGGTGAGGTAGCGGCGGCTGAGAAACCACCACCACTGCAAAAGATGGCTCAGCTGAAGTGAGAGCGATGACAGTACCTGGTTTGAAACTACAATGGTTGAGAAATTAAGAAAACGTAAGGATAGAGATGAGAGCAACATTGTATTAAGAACAAAGACAGAGAAATAACCGTGAGAAGTGATTATGAGGATCGGTTTAGAGGAGAGATACTTAGACTATAGAAGGAGAGGAGGAACGGTTTGGCGGCCTTAAATGCAAATTGGACACGTAGCGAATGAGCTAACTGCGGAATGGGAGAAGAGACGCGAGCATTTCGAAGTGTGCAGGCAGAACGATGAGAGACGCGTATTGGAGCGGACGGGGGACGAGACGGTACTAGTGGCGTTTGTAATGGCGCTTCTGGAAGGTATGCTGTGGGCTTGGGGTGGGTGGGGTGGGGTGGTTTAGGCTTCGGTGCAGGTGCGCAGGGGCTGGGGGGCTGGATAATAACGCGCAAATTAACCTCAGCCCTCCTGGGCGTTCCGCGCCGCTTCCACACTGCCGGCCCGCCCCGCGCCGCGCCCCACCACGCCATGCCGCCGGCCTTGCCCTCATTCAGCCGCGCCGTTGCGCTGTGTCCGTATCCTCCCCCCCCCCGTTATCATCCCTTGTCGCTGTGTGTCCTCGGCCTGATTTCTGCTCCTTCCACGCTCTCAACATCGCATGTGCAGCTCAATACTATCCCGCCACCTACTATTGTAGCTGTAGCGGTTTTTGTTACTCTGAATTCAGACTCAAGTTTCCAAGGTGGTCAGTATTTTCCCTTTTCAATCTCTTTTTTTTTCAATTTAATCTCTTTTCGAACGTCGATGCCTTGTACTTCCGCATTTTATTTTCTCTCTTTTCATTTGCTTCATTCTGTTTTTTTTGTGTTAATACCGTCCACACTTTTTCAAGTATCTCTTTATTTTCCTTACAAGTGTTGTTCCAGTGTCTCCACGTATCTTTACTCCTTTTTGTTTTGTCTTTACCGTATTATTTATTTTTCTATCATGAAGCACCTCACGAGTTTTAGTTCGTAGGTCAACGATGTGATGATTACTTGATCCATTAGATGATGGGAAGGTTTCAGCCTTCGCTTAACGTGAAACAAAAGTCACTCTGATCTTGGCTGGTAAAATGGATGATGAAATCAATGTTAGCTTGCTTCATTGTCTAATAATATTTTATTGTTTTAAATTTGACATTTTGTAATTGCAAATATTTCAATTACGAAATACAAATAGCCTTTTTTCGTCAATTTTCACCGGAACTATATCGAAATAGAAGAACTAGAACCTATGGAAATAACCCACGCTGCATTTTCATAACTAATGAAGATCAAGAAAACTGCCGCAGAAGCTGAGAGGAATCTCTGGACGTGTAACGAGGAGAGGTATATCGGAAGAGACTGTTTTAAAACGAAGCAATTCGTGAGAATTATTAGATTACGGAGATAACATCTGCTAAAAATGCGAAAAATGTTGATAAAATTAAAAAAATCCACTTCATAATCCAAAGTAGTCATTTCTGAAAGAGATTTGTCCAAAAGCTTAATTTCAAGCACTAATCGCGAGTTTGACTTGCACAGATTATAAACTACAATTTTAAAATTCATCATTTTCATTTGATCGCGTTGCGTCGTCAGTGACATTACTGTTTGTCTGGAAATTTTGTAACCATTTTGCATATTAATAGATATCTATCTTTGTGGCTACAGTTACTGTTAAAACCTTTGTTTTGACCTAATATTACGTAGTAAATGAATTCAACTCAAATTTCAATATTTCAGTTTCACTTGAGTACGATGAGACAATCAGAGTCGTTATTTTATAAAACATTCAGGATAGTCTGTCAAGTCACCAAAGTCACTGTGTCATCAGGGTTTCGTTGCAAGATTTATCGGATAAAAACATTCATCGTACATTCATATTTCATGGAGAGTAATATTTACGACTTGCACTTCAGCCTAAACATGTTACACAATTGTGATTCAAAAAGCATCAACTGTCACCGCAACCGAAATGCGGCGGCACTAAGTTGATTGCCGGAATTGGGAATTAAAGTTCGAGGAAGGCATCTAGTCGATAGTTGTGGAACTGGAGTCACAACTGCCAATCAAATGTTTAGTGCATACGCATTGGAAGGTTGTTTTTTAGAAATGGTTCAACTACACTGAGCACGTAGGTAAACATTGGAAATTGAATGAGTGAAGGGTGAACTATTCCCCTTTTCTCTCCGTCAGCTCAAAATCTCTCTAGCAGAGTGCTCACATATCTACCGTTGCTCGTTTTCTCTCTCCCTCTCCCCCCCTCGCCCAGGGGGGTGCCTCCGCGCTGCCTGCCTCGCTCCGCCTCCGCTCCGCCTCCGCCGTAGCCGCGCGCCGTGACCGCAATGCGGACAGCCCCTTCGTCGGGGTCGGAAGTAGCTCTCCGCGGTGTAGTTGGGCGCTGGTTATCTCGGAAGGGGCAGTGCGCACGGTTTGCTGCGTCATTAATGTTGCATTGGAAACATCAAACATTCTATTTCTTGGAAACATTTCGACGAATTCGGATCGTCGCTAATTAAAATATAATCCGAGGCTTGCTGACATCCTTTTGAAAACATCTCCGTGCTGAGCCGCGGCGATTTTCAGGTTTAGTGAATGCGTTCAAAGCAAAAAGAGGCGGAGATGAAAAATGTTGATTTTACCAGTAGACAGAAAAGAAACTTTTAGAAGAAAATATCGTGAACCACGGTATTCTGGCTAAATATTTTCACGGTTAATTTAACAGATGAAAAATGATAGTTTTAATTTATAATTTTTCATTTATTACCCCTGTAGAAGAGGCAATACCTGCACTATTGATAAGTTCTCTACAATGTTACAATTCTAAAATTGTTATAGTATACATCGTTCTATGTGTGCTGTTACGTAAATCTCATATTCTTCCCTCATTTTGATATTTCGTGTTACATTGTATCTAAAAATTCAATGTTTTGGGTTAGAGCGTTTTAAAGTGGGAACAGCTGTTCCAATTCTGTGAAATTGTGGAGAATTGACAAATACCAATATACATTTTTTGTCGATCAAATGAAAGTAACACATTACAATATATAATAACTTCATTTTTTCAAAAAACTGTGTAAGAAAAATACTGATATCAACGTTCATGTTTTGAACATGGACACGAGACTCTTGGGAAAACTAAAACAAGTTACATTTTTACTCTAATTACTCTACTTCCGTAAATTCGCAAAATTTATGATTGCCTTTTGTTAAAATCTCCAACATTTCATTATTAAGAACATTTTTTGTGAAATACTGTGAAGACAAGCAACGTAATTATTTTCCTTTCTGTGGTAAATGTTTGTTTGTCGAGGTAACGGATTTTCTTGCTCAACATACTACATAGTGTGGACGGTTGGAACCAACAATTTTAGCGCACACATTTTGTGATAGGTCGGGCAAGGCCAACAGGAAATGCACAGGATGTTGTTGACACGTAGAAATGAGAAGTGCTGGCGTGGAGCGTGGCTCGGCACCTGCTCGGCTGCGCGCTTAAATTGCAAACTGGAATAACCTCATTTCCTCATCAGCGGCGGCGGCCGCCCCGCGAAGCGCCCAGGTCGCGCGTGCTGCCCTCCCAGGGGCAACGCTTTCGCGCCCTCGGTCCCAACCGACGACCAGGCGCGCCGCGGACGGAGTAGAGAGAAAGTTATGTATGCTGCGCGAAAAAACGGCGCATTTTACGCAGAACAATTTTATTACAGGTCCCTGGTAACCAAAAAGTGGATAAATTTAATTGCTAAATTTAGAAAAAAGGCCTCTATCACGTGGTGTAACCAGAATCCATATTTTGTGGGTCCTTGATGTTGAAAAATCGAATGACGGCAAAACGTCTGTCTGTCTCTCTATCTGTGAACAACGCTAGCGGCTAAACTGTTCACCCGATTTTCTCCAAAATTTATATTCCCTAATTCATCTGGCTAATATCGCGGTTCCTTGAATTTGAATTTTGAGGTGTATTTACATGAAGCACCTGGGACATTTTCTAAATTAAAAAAATGGTTCCATTGGCTGTGATAATATTTTGTTGTTGGATAGTGCGAAGGACTTTTAAGAGATGTTGTTGAAAATGCTGATTTTTCGGAAATTTCCATTTTTTGGGAGTCATTCTACAATTAAAATGTAAAAATACAGATTTTTCCCTTAATACAATCTGCTCCTTAAAGATAAATTTTGAATAGAGGTCAAGGACAAATTGTCGAAAAGTTGAGTACTTTTTGTGTAATTTTTTGAGAAAATACGGGCAAGAAAATAGTGCTGTTTTAGTATCATTGTTTAACTGCTAACTTATGAATGTGCTTTTTAGCATGGATGAAGTGAATTAAAATTTTTGGTTATTACCTTGAAAATATGATTTAAATAATTTTACAATTAAGAAGGGAAAGGAACAGAAGTGTGTGAATGCTAAAATATTTATTTATTAAACAAGTGGTAAAAGTGACATTTTATTTTGCGCATTCCTACGAGAAATATAAAATCACTTTTACCTGAGTGTCATACACTATTGTTTAGATAGCCTTATTGTCTTTCATTTTATTTTGATTCAAGTATAGAATCACTTAATGATGCATAAAGGGCTGTAGTAGAGGATGTGGTCAGATTGAAATTTTTTTTTTGTTGCATTCACAGATTTATCTGAAAACTTGATCGTCTTCCTTTCAGCACTAGTGGAAAAATTTGAGCTTTTTTCAATAGAGCTGTCGTAAAAGATCACAATAGATATGTTTTAAAAGAACTACTTTTATCAGTGGTTGTCGAAAAATTATTTTTTAATTAAAATAAGTAAAGCGTTTTATGCTGATTATAGAAATATTCTGTCACTAATTCTGTTTCTAATAAGGCAATGAAATAATCTTAAAACTTTATGATAGTTATAAACAAGTAGGAAGAATGTTTGTAAGCAAAGTAATATTGGGAGAAGAAGAAGGTAAATTATAATAATTAAGTGAACATGTGAAATATACTTTAAATTTTCTAAGACTTATGGTACGTGTGGTGACAATTTACCGAAATGACGTTATCCGAACGTCAGTTACTATGATACGTGTCATCTCCAAGTGACATTTCCTCGACGGAAGCACGACGCTTGGCAGGAAAAATGGAGTTGTGTGCAGGGTTTCCAGGCAACACGTAATGTGAAGATACAAGTTACGTCGGAATTTTTGTTAGGGTGACGTTAACACGCTCTTTGATGTCACTCCGCGTTTTACGAAGAGCTTCAATAGGCGATCCAGTAGGGATTGTGTACACGAATTCGCAGCTTTAGTAACAGTGACACTGATTTCCCCCGTAGTGCGTGGTACTGAAAGAGCTGAAAAAGGAGATTTATGGCCTCGGGAGTAAAAGAGGGCTGACAGGGTGATTAACTGTACAGGTATAGAACATTTACACCTGAAAGTGCCAATTGGCCCCTGAATGCATTGCATTGCGTCGCATGTATGTCACATCGCTTACATATTGGTGTTGAAGAGCAGAGAAACAAAAATTCAGAACGTGACAAAAAATATGTTTTACTGTAATAAAAATAGTCAAATTACATTTAGAAATCTGGTTGAATCATGTATCGTTAGTATAATTGATAAAATATTGATCCCACATAAATGTGACGCAACTAATGTAATTGTTTCTCACTATTGTCTCTTGACAGTCATTTAACTATTCATACATCAGTTGACCTTCACGGGTTTGGTAGAAATCTGTATTGAAGAAGTTGGACCTAACATTAATTGTGATGTAATAGTGTGTATTTCAGAAAAGCATATTTCTCTAATATATTCAGAGCAAAGAAAGCAAAATGTGTGTTCTCGTAGGGCAGCGTTCTCTAAATGAGTAAATAGTGGTATGGGGGGGCAATGTAAACTACCATATTAATTTCTCGAACTGTTCTCCGAGAATACGAAACAGTGTATTTACGGCGGAACAACACTCTTGCTCCAACGTCCTCATAACACAAGCTGGAAGCGTGTTTATCCGCCTCCGGCGTTATCCAGAGCGGCTCTCGCTTAAGATGGCAATTTCCGCCGAGTGTGATGACAAGCGTGCGCGCAGCCGGCTGTGACCTTTCACTCCGGCGACCCCACATGCCAGCGGCAGCGCGCGGCGCGGCGCGGCGCGGCACCGGGCCAGGCACCCCACACTGGGCCAAAGGCGCACACGCAATCAGTAAGCGCAAACTTCGTTTCCTACTTAGGGGCCATCCATACATTACGTAACGCAAATTTGGAGTATTGTGGGAATTCTGATTGGATGTTGTTGACGTTCTTATAAGAAGAAATGAAGTCATCTTCGTCAACATATCAGCTTTATTAAGATAGCCGGCTTTCGACGGCTTTGCCGTCATCGTCAGTCTCGCTGCTGTCGGCAAAAGTCGCTCGACTTTTGCCGACAGCAGCGAGACTGACGATGACGGCAAAGCCGTCGAAAGCCGGCTATCTTAATAAAGCTGATATGTTGACGAAGATGACTTCAAATTTGGAGTACTTTGAATATCCCCTCTTCCCCCTTATTACGCACGATCACCCCCCCCCCAAAAAAATTACGTAAAGCTTGTGACAACATCCCCGCCATTTACAGTAAGTGAAAACATATTTAACAATAAAACCATTTTTATTAATTTTATTTGTGTTTTATGTTAACATCTGTATAATTAAAGTTAGTTAAATGTATGATAATTACAGGAATTAGTGATGCTGACCGCATCTAACAGCAAGATTGGAGCCAATATTTGAGTGAAGGAGGGATGTATGAATGGAGAAGACAGTTTCTGACAAGCCGCGCACCCGCCGTAATCGTGGGTAATGCGTGAGTGAGAGAGACTATCGTGCCAATTTGATTGTATTCTTAAATATACTACAGTTTAGTTCTGAATATTTTCTTCGTAGTCTAAACGATTCAATCAATTGATTGAATTCATCCATTTATTGTAACAATTACACCATAATTTATATTTTGCCATTACTTTGTTAATATCCTAATGTATTAGTATGTGTCTGAACACAAGGCATTATTTCAGCAAATGTTTAAAATTAAAAAAAAAACGTTACGTGACACTAAGCTAACACCGCTCCTACCTCTGCGTAACGCAGAGTAACGCTGCCTCAAGCCCTCCCCCTTTAGCGTTACGAAATTTATGAACGACCCCTTAATAATTAAAATTTTAATTCTTAATTCTACTCAGTAAGCAAAATTCGTTTTCTTCAGATACGACAAAATGACATTCTCCGCCAAAAAATTGATTAAAAAAATTTTTTTGTGTATGAGTGCATACTTTTCAACGCTTAAGACCGTTCGTTCCTAGGTTTGTTAGTGTTTTGGAATGAGCGCGCATATGCCACGTCTCACGGTCATTTGCAGTTCAGGTGCCATGAAAATTAAAGAAAAATTAGATTATATTGTGTGAAATTTTTCAAATGCAATTTGCAAGAATGTTAAGTCCTTATGTTGTTACAATAAAAGCAAAATATTCATTTTGAACAAATTCTTTCATGTAGTTAGGAATTCAGTGTTCAGATATTATTTTAGAGCTAATGAATCGTAATCTGGCTTTTCCCTAAAGTTATTTTTTTCTTTTTTTGCGTTTACGGAATACACCATAAATCTTCTAATTTTGAATATATCTTTATGATTATTTTCTTATTTAATAACAAAAAGTGTCTGAACTTCGGATTGTTATTTAAAATGCATATTATCAATAATAAACTGCTAATCGACATTGTTACCAGTGATATTTAGAAGTTCTAATTTAAATCTCTGTAAAGTAACACAAGTGAGATTTCAATCTTCAAAATTCGGTTCAGACACTGAAGAATAATCCAAATAACAATCTTAGAAATAATCATTAAAATGTTTAACGGTTATGGAGTTATGATGTCACAAATGATACTCTGTTTTTGGAGAAAAGGGATCAGATAATATAAAATAATATATTTTTGACTTTGTTAATTCCTAATCCAAGAGAAGAGAGTTGAATTTCAGACATAGGTCACAAATAATTTTAAAAATTAAGTAGACGAGTACCTTAATGTATTACTCAATCAGAAATATGATAACGAAAGATGATGGAGTTGTTAACATGAGATCAAAACGGCACAAAAAATGTAAAGAGTTAGAAAATTATTATCAAGCTAGAAAACAATATATTAATCTTTCAATTCGCCAGCACCATAATAACATCCCATTTCCTAAAGATAAATCCTCTTAGGGAAGCCTTTAGAACGTTTGGTTTGAAAACATTTATTCACAATAAAAGGAAATAAAATCTTTACAGAGAGATGTCCAACTAATCTAATGACCTTGTTTTCTGGAAAAGGGAAATATTGCAGTCGAACCATGGAAATGAAATTAATGAAACACAATCAAAACCGAATGTTAATGAAAAACAACCAAAAACTTTTATTAATAATGGATTGTGATAATTTTTTCTATTAATTTTATTGTTTGTACAGTTCACATCTTTGACTTAATTGAAATGCATTTTGAAATTATAAAAAGATGCTCTCGCTTTCCGATCGTTTTGGCCGACTGTTCGTCGCGAAGTGTGGCGCTGACGGAGGCAGTATGGAATAACAATATCACAGAGCAGACGGATGGCGACATCACGTGACAGGTGCCCATCACGCCAGTGGCTGACGCTGCGTGTGCATGTTCTTTCCATGACCAGGATCCGACGCGTTTCACTCCCTGCTTTGTAGCCACGCGGCGCATGCAACAGTCCCGCATTTCGAAAGCCATTCATTCATGAAAGTGTTATGGTTGAATCTGGGAGTGTCTGATTTCGAATCATCTAACTATTTAGCACTGTTATCTATTGAATAAACCCACAGCAGCCCTTGGAAGAAAAATGCATGGAATTCTGCAGTTCTCCCTCAAGTTATATAACTAGCGGTCCTAAAACAAAACGAACTTTCTCGCCCGTATTTTCACGCAAAATTACGCAAAAGTACTAAATTTTCGGAAAGTTGTACATGACCTTGTTTCAATATTATCTTTTTGAGGAACAGATTTCATTTAGGAAAATAATATCTATCTTCATAATTGTAGTTGTAGGAAGACGCCGAAAAAAGTTTTTGAACATTTGCAATTTTCGAAATACAACGAATGTGAGACCTACACTATTACACACTCACAACCTTCTCTTAAACGTCATTTACACTATTACACACAACAATATTTAATTGAAAACGATGGAGCCTTTTAAAAAAAATGGTAAATATTCCAGGGTCATCATGTAAAGTACCCGCAAAATTAAAATATAGGTTTTACAGTCAAGGACCCGCGACATTGGGCAGATCGATTGTGGGAATATCCATCTTGGAGAAAATCGCTGAACGATTTAGCCACTAGCGTTCTTTACAGACGGACAGAAAGACTGACACATGTTTTGCCGTCAATCGCTTTTTCGGTTTCAATGACCTACAAGACATGGATTCTGGCTACACCACGAGAGGAGGATTTTTTATAAATTTAGGAAGTGGATTTATCCACTTTTTTTGCAACTAAGGCCCGGCGGTAAGAGATTTTTTGCCTAAAATTCACAGTTTATTTCGCACAGCATTACATAACTTTCTCTCTACTCTGTAGCGAGAAAATAAAAATGTATGTATATTGAATAATATACAGGCATACAATAACATATCATATTTTTACTTATACAATATTTTGTTTGCAATATATTAATTCTTTAATGTGTATACGCACACGCACACTCATGATTAAAAAATAAAATAAGTTGAACGGTACTCTCCTCAGCTCAACCCAAAAAACCCTGCTTAGCGAGTACCGAGAGATTCCCGAGATCTTTACCGGAAACACCCCTCATGACTTGAATGGTTCAGATGAAATAAGAAATGCAAACCATTGTAAAATGTAAATCAATAAATATTTATAATATAAAATCTTGTGTATAGGTAAGTAGAATTCAATATGTACAGAGGTCTTGTTAAGGGTTAGGCCACATACATTCTGGACGTACTTGTTTTTTTTATTTTCAATTGAAAGATTGAATTTTTAAAGGTCAAAAGTATACGGGGGACTGTGGAAATAAGAGGAATACTACACCGTATTGAGATTCATGGAAGTTGAAAACTGCAAGCAAAGGAAGACGAGAAAACTACGTTGTGAATTCTTCACCTCTTTAATTAGAGGCAGAAAACTCTTAAATGGAATTCGAGAATAGCTGCGTCATTAAACTTTTATACGACTCGAACCTTTCTAGTTGTAGTGGTGCATAATTCATAAGTGAAAATTCAACTACTTTACTCACAAAAGTGGAATAAGCTCAGTTGTAATTGATGAAATTACGGGTACACTTGAAAAAAGTAATAAAATAAAAAATAAATCAAATTCCAAATATATAGAAATGTACGTTACTAGAAAAAAATTGCAGCTTTAAATGTCTACAAAACAGGTGTATATGGTAAAAAAACATAATGATGGGTCGTATTGAATTATTTGAGACACTCAACATAAAACCTAGTTTTTGTTCACTTCAAATTATAATACACCCAGAATCTAAACTTGTACAAATTCATGAAACATTAGAACTTTATTAAGGAATATTTGTATACGAGAGAATCTTATCTTCCTCATTAAAAGGATAATTTAATTTCCAATTTCCCTAGAGTGTGAAAAATATTTATGCAAGAAAGTATGGGAATTGAAACTTAATTAAAAATGACATAGTGAGTTAAAATGAAAACAATTAATGAAAAGAGTCTCGCGACAGCAACCGACCGTTTCACATCGTGCTCCGCTCCGCTCCACTTTTAGTAGTGACAGTGAGTCTAGGGGTGTGTACTTTCGTTGCGAATGTGACAAGTTACTTATAATATAAACAACAGTGAATTAAAATATCATTATCATGAATTAATTTCTCAGTGTGAGTGAAGTGTGTTAGTGGTAGGCGTCGCTTTCGATCTGGGTGAAGACTCCGGCCCCGGCTCCGTAACGGGGTCGCAAGATGGAGCAAGGGCAGCCGTGCAGCGAAAACGACCTCGAAGGGCATCTGGCTGAATACCTTCAACAACTACGACATCAGTTAAATGAGCAATATCAGCGGCATATAGAACAATTTCAGCAGGAGCTCCAAGAATCCCAGCTTAAGGTTCAACGCTTTGAACAATTGATGCAATATTCCACCACTCATTCACCACAAGTTGGGAATACCGAAATGCTACAACCACCTGGCACGGAGAGCAGCGTAATGTCTACGACATCAGGAAACCAGGTACAGTGCAATTCCGATCCCTTACCAGAATGGCAAGTTGTTCGCTCTACTAAGCGCAAGCGCCGAAACAGTGGTGGCATAGCAACTGCTCTGCAAGTGTCAAATACGAGTGAGATAAAACAAAGTAACAGGTTCGAAGTGTTACAAAGCGCCGAAAACAACTCCAATAACACTGAAGAATTACAGCAAGTAAACGGTACGTCTGAAAATACCCCTCAAACAAAACCGCCACCTACATGTATCCCAAATGTCATAAATAGGGAACGGATTTTCATGTAAATACATGTTTTGGTAGGAACAAGGGACATGCTTTGAATTTGTTTTCTAGAGCTTTCTAGACATTCTGAATGAATTGAAACCATTTTTATTTTACATATTTTTACATATTTTAGTATAAGTACATATTTTCACATATTTTAACTTTTACCACTATTTTAAACATATTTCGTTACATTCGAATATTACTTGTACAAAAAATATCAAATAATAATTTCCCAATAATATTCCTGGAATCGGTTTTTCTGATAAACTTAGCAATGTAACACTACACGTTTATGTCCTCGTGACCTTCGCTCCGACTGACCCTCTGCCCTTGTTTCTCAGAAACCGCGTAGGATGAGCGGATGGTCAAGAAGCAGACGTGTAAGCATTCACATGCTTTCTCGTGTTACATTCAACCCACGCGCAACACAATATTAATCGGACAAACAATGTTTAGAATGTCTGTCTTATCGCGCTTCCTGCGCCCCTCCTACATACCTCTCTCCCTCAGAAATGCGAAAATAGGAACCTATCACTACTAGCTCTCCACTACAGCTGGTCACGTTTGCACCGGCTCTTTGTAAAACTACAGACTGTACTTTCAAGTATTTTACGTTTCATATAACAATCTTATTGAGTGGTGTGGACTGGTACGAGACAATGCCAAAAATGGAAGCGATATCCAAAGAGTTAGTGGCTAGGTACATCCGCGAGTTTCCTAATGAAACCTTCAGAAGTGACTTGTATATTGTACTGCGCATGCTATGAGAGAAAGGTTTCAACCTCCCAACGGTTTCAAATCACGCAGCACATCGCTACAGTAAAACACAGAGAAAACAAAGAAAGAAAATTGAAGCATCAGCAAACATTCCTGACATCTTCACCTGATGTTCAATCAAGTAAGTCGTTTTTCTTTACCGATTTCTGTCATGCATTGGTTAGAGCCGATATTCCCAGTTACAAAGTTAGCGACCCTGAGTTCAAGAGCTTCTTAGAAAAATACTCTAACAAACAAATTCCGAATGAAAGCACACTCAGAAAAAATCACTTGAAAACTATTTATTTGGAAACTCTGACTAACATTCGAGAGGAAATAAAAACTAGTAAGGTCTGGGTTTCAGTTGATGAAACTACTGACGTTGAAGGAAGATACATTGTAAATATTATTGTAGGAAAGATGTGCCCTGAATCTCCTTCGACATAATTTCTATTAAATTGTGAAGTTTTAGAAAAATGCAACCACACTACAATTGCCAGGTTTTTCAATGACTCGATGAGTCTGCTGTGGCCTAGTGGTGTCATGCATGAAAACGTGTTGTTGTTTTTAACCGATGCTGCTCCTTACATGGTGAAAGCGGGGAGTGCATTAAAAGTGTTCTACCCAAAGGTGTATTTAGCTTACGTGCGTTGTACATGCTCTTCATCGAGTGGCAGAAACTGTTCAACATCAATTTCCTGATGTCGATACTTTGATACCGACTGTTAAAAAAGTATTTTTGAAAGCACCAAGCAGAGTTAAAATGTTTCAAGACAGTTATCTTGAACTGAATTTGCCTCCCCAGCCGGTAATTACAAGATGGGGCACGTGGTTAGAAAGAGCTAAATATTATTGTGAAAACTTTGAGCAAATAAAAGTTATTCTTTTGAAGCTGGACTCCGAGTCATCTGCGGCACTACAAAAAGCGAAATCTTTGATTTATGATTCCAGTTTGAGATACAATTGGGCTTTCATTTCTGCAAATGCAATTTTTTTTAGTAAATGCTATCGCAAAGCTTGAGGCTCAGAACATTCCATTCGCTGCTAGTATTGAAGTTATTAACATGCATTAGCAAAATTAAAAGACATAACAGGTGAAAACACAAAAAATGAAAAAGAAATTACAAGATTCGTTGGAGAAAAACCCAGGCTGGAAAGAAATGAAAATCATTGCCAACGTTCTCAGTGGAGGAAAAGACACCTCAACACTGGAACTAGAACTGAACCCAAAGGATATATCGGCGTTGAAATATGCTCCACTTTCTTCTGAACGTTCCTTCAGCCGCTACAAATCTATTTTGAGAGCTGATCGACGACATTTTCTCTTTGAAAACTTGAAAATGCATGTTGTATCTAACAATTTTAAACTCTAACTTCAATTTTTATTTTACATATTTTTAATTTTTTCCTACATATTTTTGAAAAAATAAATACATATGGATGTACATATTTTGATTTTTTTATTACAATAAAATCCGTTCCCTAGTTTCACACAATCTCTACGAGAAGGCATGGAAGAAAATACATTTACGTACAAAATGTATAACAATGAAGTGAATGTCAACCCAGAGACTAGAAAAGCTACAGAGAAATCATAAAGTTCTTAAATGAAAAAAGGCAATGTACCACACGTCTCAATTAAAAAAGAGAGAGCATTTCGTGTAGTCCTCAGGCATGTACATGCATCTGTTGAAACAGAGAGCATTAAAAATGAACTAGAGGAATTAGGTCAAGTCAGAAATTAACATTGTCACAGAGTAAAAACCCAACATGCCTTTTCTATGTTGACTTAGAACCACAACGAAACAATGCAGATATCTACAAAATTATTAAACTAATGCACGCCCAAGTCAAATTCGAACCACCGTTAAAAAAAAAAGAAATTGTGCAATGCTACAGATGCCAACAGTACAACCACAGTCGTGCATACTGCAAACAACGTCCTAGATTGTGAAGTGTGGAGAAGAACATCTCACTGAAATGTGCAAGAAAGATATCCAAACAAAACCAAAATGTGCACTTTGCGACGAGGGTCATCCAGCAAACTACAAAGGCACTACCAAGGTCTACCAAAAACTTATCAAAAGATCGTACCCCACAAGTGATCGACGGAAAATCCACACAAGTAATACTATACAAGGTCAATACAAGCCAGATATGGATGAATATCCTGAATTAAAAACTTACCCAGAAAGCAACTTGGAAACCTCACGTATTTATACTCACACCCGAATAAAAAATACTCAATCGTTCGCCCGCGCAGTAACAACCAACCAGCAGACATCGGAAATGTAATACAAGAATCATTTTCAAGATTTGAAAAAATACTAAAACAACAAGCAGAGCAGATAAGTTCAGTTCTAAATTTACTCACGATTCTTATCTCTAAAATAAATTGAATCTTTACAAAAAAGGAAAAACCGTCCTGTAAAATAAAGAAATTATGAAGCATTCTTCTGTCCAACTTCAAGATTTATGCGGGCCAATCAACATAACAGTAGTATACTGTCCACCTAGGCATAATGTATCAGAGGCAATGTATGAAGCATTCTTCAACAATGTTGGATCAAGATTCATTGTTGGTGGCGACTACAATGCAAAACATGTGCATTGGGGCTCAAGACTAAATACACCAAAAGGAAGACGCCTATATAACTGTGTTCTTAGAAATAATCTTACGGTAGTGTCTACTGGAGAACCGACTTACTGGCCCGCTGACAGAAGCAAACTACCGGACCTTCTGGATTTCTACATTACTAAAAGTATTTCACTAGACAAAATCACTATAGACCCAAATCACGACATGTCAGATCACTCCCCTGTAATTCTGTCCATAAACTCAGAAGTGTTACATAGTCCCTCGTCGCCAAGACTCTACAACAAATTCACAGACGGGAACAAATTTCGTGAAATTTTGGATAACATTTCACTAGCAAATGTGCCTCTGAGAAACTCAGAAGAGATTGAAGAAGCTACTGAATACGTGACAAAATGTATTCAACACGCCGCATGGGATTCAACACCTCAAATTGTTCAAAGCAAGCAATCGACAATACCTATAAACGTTAGAGAAAAAACCAGAGAGAAACGGCGATTACGACGTATCTGGATGACAACCAGGCACCCTGAAGACAGAGCAAATCTAAACAGAGCATCCATGCACCTGAAGCAGCTATTGATACGACATCGAAATGAATCTTTTGCACAATATATACAGTCACTAACAGCAACCGCAGCAACAAATTATTCGATCTGGAGAGCTACTAAGAAAAATAAACGTCCACAAATTCAAATACCTCCAATAAGAAAGATGGAACCTGGGCAAGAAGTGCAACAGAGAAGATTGAACGAATGGCATAACATTTCTCTTCGGTATTTGAACCAGTAACTCCACGGAACAATGCAGATGAGGAAGAAGTACTTCGATATAATGACGCTCCTTGTCAATTATCACTTGCAACACAATCTTTTTCCACCAATGAAGTTAGAAAAACTATTCAGCGCTTTATAAATCCAAATAAAAGCCCAGGTTATGATCTAATCACAGGCAAAGTCTTGCAGAAATTGTCACTGACTGTTATAGAATTTATCACCTCGCTTTTCAATGCAATTCTCCGATGCAATCATTTCCCAGAACAATGGAAGATAGCTCAGATCATAGCAATACCAAAGCCTGGCAAATCACCCAACGATGTAGCACCTTATCGCCCAATAACCTTGCTTCCAATTTTATCAAAGGTTTTTGAAAATATCATACTCCAACGTTTAAAACCTCTACTTCAAGAAATAATCCCATAACATCAGTTTGGATTTAGAGAACAACACTCAACAGTCGAACAAGTGCACCTAGTTGTTGAAGTTATTACTCAATGCCTCGAAAGGAAAAGCTACTGTGAAGCAGTGTCTCTTGACATACAACAAGCATTCGACAAAGTATGGCACGAAGGACTTCTGTATAAAATTAAATCCACTTTGCCCCATCCGTACTACCTTTTGATGAAATCATACCTATCTAATCGCTACTTCCAGATTAAACAAGAAGAACTATCATCCTTCCATCTTATCATAAATCAGGAGTCCCTCAAGGCAGGGTACTTGGCTGTGCATAAACGCGCCGCGGCGGCACATCACTCTCTCGCGGCCGGACCAAGGTGCTAATCACGAAGGTCACTGTGGATTTTCACGGATCTGCGCGGTCGTATTTCAAATTTCGAAAAGGGACGTGAAAGCTATATAGTAGAAATATATGTAGATCTGATAAATAAATCTTCTAAAATGTATTATAAAAAATAGCATTAAAGGAATAAATAAAAGCAGGAGATAAAATGTTAGTAAATGCTTACAACTACTTGTTTTGAATGCATCATTACTTGTAGATACATTTAATTTTCTAAGCATAAAATGTGGTTTCAAATTAGTGGTGCTAAAACAGGACGTACTTTCTCGCTCCTATTTTCACGCAAAATTACGCGGAAAGTAAAATTTTCGCAAAATCGTACATGATCATGTTTCAGAATCAATCTTTAAGAAATAGATTTCATAATGGAAAAAATATCCATTATTAATATTTATTTTATTTAGTCAAAAACAGTCAAAAACTGTATGTGACGTATGGGGAAGAAAATCATCTGCCACGCTTTCTTGAGTTTCAGAATCCCTTCCCAACGATTTAACTATTAATAGTTGAAAGTTGAAAAATAATAATAATATTAATAATAATTATAATAATAAAAACAAATTAAAAAAGTGAGGGATTAACATTACAAAAACTAGATATTTTCGTTGCAAAATTATAGAAAACTTATTTTTAACGGTAAAGGAACAAACAGATTTGATTTTTCTGTATTGTTAACAAAATAGAAACTCACCCTAAGCTCTACTACCACTACAAGCAAAAGGAAAGTTCAACAAAACGTGCGCATAGTGAAGCTACATTTACGTCCAGAAGCAAATCAAGGGTCATCTCAGCATTTGCTCAATGGATCAGGGAAACTGGACAAAAACCCGATCGAGATGGGGGTCATTGACCCGGAAGTACATTATTTGTTACAGGCATATTGAGTCTTTTTTAAAATTATATAATGCAAATGTAGACTAATTCATTATACTATATCTTGTTTTTGTTAAAGTAAACATTATTTTTCTTTTTGACGATCAGTATAGTCTCTAATTGTATAGAAACAGTTTTGCACTAGAAAATTTTTTTTAATTAAATTTCCAATTTTAATTGTTTAATTTTATCTGGAAATGCGTTGTAAAGTAACGTACATGTATGTGGATGTCTTGTAGTGAGCTGTTGATACTGACACTTGATGAACATGATTTCTACGTCCTGTTGTAACTATAAATATCAGTATTACATGAAAATAAGTTGCCACGGTTAAGTAAGTCAGTTTTGACAAATACTACAGACTCATAAATAAATAGGCAAGGCAATCGTAAGATTCCAAGCTCAATGAAAAGAGGCTTGCACGGATCACGTGGATGGGATTTTTTCATTATTCGGATAATTTTCTTTTGCAATCTAAATGTCTGGGAACTAAAGGATGAGCTTCCCCAGAATATTATGCCATATCTCAGGCGGGAATGTACATTTGCAAAATACACGCAACGAGCTGCATGAAGGCTGACAGAATTAGAAATAATTCTGAATGCATAACATAATGAGCTTAATTTAGTGTTTAATTCTGTTATATGTACATTCCATTTGAGGTTTGATTGAATTGAGAGACCTAGAAATTTTGTTACCTTAACATCAGCTAATTGCATATTGTTCATTTTCAATGGAGCATACGATTGCCGATTTGAAGCGCAAAATTGCATTGAGACTGTTTTTCCTTCGTTAATTATTAATTTGTTATTACAAAACCAATTTGAAACTTCTGAAATTGTACTATTTATTGTTTCTTTTTTGCAAAGAACATTCGTGTCATCGGCAAACAGAACTGTTCTTCCATTTTTAAGAAATGAGGGCATATCGTTTACGTATAACAGAAAGAGGATATGACCTAAGATCGAACCTTGTGGAACCCCATGTTCAATTGGCAAAGAATTGGAGAGATAAGTAAATAATATCCTTTCGTGCCAGTACGGTATTTCTACTCTTTGAGATCGATGTTTAAGGTACGAGGTTATCCAATCTAGGGCAATACCACGAATTCCATAAGAAAGTAATTTTGAGAGCAAGATGTTATGGTTAATAACGTCAAAAGCTTTCGAAAGATCTAAAAATATCCCAAAGGGTTCTACATATTGGTCCATTGATGAAGCAACATCTTTAAGGGAAGAAAAAAATGGCAGTTTCCGTAGATTTTGATTTCGTGAAACCGTGTTCTGAGTCTGAAAACGCTTCGTTTTTCCTTAGAAAGGTTTCCATTCGCGTATAGAAAAGTCTCTCTAATATTTTTGAGAAAACTGACAAAGAAATTGGCCGGTAATTTTGAATTTCATTTTTGTTCCCTTTTTTTAAAATGTGGCTTAATTTTTGCTGTTTTGAAAGTATCTGGAAATATTCCTGTGCACAAGGAAGCATTGAAAATGTCAGTTAATGGGTGTATAATGGCAGGTGCACACGTTTTTAATAAAGAATCCGGAAATTCATCTAAACCTGATGAATATTTATTTTTTAATTTACTGACTATTCTGAGGATTTCGTTAGAAGTAGTTTCGTAAATAAACATCGTGCCGCATTTTTTTGGGAAGCATATGATGTTGAATTTTGTGGTTTTAGTCCTTCGTGAGATCAACCGCAATTCTAGAAAAGTGTTGGTTGAAGAGATTCGCAACTTTTTCTGGATTTCTTGTTTCTCTTTCATTATCCTTTAAAAAAACATTTTCTACGAAATGTCGTGATGACGTGGTCGAATTTTTAATGAAGTTCCACATTGCTTTAGTTTTGTTTTTAGCGTTCAAAATATCCTCATTATTTTTCATTTATTTTGCCTGAACTATTCTTTTCCTTAAAATTCTTTTATATTCGCGGAAGTAGACGTGGAAACCGGGTGATACGTTATGATGTTTAGAAATAAAGTAGAGAGTACGCTTATTTTTACACGATGTTCTAATTCCTTGTGTGATCCAAGTATTACTTTTTCGTGAAATGTTTAATTTTCTCTTTTTAATAGGAAAGCATGCGTTAAAGAGAAATGAAAGCTTTGAGAAAAATAAATTATATTTTTGATTTGTGTCAATAGCGTTATAAACTACCTCCCATGATTCTTTCAGCAAGTAGTTCGTAAATAATTTATGTTAACTGTAGTAAATGCTCTGCACATGCATGGTTTATTTACTGTCAGTATTCATGTTATTAGTAATTGTAAGAATTTGTGCATCGTGGTCCTGTAACCTAGATTACTCGTTATTATTTCATATCTTATTGTTGTTTTGTTAATTATAACTTGATCTATTGCTGTTTGTGATTTAAGAGTATTCCGTGTAGGTACTGTTGGGGCCCACACGCAAAAGCAGAAAGGGACGTATAAATATAAAGCACTTCCTACGCCCTAGGCGGCAACACCGGAAGCGCGGCATGGAAGGTTCCATAAGCCGAGCGGCACCACCACGCCGCGTGACCCAAACCTTCTAAAACGTTCTAGAACATATTCGAATTCTAGCAGTTGCCTATTGGACTGTTCAAATTCACCCCTCCTCGCCATACTGCAACTGCTGGAAAAGCAGTCGCTAATTGGCCAGTTCAAATCAATTCAAATCCCCTCTTCGCGTGCCCGATAGAACTCGCAAACCGAAAAGTATAAATCAGTCGCTGAGTAGCACCCTTGCTAGAAGCATGTCTCGGGCTTCGTGTTAAAAGATCACGTAAATTCTTATACAGAAAGTAATATTTGCCTTGCTAGAAGCATGTCTCGGGCTCGTGTTAAAAGATCACGTAAATTCTTATACAGAAAGTAATATTCTGTGCTTATGTTGTGGCCAAGTGAAAAGCCACATTGTTTCAATTTGTTGTCGTTTTCCACTTAGTTGGGAGGAGATTTGTCGCCCATGGATATCTGCTAAAATTAGTACCTTTTTGGTAGGCTCAGTGGGATTGTCCTTGTTTACTTGTGGGCCAGGTTGCGCAACTCTACGTGTCTTTGTTTCTTTGCGCTTGCTAGTCTGTTTGCGTCGGTTTGTGGGTGGACGTGTCGATGATGGGAGGGGGTAGTGAGAATTGGGAAGGCAAGGAAAATCATTGTCATAATCTAACACACCAAATCTGTTTTGAGTCATGATTGGTTGTGATGATTGTGTTTTTGCTTTCGCGGATGGACGGTTAAAAGTTTCTGCGGTGTTGCCTATTGTTGTCCAACCGTCTGAGTTTCGAAGGACCTCTTCGAGCCTTCGGATATGTTCACCTAAATTATTGTTTACGTGTGTGAAGGCTTTCAGAAGGTCGGCTTTGAGAGTGTACAGAGTTGAAAGTGTATAGCGAATAGTAGCCATGTCACGAATGCGTATCAAATGCGTGGCAAATATGAGAATAAATAAATAGATGAGAGAACAGATTATGTGCCAAAATGTTTCCTAAATTATCTTTTTAATTTACGTGTATTAAATTATTTAATTTAAGTTACGTATTTATTTAAAAAATAAAAGAAATGTGATTCTAATCAGTATTTAAATGTTATTGGTTAATTGCGAGTAGAGTTGAGTGTGTTTCCGTTAATAGATCTAAGCTGCAAACTAATAAATACAATTATATTACTATACTTTACCTCTTTAAAGGCCACAAAAATTCACCACTTTGATATTCGTGAATTTGAAATCACAAGATTCAAGATTTTCCGTTACTGTTATAGACGAAACTTTGAATTTTGATGTTTTTCACAATTATCACAACACTCACTAGTTGTTTAACCCTTTATGCAAAACTAAATTTAGTTGTACAGCAAATATGCATTAGAAGTCATTGAACTCGTTTAAATGCACGTTTGTCCGTTACGCTGTCTTTTAAACCAATAACTATTTACTTCTTTTTCACTGCTTCGGACAATATAAATCTCTTTCAGCGTTCCTGTAACAAGTAAACAAGTAAAGAAAACAATTAAAAAAGAAAAGGTACCTGAAAGATGTAAGAAAGTAGTCAAAATTAGTAAAATATTGGAGCACAATCCGAGCACGTCAGTCACGCAAGGAAGCAACCAACGTAAATATCTACGAAAATTTTTAATTTGTAAGAACACGTTCAAAAAATCAGATTTTTCAATGAACTTGAGGTCTGCACCATTCTTTTAAACATCCTTCACACTGTACGACAACAAAATTTAATCAAAATCGATTGAGCAATTTTTTGAAAATGATGATAGTGTCCCAGGGACTTCATGTAAAGTACCTTTCAAAATTAAAATATTGGTTTCGATTTCAAGAGACCAGGACATCAGCCAGATCGATTGGGGAATATAAATTTTGGAAAAAATCAGCTGAACGGTTTAGCCGCTAGCGTTTTTCACAGATGGACAATCAGACGTTTTGCCGTCATTAATTTTTTGGTATCAAAGACCTACAAAACATTAATTCTGGCTACACTGCATATTAGAGGTTTTTTTCTAATTTTAAGAACTGAATTTATCCACTTTTTCGTTACCAGGGCCCTGTAATATGAGCTTTCTACGGAAAATTCGCCATTTTTTCGCACATCATTACAGAGCTTTCTCCCTTCTCTGTAGCGAGAAAGAAAATAAAAATGACTAGACGTTCGCCCGGATACCATCTTCTTTGCACGGAAGCGCGGACCGACACATCGGTCTTGTGTATTTAGAAACGATGACAATAAATACATATACTCTATACAGCGTCCAAAAACCGTGATTTGTAAATAATCTCTGATACACGCCGAGCGAATACCCATACTGAAGTTCGCGTCGAGCGCAAAAACGAATTGCTTTTATCTTCACACACGGTGCAATTGGTGTCGCGATGCAAGAATACATGTTAACGTGCTGACGTGTGGGGATATTCGTCACCGCCCGTAAACCGATCTGAAGCTTTTAAAATGTTTACTTTAAATCCGTGAAAGAGCAGGTGTGACGTCGTGTATTCACAAGGACGTCGTGCTTGGTCATGGGCTATGACTCATTTGAGAGCATAGAATCGCTACCCATTCTCCTGCATTCTCTGAGATTATTTTGAGCAATTTTACTTAACATGTATTAATTATAATGGAAACTTGTAATTATTTATACAATTATGAAATTTGTGTTAGCAACTTTATATAGGATAAGTCACGTAACTTTAGCATCTCCTGCAGTTTTTGAACGTTAAATTATTGCAATGCAATTTTCACGAATGTGCATGAAAAATGAGGCTAATTGATACAAGTATTCATTTATATTTAATCTTTTCATATGTTAATAAGATTTTAGTAACTTTAATCTTATTACGACTCGTGTTCAACGAATATATTTAATGTAACTGCCCGCCACCAAGGCCACGCAGCGTATTTCAGAATTGTCACAAAACTGATGCAATTTTTTCTTGAACTCTGCTTCCCCTTGCCTTCTTTCTTCCTCCACTTTCTTGAATTCTGCCCATCCTTAGGTAGTTTCAGGATTTTTGTCTTTCTTTGAAGGAATTGAAGGATTGAAAATAAGGATTTGTCAGAATTATGAATGAAATTATATTGTTTGTTACTGAAAAGTTCACTTAATGGATTTCATACAACAGGATATTAATGGAATCTTGAACATTATATATAAGATAAAAATTCCATACACGAATCAGACAAGGGAATTATTATATATAACAATCAATCTCAAACCAACGCCTTCCGGAATGGTAACACTAAGACGTTCTACAGCACGTCGCTAACTGCAAGTTGAAAAGCGCAAAACTTCCTTACCAATATTCTCAAGGCCTTCCCTGTCCTTAAAAGAGCCGAGCTCTCTCCTTGTAAGTTGGCGAGAGCGTGAGATTCGACAGAAAGTAAAAATCACATAAAAAACAAAAAATCTATGCACGAATCACATAAGGGAATTATTATAAATACACAAGCAATCCCAAATCCACGTCAATTCAGCACTGGTTACTTTATGACCTACAGTAGGTCGCTAACTGCAGGTAGAGAAGCGCAAAACTACCTTGCCAATATCCACAAGACCCTCGCTGTCCTGGAAAGAATCGAACCTTCCAACTTGGTGAGAGTATGAGTTTCAAAGAGAAGGAAAAATTATATAAAAAATAAAAATTCCATACACGAATTACACAAGAGAATTATTAGAAATACACAATCAATCCCAAATCAACGCCCCCAGCATTGGTTACACTAAAGCCTTTTACAGCAGGTCACTAACTGCCCGTTGCGAAGCACAAAACTTCCTTGCCAATATCCCCAAGACCCCTCGGAAAGATCCGAGCTCTTGCCTCTCAACTTAGCGAGAGTGGCCGGCTGGCGCGGCGGAAGCCCAACTTGCACCGACCGAGCGCCCCCCCCCCCGCGCGGGGAGAGCTCGATGAAGCATTCACGAAGAAAGCCTCAGCTCCCCGCTCGGAGGCCTTTTCCGTGGAATTCTTAATTAACCGCCGGCTGTCCGGAAGAAAGGAGTCGGCACGTGCCGGCAACCGACGACGAGCACCGCCGCTCTCGCCTCTTCCTTTGAGGATCTTTGCTCCGCCAGGGGACCTTCGCGGACTCTCGGAAAGAGCAGCCGCTCCCTCCTGGGAACAACGGCTGAAGGGTGGTTGTTCCACGAAAAACTGAAGAGATTGTTTGGCGTGCTCTTCTAGACCCTTCAAGGTAGACGTGGTCGGAGTGGAATATGGGAAGCAGATGTGCGGGGCTTTTTGCACTCTGATGTTGCACTCTGGCTCCGATGTTGATGTACGTATCAACCCTGTTAGTGTGTCCGGCGACACCAGTTATATCGAGACTGGTTTTGCATGGGGGACGGGAATGTGTTAGATTTTTTCTTCTATATCTAAACTGTTTAACAGGCTTGGATTAAATGTGTTAGTGGAGGAGATTATTCAATTTATCAGCCTGTTGTGTTAATGTGCTTGTTTAAGAGCCTAAAGGTCTGATAGGGATATATTATTGTATAATTTTGGAAGGCCTTGCAGTTTAGAGATTGAAGAGTTAGATGATACGTTTTGTTTATGAAAGGAAAACACGACTTGTGCATTGTCACGTTCTTGTTTAGATGTAGCGCTCATTGGGAAGTTGTTCTTTCGGCATTTAAAAATTCAATGCTTTTCAAATAATAATTTTAACTAGAATCACTTTTACGTTGCTATGGTCTGCTTTTAATATTAAATATTTCTCAGCTACTCTTTCGCGTTATGAAATGAATGAATTTACATTGAATATATGCGGATGATTTTCTACAAATTTTGCTGAAAATTATGTTTTGGGAGTGTGGTGATAATATGGGCTTTAAATATGTAATTTATGGTAATGTAATAAAATATGATTATATTGTCTGTTTTGCACATAATTTGCTTTGGATTAGAGTGTTTTGCTTTGGATCAGTGTGCAAAAACAGTATTTCATACCATAGTTATGGAATGAAATGTTCTTACTTCAAAACATAGGGGATGAGTAGGAGGAAAGAGTGGTGGAGACAAAGAAGTGAATATGACAGAAGATGAGAGACGTCCTGATTGTGAGTTAAATTATAGATATTTCAAAATTCCTAAGAAGTCACTTTTTCTCCTTGTAGATACATTTATGGACCATTTTCCTGTAAAATGTTTATAAAACAGAACTAAAGAAAGAGGGAAAATTTATCAACTTCTTAAATTTAAATATTTGAATATTCTCATATAAGAAAACAAACATTCCTTCAACGTTTACTGGAAACTGACCAACACAGACGCTATCATTCACAACTCTTTACAACATTCTATTCAACAGAAACACGACGTCTTTCATTATATCGAACGCAATATTTTATTTTGCTATCTACTTAATGTTTTAAAATATTTGTACCAGGTCTGGTGATGGTTGCAAAGCCGTGAAAATCTGCTTAACACATTAATAAAAAAATTTGGTAAAGACATTACCACTTATTCAAACATAACGTTTAAAAATCTCTCTTCAATAACCATTTCCAACATTATCAGAAAACGTTTCAATTTTATTTTTAAATATTTTACGTATCCTCTGCACCTAATGAATCTATCTGAATTTAGAGAATACTAATTACGGATACATAACGTGGACTACGCCATTAGTATATAATATAGAGAAGTTAATCTAAGAAGCTATCAGATTGATAGGCCAGGAAAGAAATAAACGTCGTGTAGGGTGATGGCATTGCAAGAGACAGTTATGAAGCTTTTACAAACGAGATACCTGTAAACGAACGCACTGATAAATTATGGCCATACTTGCAGTTATGTTGCCATCAGTGGCCAAGCAGTAGCTGACAAAACGGTCCCTTCTTATATTTATAACATATAAAAGATTGTTTTGCTGAACCGCATTTTGAGAAATTAATACCGGCGAAGAAAAGATGTTACAAACCCAAAAGCGCGCGCGAATTCCGCAGCTGAATAATTTGAATCCGTGTTCGGCGGGAAGTCTCGTCACCGGTCGACTGCCCTTACGGCCAGTCCACTCTTCATTGGAGGGGGAAGTGGGGGGGGGGGGCTCAGACGGCACCGGGGGGAGGAGCGCCAATGCCACTAATTATGCTGCTGCATTGATCAGCGCGTTCCAGCTCGATCCCCTGTGAAATGCTGCACCGGACCAAACAAACAGAATTATCTGCCTCAACAAGTCGTTCTCTCGTAATGCGAGCTTGCGGCTGGGAATCGGTTATGCCAGCTGGAACCATGATAGGCAGAGTGGTGCTGTTCTTCGAATGAGAAATTTGATGGAAAAACACACCGAGTATCTGAGAACATTCCGTATAATAATGACATCAAATGAACTTTCATTCATAGATTTCTTCCCTGTTCCTTCAATTTATAATGAGCTGCTTTCAATACAAATATTATTTCTATTCCTGTCAACTGTTCAATCTAATTTTCAAACTTTGCCTTCCCTAGATATAAAATTTTTCAATATATTTCTTCCTCTTCCTCTCCTGTATTTAGGCTACTTATTCCTCATAATTCTGTACCGAATTTCTTCTACTTTGTCGCATACAGCTTACGTACTACAGAGGTTTTGTAATATTGCAGCAAAAATGGAGAGTTTTTGACGGAATAACCATTTGTGGGTCCCTGACACCGAAAAACTGGATAACTCTTGTTTCTGTAAGCTACTTTCTCTAATATGCTGTGTAGTCGAAATTCACATTTAGTGGGTCCTAAATTTCGAAAAATTGGTTTTTCGGGGAAACATCCACCTGTTCTATGTGGCAGTACAGTTTAAACCGTTTAAACTACGCTCTCCAAAATTGACTTACTCTGGCCGAACACGAGGCCTTGCAAATTTGAAAAGGATATACTGATATTTTTAGGGTGCTTTACATAAAGACTCAAAAATTTCAAAATTTTCAGAAAAATGTTCCAAATATTTTGTTTACATTTTGCTTCTCCCAAAGAACAAAGAACGCTTATATATGGTGCATCTCCCATTTTCTTTAAAATCTCCGAATTTTCGAAAATTGCATAATTTCAAGATATATTTCGCCATGTTCCAACAACTACAATATTGAAGCAGATATTTTTCCAATGAAATCCGTTCTTCAAAGGTAGATCTTTAAATATTTAAAAAATGAGTAATTTTCCAACAATTTTGTTAAAAATTTTAAAATTTCCAATTTTTTTTTAATTTTTTTATATACCCAAGCACGCTTAGAAAATGGCGTAGTTCTTATTTTCGACAATCTGAATTTTCGAAACTTGCAAAAAATTATTTCAAAACGTAAGGTCATTTACAATATTTTGAAAAATAATTTATGCGTAATTTTGTATGAAGTAAAGGTAATTTATAAACATTGTTCTAAAAAACGATTGCAAAGTTTTTCTTTCACTTTTTGGTATATAATCTTCACATAGCTATACTAACAAACTTACAAAATACCGAGAGCACGGAAATGATAAAAAAGATATGGAAGGTGAAAAAGGTGCACATTCTTCCCGTGACAATTTCTACTTCGGAATAGTAATAATATACCTCATTAAACATCTACAAGAATTAAATATACAGCATGTACTAGCACAATACAAAAAGCAATTATTCCGGACACCTGTCACATAATGAGAAAAACTGTCACGGATATGTCTGACATATAGTGCTGGAGGTCTTGAAAGTAAATAGCCGTTAGAAAGTATTGCTTGTTACATGCTCATCGAAGCCGTACGAGTGAGCCTAGCCACAACACCTGCGGCAGGTGCATGTTGCCTCCTCCCCAGCGTGGGAGAAGTGCATAAGTGACAATAAATGTCCCAAATGATGGTAAAATATCCAAAATGTCCTAAAACAACAACTGCTTGCCAAACAAAGATAAAGAAAAATAAGACGCTGCGGTCGGTCGTTGACTCCCTCATTGGTAAGCAACGGTTAGGTATTATTGTTACTTGCTGGAGCAATAATCCCGATATATAACCTAAAGCTTATAATATGGGGAATTATTCCCTTATTTTATATTTTGTAAGTAAAATGGAAAATATAAGTTAAGGAGGGATCATGGTAGTAATGGCGAAACACATAAAAATGCCAGCATATATTCTTAGTAAAGGTTCTTGAAATCACTATAATTTGAAGACATCATGAACTCATAATATCAATTTATAAAATATCAATATAAAATTTTGAATTCACTTTCAATTTTATTTCAAAATAGGTAATTGAGAAGAGATTTAGAATAAGTTGTTGTAATCATGCGCAACATAGGATAGTAATATGTGTCATTCAGCAATTGCGGCAATAATATCGTTATGTCGTCGAGATGTGTTTTTGAAATACGACAGCGCAGTATGTTTGAAGAGGCGAGGAGAGAGATGAAACAATAGAACATAGAAATAAAGTGTGTCGAAGATATTTTGCTACAGCCAGTCCCAAAACATTTGTTCATGTGTTATTTTCCGATATTATCAATACAATAAAGGAACAAAATGTACGCGAACATTAAATTTCTTTAGTCTGAAATAAGGTGACTGAAAAAGGCAGCAGACATTACAGATAAGAAAATTAAATGGGCAGTTATGATCATTTATGGACAGATCTGATATATAAATTCTCAGAGTACTTTTCTAGAACAATAAATTGATTCACGTAGAATCCGATAACTAAATATCTATTCTGAAGCGAAATTTCATATCATAAAAAAGCACGTGATATCTCTCGCTCTAAAGAAATGTCGTCTGCAGAAAGAGAAATATTAGTAACAAAATAGGACAGCGAATGAAAACTCAAACAAAGAACACGAGAGGTGGACACAAAACCTCCGACAAACAAAATGTCGGGAAAGCCGGCTGCCGAAAAAGTCACAAAAGTGGGACGGAAAGAAGTGCTTACGCGCGTATTTATGCTCCACGCGATAAAGCCCTACGCTTTCTGCGGATGTACTTGGCGCGTGCAAAGCAGCGTAGTTGAGGGGGACGGGGTGCGAGCGCGCCACTGACGAACAAAAGCCGCGCGCCGCGCGATCAGGAGGCCATAAAAACCGACCGCCGCTGACGCAGCCGCCTCTGTTATTAATGACAACCTAACCGCCTGCTCGCGGACAAAAACCGCTAGCGAAGGCCTGCGCGCTATGTTCGCCAGTGTGGCGACGTAATATGTATTCAGTGATATACAGCAGCCCCAGCGATGTTAGAGCCGTGACTGATGATATCAACAATGGCGGTTGCGGGGAAGTCGTGCGTATGGGGTGCCGACGAGCTCTGGTGTTGTGAGATGTGACAGTGAGTTTCCCTTTGCCAGGACGTGGACGGCCGGAGCTGACAAGGCAGAAGAGTCTACTTAAATAAAAACGGCTCATACGTCGCGTGACCGGCTACTATGCTGTTGCTGTCGTAATTGAAGATTCACTTCCGATTATTATTTCCTACAGCCAGATATTGCGATAATCAAACATATCAATCCTTTGGAATTTGAAAGGTTATCACCCATCCTCTTGGATGAACGGACAACCTTTCAAGATAGGACATTTTTCAAGATAGTGTACTCAAAATAATTACTCTTATATCTGAGCAGCCAGCCTCTGGGTGAGGGGTTATCACATTAGCTTCCAAACCCCGAGTTCGAGGGTTCCAACACAGTTGATGGGAGTGGATTTTTGAAGGGTAGATATTCTCAGTGTAGCACAGGCACGTCAAATCGCGCCCGCACCAACTACTTCCCCGCCTGGCGAGTCCGGCGTACACTGGTTTAATCGGGCCTAAAACTTGGTCATAATTGCAAATGTCAGTGGATTTGCGTAAAAATTGGTATCAAGGGGTTTTTCAGGTCGCTGAATTAGAATATCATTACGAAATTTCAAAATTCAAAATGGCGCTTTCAAAATGGCGGATCGACTCATTTAAAAACAAAGAAAAATGCGTGTAAAAATATACATATGGGGTTCTGAAGGTCATTGATTTCAAATGTCATAATGAAATTTCAAAATTCAAAATGGTGGCTGCAAAATGACTGACTCATAAAAATGAGCTCAATGTGCGTAGAAATATGTATAAAATAGTTCTCGAGATCGCTGGCTTGAAAATGAAGCAAAATGCGCAGAAAGGTAAAAATTTTAAAAAAAATTCGGATTTAAGGAAAAGAAATATTAAGTAAAATGTTATTTAAGACAGTTTTTGAATTTCTTGATTCATTAAGATTTTGAGAAACGTCATAAAAAACTGCAAATGTGATAATGTATATGAAATCCTGTAATGTAAATATTGACGTCATGAGAGACATTTAAAAAATTTATGATTTTTTTTTAAACAGAAACATGATAGTGGCATTTATGTCATGTTATCCTGTCCGTTTAGCACTATCCGTACAACAAAAAAATCTGAAGCCCTTTCGATATATATTCAAACAAATGTCACCCATCTCTTGGGAACCCAATATCTATGTATATAGATCTAATTTCGTCGGCACTTATTGAATAAACAATATTTTATTTAATATTGAATTATGAATAATTGAATCAAAAATTAGTCAACAATACTTTGAGGTGACCACATTAAATTCACTCTTACACCTTAGTTATCCATAGTTTTGTTTGTTGCGTCAAGAAAAGAAGAATCCTTAAATACACTAAAATCTGAAAGTGCTCGGTGGCTTGGGTTATTATTGTTTAATCCCTCCAAAAATTTATATTATTAATTTTAGTACTAAAAGTAATTATGTGAAGGAGAAGTAATAAAATTATTTCAAGAAATCAATTCCCTGTGGCATCAAAGTAACCATCGGGGGCGATCTAGTGTTATATCTTACTACGTAGCATTGTAGTATAGTCGCTTTAAAACAAAAAGATGCACATATGTGCAGCTAAATTTGTGTTATTCTGATTAAGGACATTCTAATTGATAAATAAAAATAATAATTGAGGCAGGACTACGCAGGACAAAAAATATAATCTACAATATAAACGACTAACTTTGTTACGCTACATGGTTTAGAATTCAACCGCATCATATATACAAATATTATACACTTTTTCTTAAAAATATACTTAACTTATAGCCATAAGTGTCTTATATTCGGAAATACAAAAAGAATCCTAAAAAACTAATTTGAAACCTTTTTTTTTTTAATTTCACGAATATCGTTGGCAAGAATCAACAAATTCGAGCCATTCGAGCAACGGTAACTTTACGACACCGTGTGGAAGACAAAAATGATTGAAATAAATTTCTGAAGCTGAACTAGTATGCTCCAATGTCTTCCAAACAAGATTTGATAAGTCAGAATTCCAAACGCGGACTTTGAATTTTGCAATTATGGCCAGGTTTTTGCCGCGATTAAACCAGTGTGCGGCGCTCCTATGGGCACGGGCAAATTCCCCTGATTCATTTGCCCTTATAATCCAGAAAGGGTGTACACGCGCAAGATGAAACGACGCGCAGCAGGGGAATAGTTCCTTCATACGAAAACATATTAGCCAGATTTTTTCTATCAACTAACCGAGAATTGTTATGTTTGTATTCTTTACTACTTATTACTATTTCTTGTTTATTTTCTTACTAAATTTTCCCTTATATAAACATCTTTGCTAAGAGACAGAAATATATTTGAATGGCGAATTCTTTGTTTTCGTTTTGTGGGGTATTTTTAAATCAGTCAATTATTTATTGTATTTAGAAATAATGTGAAATAAATATAACTTCTTTGTCTCTGCACGTCTTCTAAAATTCAGTGAGAAATATAGTTATTCAAATTATCATTCTCCATGTGCGGTAGGAAGTATTATTCCTTCACGAAGGACATGAGGGTTAAGAGCCCAAACTCATTGCTTATTTATCCTTGAAAATAGATTTTATTTCATCGTAGCGAATATTTTGTTAACAATTCTCGCAAAAACGCTAATTTTTTCTGTATTCAAAATTCAAGTAGTGTATGGCTTAGGATAGGGATCACAGAAATATGAAAATGTACACAGAATTCACTTCTCCCCATAGAACGACACACAAAGTTGTTAACTGTTTCTGACGTAAAATGAATTTAAAAAAATGAGCAAGTATTTATAAGTTAACAATTCTCGCTTACGGACGTCATCGCTTTTAACAGACAAGACTTTTTGTCTAACCCGTTCTAACGAGAACGTAAAAAGTTCGTGCTTTTATATCACTCTTAAGTAAACAGGATTTTTTTAAAATTTTACTCTTAACTGAATTTGAAACCGTACTGACTATTATTTCAATTTAATTCATAATTTCTTTGCGTTAAAGAAAATTGGAATTAATGTGACAATAACTGTCAAGTAACTTCACCAAAAGACGTCATAGGCCAGGTCATAGTGGAAATAATTTCCACCATGGGCCAGGTATCCAGTGACGCACGGCCATTCCGTAGTATTTGTACAACCCTTACTTTTAAATCTCGCGCTAATTTCTCTGAACGCTGTACCCGCGAGCTCTAGTAAGCTTGTTACCTTGCCCGTGACTTTGACATGCCTGGTGTAGCATATCACACTTGTGGTACGAAAAAGAAGCTTGGCTTAAAGCCTCTCAGTACATGCGCAATAATTCCCCAAGTAATCAGCTTTCCTATTCGCTGTCATGGATCGAAAAAAGTGGCAGACAAATATGACCGTGGCCGTTGTTGAGTCCGCTCCTAGTGACAAAATGTGAGAGAGAAAAATAGTAGCGTTGAGAGTCCATAAATTTAAAACAAATAATAACACTAATACAGACTATGTCGGGGGTGGTACCAGTGGACTTGTTTCCAGAGCCCATGCAACATATTTCCGGTTAAAACTCCCACGGTAACAAAAATATGGTTGAAGATGTGAACTTTGCTTCATTTGTCCAAAAAATCAACTACGGTAATACGTCAAACTAATCCCAAGAATTCAAACATAAACTTAAAAAACTTATCTGAAAATGCTCAAAATATCGATCCTTTTTATGCAAAAAATAACATTCTGCTATTTCAAAAAGCAGTGACCTAAAGCTCTTTACCCGAGCAATTTGCAGCAAACCGTCAGCTAACATAATACGCAAAATTTACATTTTATGAAAAATAAAAATTGTTAAATAACTTTAATTGAAATGTGCAACTAATAAAAACCATTCAAATTTACATTAAATATCAAAAACAAAATAATTTAAGTAGGTATGTATACATGTATGTATTTTTTGTGACGGTCCAACCATGAGCGTTCAAAATAAATTCAAAACATTGCATTAGGACTAAAAACAATACTTAAATTTCGTATGTTAATAAGAACGAAAACATGTGATGGTGCACAAGTGGAAGATGTTTTCTTTAATTGATAGAAATTCTAAAGAACTCTGCCCAAAAAGACTGTGTTATTATAAATAAATAAAAACAGGACATATTTATAAATACCGACACGTCGCAATATAATGTCTCATAAGTAAAAGAATTTCCGTGATAATAAATTAATTCTCCATATTACGAATGAGGCAGTTGAATGTTCTCACAAACATGACGACCGATTATTGATCAATGTTAAAATGAGATAAAAATGATTGAAAAAGTGGTTGCGAACATTATAAATATTTTGAATTACATTTAAGAATTTATGTAACGTTCAAAGGCTATTAAGACAATATAAGAAAAAAAGATGTAAAGAAACAGTAGCATTATTTTTGTCCTTTTTTTCACTATGCGGTAGGTAGAATCAAAAAAATTGAGATGTGACAGAGGTGAACGCATCGTGTGGTTGTGGTTGAACAGATGATTTCTTAGGAGACAATCTCGAGTTGCCTTAGTGGACGCATCGCGTGTTGGTCTCGAAGTTTCGAAATTTCATAAAATTAATTTTGAAGATGATTTTTTTTTGGAAATGGAATATGAACAGCTGTGACAGCTAATCGTCTTGCAGCAAAAAAGGGAAGTTTAAAAATAGTTTTTTCTGTCATCAAAATTTATAGCAAGGCAAGATGTTAGTTTTGAAGAGAAAAGACATGGCATCATTTGTTTTTAAATTATTCAGACTGGTAAAGTGCACCCTTGCGAATGTTGTAATAATTAATTGTGTGAATGTTGGAAGAAAATATATATCGTAATATTAGATTGTAGTCATTTAAAAGGGTATTTTTTTGTTATGTATGCACATGTTTAGATGTCACAAGTGAGGTAGAATTTTTAATGAAACGGAATAAATCAAGCAGTAATTTTATACGGTTTTATGACAAAATTTTTGGAGTTATTATTATTAAATAGCAACAACCTGAATGATAGGAAATTATTAAAATATATACATATTCCTGAAGTAATAGTGATATTATTTTCGATTTCCTGAATAGGATAGATTTCAGGAACTCACGAAATATAAATTCATTGGAAAGGTGTATAACAACCCTTATTAGGAAGACAAGGGTTCAAATATTATAAAAGTAATTTTATTTGTAAGGAAGGGAGTAAAGGGAATGTGTTAGTATATTTAGAAAAATGACAGTATATATGAGTGAAACCACGAAATTAATTAACAGAATGCATTTATGGAACATGTTCTCGAAACATGTGTAATTAATGAAAAGCTACATTTCAAATTAGGAAATTGCACAACACAGTACGGCACAGCACGTTAACTCGTCCTCGCTTCGGTTGTTGAAAAGAACGCAGAGAAGTCGGAAGGTCAGGGATCACCGTCCATATCGAAAGGCGAGTTCGCTTTACGATAACAATTAACAATTCTTTAGCTACTTTTAACAAGACTGAATGAACGTAAGAATGACTTTGTATTCCCAAGTTTGCAATGAAAATAAATTTTGGATATTCCAATTTTAATCGACTTTTTGGTATTTTTAATACTTGTAATTTTAAACATTATATTATAGATTGCAGGTATAGTCTTAGAAGTATTATACAATATTAGGGAATTAGGATTTATTTTGTCGAAACCAAGACTAAGCAAACATTTCATTTTTATATCGCGATGCTTAATGTCTCAGCTCTTTAGGGAAACATAACAAGAAATCAAAACCCTTAAAATGGTTAAGGGAAATATTAAAAAATGAACAATATTGATTATAATAGCAATATTTGTCACTATTTTTATTTTAAATGAGGCAGAAAGTAGCTAAGAAACCGTTTTTAAATGCCAATATGTCAAATTAATGGTTTCTGGAGTGTTGTAGTAGCAACTATCGGAATATACGTCTGTCAGTGTAGCCAGAATTTACTTATACTTATAGTTATAATATACACATTGTCTCCCAACACAATTTTCGATGTATTTATGAATCAATATTGTGTCTCCCTTTTGCACCTGCGACATGTTAAAATTATTTCTTTCATACATTTCTCCAATCGTTTTGTACACATGTGCAATCCATGGGTTGTGATAATTTATTATTGGATATTCCCATGTTGATGAAAAATATTGGATAATTGCACAGGAATAAAATACACTGTAAGTTAATAACTTTATTTAGTACATTTATTGAAGATGTCTACAAAATTCATCGAAAAATATCTGTTATTAATACTCATGAGCATGAACCGATCGACGTTCAACACTTCATTTTTTCAATTAATTTTTCAGAATATTGTTTATGGACTACACGTATCCTACGACGAAATTGGTAAAATAAAAAAACTTACTTTTAATAATATATCATTCCAATATTTGATGTTTAAGAGATAATATTTGATTATTTTGGTATTATCAGTTATTAAATACTTAATATTAATATTAAGTCGTTCATTCCCTTTTGGGCAAAGGCCTCCTGAAAGTCAAGGATAGCTTTTGAGTAGCCATCACAGCAGCTACTTCTGATGACATACTCAATATTAAAAATAAAGTCAACTTTTTTAACTTTCCATACGAAAACTAAGAACTTCATTCCCTGTAATACATAATATTATATAGAAACTCCGACAATATATTATCCAGTGTCGTATGGTGAAAATTTCATCGCTTTTACGCAATCTCTTTTCATGAACCTTAAAAAGTTGCAGCTCCTCGTTTTGTCGTGACAAGGGCTTATGAAAATCTAGAGTCCGGTTTCATATGTGAACCAGGAAAGTTACAGTTTCTTGTGAGCCTTCGAGGAAAATATTACAAAACTTTCTAAGCGAAGGGAAAACTGGGAATAAGGAAGCTGACGAAAGAAAAGTACCATATAATAAAATACAGAGGCAATTTCGTTACACGAGATTCTGTGTTTTATACAAGAGGAGTATGAGTTAAAAGCGAACGTCACAATCCACGAGACACTTTGTCATAAACTGAAGTCGCAAATATACGGTAGGTGGAGTATTTGTTAAGAAGCTATTTTGTTTATTCAATGATTTTCAAAGTAAAAAGCATACATACATTTCTAGTGTCCGTAGTTTTTAATAGTATCATGCAGATATAAAAATTTTAATGTATAGTATTTAAGGTGAACATTTGCACAAATAATATCTTGTAAACATTGTCAGTTGAAATGTACATTGATTGATTTTGAAATATTTTTTGGCTTTTAAGATATGTTTTTATTTTTGCGAAGGCTTGAGAAGAAGGATCAAATTGATTAAACTTCAGAAATAATAATCGTTACAAAACTTAAAAAAATGATGAGTCATCATTTATTTACTCGTAGTGGCTGAGATGATGATGAGAGATGACTAATAAACATGATTATGAGCATGGGGTATCACAATTTTCTTATATGATCACAGATATACATAAATAGGCATATTATTGACTATCCTTCTATTAATTTTCAATTTATGCTATAAAAACCGGACGACCCCAGGAATCTACAAGCTTTTTGTAGGCTGTGTAGGTGTGTGGTTTCAGATACACATCGTTGGTGTGTAGAAGGTAACTAGTTTGGGGTAGAAAGAAGTTCTGGAAACTGAACTAATGGTGTACTAAAATGACTTAATAATCAGCACACACATCTTAAAGCATACAATTATTTTTCAGAGGACGATGTGTGGAAACTTCGCGGTTTAATAGAAGTTTCCCTTTAATCAGAGTGGATTAAAGAGATGTAAGAGGCTGTAATGGAAATACACAAATTTCAGAGAGGAGAACACAATTTTGTAATTGATAAATTATCTGTATATTTTGTTTCGGTTTTATTAAAAATATTATCTATCTGAATTGCGAAAGAGTCAAGCAAACGAAGGCAGTGATTATTAAAAAACACTGAGAGAATCCGCAATGCATTATTAGTAGCCATGTATGAAGAAATGGTCTGATAACACTCAATATAGTTGTGATCTGGGCTGTCCGGGTGACTGGGCTGTCCGGGTGACTGGGCTGTCCGGGTACTCTGTACAGACCTGAAGAGGACCGCGACATGTCGGTCGAAACGTCGGCACCCCAGCCTTCGACGCGGCGTCACCCGGACAGCCCAGATCATAACTCTGGCCGCGGAAGCCTAAGATATCACTCAATATAGTTGTAGGAAGGAAACCCAGGAGGTTTGCCACACCTTTGCTAAAAGGTTTTTCGTTTATTAGTACACGCTGCCATGCGATATTAGATGATAAAACTAAACTAGGTCCAAGGTAAGTGATTTTGTACACTTACTGGAGTAATTCAAGAGAAGTTAAAATAATTTAATGTTTGGTCAAAACAATTGTGTTTATTTAGAATTCTCTATAAGGGTAAAAAAATTAAGACATTATACTACAAAGGGTACGGTAATTACAAAACATTGTGATATATCAGAAACTAACGTGTCAAAACATAATGTTAAGAAGAGAGTAAGAAGATTTACCAATTAAGGTTTAACACATTTCTTAGAATGAAATTTAGTATTGAAACGATGATGAAATGCTGCTTACGTATATTAATCGCGCAATTTTCCTCGAACGATGGCTTGGAGAAATGCGGGTTGACTGGGGGTATTGGTTACCACATCGGTCACTAAATTTTATGAAGCAAGCCATCTCTGGAATATCAGTTATGCTTCAACTTTTTGTATAATTTGAATTCTAATTTTTTCAGGAGTTCGAGGTATATCCTGCAATGGATCTGGATTTGCTTTGGTCTTTTTTATTGTTTAGAGAAAGAGACCAGGAGTTCTCGGTTTCAACTGTAAATATATTTTCTTACGCGACAATGAAGATGTGTTTGGAATGATGACATTAGTGTTTGCTAAGAGCTTTTGCCTTCAACTGTTTTTTGCTCTAGGGAGGGGGAAGCAAGGTCATCGGTGAAAAGAAGTTGCGCGAATATTACCAATAATCTGAATTGTCTATCTGATAGGTCGAAACCCTGTTGCTTCTGTACTTGCAAACTAAATATTGCAATACCCTTCCAGGGTCAAAACACTAGAACACTGTGCTGAACTGGCTTCAGGTAGGGGGCCGAAGCCAAATTACCCGCTCCTTAAAGAAGGTGAATATATGGTAAACACAATAAAGCAGTCCAGTTAGCACGTCGGTTTCGCTTTGGTGGTCGTAACAAAACGTGATATTTTGAGCTAAGTATCTATGTCAGTTTTGCCTTGTACGTATTGTCTCTTCAGATACGTACAAACCGCATAACTGACGTTTTCGCACATTGCGTGTGTTACGTCGCTCATGAACAATGTGTAGGTAACCAGATGATGTACAGGATAATATCTGATTTCGAAATTGCTTCCTAATAACAGTCAACTGCCATTAAGCATATTGAGAGTAATTTTCAAATATGTAACCGGAGAAAAATGTGAAACTTAATTGATCATATAAATTTAACGCACTTCAGTTTGAAGGTCGAGGGTGTTAAAAGCGACTTATTTATGTAATTTTAGGGTGAAAAAGAAAAAAAGAGTTTAGATAAAATAGTATAATTTTTTTTAAATGTATTCTATGTGAGACCGTATTGAAAGTCATATTCCACAAATACATGCTGAAAACTGTGTTCGTTTTAATATCATTAATCAATAGCATTGTTCTAGTTACACTCTAGGATTTAAAGTGATGTTAACTTCCCAAGAAATATATTTTTCAGTTAAACAGTATTTTTCAATCACAAAAACAAAGAAATGGAAATATGGGCCATTGAAGATATGTCATCAGTCTTAATCCAAACAAACCAGCAGCTTCCCTACAACGGAAGGTTTGTGAATAACACCGGTAAAAGACTATTATCTATAACAAAATCAATAGATTCATTCAGGAATCTCGCTCAATAATAAGGTGCAATTTAAACCACTGGGAAAATAACAATTCATTAGTTTACATTATATCCATAAAATAACAAAATTTTCCATGAAAACGACTTGAGAGCTGATGCATTTGGGTACCTTTATTGATTGGGACGGAAGAAACATTCTTAAACTACTTAAAACTCTGTCTGTAGCATGACCGCCTGCAGGCAGCGCTGTGAATTCGGCTTCCTTCATTTTGCATTAATTCTGCATTGCTCCTTTTCGCAAGTTCTGGACTACCGCAATGATGGACTTATAAACACAAACTTTTTTTTATCTAGAACACGGGGAAATATCAGATGGAAAAATGCTAAACGGAAATGAACAAAACCACTTGACTACCTGCCAATGACTCAGGATATGAATAGAAACTTGCGTTCTAGTGATCCGTTGAGTAAATATTTGAATGAAAATCCGTTGTCTCAATTTTCCTGCATATTTATATACAGTAATTTAGATTTCAAACCTAATGTTTTCAATAATTTAAAATTAGTTGTGAAGAACATATCCGAAGGGCTCCGAGATACAAAATTACATAAATTACTACCAATAATGTTCAAGTGATGTCTTCTGAACGTTCTGTATTGAAGGATGTATTGCGTAAATGCCTTGTATGTACGTTATTAAAAATATATTATTCTTTGCGAACTTAATATCATTTTTCCACGACCGGCTGTAGAAATCGGTTTCCACGTTATCAGAACGTAACGTAGGGAGAAAATATTATGTTCCTAAGGAAATAATATTGTGTGCCTTGTTTACTTAACAACAATAAAAACAAATGACCCCCTCGAGTAACTAACTATGTATTTACACAGAACATGAACAAAAAATATAAATGGAACTGAATTGTTTTAAAAATTTACTTCAACTTATTGACAATAACAATAAATGTAGCATGCTCACATTTTCTTAAAAATTAACACTTGGCAGAGAATTGGAGGTTATTTTAACTTAATTGGTACTTATATCACCTGAATTAGTTGACGAACTTGGACCTTGCATAATCTTATTGGAAAGTTGATTTATTTTGAAATGAGTTTTCTGTATAGCTTTCGGCTGTTATTGCTGACTTCAGCTTCCATGTCGTTTTATAATTGAAATATTGGCCGCCGTGTCAGCCAATCTAGTTGCTGACATCCTCTGTAGATAATGGTCTGAGTAGGAAGTTGACAACTTTAAACGTGAAGCATCTACCTTTGGAATATTTGATAGTTTTTTTTCAATTAGTTGCATGCAACATTTTCCGTATTCATAGTATAAAAAAGGCGATAGTGTTCGATATGCTCAGGTCGAAGAGAAATATATTTTCGAAAAACACGAAAAGCATATATTTTCCCTTCATTTTCTGTTATAACAAATGTACGATCTGTTTTATTCTTACAATTTTTTACATGTACAATTAATGATGTTTTCGTGTGTGTAATGTCGTCCATTTGCAAATGTATTATTTCATCGCATCGACATGCGCCAGCGACACCAAATATTAGAGCCCCCCAAAAAATTAAAATATTATATAAAGAATTTTATAAAATTATAGTCAGAATTAATTGATATATTCTACAATACTTTAGAATATTATTTGTACGTTTACTTCTTCATCAAATATTCAGATTCCTCTGTTTTGTCAAAAAAGTTTCAATATTCTCTCTGCTTAAAACATTTGAATTTATTTTAGAATTGTAGCCTTCAGACTTTTTTATAGAATCGCGACTAGTTTCATATATATTACATATATATGCTAACGTCAATATTCTCTTTAATAATAACGCATCCCTTTACCATAGAATATGAGCTCAAACAGATGAGGATTTATACTCCTCGGCTAATTCGGCAAAATATGCCAACATGGCATTGAATATGTTTTTACTTATACACCCAACTTTAAATTTATTTTATGCTCTATCTTATAGCTCGTGAGATCTTTCAGGTAAGAAATGTTCAATTGCTTCATTAGCAGAATCAGCAAAACACTTAGGGTCACACATATCCATCATTAATCACGCACGGTTACTATGGTATTTCAAATGAGGTCTTGTTCACGTATCAGGAAAACTAAATGGAATGAAAAAAAATTCAAAAATGCAATTTTTTGAACTTTAAAGGTGTACCTCCCCCTTAATACTTTTTTAATGAGATTCTTACAAAAATATAGTGGCGGTGGAAAAAATAGTATATACGAAATAGTAAATACGTAATAGGAATTCTGAGACTCAAGAAAGAGTGCGCAGATGATTTTCTCCCCCATACGTCGCGTACAATTTTTTGACTAAAGAAATAAATATGACAAAGGAGAGAATGCACGATATGCCCTCAGTGTAATTGTAGCTTTTAGGCTAAAGCCCTCGGGATTCAAACTCGTGAAAAATCATGCATTACTCTTCCTTGATGTATAATCTTACTAGATTAATGATCAAATGTATATTACAGTAATATAATGACGATAGTCAATTAAGCTGGAAGTAACTTAAAGGAATATTTCTCTCACTGTAAGTCATGTATTTAGCAATTCGAAACTTCTGTAAAATTTAAAAGTGACTATAAACATAAAGTAATTTCTTAAAATTAAGACACGCAAATAACTTGCGGCGAGAAGAGACTTCATTAATGATTCTTCAAGATAAATACAAGTAGTGGTGTATATTATGTGCATAAATTCCTACAAATCTGTGTAAAAAAAATTTACATTTTGATACTTGTGTATTTTTCATTTATGTATTTTCATCATGAGCATTTCTCTCTAAATGAAAGGAAAATAAAGCTAACAAGACTAACAACACAACCTGCTAGTCTGTTGCCACGTACCGTCTCGGAAATGGAGACGGCGAAGAGTAAAACTCAGAGATTTTATGCCCCGTAAAAGCGAAAGTGTCTCGAACTTAAATTTCATTAGCAAGACTTGCAGGGACGCCTCTGAAAAATTAACTCGAACCTGGAAGTATAAACTGAGAGAAAACGATTATGGCGGAGAACTTAACGGCTTCTACTAAATAACCTGAGTCGAATCCCTTAAGAAAATTTTTCAAATACCCTCAGCTTCTCATCTGAACAAAGAAGTACATAAAATTATGTTATAAATGTTTTAAATACTATAAAGATACATCTAAGAAAATTCTGGCAAATAACAACTTCACACTAATAGTTATTCCGTAGATTATCTTGAAGTAGTTTTTGCCAAACACTACTCGAGTATTCTATTATTTCATGAGAAATATGAAGTATTAAAATGGTATGTGATGCTTATGTATCAATCCTTACTTATTTAAGAGTTATAATTTTAATCTTTCAAAGACAGATATTTTGGAACAAAAATATGTTATAACTATATCCGTATAATTAAAAATCAATCCTGGCACTATGTTCTTAACGGGAAAATTATTGCACAAGATAACGTGTATGAAAGCTGCAATTTCCGTCAAGAATTTGAAGAAATTAAAACGAGGGCTAAAAATGCTTTATAGAATTGTATATCGTCCACGCTTTTCACAAGACTACACACTACTCGTTAGTAAACTGGGCGCGTCCCCAGCCGGGACAAGATCTGAGCTTCCAACCAGTCTCCCGTCATGTGTAGTAGTGTAGGACATGTAAGTGTAAGTAAGGGGCGAGGATGGGATTAGAAAGAAGAAAAGAAGAAGGAAAGATCGCACGTGGTACGTGGCCATTTGTAAGGACACTGCTCGGGCATTCACATGGTATTGGTCGAAAAAAATTCGGAAAACTACCTATCAGAGCAGCCGGCCACTAGAATTCTTCTCCAAACCACAACTTAATTCGACCTAGCTATGTAGCTGGTGTCGAAAAGTAAACCGTTCAGACTCGAACGTTGGACCTGCCGATCAGAGGCACTGCAGTGACATCAGCTGATACCCTAAGCCACATCATATGGTTTCTTCACAATACTTAGACAATTATTCTATAAATTTTCAAAGCAATGAAATAGAATAATTGTTAGGAATGCAATTCGTTTTATTAAGCATGGCGAAGAACAATAAATTGAATAATTAGGAATGTAAGACCTGTATGCAACTAATAAAATGTTAAGGTAATTAAATTACATCAACGCGTTACACAATAATTGCTGTCCCTCTGAATAGGCGTCCTATATTTTCTAATGTTCCTCTTACAATACGTAAATCTGGGCGAAAAATCCTACCCATAGATAATTCCATCTCAACTATAATTCTAAACCCAGCATAAGAGGTGTAATTGAATCACGAAAACCTATCATACAACGTCCTCTTCGAGTCGCCGGAGTACTTAGGAGAAAATAAAACCCCGGCCGCCGGCGCGGGGCGTCATCTCTTGGCCCGAAATCAAGGCCCCACGCCCGGCGCGCGCCGCCAGCCCGGCTCGTGTGGACCATGACGAACGAGCCCCAGCCCTGTCCCCGCCCGGTCGCCGCCACGGGGAAGCAGACTTGGTCTTTTTGGGGCAATGCATCACCTTTTCAAACAACGAGCCCGCGACAAGCCATCGCGCTTTTCTCCTTGTCGCCCGCCTCCGCGCCGCGCCGATCCGCCTTTTGCGCGCTGCCGCACGGAGTGGAGCGGAGCGGAGGGGTGTGGAGTGGGAGGGGGGGGGAATGGAGCGCGTTTGCGAAGAAACCGCACGCTGCGCTCGCGAGGACAAAGCGAATTCTGATAATGCCGCTCGCGAAAGTTCTGCTGCTGGAGATGGTGTACTTTCAAAGAAGACGCAAGTTTTGCGGTGATCGTTTGCAAGTTTTCGAGAAGTGAATCTCTTCGTTACTGTTGTTTTTAGGTACGTGTGTTTTCGCACTTTGAAATGAAATGGTAACTTTACTTTTCATGCAGTCTTTTTATTTAGAAGGGACCGCAATCTCAAAGAGATTATTGTTCACAATGTTGTTTGCATGCAGTAGTGTCTATACTTTGGCACGTCAAATTGAAACCATGAGTTGTGATGAGCGCTAACGAGGCCACTACTGTTTTGAAATTTTACACACTAGATTAAGAGTTATTCAATTTAATCACCTATAAGACTTTCAGGCAAAGTATTTTCAATAAATTTCGGAAGATGAAGGTATCCGCCGCTCAATAGGGCTGAATAAGCTTGAAAACTTGAAAACGTTTGAAAATTAGAAACTTGTTTGCCGCCATCTACGTGACGAGAAAATGTTTGTCGTTTCTTTAGCTGCAGTCTGTGCCACTGATCATTGTCATCGGAAGTTGTCCCCCTTAGCGATAAGCATATGTCTTCTGCACGGTAGCAGAAACGGAGCCCAGTCGGGTTATCCGACCAACGCTCTGTAACGACAATGTACAATGACCTCCGTGTCAAGATCAGAGCCCGCGTATACCATGCTATTCCATGCAGAAATTAGCGTGAATCACTCCGCCGTAAAAAAATGTACGCTATTTATTAGAAGTAAATAAAATTTTATGCATTAAGGTGAATTTGCACTAACATTTTTTGTGTTCTTGTTGATTATTACACGGTGTATACAGTGCTGTTTTTTGCTGCAAGTATGTCAGGACCCCGATTTTACTTTTTTTTTCATTGTTGCCTTTTCCCATTTCTACGGGGTCGGCGCTAATGGGGGCGGGCTCATATTTATTAATTTTCCGCACACTTCATTTTTATACTGATTTGGCGATGATTTTACGGCCGAATACACTTCCTGACGCCAACCATAGAGTACACACAAGCACATTACACATAAACAACACACTCAATCACGAACCACACACAACCATGCCCAACGCGGGATTTAAATCAAGGTCCGAGATCGCCACGGCACTACTACCTAAGCAATCTCCGCTCCCCGGATCGGGCCCGATTTTACTTGATTACTATCGGAAATAACTGGACAGAAAGTAAATACTACCTAGCTAACCGTTACTGAGTGCTAAGACACTCCCAGTGCAGTTCTTATTTTATCCTACTGATTTAGTAAATGGAGTGGTAGGGAAGATTGGGCATAGAGTGTAGGGCATAGAATGTATTTATAAGGGATTGAATTGGTTCTTGCGAAATGTTTCTTATATTTTTCTAGTTTGGGAGTAGAATTTTCTCAGTCATCTTAGCATATTTATTTAGGGAGCTCTCTAAATAAACATATTAAGTTGACAGAGAGGACTTCCTTTATTTCTTCATGTAATAACGTGAACATCGCATCAGAATTCCCACAATAGTATGTTAGGGACAGCACCTCTCCATATGGGGCATCAATAACTTACAATTGAGCGAAGAAGCAAGTTATTCAGGAGGTTTATAAGCATCGTATTGTCAGCATTGACTGTGGTTTTTCTGTTCATTGGTGGGTTCAATTCGAAAATCACGGCCTTTTCTTTATTGGTTTTATTTAAGATCATAATATAGATTAAGATCAAAGTCATAGTATTCTATATTATTTATTGTGACGAACCGTTGTGCCGCAGTAAATTTGTAGTTATGGGGACAGGAATTCTTTTTTGCGAATGGGCTCTGGGTTCAGGCAAACATGGAAACACAGATTTCTACTACAGGGATCATATTGATTCAGTGGTGAGGTGTAGTTGACATTTACATAATTGGACTGATTGAAGGCGTTGTCATTGTCAACAATAGTACTATTGTTGACAATGACAACGCCTTCAATCATTCCAATACAGGGATCATGCCAAAACTTTATTTTTAAGATCATACAGATACTTTAAATTAACTTATTCCCTAGGTCATTACGCTGCGAATCACTGCAGTCCCTGAGTAGGTCCAGGCTACATTATTTAGCCTAATACAGAATAACCTGTGTTCATTAGGCGGCGTTACTTTCCACGCCGGCATCCTCTCATTCGGTTTGTATGCCAGTAATTCGGCACCACTCGGCGCCGCGCCGCTCGGCTGCTTCCCCGGCGTGGCGGTGCTTCCACCGCAGCGGCGGCAGCTCGTTCCCACACGCGCCGTCCGTTATCGGCCCGCGGTATCTTCATCCATGCGCCCTTGATTGCTAGTCCTGGTGCACAACTGCCGCGTTACCGAATCCAGGATCACGTAACCACTTCGATTTCAGCTCATACGGGCGCGGTTCCGCAACCCCCTCACCACATGGTCTTGCTCGCCACTGACTCCTACTTGATAGATCACCCAGTTCTTCCTGAATTTCACTCTCGTCGCACTTCCCACTAACTCGTCCGCACTCTTACTAATGATTTATTAAACACGGCACTTACTTCCAGTCCTCTCACCTCTCATAACCTGCGCATTTCTCCTTTCTTTCATTAGCCAGCTAACGTGCAATACTTCCGTTCCTCCACGCATTCCCTCCAACTGCCGCTCACTCGCGTCTCCCTGTCCGTTGGCTCTCGCACGCCACGGGAACCTTTCTCGCACTGGCGGGTGCCGCCACCTGCCGCGCCATTTCAACTGCCGCGAACACCTCGCATTTTGTCCTGAAACCGGCGCGTTTCATTATATATAATGAGAATCAATAAGAAATTAATGCTTCTTTTTTTTACGGAGTTAACTGTGTATTTTATTTCTTTCTTCTGTTATTTGATGAGACCGTAAATGACTTAATTAATTTTTTCATACTTTTCTGTTATAACATGTCATTGCGTCATATATTTAGTTTCATGTATTCCAAATGTACCAAATTCAATTTGCGAAAAAAAAAGAAAGAAAAAAGAAAAATGCGGGTCTCCCTCAGACCTGCCCTTCGTCCCCTACTCCTTTCAATCTTTAAACAGCAGATGTATCCACTACATTTGTGATATACCAAAATGGCATTTTTGTTTATGAAAATGTCATTTATATAAAGTAGAATATAGGGATGTAGTAGAATATAGACGATTTTGGGGAGAGGAGGATCGCTATGTGACAAGTAAACAACCGGCGTTAAAGGTCATTTTCGCTTGGTGAAGAGGATGTGGAAGTGACAGGGCGGAGGCGGAAATATTATTGTTTTTGTTAGACAAAAGAAGATGATATGTGCGGATGATGATGATGAAGATGTTCTGGTGCTTTGAGTTTTATGAAGGACAGTGACACACTCTCTAGCAACGCAGTAATGAGCGGTTCGGCTCCTGACATTTTACCAGGTCGAGGAAAGACTGTTGATTGACAACCACATCCGATGCAATAACTTGTATTATAATTAAGTTTTTTGTTTATTATATTAGGATAAAACGAGACGAAGGAATTCTACAAAGTAGTAGTCAGTACGTGCATAGGCTTCCACCCGTGACACGAGTAATTGAAGTAACGGGTAATACTAATATCGCTAGAACAATTTGAACTTTATCGCGAACATTAGGCGGAGGACTTTATGAAGAAGGAAGATTCTGCTGCGACGACGGAGAAGGTTCTAGGGGGCGCTATCGAATGGAGAAGTGAAGAGCGCGCGAATATCCGCGAATAAAGCAAGGTTGTTATACAATTATTACTAGAGATAATTATTAATAGAGAAAACTGGTCATGACCAAAGATAATTTCATTTTGATTAACGATGTAACAATTCTTGTTTAACTTTTATCAGAATCATATTTCACATTATAATAAATTCCAATTGTTACTTTAAAAGAAAGCTGATTATTATTCGTTACGTGCAATCCAGTAGTAGATATTTTGATAAGATTTTCAGATTCCTCGCCACTCCGTATGGATGGCAGATTGAGTAATTGGTAGCAGAGTAAGTAGCAACAATTATGAACTTCGAACCCAATTAACGGAGCTAGCACGACATAATTTTGAAGGAGAAAAATTAAAATTACGTAGGAAACATCAGAGCAATTATTTTCTGGCGCACAAATCAATAACTAAATTATTCGAAAAATAATTACGAGTGTCATTCAAACGAAACGAGTTATGAATCTGACGTAATTAATAATTCGTAAAATTACGAATTTTGCTTGTAGAAAGAAGGGCATGTTCCACATTAGACACCCCCTCAGCACAATTCACTGAGAACACAGTCATTTATATGTACAGCTATTCAATTGAGAATATAGAAATAATAATCAGCCCGATAAAAAGAAATCCAACGGTGTTAAATTGCATGATCTAGGGGGCCAATTCTGACCACCGAAACGAGAGAGAACTCGACCAGGAAATGTCTCATTCAGTAAATGGATAGTTCCACGAGCTGTATGGCATGTGGCACCGACTTATTAAAACCACATGTACTCCACATCAATAGCATCCAACTGAGGGAGAAAGACCTCTCTTATCATGTTGCGATATCGAGTACCAGTAACAGTCAGTGCTTGACCATCCTCATTTTTGAAGAAGTATGGTTCAATAACGCCTCCAGCCCAAAATCCACACCAAACAGTGACACGTTGTAGATGCACTTGTTTTTCGACAATCACATGTGGGTTCTCTGAACCCCAAATGCGGAAATTTTGACGATTAACAAGGCCATCTAGGTGAAAATGTGCTTCGACGCAGAGGCAAAAGGCGAAAATGTGCTTATTTTAGAAAATATTCAAATCCGATTTATAGGACATTTAAGAATACAGCTAAATTGAAGCAGTGGATTCTCGACAAAGCGTCATCCACAATGGTGTGCACAGAGGGAGATTTTCTTGTCTGTGCGTTCTTCCTTCGCTCAAATCCGTCCCAAAACAAATTGTGCAGTCACCATCGCCAACCAATCCTGACTTTCTTACCATACATTTTAATATAATGTATAATACAAATAAAATTAATGCAAATTGTTTTCACTAGTATATAATTTATTTTTACTTATTGTAAATGGGGGGATGTTGTCGCAAGTGTAACGTAATTATTCAGAGGCGGTTTCAAGCACGTGGTATAGGTGCATTACTGGGGGGGAGAGGAGGTTATTCAAAATGCTCCAAATTTTCAATATGTAATTTATGATCCGCTTTCAATGATACAAGTATTTTTACAACGGCCACTTTTTCTCAATAAAAATAATAGTTTCTGATTAACCAATATGAAAATAATTTAAATGCAATTTCAGACGCCTTTTAATAACAAAATACACAATATTATAATAAAACTCATCATTTTGTATCTGTAGTACCATCTCGCTTTCCAAAGTATCTCAATTAATAAAAATCAATGAATATGGAGTCGACAGGAAATGATGGTATTCTTATTACAGTCTTTCAAATCGCAGTATAGCATATTTAACAGCCATTTATCTCTCTCTAAGATTAGAATACTTCTTAAATAATTGGAAGCAAGCATTGATCATAGTTATATTGAAGCCTAATGCATCCCGTAGGCCCTCCTCTCTAAAAGCATCATAATTCCCGCCCATCAAATTGATTTCTGACTCCATCACTTCATCATGTTTTAATTGCGTTTAATTACGGAAATTGTACTCAATGTCTTTCGTATTAAACAATTTGTAACGGTCGTCTTTTTAGACTTTTTTTAAGCATTCTACCAGGTATGTCATCAGGGCCTACTGTTGAAGAATCGTAACACAGACTTCCGGACTACTTGTTCAATATAATTCACATCCCCATATGTGATCGCACGTTTTCCATACAAATACATTGCATTACTCAATTATTCATACATGTGTCCCTCAAGAATTTCCTCTTTTACCCACATTATTTTAATACCTTCACTGCTGACATCCCCTCAAAGGTATTATATATGTGGACCAGGTGCAATAAAACACGAGATTCATAATCAACATATTTTGTCTTTAATAAATCTTATCGATACGAAACTACAAGCAATTGTATTTTGGTATAATGCTTCATTATCATTTTATCCTACTGTTTGCCTGTCTTCTCACCTAAATACGATTAACAATTTCGAATGCCGTGCTGCTGCGTCATGAGGCGCTGTGTTTCAATGTCTCTGCACTTCTTTTCGGAATCTGCTAAAATGGTTTCGAAGAGCGTTGAGCGGAGAGTCAGCTGGAAAAAACAAGATTTATTAATTTAAGAGTTTTATCAGGACAGACGCACGGACACACACACACACAACACACACGTCCTCGCTCCACTTCCGCTTCTCGTTTTACACACGCCGCACTCAACACACTCCAACGTACGCTAAGAACGGCACAATGCGAGCTATGTTGTGCAGATCTAGCTTAAAGAGCAATCTCCATTGGTGAAAAGGTTAAAATTGTAAGTATCTCTTTATTAAGAAAACCTGTGGATCTGTCATGAGTTCTAAAACTAGAGAAAATGCACTGCTTACCAATACTTTTCCTCTTAATGTTATGACTCAACAATGGTCTTCTATATTATTTCAATAGTATACATACCTTTTGCGGTTCTCACGTGCAACTAATCATTATAAATGAGGTCTCTAAAGAAAGATAATTTCCCGGAGACGAGATGAATTGCACTTTGACTTGAAAAATATGAAGGATTTGTTTAAAAAACGCATACATTGCGTTTCTATGAAAGGATACGTGTCATACGATTCCTAAACATTCACTAATTTTTGCAATTAAAAACACTCTTCGAACTAAAAAAACACATCATTTTCCTTTACAATAATCTCAAATCCACATATTTTCTCGAAAAGTAAATGTTTGTATGTATTCATTATATCAATTACAACTCAACGAAATAATGAACAAATGACGACAGATACGCCTTCATTCTAATAACTTCATGATTTTATAAAAATTGTGATTTTTCTGTCCAACCGGTTAATTATAGCAATTGGTCAAACATGCGAGACTCATTACTTTTAATTTAAAGCAAAAATCACAAAATGTGGTTGAGCTCCGACTTATTTTTAAACGAAAAATTAAATTTTTTCATGCAAATCTTTTTGTAAATTTCAAAATGTCACAAATTAAAAAAAAAATTTATAAAATAATTATAAATGCATTTTATTCTTCTTTAATTTATTATTTATCTTGGATGTTCACATAGTCCAGTTTACTAGTCTCTTTAACCAATGCTTTTTGAGAATTGCTGCCGATCTCACTAAGAGTCTTCAGCCACAAAATTCAATAACAAACATTTCACCCAAAATCTTAGACACGATGTTCGTTGCCAAAACGTCTTCCTATGAAATTCTGAAAGTAATAGGTAAACTAAAAAATAAATATACGTCCGGTTTAGAGGAACTCCTGGATTCTTTGTTAAAATACCTGTGCGTATGCCAGTATACACCCGTTAACTCACATTTTTAATTCATCCTTATCCACCGGAACGTTTCCAGATATTATCAAAACAGCTAAAATTAAGACGCTCTTCAAAAACGCCAACAAAAATGAAATTCAAAATTATCCGCCCATTTCTCTTCATCAGTTTTTTCAAAAATATTAGAGAGACATTTTAACGAATCGAAATCTTCTCAGTAAACACGACGCGCTTTCAGATTGCCAACATGGATTTATAAAATCAAAATCAACGGAAAGAGCTATATTTTCTTTTCTTAAAGATGTCGCCTTATCATTGGATCAAAACGAAGCACCTCTTGGATTATTTCTAGATCTCTCAAAAGCTTTTGATGTCATTGATCATGACATTTTACTTTCAAAATTACCCTCATATGGAATCCGTGGAATCTTCATATGGAATCGCTCTAGATTGGTGATGTTCGTACCTTAAACAACGATCTCAGAGAGTGGGAATATCTTACTGGAATTATGGAACATTACGTACGCACCTTTCCGACTCTTTACCCATTGCACGTGGAGTTCCTCAAAGATCTCGATTTTAGGCCCTATTCTGTTCCTACTTTACGAAAACGATTTGCCCTCGACGATTCGAAACGGAAGAACGGTTCTCTATGCGGATGATACGAACATCCTTTGCAATAAAGAAACCGTAAATAGTACAATATCAGATTATCAAATTGGTTCCGAAATAACAAATTAATAGTAAACGAAAAGAAAACGGTTGTAATGCAGTTTTCCATTTCAAATAAACAATTCTGTCCTGCATTGAAAATGAACGGTGACTGAAGTTATGGCAACAAAATTTTTAGGTCTCTCATTCAGTCAAACCTTAAATGGAACGTCCATTTAAAGAAATTGAACACAAAATTAAGTTCATTATGCTACGCGTTCAGAATTCTTGCAAATTCAGTTAGCCTTCATACAGCTCGTTGTGTATATTTCGCGAAGGTTCATTCCCGCCTGAGATATGGCATTATATTCTGGGGAAATACATCTTATAGCTCCCAGATGTATAAATTACAAAAACGAATTGTAAGAGTAATAACTAAATCCCACCCACGTAATTCTTGTAAACATCTCTTCATTAATCTAGGAATTTTTCCATTATCTTGTCTGTTGATTTACGAATCAGTGATTTTTGTCAAAAATGAGGGCGGGAATATATTTTCAGAAAATGCTGATGTCTATTACTATAACACTCGACGTAGAAATCACATTCATCAGGTGACAGTATCAACAGCTCGTTACAAAAAATTCTCATACAATGTATGTACATTATTTTACAACACTTTGCCAGAGGACATTGAACGATTAAATTCGATAGAAAAGTTTAAATCCCAAGTGAAATCGTTTCTGCTGCATAACTGTTTCTATACAATTAGAGACTATACTGAGCATCACAAGGAAAGTAACATTAATTTTAACAGAGATATTTAATGTATTATTCACCATTGGACTGTATAATTCTAAACAATATGTAACAAGTCGCAGCTTCTGGGTCAATGACCCCCATCTCGATCAGGTTTTTTGTCCAGTTTCCCTGATCCATTGAGCAAATGCTGAGATGGCCCCTTGTTGTGCTTCTGGACATAAATGTAACTTCATTAACTGTGCACATCTTCTAGAATTCAGTGGGAAATACATTTATTGAAATTATCGTTCCCATGTGGTCGCGGCAGAAAGTATTAATCCTTGACGAAGGACAACATGCATAAAAGCCCAAAATTTATTGCTTATTTATCCTTGAAAATAGATTTTATTACATGGGAGCGTTTTTTTTCAAAATTCAAGTAGTATATGACGTTGTGTAGGGATCACAGAATTTTGAAAATGTGCACATAATTCACTTCTCCCCAAGCACGTCATATGCAGTTTTAACTGTTTTTTTAAAAAAAAATACTCATTTTAACTTTCTAAAATAAGATTAAAAAACCTTTAAAAAATAGTTTCAATATTTTAAAAATGAACACATCATACATTTTTACACAGCATTTATATTTTTTAATTTAATATGTTACTATTTTAATAATTTAGTATAAAAGTCACTACAAGGAATTGTGTTAGCAAATATTCAAAAAAATAAAAAAATAAATACAAGTGTTACGTAACATTATGACTAAACTAACACCCCATACGCATATGTAACGCAACATGACGCTACCTCAAATCCCTTTCCCCCTTTTTCACGTTCCGTAATTTGTAGATGATCCTTTATGTGATAAAGGAGGGGCTGCGGGGATATCTATATACCGACCGCAGATTAGGTGATGTTTTGTGTAAATTAGAATTGGAATTGGCGATTGAAAATTAGAGGGAATGGTAATAATTATAGCGCTGCATGAACACTTCGATTGAGACGATTTAATTTTTCTCCACTTGCTTTCATTGCTTCCACTTGCTTTCATTGAATTAGTGACATAATTTATTTGTAAATAGTATTATTTTTGTGGATTTAGTGTTTAGAATTACTAGAAAATGGCGCGTTATGATGGAACCGACGCACAACTATGTTAACTATTTCGTAAAAGCAGCGTTAGATGCGTACGTTTCTATTTTGTTAGTACAGAAGGCAGGAGGAGGGACTTAAGAGTATGTTGATTCTTCAGAAGTCTGACAGTTAATTATTTTTGCTAATACCAGACAAGGAATTTAATTTCCGTTAGGGGACTTTGGTGAATTGGATCACTGAATTGTTTTGTTACCACGACATTTAGAATGTCTGAAGGATTGTGGTGGTTAAATGAATAGTGAGAGGTGACCGCTGTGTTATAATTCGAATTTGTTGTAAAAAGTAAAAGAAATGTTCCATTTTTACTCTATCGACCCAGGCATTGAAGTCATTTTTTGTCCAATTTAGAGTGAGATTAGAGAAAATAATTTGAAGGTGGAGTAGATAAAAAGGTATATTCCGGGGTTTATTTACTGCAATAATGAGATTACTTATCATTTATTAATATTATCATATCATCTAGGTGGGGAATCATTTACTACAATAAATAGTTTTGAGGAATTTCCCTTTTGAATAATTATTGTCAATCCTGCCGCTGCCTTCACAAAAGGACGGTCAGATCTGAACACATTTCCAGGAACAGGGAAACATGTTTTAAAGGTGAAGTGGGTTCCGTTTACTACTGCAATGCCCATGTTATGTACAGCAAACAGGAATTTAAAAAGAAATTAGAAAGAATTCTAATTTAATAGCTAGATTTCTTAGGTTATTAGTATTTATTTTCAAAGTAGGGGGAATAAGAGAATTGACACTGTGTTGAAGGCATCACTGAATGCAAGATTGAATAATAGGAATGAATGCGTTAATAAAATGTTGAATTAGATCAGGTATTTTAGGAAAAGAAGAAAGTGAGATAACGGGAATAGATGACTGTGATAAGAGACATTATGTGCAGCAGCATTTGCAACATTTGGGGATGAAAGTGAATGGTGAGAGATGGGTTAGTGTTAAACATACACTATTGATATGGAATGGTTGTTGATCGTTGTATTGGCGAAGAGAAAATTGGGAAATCTTTTACTATAATCTTTTGTCTTGTAAAGAAATATTGAGTTCATATTTTAGGTCAGTTGCTTACGTTTATACAGTTTGGATTTGCTAATTGACAGTATATCTTGACTTTGTGAATAGGTTAGACTTCGAATGCTACTTTCATATATTTACCTCACTCAGTGTTGTTCCTGCGCCGACCGCAGACGTGCTTGCACAACTGCGCGACGAACAGTCAGTCTCTATCAACTCGTGCAGTGCAGTGGTTATTTCTACTCGTGCTCAAAAGTTTTCACAGTGCTACATAGTGCTCAAATCCAGGCCCCCGTAGGGGGGCAGCCCTTCCCAGATGTCTCAGCAATGTATCACCATCAACTCTATCAGAACTCAACCGCCAACAACAACATTCAAGTACTAAGGTCAGACCCGAGGAAACGCAGCCTTGACAACCTCCAGGTAACCGGCGCAAAACGCAAGGCTAATTCTCTCCCCGGCGTAATGGATCTACCTTTAAATAACAGATTTGCCCCGCTCGGGCCTCTGACTGACGACGACCGCGAGGAAAATCCCCAAATCTCGTCTCACCCAAAAGAGCCTGTGATCAAAAAGCCACCTCCAATATTCATTCACGAAATTTCAAACTATAAAGAACTCATCAGTAAATTAACCTCCGAGATAGGAGAAAACTTTATCACTCAAATAAAAGGAAATTCTGTTAAAACTATTCTTAATTCAATAGAAGATTTCAGAAAAACAACTCACTTTCTAGATCAAAATAAGTGTCAATATCACACGTTCAAAGACCCTTCAGCTAACACCTTTAGTGCAGTTATTCGTGGAGTGCCGATTGATTACGATGAAGATGAAATTACTGAAGAACTTAGCAAGGTTGACATTCTGAACGTCAAAGTAACCCGCTTGTTAAGATTTGATAAATCTCCCATGCCATTATGTGCAGTGTTAATGAATGACAGATCAACCTTTGAAAAACTATTTAGCATCAATAGACTTTTCAGTGCCGTGGTTTCAGTAGAACTCAGACGCCGTAATGCATTTATTGTGAGATGCAAAAGATGTCAGGACTTCGGACATACTAAAAACTACTGTAAAAAAACTTCAAAATGTGTAAGATGCGCTAACTCCCATGAACCGGGTAAATGCAACTTAAACCCCCAACTTAATCCCACTTGCGTTAAATGTAATCAAGCTCATCTAGCATCGTCACGCAAAAGTGAATATTTCCAAAGACGACAAGTAGCATTCATGAAAAGAAGTTCTTCTAACTATCTTTATTCACAGGCAGTAAACACTTTCACCCCCTCCCCGCCTCATTTCCCACTTTGCTAATACCAACTATCGTCAGTCTAGAATCCTCCACAACATTACGTTCCTCCTCAGCTCCCCAAAAACCTTCCCCCTCCCCGCCTCCTCAACAAAATATTTTTCCATCTTATTCACAATACCCATCAACAAACTCTGCACACCCACTTCCCCCCTCCCACCATAGCACCTCTCTACATCCTGATATAATTTCAGAAATAATAAACCAGGTAATCAAAGCCCTCATTCCCATAATCAACAACCAAATTCATTTAGCTCTTGCTTCCTCAAAACCCAAAAAATTTTAAAAAAGGAACCCCAAAATCAATTTTATAAAATATCTTCTGAATAATTATAATATAGATATTGCTTTCATCACCGAAACGCACCTCACATCCAAAGATAAGGTTAATGTTCCGGGTTACTTGACGTACAGATCCGACCGACCTTCTCGAACTGCAGCAGGAGGAGTTGCTATTTTCATTAAAAAACGGATTCGACACGATCCGCTGCCACCGTTTATCACCCCAGGACTTGAAAATATATCAATAGCGCTACATCAGGCACACGGTACGCCAATTACATTAACTGCAGTATATAAGCCTCCTAATATCCCCCTGAAACAAACACACCTTAATACTCTGTTTTCTAACCCAACTACAACCATAGCCATAGGCGATTTCAACGCCAAACATTCCGCATGGGATGCAGAACATGCACCCCGAATGGAAATTTCTTACTCAGATATGCTATCAATAATAATTTAATTATCTCTGCACCACCGGAACCCTCACATTATCCGTATAATCGCCGCATCCCTCCGGATATCCTAGATATTGCAGTCTGCAAAAATTTTACGAAACCGTTATTTCAATCAGTTCTAGCAGAATCAAACTCGGATCACTGCCCGGTGCTTCTATCCTGCGATGCTAATCTCGTAGTATCTAATCACCCCAATCAACGTATTCATAAGAATATCAATTGGAATTTATTCGAAGAGTATCTTTCGACATCCACCCCCATACCACCTTTCTTAAAAACCCCAGATCAAGTGGATTCAGCTATTTTCTTCTTCGGCAACACCATCTGCACGGCAATAAGTACGGCTACACCCAATTACAACCACCAGAGGCACCCCCCATCAAATCCGCTTCCACCCAACACCAATTAAGCGTATATAAGACGACAATGGCAAACTCTCCGGCTACCCCAATTAAAAACCGCGTTAAATCAGATGACCCAGAAAGTTCACGAAGAGTTAAGTAAGTTTCGCTATCAGAACTTCCAAAACCTTCTTCAAAATATTGATAAAAACTCCAATACTTTGTGGAAACTCTGTCGTCATTTCTCCCACCCCAACCAAGCAATCCCCCCATTATCAGCCAACTCTGAAATCGCTTACTCGGAAGTAGACAAATTAGAAATGCTTGCCAACCATTTCAAAGATGCTTTTTATCCCAATACTTCTACTGATTTGAATTTCCAAAACGTGGTAGAGGAATTTGTAAGATCCCCATTCCATACAGCTCCATCACCAATTAGTTATATCTCTCCGCTAATGTCAAACAAATAATTAAGAATACAAAAAACAAATCTTCTCCAGGAATAGACGGTATCCCCAACATAATTCTAAAACATTTACCTCCTCATTCCATTGCTTACTTAACTGCCATCTCCAACAGTTGCCTCAGACTAGGCTACTTCCCGGCAAGCTGGAAAAAATCCATTGTAATTCCAATATTAAAACCTAAAAAATCTCCGAAACATCCCTCCAGCTATAGACCCATAAGCCTTTTACCCACTCTGTCCAAAATCTTCGAGAAACTAATCCTAATCAGACTTAACAAATTTCTTCAAATTACGAAAGCTATTCCTCCTTTTCAATTCGGATTCCGCCCTCTTCATTCGACCACCCACCAGTTTCTCAGAATAGTAGAAAACATAGGACAAGCATTTCAAAATAAGCAGTACTGCGCTGCAGTCTTTTTAGACTTCGCTAATGCCTTTGACAAAGTCTGGCACACAGGTCTGCTCTACAAATTAAGGAACCAAGGCACTCCCGATTATCTTTTCAAAATCATTAGCAGCTTTCTCGAAAATAGACGCTTCTCGGTGCGAATAAATTCCTCACTCTCGCCCTAAAATAATTCAGGCCGGGGTACCTCAAGGCTCACCTCTCTCCCCAACCCTCTTCAATCTGTTCACAGCAGATATACCATCTACCACAACTTGTTCCACAGCTTTATATGCAGATGACACCGCGATATTCTCTATACACCATGATCTTTCAATAGCAATCAACAATTTACAATTAGACATCAACACTTTCTATGACTGGGCAGCAAAATGGCGCCTGCACTTAAACGCAGCAAAATGCGAAGCTAAAATCTTTGCACTCAAAAGAATAGCCAACCCTCCTACACTCACTATAGGAAGTTCACCTGTTCCCTGGCTCCCATCCAACAAACCCATAAAATACCTAGGAGCAATCCTAGACACCGTCTCACGTGGAAACCCACATTACCCATAGGCTGAACAAAACTTATGCTGCTCTCTTCAACCTATATCCACTCATTAACCGTAAATCAGCGCTACAAACTGATATAACCCTCCATATTTATAAAACTGCACTTAGACCATCACTAACATATGCCTGCCCTGTTTGGGGAGGTGCTGCACAAACAAACCTAAAAGGGCTTCAAGTTTTCCAAAACAAAATCCTCCGAACATCGGTTAACGCACTGTGGTATGTATCCAATAATCAGCTCCATAGAGAATTGAACATCGATACCATTACTCACCATATTTCATCATTATCAAAAAAATTCTTCTCCAACCTAAACCTAGTTCCCGGTGCCAGACTCTACCAACTAGGAAAATCCAGTAACGGTCCAACCAGAATCAAATCCCGCCTTCCCAAAGATCAATTCAGACCTCCGTAAGCATCATAAACGCGTAATCCTAAGCTCGCTCCCCGCCCCCTTTCCCACTCCCTTCACTCCACTGCCCTGTGCATAAGATCCTTATAAATGAGGTTCCCAGAGGGGATTCCCTCTCACAAATAAGCCGGGTTGAGTTGGTTTATTTTGCAAGTACCTCGGTGCTTTTTCAGTTATTATGTTAGTGTTTATTAGGTATTAGTTAGTGTTTGTATTAGGTTAGTGTTTGTACTCAATTTCAGACCTGTAAAGTGGTTTATCCACTGTTCGGGTGCAATAATAAATAAAAAAATATATTTACCTATATGACCTAAATATTGGCATCGCTTTCATCGAAATAAAGAAGTATAAATATTGTTTGATATTCACCAATGGTATAATGTCCGTGGAAAACCGCCACAAATACTGTATACCGCGTTACGTGCGTTTCTATAGTTAACTTTAATTTTCTATCGAATTGTGGAAATAATGGGTTTTAATTACGTTGTAAATGATGTTATAATTATTATCTAAAAGGGAAGTTGCATTACGCACGTAATCACGGTGAATTGACAAGATAGGTAAATTAATTTAATACGAACAATTTTGCAATTTTAATCACGAGTTAACATCTAATTTAAATAACAATAAAATTATTATGCAAACATTAGATCAGCAGTAGAGGGATAAATAAATGAATAATTTACCGTGTGGGTTGATAATTGATTATATAGTCATTCAGTTGTATTCTCTCAAACGTTTAAGCTAAGTTTCGTATAACCTGCTCTTTGAGATTTGTACGAACACGATTTTAAGCAATACGTCTACATTGTCAGTTATTATTATTATTATTATTATTATTATTATTATTATTATTATTATTATTATTATTATTATCATCATCAAATTTCGTGGTTTTTACATTACGTAGAAGGTAATGATCTACTAATGATATCACTTGCTCCTATTACCATTTTTACAGTACAAACACTACATTTTAATAATATCTAAAAAGAAGGACAGTTTATAGGGTACCATTTGTTCATTATTTCATAGTTTGGGTCAGATCTTGTTAAGTTGGCATTTCGGCAACTAGTGCTAACAAATAAGTGAGTGTGATGTTATAGTTTGGTGAAGCGAAGTGTGTTTTTTTACGTTCGAAGCGTATTTTCAACTACAAAGGTTAGTAAGAGTATATAAGTGAAGTGTTCAGCTATCATCTGACATGTGCCCCTTCGAAAACAATTTTTGAGTGTTTATAAATATGTGATGCATTACGTTATTAAGTTAAGGTATTTCTTTGTCATAGTTCACTATATGTGAAGATTTTTAAAAATTTAATATACCTCAATTTCATTTTCAGAAAGATGTGTAAGTTGTGTTCGCAGTGAATAGTCATTTTATGGTTCCTGAATTTGTACACTTCCCTCCTTTCTTTAGTATTAGATATTAAGTTTTGAACAAAATGGAACAATATATTTGAAGTGTCAAACGTCATGAGTTTGATACTATTTGCTACGGCGATGATAGGAGTAATTGCTCCAATGAATGTTTTGATATGCCTCTTGTTAACACACTTTCCATAGCAGGGCTTCTCATCTCACTGCCCATGGCAAAAGAGAGCAATGAATTCTCACGAACCCACAACCGAGTGTCACGAAGATACAAAAGCCTGAAACCCGTTTCGGGCGTACGTGAAACGCCTAAAAATGCAAAGTTCCAGCCTGCGCTTTCCCCTCCCCCACCTGGTGCGACTTCGCGGGCGGAAGTGGCATAAATATGCGGCGCGGCGGCGATGAGGGAGGGGGGGCGGGGGCAGGGGGCGTGGCCACGCGGCGCCATCCGCCCCTAATAAAAAAGACATAAAGCGCATAAAAGTCGCCTTTTAGGCTGCGCGGAACTCGCTACACCGCCACTTACTGGCTGCTCGCCTCCGCCGCTCGTTTCTCTTGGACGCCCCCGCACCCCGTCGCGCCGCTCCGCTCTGGCCTTTATCATTCGCCCTTTCCTTCCTCGGGCTTGCTGTGTTCCTCTAGGTTCCCTCCCTCACCACCCACCCGACGTCTCCAGCAGTACTCGTAATTAACGTCGTCTCTGCAATATTTCGAATTTTGCTGATTCATATCGGCTTCCATTGTGCCGCTTTGTTCTTATTCAAAGCTCTATGCGTTGCTTTTTTAATAGTCATTTTCATCTCATCGTTTTATTATTTAATGCTGATCTCCTAGATCATACTGCCATTTTGCATATTCCCATTTTTCCGTCCGGTACACTTTTTCTACCTATTCATGGTTTTCTCTCTTTGTTCGCTAAAACATCGCCATTTTTTCATTCGGCTTAGTTGTTTTTTTTCAGCTTTTCATTTCCCAATCCTCCATCTCGTGCTCGCCTCTCCTGAGCCACCTTGCTCGTCTGAGTTACCTTCCCGCTTTGAGGGAAAATTCCAATCCTCACCCTCCGGCAACATTTTCTTTGTATGCTCCCGGGCCCGCGCGCGCCCTGCCCCGAGCCCCCGCTCCGACCCCGCCCCGCCCTTCCCATCCCCGTCTCGCCACCGGCCCGCCTCCCCCGCCAGGCTCCACCCCTCCGTCACGCCAACGCCCCTGCCCCGCCCCGTCCCGCTTTTCTCCGCGCCCCGCCCCTTTCTCGGGCGAGCGCGAGGGCCCTTCGCCCCCATGAATGTGAAATTGCCGGCACATTTGCTCCTGACTAATGGAGTCGGCGGCGGGGCAGCTCGTGTATCAAGCGCCGAGCGGCCGCCGAGAACACCCTTCCTCCCCGCCCCGCCCCGCTCCGCCCCGCCCCGCCCCCATTTCGCCGGCTTTCGGGGCAAGTTCGACACGTCCTCCAGGCTGTCCCGCAGACAAGGGCGACGAACTCCCCGACGCGCTTGGGGCTCTGCAAAACACGCGGCAACTCGCCAGCACATTACCAACATGGGGCGCTTCGCAAAAACCGGCCTTCTGGATGCGAATAAACTGTCATAATGTTGCAATTTAATCAATGAGACGTGCATTAAAGTGTATTATGAAAACTTTCATGCGGGAATATGGCAAATATGTTGTTCGTATAGAGGAATTGACATAATTGCTTAAAAGGTTATCTTACGAATACAGTAGTATTTTAATAGACTATTTCCAGCTCCACAAAATTTGTACTGTGTGTAAATAGATATATTTCCTCGGCTTAGGTACACTTCTAAGAATCTTAGTGAATTACTCACAGGGATTGCAATTATTATAAAACCTAGTCTTCCGATAATAAAAGTGGTTAAGATTTTCTTTATGCATGTTTTACGAAATAAAAATGTGAAATCCCCAATACTGACGTGTTCATAATATTGTAAGCACTAAAACAATGGAAAGGTGGAATACCTGTTTTGGTGGTTTACTCGTTTCAGTTTTAAAGTATTAGAACATTAGAGTAGGCATTTATCTTCATAACTACACGCAGAATGAGGTCATCCTTTGAATGTAAGTCCCCCAAATTTTCCTTGCCGCAGAAACCTTCATGAAGAAAAAGCTTTGGTAAGGGGTGTTGTGGAAGGCAACCTCGTCTCGCGAGCTGAGGTTAAAGTGGTAGGCCAGATCACTTATCTCTAAAAAGCCAGTAGAAACCAGGCGAGAATTCCAATGAATCAGAAATGCTAGAGAAATCATAATAATTTTAAGACTCACAAACTTACAATGAAAGCTCTCAGAAGTCATGAACAAATGTGCTCTGAGACGTGATATGAAATGAAATTGACATACTCGAAAATTGGGCTGTCCAAGAATATACAAGAAACTACACAGTTTTTTGGGAATGGATTAAAAAAGAGAGAGAGAAACTTATTTCTTACGCGATAAAGGGGTAACCATGAAATGAAAGAAATATTGAACGAATACAAAGCGTTTTATATAGTCACATTTCAAGCTAGTGTCACAAATTACTGGCAGAAGGAATTCTGATGTCGGTTAGAATCAGTTCATTATATGTTAAGAAGGAAATGAAGTAGTATGAGTAGACGAAAAACGCATGATAAGAAGAATTAAAAAAATAGGCTAAGGGTCCACGATAAACAGTTATCCGTAGATTAATAAAGATGTCTAAAGTCGTCACGTAGACTCACATACTTTAGTAGAGGGGAATACATGCACAAAATTCAATTGAAGTCTCAGATAATAAATATTAAAAAATTTTCCTGTGCAAACAGAACTACACCTGACTAGAATAAGATGCCTGTGACAGCCCTTAAACCCTTTCCTATAGAGTGTTCAAAGTTCAAAAATAAAGTATAAAATTTTATAGTATTTTTATTAATTGATGGTTTAGCAAGCAGTTAAATGGTGTATGTAGTGTTAAATACATATATAACGATATTTCTGTTAAGTACACAATATAATGATGATTAATATCGTGCATATATTGAAGTTTTGTTTGTGAATAGAGATTGAGAAAAAAGTAATACCATGCAGTGTTGTAAAGTTAGTGCAGTGCAGTTAGTAACTGTTTAAATTTTAAAATAACTAATAGAGTACCATAAACATGTGATGTTAATGAATTATTATTATTATTATTATTATTATTATTATTATTATTATTATTATTATTATTATTATTATTTCAAAATCTTTAAGTACATAGTATTAATGCATGAATATCTGTAATTGTAATTTTTAAGAAGTCTACTTGCAGAAATAATATCTAACGAAGAATGGGGAACATCTAAGCAGTTTAAAATATTAGGAAGATAAAGAAACTGTAAGGAAAAGTTAATCCGCGAATAAATATGAAAAATTAACACAAACATAAAACGTAATAAAAACAGGGTGCTTGCAATCACCAATAATGCAAGTAAATGTTTCGAACAAATCTTCAAAGATAGAACGATCAACTTAAAGAGAAACTCTAGAAGAACAACTGTCCTCTTGAATTTATAATCATTTCACCTTCACATAAATAGAAAAAACAGTGAGAATAGGTAGAAAGGGCAGTTGATATTCTGAAATACAACCAAAGCGCGTGATAATGAAAAAAATTGAGAGCTTAGATTCAAGATAGAATCACATTGTTAAGGCGCAAAATCTCAATAGAAATCTGAAGGCACATTTATAGAAGGGGGAAGAACTAACGATTGACACAGATGTTACTGAAGGTTTATTGCCTAAGCAAGAACGTTAGATAATCACTTTTGTTGGAAATGTGTTTTTGTTTTGTTCACGAGACATTATATAACTGGAAGCAAAGAACGATTGAAAAATGTAATTTAAGATCTTAATTGTAAATGGAGAAGAAAAATCATTAAATTATGTAATGGCAAAAACTAGTTCTATCTATATTCTTAATTTACAACGTACGTTGAAATCCTTGGCCACGTGAGAGGTGTCTATGGTTTTAACCATCTCTAACATGGTGGTAGGTACCCAGAAGACGAAAATAATACAAAATTATCTATACTACTAATTTCGAATGTGCGAAAATTGAAAGTACACAATGCAGCCTCCGGGTTTTTGAGAGGTGTCTATGGTTTGGTTTGAAACTCAGGTACTCGGGAAAAATACAAAAACCAATAAAACAGTTTCGATTTTGACAAAAATACAGATATTTGTTTGTGTTATTCTGCCTATTCAGATACTGCACGTTACAAATTCTCATATACAGCGCGTTACTGCTAACGTCACAGCTGATGTCATTCGATAACAAGGCATCAAGAAAGAGGCCGGCCGCCATTAAATATTAGCCATTCATATGATCCGTTATGGACCAGCAACCAATTTCATATTCTTGGTACGTAAAGACCTGTATATATGTACCCTACTGTGTTATTACAGTATTTATGAAGATTGTTTTTGTTAAAATATTTAAGCTGTTAGAGTCATGAGAGTAAATTTGTTGCTGTTGAACAGTGTGTATACTACTTAAAAACACATTTTCCGTAGTTTGTTCAGCAGCAATTTTTGCAGCTGAACGTAATGAAATGTAAAGAAATCCGATCATAAGACGAAATAAGCCCGTGGGAATCTAAACCATGTAGAAAATTGGATGAAAGGAAGGATGGTTGGAACACCAGAAAAGCGTGACATCTGATAGCATCATCATTTTCTCGTTTAATGTTTATTTATTATTTTTAATTTCTTTTTAATTATTTAATTCAATTCAGTTAACACCTTATTTTCCGTGGCGAGGCTCAAGCTACAAGACCTGCTCTTCAGCCTGACCAGTCAATTTCCGTTACGCTACTTTCACTGTCTGGTAGAGAAGGGAGGTATAACTTCATCGATGAAAACGCGATTTGAATTTTGCTCAAAGGCTTCATTTAGGCTTGATCTTTTACATACAGTAAATCTACAACATGGTACAGTGGACTTTACTTCTCCTCTGACGGAAGGCGAAAGGCTGTACTTCTCCTACGAAGGATTCTTTTATCTTTAAAAATTCACGGCTTCGATAGAATTTTAATAGGCAAACTTCGGTATAACAGTCCGAGGCGCAAACCGTTTCACAACCACAGCCATTCACACAAATTTGTGCAAATCATTTCGAGATTCACAGAAAAAAGTTTTCAAAACATCAATTTTACAACTATCGGTGTAGGCCAAAAATAATAGAATTATTACAAATTCATTTCAAATCTGTACATTTACAAACAAATCAATGATCAAACCGACGTGTGATGTGTTTTCGTTCACCATCGAAAAGCTTTTCAAGGGGCGAGTCAGGTAGGCTGCTTTGCCTGCTGAAAGGCAAGTTGCTAGAAGTATGTGAGGAGATTACAGTAATTTAGCAAGTTGGAGCTCTCCCGAAGCGTAACACGGCCTGCTAGAGGTGGGCAGGTGCGGGTGGGTGCGGAGCGGAAGAAGCGAGAAGCGAGCGTTCGGGCTTCGGCGAGACCGGGGTAACACTGGGTCGAAATCGGCATACAGGTGCGCCTAACACAAAGAATACAGAAAATTTAAAAAAAAACCACTATAACAATGAAGAGAATCCGGGTAGCCGAGGCGGCTAAGGCAGAAGTACCATGGCAGGCTTGTAACTGAGCACGTTGGGTAACTGGGTTGCGAAACTGGGTTGCACGTTGTCGTGGTCCGAGATAGCCATTCGCGACAAAAAAAAAAAAAAATAAGGTCAGTATCATATTGACAATCAGATAAAAATAAAAGAAACTTTCGAAACATCAACGGACATTAAAAACTGTTGAATTCAACTGATTACAATAAACAAATTTAACTTTGTCTAAAACGTAGGAATTCAAATTCTAGCAACGCCAAATGGATGCCTTTCTGAAACATATCGTCAGAGTGAAGATTTTCCATTTTACACGGGAGGATTTTCATTTAAGTTAATGTTAACCTTACCTTAGCGGAAAGGTAGGCACTTTTTAGATGACTACGCAAACGCAAAAAAATGGGTAAAGTAAATTTTGAAGTGGGTTTGTTTGTTTCCATCTGGCATTTAAAATTCCATTATGATCAGGTAAAATCAGAATTTTACCATATTGACCACGTAGGGATCCAGACTATGTAATTTCGTTTTTCATTTCGAAAATAATTTTAATATGGAGAAATATAGGAATATGAGTTGTGAGTTATCTAAATTTTAAAACCAGCTAGTTTGCAAGTTGCCGGTGTATCACGCGTGATACATACCAATAGATTATTGAGCGTTTCACTTACCACTTCGCTAATATATTAATGAATAAAATGAAATTCCAAACTTTCAAACGATCTATATATTTTCCAACTACTGGCGAATATTCCTTGGAAGTTCTATAGCATTGTAACACAAACTTGCGCAAGTACGCTAACAATATTTCATTCACCACCGAATAAAAAGTATTTTAGAGACTAACTTATTTATTTATTTGTTCTATATTTAATTATTTACGTTTATATTTAATTACTTACATTGTATATTTATTATTACGTTGTATATTTTTTATATATAATGTATATGTATTATTTATTTATATTGTGTATTTATTTGCCAGCCCACTGCGCGCCCGTCGTAGGACGAGGAGCCGCCCCAGCGCGCTTACGCAAGTTCCGGCGTCGGCGGCGGCGGTTCCGCCCGTTGGGAGCGGAGTCGAAGCGAGTTCCCACCTCATCCGCTCCCAGGGGCGACGCGGGCGGCGCGTTGACAAGTTCCAGGCGCCCCAGGCGTGCGGGGGATGCGAAACGAGATGAAACTTCTCGCGGGCTATCGGCTGAATTAAGTTTTGACAAGTTATCCGCAAACTAAAGAACATTTGTGAGTCTTTCCCCTAAATAACCGCATCGATGTCTTGCGGAGAGGAGTGCTGCCTCCGCGAGTGGAAACTTGGGATTATCACGCGAAAGTTCGGGATAATGTTTTACAAAAGTAACGTTTGATAATAATGAATAAATTAGAACAGACGATAATTTGTTGAGTAACTGTTGTCTTACGGCAACCTAATGACTAATGTTAAAGTGAATTCTTGAAATACATTAGTCTCTTGTAATTGAAAATAAAATCTGATATTTTCTCAAGTACTAATTCAAATAACATTCTCTTCAACCATGTTCCATAGGTTGTTCCCCACTATTTCAAATTCTTTAGCTCAGAGACAAAATTCTTAGTCTCAGTGAAAATACACTTTGGACATTTTTAAATACAAATAAAATTGCTATTTTATTCTAATGTATAAAGAAAATTAATTTTTTAGACAGACATTTGTAAAAGCGGTTTCTTTCAGATCACGCGCAATGTGCTAAAAGATCAATTTTGATACTTGTGTGAGTGAAACGATGCTTAAATATTGAGATGACACTATGAATGCAACAAAGAAAAAATAATTTTGTCAGAGCGCATCAGCTAGTTCCGATCTTAATGTAACATAGTACCCAATTTATTGATCTGTGTACTTGAATGAAAATGAAAGGAAAGTCAGCAAGAGTGTCTAAAAATAATGTAAATAAGTGGTAATAGAGATTTTATTTCCCTCGTAGGATTGCGCCACTCGGTGTGCTGGTCTCGTGTCTCAACCTTTCCTACTAGCAAAATTAAATGTCATTTTTAGCACTTGTACGTAATAAATAATTAATATACGTAAATAAATATTTTAAACCAAAGAAAGTACACAAATGTGATACAATACATAAAATACATACGAAATCAATATGTTAATTAAGAGAGTCACAATTAACTTGCATGCATTAATTTTTAAAACCTTCCTGCTAAAATACAAAAAATTTCAATACGGAAAATGTACTATTCTGCGGAGATGAAAGAATATGAATAAAATACAGAGCCAACAAACAGTATGGGATTCAACTGTATTTCACAAAACGTGTAGCAGGCAAAGTTAGTTGACGGCCAAACGTTGATTGGGTCAATGAATAATGTTCTAACCTCAGGCGATTCGTTAAACAAATATTCAGCTGTTCTATTTTTGCAAAGGCAGAGCTCGAGGATTACTATGCACGGGTCTGTTAATGAATGTTCATATTTTATTTGCGCTGGAATAAAATTTAAAAACAAAATTTCGACAGAACTACTGAAAGTAAATCAGCAGTCCAAAGGCTTGCAAAAGCGACATCGGCGCCTCTTTGACGACGCTAATTGAAAATTGGGTCGCGGTTTTAATTAATCGCGTTTTATTACGAGGCGGTCGGAGGATTCCGATATTGCGCCAGACTGACCATGGAGGGAGGCAAAAAGCGGGGCTGGGAAGCGGAGTCGAGGGAGCATGTTGCGATGGCTCTTTGGGGAACCGTAATTGAATGCCCTGCTTCAACGGGAGAAGAAACCTCAGAGAAAATTCATTTATTTCTTATGATAAACGAACAAAAGAAAGACAGAGATGCAATCGCGACTCTACGACCTTCTGTTTTAAAATTGTTTGTAATTTTTTCAGATACTTGATTCACAGACGATATATTAATTATTATGGAAAAGATGAAAATTGTAATCTTGACAGCCAGGAAGACATGAACGTACGTGGAACGTACTTGGAAGTTATGAATTGAAAAGTAAGTCATTTCAGATGAAGTAATAGAAATTAAAATGAAATTGTAAAAGTGTCTGTATTATCAAAAGAAACTTCAGTGCACAGTGTCCTGCTTTAAGGAGAAGAAACCTCAGGAAAAAATCATTTATTTCTAATGATAAATGGTCAAACGAAGGGCAGAGAAGCAAACGCAATTCTACCACCTTCTGTTTTAAAATGTTTGTATTTTTTTGATATATGATCCACAGACGTTATATTAATTATTCTGCAATAGACAGAAATAATATTCCTGACAACTGCAAAGACGTGAACACACTTTTTTCTGTTAATTATGAATTCACAAGTAAGCTTCTTCAGATGTAAGGTTAGAAATGAAAATGAAATTGCTGAATAAATGTCCATATTATCGAAAGAAACGTCAGTGCACATTTATTAGATAGAATTTTCAGCCGATGGTGAATGATGGTGAATTCATGAATCAGCCGATGGTCTGTCTGAATCTTGAATTAACGAGACTTGCCATATTGGGTTTCTAGATCACTTTGGCAGGTTTGTGCTTTCATCTGCAAGCCAATATATTTGTACAGATTCACTGTATAATGTTGGTTACTCTGTATGTATTCTGTCTGTTGAGTCTTTCTGTCGGTGCTGATTCGGTGTCTGACGATTTCGTTTTGTTTGCACAGACAACACCTGCCTACTTCAGTAGTGTTGAGGCTGCAAAATAGCTTGTTTTTGGGAGAGTATCAAACGATGATTCAGGTAGACAACAATACTCCTTCCATCTTTTGTACTCTCGACACCAGGGAAAATTCTTAAAGCCAGTTCATTAAGAACTATTAGTTTACCTCAGCGTACGAATTATTGAGTATTGAAGAAGTTGTCGGTGTTACCGCGTCTGGGCGAAAAGAAGATCGTTTTCTGGGCAAATTCGGGCGTAATACAATGTCACGCAAGGCTCCGCGCCAAAAACACTGTTCACGGTGTCTGCACTACCTTTACCAATCGTCAAAATCTAATTTTTCAATGCAGCCAAGATGTGAATTTCTTAGCCTCTTTATTGGTGAGGCGATCCTTTGTGAAGCCACTCGGTTGAAGTTTGTCAAACGATTGACTTTTTTATTTGAAAATGCATCTAATTCTCGGAAATTGTTAACAATACGTAATTCTATCTGTCTTACCGGTTCTCAGTAGCTGGCACAATCTCGCGAGCGTCTTAAGCAGCTTCAGTCCTTCCAAAGAGTTTCATACGAAAGACGTGTCGCTTTTCTCTCTGGACTCTCGCCATGGTTTTTACAGAAAAAAAATATTAAGTCCAACGCGAGACGTTTAAAATGAATACCCTTTGCTGTTAATTGGCGCCAAGGAAATGTTATCAATGATTGAATTCCAAGTACGGCGCCAAATTTGAATTAATTTGGCCGCCTATGTGTCAACATAATTTCGCTCGCAAAGGGAATCGAGCCGAACCCGAAGTGAAGGACCGGCGCGCTGTAGGAGAAGCTGCAAGTGGATTAAAACCGTTGCCAGTACTGATTGAAATGAGCAATTGAAGAAGCGAACCAATGCTCAAATATGGGACGTCAAAGTAATGGTGTGGCGTGAGCGACGCTGGTAAGTGATTAAGTTTTCTTAAGGTGAATGCTTCTTAACTTGTGTTTGAGGGGTCACTTTGCCCGTGAATAGAAGGAAAGTAATGAACATACGAGTCCTTATCAATGCCCAAGACACGTAATTTGGAGCCCTTCTTTTAAATGACGTGTTCTCGCGACGTGAGGTAGCACGGGGCGAAGGCGATAGATAGCGATTCAAGGAGCGTTCAGCTTACCCCGATGCGGTTTGTAGACTCAAAGTTCTAGGCGAGAGATCTTGTTAATAAGTGAAAGAGAAATTCCAAAGGGAAAGTCATGAAAAAACATATTAACAAGTCACAAGTCAAGTCAAAAGTCATCATCACAAATTAGGAAATTAACGAGTTAAGATATGACCACAAGTATTTATATTGTAACGCTTTGAAACACTTTACTTGAAAATTCAATTTCTAAAGCGTGTTGTTTCACCCGTATGATGCCATCCTTGTCCGTAAAAGGCTGAAAATTGAAGAAGAGCATTTCGTAGCCCATTTGTAGTGAGAGGGTCGGCTCCCTTTGGCAATATTAAAGTTCTCGCCCTACACTGATAGATAAATCGAAAACAATACGGCTGTTATCCTCAGCAACTTGTGTTAAGAGTTGACCTTTTCGGTAAGTTCTGAAACAAAACATTCTTCCTCGGTACAAGGCGTGGTGAAAAAGGTTTGTGAATGAAGTAGTAATTGTACGTTATCCCCTTCAGCGACCTTAGTAGGCAGGCTTCTGGCGGTTGACTTCCCGTAATATGAGACATTGATGAAGCAGAGGTTTCCCCGCTTCCCGGCTCCAGGATGCTCTCCTCAGGCACTTCGACGAGCCACCTCTCCTGTGAATTTTGCCTTCGCTCACTAAGGGAATCAGATCATGATGTTACTGTAGCGCCTCTGAGCGAGAGGTCCTCGGGTTCGAGTCCCGACAGAGGAAGACTTTTCGACACGAACTAGATAGCTAGATCGAATACAGCGGCTGACTGGAGGATAATTCTAGCGGCTGGCTGATCTGATCGGCAGTTTTCTATTGTTCCACCAGTCAACACCTGGCGAGTGCCGGAGCAGTACCCTAACAAACGGACACTGGATCGCGTGCGATGTTTCCCTTCCTTTTCCTTATGTTGTATGATTGCATACTTGGCTATTATTATTGTTCCTAAGATGATATGAAATTATGAAATATGTGTTATTGAACTTGTTTTAAGGTAAGACGTGTGACGGTGGAAGGCTCTGTGTCATCAATGTTTAAATAAAACATTATTAAAATATCTATGAGAGAGCGCATTATTTACACAAATACATTATTTATTTACGCCCATTCTTTATTAATTTTTGCATTATAAATGTACAAAACTTGACATGCATTAATGCATTTCAATGCAAACACGCCATGCATTATAAATGTTAATGAATGACGTAGACAAGAAAACAATCGTGTTTAACGATTATTTACTATAAAACAAATAGTATGCAATGTTTTTCTTATTTTTTATACTCCCATTGTATAATTGTTATCATTTGTTGGCAGCAACCAGTTGCATAATGATACGATACGATACAGATTTCATTATGATACAGGTTCTTGACCAATCAAAGAGAAGTTTACAAGCAAGTATTGAACTTAATCAATCATTGAGAATCGTTCTAGTAAATGTTTCGTTCAATTGAGTTCATTAAAATTGCATTTGATATCATATTATTCTTGTCAGTTTTAATTTTTTTATTATTATAATTTTTGTAGAATTTTATTTAAAATAAATTGGATGTAATTTCACTTTGATTCTATTTGAATAGCGCAGTACTCTCTTGCAGGCGGACTGGTAATCACAGCCACCTGCGGCAGCATGCGAGGTAGGGTAGGGATCTGTCCGCGGCCTTGGTTGCATGTCAACTGCCACGAAAAGATTCAATGTAAAAGTTTAATTTATAAAAGTCGTAGAAAAAGTACTGTACGAAACTCAATGGGTATTAAAAGTACCGTATGACACCGTAATGCTACTAATATACTCGTGTTAAATTTTCAATACGAGCGAGGCACCTCGCTCGTATCGTAATATCACACTCGTGTATTAATATCCATCATTACATCATCGTTTCGTAGTGTATTATTCTGAGTTAATGGAACTGAACGTTAATGGAATGTCTGAAAATGTTAACTTTAAGAAAAATAGCATTTAGAATTTTCAGACGAGTATGGGGTAAATACTTTTAATAGACTTGATCGATTGGAAAATATCGAAATTTATTATAACGTCATTTTTTTGTTGCAAATACGCAGCTTTGTCAACCTGATAAGAGACGCCATAGTATAGGTATTGAAAACTATTAATTTATGGGTTTGTTTATCAGGTGATAATGATGACACGCTTACACAGTCTTAGAGAATAATTAAGGAAAGCGAAGAGCATTGCACAACTACCAGAATAAAATTCTTACTCACAGGCATAGGGCTGGACCACTGGACTTTCAGGACCGCGTAGGAGAACTTATGCTTATTACACCGCAGGGGTTGGCTGAGGAAAACACTCGGCTCTTTTGAGGTTTAACAACGCAACGTTGTGGAATTCAGAGAACGCAGGGTGGACGGGGTGTCAACCAACTGTGCTCTTTACCCACTACACTTCTTACCGCTATGCACGAGAGGGTCAGAGGTGCATTACGTAATACAGTACTACATCCTTATGGCTAATAGATTAACCTGAGTCCGTCCTTCCGTCTGTCCGTCACTCATTGTTCGTTCATTTCTGGGCCTTAAATCGACTCAGACGAAATTCAACGCGTTTCGAACTTCTGATGGAGAACTATTCATCTCATCCATCCAGAAAATTCTAAGAAATTTCTATAAAAACCTAATTTTTTATAATTACCAAAAACGCGTTTTGGGCGACCTCTGGCACCTAGAGATGTGATCAATAAGTCATTCGACTCCCCTTGACAAGAAAAATCGATTGGCACGGTTCCCTCTAGGGTATCTATATAAATAAAAATGAATCGCCGAAATATATATAAGCGTATAAATTCCGAACGACTGCACCAAATTGGATAATTCCTTTTTGTGTTCGTTATAGTCAGGCCAAGTTTTGTATAAAAGAACAGTTTTAAAAATCGAACAGAAATTTTTAAAAAATCTCATAATAAGAAAATGAGTGAGTGAATGAGAAAGAAGACTGTGAAAGATCTTCAATGTATTCACAAGACAGACAGATTGACGTTCAGTTGTTCAGCTAGCAGTTCATAACTTTTTGACTGGATGGATAGAGTGACTTTAATTCATATACAATTACCGTTTCTTTTGCAACAGCAAAACGGTGCTTCGTGTGTTTTGATGTGTGTTTAGAGGTTTATCGTTGTGTTAGTGAGAGGGGCGGCGTGGGAGGAGGTCTGGAGAGGGGGCGCCGAGGAAGGAGGGACTTCAGAGGGGTGGGGTGGCAGAGAAGGGCGTGAAGGGGTCGGAGGGGAGCGTGAGAGAGGGCGGCGGGAAAGGGGGCATTTGAGAAGTTGGTGTGATGGGAGAGAGAGGCGAGAGGGAGACGGAAGGAGGGGTGACGGTGGGAGAGGGGCGGCGTGGGAATTATTGATAACCCGATTGGTTTCCTTAGTCCGCGACTGTACACCACCCGTATGAAGCCGAAGCGGACATAAATAGTAAAACACGTCTTGTAGGATTTTGAAAAATATTGACGAACAAAAACAAATGGTCGGTAGGAAGTTCGCTGGGTCAGTTAATTATAATACACTCGCAATTCTAGAAAAAAAAAAACAGTTTTTGTTGCTTTCAATGCACCTAGCAAAGCATTGGTGAAAGGAAGTGGATAACTATACTTTCTTTCAGACTTTTACACAAATCATTATGACTTGATTCATCTGATTATCGATTACATCTAATCTTTTAATGAAATAAAATGTAAAAAAGACCTTTAATTGATACTTTTGCATGTAACATAGTATGCCGGAAATTGGACGAGTCGGAACACTGTAATACATTTAAAATTCATTCTATCTATGAATAGGAAAACCACAAATAAATCTCTATATCATGAGAATATCTGTCAAAGGTGCCTCGCTAAGCTTGTGACATATTGGTTTAAGGAATGCATTTATGAAGAACAGGGAAAAATTGAAGATTGTGTTGGTATGCATTTTTTTTAGAAAATGATATGTTAATCATATAATTCATGCAAATCAGTGGCATTGTATTTTTATTATTTTATTCGTTTAATTATTTATACGGTAGTGGTATATATGAAATGTTTGTGTTTTTGGAATTTTAGAGTTTCAATAATCCGAACAACCCCTCATAATAGTATAAATAAACTTTTGAACATCAGTAAATAATTTTTTCCATGTGACGATGGTTAAGTAAGATTTAATTTTAAAGATGATAAGAAACGGCAAAGATTCTCTAACTGTTCATAAAACTGGATTTTACAAAATGAAATGAAACACAAAATTAAATTTAATATTCGCTCTCTAATCTTTCTGGTGTACTCCAGTCCATACTTAATTTTTCAGAATTTCGTATATAGTCCCAGGAGTAAAGTTCTACATCTTATTCGAGACAATTACAGTAAGTTAATTTGTCAAGATCCATTTCTCGGCAGCTTTCTCCTTGAGACATCTTCGTGACCTGCTTGCAACTCGAGCGAAATAACGCCCTTTGGGCCCTCAAGCATCTTATCCCGCGCTCTCTTTCTTTTATTGTTTTTAATTAAGTGCTGTCTCGAGGGGACTGCGCGCGGCCCAGGGAGTGGCTACGAGTGACAGAGAAAATTGCCTCTTCACAGGGCGACGGGGATCCCTGTGAGAGGGCTGCTATTGACAACGCGAACAACCAGCTCCACTAATCGCTTCGTATATTAAATCCGCTGCGCCAGGCCTAAAGGAAGTCATCAAGGAACTTTTATCCTGCAGTGTTATTTTCTGAAAGAATTTGTACGTCTTTGAACTATGTATTGCGTTTAAATTTATGTTTTCGTTAATAGTTATAAAAATAATAAATATTAATAAGAAATAATAGGAAAAGTATAGTAAATATCATCGAATGGTCACGTTATCAGTGATTATTATGGAAAATCTCTGATGACGTGTATCATTTTTCCGGCATTGTTGTTGATTTGAATTTATTACGAGAATTTAATGGTCTCTGAAATCGCGTACTTCAGAGAACTTACAAATAAACGTTAAAATGAATAATTTAAAATGTATTGTTCAGATAAGATCAGTCTGTTCTACAATATTTTAGGCATCTGACGAGTTCAAAATAGTTCTTAAGTATTGCAAAACATTCCTGGGAGGAAAGTATGGAAGGGAGGAAATGCGGGAGTAAATGCATGGGAGGAAAGTATTATTTGCAAAAATGCATGTACAGCGCAATATTGGAATAACTGAGGAAGCATTTGTGTTGGATATCCGGATTTTTATTCTGTCAGCTGGCGCGCGTGCTCTACGCGTAATTTCCGCAGCGCTGCTATTCTGCAGCGCGTCCGACGAATGTATAAGCTCCCAAATTCCAATGTAACTTTTGCGTAGTATAAAAACTGGCTCCAACGACAGATACTGATATTATTTTTCAAAAGAATGAAGGATTTAGGTATACAATATCAGTATTTTTCTGCACAAAGGGAGGCATTACCTAAAACCGGCCCAGTCATTTTATGGAGAAAAAAAAATTTGAAATCAACATAATAATTGAATTTACTTGTACGTTTTAATATAAACACTAATCTACACACTTTCAATTTAATTCGGAATAATTAACCAGTGTATTATGCTGTTAATATATATTGCTCCCTCATGCGGATTCTTTGTTAAAGACTTGTGCGTATGCCATTATACACCCGTTAACTCACATATTTAATGCATCTTTATGCACTGGAACGTTTCCAGATATTTTCAAAACAGCTAAAATTAAGCCGCTTTTCAAAAAAGGCAACAAACATGAAATTCAAAATTATCGGCCCATTTCTCTTCTATCAGTTTTTCAAAAATATTAAGAGACTTTTTACGTACGAATGGAAACCTTTCTCACTAAACACGACGCGCTTTCAGATTGCCAACATGGATTTAGAAAATCAAAATCAACGGAAACAGCTATATTTTCTTTTCTTAAAGATGTCGCCTCATCATTGGATCAAAACGAGGCACCTATTGGATTATTTTTAGATCTCTCAAAAGCTTTTGATGTCATTGATCATGACATTTTACTTTCCAAATTACCTTCATATGGAATTCGTGGTATTGCTCTAGATTGGTTATGTTCGTACCTTAAACAACGATCTCAGAGAGTTGAAATACCTTACTGGAATGATGGAACATTACGTACGCACCTTTCCGACTCTTTGCCCGTTGCATGTGGAGTTCCTCAAGGATCGATTTTAGGCCCTACTCTGTTTCTACTTTACGTAAACGATATGCCCTCGACGATTCGAAACGTAAGAACGGTTCTCTTTGCGGATGATACGAACATCCTTTGCAATAAAGAAACCGTAAATAGTACAATATCAGATGTCTCAAATTGGTTCCGAAATAACAAATTAATAGTAAACGAAAAGAAAACGGTTTTAATGCAGTTTTCTATTTCAAATAAACAATTCTGTGCTCCATTGAAAATGAACAGTGTACCATTGACTGATGTTAAGGTAACAAAATTTTAGGTCTCTCAATTCAGTCAAACCTTAAATGGAACGTCCATTTAAATGAATTGAACACAAAATTAAGTTCATTATGCTACGCGTTCAGAATTCTTGCAAATTCAGTCAGCCTTCATACTGCTCGTTGTGTATACTTCGCGAATGTTCATTCCGCCTGAGATATGGCATAATATTCTGGGAAATACATCTTATAGCTCCCAGACTTTTAGATTACAAAAACGAATTGTACGAATAATAACCAAATCCCACCCACGTGATTCATGTAAGCCTCTCTTCATTAATCTAGGAATTTTACCATTACCGTGTCTTTTTATTTACGAATCAGTGGTTTTTGTAAAAAATGACTTGCTCAAGGGCGGGAATATATTTTCAGAAAATGCCGAAGTCTATTACTATAACACTCGACGTAGAAATCATATTCATCAGGTGACAGTATCAACAGCTCATTACAAAAATTCACTTACAATACATGTACATTATTTTACAACACTTTGCCAGATGACATTAAACGATTAAATTCAATAGAAAGTTTAAATCCCAAGTGAAATCGTTTCTGCTGCATAACTGTTTCTATACAATTGGAGACTATACTGAGCATCACAAGAAAAGGAACATTAATTTTAACAATGATACATAATGCATTATTTACCATTTGGACTGTATAAATGAGTATAAACAACCTGTAACAACTATTGTACTACAGCTTCCGGGTCAATGACCCCCATCTCGATCAGGTTTTTCGTCCAGTTTCCCTGATCCATTGAGCAAATGCTGAGATGGCCCCTTGTTTTGCTTCTGGACATAAATGTAACTTCATTTCTGTGCACGTCTTCTAGAATTCAGTGGGAAATACATTTATTCAAATTATCGTTTCCATGTTGTCGCGGCAGGAAGTAATAAGAGCCAAAATTTATTGCTTATTTTCTTTGAAAATAGATTTTATTACATGGGAGTTTTTGTTGTTTTTTTTCCTTTCAAAATTCAAAATTTTATTGCTTATTTATCCTTGAAAATGGATTTTATTACATGGGAGTTTTTGTTTTTTCCTCCTTTCAAAATTCAAAATTTATTGCTTGTTTATCCTTGAAAATAGGTTTTATTACATGGGAGTTTTTGTTTTTCTCCTTTCAAAATTCAAAATTTAAGTAGTATATGACTGGGTGTAGAGATCGCAGAATTTTGAAAATGTGCACACATTTCACTTTTCCCCATAGCACGTCATACGCAGTTTTTAACTGTTTTTTTGACGCAAATAAATAAAAAAAAAAAAATAAAAATAAAATGCGTGGCCATCTCGTGCGGCAGAGCGAAGTAGCTCGCCTTTCACCAACGAGATCCGGATTCGATTCCTGTCAAATCTCATGTGAAATTTGTTCAAACAAAAGAAGTTTGGCTGCTTCACAAGGGCTAGTTCAAACCCTGTGAAGTGGCTTAAACCCTACCCCTATCCTCATTCCTACCCAATTATGGCCGCTGGGTAGTGACGCAAGAGCGCGAAGCAGGAGGCGCGTACGCGGAGATGCTACCTGGCGATCCTCTTGACAACAGACCGAGACGTGACGGACAGAAATATCTATAGTAAATATCTACAGTAACGGAGGATTACATCAGATTTAATGTAGAAAGTAACGGAGGATTTCTCCAATAGCGCTCAACATCCGAGAAGGGGTTAGGAGACACGTTGCGACGCAACAAATGTATTACGTACAGCTTATACAAGAAGTGCATAGGAAGTAAAAATTCAATTCACGTTTTGGGGGGTTCACAATACCAAAAAACGTTTTTTTCAAACTGTCTAGTTGTCCGTGTGTCTGTCTACCTGCCTGTTTGTGACCAAACAACATTACCATCAAAATCGTTCAGATGATTTTCCTAAAAATTGATATCCCGATTAATTTGGCTGATCCCATTTTAGCTTTTGTTTGATTACTTTCTCAAAAATGTATTCTCTAAATTTTTTGTGCGAAAAGAGTACAAGCACGTTTATAAATATGGTACAGATCCAATACTCTTTAAAACTATTACATTTTCAAGTCCGTGTGACCGACTGTTTACACCAACTAATCAACACTAAGGGATTTCGCCAAAAAGGTTTTAAACATTGGGGGCACTTTACACGAAGCTTTTGGGATATTTTCAAATTTTTCTCAGAATATGGTTCAAATGTTTTCTTTAAATTTCTGAAGAAAAGAGTGAACTACACATATAACGATGTCACATGTTAATTTTCAAAAATTGCAAGTTTGAATTTTTTGGGACCCCCTACAAAAAATATATTATTGAAGTTAGAGATTTGTTCATCAAATTAATTTTTTAAAATTATTTTTATTTTAAGTCGCATAAACTGCATAGGTCATGAGCGACTAGTACAGTAATACAATTACAATTCTGAGAAAATATTGATACTTTTACATCCTTATAACACTTTTTGTTGGAAACTTGGCGATGATAAGATTTCATCAGTCTACTCCCAGAGCGCCGTGCGTACACAGCGTCGCGAGTTGTATGAAAAATATTTTAAGTGTTTTATGTGTGCTAGTAATCCACTAACTTTTGATACATAAATATAACTTCTATATTGTTCACCTATCAAGATAACAGATAAGAGCTGCAATTGCAGTAACTAATCTGTTGATATGGCTTCTTCTAACAACCAGGAAAAACTAACCTCAAACCGATCCAACACCACCCAAGAAAATGCATCGGAGACGAACTCCAAAACAACAGCAGACGAATCGTCATTCTACAAGACATCTACAACCTACAGTGGCACCATTAATCAACAACAAGTAAGAAAATCTTATTCTAACGTAACTACATCTGACGTTTTCCCATCAAAAGAACAAGCTGCAATTATTGAGGCACAAGAAGGGCTGTCCATAAAAGACTATATTAGTAAAATTGCAAATAGTAAATGCCACAGACATTAGATTTATATCCAGGATATCAAACAACAGAATATGTATATTTTTTGCTAACCAAGCTATCACTGACAGATTTGTAGAACATAACCCAACAATAGAAATTAAGAACTACAAGTTAGGAGTTAGACCATTCATCAGTAAGCACAAAAAAGTAATAATCTCAAATGTGTGCCCAGTTATATCACACGAAGTAATAGAAAAAGAATTAAATGACAGAGGTATCACAATATCGACTAAAATATCCTTTATAAAAGCTGGTATAAGTGAACCTGGTTTCTCCCATATCATGAGTTTCAGAAGACAAGTTTATATAGCACCTGAACATATAGAGAAACTACCAACCTCCACTGTAATATACTATGATAACATTTCATACAGGATATTCTTCACTACAGATAACATTTCATGTTTTATGTGTAAAGACAAAGGTCACATTGCAAATCAGTGCCCATTGAAGCCCCTAAATAATAATGAAACAGAAGAACATAACACTTATTCTCCCACCATGAATTCATCAGCTGACAACATATCTTTATCACAACAATTAGAAAATCAACATGAAGCTCCTTTATTTAATGACCTACAGTTCCCAACTCTTCAGAAGAGAGCCTACCCTACTGATTCATCATCACAAGAGTCACACACTTTAATGAAAACAGACAGGATTGAACATCAAAAAGCTCAACCAACAAAGAAGAAGAAACCAGAAAAAAATGAACAACTTATAGTATCACTACCTACAATTTTCATTATTCTTGGAAAATTGTTTTGGTGCCAAGGATGTCTCAATTGTAGCCAAAGAATTCACTGATGATTGACAAGATATAGTATCAATGATGAAAGAAACTTACCCTCTTCTTACTGACAGAGCAATAAAAAATAGGTTCACTAGAATAATAGGTAGACTCAACAAATCAATTCTTCAAACAGAAGACACAGGTACTGATACTACAGATGAACCAGTGTAAATAAGATTAGTATATAGTAATGGAGGAATGGCAGATACTGTAAGATCTATTGAAGGCAGCGAATATGAGGAAAATTAATTAACCCAAGCTATGGTCGACTGCATCCTGCAGTGGAACATAAACGGCTACAGACCACAAAAGGAGAACCTAGCAATTTTAATCAACAAATATAACCCAGATATAATTTGTCTACAGGAAACAAACTTCAAAGGAGAACAAAAATTCAACATAAAAAATTATAACTCATATACAAAAAATAGGACTAATACAGAAGTTGCAAGTGGAGGTGTAGCTGTTTATTGCAAAAAATCTTTAACAACTCAAGAGGTTATCATCAATTCAACCCTAGAGTGCACTGCTGTCAAAATATGTTTAGCAAATAAATCACTTAGTATCTGTAGTTTATATTTACCTAACAGCTGTGACTTCAATTCTAGAAATTTACAACAATTAATTAACCAACTCCCAAATCCATTTCTTCTCTTAGGTGACTTCAATAGCCACAGTTTCATATGGGGTTCAAATAAAGAAGACAAAAGAGGGAAAATAGTAATGAAAATGCTTCATGATACAAACTTAGTACTACTTAACAGTAATCTTCCTACCCATCTTAACAACACATCTAGAACTCATAGTGCTATTGACTTGACCATATGCTCGGCATCAATTGCTCACCACTGGAACTGGACAACTGCGGATGACCTATATGGCAGCGACCACTACCCAATCATAATTTCCCAAACTAAAAATTCATTAAATACTGACAATATACACTATACCGCTAGATGAAAAATTGAAAATTTGACAAATTTAATATTAAAAACTGCCGATGAAACTATTCCAAAAACTACAGGGAAACCAAGAAGAAAACAACTTCCATGGTGGAATGAAGAATGTGCTAAGGCTCACAAAAAATATAGACATGCCTTCTCAAAATATAAAGACATCCATCTATTGAGAACCATATTGAATATAAGAAATCAAGAGCATATGCTAGAAGAACATTCAAAGAAAATAAAAGAAATACATGGATACAATTCATTTCCTCAATGAATCATCTCTCCAACATGTCTGAAAACTGGAAAAAAATTAAATCAATAAATGGTACTTACAAGCCATCAACCAATAGTATAAAAATAATTTATAATGATAAAATTGTAACATCCCAATAAACAAATAGCCAACATCTTAGCAAATCAATTTTCTAATAATTCAAGTGATAAAACTTCAGTGATAAATTCCAAGTATACAAGGCAAACTCTGAAATCAAAATAAAAAATATACTACAACAAAATACATACAATAATACAATACTAAATGCTCCTCTCCAAGTACATAAAATCAAGAAAATTCTAACTTGTACCAGGAATTCCAGCCCAGGACCGGATGGCATCCACAATAAATTTTTAAAAGAACTACCTCCAATGGCCATTGAATATGTAACACAGCTATTCAACGAACTTTTGACCCAAGGCATGTTTCCTGATAAGTGGAAAGAATCGGTTGTCATTCCTGTTCCCAAGCCAGAGAAAGATCATACTAGCCAGAAAACTTCAGACCAATATCCTTAACATCTACCCTTTGTAAATTGATGGAGAAAGCAATCAGCAAAAGATTAATTTGGTACCTTGAACAAAAATTACTATCACCCTATCAAAGTGGATTCAGGCAGAATCGCTCGACTACAGACCACTTAGTCAACATTCACAGTGATATATGTGATGCATTCATCTCAAAACAACATGTAGCTGCTGTAAGTCTGGACATCAAGAAGGCCTATGACATGTCATGGAAAGACAGAATAATCAACATTCTACTCAGACTGGGAATAGATGGACATACATTAATCTTTATTTCCAACTTCATGGAAGAAAGATATATTAAAGTTAAATTTAATGGTATCTTATCTGATAGATATAAAACATGCAACGGCCTCCACAAGGGTCTGTACTTAGTGTTTTCCTCTTTCTTGTTGCTATAGATGAAATAAAAAATCTAATTCCTCGACCAATAAAGATATACTTGTTTGCTGATGACATCACAATATTAATAAGAGGAAAAAATATCAATACATCCCAAAAAATGTTACAAAATAGTCTAAATAATATTCAAGAATGGACTGATAAATCAGGGTTCAAGTTCTCAAAAACAAAGTCACAATGTATACTTTTCAAAAAATCAGAGACACTCAATAATCAACTTAAATTGAGATTAGGATCACAAATAATTAAAACCTCAAACCAAATCAAAATTTTGGGAATGATTTATGATAGCAAACTAACATGGAGACCACACATAAAACAATTAAAAATGGATTGTTTTCACAGACTAAATACAATAAAGAGTATCGCAGCCTCCAATTGGGGAGCTGACAAAAATATAATTCTGTCTTCGTACAAAGCTCTTATACAGTCTAAGCTTGACTATGGATCTGTAGTATACCAATCTGCCAATCCAACAATTTTAAACAGTCTCAAAGTTTAAGAGTAAACCTCACTTAAAGAGTAAACCTCAACTCAGAGATTCTACATGAAAATTTCATTGAAACTTTTCGAGTCTTTGAGAAAGTGTCGTTTCAGAGTTACTGAAAATGCACAAATTGAGCTCATTTTCTCAGAAAACTTTTGAGTTCTCGTGAACTCATAAGAAATCATTTTTGGTACTTGTACCCACAAATGGAATAATTACAAGAACGCTCGTAATGTAGATTATAAGTTTGATAGAACTATGTACAAAAAATTAGATGATTCAGTTAAACCAGTGTAGTGATTTTTAAAAGTTAGGATGATGGTTGTGGAGCGGAATTTGGTGTTGATGTGCGAAGGATTCTTGTTGGTGGTGCATAATTCGGGGTCTAAAAAAGGAATTTCATTTGGGGTAAAAGTAATGGAAAATGAATTGGACTTGGTTGAGAAAACTGGTTGATCCTTGAATGATTTCTGTCTTTCCTGATGGAAAAATCTTTATTATCATATAATTATAGGCGATTGTTCGACTGTCCACACTGTGATAGAGAGATTTGTTAGAGGATTTACAGGTTACCCACAGAAGAATACTAGACTGTACTTTATAATTAGCTCTTAATTGGTTTGATGCACACTCAGCACAAATTAAATTTTCCTGGAAATTGCCCCTGCTTAGACCACTGTATACTTAACATTTTAAACACTGCATCGCTCCTTTGATTTTCATCTCTTTTCAAAGTTTACAACTGAGTTGCAGAAGTATATTTCTTTCAATTTGTAAGTTCTACCGTTACTATAAGAGTTGGCTACTTGTTCTTGTCTTGAAGGCGTGTGATGCGCCCTAAAGATTGTTCTTTCCCGATATTTTCGGATTTGATTTCGCTTCGATACAGATATACACCTTTTTTTGACCAGTAGTGATGCCTTTTTGGACAGAGAGTCTCAATATGTGAGAAATAGAGTTTTAGACGTTTCTAATGTAGCTGTTGAACTTCTTAAATCATTTATGGTTGCTAAATTCACATTTATTTTCTTACTTTTTACTATTAATTTATAATTCGTCAAACAAAATTTGCCACATTTCTGTGTCTATTTAATATTTCATTTATCTTTTTAAAAGCTGCACTTAAATTATACTTGGTTTCTACTAACTACTTACAATCTTAAATATATTTTACATTTGTATATAATATTACATCTCTTTGTATGCATCTGACATGTGGTTAGGCGGAAGAGCGGGCCTGATGGCCCGAGCCTCGCCATATCAATAAAGACTTATTTTTTTTATTATTATTTTATTATTTTATTATTATTATTATTATTATTATTATTATTACTTTTTGATTCGTTGTAAAATGTTTCAGTTACTACTCTCTTAATGCAAATTCTCGATCATTGTCAATGCGGTAGATGCATGGGTGGAATATTTACTTTTTCGAGATCAATGATAGCGTTGGCGTCTTTATGGTCGGACAAAGCTTCACATCTATTGATAGTAATTAATGCGTATGTTTCGGGCAATTAGCAGGATATTTTTGGTGAGCACCTATCTCTTCTTCATTTGCTCGCTTGTACTTGTGGTTTTCATGGTCGGAGTAGAGTTGAGTGTTTTTCAAGTATGCTTTCTCATGGTGACGTCGAGGCCCTGGATTTGTCGAATGGCCTCGCCGATGATTTCTGCGGTTGAGCCTCATATGAGTTGGAAGAACGTAAACTGTTGTTCACTGCTTTAGCTTGAGCGATATAACAAAAATGTGTAGTACTAGTTTCTCACAGACACATAGTTACTAGATACTAGTTCACTCATAGTAGAACGTGTTAGGAGTGGCGTGGCCTGGCCTGCCAAATGGAGCGATATCATCTGCTGTTAGGCGAAGTGAACCTCACTTTATTGTAGTCCAGGTGAGAATATCTGTGCACTACTACACTAGCGCTTACAGCGTCTCAGAAACGTATTCCTCGATCGACATAGCCAAACTCAAGGCCCTGCGAATTTGAAACTGTTATTTTAATTTTAATTACTTCATATGAAGCAACTTTAATAAAAAAATGGCTCAACGATTTTATTCGATTTGTTTTTTTCCTAACGAGCAAATTGAGCTCTTAAAAGCAGCACAAGGACGATATCATTTACTAAAGTCACGGAATTTTCCCTATGTGTAAAAACTTTGAATAATTTTCGAACCTATACCATCATTATTGATCATATATAATTCACTGTTAATGCAATAAATTCTTTAATATAAAATATTCAAATAATTATATGTGCACTGTTTCAAAATAATAGTTTCTTTGCCATCTTGTAGCTGCTATTTTCGTTAGTATTTGTTATAAATGAATCCGTTAAGACCTACAACTGTATTAAATATTGATATGACTTGGGTTTATTTAGTTTGTTTAAGTGTAATTAATATAACTTCACGACACTTGATCAAAATACTACATATAAGAAATTTCGTAAGTTTGATTCCGTAGGATTCACACTTGTACCACGTTTGTGATATGACTTGTAAAGAGTTACGAGAACACAGGGATTACACGAGGTACTATAGACCTGTAGACGAAGGAGATTTTATGGACGTCGCAGTACAACGAAAACTCGTCAAACCTGAACCAATCTTCGCCTTCGCTGAAGATTTCTTGTTTTATGGACAACGACGTAATTTGTCCTGATGGAAGTGCACTCGCGAGATTGTAAAAGAAAGCATCAACGTACTTCATTCCCATTGCGTGGAGAGTGGGGGTGGAATGGAAAAGCAGGAATGAATATATATTAACAGCAGGGAGAGAATGAAAATTAACAAAAATGAAAATAAAAAGAACTTTAGACAACGTCCTTTGCAACAAAAAAAGTAAAAGTATACAAAAACGTTACACGAATGTAGCAATAAATTAATAATATATGAAATATTAGGAATTATACGATTTAGAAGTTGAAAATAATAAATTTCCTCAAATATTTCGCAACTATTCAGTTTTCTGTGAGAATACACATATACTAAGGAAATCCAATCTATATCCATATTATTTCCAACGTTTGCACATCACGTTGGCGCTAGGCCAGAACAATGAAAATGCAAGGGGCGATTTTGAGATGTACGCATTTGAGAGTTCGATGATGTCAGAAAAGATTACATTTGACAAGATTACATGATACAAGATTTTCAAAAGGAGAGTTGCGTATGAATTAATTACATATTGTGATACTACGTTTTTGTATAAAACTCTAACTCATTAAAAACATTCTCTGCAACATTTGTCAATATATGTTTTGAAGGGATCAGCAAACCCTGTTGTATACAGAAAACGTTTTTATCAGAAAAAAAAAATGGAATCGTATTTGGTAGCAAAAACATCATTTAATACAGAAAACATAAAATACACAACATACTGCAAAAAATGAAGTGACAAAGAAAAAACAACAAAAATTCTCTTAATGCTGCAATGTGCTTCTCGCACTACCGACATCCTTCACTCGCTCTGGTTCCCTTCAATCGCGGATGCAGCGACCTTCGCTGAGCGCAATCGAGGACCGGCCTCACGTCCACAGTCCAAATGAAGTTTCGTCACAGTTGCTTCCACTCAGCTGTACACACTCCAACTGAAAAACAATTAAACTTCCAACAAACACAATAATAAAAGAGAAATCCCTATGTCCAAATAAATCCCGTGTGGCAACCCAATCCACAGCTGTCTGTTTAGGTCACTGATGCTAGCAGCCACGTTCACCAACAACGCGAGGTTGCATCGTTTGTTGAAACATTGACACTACCACGACCAACGTGAAATCAAACTGCTGAGATTAACTACAATGCTAGTATTCGACACTGTTTAGCCATTCACGTTACGCAATGCATTATTTCCACAATACAATGTCAAAATGCAGTGGTTTACCTTCAGATCAGGAATTCACGTTCTTTTACAATTCTTGTGGATTGTACACAAAATTATAAATTCTGTTGATGCAATTTTTGCAATGACTAATTTTTTCCTTACATATCTGTAAATTTGGCCGTTAAGATAATGTCATCTGCAAGATGATCCCTCCCCATCTCGATCAGATTTTTTGTCCAGTTTGCCTGATCCATTGAGCAAATGCTGAGATGACCCCTTGTTTTGCTTCTGGACATAGATGTTACTTCAATATCTGTGCACATCTTCTAGAATTCAGTGGAAAATACAGTTATTCAAATTATCGTTTCCAAGTTATCGCGGCAGGAAGTATTATTCCTTGACGAAGGACATCATGGATTAGAGCCCAAAATTTATTGTTTCTTTATCCTTGAAAATAGATTTTATTACATGGGAGTTTTGTTTAGTTCACAATTCAAGTAGTATATGACTTAGTGTAGGGATCACAGAATTTTGAAAATGTGCACAGAATTCACTTCTCCCTGTAACACGTCACGCACAGTTTAACTGTTTTTGACGTAAAATAAATAAAAAAAGAAAAAAAGAAATGATCATTTACCGATATCTAAAGCCAAATACCGGGAGCGGTAGCTCAGTGCTTCAACTGATGTCACTGCAGCGCCTCTGACCGGGAGGTCCTAGGTTCGAGTCCTGACGGCGGCAGGATTTTCGACACTAGCTTAGAGCTAGGTCGAATTCAGTCGCTGTCTGGAGGAGAATTCTAGCGGCCGGCTGCTCTCATCGGTAGTTTTCCGTGGTTTCTCCGATCAACACCAGGCGAATGCTGGAGCAGTACCCTACCAAACGGGCCACGGACCGCGCGCGATCTGTCCTTCCTCTTCCTTGTCCTATCCTCTCCCCTTACACACACACACACACACACACACACACACACTAACATGCACTACACTACCACATATTCCGGGAGACCGGTCGGGAGCTTAGAGCTTGTCCCGGCTGGGGCAGTGCCCCGCTGGTGGGAGGATCCTGGTTAGGGGGAAACCCCACTTGCCGACGGTAGGTCGGCGCCGGATCTCGCCATCCAGTGGGGGAAGATCACCGCCATCTCCCGAGAAAAAAACATATACTACAATAACGGGAATAATGACCAAAGCAGTTTACGCGCCAGGAAACACGCAAAAATCAATCAGTAACGACAAATATCACAGAAATTAACTGGAAAATTCTTAAAATAACGGGAAGTGGTCACATTTTTATTAACTTTAAATGGGAACTCCACAATCTTTTGCCTCTCCCAGGGCCGTTTCAACAGCTTTAGAAGTCCTTGGGCGTATGCCAATTTGCGGGCCTGTTTTCTTATTTTCACTGATCTCCCCCTCCCAATTTGAAGACAAGTTTTGTTTAAAAAATTGAAATTCTCATCACTGAATGACATTCTCACATGAAGCAGCAACATTCCATATTATATATATTATACAATGATGCACGCTACCTCACTCCATTAAGAAAATGTTTGCGTATATTTTAATCATACACAATTTTTACACTGTTTTTATTTTATTTCTTTAAAAATTTAGTATTAAATAATTTGTTTAAGAAATATTGGGTGCCTTTGAACTTTGGGGACTCTGAGCCCGGGCCCTTAACACAGCATTGCCCTCTCCTTGAATGTTGCAATATTTAGATACGGTTCGTTGAACTCGATATGATTGATTACAACTTATTAAGAAGCGATGATTTGGCAATTTTTGTCTGTTCTTTAGGGAATAGCTAAGTGAAACATCTTTAATTTGATTAGTATGCTAACGCATATTTGAAAGATTTTTCTTGGTTCATATTCGTATAATTGTAGGTGCATATTTTGTATATTTCGTTAAAGGAAAAAAGGTGAAAAAATAAAGGATTTCAGCCCGAATATACTTTGAAAATATTTTTCTTGATCACAATGTGAAAAAAGATATCCAGCCAAATGATCAGTGCTAATCCAAGTATGCATGGAAAGATGCTTTGCAATGTTCCTGGTCAATACCCTGTTGTCAGAAAATCGGGATTTACCGGTTGACAATATGCATATAGTATTGTAAGAAACTGCATTGCTGAAATTTTAGAAATAAAGGGAAATAGTAAGATGAAAATACATTGACATTATTTTTCTTTTCTGTAATGAAAAAGAAATATTTGCGCAAATGTATGATATTTTTTATACTTTTTTTAAACCAAGCAGAAGAAATGCAACACAACTTATAATTACTTCGCTTAGGTGAATTTTTACTTCAATTATTGCTCCCGGAAAGTAAGGAAATAATATTATTTTGCACAAATATATATTTTTCATTTCACGCATCTTCTTCTGAACCTTTACCAAAAACGATTTATACAGGAAATGAAATACTGCTAATTTTATTTGATATTTCAAATTTTTTGTCATAATGCATATTTTAAGCTTTTTTTTTTTTTTTTCATAAAAATCCTCATTCTCATAATTATGTTTTCTGAACTTTCTAGTTTGAAAAATTCAGTTGTTTTTGATACATTGAAATATTTTTTGTTTTACTCATGGTGGAAATGGAAATGGTGTTTTACTCATGGTGGAAATGGTTATTTCCACCATGGTTTTACTTATTATTACTTAATTATCAGATCTAATACACTGCAGTTAACTCATTAATCCTATTATCTATCAGGCACAACAAATGAAAATTCATAAAATTAAGCATTGACAGTCAAAGCAACAATGACAACCCCCTGATTATTCTTTCAAACTTTTAAGTAAAATGAATGATTGATTAGGTAAAATCATGGTGGAAATAATTTATTATTTCCACCATGGGTAAAATCTTCTTTAGGGACGGTCTGGTTAAGATATTTACCGTGGCGGGGACCACTAGATTCTACCACTGTACGAAATATTTTGTATTTGCGCGACTCTTTTACATTTCACGCTGTTCGTGAAAGGACGTATTTATACAATTTGCTATGATTGATTTCTTCCCTGGTCTGCAGCAGAATTGACCATGGACAAGTCACATAGCGGCTAGAAATAATCACGTTGTCCGTTGGCCACGGACACCAGAAGTAACGTTATCCTCAAATAGCACAATAATCTGTATTAATTGAACAAAGCTCCTTCTATTGTTGGCCATCAATTATATTGCACAATGTACGTTGAGAATGGATAACTAACATTTAAGCGACATGGAAGGCTAGTTTTCTAGTCTCCACAGTGGTAATTCAAATACTCGGTCTAACATACATTTTGTTCACGTAATGATTGTATTTTAAATGTGTAAATTACATTCAATGTTGCCAAGCAAAAAGATACTTCTTTAAGTGTCGCGTTGCCAAGTTTACATGAACTTTCAGACCTTTAAGTCTCATATCTCTAGATCATTAAAAACAATTTGAAAACACGCCAGAGCAGTTGATAGAGAAGTTGACAACAAAAATATAAATATTCAAAGTATACACTATATAGACAACGAAAGAAATATAATTCGAACTTCCGAGTGCTCTTTGTGCCACACTGATGTAGTCAATTATAAATGAAAATATCACAAATGTTTGTGTCACACGTGTTTCTGTAATCCTTCACAGTAATATAAACTGATAGTAAACATTTTAAAAACAATTTTTTGACGATGTTTTGATTTTGTTGACACATTTGTTAAATACAACAGTGTATTTAAAATAATACATTATTAGGAAAAAAAGGATTTTTTATTTTCCAGAAGTGTTGAAGACATCTAATAAAACATGTTCTTCATAAAAATAGCCTAATAAGGCCGTATTAGACCAATTTTATTTACGAATAACGAAGGTATAATTAAAATAATTTAATTTCGTCTGAAACTAAAATAATACGTTTTCATTCATACACGTATTTGCATAGTTTGTTTAATATTTCGTAATAGGTAAGGTTCATTGTCATTTTTCATTTGTCGTTTCCAGGTCTATTGAGACTCGTCATTGTTTTCAATTGTTGTCAATATTACAATGTTGCAGAATGCGTGTTCTTGATCTTCGGGAGAGAAGTGAAATTGGTCAGTGATGCGGTAATATTTCTCCATTTTGGGCGGGCGGTAAGTACATAAATATTCAGAACTTCGCAATTTTCCGTCACAGCTTATGTGCAACGTAACATTTTTCACAGATAGTCGTATTAGATTGGGAGAGGTTCTTCAAGCTACTCTTGTGTGAATGGATTTGTTTGTCGGATTTCCGCAGATGCAATAAAGTCATGGCATTGTTATTTTGAAACCGTTAACACACATATACCCGTTAACACATTAATATTCATGTGATATTTATAACAAATTAATGAATTGCACTCTTAAGGAATTGGGAAAATAATATATTGAGAATACAATATATCAATATGGTTTTAGAAAGTCTTGGCGTCATTTGTGGTAATAAAAATTTGCATTTTTCTTGTCCAATATTGGGAAATAGGATCACGTTTTATATGGGAAAGCGACATTATATTAGTTAATATAGTACATTTCCTGAAATTACTATTTTTAAACGGCGCTTGATCTCAATAATTTCATAATAACTTTGTAGTTTTACAAGAATATCGAAGCAATGCAATGTACTATATTTCAAATGCAATGTAGCTTCAAAAATGGTATGTTACTCAAGTACATATCTACTTATATAAAGAATCTATAACATCATTTTTTTCTTATTTTTTCAATGTGTTTACGAAATTCGTTCAACGTCCCGAAGGTCGTGCAACTGAAGCGAGATAGAAAATTTAAATGTTAAGAAATTTTCTTGAAAATTAATTCTGGAAGATGAGTAAATTTTAAACAGAAAAAGCAAGCCCTGTGATGGGGCACCATTAATTGAGAACTTCTATTTTGCTTAGTTTATAATTTTTTAGGAATACAGATTTGACTTAGTGCCTGAAACAAACATTTGTATGATGTATGTTCATATATTTTATCAATTTTTTCCAAAAAATGAAAAAATGTTTTGAAAACCAATTTTTTAATGACGTAATTTGTTAAAATGTTTAGTTTTGGTTAATATTCTAACACTATATACTACCTTCGTTTGTAACAAAGAAATAATCCCAGTGCTGTATTGTATAGAACGAGATATATGATGATTCAGCTTACTGACTGTCAAAAAGGCAACTTTTAGGAAACTAGTTTTTCAGACGCCGAAAAGCACCAGTCAGATTCTTTTTCTGTGTCCATATATTCCTTAATGTTTCTTCTTAGGTTTAAATATTTTATTATGCTCTTATATATTAATGTTTCTGGCTTTATTTTATTCCGTTTATTTCAAATTTTTTCACTACTTCCAATTCAAAAAATAGGGGATGGCTTCAATCCAAGTCTTCCTAAAAATAACATTAATAAACAATTCAAAAGATCGGAGAAATACGGGTTTCGCAATATTAAAGATCATAGATCAGTGATTTTGACTGAGTTAAAAACTAAAATATGAATTTTATAAGATTTGTTTATCATTTTGGGCGTATAATATAATTTAAGAATGTGCTGGCATGACTTTTTAACAATCAAATATTCAAGAGTCAAGCTGGCCTTGAAATGTTTCACTGCGACTCCAATCTCGGCGTGAAGAAACCTCTGCACGGTAGGTAGATGGCACAGAAATAAGAAAATAAAGCAAACATTAATGGCAAGACGACATTAACACTATTAATAAATTCTTCCCAATTCCTATTATAATATATGATTAACTGCTAACAAACTATTGGTTGATAACTATTAACACGTTTTATATTATGTTGCAACTCATAAAAACTATCTTAGATGTACAATGACTTCTCAACTGATACGTTTTTCGTAAATACCTTAGGAATACCTTTGAGTAAAAAAAACGATTCTGCAGCGTTCGCAGATTCAGACAACTCCTGTGGAGTGTCTTCCCTCTTACACAATTTAAATTCAATAATTATAATCAAAATGTATGAGTTACGTAATAGGAAGTCGTATGGAACAATAATGTCTCAGTGTCTAATGTAGATTAAACTATTAACAATAAAAATGAAATAAACCATAATTAGTGATAGAAATATCTTTTACGATCATAAAAAAATGTTTATATTTCGTGGGCGAAAAGATTTGTTTTTTGTACGATCTCTATTTTTTGCCTCGACCTATCCATCGGAAGTGGGTCGGATACACCTAACTGTAATGATAAGTTTTTTGCACTATGAATTGTGCAAAACTAAATTCATGCATTTAATATAAAAATAACTACTTGAGATATAAGGATTAAAATTAAGAACCGGCCGGGTTGCTATTACAAGAGGTGTGATTGGACGGATAACTGGTACAATTCGATTGTTTTCGCTGCGGCACGCAAATCGGTTTATCAGTTTGAATGGTGGGGGGTAGAAAGGGCGGCACTCGCTCTTGCTCTTGCTTTGTGCAGGAACTTGAAGTAGCTCACATGCTCAGATGGCGCTTCGGAACTACAGGTCTGAAATTTTGGATTAAGGCCACAACACACGCTAGGATATAGTATACAACATTGGTGACCAGGGAAAAGTGATAGGAGCTGATTTGGAAAGGCAATATCAGATTCAACTAAACACTCTATTAATTAGTAAAATATATCAAGAATAGAGATTTATTACGAAGAATAATCGATATGCTAAAATATAAAATTTTGAATAAACAAATGACAATATGAAAAAGTACGACCGACACGGAAGGACGAGCCAGAAGAAATACAGCAATCGTTTTGCTCCAGTATGAGAGATTTTATTTATGAAGATTAAATTTCTTGATATTACTTATAGAACTGACTTTTTTTGATATTTTTTTAATTCTTGGAAGGTGTTCTGGTTTTTTAGGTAGACATTTATATTATATCAATTTTTATTATGAGTTTTTACATTTTATTTTTTTAATTATAGGCAAAAAAGCACAAAAGCTTATATAATATAAATGTCTGCCTAAAAAACCAAAGGACCTGCCAAGAATTACAAAGGTATGGAAGATTCCCGTACAGGTGGGGTGCGCGCACATACGTACGATTTCTGGAAACATGTTGGTCCTTATCTTCACACACGCTGTTGGATTTCATGAACGACGTACCAGTAAACGATTATAAAAATATCACAGGAATTGAATTCGATTCTTTCGTGGGACATGGCAATCTGTTTCAGCAATAGTAAATAGTTTAAAAGGTCACCTGGTGGCCTCTTTAGGTCATCCTTAAAATAACTTCGCGCTCCACTAGAGGACCTACACTGTAATATATGAAATGACATCTTTTCGAAAACATTAATTTTACAGAGTTACGTCATTACATAGCACGGGTGTGTTCAAAGTTCTTTCGAGTATATTAGTACTTTTTCCAGTAGTATATTAATTACACCTTTGAAACAATGACGAAGAAAGTGCGGAATGTTCTTACTAGACCAACTGCTTATTGTAAGTTTATAAAGAAGTTTTTTTTTATTTATTATTTTTTTTTAGAAGTGAAATTAATTTTAGAGTTGAGTTTGAAGAATGTGATTAATTGATTGATTGATGATTACGGACGTGTAAACTGCTGTCATTAGTCCCGAAAATGTAGTGCATGCTTTTTATTACGAGAGGTGGTGATTTTCCCCCACTGGCTGGCAACATCCGGCGCCGAACTACCGTCGGTTAGCGAGGTTCTCCCCAAACAGGTATCTCCCACCAGCAGGGCACCGCCTCCTCCCGACGCGTCGGGTGACTCTTAAGCTCCCGAGAAGTGTGATAGTGTAATGCATGCGAGTACATAGTATACTCTGTGTGCGAGTATGTGTAAGTAAAGAGAGAGGTAGGACAAGCAAGAGGAAGGAAAAAGATCGCCCAAATAATTTCCCAACTATAAAATATGTAATTTAAATTTGTGACGCTGATTTGTGATTTATTGTTTATTTATTCTTTTAAATAAAGAAGTGAAAAACTGTCTAAAATAAAATGGGATCATACAGAAACTAATTCTAACGAGAAAATGTAATTGTTAGGACAGAAAAACAGAAGAGCAACTTGGCGAGTATGGTGCATTGTCGCAGGTACTTTCTGGCATTGTTTCAGACAAAACCACATGAACTCCAACTATGAAGAATGAAATAATATATTATTGTAATTATTAAGCATGGAAAAGGCGTTTTTTACCTTTTGTGTTTGCTTTAAAATTGTGTAGTTGCTTATTTTTTAAAGCAAAAACACAGGTTTTTAATTCCCCTGTATATTTATAAATGACACACCTACATAAATGTTTCGTATACAACGTTAAAGCTAGAGTTTGATTCTTATAATATCTTTTATAACGTTCAGCATTAAATGTAAATGAAAAGAAATGAAAACTGCACGAACTGTGGGACAAAATACTCGGAAGGTCCGACCTGAATGTGTTAACACGCAACAATTTCTACATTTTCGAATGGGTCGGGCTGAAGTGGACCAACCGGCGAGTGTTCAAAAACTGCGCGACCAGAATATTAAACATTATACGACAAATTCATTCCTAAGAGATTTAATAAAATCTAAGTATTCATTATTTTAAAAATTAGGGGTGAAATTATTGTTAATTAGCCGTTCCATAAATTGGTCATCTACGATGAAGCGTTTATTTTTAATCTGGCAATGGATGGGTTGGGTCTGTCAGACCCACGAGGTACCAAAAACTTCAGCCAATCATATACTGTTAGCACCATCAGCCTGTTCGTCTCTCTACTTTCCTTTTATTTTCAAATGTAACGTTCAATGTGTCAGTTATTGCCGTATTGTTTGAATACGTGATTACATGCTTAATTTTTTTCTTGCTTGGTCTCTCAGACCCAACTCATCCGTTCGTGTAACTGTAATAGAGAAGGTAAGTATTCCCATATTTAGAATAATTTATTATTTCGATGTAGATAATGTTATTTTTGTTTAGTATCAAGAATATCTTTTAGTATTACGTATGATTAAAGTCAAATTGAACTGTAATTTCAGAAATGAGTCAAACTTTCAGTGGAATGACAGGGGATGAAACTACAGTGGAATGAATCGAACTAACATGACGAAGTCCTCTAACAATGATACAAATATATAATAGACATATTTGCAATGTAATTCTTGTTTTTTAACCCGGGTCTCTCAGGCCCAGCCCATCCATTCATGTTAAATTTTTGGGAAAGACTGATGCGGAGAAAAAAAAATCTTCGTCCTTATTCGCCTGATGCTCGCCTTTAAATTCGATTGAGGCGTTCGTATAAAATAGAACTCAAGTCATTCTATCTTGAGAAAGAAAACTAGTTTTATTTCCACAGAAATTTTTCTAGCCCCCTGAAACCTTTCTCACAAAATACTTTACTGTGTTCTATTTTATTAATTGCATTTTCTCGGCATACTCCTCGACGTTTTTAATCATTTCATTTATTAATTTTGATAAGTAAATAAAATATTTTGGTGAAACGTAGATGCAATGCATTATATATTATTAATGTATATTTACTAGAAAGTGAAAGCGATGTAAATGTAAACCAAACTGGCCGTTTTCGGTATCCGCATTCATTTGATTAAATAAAGAAATTCAAACGGATGTCATCAATTTTTAGAAATAATCCCACCAATAAGTCACAATAAATGAGCAAATTTTAATCTTGCTGGAAGATAATTTGTGCTCACGACACAAGTATCGTGACCATGTAACGGATCAAACGGAATGCAATATCGCCGCTTTACACTTGTGAAAGATACCAACTTATGAATCAATTTCGCGATTTTAGAAGTGACAAATGAGCAATATTCATTGCGATTGCCGTCATCAGACATTAAATTTGTTTAGATGAGAGATTTAGAAAATGAACAAAAATAATATTTCAACATCTAATTGTGATGTAAAATATGAAATTGGATTCGGAAATTCATAAATAGTGTACATAGCCACGTGATTTCCAATTGTGAAATTTTGTGTTTTCTTTCTATGAGTGCAATTCACCCGCTTCGACCCATTGTGCGGCGTTGATATTTTGAATTAACATTACTGGTGGAACACTAGAAGACGACGATGTGATAAACACTCCAGTACGCGTAAATAAAAGCTCGTAAAATAATTGCATTGTTGATATTTTCACCATAATCTCGACTATAGTTTATTAATCTGTATCTGAGAAACTATAATGTTTGAATGTTGGCACAACTAAAATTTGACAGAGACGAATATGTAGGTATGGCCGGAAGAGTCAATGGTGATTCTAGGATACTCAGAGTTGTTTAACCAGGATAGTGTCGACCGTTCATTTTATCGAGCATTTTTTAGGTTAAATCCGCCAATCTCATTGAAGCTTGCGGATTATTGAAATATCCGCAGTTTTCATTTTACCACTAAAATTATTTTCGTCCATAATCTGTGCAAATAAAGTTCTAATAGTTCTTAAGTTCTAAAGTAATTTTAGTTCGTCATTTATAATTTTGTGTAAGAGATTACTTGCCTGAATATTTTACCTTTTCAAATAGGATTAAACTTTCCCCCTCTCTTTTGATCCTAAGATGAATTCTATTATTTCAATGCTGTTGTAAAAGTATTTAATTTTAAATTTTAAACTATAATAATATAAATGGTTTGGTACAGTCAAAATTTCAGTCTTAGAAAAGTTTAAACATTTATCCCGAAGTTGATTTGAAAGTGATTTTCTCGGCTTTGTTAAGAGAATTATTTTCCACGAAAGTGTTAAGCGGAGTCAAAATGTTCTGTTCAATAAAATGTTTAATAAAGCTTGGGTTTACCAACAATTGAACACAATATCTGTATTTTACATTGAACACAATATCTGTATTTTTGAGTTCACAAGTCTGCAAAGTTTTATTTTCACTTGGTTGGATTGTTGGTAAAAGCAGAAAAGTGATGGATACTGAATCAGAAGAGGCATTTAGGCATAGATGGAAGTTATTTGAAACGAGGGAAACTAGCTTTACTAATCTGTTGATACATTATTCATATTACAAAGAATGAATAAGTACATATTCACTTAATGTCTTAATTTTCCACTAGATATTTACGATTTACAAGTTTGTTGATAAACAAAATAGTATAGGGAGCAAAAGAATGGAATTAGCTCAACTAATACCATCTTGAATTTCAGTAATAAAATCCTTATTTAATGTTATTTTGAGCTGCATCATCGCACACACGTCAGCATTAAGATATATTAAGTGACTTTCCAAAAATGATTAAGATTAGGGGTGTGTCGATCGCGAACGAACTAGTTCAGTGGAACTATTCTTTAAAGGAACGGCACGATACGGATTGACCATTTAGTGAACGATCGTTCACCTCACCGGTCATCGTTCGTAGTTAGCCGGTCGTCGTTCACCGAGTTCGGGGTTCTCTGGTCGCTTTTTTAGTTCGCCGGTCATCGTTCATAGTTCATTTTAGTTCAGAGACCCCTGATGGCTCCTGTAGTTTGCCGGTCACCGCTCTTCATTCACTTAAGTTCAGCGCAAGTAGATCGCCGTGTTCCTCAATAAATTTTATTTTTATTAATTGACTCAACAATTAAGCGGATAATCCAAACTATTTAAATCAAAAAATAAAAAGAAGATAAATTGTCTTTATTATTAGGCGGAATCGTCATCCAGGAGTTTTGCACCACGTGAAATGCCGTGTATATTACACATGTAAAAATACTTTTTTATACACACCCTATAAAAATAAGTTACTTGTAGGGTAAGAAAAATGTGCTTAAGTTCAATTTTTAGCATTAGCGCTAAAAGTGAGACAAGACTCATTCTATTTTGATAAAACTGAGAGTGTAACAATGAAAACAAAATACTTTCTTCTGACACATGAGCTACCACTGACTTTAATACAACTAGATTTGATTTGTGTTAGAATTAAAACTAATGAAAGTCAACTGTCTAAAAATAGTGTATGACACACGTGGTAAAAGTGATTTTATTTTGTTCTTAGGATTGCGCCACTCAGTTTATCGGCGTCGTGTTATAACATTTCATATACCCAGAATAACAAGCAACATTTACCAATCATAAATAACTAATTCTACATCTCTGTAATCAAGGAAGATTCTAAGCATTGTGCAGGTGCTTAAGCAGCAGGTGAAATGGACCATTTTTTTTATATCCATTAGAAAAAACACTTGCCAAGACAACTGTCTTGTTACCGTGAAGAAAATTACTTAGTTCATGGAAATTTAATGAAGTATCCCTGGGAGATGGCGGTGATCTTTCCCCGCTGGATGGCCAGATCCGGCGCCGACCTACCATCGGCTAGCGAGGTTTCCCCCTAACCAGGACTCTCTCTCATCAGCGTGCACCGCCTGAGCCGGGACAAGCTGTAAAGCTCCCGACCGGTCTCCCGGAATATGTGGTAGTGTAATGCATGTTAGTGTGTGTGTTTAAGGGGAGAGGATAGGACAAGGAAGAGGAAGGAAAGATAACGCTCGGATAGGACAAGGAAAGAAAGATAACGTGCGGTTTGTTAGGGTACTGTTCCGGCATTCGCCTGGTGTTGATCGGAGAAACCAAGAAAAACTACCGATCAGAGCCGCTAGAATTCTTCTCCAGACAGCGACTGAATTCGACCTAGCTGAAAAGCTAGTGTCGAAACTCCAGCCGCTGTCTGGATGGAATTGTGACTTTTCCGTTAAATACATAGACAACATTATGTGAAAAACCGATCTATATTTTCCTTTAGTCTTTTAAGGATGGAAATCATTTAATGAAATGGCCCAAGTGACATATTCGCGAAAACTTGTATTCTCAAATATTACACGTTTCTTCTCTTTGCATTTTGATTGTAATACCTATTACATTAGAGATTCGTGTATTTCATGATTTAAAGAATATGTCAGAAGAAAAGTGTTAAAGAATTGTGAAGTTTCTCGAAAACTCAAAACTTGATTTTCGGAGGCGCTCAAACATTTTCTCGAAAACGGCTTAAAAGATTTAATCTAAAAAAATGTTTATTTTAATGCAGATTTTGCACTTCTATGATATTCGGAAAACTTCATTGCGATGAACCTTTTTGTTATCAAATTGAGCTTTTGAAACAATCGATTTTACTGGAACTAAAACTAACCCATCGCTTTAAATTTTTAAAAAAATCTCTAAGTTTGTCTTACAAAATTTTTCTATATAGTTTGTGAACGTTAATTAATTTTCATTGTACTAATCCTTAAAATATTTAGCATTAAATTCACAGATTTAGTAGAACTTTGTAATTCTGCAGAAAAAACGTCGATTTTTTTATTTTCTGTTGGTTCCGCAATTCAAGCATAGGCAACTTTCAGAAAGCAATAAAAATAAAATACTGAATTCTTTAAATGAAAAAAAGACTTACTTCTATTATTACTATATTTACACGAGTTTTCAAATAGAAAAGGCAATTGCTTACTTTAACCCCCACATAACCCACTCCCTCCGTAAAGCTACAATCATCACCCAACCATCCAAAACTGGAGACCGGTCGGGAGGTTAGAGCTTGTCCCGGCTGGGACGGTGCCCCGCTAGTGAGAGAGTTCTGGTTTGGGGGAAACCCCGCTAGCCGACGGTAGGTCGGCGCCGGATCTGGCCATCCAACGGGGAAAGATCACCGCCATATCCCGAGGAAAAAAAATACACTACACTTACGTGACTAATGACCTAAGCTGTTGATGCGCCCGGAATCACCTATCAACCAACCAATATGTGGTAGTGAAGTGCATGTTCGTGTAAGTGTGTATGTAAGGGACAAGGGAGAGAAAGGAAAGATCGCGCGCGGTCCGTGGCCCGTTTGTTGGGGTACTGTTCCGGCATTTGCCTTGTATTGATCGGAGAAACCACGGAAAGTTTTCGGAGAAATCACGGAAAGTACCGATCAGAGCAGCCGGCCGCTAGAATTCTCCTCCAGATAGTGACTGAATTCAACCTAGCAGTAAAGCTAGTGTCGAAAATCCTGCTGCAGTCAGGTCTCGAACCTAGGACCTCACGGAACAGAGGCGCTGCAGTGTACTAAAATGACCTGACATCAATATCTCCCCTATCAAACTACTAGACAGAATTACGTACCACCCAAAACAATTACTGAATGTTGCGCCTCCTCCCTGACCGCAAAATTTTCCATTTCCAATCCTCAATATCCCTCATAAGCGATGCTAAACTTTCTTACGACTCCATCTCTATTCCCTGCAGCAAAGACTCCATGAACCTTCAATGACAAAGATGTACGTGACGACTTAAGACTTCTAGACGTGACAAAAGTAGTAGGATCCGACAGAATACTGACAGCCGCTTTTAAACATTTGACCAAACATGCAATACACTATCTAACAAACATTTTTAAACCAAAAAAAAAAAATTCAACATATAAAAGACCACAACGACGTCAAGAATTACAGACCAATAAGCCTACTACCGACGACCAGCAAAATTTTCGAAGGGATAATACACCGACGACTAACACCAATTTTGACAAAGGTAATCAAAAAGACACATTCGGCTTTACCGCAAATAAATCAGCACCCCACAATACCCTCATACTGGCGATGAACGTAGCCAAGACACAGACATACACACGCACGCGCGCGCGCACACACACACACACACACACACACCAAACCCAAAAAAAGGACAAGCACTGGACTATGAGCAAGGTCTATGTTTACTAACAGACTTCTCTAACGCCTTCGACTCCATAAACCATGACCTTCTTCTACTTAAAATCAGACCCTTTAATCCCAATTTCCCGCTCTCCTTTCTCCAAAGTTACCTTTTCCCAACGCTCCAAGTCTCCAAGTTTTCCTCCATGTCAGATTCGAAACCAGCATATCTACTTCACATCCAATCCCCGTCGCTCCCCAACACTTATCTCCATTTTAATTAATGGCATACCCGTTCCGCCAAATGTCGACGAATTCCTTTAGGCAGGCCACCTGGCTTACGCGACAAAGACAGGCAGAGACAAAAAAAGGAGCATATGACCGATTAAGGGCCAGTTGTACGAACATAGAATAAACTCTGGATAAATTTTATCACGCTGTTAGCGCTTAAATCAGTTGTACGAACACAGGATACGGGTTAACCAGGCGTTAAATGAGGCATAACAAGGTGTTAAGTCGGCCCGTGATCTCGCACGCAGTTAACCGTGTGTTAACCTTTACACCTCACTTTACCACCAAAATCTCTAGTACTTCAGGCTCAAATGATCGAAATTCTGGAGTATTTGTTTTCTGACGAGAGTGAAGAAGAATAAATACTCCAAATGTATTTAAAAAGTCGAAAGTTGAGGAGAGTGTGAAGAAGGCCAGACTTGCTGAATGAATATGATGATTCAGGTTAAAAAAGCAAACTGTTCTTGAACTGTTAATGCTTATAAATGACATCGAACACAATTCAAACCGGTAAGTCCACGAAATATTAGTTTTTGTATAAAATATGTTCTATCGCTTATTATATTTGGAACTATGTTCGGCTTGGTGCAGTATAAAAATGTTACGTAAAGGTGATGTTTGTCTTACAGGAATCAGTCTGTACCTCCTATAATCCAGCTCCTCCTGACATTAAGATATTATGCTACTGGAGCATTTGTAATTTGCATTGGAGATTTTTGTTGGCTTGATAAAAGTACAGCAAGTAGAATAATTAAAAAAAACTAGCCAGTCAATAGTCAAATTAGCCCCAAAATTTATATACTTTCCCAAAAGTGCACTGGAAAGGAATCGTGTCCAACAAGGGTTTTACGAGAAAGCAGCATTCCCAAGAGTAATTGGTGCTATTGACTGCACTCATATTAAAATAAAATGCCCAGGTGGAGACTGTTCAGAAGATTACAGAGGGAGAGATGGCACATTCTCGTTGAACGTACAAACTGTGTGCAGTGCAGACCTGAAAATTCAGAATATTATTGTTGCTCGTTGGCCAGGAGCAGTGTATGATCAAACTATTTTTAATAACTCTTTGCTGAAAGCAATATTTGAGTTAGGTCATAAGAACAATTTGGTTTTAGTGTGAGATTCTGGATATGCCTTGACCAGTTACTTACTGACACTCTTTGCAAATCCACAGACAAGAGTCCAAAATCTTCATAATGAGTCACATGCAAGAACAAAAAACGTTGTTGAAAGAAGCTATGGTGTGTGGAAAAGACTTTTTCCTGTTCTGGTTAATACATTAAGGTTAAAAAACGATAGACTCGAAGCTGCCATTGTTGCATGTGCTGTTTTGCATAACTTGGCAATTGACAAAAAAAAAAAAAAAAGAAGAACCTCCAACTGATGATCAAGTAACAAGATTTGTTGAGGAAACCATTGCAGCTGAGCGACAAATCTAACAAAATGAAAACATTCAAAATCAACAAGCTAGAAACAATTTTGAGCAATATTTTGAATGTCTGTTGATATAAGTAAATCTCAGTAACCTTTGTTATTTGTAATAGTATGCGAACAGTTCACTGGCTTTAATGTTTCAAGGTTATAAGTCAAGAAAATTGAAAACAATAAGTTTTTAATGTTAGAATTTTTTCAGTTAATGAGAGACATAAAATATTCTCAACAAGATGATGAATTTCTGAAAGTAATCACTACATTGAGTGAATAAGTTAGTGAATAAGTGAGTGAATAAGTTATTTATTGCATATTTGCACATGCTGAATAATTGCTGAACCACCCTAATTGTTGATTCCGCAGAGGAGTATTGTCAATTTGTGCAAAACATTGTATTGCTTGAATATTTATTTTTAATATTTCATTAGCGTTAATTCTCATAAGTAATAACAAGGCTTGTTAAAAATGATTGACAGTTCAATTTTGTGTTTTGAAAAACCGTTCACAAAATGTATTTAATATTTTGTACTTATGAAAGGGCAAACATTTCAGTTCAATTACCATGACAAAATAAACTAAACTATAAAATATTCAGATTGATAACAAATAAATCCTGAGCATACTAGGGATACAACCATTAGTTTTGAAATTATATTAATTAAAATATCAAAAGGCATTTACAATTTTGAGCAATACCTTAAAGTGAAGCCCAAACAAATAATCTTCCAGGAATAATAAATAAACACATTACTTCTAAATATGGATTTATTTACTTTAACTACATTTTTTTCAGCTGCTCTTCCTTAATTTTTATAGATAGTTCTAAGTCCCTTTTTGGAGCTCAAACAACTCCTCCTTCCTTCTTTGCTCATCTTCATGCTCTTTTAGCAACAAAACTTTAGTCTGCTCAATTAGGTCCGTTTTAGTTTGAGCCAAGACTCCATTCTTCTTCCTCATGCAGATAGTGGTGTTTCAGTATTTTTCACCTCTGGAATTTTTCTGCGTTTGCCATATTTAGCATTTATTACAGACTGACTTACCTCCTCCTCGGATCCATTACTTGTGTCTGACAGATCCTCTACAATTACGTTATGCACTTGTAAAGCAGGATGCTTACGTTTCCTCAGCATTTGAGGAGTGTATTTTCCCCAACTAGAAAATACACTTAATTCATTCTCGTTTTGTGTGCTTGGGCCCGGCATGAGACTCAGATGGGCCTCTGCACTTGGTTTGACTACTGCAGTTGGTTCAGCTACTGCACATGAACTGGCCACTGCATTTGGTTCGGCCCCTGCACTTAGACCAGCCACAACACTTATGTCTTGAAGAATATCAAGGTCGATGTCTTGAAATTAAATAGCAATAGGCTGAGAATTCAGTAATTCATCAGCCAATGTTCTGTGCGAATCAAAATTGCTATCAAGCCCTTCGGCAGACAATTTGATTAAGCGTAACACTTTTTCATGCAAAATGCAATGCTTCTCGGTTGCCGGCCCCCACCAGTTTGCAATCTTTCTTGCCTCAACCGAGTAGCATACTTCCTCGTTTCTTTTTTGAGAGAAACATACATTGATTTCAACTGCCCGGGAGCCCTCGGAACAGTTGTTTCTGAATTGAATTTCAATGCAATGGTTTTCCATGCTTTGTCCTGCAAAATATAAATTTGTGATGTAGTATTATGACTATGCGTAAAATTCAAAATAAAATACTAATGTAAAATTTCACCGTTTCGCCAATATAGGTAAATCAATAATTCTATTTCAAAATATCAATAATAATTTACTAATCTTATCTTCTCGCTTGACGTTGCGGCATCGGTGATTTTATTTTCAATCACGTGTCGAAACGTGTACACCAAGTTCACAAGTCTCATTGTATCTTCTCTGGTGTAATTGAGTTCGAATTCGTTTAGAATCGCTCATTCTCAAAATAATGAAATAATGATGATTAATAACAATAATAATTTATAACAATAACGAATAATAACAATAATTTATAACGATGTGAAAACTAAACACTGCGAAAACAGCAACAAACCAACGCAATCCATATTTCAATCCGTTCACCTTCGCAGAATATCGAACTATAACCAATATCCCGCTACGGCTTTTAAAGAAACACATGAAACACCGCCATCTCCCAAAGTTTGGAGTATAAGACCAGTTTTTGCTCTTGTATAATGTTCTTAAAGACATATTTCAATTCTACTATTACAGGTCAGAAAACTTGATACAATAAAAAATATATTTTAAGAGACGATAGGTGCCAGCTGTAAAGATCGTGGTACAATAACGAAAAGCTAACCCATTCCAAAGAGATTAGGAAACTAATACGAGAAAATGTGTGTCATTCTGTAACAAAGGTATGTTTTGCTTTACGTGTCAGCGGTCCCATTTTAGGCTCCTCTTTCCCATCTTCAAATCACCTTTGGATTTCTAGCCTTAGAAGTAAAGTAATGAAGAGAATGTATCGTAAGAGAATGTATCATAGTAGTTACGTTTTCATTCAGTTTTATATGTAAGTAATCGTATCAGTTTTATATGTAAGTAATATCGTATGTAAGAGAATGTATCATAGTAGTTACGTTTTCATTCAGTTTTATATGTATCGTCTCAGATAGTAACCTCGTGCCTTCCGCGGTGTCTGATTCAAAATCTTTACTTGCCTGAAATTCATGATATGTCTTGTCTCAAGTTGAAGTCTCGAGACCAAATTCAGTTTTTTAAAAGGTTGTTTCATGTTCCTTTGATGTTCAGATACAGAATTCATATCATTTTTATGATAACCGGTTCTTCTGACGCCGTCCTGCGGGACTGTCCCTCTCCTGATAAATCTCCGTCAGCCAGGCACCGCCCCAGACGTGATAAGCTGGGTAACAAGGAGAAATGGTTTTACGCTCAGGAGGAGATTGACCGGGTAAAAACATTTACATATCTTGGGGCAAAATTTTCCATGAATGGGGGATGGAGTAATCACATAGTGGCGGCGCACAGTAAAGGAAGAATTGCGCTCAAAGAAATCGTTTGCGCAGTGCGCAGGGTTCCGGAATTGCCTTTAAAGTGTGCGAGACGATGTTTAAATCGCTAGTTCTCCCAGCAATGAATTATGGGGCAGAAATTTGGGGAGTGGATAGGATAGATCGACTAGAAAGCGTCGAAACAGATTATTTCAAATTAATTCTCGGAGTCTCTAGATTCGCAGCAAATGCCGGAGTCCTAAGAGAGGTCGGTAGTGTAGGAATTTGGAAAGATTTTAAAATGAAACCCATTAAACTTTGGATTAAATTAGCAGTGAACAGACTGACTCACTTATAAATAGATGTTTTCGGTGCAGTTACAGGAAGCAACCAACGCTACTGGTCGTATAAAATTAAACTGCTACTGGAACGTTCAGGTCTGGGAGACGTTTCTCCGGAAATGGTGGGAGATAGGGAACACGTGACATAGAACGGTTAATCTCGGATAGACTTGCGGATATTAAAGGCAAGAGATCCTGGCAGCAACGGCCGAAAACGTTCGCTAGTTGCGCAAATTCACGTGAGTCCGTTATGGGGTTGCGAACGTTACGTAAACACACTGCAAAAGGACGCAAGAGGGGGATACGCTTGGTTCAGGGTCGGGGGGTGAATGCAACGTAGATTAAAGGACTCGAATGGTAATGGCATCTGTGTGCTTTGCGGTGATAGGGAAGACTGGATCCATATCCTTTAATTTGCAGTGCGACCGAAACTTGGAGAGGAAAATGGATGGGAATGGGAAATTACTACTTCCAACATAGGAACGTAACGCTCTGCCCAAAACATTCTAGGGATAAAAGAGCTAACTTCATGAAAGAATTAGGAAAATTTCTGGAAAGGTTCGGACCACTAGAGAAACGGAAATTAAGGAGTGGGAAAACAGCAGTGGTTAGTACGAGCAGAGCCTAGACTGGAGAGAAATATGTAATAAATCAATAAACTAACAATAATTAAGTTAGTCAGTAAGTTATGTTAGGTTAGTAAACAGTACAAAAATAAATAAAAAATAAAAAAATAAAATAAAAGTTATAAATTGTAGTCAATTGTTAAGTATAAGTAGATAAATAAGTCAATAAAATATATATATATATATATATATATATATATATTAAACTTAAAATAATTAAAATAAGTTAAATAAATTAAAATTAAATTAATTTAAACAAGTTAAATAAATTAAAATAAGTTATATAAATTAAAATTAAATTAATTAAAATAAGTTAAATAAATTAAAAATAAATTAAATTAAAATAAAATAAAGAAACGCTAAAATAAAAGCACATTAGGGGCGAAGGAAGTGGAATCGAAATGTTAGGGCAGAGGCGTTGGTGCGGACGATTTTCTGTGGTGCTGTTTGTTTTCAGGTGCGGTGGAGGCCAAACACTGGAAGGAGAATGCCTGACGCCCGCGCCAAATAAATAAATAGTCTAAAAACCGGATAGAGTAGCATGTACTCGGCTTCTGACGGCAGGTTTTTCCCCTTCAGGGTTTTTCCTCAGCCGTACCTTATGGTCTCGTTTCCGCGGCTTTGAGGCGATGGAGAGACCATTGGGGGTGAATACCAGAAGGCGAAAGGTTAGAACTCGGTAGAATGTAGGTATTGTAATGGCTTAAAGGCCTTCGGCCTAGCCACATTGGATCAAGTTTCTAATTTGTCTGTAATAATTACCTATTAAATAAATAAAAATGTATCGTAATCGTGCAGCGAAATTCGTCGATTTTTTGCCAGAGTAGTGGGAGAGCCTTATTCTCAAGCTCTGGTAATGTAAAGGGATAAATACCGTTCCTATATGTAGTAAAGTACTTCTACCATGGGGTAGTCAGAATGCATGTTTTGTGGATCCTTTATACTGAAAATTTGATTGATTGCGAAACGTCCGTCCAACCAGGGGTTCATGAGCCCGACCATCAACCCGACCGTTAGCCTGCCAATCCGTCTTTCTGCGGTCAATGCTAGTGTCTGAATCCTGCGAGATCGAAACAGATATTTTGATTTTGGGGGGAAACTTTACACGAAGCCTCAACAACATTTTCAAGTTTTTCTCAAACACTGCTCCAATATTTTTTTATTAAATATTCTTGAATAGCATTCGTGACAAAAGAATGACGCAGGTCTCATTTTCGTTAAAATCTCTGAATTTTCGAAAGAAAGGATAACTTCAACCTTTTTTCGGTGTTTGCCTACCATTTAAATATTTCTTTAGGAATGTTTCTGTAGATTTTATAATGAGGTTCTATAGGAATTACTTTCTTGGAAGGGGTTGTATGTTAAAATGTTCCAATGTGTATGATAAATATATTAAATGCTTTTGACCAGATGTAGTCTCCCCCTACTATTATTATTTTTCTTTCCAGCCGGGTTTATAATTGGAACTTCAGAAAATTGAACCTAGCTACAATTAAAATTGAAAAAATTTCACTATGGTAATTTTAATGTTAGGAATATTCCAATTCAATTGCAACTTCTTTTATTCTTTCTTGAAATTACATCATTACATCTTCCATGCTAGTATAAATGTATTGACCTTAAGATGATAGTAGCCCTTTAAAGTTAAGAGTTCCACGTTTATTTCTGATTCTCGAACAATTACTTTTATCACCTTTTGACCTGTAAATATATGTTCTTCAGATCTCCATCTTAGTTGGCGAGACCACACGCGTATTTGAAACAAATATCATAATACAATAGAATTTTTCACGTGATTGCTGAATCCAAGAAAGTATCAAATTTCTTGGAGATGGTTTCATTCTCGAGTACTTTGACTACTAATTCGTAATTATTAACATCGTAAGATTTTAATCAATGACATTATGATGGTCACTGCATCTGACTACAATTATGCAATTTGGATTGTAATTTAATTTTAGTCATTAAATTGATAGTACAAAATAATATAAATGGCTGATGAAAATGCACATATAATTACTATAAACAGGGTGTTGGTTTGATTATTTAGTATTTTCCGACTCGGTTATTACTGGTAATTAGTCCTAAGTAGTACATTTATCCGAGGTGGTTGACCTGCCTGAGATAAGTAGAGTCCCGACCGACCTACAAGTACTGCGGGTTTTCCAACAGGTATCTCCACCGCATGGGACCGCCCCAGGGAGACTAGCTGAACGCCGACTGATGTCAAATATCGCATGCAGCGTAGAGTGATGGGGCGAGGATGGGCGGACAGAGGAGGAAGATCGTCAGCCGTCGGTATCGTATTGCTCCGATTCGCCAAGTGTGATCGGAGAAGCAGGAAAACTGCCAATCGGAAACCGCCTCAATTCTCCGAGGCAGGAGCGGAATCTGCCTAGTGCGGCGAGTAAATCTTCCACATGGGACTCAGACCTAGGACTCCGGACGAAGCACTGTTTTACATCAGTGATGCACTAACACCTCACGGTAAGTTGAAACTATAAAGTGATTGAATATTAGTTATGTTTTGTAATTAATTTATCACCTATTTGAGATTTCTGAATAAGATTAAATGACGTTTCGAAAACTATATTATTTTGTATTTGTATTTCTAAAACAAATTAGCGAACTGATGCCAGTACATATGAACATCATAGCAGTACAGAAAAATCGCATGTGAACGTTTTGAGATATTACTTCTTTTTACTTAGCCTTCGAAAGTAAAGTTCGAGTACATTCATTCGTTTCCATGCAATATATTCTACAACGCAATATTTTATTTCGTGCAGTGAATGACGATTTTATCCGCCTTAGCGTTCGGTACGTCTCTAAGAACTTTAACGGATATGATGGAAGGTGCATAACTGTTGTACTAATCTGCATCTTAATGCAACGACACGGCGCAAATGTGTTTTAATTTGTTAGTGTTTAGCAATAAAACAACTTTTTAAGAAATAGTAGCCGTCATTGAACGATTTTCTCTTAAGAAGACGATTAAATTTAATACAGACGTACAATTCAACGATCACGGCAACGTTTTACTCGTGGATTCATTAGATTAGGCGTGTGAAGGTAGTGAGCAAGGTAACAATCGCGTCAGTTACCCTGGACTCGAGCAACCTAGTGCAATCGTAGGCTTTCGCGGCCAGTCAGGTGGAAACTAGACTTTCAGGCCGCATCGATGCTGACGGGTAGTGATGCTGATATTTCGACCAACATATCATAGTCTTCTTCAGGGCTGGAGTGTCATATCGTGGTTTTCTTTATGGGGAATTCTTTATTGGAAACCTCGGCATCACTGCCTTCGACGCCGCGTTACCCGGACAGCTGAGCGCTTTCTTAAGAAACCTAGTTACTACAGTTATCGGTCCAGAGCAACTGACGCGATATTGAAAAGAAAGGGCAGTACATTTTATATTGAGCCAGTGATATTGGATTCCTCTCCCATGTTCATCTTTCAAAGAAGTCAGTTGACACTTCTTGTCCCAAATTTAAAGATATTAATTTTCATTTCTTCTACTAAAGTACTCGTATGAAAAATATTCTTATAAATGAAATACATCAATATTTTGAACTTATTATTTGCGAGTAAAATAACATACACTGAATCGAAAGTATCTTGACTGCCGAGCGCCTTCTCAAGTAACATAGTTACAGAATTCTCGGCCATTGCGTTCAGAGCAACTGACGTGATATTTAAAAGAAAGGGCGGTGCATTGTATACTGAATAGTGCTATTGGATTCCTCTCCCATGCCAGTCTTTCAAAGACGTCAGTTGACACTTCTTGCCCCGAATTCACCGATATACGTTTTTATTTCATCTATTAAAGTAAGTAAATATCCTTATAAATAAATACGTCCCTGTACAGTATTTGAGTAACTGGGAGTATGCGGATGAGCGTTTCCGTCACTCACAGTGAGACCACTTCCCTCGTACCAATCGAGACATGAGATGTCATTCGACGCATCTGGGTTTCCTGGAGGGGGAATGATAATTTGTCTTTGGATCCAGCCAGAAAATTCTAAGAAATTTCCAAAACTATTTGGATATTTGCATATTTGTAGCCTATTCTGGAACATATCGTTCCATTCTTATAGATTTACATTAGAACACAATTCTGTAGTTGAACTCGTTCTAAAAAGGGTGTAATTCCATTAGCAGTATCATTCATAATACACATAACAAAATTTTCCTATGAAACGATACTTATCCAACTGGGTAGCAACATTGATGATCAACCTTTCTCTTCAGTGTGATACAATCCCTGTTCCTTGTAAAGAGCGGTGTCCAGATGCAGTATCTAAGAACCTGACATCGCCTGGGTCGCTGTGGCACGTGATTCGCGCAGCCACCGCTAGATCGCAGCGCTAAAACTCAGAACACTTTTGGAAATTTCTTAAAATGTTCTAGACGACTTCGCAAACCAATCATCCGTTCTCCACCAGACCACACGTGGAATGACACCTTATTTGCCACGATTGGTAGACGGGAAAGGGCCTGACCGTGAGTGACGGACGGGCGGGACACCTCAAAAGACAAAATCCTTATAGGGAAATGACGCACGGTTCCCTGTGAATTTCTTTTTTTCTAATTGTCATTACTATAAAATAAATTTCTATTTTTTTCAATGGGATTGAAAAGTTATTTTGGATTTGAAAGTGTTTGATTAGAAAGCAACGTCCGCATTCTGAATAGAGAAAGACATAAGGGCCCAGACTTCGTAACCTTTTGACACATTGCAGATGTTTTCAATGAAAACAAAAAGTGTCTCTGGGAATATGTATGGTCTCCACGTATTTCCACCAGCGGGGTACCACCCCAGCCGGGAGAAGCTCCAAGCTCCCGTCTGGTCTCTCGACCTAGTGGTAGTGTAATTCATGTAATTGTGTGTCTATACGGAGAGGTGGAGTTAAAGAAAGAAATTGCGCGCGGTTCTTGTTCGTATTTTAAGGTATCGTTTCAGAATTCGTATGATAGTGTATAAACAACAGAAATCTACCAGTAAGAGCAGCCGGTCAGTGAAATTATCATTCAGTAATCTAGCTAAAATCGAAAGTCTGCCAGCTTCGGAACTCGAAGCCTAGGACCTCCCGGCAAGACACTTAAGTGAAAACAGTTGTTAGTGAAAGCTGAACCGATGCCTTCTGTGCGAATCATAGGACTCTTACAGAATATGAGATCACACGTTTATATAAAATGCTCGGTGCTCTTCTAAGGTAAATATTCATTGATATCAGATATCCACATTTCACTCTTTTCTTAAGAGTTGTAATTCAAAATTTGTCTAGTCTTAAAAAGCAAATATTTAATCACATTATTTATCACACTTATCTGTACTGAAGATACATTTTTCCTGGTAAGAACTATATACACAATTTTTCCTGATCATGTGTTCTTTTCCGAGAGTTTCAACTTCTTTATTTCGTGACAAGGCATTTTGGTCTTCTGTTAAAAACTAATTACATAGGAAAAGCATGCGAATAACTGCAACTGTAACTATACTGTATAATAGAAACTAAACCCTTGCAGAAACGTGCATGAACAGGAGTTACAGTAACCTACTGGAGCTGCTACTCTAGGAAATAGTCATGAGTTTAACACCTTTGTAGGGCAAGATATCCTTTAATTAACAACCAAGCTTTCGGTAAACCTAGAGACAAATACAAGGAAATAACAGTGGCATGATGTTATGTACAATTCATACATGGTAAATGTCAGTATCGAAGAAACTGGCGCTTAGCTCCTGTGAGAGGAAAGTTCAATTATCATACGTACATTTTATTTGAACTTTCATTTGGATTTAGAATTCTATTTATTCACGTCAATTTAGGTGAAATGAAGTATATACCTGGTTATTTTTTTCCCAGTCGTATTGTGTTTAATTATCAAATTACCAAATTGGCCAGTAATTTTTCACGAGGATGACTGACGAGATTACGTTCATGACTCGTTTTAATTGTATCCTGTTGCTAAAAAATATATTTATAACAGGCAAGTAATTTATTGAAGCGTTAACGCACATGCCTCAGACGCTGAAATAAATTGGGTTCTTAGTACAATTGAAATTTGGAAACCTTTGTCAATCATTCGTCAATAAAATGTGAAAAGAAGCTATCTGACAGGAAATCTTGACACACAATCAAATGTTGTGAAACAGATGTGTTGAATATGAATCAAAAGACTGAACAGATTTATTAATACTTTTGCTAGTTCTTCAAACTCAGGTCTTTGTTCATTAACATAACGGCGCACTTATTAACGGATTTTCAGGTCTGAAAACTGATCCGTAAGTACTGTACGAAACATTAGTACGACTTTTGAGAGTAAGTTAATGTTGTAGATAAACACGAAGTGTGCTACGTAAATATTTTACTTACATAAAATGCACACTATATTCGATAGTCAGATGACATGCAAATAAGGTTCATCTCAATAACATTCACCTGCATCGTATCTAGGTTAATGATTTCTCTTATTCTGATAGCACTGCATTTTTTGTTTTTCTCCACATCTGCGTAATGAGAATTGTTGATTATCGCGATCAGATTAATTAAAACACCTTTAACAATATGAATGAAGAAAATTTAGTGTTCATGAACAAGGAAAACATGTCTTAAGAGGGCGTTCATCAAATCAAAGCCACGGCTGTTCTTTGCCATCAGTTGTTGTTGGTTAATAAGGGTTCGAACTTTAAATGCTGAGTCAAAAAAGTTTTGGTTATTTGGAGAAGTGATCGTTAGATGAGTTCGTTTATAATGTATTTTGTATCGCGTTTTGAACATTTTGCTATTACCGTTGAGTTTGGATACTCTGTGAAGTATAAAGAATCGTAAGATATGGGAAAATGTAACTGTTAATGACCCTTTATGGAATTATTCTCTTAAAAATCAATTTCTCCTCTGTAGGAAACAAAAGAGTTTCAAATTTTACAAGAGTTCACAGAACGATGCGCGATCGACGTAAACTGCGGACGTTTCTTATAAAAACATATTTTCTGCATCAGAACCTCAAGAAGCTTGTACATCAAAATGTTGAAATTTATTTTCCTTACTTTGAAGATGTATACACTATGCGTTTAAAAACCTTTTGGTACTACGGGGCGTGTGGTACTCCGAGACGTTTGCATCCTTTAAATTTAGAATATTGAAGACGATAACATAAGTCCATGTTTATTTCTATCAATTGCAGATCAAAATTGTTGGTATAACTTGAATAACAATTCCTAAGGATTGATAAACAAGAAAGATTGTTAAGTCACGGAGGGACATAATAGCATGCACTGATATAAAACATACGTGAATTGTAGCCTGGAAAAAATGATCTTGCCGGTCGGGATTTCCTGAGATGTGTATTTTCGATTAATATTCACACAGCAAATTTTTGCTGTAACACGAGTCAGTTTTAAAAATGCTCTGATCTCGTTTCTTTGAGAGATTTTCCAAATACAATTTCAGTTAAAGGAATAAAAATTACCAAAAACTATATATATGTAAGACGCATATCAGGGGTAACTTAAAAGAGTTTCTGGCTATCTTGTTTACGTCTTCTTTTTTTTTAAAATTGGAATTAAACGGACTTAGTCCTTTACTATATACTAAATCTCACTGCGGTTGCAGTTAAGAGCAATTATATGTTCGTTGGTAAGCTACATAGACTAGAAAGGTTTTGCTGTAATCTGGAGCATTTTCACATAACTGTTTATCGTAATTTGTATAAATATCATAATTCTGGAAACAAATCTGTACGTAATGAACATTAAATAGCAACTGATGGATATTACAATATTAATTAAGAATTAACTCTCAGTCATTCACCGCGTGGCTTCGGCAGTTTAAGCCCGCTCCAAAATCTTGGTTTGTTTTGTTTCCATCTGAAACGTTATTTGCGCCGAGTTTTTATCATGCGTCTAAACATTTCAGAGTTGTAGCTCTTAGCGAATGGACTTTGCTATGAAAATATAATGATAATCAGCAGTTTCGGTTGCCATTTCAGTCATCAGTCCCGATCCACGGAGTCGTTTGTATTCCTTTAACTACTGACTGTTTCTATGCGTGTGCTATACGTTATAAGTTTGTGCTTGAGAGCTGCGCCTTGGCAGAGTCAGCGTTGCCTCGTCTTACTGGTGTAGCCAGAATTCCGGTTTTGTGAGTCGTTGATCCCGTAAACATCGTCTGACGGGAAAAAGGCCGTCCGTCTGTGCCTGTCCGTCTGTGCGTGTCCGTCTGTGTCCGTCCGTCTGTGTCCGTCCGTCTGTGTCCGTCCGTCTGTGTCCGTTCGTCTGTGTCCGTCCGTCTATGTCTGTTCGTTTGTGATCAGCGCTAGCGCCTAAATCGTTCTGCCGATTTTCTTCAAAATTGATATTCCCCGATCGATCTGAATGAACTTCAGGCTTTGGCAGTTTCAAAGAGATATTTTGATTTTTGAGGGTTCTTTACATGAAGTCTCAAAAACATTTCCAAACTTTTCGCAAAAATAGCACCAAGTTTTTTGATCCAACTTTGTCCTTGGATAGCGTAAACGACGCTTAAGACAACGGTGTAGATTTCATGTTCATTGAAATCAAAGATTTTTTGAAAATTGGAAAAGTGCAATGGTTTTGTGCGTGTTCCTACAACTATAATATTGACGATAAATATTTTTACTTAATGAAATCTGTTTCTTGAAGACGGGTCTTTAAACTAGTTCGTGTTCAATTTTTCAAAAGTGAGTAGTTGTCTTGTAATTTGACACGAAATATAGGCAATTAAAAAGTAACATTTTTCTCAAAAATCGCTCCACATTTAGTCTTTAAATTTTTTACGGATAGAGGCAGGGATGGTTAATAGATTGGCACTCATTTTCGTTGAACTCTAAATTTTCGAAAAGGACAAAAATTTAGAAATACGCGAGAAAGTTTGTGCTGTTGTAGCACTACTTGTTAAACAATCGGGCAAACAAGTAAGAAATATGCGGCAAATTCTTGGAGGACGTATGCTGGTAAAGTTGTAGCGCATTCGAGCTGTTTCTTGGGCCGCATTCTCCAAAATAAAATCATTTAGTTCATTCCAGAAGGTTTACGCTTCCAGGTACTCCCACTTCTTATCACAAGTGCTCAGAACCGAGCGCAATCTCAATGTCTACGTAAAATGAAACTGACTTTGAAACTCCATGAAATTCAATTTCACGCATTATAGTGTCACCCACGCAAAGACTTCTAACATTCTAAAACGAGTGGCGCACCCAACGGAGAGATCATTCCAGAAGTCGAAGACATATTCAAGATATATTTTATTATCTTCTTTTTTGTTATTTAAGGTCGCATTAACATCTAGGTTATTAGCGACCACTATTGGCATAAAGGCTATGGTAACTATGAAGGTGAAACGAAATGGTGATGATAAGGGGTGAAAGGACGAACACAAATACAACCATGTCCAAGGCGGGACTCAAACCAGCGACCCTTCGGTCCGAGATCACTACAACACTACTGCCTTAGCGATCTCGGCCACTAGGCCGACTTTTACTAATATTCTTTAGTGATGAAAATCATTGAATAACGCAGTTGGATACATTATAAATAACTATAAATCAACTAGTAAAAGTAAAATTTCCATTCAGCATAAATGAAAAATTCTTTGGAATTATTCTTAAATTCTGGTAGTGCTACTGTGTAGTGTAAGCTGTAAGAGTTGGCCGTTCGAAGCTGAGATCTAAGACTAAGCTATTTTCATCTTTCAAACAATTATTTACGAAGAACACAATGTTTACATGGGTCCAAACAATTTCAAAATAAAATCTCATCACATCACCTATTAAAAGATGTTAAAAACGTCAAGTAATGACAACACTAAAGAAAAGTCCTACAAATTAATAAAAAAAATGTCATATGATGAAGAAAACGAACATCCTGTTATTATATTAATAATTACTCTTTTTGACGACAAGCTGAAGTATTTTAAGTCATTATATTTTTAAGTCATTCTTGGAAATTCTTTTGTAAGATTTACTTTATTTCAATTCTATAACACATTCACAGGATTTCTCCAATCGTTGAGGCAGTAACTCTGTGCTTTTGGAGTTTTGTAATTCGTGCTTTAGAATAATATAGCAGCAAACTTGAAGGAGAAGTGAAAATTTATTTAGTTGTATATCACCACTAATAAGTCAGCGATAAGCAAGCTATCTTTATTAAAATGTAGGCAATCCGCAACACACTACACTGAATTTCCTTAAATTAAAATTATTTTCGAAATAAGAATCGATATCTCAAAACCTAGAGGACTCCCAGGACATTATGAAGTAATTTTGATCCCTCGGATCAAAAATGGTCAAAGGTATTTAATGTTAGGTAGGAACAAACATACCCAATTCTGAATCAAAAATATTTTTCTTCTATGCTTTTGCGCAGTCGGGTACACATTTGAAATCTGTACTAAGACGTTCTTCTATACACCTCTTTTAATATTGGAATTTAATGGTAAGCGAGCCCTTTTGTGAACGTTTCTTATTTATGTTTGAAAATATTTCGAATCTTAAATAATTTAATTATTATTATTATAATTTTTATGAATGCCCAACTCCGCGATTCTTATATGGTTGAGTAATACTACCGTGGATCGATGTCTTATTCCGTAGGAACTGAGTATTCTCTGTCAACTTCCTGTCAGAAATAAAATGGTAGGTCTGCGGAGTCAAACTATTAAATATATGAGCATTTTTTTCAATAAAATATTTATTCGTTTCTTGATTTCAACATTAACTTCAACATCAAACTTTATTACTTTTTTTTACAAATTTTACTTCTTGCAATTACTTCAATTGGCATGCTATTAAATTGAACTATGAATTTCTTTGACATATTAAGACCTTTCCAATGTATTTGATCTTCTCTTTGGAAAAACTTATTAAATGTATTTGTACGACTCAAGGATACTAATGTTCGTGAGATACTTGGTATGACTAAATTCTAGTGGTGATTATACGGGATAATACAGAAACATGTCCTGTATCTGCTACAATAAGGTTTTCCATTGAAATTGTGTTTTTTTTGTTGACGCCGTAGGGAAACTTACTTTCTAGATGCCTTTCGTACAGGTTTGTGTGAATGTTGGTCTTATATATAGTTCCTCTGGAACAAGATTTGTGATATAAAAATATGCATTAAATTTTTGTAATTTTTATTAAATTATTACACATCTGGCAAACATTATTATTTTATTCAATACGTCTACCTTAAAATAGTCGCCAAGTGACTCCTCTCCCTTCTTCGGGTCACCATGTACTTTTTACTTATTTTATGAGCAATGTAGTCTTCATGATTAACTTTGTTGATACAGTAAAACAAATTGAATTATCGAGTCGACTGAATAACAACCGTTGTTGAATTTAAAAATATAAATATATTTTGAACCACTACGTGTCATTTTCGAAAGCATGTATCAGAAACTGTAAATTGCATTCAACAGAAGCTAGGGCATTTTTTCATCAACTAAGACATTAGCAGGGATTCGAAGTGGCAGAAATATACAGGGAAGAAGAGACTTACAAAAGGTATTTTTTATGAAGCTATCCTTGATGCAACGAAAAACAATGTAATTACACTAACATACTGCCAAATTTCATAAATTAAATACTTTGATATGTAACTTTATTTTGATCGTTCTTGAAACCAAGAAGTGCGGCTTTTTATTGACACTATTCTAGTTCTGCCTTATCCGAAGCTGTGACCACGCGTTGGAACGACCTCGTTAGTTGATTTCGTGAAATACTATCAGTGAAATATATAATTAATTCAATTGGATTACATATTGTTGCTTTTAAGACCGGTGGGAAAATTTTATGGGAAAATGATTTATTTTTAAACATTTCTGAACAGTTCATTTTACAGCACATGATAGGAATAAGAAATTATATTTCTTCAAAACGAAAAATCAAGAAGACTAAGGAACACTTATTACAATGAAGTCAAAGAAATTCCAAGGATTAAACCAAACGGCAAAACAAACGGCCATTTCTGCATCGTAGAAAGATTGAATGTTGAAAAACAAGTCTTGAAAGATGGAAGGTTGTGAATAACAGTTTCTAACGGCAGCAAATCATTCGCAAACATTTATTTTTACTTTCTCGCATACGTACGTATAAACAGAGTAATAGTAGATATAGAGGTAGAGAAAGTTATGTATTGCTTCGGAAAATAGATTTCGAGATATCAACGGAAATACACGTTCTGGAGTCCCCTGATATCGTGAAAGGTCTGTCCGTAAGTCTGTCTATGAAAGAGACTAGCGCCTAAACTGATTTTTCCAAAACGGATATTCCCTGATCGATCTAGCTCGACTCGAAGCTCTGCGATTTTGAAAATCATTCTTTAAATTTTGGGGGTACTTTACATGTAGCCCCTAGAATATTTCAAAAATTGATCCAAATTTTTCTTTAAACTTTTTGAAAGAAGAACGTAAAATTTACTTTAAGAATTCGCATAGGTTCGATTTTGACTGTTCATTCAGAAATTTCGGAAATTGCAAAAGTGTGAATTTTTCGGCGTCTTCCTACGATTACACTATTAAAGATAGCGGTATTATCTTCAAATGAAATTTGTAATTCAGATTTATATCTTTCATTGACGTCATGTACATAGTTTCGAAAATAGCAGAAGTTTTCGCACAATTTTGTGTGAAATGTAGATAATATAAAAAAATAAGAATTTATCAAAAATGAGTTCAAATTTTTTCTTTACACGTTTGGTAGGGATATTGCAAAATCTTCAACTTCATTGTTTGATATAGAAAACACGAACGAAAATCACACTAACGGTTCACAAACAGCTCACTCTACTTTTCCACAACGTCAGGTGTACTTTTCCAGAAAGTCAGGTGATGAGGTGAATTTGCCTGGCCGGGACGTGGACGTGCATCGTGGTACAAGCCTGTGCATGTTGGGATCCTGTACTTGGTTATTTCTAACGTGGCGGCTGAGGGTAGTATCTCCAAGATGGAATTCCGCACGACTTTTTGAGACATTCTCAGTCCTGCCGCTAGACTTGCTTGATGTGCAGCACTGCTTGATGCGGTCGAGATCATGCGACATTTTGCGGCAGAACCAAGAAAGACGCAAAAAAGTCGGGCCGAATTCCATCATGGAGATACTATCCTCAGCCGCCACGTTAGAAAAATCCAAGTATAGGCTCTCTGCCCAGTAAGTGCGAGAGAGTTGATAGTATTCACCCTCTTGTGCGCATGCGCGGCAACGCCAGCGCCAACCGGTGTATATTCATTGGCAGGCTCCCCGCTCAGCTACAGGCCCTGCTAATTCCTTTGCACGTAAGCGGGGGAAAAGGAGTCAAAAATATTTAATTTTTTTTAACGATCCAGTAAAGAAATAATGATATATGGCACACATAACGACAAATTTTGTTTAAAAATATTTTGGGTTATCTAAGGCTCCCAGATTACCCTTCAGCTTCGCCACTGTGAAGCACAGCCCTAACTTTGCCGAAAATAATGTATGGTTTGACTAGAGCCTTAAGTAAAAAGTTTATCGGTCACCATAAAATCTCACGAATTATGCCAAATTTTACGCCATTACTGCGATAGAAAACACATTAATTCTGTTGCAGCGACACATTAGTACGATATTGTGTTGTGTTGCTTGCGATATATCTATATAAATAATGTTCGTGTACCGTGGTTCGAGAAAGATGCAAATAATTCTCCTGTACCTAAAGATACCTAAAGAAAGGACGTTCGATTAGGAAATTGGCGCGTTGTCTCCCAGTGGCGACTCCTTCACATCGTCAGTTAATACGATTACGGAATAGTTTCATTTGGTGGAATGTGAGGAAAATGAGAATAATTTACCTAATAAACATTTTTCTAATTGTACTAGTAATAATATTACAATTAAGAATAATTTTTCCTCCAAGTCAATGTGAATTACTTCTGATTTGTCTGAATCTGATTTTTTTTGTACATCGCCGTTTATTTCGTTAACAAACATTTGAATTGCGATAAATCGATGGTTATTTACATATAAAAAAGTAAACGGGTAACGACGTAACGAAACTTGCCGTTCGGAGAATGCCGAAGGCAGTGGTGTCTCGTTGAAGAGGAGTACCAAGGAGGAGCTGGGTTGAGAGAGGAACTTATGTGCTCGTCGGCAGAGTTTTGCTTTTGAGACTGCTTTGGGGACGTAGCAGAATATTTTGAGGTCGAGACAACTTCGTCGGCCATGCCGGCATCCCGGTGGGGTGGAGGTTGCGACGCGCAAGTGAAAGGGCTTGGGCCATCCCCTGAAAGCGGGGTGACGTGAGGACGCCGAGTCATAATTTTTGGACAGGACGGGACGGAATATTCATTTTAGAAAAATCCTGCAAATGGTCTAAACGCTTAAGTTGTTCACGAGATCGACCGGTGGACATTTAAAAAACAATTTTTCGGTTTCAGGAGACCCCAAAACGTGTATTTCTATTAAAATCTTGACACCGGTTTTCAAAGCAATAAGCCACTTGAGCCTACAATACATGAATTACTTCGCACACTTACGTGCATTTCTGCAAACGTGTATTTCTATTAAAATCTTGACATCGGTTTTCAAAGCAATAAGCCACTTGAGCCTACAATACATGAATTACTTCGCACACACTTACGTATACGAGAAAGCAAAACTATCTCATTTATTTGATTCCCCCGCTCTCGTATTACATCCTTCACTGACTTTAACTTCCACATATTATCTCAATTTTTACCTTCCCGCCTAACTTTTCTGGAGTAAAGAGAAAATATTGTAAAACTGTGGCGGAAATTGGTTCGACAGAAAAACTCATATTTGTGGGCGCTGCTAACGAAAACATGAATAAATCTTGTTCATATGTTTAGTAAATGACTTCTAGTCAGACGGTTCCGAAATGAGTATTGTAGACAGCATATTCTTTTTCACAAGAGGGATAGGAACTGGTATTCCTATCCCTCGATCGCCCAACACATTCCTATGATAGCACTAAACCGAGGTTTACGATGAGAAAAACGTGGAGATTTTATTTTAAGATGTTTAAGCTCCTGTCCGGATTTCTACCAAAGAACAATACAGATCACCTATTCAGGTTCAACTGGCTCTATATTGACCAAAAGAGAACTTTTAGGACGAAAAGTGCTGATAGCGAAGTAGCCGCCTGCGAGATTCTGATACTCCGCTGGAGAATACGAACATTAAACCGAACACATTAAAGATGCATTTAAACGATTCGATTGAGAATGTTATACTATAGTCTTCTGAAACCGATATTATTTATCACGGCACCCCAATTGAAATCGAATACCGTTGTCAGTTAATCTACCCAAAGTAGGGGGAAGCCGAGAGATGTGTATTTCAGAGAGTGCGTAGTAACAGCGTAGTAACCATGAACTACACTCTTCGTCAGTACTCGTTTACTAAACCTTCAAGAACAAAAACTTCGTAGAGGGGAAGATTTTCCAAACGTCGTCTCTGTTGCCGAAGGGGTGAGACAAATCTGATCTGTATAAAATCGGGAAGGAGTCCGTGTGTTCGACGTCGCTGACCGTTACAAGAGTGGTTCCAGCTTTCTGAAAGCTGGGGAGGAAAATACTAAAATACCAACCAGTCATACCTTTAGCGGCCCAACTTTATGGAGTGGCTAACTCCAAATCCTATGATTACATAGGCTTCCGCGGCCGGAGTATATCTCTTCGCTATCCGGGACAAGCTGCGTCGATCTGCTCGTAGCTGACGTTTCGGCTAACATATTGTGAGACCTCAGAGCGTACTGCTGTCAAATTTATTTTTTCAGTTTCCCCTCGCCAGTATCCCTGGCGAGGCGGGAGTTTATTCAATATTGGGAATACAATTTGCTCCAATAATAAGATTTATGGAGCTTGGGGAGGGCTTTTATCTAAAAAATACTACTTAAAACTATCTTAAACTAACTTAAAACTATACATTGCCACTTTGGGCGACTGTTTTACTAAATAAATGCTTAGATTATGTGGTTACAAAGTTCATGAGATTGTTCATTGTTCTTTTTTCTAATTATATTATTCACTCCCTCATATTATATTATATTTACAAATGCTGTCAAATGGCTAGCTGACCGCCTTATAAGGAGAGAAGGGGGTAACAGGATTGGTCAAGGTATCGGCCAATAGGAAGCCGGCAGATTGTATGGGATTGGCAGAGGAAGAACCGAACTGTAGCGGGAAAGGGGGGCAGGGGAGGCGTGGGGAGGTGGCAACAGAATGAGGGTGACATTTTGAAGCGGATTAACATAAAAAGAGCCGAAATTGGTTGTGTAGACCGTCTGAGAGGCAAAGGACAAACAGCCAATTGGCGACCGTTATTGGTCGATCGTGGGGTGTCCCCTTGGAGAGGTACCGGATTGGCGGGGCGTGAAAACCCGTTTCCAGGTGGAGCTGAGGCGCAGACCATCGCCCCGTTTTAGGTTAATGGGCCTCCTCGATATTTCCAGGGCCTCTTTAATGACCCGTGGCCACCAACGGTTCTCGCAGCTAATTGTCCGGGTCTTGTTGAACTCAATGAGGTGACCGGTTTCGGGGCGTGTAGAGCTAAGGCGTGGCCTTTTGGGTTTCTTTAGTCGGTCATGGCACATGTGTTCGCACATGCGTTCATCTACCGATCGACCCGTTTGGCCGATGTATGGCTGCAAGGGATTTCGCATACACCAGCGTCATCCCGTGGGTCAAGGCCCACCTTTTACCTTGATCAGGCTCCTCCCGATCTTGTTGTGAGCGTAGAACACCGGGCGAAAGTCGGCTCTACGAATCAGCCTACCGATTCTGTCCGTGACACCTTGAATGTACGGGAGTTGAGCTGTCTTTCGAGGTGGGCTGGATGTCTCGTTGGTGGCGCTAGGTGCTGCATCGTCATCTCGTGCGTCGAGTTTCCTCAAGGCGCGTTGAACAGCGTTTCTTTTGTAGCCCTTGGCCAAGAATGTCTTCCTCAGTACCTCTTTTTCCTCTTTTAGACTGTTGCTGACGCTGATGAGGGCGGCCCGGTGAGTCAGGGTCGTGAGGACTCCCTGTTTTGTAGCAGGGTGATGGTGTGAATCCGCGTGTAAATAGCGGTTCGTGTGGGTAGACTTTCGGTAGACGGAGTGACCGAGGGTACCGTCGGGACGTCTAGAAACTAAGATGTCGAGGATAGGCAGCTGATCGTGTAGTTCTCTTTCCATAGTGAAATGGATGCGAGGATGAATGCTGTTGAGGTGCTGCAAGACGATAAATCGGACGGGACGGACAACTGAAGATTTTTTGGATATGCACCTATACTTAAATACTAAAATGCCCGTCCGAACCGACTCACTATACGCGACACTCCTAATGACATACTCGACTGTATACTCGACTCGACGGTAATTCAGACTTCTCACCCCACTATTAAATTTGACCTTTTTAGTAGTTCGGACCACCTCCCCCTCATCTTTTCCAGTACCTCGACGACTCCTTACTTTACGCCACATCGACCACTACAATCGACGACTGACTGGAAAAGATATTCACATATACTTTTGAAGAAATTTCATGTCCCCGACATCCCAACATGACTGACGTTGATTATTTAGGTGTTTACTTCAGTAGACAATTACATTGGACGACTCGCATACGAAAAACGACAAACGGACATACCGACTTATCAATGCACTTCATCCCCTATTCACTTACCACTCACTTCCTAAACAAAAACTTCTCATTTATTCCATCTACATCCGTCCCATCATCTCATACGCTCACCCTACATGGTCTTGCATCACAAACGACAATTACTTGCAGCTGACTGGACTGGAATATAAAATTCTTCGGCCTCCCCCTACACACGTTTTAATGACTTACGCTTACGATTTTCTATTCCCCATGTTGCCACATCCCTCTATGAATCCGCCAAACAATCCATATCAAAATTACTTACTGACCGGACATATAACTACCTACTGACGTCCCATGCCCAAATTCTCTCCAATCCTCTCAGGTACCGAACCAAAGAATATCTCCTCGATATTTTGCAGGTTCCCCCTCCTCCCACTCTGACTACTTGACAAAAACATGACAGGACTACACTGACATGACAAGAGCCATCCAGTTTTGACTTTCCTATTGACTGACTAATACGAACTACGTACAATCATTTATTTTATTTTCCATTCTTTCCTCATCTTCTTTCACTCCTTCCTTCGTTTTCATTTCTACCTTATCTTTACTTCAACATTTTTCGATTTTAAATTGTTTTCCCAATCTCCGTCATGTGTGGGGGACGGGTGGATGTATCTTCGCAGATAAAGTTAATGATAATACCAAACCAACGTGAAGAGCTCCGTTGAGAGACGGAGTAGGCACGTTGAAGTTCCTCACTCTCCTCTTGTCGTGCCTTTGCCATTTGACAACAGTACGCTTTGAGGAAGGCCACAATATGTTGGCCGAAACGTCAGCTACGAGCAGATCGACGCAGCTTGTCCGGGATAGCCAAGAGACAACTCCAAATCCTACCAGTGGTGATTGGCTCTTCTGGGTCTATGCCAAGATCCACAGTCTACACATCAAGACGTTGGTGATCACATTTCGAGGCGGTCTACTCGTACTATCTAGTTAATTTTTCTGAGGAGTTCTATTAAGCTTTTCAGTAAATTCGTAAATTACGATGGAGCAATTTGCCATTGTTGATAGCCATTGCAGAAAAAGAACCTCTTAGTCCTCTGTGGAAGTTTAGAGATCCCAGGGGAAGGGGATTCTCAAATGCCTCTTTAAGTGGAAAATGTATGATGTTTAATGAGGTATATAGAAAATTGTGTAGAATCTCCATTTTGGGGTTTCTTTAAAACCGAAAAATTGATTGACGGCATAACGCCCATCTGTCCGTCAGTCCGTTCGTTTCCAGATCCGTGTTCAACGCTAAATCCTAGGCCTCTCAAATGATTTTCTCTAAAATTTATATTCCCTGATCGATCTAAACAAAGTCGAGATTGATGAAAATTTGTTTGAGTTTGATTAAATGATATAGAAAGCTTAAAAAATGGCTCAGGTCTATTTCGTTGAAATCTCTGAATTTTTTAATATTGCAAAATTTATTTTTTTGGCGTCTTCTTAAACTACAACATTGAACAAATTTTATCTGAATGAAATCTGTTGTTCAAAGATATCTTATAATAAGCTCACGTACAATTTTTTGAAAATATAAATAGTTTTTGCGTAATTTTGTGTGAAATATAGGCAAGCTCTAAACAATTACTTTCCCAAAAAGAAGCTTCAAATTTCTTTCTTTGAAATTTTCCTCGGAGAGAGTAAAGGACGCGTAAAACAATGAGCAGATCTCATTACCGTTAGACTGAATTTTTCGAAAATTACGTATGTCAATAGTAAAGCGAGGAAGCATTATTCTTTAATCAGAAAGGCTGAGTATAGCCATGCAAATGATAATGTAGTGGTAACATGATTGGCTTCTGGGCTAGGAGGACCTGAACTCTAATCTCGGCGCGGAAAAAAAGCTGTTTGGAAACTTTGCAGGTACATGTAATAGTATAACATAGCGTAACGGTTAAAAATAATGCGAGAAAGTAAGCACTATCACATCTTAACACTATAACAACTTAACTACTTGATTGTAATTTCCCCATGAGGAACAGTTTGGCGAAATCGGACGCTTTTCGATATAAAGTAAAACTAGTAGACAAATTTTATATTGTCATATTGTTATATTTAGTATAACATAGCGTAACGGTTAAAAGTAATGCGAGAAATAAGCACTATCACAACTTAACAAGTTGATTATAATTTCCCCATGAGGGACAGTTTGGCGAAATCGGAAGCTTTTCGATATAAAATAAAACTAGTAGACACATTTTATATTGTCTTCGTTATCACTTCTGCATTCGTTTCTTGTTTTAGATTTTCACTGAGAAAACGATGCTCGGAAAAGGTGCAGTTCTTACTCTCTAAGGCTTGTATTTTTCATTTATATTATCTCCTGGAAAGTGCTTACGTTCCACATTTGAACAAGACGATCTCTTCTCCAATAGTTCGGCTTATTATTTTCATATTACGAGCATAATGCTACTCACAGACACGATTGGGAACGAGCGAGTTCTTCGCATCAGACTGTGCAGTAGTTTCAGTCTGGTGGCTTCGGCGCCCCACGGATGGGAGCTTATAACGGCCAGATTAAGTTGGGCGACCGCCGGAATATTTCGGGGGCGGAGGGAGCGCCGCTGCCCACAGTGCCCCGCCCACCCACCGCCCGCGCCGCGCTGGCTCCCGCTGCCCGCGGGCGGGCGCGCCGCTGACGTCACCACGTCCCGAGGCGGCTGTGCGCCGTGACTGCAATGCGGACTGACCCCCGGGGGCCTCGGCCCCCGCCCCGCGCGCTCCGCTTAACGCACTCGTTGATTTCGAGACTCTGTGCTGATTGTCATGAATATTCATGCCGTTTAGAATATTCAAATTAGTTTCGTAGCGATTTTAGTGCCTTCCTTGTTCTTTCTCTTTAGATTCATTACAAGAAAAGCCGTTACATCACAGCTTTTGTTTATTCCATTTTGCCAGTGATTATTGCTTATGGAAAGCATTTTTTGAAGCGGAGGAAAGACGAAATTGGTTCAGATGTAAATTGAAAGATATATACTGATTGATTGCTTTTTCCAGGCGTGTCTAATGCTGAGGTCATTAGTCCTGTACGTGTTGTGCATTTTTTTATCCCGGGAGGTGGCAGTGTTCCTACTCAGTTGGAAGGAGAGATCCGTACACGGCAGCCTGCGATGTTTACTCTTCCGGTATCTTCTCCTAGTGGGGCAACGCCCCAGCCGAGGCCAGCTCTGAAACGCCCGGCTGGTCCCCCGATAAGTGGAATATTCTGCTCGTGTGTGCTAAAGGGTAGAGGTGAGGATAAGGGTGAGGAATAAAGGAACGCGCGCGGTTCTTGGTACCATTCAGGAATTCGCATATTGTTGATCGGAGAAACTACAGAAAACTATCGATCAGAGCAGCCGGCCGCCAGAATTCTCCACCAGAAAGCGATGAATTCGACCTACCCACGGTGTCAAAAATTCCACTACTGTTCAGACACGAACCTTAGAACATCCCGGTAAGAGAAACTGTAGTGTCAACAGTAATAATAATTCATAATAAAAAATTTAATTTGTCTAGATTTGAAGGTGTGTTTTGGACACATTACATTTTTCAACTTGCTCGACGAGAAGTAATTTAAATGGCACCGCTACGTTGACCTAGATCCCGGACATAAAGGTACGCACGTCGGAATGATACTCTTAGGGATCTTACTCGAGTAAGATTGTACGTTTCCACACATATTAAAAGATTTCTATTTCAATAAACATATTTATTGGTTTAAGACGGAAATCACAATCAAGTACAAAAGTATAAACGATTTTTGTACAATAAGAATACATCTTGTTTCAAGATCAATCGGTTTATTATCGTTGCCGGACAGATTACGTTCTATTTCTCTTTTGTCTCGGGAGTGTTGGCATTTTGTTTCTGCTACATTTCGTCTACCTTCGACATTAATTCTTCCGCGAGCATGGGCGTGCGCAGCCTAAACAAGAGGGGCCAACTTTATTTCTAGGCCCCTCTGAGCCCCTTTTTCAATTGCTATTTTCAATTTACTTACATTTTTAAAGACATTACTAAATAAAAAATACTACAAAGAGAATGAAAATATAAATTTCATGATACTATAATTATAATATAAGTTAATTAATATCAATTATTGATTTTATGTTGAACCATTTACAGGGTTGCCAGATAGTTTGGAGAACTTCATCCTCAATTAATGAGTACCAATTCTCCAAATTATTAGCTTATGTTCGAAATAAGCAATTGATCATACTTACGGAAATAAAATACGAATCGTAATTTACGAAAAATACGAAACCTCGTTATTTATTACGTAGAACTACGTACCCCCTTTTGAATGTTTCAAGGGGGTAACGGCCAATGCAATGTGGAAAAATTTTATGATTCAGTTGTTGAATAGGATACAGTCCAATTTGCAACGGTCGATATTCACTAATAAGGGCTTGCACAGTGTGAAGTCCATAACATCACATTAGAAAGCGACAAACACTGGGCGTGCACTTGAATATATATATTGTATGGCAATGTTTTCTGAAGACCTCAACACATGAAAATATGCAAATAAGATTGTAAATATGAAAGGCAAAATATTTATTCTTTTTGTGACAGCGTAGTGTATTAGGCTTTAAACTGCTGACCTGACCGCGTAGAGCTTGAAAAATAATTTGTCCGTGTCGTCGCTATTTGAGGCAGACAAAGTGAACTAAAAAAAAAAACAAACGAGTATGCATGAAGATTGACCATAAACGCAGCCTACGATACTTTCCACTATGTACGTACGTTACCCAAGAAATATTAAGATTATTTTACCGGACCAAAAAATTGAAGGTTTGTTTCGTAATCACTTTTCGTTGATCGGTGTCAGCGTTCCACCGTGCCAAGGTTCCTCTGTGTTGAATTCCTATTGCCTAATTTTCAAATGAAAATGAACTCGACAATGGTTTCAGGCTTTGCAAAAAACAACGACCTAAAATGAAACTGAACGATGTGTACTGTAACCTTTTGTCCTCTTACCTCGAGGGATGGCTGCTTGCCCGGCTGCCAGTCAGTGGTGAGCACTCACCTGTGTGACCACATGTAAAGATACAGCAAAGATTAAGGAGGAATGCATGCCTGCATGGGTTTCTTGGTCTTTCCACCATTGAAAGCATCTACTTTACATTCGTATTTCTTTAATTCAATTGCAGAAAAACACCCCCGTAATAATCATTCGCTATACAAATTTCGATTACCCTTATGATCTATGGTACATTTCAGCACTCTCCCTATCACCGTTCATGAATAGTCTGTCCATTTGGCGATCTCACCCGATTGTTTCGCTGGCTGGCGCTGGTAGGGGGCGGGCTCCAGAAGAGCGGCAGGGATCGGTTGATCACCCTCGCGGTACAGGTTGAATTGAATTGAATTTGCCTTATTTTACGAGGCGATTCTCAGGTCATGAGGCCTGCTCTTCCGTCTGACCACGCAAATTTCATTACACTCCTTTCACCAAATCATGGGAGAAAGGAGGTATTTCTTGGGCGAGAAACAGGCGATTTGAATTTAGCTCAGAGACATCATCAGAGGTTGAATTGAATTGAATTTGCCTTATTTTACGTGGCGAGTCTCAGGCCATGAGGCCTGCTCTTCCGTCTGACCACGCAAATTTTGTTACACTCCTTTCACCAAATCATGGGAGAAAGAAGGTATTTCTTGGGCGACGGAACAGGCGATTTGAAGTTAGCTCAGAGGCGTCATTTAGGCTTGAGGATCTTTTACATGCTGTAAATGTACTAACATGGGACAGCCGGGTTTACTTCCCCTCCGAAGGAAGGCATACGAAGGATTTTTTCGCCCGTAAAAATCCACGGCTTCGATCGGGTTTGAACCCGCAAGCTTGGCTATGGCAGTCCGATACGCTAACCGCTACACCATCGCCGCCGCCACCTACACCATCGCCAGGTTGATCGTAGCCCGCCCCGCGTCAAGGCGCGTGTGTGTGGCGGCCACTCATGTTTCGGTGGAGGAGGGGCGTGGCGAGAGCGATGTCCCAGGGTGACGCCTCGTGTCTTCGCCGCGGCCTCGCCTCAATTGCGGCGACCGCTCTCACGAATCACCTCGCGAATGTTTGGTCACCACTTCGAGCACGAACTTAGTGAAGTTTGTGAGAATGTCTCGACGAACTCATTGAACGAACTCCGCGGCAATGAAGCTGATCAACCGTACGGCGAAACTTGGAGGAGCCGAAGCAGAGCTCGGTGCACACTTATAGAGCTGCTCGACGAATTAGTTTGAGAAGACCGGGGAACGTCCGGTCCCCGGTATATATCATTTTTGCGGGCCCTCTCCCACTCCGATGACGCGGTGCCCTCCCGACAATCACGTGCCTGTTTGGAGGTCCCGTGACTTCTTTCACATCCGTTTGCTGGCGCCACCTGAAAGCGCTTTTTCTAGATGCCCGGAGCCGCATGGCTCTACCTTCCTAATCTCGGCCGCCCGATCTACTGACGTCACGGCGCTCCAACCGTCCCTCGGCAGGGAGAATAGCGAGTTGCACCCCTCGCCGGATTGGATACCAGTCGACACATGTATTTTTCCCGTTGGTGCACTTTTCGATTCGATTATTGTACGACGTATTACACGACGCGATTCTGTATATTGCGTTATATTCTTCGCTACTGAACGGCTTTTAATTAGAAAAGTAATGCATTTTTAGTAGGTCACAGCTCTGTGTTGTTACAGTACTTTCAAGAAAAACCTGAGATTTCCCCCTTGACCAACGTCTGGCGTGGAAACAGCATATCACAACAAAAAAGAAGCAAAATTAAAATTTCATCTGTTTGCATGGTTAATCAATTGCCGTTCATATTTGTTTCTTCAACACGAAGGAACTCTCCTCTACAAACAAACAGTCCAACCAGTATGAAGCTATGGAATCCACTTATGGAGTTCTGTAAGTAAATCGAATATCGGGATTATCCGCAGATTGTAATCAAAATGTTTCCGTCAGATAGTCAATGCACTCTCGTACATATCTAACACCACCATACAGAAGATCTACAAGTTCCCTCCACACACGAAATAATACAACGCAGCATCAAATACCAAGCACGCCTGAACAAACATCCAAACGCCCTGGCCATCAATCTTCTGGACAATAGGGAAAACCTTGAATGACTCAAGAGACATACTATCATCCTAGACTTGCCACTCAGATCAAACTAAGTATGTAAGAGACAGGTACAATGTTTAATGTCCTTATGTTTATCATCATGAACCAATTTGCTGAATGTTCAAATAAAAAAAACGATTGTAAATAAGTAATAAATAAAACATTTAAAAAACCACCGATCAGTATTTACAGATGAAGGGACATCGACTCACGCCATCCAGTTTGCAAAAAGGCAGTATCAGCTTGTCATCTCTACCGACCGTATTGGTATTAGAATATGTCTTCAAAAGCTCTCTCAACTATCATGCTATTCAAAGCCTTAACACAGAAGTTAATTTTTCACAGGGCTCTCTTATAGTTGGATGATTCAGGCAACCGTATAAACAGATCAGCTATAGTTATAAGTTATTTTAAATCCTTGCGAAGGAGGGAAGGGACTGATTCTTAAGGACATGGTCGAAACGTTGAGTCATTGGAGGAGACGACTGCCGTGTATGACAGATGAATATCAGTAAAAATGTGTCATAAAAGACTGAAAAACTATTCATGATACAAAAACCAAAACATAATGTACCAGCCGCAGAAAAACACTCAAATGCACTTGAAATGTTGAGTTAATAGAAGAGTCGATATTTGTAAGAAATTCTTTGCAAACAGTCGCCAACTCGTTCCATAAAATGATTGTTCTGGGTTGGAATGGGTATAGCCGCTACACCCGAACTGCCAAAGACTACGATTTTATGTTTCTCAAAAGCTTCATATGGAATCTTCTCTATTACAAAAATATTCAATATCATCGAAGGGAAAAAAAATGTGAGAAGATTTAACGGAAAAAACATATTAAAAGCCAACTTAGCTGACTTAATATATATTGTTGGGTTCCGAAGGAAAGTGAATATGCAATTATGTCATTCACGAAGCCAATCCTAAAGAGCGCCGCATAGAAAAAATGCTGATGGCATTTTTCATAGGTAACGGAAAATAGTAGACAGAAGTTAAAACCAAAGCAGAGGTTGTTTTAAGCGTAAGAATATGTTAGAAACTTTAAAAACCTTGAAATCGTACAAATTACTATCGGTTAATATATTACGTATTATTATGACGATTACTAAACATGTTGAAGATAAGAAGTTGGTTAAAAGTCAAAAATGCAAATAGCAGCATGAGTGTATAGCTGTAAAAGATGATATCCTTCTTGAATGGCAATGCCATTCATTACTTCACATCTTCCGAGTTAAAAAAGAAATTTCATTGAAATTACACCAGCATATTCTCGTGTTTAATCCGATGTCACCTTCCTATGAGAAAAGAAATTATAAGAAAATAATAATGGTAATTAAGTTTCTTAGTCATTTTTGGGAAATTTATGTCATCAATATATTGATATCTATAATATTAAATTTTCGAATTTTAAATTTGGAGTTGCAACAACTTCCAACGACATTAGTGACTGATTAATACATTTAGAGCGCTTTTTCTATTAAATTTAAAAGGAATGAAATATTAACAAAAATGTTTAATAATTCTTCCACATTTAGAGGAGTAAACTACAAAGTAAAGTGTTGCCATCGAGACAATGTTTTCAAAAATGTTCGTCGTGCAAAAAGAAAAAGAAAAAAAAACATTTTAAATCAATTACTTTGTGAAATTTCTACATCTCTCGGAGAATAAATTTATCAGGAATAGTTTTAATGTGACGTTTGTTTAACATCAATAATTAACAAAACATTTTCTTTGATCTCTGTTCTCAGAATTTTATTTAACGAGTATTCACATATTATGGACACCAGTGAAAAGTTGTTGAACATAATACGAAAACCTGGAAATATGAATGTGATTGTGTAATATTTTATATGAAGAATACGATAAATCAAGTCTCGATGAACCCATCCACTTGAATTCCAGCGACGAGCTTTGTCTTGGCAAATATAAAGATTTCTGGAAGACGCCTGCGACATCGGAGAAGGCCGCCGCAAGCAGCCGTTCTTTCCCCCACACACCTGCACCTTCCCTCGAGTGCCGAAACCGTACCTCCGAATAACTTCATTTCCTTATCTCCAATACCTCGGCGAGCGCCGGAGGGGACCTCGGCAAGGGGCTGCCGTCGGGATGAAAGACGGCGCTCGGAGGAAACCAGGCAGAATTTAGGACGCGCGGAGATTCCAAGCGTGGCGTTTGTGCTTCCTGGCGGCAGCGGTTAATGGAAGCGGCGGCGGCGGTGGGGGCGGCGGCGGCAACGGAGCGTCCCTTCAGACGAGGAACGCCTATGCAATCTCGGGCCACGTAGTCGCGGTGCGGCGCGGCGCCTGCTTCAATATCGCGAAGTGCGTCGCAGAAAGGCCCCCTTTGAAGAGCATGACTGGCTAGGTACTGTTTGGCCTCACTACAGACTGTCTTTAGAATGGGAATTTTGGGAATTTACCCCACTAGCGCTTTCATGACAAATTTACATACGGGCAACAATGTTTGATAAATAAGTCAGACTGATGGGAATGAGCCTGATACTTATTTTCCTCTCGAAAAGAGCTTCTGATTCCATGTTAAGAAATATATATTAAAACGTTTAGATACAATATTGGAACGTCTTCGATTCAAGATTTCATTCTTATTCTCCCGAAATTTTTGAATAGACGCCTAATGGCAAAAAGTACTTTGTGGCTGTCGGTAAGACATTCTCCGCTGTACTCTTCATCTGTTTACATTTTCTGAAGGGTAGTTCGTTTTGGAGTTTTAAAATTTTCGTTCTATGTCTCCCTCTTCCCCTTTTCCCAACTATTTTGCAGTCCGAATTGTACTTAAGAATTGGTTATGTCTGAAAAAGTCTCCGAATAAGTTTTCTTTCCTGTTCAAATTGGTTTTTGGTAGGGCTCTCTTCTCCTTCACTTTTTCTAAAATCACATTATTAGAAAAAAATGTTCTGTCCAGGAAACCTTCAATATTTTTCACCACAACCACCTTTCACAAACTTGTAAATGACTCCTCCATTTGTAAAATGTCCATCCTTCACATCCGTACAATAATACACTCCAGATGTAACTTTTCAGAAATTTGCCAATATGACATGACATGAGATGAGAATTTCCGAATACGCTGCCTTATATCTAGCTGATTAAACTTAATTTCTATATCGAATTTTTCTTTTTGCAATTCTGTAGAGAATGCATAAAAGTTGAGATGATGACGCTTAATTACAAAATAAAATACAATTGTTTTGGCACTCTTCTGACAAATCGTTTGTTCATGCAAGCCCACGTAGAAAGCCCGCGTATTCATTCCATATGTGGGAAGGAAAGCATAGGTGAGTTGCCCTTCTACTCCCTCGCGCAGCCCTTCCTCGCATGTAATTTTGTTGAGTTATTGGATATGTGTGAGAAGTAGCCCGCTACCGATATAAAACCTTCAGGTGTGTTCTCAACCAGATCATTAATTTGATCCAGCACCTCATCTAGTAGCACAGAAGCTAGTGCACACAGAACCTGATCAAACGATTTGATTTAATGATTATCAATATTATTATTCTTTTCTTGCAGTACTTCTGCTTGAGTTCTCCGATATACATTTTTGTGAAGGTGTAAGGGTCACGTACTAAAGTGACCCATAAAGTTTCGGGCGGCTATTACACGAGTAATTGCCAACGCAAATGTACATACGACAGCCTGGGCCATGGTATGCATGCATGCATTCAGAACATTGAACACCTTCGTGTAGATACGCGAGGGGTGGCTGGGAACGTGCACTTGACCTTGGCTCCAAAGTACCCCATAATTAAATTCCCCCTTACGGCTCATTCCTCTGCTCTGAAAGTTTGTTCTCGCTCAAAATTTTGTCACAACACTCATCGTTTGTTTGTAATTTACTGACACAGAAACGATCAGAATTGATCTTATTTCACACAGTAGTTTCGTGCAACGGGGATGAATCCTCTCCTTGTGATCCGTTGCAGAAATTATCTGCCGCTCTCCTCTTCAGAATTGTAGACTGTGGCAGTACAACATTCCAACAATTCTCCCAACCTTAATAAGCAATGTTATTAGGGTTGGGAAGAACAGTGCAATAGTGGGATATTACACATGCACATATACATTTAATCGAAGCTGAAAATAATAACTTTTTCTGTACATTAAAAGTTTAATAAATTTCACAACACGTAGACACTATCTTTTCATGTCCAATTCTATTGGTTCTTACCTCTGAATGTGAGCTTCGTTAGTTCCGGTAGCGGCCTTTCTAGTCTGCTGATACAACGGAAATTCGTGGCCCTTCGACTCGGTCGACGCAAATATCCGTTCGTTGTTCCATCCGTGCATAGTATAGAACGTTGACTCGGTGCATAATAATTGACTGTGGATTGTGCCTCGCGTTTTTGAATCGTTGATGTGCATTTAATGTGTCACCTGCCTTTCAAAGGGAAAGGGGGCGGTCATGGTATATACGGAAAAATAAAATTAAGAGCAAACATCACTCTTGTATTATCATTCAGTAGAACTTTGGGTTCAATATTTTAAATATTTTGTAATCTCCTCTTCTCTCAACTATCAGATCGCTGACCAGTCCCGGGTTTGAGAAAGAGAACCCTATCATCTAAACGGTGGTTATCACCCAAATTTATACTGGATGTCCAGTATGATCCAGGTAGACCTCATTCACTGATAAAATCTAATGAAAAATCTATCTATAATCTCAGGGATTGACCTTGAGAATTATGGCACGGAAAACTCTTTAAATATCACTGACTAAAATTAAAAGACAAATCACCACTCATCTGTTAAAATGTCATAAATTACATTGAAAACACACTAATAAACACTTTATGCAATACAAAAAAATTATATAATTTTTTACAAGAAAAAACAGGCTAGTTTGTGCCACAAACAATACCAACTTCACTCACAAAATCAAATAATTCATCTTCATTGCTACAATCCTGTTTGAAGTTTTAATATGAGATGTAACTACACTGTAATTATCCTGATTTAAATACAATGGATTACTCGAACTATTTTATCATTTAAAAACTGATGAGAGACTCATGAGTTGCACTTCCCCATTGTTACCTATAGACATTAAGATGTTTTTTTTTACGAAAATTAAATTGCCCTAAAATAACTGTACAATTATTTTTTTAAAATATTGAAATTCAAAACTATACAATTATTTAGAAACACATGAACACAAAACTATCTTGTCTCCTCGTATTTGTGCACAAGATAGTTTTGAATGTTTGTATTGTACATTGGCACATCATCTCCTTATGGACCAAGGCCTACCAGTGGCACAAGATAGTTTCACAACACCTAATTAACCCTTGGAAGAACGAGACTTTAAATTTTCTTATGTTTTCCTAATTTTTATAATAGAGAAACTCAAAGAAAGAGACTGAAGAAAGCGTGCGCAGATGGTTTTCTCCCCCATACGTCACATACAGTTTTTGACTAAATAAATAAATAACAAAGAGAGGTGGTTTCACAATGAAGCCGCTGTGCAACCTCGTTACTTGTTCTCAAAATATATTTTTTTCGTTCACTGTAAGGGAACTATATTGAGATACAAGGTCTGTCCCAAAAGTAAGTTGAATGACCTCGCGCTGCCGAAGCAAGCCACTAGCAAGGCGCGCCAAGTGACGTGAATGGTGGTGTGGGGTTTAGGGAAGCCAACGACAAACACGTTAGTTGTCTGCAGGCTCTTCCACAGTGCGCATCGCTGCTAGTTTGAACCCTTGTTTTAGTGACGCGTCGGAATTTTAAGATGCCGCGTTTCAAGGACCAGCGTTACGCAATAAAATTTTGTGTTGCGCTAAAAAAACGGGCGCTGAGACCGTTGCCATGCTAAGGGAAGCTTATGGCGATAGCACCATGTCAAGCAATATGGTTTACCGCTGGCACAAGATGTTTCGAGAGGGCAGAGAGGAAGCCGAGGATGAAGACCGCTCTGGACGCTCGTCAACGTCACATTCCGATCAAAATGCGAAGAAAGTGAGGGACATGCTGAACTCTAATCGACGCCTGAATGTGAGAATGCTGGCAGATGAGTGTAATATCCCTAAAATTACTCTACATTGCATTGTTACTGAAGATTTGGGCATGCGGAAGATCTGTGCGAAGATGGTCCCCAAGGTGCTTTCCGATTAACAGAAGGCTGCTCGTGCAACGATTTCGCGTTCTTGGAGCAGTGTGAAAATGATCCGAAGTTTTGGATAATGTGATTACGGGTGACGAAGCATGGGTTTTCGAGTATGACCAAAAGACAAAGTGCTGAGTGGCACACGCCAGCTTCCCCGCGCCCAAAAAAGGCGAGAATGAGCAAGTCCGTGTAAAGGCCATGCTCATCGTTTTTTCGACAAAAGAGGCATTGTCCACTCAGAGTTTGTGCCACAAGGACAAACAGTGAACAGTCATTTTTACTTGCAAGTCCTGAAAAGGCTCCAAAGCAGAGTGAAACGCGTCAGGAAGGAGATCGCCAGCACTTGGTGTCTTCACCATGACAACGCGCCGTCGCACACTGTTCTCATTATTGGAGAGTACTTAGCGAAACGCGGTGTGGCCACATTGCTTCAGCCGCCGTACAGCACCGAACTTGGCACCACTGGACTTCATTTTGTTCCCGAGGATCAAGAAGGAACTCAAGGGCCACCATTTCGGGACTTTGGAAGCCGTCAAAGAAGCAACGACGAGGTTCTTGAAGGAGGTCTACGTCGACGCTTTCCAGGGTGCGTTCAGCGACTGGGAAAAACGCTGGCGCAGGTGTTCCGACGCGGAAGGAAGCTACTTTGAAGAATTTTAGTTACTTGTATATTTATCTCCAATAAATCTTTTTCTTGGACTTATTCAACTTACTTTTGGGACAGACCTTGTATAATATAAAACAACAAGAAATTGAACTCTATTAACTAAGCAATAGATTTATAGGCAGGTGGATGTGTACTTTACAAGTAAATTACAAAATATTACAATTTTTTATTGAACCCCAGAAACAGTTCTTGTCTGTAAAGGCACAATGCGTCATCAACACGCTTTCCACATCCAACGGGATCGATGTGGTTTTTTCTTCGTGCTGCAGTTAGTACGTCTACGAAGAGTGCCATGTACGGGAAGTTGCATGGGTATTCTGTGCTCAGAAAATATTTGTTGTAATGAAATATTCGATCTGAACTTTTTTATCATTTTCCCCACCTTCCAATATTTTTCTCTGTTTTGGCGTCAACCTCTTTTTCGAGAATAGACCTTTTGCAACCGACAAATTGTGCGCCACTTTTGGCTCTTTCTATCAATTTCATACATAGTTTTCAACCATGCGAGCTTTGTCTACAAATCTCATAGATTTATTTTAGTCACTTAGCAGCTGAAGGCAGGGGACAGCTTCTCTTGTTCCATATTTGTAGCGTCGCAACGCTGTTGTTTCTTTGGGTGGATCGTGGATGTCGGAAACGAACAAGATACCTTCTTGTCCTTCCATTTGAGAGCTGTAAGACCATTTGAAATCTCCATTCTGACTGATCCTTTTCTAAACTATAATCTGCAGAAAAGGTAAGTCTTTTGGGAAGCCTTTCCTGCCCTTTCTTAGTGTTTTGCAGGCATATATTTCACAGTTAATGTACAAGGTTTACAGATGTAAAATGGTTATCAACGTACAACTCATAGCCTTTTCCTTTCAAGACCCTGGACAGATCCTTTACAACACGACCCCCAAGATCCTTTTCAGTAGTTGTTTCTACCTTGCATACATGAATTTAAAATTTTACAACGTAACCTGTAGAATCAAATTTCATCCAAACCTTGTGAACTCGCTTTGTTGGTTTTGCTGGCATATATTGTTTGAATGATGATCTGCATTTGAAGGAATCATTAATTCACCTATTGTCTGCTGTTGTTCACGCATACTCTCTCTAACCGTTCTAGAGAGAGCTCAAAGGACGAAGCTTCAACAGTTCATCTAATCCCTCTTCATCTTTTTTTGGCTGCTCTGAATTATTGTTCAGATGAAAACGAGTCAGAAGCCAGCTAAATCTATTGACATTAGGTTTGCTGCAATTTTATCTCGAAATACATTGTCATTTGACCAATAATCCTTATAACTAAGCAGTTTTTTTTTAATTTCCATGAGTATATTTATTGCCGGAAACTTTTTTTATTTCTTCACCAGTGGTGCGCTCCACAATCCTTTTGTGTTGCATAAAGGTTAGACTGATATACAATATGCTGTATCAGCTCTTCAGGGAAGAGTCCGCAAAAAAGTCCTTTGGCATACCAGAAACAATAGGTCGAGTTTCTTTCATGTACGTAGCTTCAGGTGCGTTGATATTCTGACGATCATTCAAAGTTGTAGAATGTAGATTTGTTTCATGGTCACTGCACTCAATGCTGCTGTCAATGTCACCGTCTTTATTATCCTGTCATCACGACATACACTAGGATATGAAACGTGATTTTCGGAATGACACGTCCGCATTTTCTTCTTGTTCTCCTTCAGATTCTGAAGAATCAGTCACAAAGATGAATAAAATGCAGAGGAGGTGTTAGCGAGTCATTCTGGAACTCACGTATCCTATTGTATTGTAATTATACCCCTGTTCATAATCCTATAAACATAATTAGAATTCTCACAACGCATGCTGAGGCAAGAAGTCGGCATTAATCAGAATATATATATATATATATATATATATATATATATATATATATATATATATATATATATATGAATTCGCAGTTATAAATAAAACAACGAATAACTTAGAATTTTGTTTTATTGAGGGGCTGTAAAGTACGTAAGGTTTTACCAATTACATAAATTAAAAACAAACATAAAGGCAGTAAAATGAAATTAAATCGAGAGAAAATCGCTGTCAATATTTAGTACAGTGGCATCGCAATCATCATCAATCGTGCGAGCCTCATAATTTCAGAATAATTTTCAGAAGAAAATATTTTGGTGATTATATCATTAGTTCTTGAATTTCTTTGGGAAGGCTTTGCACATTTTTCTCAAGTCATTTTTGTAAGAGGACAACATTTTAAATATCTGTATTACTTTTTTCACGACAGATTTTCGGGAGTACTGCTATGTATTTCTTGAAATCTTTGCTGACTGCTTTTTGGACTTATTTTGTTAATTGCCCAATTGGAATAAATGTTGATGTGACAATCTCAGGTTCATTTATAAAATTCTTGTGCAGTGTCAGCGGCATGTTGTACGCTGGATGTTCTTCAATAAAATACCGGGCAGTGTTGTGGGAGAAAGTCCTAAAATTTTCAACATTATTTTCCCAACTTTCACAATTACAACATCCACAATTGATGCAGTAATCATAATTATTTGCATCATTCTGATTAAATTTAAATAATTGTAATTTCAGCAGAGATTTGTGGTTCTGAATGAACCGTCTAGCTGCACTTCCGGTATTTTTATTATCAAATTCCGGTTTTGACTGATCTATATAATCAAACCACTGCATTCTCGAAACACTCTAAATACGTGCATCACTTTTAGTCACAATTGTTTTGTCATTTCCTCGAACTTGCCACATTATTGGCAACATATAAGCCAAAGCAATAGTCTCTAAAAAATGCGAATCCATATAAGATTGAATCGGATTTCATATTTTCTCTGTTAATTTTCCTGACAATGATTTGACTTACTAATTGTTTTGAAGTGGCATTACATATGTAACAATTTTGAATTTAAGATGATTTGTGAAAATTACCTATTTTTTCGTCAACCATGGTATATATCATTTTGATTTTAATTTTAATTCTCTCTTCTAAGTCTTCCTCTAATCATGATTTATTTTTATTTCATCTTCAACTTTGTTTTTATTTAATGCACACTTCCTTTATTTTGCAAATTTATGTTAACGGATCGATTAGGACGTGGATTTTGCCAACAGTATATTAACTGGTCGATGCAGAATGTGGATTCTGCCAAACAGTATTTTCACCACAACCAGATGTTGAATATTTGTAATGAAAACAGCAGAATCATCATTTCAATTATGGAATGCCTGCTTCTAAGAGCTGCGACCCGAAGAGCCATCAATTATCAATTTCGTTATCAGAATGAGTAAAAAGAGAATTCATTCGGTAGTGATTCAATCACAGATTCCACAGACATCAGAAAGTGATTCACTGCGCGATCGAGCAAAGCTTACTGAGAAATGAAGGCAAACTTTTCAGTAACGTATATACTTGTTAGGTAACACAGCCTTTTTTCAACCTTAACTATTTTGTATGACGGAAACTTGTCAGAATCCCTTATCCTTATGATGTCATATTGGCATTTAGACATTTTATATTCCGCGAAAACAAATAGAGCATCTTCATCTTTCATCTGATTGGTTCTTGTGATTTTCTGTAAGCTCTTATGTATTTCGGAGTATGTGTCGAGATTCAAGTCATTTTTATGTGTAATTTCGAAGCTTACGGCTGCCCTTCAGCTCTCATTTTCAGCGAAAGTGAAAATATTAGTTGACGTAGAATCTTGTAACTATTAACATATTTTAAATTTTATTCTCAGAGAACTGAATTCAAAAGAAATTTCCAGGCGCCCAGATTTCTTTTCTGAATATTGAATATACGAAACGTAAGAATGAAGCTAATTTTCATTATGTTTTTAAAATGTTCATTTATTTTGCAAGTTTTCATTCATCACAACTTAAATTGTAACTTCAGATAACGTGCTTTTTGCTTTAGGTCTCCAATTTTTTCTGGACCACACTACGCCCTTGTCTTGAGTTTTTTGGTCAAGAAATAATTTTTGTCTGTATCTCTCAACTTAGAACACATTTCAAAATCCTCTTGATCATAACAGTTTTTGAACTCGTTCCTGCAATAGAAGTAACTAGTTATTTCACTTTTCGTCTTTTCCGTAAAAATTCGGGAAGAAAGTAGCAAGAAAAAAGTCTGCATTACATATTTGGTTCTCAACTGAATAGCGAAAAACAAAAATTGAAGCTTGATTCAATTTCACCCAACTGAAAAGTTGAGTTTCACAAAATGAGTCCATAGTTTGAAATATTATATGCTATTTCTTGGTGTTCATTCCATGTTAATATTAAGTTCTGAACTGTTTGTTACTTTGTAAAATAATATTACATACGTGAACTCCTAGTTTCCGTACCACAAACGTGCTATTCGTTACACACACTAACTGATTAATACCACGAATATAGAACTACCTTTTCAGCAATGAGATGTACTTGTCATCAGTAGAATACTTCATTAACTGAAAGCTTTATTGTGAATATGAACATTATAGGTATTACGTAGCGTGTAATTATTGTCATTTGTCTCCACCTAGCAACGAGGTATCATGTTAGAAGATAGCCGATAAACAAGCAAAACGCTTCGTGAGGTCTGAATAGTATAACTAGAGCTTCTCGTTTTCACGGAATGGGGGTTTTATGCATGATTTGATAGAGATATTAGGAGTGTTAATTTTATAGTATTTGCAGAAGTTAAAGACTTGGATGTAACTTGTAATTAAATTGTTTTTTGTTGTTGTTGAGAAAGACTTAGAAGCGATGAACGGAAAGTCGATGACATGTCCTGTGACACACTGACAATTAAGACGTTATTTATGACTTGCTGTGTAGGTTTTCCTTTGCACGAACATACATTTTCAACTTAGTTCATTTTGTTTTCTTTATTTTTTCCCAGGTTAAGCTGCAATTTGTTCCTCTGCGAAACTTTTCAATTTTCTTAGTTTGCTATTTTCCCTTTTGAAGTAAACTTAAGGTTTTTTCGTTTCCTTTCTGTAATTTAAACAGTTTTTCTACATGTACCCTCTTACAAACCATACAGTTTCGTCCAGCATTTGAGAGATGCACTTATATTTTTGGACGTTACTCGGCGCAGCCGAGCTTGCTAATTCACCTTCTATAACTTTGAAATATGTATTTTAACTCCTGGAATATATGAAAACCTTAAGATGTAAAAGAGCTCATAATGAAGTAAACGAATCTATTCATATATTTGTACATGGCCCCGCCGTCATCTGATACGCATACTTGCTTTCTAGGAGAAAATGAGCGCCTTTCAACTTCTATTACTCCAATACGATGACATCATAGAACGATTTATTCTCGTCACTCGTGCCGTTTCCCACGACACTGTAGCTTGTCGTTCCAAAACCAAGCCTTCGTCTTCCTTTCCTGTCCTCGTCGTATTATCAGATAGTTTCCAGACAAGCATGTATTGTAGATACATTTTATTGTAATTTTAATATTAATTTTATAAGAAATTTTACAACTCCATAAATTATTTCATAAATTATTCCAGAATGCTAAAAGAAGACACATTTTTTTATTACCACGTGCTCTTTTCATAACTCAGACATGGATTTCATTGGACGTCCCCATTTCTATTTTAGATTTCTCTAATCAATGAAATCACTAATTATACTTCACGTTATGTTTAATAAAAATTACCTCATTCTAAGCGACATACAATGGATCTTTGCTAACACGATTTGCCCCCTTGATCACGTAAATGTGACACCGGGCGCTAATCCGTGGATGTCTTGTTCTATCAAGGTCCCGAAAACGAATAACTTCTCCCGCAATCGACCTCTCTTCATAGCAATTCTCACTCTTGCTCAAATCTTATTGCTTCCCTAATCTTGGACGAGAGTGTGTCATTTTCGATTATTTACCTGAGTTGACGAGTCATTTCAAGAAGTAAAGCTGATCGTTCCCTCTCGTCTCACTAACTTTAATATGTGATTTATCACAATGCGTGTATATATTCGTATTTTATTAATCTGCTCTGTTCAATAGTGGTAACTTATTTGTTAGCTATTCTTATTAGAAATTACAGTGAAAAATTTGGTGAACAATGTGTTTATTAGTAACTTGTAAGTCAATTTATTTAATATTTAGCGTTAAATATTCAAAAACGTTCAGCAATTTTACTCCAAAATCTATGTCGAGTTGAAAACGAAAATAAAGTAAAACTAAAAAGGCATAGAATATTACATTAAAGATAATTTCAACATTTAATTAACTATAACTGCTTAAAAGGGAAAATTAAATAATCACGTACATCGACCAACTATTTTAATCGACCTCTTTGAATTGCAAACTATATTAAAATAGTATATAAAATATTGATTTAACTTAGGCGAATATTTTACAATTCTAAAGCTACGCTTGAAGAAACTGAAAGAACGAGTATATTAATTACACAGAAACCACTTTTTTATTCGGTTCTTTGCAAACAAATTTCTTTAAAAATCATTATGATTCTAATCAAATGACAGTTTGAAAAATGTACGTAATGAAAATTGCTTGTAAAATTGAACGTTTCTTTCTTCATCACCAATACTTCCATTTCCTTATGAAAACGATAAATAAAATTGTTTATGACACTTCAGTATTTGCAGTTTGACTCTCTTGAACGTTTCTGCTTGCGTATGAAATATTTTGATGTCACTTTAAATACCTCAATTATTGTACATTACTTCAATCGTTATTAATTACCTTTGAAAGCGATTACGCATGTGAAAAATCAAGCAAAATCTTCGCGTATCTCGGAGGAAAAAAGTTGCCAAGACTGAGTATTGGAGGAAGATGTAGCGAGCGACCTATGCAGTGCGCAGCGTAGGAAAGGCGCAGTAGAGAGCGGGGGGGGGGGGAGGATAGGCCCCAGGCGGTGCGCCGCAGCGAGCTACTCTCAGAAGGAGAGGACGATCGAAGATCACAAAGAGCGCGCCGCGACCCCTTGGGGCACCTGCCAAGGCCGCCTCCCGCCCACGCCTCCTCCCGACCACGGCAACCTCCGCACCACGACCCGGCGCTTCCACCAATACCAGGGTTGCTTCGACCCATGACGAGACGTTTGTGCCAATATTCTGCGCTTAGGACACCCCTTTCTTCAATAGGACGAAACCTGAGCAGTATATAATTCTATGTACTATAAAAAATATAGTTTGATGCTGGATATTTTGCTGGCTGCGTGTCTACCCAATGTTAAAGGATACAGTTGGAGGTATAGTGTGTCCTATTTGATATTGGTTGCTTGACATCCTGGCAAGTCTTATTCAAAACCATCCCAGAAATATTTCATTCTGATGACTTGCCATTACAATGACCGAAATGGGCTCTTCATACGATGTTGTCAACACCTGAAATGATGGTGAGGGAGAGAAAGTGAAGTGAATTATCTACCTTCTCTCTCGTCTTTCCCGTTTCCTAATCATATTCCCTTCGTCAAATCATATTTCCCTATCCTCTTGGGACTCAGCGAAAATTACTTTTTACAAAAAGTAACCAATATATCATAGAAAGATCTATCTAAATAGCGTTCTTTCTTGTTCAGACTCAATTTTCAGCTGTGTGCGCTATTGCACTCGCATTACGCAAATTACGTCAGCTGAGCTGACCACGGCAACCTTTGCGGTTCCACCGATACCAGGGTCGCTTCGACCCAGGACGAGACGTTTGTGCCAATATTCTGTCCTTAGGACATCCCTTTCTTCCATAGGACAAAACCTGAGCATTATATAATTCTATATACTACAAAAAGTATAGTTTGATGCTGGATATTTTGCTGGGTGAGTTTCTACCCAATGCTAAAGGATACAGTTGGGGTGAAGGGAGGCGTGGCCTTATTTTATATTGGTTGCTTGACACCCTAGCAAGTCTTATTCGAACCCATCCCAGAAATATTTCATTACGATGACTTGCCATTACAATGACCGAAATGGGCTCTTCATACGATGTTGTCAACACCTGAAATGATGGTGAGGGAGAGAAAGTGAAGTGAATTATCTACCTTCTCTCTCGTCTTTCCCGTTTCATAATCATATTCCCTTCGTCAAATCATATTGCCCTATCCTCTTGGGACTCAGCGAAAATTACTTTTTACAAAAAGTAACCAATATATCATAGAAAGATCTATCTAAATAGCGTTCTTTATTGTTCAGACTCAATTTTCAGCTGTGTGCGCTATTGCACTCGCATTACGCAAATTACGTCAGCCGACCACGGCAACCTTTGCGGTTCCACCGATACCAGGGTCGCTTCGAACCAGGACGAGACGTTTGTGCCAATATTCTGTACTTCCGACATCCCTTTCTTCCATAGGACAAAACCTGAGCATTATATAATTCTATATACTACAAAAAATATAGTTTGATGCTGGATATTTTGCTGGGTGAGTTTCTACCCAATGCTAAAGGATACAGTTGGGGTGAAGGGAGGCGTGGCCTTATTTTATATTGGTTGCTTGACACCCTAGCAAGTCTTATTCGAACCCATCCCAGAAATATTTCATTACGATGACTTGCCATTACAATGACGGAAATGGGCTCTTCATACGATGTTGTCAACACCTGAAATGGTGGGGGAGGGAAAGTGAAGTGAATTATCTACCTTCTCTCTCGTCTTTGAAATCATATTTCCCTACCCTCTTGGGATTCGTCGAAAATGGCTTATTACCAAAAGTAACCAATATATCATAGAAAGATCTAAATAACGTACTTTCTTGTCCAAATTCAATTTTGAGCAGTGTGCGCTTCTGCCATTGTGTCGTGAATCTGATGATTACGCACAGTAAGATTAGTAAAATAGTGCACCGTACTGTGAGGTGACAATTCCGGATCCCAGAACCAACGTGTCCGATTTTGTTGAAATTCGTTGTCCGATTTGACAGAAACAACGTGTCCGACGTTGTCCGAACAATTAGGGAACAATTTAGAACTTTCCGGAAAAAATGTTTCTAAATGATGCAGTATCCTAAAGTGTACATTTTGGTAACTAAAATAAAAGGATAGTACCGGGTAATAAAAAATTTCTGAGACTGAACATGTAAATGAAAATGTTTCAGTCTTCACCGCGAACCCTGTGTGTCTTTTATTGATGTATGAATGTATGTAATAATGATAAGCAAGCTTTGCATTAATTATTTCCAAGAGTGTATACCTAAACCTTATAAATTATTTAGGGAAATGAATATAAATTCATTGTGTGCATCTAAGAACTGTTTCTATAAAAATGTAAATTGTAGCACACAGCTGTGCAGAACATACGAATCTCCCTTGAAAGCTGATCGGAAACATTTCAAAAAATTTAAACAAGAATGCTTCGTTTGCGGAGATCAAATCAACTTAACATAAATGATTTTGAAGTTATAGACAAAATCACACCACTATCAAAAGTTAACATTGATATCATTCATTTCGTAACTTGGAACGAAATTTTTAAAAAAATATTTAATCGCCAATTCGCTGTTAAGCTTTTAAGATAAAAAGAAATGTTTAATAACAGCAAAATAAAAACAATACTTTCAACAAAATGTGAAAAGAGCCAGTACAGTGTGTAAGAGAGAGAAGGATCAGGTGCAGACGAACTTATCCGTAGGAGAGATGTTGAGAAAGGTGACAGAGGCGCCTTTGGCAAAGCAGCAGAGACCAGGGCAAAGTCTGAATTTGAGGCAGGAATGCCTCCAACTGAAATCGAGAGTATTGTGCTCGGCAAACTCTGGAATGCGCCACGTGCAAGTAAGAGCGGCGTGTCATATCGAGGGATGAGGCCGAGCGGATGTTTCTAGCATTCCGCGCTCTTTGAAGGGCGTGCTAAATAGAAATTCCTCGCCTTCTGAGAGTTGAAGATGAAATGCCATCTCTGGTAGAGAGTATCTCCAACCCGAGCCAGAATTCCCAGAAGATGCGCTCAAAAGCTCTTTATAAAAATCCATTTCTCCTTCTCATGAAATGCTTTTACTTGCATCAGGAAATGAATGTGATTAGTAGATATACATTTTGAACGGTTTTTTACCAAATAATTGAGATGCTGATGTTACAATTTTGATGCATATTGCAATTGCGTTATCAAATCATGTTGTATTAAAGTAATTTAAGTTGTTGTTGGTTTTTTTTCGGATAAAAGAGCCAAAGATTATTTTATTACAAACGCGCTATTCACGACAAAACACAGCAGTCGCTTCACTTACTTTCTTTTTAGCACATTTGCCTCGCAACAGTCTCCCATTATATGTTCACCTGCCGCTCACATATCATTTACTCGCCCAACTTTCGAAAGTCGCAACTTACGTTTTCCTAGTACGAGAGACATTTAATTTTAAACCAGCTTTTCTCTGTCCTGAAGCGTTTTCCAAATATTAGCTAAAGTAAATTTATTAGCGTCGTCCCCATGTTTTATAATTATTTTCATCAGCTAAGGTAGTCCCAGTTCCGTATCAGATCGAGTAAACAATTATTGAAGTGAGAAAAAATCTGAAAATGAGTCTATATAAAACATTTACAGTAAATGAAAATAACGTCATAACGACAATATTTTATACTCTAATTGCTCTTTTTCCCTATAATATATATTATTAAAAGAAAATCTTAGCATATATTTTTCTTATCATATTTGTATCTGACGAAAATAATGCAATGTCGTCCATGTACAAAATAATAAGTTTCTTTTAAATTGTGCGGAATCACTTCGTACAAATAACCTAAAAGCGCGGCTCCACTGTTTCCGAGTCCGAACGCGACTCGTTGGAAACAAAAGATATTACTTCCGAATGCGAAGCTAACAAATTTTTGACATTCTGGTTCTATCGCCATTTGCCAATACGAGACTGTAAAATCCAATTTGGTAAATAAAGTTACGCCCTGCAATTTCTGGATCATCTTTTCTAATTTCGGTGGGGATTCGTGTCGAGGTATAGTAATGGCATTCAACTTCCGGGAATCTACGCAAATACGGATCTTATCGCTTTTCTTTTTAACTATTACTAAGGGGATGGCGTATGGAGTCATTTTCTTAATAATTCTCTTGAACTTGTTATCGGTCGTGAAATCGGTACGCTTGTGGCACTGGATACAGATTTGCATTCAACGGTTTCTTTTGTGTTATTCGATACGGAACTGATACCCTCGAACCGGTTCCACCAATTCTCCAAAAACACCTTCATATCTTCTTATCAATTCAACTACCTTCATGGAACAACTTCCCCCTCCTCATCTGTAGCATTCTTGACCGTGATGGCAGGTTGGTATTCAAATTCTGCGTCTGCTGTCTGTATCGCGTTTGTCTCGAGCTCCTGACCATCACCGGTTGCGATTTCCAAGCAACGGACGTCCGGTTCGTCCGCATGTAACGTAATCTTCCCGTTTCCTACATCCACGACCGCTTTGTGCGTTCTTAAACAATCCAAACCGATTATTACATGGCGGATCAACTCTTTCGCGATAGCAGCAATTGCGCAATTCGACACCCCACTCACTACGAGCTCCAACCACACTTTAAGCCTCGACATTCTACCAGTCTTTTGTTCGCTAGCTGAATTTTCAGTTTTCGAGTAGGTAGTTCCTCCAACAATACCCCGTTCTTTTTTAATCTTAAATATAACTCTTCTGATATTGCTGTAATGTTACTCCCCATTAGCGCTTCAACCGGTGTTTCGAAACATTCGCCCCGAAATATCAAACATCGGTTCTCGTTATGACTCCCCCTCCTTCTTCCATTAACAAGTCGTCCTCCGATACTAATACTCTGCCCACAACCGGTACGACACTCATTTCTCGCATGAGCTCCTATCCTGATTGGTTGTTCGTTCGTCCATGTTCACTCATTTATTCTTGACTTTGCTATCCTAATTCTTTCGTAAATTACTTATTCTCTCCCCCTTTCCCTAAAACATTTATGAGATCTGTCCTTCGCCATTGTTGCGTCTATCGTGTTTACTACGATCTATTAAATTTATATTACTTTCCCTAGTATTTTATATTTCTCTTGTGATAAACCATCACAATACATAAACGATGTAGTAAACATTGTTTATACATACAAAATAAAATTAATATTTTCGTGTTGCAAACGCGACAGGTCAGTAATTTAACCACAATACATGACACTCTTGTAATAGTACATTATGAAACGATGACGTAATGGTGGGTATTAATACATGAGTGTGATATGACAATACGAGCGAGGAACGGGGAGTATCGTAAACTTCAGACGAGTGTATTAATACCCCCCAAAATTGAGTTCAATACGGTGCTTTTTCTACGGCTTATGGTAACTTGTATAAGTTAAACTTTATATTGAATCGTTTCGTGACAGTTGACATACAGAATTCAGACCAGACCACTTATCGGACGCCTACCTTATTCTGCCGCTGGTGGCTTTGGTTTGCAAGTCCGCCTGCGAGAGAGAACAACAGTTATGCCAATAATACCGATGTCACCATTTTTGCTTTTTTTCATATTTCTGGAAGTTCCAACTCCACCTCTGATTCACTAGACATTTTAAACTAAAGAATTGGCTGGTATTTATGGGCAACCACACAGCAGCAACATATTGTAGCGACGTGATGAGTTAAGATGACGGGATTCTCAAATATGTACATTTATTTTGTACATAATATACAAGGAAAACTTAATGCTTGTACAGAGCATATGTGAGCATATATGATTCGCGCGTCGTTTGCGGAAAACAGATGATGATCCTCATAACAACCTTCGGTAAATCCCGAGTTTAGGGTGACACGGTTCCTTTGATTCACTGATTCGGTTCATTAGAAGAGAATCGACTCCATGAACTGAATCCTTGTTTATACGTAGTATTTGCGTGTAGTTAAGTTCATGATGTTACAGCAATACATATAATTATTTAAAAGAAAATCTATTTCACTAATTCATGCTACTTAAAGTTTTATTATTGGGGGCTATCGCCCCCCAAACCCCCATTTTAAGACTAAAATATCAACTCATAAAATAATATTATAAAAAGTGAACTCACGTTTCTTCTTCGTATTTCGGAAAAATTTTGATTATTTTTATTTCTGAAAAAAATAATAGTTTTTACGAAATGAAGGTTAAAAATGTTTAATAAAAATAAACAAATAACTCACCTCTGAACTTATGTTGTATATTTTTTTTATACTATTGCAAAAATTTTGAAATTTATTATTTTTGTTGTTTCTTCTCCAAATGTATTCTCCTAAATAGTGGTGAAAATTTTCTTCCACTTTGTGGCGTGGAATTGCGCGCTTAATCGCACTCCAAGTCCCCTCAATAGCATTTGTATGCGCTCCAGTTTCAGGATCTTTGAAAGTAATAGAATGATGAACTCTTAGATGGGTAAATCCTTCATCTTTAAGACAATCATAAGCCTTCCAGCAATCCGAAATCACAATAGATTTCGGCTTGATGTAATTCTTAATGATGTCCAAGAGTACATCCTTGCTACGACATTCAACGACGTTGAAAAAGGACCGAGAGGAACCCTTTCCACACCACCAAACACCCATTTCCCTTCCACTCTTTTGCCCCTATTGTACTTCCTTTTACCAAACTTACTCTCATCAATTTCAACCACAACACCCTCTCCACCCAGTGGTTGACTTTCATCTTCAAGCACTTCGAAACATAACTCTCGACAAAAACTCATCCAATCAGTAATCGTACCTCACATACACCAGCATCCAGACATAGTGTTCAACCTTTGCTTCCATCACCCACATGTAGGTAATGAGAAGCACCTTCCATATCTCCATATGACTCCTCTCAAACCAAGAATCCTTTCGCACAGACATTTTCACACAATGAGCATTCTCGCCTCTCACTCTACAAATCCACTCAAAACCATCTATCCTATCCTTTCTCTCAGTAAATTTCAATTCTTTCTTGCACACACTACATACACGTCGAGACGCAAGCAAACCCACTTTCTGACACCACTGGATCACATTCAAAGTTCCCTCTCGGCGCAAATCATAAATAAATCCAGCATTCATACCTTCCATCTCAGTAGACACACAAACCTATTTAAAGAAGACTTGAAATGCGAAAAAAACACACAATTCCACTCCAACAAACTATCAATGTGGGTACTTCTCATTAATGAAACAAATTGAAGATAAATAACTTGGTTGTTATAGTAACAACTAAATGTGTTAATAGAAGACTGTTTAATTACTATATTTCCCCATTACTATATTTATATTTCATTTCAAGCAGAAAGCAAACTCACATTTTAACATTTTAACATTTTAAATGTCGTGAAATGTTATTTTAAGTGTGAATTTGTTTCGTGAAGAAATGATTCTTAATTGCAAAATGTATAGCTTTATATGGCTTTGACCCGTAGTAATATTGTATATATTTATGCTTTGGCGTAAGAAATTTAATCAATGCCAACAAAATTATTGTCGATCACTCAACCAGTGATTCAAGTGAACCGCGCAACTATAAACATAGGAATCGCGAGAAATAATGAATCATAAAAGGAACCAAAGGAACCGTGCCACCCTAAACCCGGGATCAACCCAACCTTCGTATATTGATACGCACCATGGCAATGTGTTGTCATGGTCGGCTGGCGGAACCATCTCTCATAAAGGGATGAGAGAGTCGACGATTCATTTCTTAAGCGAGACTATTTTTGCATTCAATGGAACAGTTTCACCTAGTTCCTCCGCTATGGTAATGAGCAATTTTTTTTGACCTAGACAGGCCATCACGAAAGAAAACATTTGCCCGACTGACAAGTAAGGAATTGAGAATACTTACGTGACTTCTTCAGTTTCTTCGGCTTCGTCTTCAATTGGCTGCAGTTCCTGGATCTCCCAGTTACTCTCCGACCCGTTCTCAGACTGCTCTCACGGTTTCTTCCGTCTGGATGACCGTCCGACTCGTTCTCCGGCTGCCCTCACGGTTTCTTCCGGTCTTGACACCTTCCCAACTCGTCCTCCGGCTGCTCCCACGATTTACCGTTTGATGGGCTGTCCGGCTGAACCAGTAGTCACCAGTATCAGCTGCTCCCCCAATTCACTATTCAACGACTGGTTGTCGTTTCTGTTGTGGCTTCTGCTTTGGCAAACTCTCCCCTCTAGCAGTTGATGTTTTCTCCGTTGTCTTCTGTTAGCGTCACAAAGATGTCGCCGGTTTCCGCTCATGTAGTACATGCTATCTGTTTTATGCCGCTGACATGTAGCTGCACTTTTCTATCCCAATACGCTGCCACCAGTTTTGTATCTTCGTCTGTAGCGTCGTGATGAGTAAAGACGAAGGTTCTCAAATATGTACATTTATTTTGTACATAATATGCTAAATCCCGAGTTTAGGGCGGCACGGTTCCTTTGATTCACTGATACGGTTCATTAGAAGAGAATCGACTCCATGAACTGAATCCTTGTTTATACGTAGTAGTCGCATGTAGTTAAGTTATTATGTTACCGCAAATAATATAATTATTTAAAATAAAATCTATTTCACTTAGTCATCCTTCTTAAAGTTTTATTATGGGGGGGGGGGCTATCGCCCCCCAACCCCCCCATTTTAGGACTAAAAAACCAAACTCGCCATAAAATAATATAAAAAGTCAAAAAATAAAAAGTCAACTCATGTTTCTTCTTCATAGTTCTTTTATAAATTTTTTACCAGTCTTGAAATTTAAAGTTAATTTAATTAATTTTATTTCTGAAAAAAGAATAGTTTTTACGGAATGAAACTTAAAAATGTTTAATAAAAATAAATAACTCACCTCTGAATTTATATTATACATGTTTTTAATGTTTTCACAAAACGTTTCGAATTTGTTAGTTTTTACATTTCTCCGCCATATATATTCAGATAAGTAATTCGTAAAATTATTTTCTACTTTGTGGCGTGGAATTGCGCGCTTAATCGCACTCCAAGTCCCCTCAATAGCATTTGTATGTGCTCCAGTTTCAGGATCTTTGAATGTAATAGAGTGATTAAATCTTATCTAAGAGTCTTCTTCTTCTAAAGATGAAGGTTTTACCCATCTGGGTAAAACCTTCATCTTTAAGACTTCCAGCAATCCGAGATCACAATAGATTTCGGCTTGATGTAATTCTTAATGATGTCCAAGAGTACATCCTTGCTACGACATTCAACGACCTTGAAAAAGGACTGAGAGGAACCCCTTTCAACACCACTAAACACCCATTTCCCTTCCACTCTTTTGCTCCTATTATACTTCCTTTTACCAAACTCACTCTCATCAATTTCAACCTCAACACCCTCTCCACCCAGTGGTTGTTTTTCATCTTCAAGCACTTCAAAACATAACTCTCGACAAAAACTCATCCAATCCGTAATCGTACTCTCACATACACCAGCATCCAAACATATATGTTGAACCTTTGCTTCCATCATCCACATGTAGGTAATGAGAAGCACATTCTATATCTACATGTGACTCCTCTCAAAGCAATAATTCTTTCGCACAGACATTTTCACGCTATGACCATTCTCGCCTTTCACTCTACAAATCCACTCATAACCATCTATCCTAACCTTTCTCTCAGTAAATTTCATATCTTTCTTGCGCACATTACATACACGTCGAGACGCAAGCAAACCCACTTTCAGACACCACTGGATCACATTCGAAGTTTCCTCTCGGCGCCTAAAAACTGAAACAAAAACCTTCTCGCCAACAAACTATCAATAGACTTGTCATAAATAATATAGCATAATACATAACTAATTCAGTTGTTATAGTAACAACTAAATGTGTTAATATAAAGCTGTTTAATTACTATATTTACCCATTACTATATTTATATTTCAGTTCATGCAGGAAGCAAAACTCACATTTTAACAAAAGTTTTTTTTTAAATGTCGTGAAATGTTATTTTAAGTGTGAATTGATATTTTAAATGTTTCGTGATGAAGATGAAATGATTCGTGATTTCGAAATGTATAGCTTTATATGGCTTTGATCAGTAGTAATATTGTATATATTTATGCTTTGCCGTAAGAAAATTAATCAATGCCAGTGAAATTATTCTCGAGCACTCAACCAGTGATTCAAGTGAACCGCGCAACTATAAACATAGGAATCACGAGAAATAATGAATCATAAAAGGAACCAAAGGCCATGCCACCCTAAACTCGGGATCAACCCATAATATACACGGATAACTTAATATTTGTACAGAGCATTTTTTTGTATATATCATCCGCGCGTCGTTTGCGGAAAACAGATGATTCTCATAACAACCTTCATATATTGATTCGCACCATGGCAATGTGTTGTCATGGTCGGCAGGCGGAACCGTCTCTCATAAAGGGATGAGAGAGCCTACGATGTTACAATATAACTCAAAATTACTTGTGTTAATCCAAATAATTGCGACTGATCTTAACCTCAGTTCTCTCCAATAACTACCACTGCGCTAGTAAAATATGATCAAAGCGAAATTACGATCCAATTAATTTTTAACCATATTCCGAGCAGCAGCAATAATAATAATAATAATAATAATAATAATAATAATAATAATAATAATAATAATAATAATAATAATAATAATAATAGAAATTAAAACTGGCGAGCATAATATAATATTAAATACAATTTTAATGCACACAACCAAACGAAACATTTACTCGAACGATCCTCTATCAATATTTGGTTTGTAAACTTCTATGTGATTGGTCAAGAACCCGTTTCATAATGAAATCTGTATCGTAATGAGTATCATTATGCAACTGGTTGCATCCATCAAATGACAGAATTACACAATAGGAGTAGAAAAATAATTAAATTAAACAGGTAGCAAACGGAGCTTCTGCTCTAAGAATGTAGAAAAGTATAACACCTTTCCCTGATTTCTTTTCCTCTGGAGACTATCTTTACTGATGCTACCATCTTTAAAATAGTTATTCAGGCTTTTGAAATAAGTAGTAAAATTTTTACATGTATACGAATCAATTTATTTATTCAGCCAATTACTCAGAGGTTGAATCCATGAACTTCATTGATTTATACCGTCAATTCCGTATAACGCTATTAATTTTCCCCAAATCTATAAATCAAATTTATTACAACTCAGATTTAGTAAATGTTTCTTCTAAACAATAATCTAGTTAATGGAAAATAATATCTTTAGATGGATATATAAGACTAGAAATTAATGAAACGGATTGCATTCGCCGCGGCTCCTAATCATTCGGTTGATAAATCACAATACTAATTCCTCACATGGGCGGTTTACATTTTGTCACTAAAACTAATGCAACTCAACAGTACATTAATAATGGTTTATAATGGTTACGCAATATAATGTTGCAAATTGTGTAATATAATTATATATTATATTACGTAAAACGTCACTGTGTTTGGATATTTTACTGAAGCTCTGAAATAATTAAATCAATCACCGAAGATAATCTAGTTTATTTTCGAACGATTGGATATAGTGAGCCTCTTATATAGCGAACACAAAATGTCAGTTTTCAGAGTGTCATTATTTCCGGAGTTTACTGTTCCTTTGATATCGACATATCTTCTTTACAAATTGAAGCATCAGTCTACAAACAAGTTCTTGCAAAATGCACATAATGAACAATATTCCGGGGGAAAACATTTTAAGGACAAATATTTTACGCCTATTTTTGATACTTCTTTCAGAAATCTTTTCTGTTGACGATTCGACGGCAATATTCGTAGTTGATGAAATAACTCATGTGGACATCATGGCTAATGAAATGATTAATGATGAAGTGACTCATGACTAATGTTTGGAAAAGGTAGGCCTTGAACCTATCCTTTACTCCCTTTTTATCGGTTACTCCTTTAACGAGAACTTCCATTAAAATCGCATTGGTCAAAGCATATGAACTTGAAAAAGAGAATGTAGCTGATATGCCGTGCGATACCAGTGTTTGGATCAAAATATTGCCAAATGACATTGCTTAAGGTAAAGGGCTTATCTCTATTACGAGCCTCTTATGTTTCATGATATTGGATTGTAACAACTTTAAATTGATGTAATTTACCAATTTGAAACACATCTGTTATTTGAAACAAGTATCAGAAGTAGTATCTGAAAAATAAAACGTTGAAATGAATCTGTCATATCGATTAAAGAAAGGTGCTCTTAAAGGGTATAATATGCTTATGCACAAAGAAAGTTCTATCTTTGTTGTGGCATCCTTCTCTGTTGTGACAACCTCGTGAAAGATAGCGAATTTTAACTTAAGTAAATAAGAGTTAAGACGTTATTGTTCTCAAGAAATTGAAACAATGTTTGGCCAATAATTCAGATATTTTAAAAGCTAGAAGTAGTGATGATTCCCTATTAAAAGAAATATATTGCTATGTCTGTTAGCGTAAATGAATTTAAAAAGATACTTTTTGTGTACGAATAAAAAATATTTCTTACACATAACCGATTAAATTTAAGTTTCCTTAACATTGAGATGAACAGTAACTACAATAATAATTTCTTCCTTTTTATGAAAAAGGAAAATCATCCATGGTATGTAAAACTTTTAAAAATTCTAATTTGCATATTATAGATATTGGTTTATCTGTCTCTCCATTATTTCATTTGTATTTGTCACGTTATATTCATATTTGTATATTCACCTAATCATGCACCCCATTAATAATTTGGTAGATCGGGAGAATAGCTACCCCCTGCTCCAAAGCCCCCTGTACGTATAAATCTCCGTAGCAACGTACTCTTACTAAGTGAACTGATTATTCGTATTTTTCATGCTACAAATTTAATTTTATAACCTACACAATTCGTTAACCTACGCATTTTTTTCACCAAGTGGTCCGCGACGTGCTACCGCACGTCACTTCCCGGCGGATCCAACGTGCTACGTTCGCGAGGGCCTTCCGGCCCTCACTCTCGAGACCTGGTTCGAGCCTCTTCTGTCGCTACGGCACTCACGTTGTTTTATATACCTCCCTCACTTTTAAGAGAATTTATTTTAAAGGGAACACACACTTTTAAGAAAATTTCCTTTAGAGGGAATAGTAAATAAATAGACATAAAAAAATGTCATTTCCTACTAAGAAAATTTTTAAAAAAATATAAAAGAAAAAATATTCTACTCACGTCTATTCTTTTTGTGAAGTTCCGTAAATTGATACTATAGATGTTAAGAATTTCCACATAATGTCACTAATACTATTTTTAACATGTTTTTTTGGCGCCATGCCGAGGCAATTGGCGCTTAATTGCACTCCAAGTGCTTTCGATTGTATTGATGTGCTCATTATTTTCAGGATCCTTGAAGTGGACAGAGTGGTTGACGGCGAAATGCCGATAACCTTCGTCTTTTAGACAATTATGAGATCTCCAGCAATCCGAGATCACAATGGATCCCAGTTTGATAAAAAAATTTATAATGTCTAAAAGAACCTCTTTGCCTCTATTTTCAACAATCGTGAAAAAACAGCGTTTTGACACTCGTTCAATTCCCCCAAACACCCATTTTCTATTCACTCTCTTACCTCTATTAAACTTCCTTTTGCCAAATTTACTTTCATCAATTTTCACAATCACACCTTCACCACCCAAAGGTACACTTTCTCTTTCCAGAATCATACAACATACTTCCCTAAAAAAACTCATCCAATCCGTCAACGTTTTTGCATCTACATTCACATCATTCATAATGTGCTTAACATTCGCTCGCGCAACCCATAAATAAGTCATACCAAGAACCTGAATCATACTTAACTTACTCCCACTGAACCATGAATCCTTACGTACAGAAACAGTATAAACATGTGCATTCATACCTTTCTTACGAAAAACCAAGCATACTCATCTGCAATTTTTTTTAAATTATAATTTCATTTCTCTTCCACACTTCAAATATTCACGTCTACTTGCAATAATTCCAACATTCATACACCACTCAATAATTTCTAATTTTTCCTTTTATACGTAACTCACAGAAAAAATTGCCATTTAAAATTTCACTCATTCTCACCAATACAATTTAATTAACTGGAAATGCAATTAAAGAATAATTTCAAACTTACCTTTATAAATATATGTGGAGAAGAATGCATAAAGCAAATGACTTTCATTAACTCAAAGAAACGAATGGAAGAAAACAATTGCTTAGAAACGTATGTGACTTAATATAGCCTTGAAATAGGGGGGTAGCTATTATCCCGATCAGATAATAATTTTACTTTCTCGCTACCGCTGACGCAGTAGAGAGAAAGTTATGTAATGCACCGTGAATTTTTTAAACGTAAATGGATAAATGTTTGACCTTCAAAGTCTAACTTCTTGTTATAAATAATACAGAAATATTCTATGTGCATGATTTAGTGTTAAAGAATATTAGTAAAGAACTAGTGGTGCTAAAGAATGGCGCAGCCATTCTCGTACTATTTAATTCCTAATCTCTTTAGTTGAGCTATCTTTTTGATTTTCTCACAACCTCTTCTCAGCCTCAGCCATTTACTGGGGCCTGAAGAACATTTCTTAGATTTTTTCAATTTTTCGGTCTCCAAATAGTAAAATTTAATGTGACTTTATGAATATTATAGAAGAATAAAATCAGGTCATATATACATACTTTCGTTGAAAAATATGCAAACGTTTTTGATAAAATGTTTGAACATTTCTGAAAATGCGAAATGGAATAAATTTTCACTCAAAACTTTTGATAAATTTATTAGAAATGATTTGAAAAAATTGTACTCACAAAGGCAATAATGTATAAGAAATGCCCGTAATGTAAATACTGACGTCGTGAATGATATTTTTTTAAACAATGCCTCTGTGTAACATTTGAAAAGACAAAAGTAAATAGCAAACTTGCGTTTGTATTAACTACTCAATGGATTTAAAGAATATACATAGCAAAAAATTTTAAAATATTTGAGAAAACGGTGTTTGAACATTTCTGAAAAGGTAGTCGATTGTCCGAGTTTGCTAGCTAACGGTCTCCCCTCATGCCTGGGCCTAGTTTTAATTCCCATGCATAGGGAGTAAGAGAGACATATGGTGAATATAACATATTCCCTTCACCATCACTAGGTAACTCCGCCTGTCTGCGCTTTTCTTCATCACGCAGCTACAAAGACAATTTTAAAAGAAAACTACAACTCTATTTTTGCTACGTCCGGAAATCGAACTCGAGACCAGACCACGGGAAGCTAGTACGCTGCCCAAGAGCTATACTGGAAGCTTAAACATTTTTGTTAATTTAAAAAATTCAGTTAACAGTGAACAGTGGACTTTTGCCAGTTTTGTGAGAGTATTTTACTGTATTGTTACCAGAAATTTAAAGAAAAAATTTGAGCCGTTTTTGAGACAATTTTGAAAATGTCCTTAAGTCTTCATGTAAGATATCCCCAAAAGTTGAAAAATCTAGTTAGAACTCACAGAGCTTCGAGTCTGAGAAGTTTGACCGGCGAATATTAGTTGTGGAAAATAAATCCTACAAATAGTTTATGCACTAGGGTTGTTCACAGATGGACGGACATTTACCAAATACTTTTTTGGTTTCAGGGGACCCGAAGACATGTATTTCCGTTTAAATCTTGAAACTGATTTTCCGTACCATTACATATATTTCTCTATACTACATATATTACTCTGTTTATACATACATACTGCGACGTTACCCTCGCACTCACACCTACCTGGGCTCGAGTTGCCGGCTAGCTCAGGAGGCGGGTAGAACCTGAAATTTGGACAGTGGACGGACGTGGCTGCGTGATGGAAGAAAATTGAAAGAAACGTTAAGAAGAAAGTGAAGAAAATATAAAATTATATTTAAGAAATTCAAAAAAAGAAAATTAATAGAAATGATTTCTCACACTTAGTCTGAGCTCAGCTGTAAACCCTTGGTTCCAATCAATTAGTATAAAATTAGTACAATTGAATCTCATAATTATAGCTTGGGTAAATCCCGAGTTTAGGGTGGCACGGTTCCTTTGATTCACTGATTCGGTTCATTAGAAGAGAATCGTCTCCATGAACTGAATCCTTGTTTATACGTAGTATTCGCGTGTAGTTAAGTTCATGATGTTACAGCAATAAATATAATTATTTAAAAGAAAATCTATTTCACTAATTCATGCTACTTAAAGTTTTATTGGGGGCGATAGCCCCCCAAACCCCTCATTTTAAGACTAAAATATCAACTCATAAAATAATATCATAAAAAGGGAACTCACGTTTCTTCTTCGTATTTCGACAATTAATTTTGATTATTATTATTTCTGAAAAAAATAATAGTTTTTACGAAATGAAGGTTAAAAATGTTTAATAAAAATAAACAAATAACTCACCTCTGAACTTCTGTTATATATTTTTTAATGCTATTACAAAAATGTTGGAATTTATTATTTTTGCAGTTTCTACGCCAAATATATTCTCCTAAATAATGATGAAAATTTTCTTCCACTTTGTGGCGTGGAATTGCGTGCTTAATCGCACTCCAAGTCCCCTCAATAGCATTTGTATGCGCTCCAGTTTCAGGATCTTTGAAAGTAATAGAATGATTAACTCTTAGATGGGTAAAACCTTCATCTTTAAGACAATCATAAGCCTTCCAGCAATCCGAAATCACAATAGATTTCGGCTTGATGTAATTCTTAATGATGTCCAAGAGTACATCCTTGCTACGACATTCAACGACCTTGAAAAAGGACCGAGAGACCCTTTCCACCCACCAAACACCCATTTCCCTTCCACTCTTTTGCCCCTATTGTACTTCCTTTTACCAAACTTACTCTCATCAATTTCAACCACAACACCCTCTCCACCCAGTGGTTGACTTTCATCTTCAAGCACTTCGAAACATAACTCACGACAAAAACTCATCCAATCAGTAATCGTACTCTCACATACACCAGCATCCAGACATATGTGTTCAACCTTTGCTTCCATCACCCACATGTAGGTAATGAGAAGCACCTTCCATATCTCCATATGACTCCTCTCAAACCAAGAATCCTTTCGCACAGACATTTTCACACAATGAGCATTCTCGCCTCTCACTCTACAAATCCACTCAAAACCATCTATCCTATCCTTTCTCTCAGTAAATTTCAAAAACCCTTTGGCCCCTGGATCCATTCAAAGCCCCGCAAATCATAAATAAATCCAGCATTCATACCTTCCATCTCAGTAGACACACAAACCTATTTAAAGAAGACTTGAAATGCGAAAAAAACACACAATTCCACTCCAACAAACTATCAATGTGGGTACTTCTCATTAATGAAACAAATTGAAGATAAATAACTTGGTTGTTATAGTAACAACTAAATGTGTTAATAGAAGACTGTTTAATTACTATATTTCCCCATTACTATATTTATATTTCATTTCAAGAAGGAAGCAAACTCACATTTTAACATTTTAAATGTCGTGAAATGTTATTTTAAGTGTAAGTATTTTCGTGATGAAATGATTCTTAATTGCAAAATGTAGAGCTTTATATGGCTTTGACCCGTAGTAATATTGTATATATTTATGCTTTGGCGTAAGAAATTTAATCAATGCCAACAAAATTATTGTCGATCACTCAACCAGTGATTCAAATGAACCGCGCAACTATAAACATAGGAATCGCGAGAAATAATGAATCATAAAAGGAACCAAAGGAACCGTGCCACCCTAAACCCGGGATCAACCCAAATCTTTCTTGCACACACTATATACACGTCGAGACGCAAGCAAACCCACTTTCTGACACCACTGGATCACATTCAAATTTCCCTCTCGGCGCAAATCATAAATAAAACCAGCATTCATACCTTCCATCTCAGTAGACACACAAACCTATTTAAAGAAGACTTGAAATGCGAAAAAACACACAATTCCACGCCAACAAACTATCAATGTGGGTACTTCTCATTAATGAAACAAATTGAACATAAATAACTTGGTTGTTATAGTAACAACTAAATGTGTTAATAGAAGACTGTTTAATTACTATATTTCCCCATTACTATATTTATATTTCATTTCAAGCAGAAAGCAAACTCACATTTTAACATTTTAACATTTTAAATGTCGTGAAATGTTATTTTAAGTGTGAATTGATATTTTGTTTCGTGAAGAAATGATTCTTAATTGCAAAATGTATAGCTTTATATGGCTTTGACCCGTAGTAATATTGTATATATTTATGCTTTGGCGTAAGAAATTTAATCAATGCCAACAAAATTATTGTCGATCACTCAACCAGTGATTCAAGTGAACCGCGCAACTATAAACATAGGAATCGCGAGAAATAATGAATCATAAAAGGAACCAAAGGAACCGTGCCACCCTAAACCCGGGATCAACCAAATTACCAAAGTCACCATGTGCAGCGGGAAACTCGTTGGAGTGAACAGCCTCCAAAAAGGTCGCTGGACTCCTTTCAGCAAGACCCTGTCCCTTGGGATTGACAAAGGAGAGGTTCTTCTCGTCGCCGACTTCCCATTCAGGAAAGCGCCACCAACGGCGACATCAGCTGTGACGACTGCGGCAGCGGTGGCGACGTGATCGATGACAACAGCTCACGAGTCCGAACGTCAAAAGACAAAGACGCGATATTTGTCGGGAGAATTATCACCGACTTCGACTTATGATCGTCGTGGCGTAATTCGCGACATTCGGCGTGGGCATGACCGGGCAGAGATAATAAAAAAATAGATTAAAGTGTATTTTTTATCTACTGTCTTGCATTCGGTGAGCGAATAAAACACTGCCAACAACAAAACTATCTCCCTAGCAACGCGCGCCCGCCCGGGAACGTCTCCACCCCGTACTATTGTCCGTCCTGAGAACTTAGCACTTCCGTTCCGTGCGGCCCGTACGGCCAATCTGTCCTAAGACCTCTACGCTTCTGTTTGCTCTCTGCGCTTCTCAGCGCCCACGAACTTCTTTCCCACCCCCAATTTCCATGAATGTTCTAGACGTTTCTACAGAAATTTTGGAAGACGTGTTGTTACTGGCCGAAAGTTACTACTCCGAAAATAAGCGGAACGAATCGACCCTTCGACCGCCCACGGAAGGCGCGACATGCTCTCTGTGTAGAAGTTATTTTAAGATAAATATGTTTCTTCAAGAGAAAATATTCGGTTACGTCACAATATACGAGAAAGTAAAAACAAAATTTTCTCAGAAAGGCTCCAAATTTTTCTTTAAACGTTTGGTAGGGATAGTGGATAGTGCTAAAATTGAAAATCATCTCAAAATTGAGCACTTTTTGCAAAGCTCAAAAGATATTTCCTCAAAAACGGCTGCAATTCTTTTCAAAAAATCTGCATATAGGTTCACGTTTCACTCTTCTATTTTTCAATTCTACCACCGGAGAACCGAGAAAATACGAAATTGAGAAAATACGTATTTTAGGGGCCAAAAGATGCTAGCTAGGAAGAGGGCGGGGAATAACAAAAAAAAACTAGCCAGGCTAAAAGATTAGAAAAGTATGTAATAAGAGAGAGTCCTCGGCATTCTGGAATAGTTTCTTATATCGAAGAATCATCTATCTTGACAGGATGGAAGAACGAAAATGTTTCGTGGATTCATATAATTTTATATATATATATATATATATATATATATATATATATATATATATATATATATATATATATATATGTGTGTGTGTGTGTGTGTGTGTGTAACCGCTTGTAATGAACTTGTCTTGTCTAATGACTTGTAACCGCTTGTCGTCGGCTACATTTATGACCAACAAAAAATAGAAGCGATAATACCCGACATCATTCCCTACACGTAGTTTCTATAGTGGCGAAGAGATGGCGTCAGCCAGAAAAAGATTTCTGAACGCACTCAGACTATAGCCAATCAGAAACTTTTGTGGAAATACGGACGCGGCATGAACTTGTGTCGGAAAAGCTCGTTTTTCTTTCTTGTTCGAGTCGCCGAGGTGAACGGAAGGCTACAGGTACACCACACAGTCGACGAGGGACACGCGGAAGATACCGGGATGTAAAAGCTTTAATAAAAGGTAAATGCCTGAACATTTTTCATGGAATTACTTACTGTGAAATGTCAAGAGATTACATGAAATTTAAAATGAATATTAAACAAGAATGCAACGAATGAAAGAACGACAGTGGTAATAGATCGAAATGAATTTGTAAAACCACGTTGCTGCATTCTCGTTGCTAGAAAATGGAGGATTATTGTAACATAGGACATGTTTTTTTCTTTGTTACAGCTTTTATTTTATTTTATCTTATTTTATTTTATTTCATTTTATTTTATTTTTTTTTATTTTATTTTTGGAATTTCGTTTTGGAAATCCTATTATAGAATTTTGAGAATGGTTTATCCAACAACTAGCTTGACTTTTGCTATTACGAAGTCATAACTTGGAGTTTTGGACTCGCATTCTGATGCGACCATTGCCTCTGTGAAAGCTGTGGTAAAACTTCGCTGAACAACGAGGAGACGGCGCTCGGAAATATTCCGATTTCGACGTGACAGGCAGCGCACGGACCGTTGCAGAAGAACGACGACCTTGAGGCGTGAGCATCGCTCGACAGCCGACTACACAGCGCGGAACCAGCTTGGGGAATTCGCCGGTCGTGAGTCACATAAAAACAGAGAGAACATTCATCAAATTTCAGTCTGGAAAACTTCTAAGATAGAATTATAATTGTATTAGCTAAAACGTTGAAATGTGAGCTTCCCTCAATAACAGTCGTTGATCGGGCAAGTTTCATTGAACATTGGTCTTGCTAGCCAGTAAATTCATTTCTTTTCTACAGTCGTAAGAGGAATCAGATCAGAGTAATCTTTGTGTTTAATGATAAAAGTTTTCTTGTACATAATCATTTATCTAGATTCATTTGTAATTGATTTAATGCTGTTTCAAACCATTTAAGAGAAATTGCCTGTGTGAAATTTTGAACAGGAGTGAAAACCGTTCAATTATTTCTTTTAAAATATTACTTCATGGACAGTCAAAAGACTATAATTTCGTACTGAAAGGCTACGTAGAAGCCGAATGTCAAATGTGAATATTAAGTGTAACATTATTAATGATTTAAAAGGTATTAGAGAATTTTGAGTATTGTTTGTATGCATTTTTTTTGCAGGATGAGTATTTGAACTGTGATTTGTGTCTCATAAGTGATAGTTTTGTGAAGTGTACATATGCATTTGTTGCTTGTTTCTTGTAAACGGGGATCAAAGTTATTATCGCTTTAGTGAAAACTGCAGTTTAGGTAGGGAACTAGCTACCATACTTTAATATATAGGAGAATATGTGAACTCCATTGTACAGAGAATTTCATTCGTTAGAATACATGTTATTTGTTATATAAAACTACAAAATTATGTTTGCTTGTTATTTGATCATTAGTTTAGACGATGATTTGATCATTAGCAAAGACGAACTCACCACTGATAGGGAATTTTATCCATTAATTGAGGTATTCCCAGGTTTGCGTGACGGTGTAACCACACGTCACGAAATAGGTAAATGATAGATTTACTTTAGTAATTCGGCGTACTACCAATCAGGAGGTAGGTACGTGACGGTTATATATATATATATATATATATATATATATATATATATATATATATATATAATATGTTTGCGACAAGTTTGTGTTCTTGATAGAAACCATGGAGCTTTAAATATGCTCTTTAAAATTTATTTTGGAATTTTCAATTAAATTGATGAGAGAGGGTGCAAGGTGCAATATTATGCCAAACTGGACTCGCATAAGTTTAAGTATTGGTTTTATAGATCAAGAGAGCGCAGTCAGTACTCAGTTCTGTTTAGAAATTTATAAGGAGTAACGTTTCATACTTTTGACTTTCGCTTTGTTTATGGCCCAAATTAATTATGTGGTGTCAATGTTAATGACCTGGTTTCAGCGTCCGTCGTTTGTCTATTAACATACCCTGATTTTTGATAGTCTCGGAATGTATTTATCTAAGGTCAGTTTTTATACTCATTTGTGGATATCTAAGGGTAAGGGACGTTTTGGCTTGAGGGTTTGTGGGGTTTAATTTTTAGACGCTAATTTCTTGTCCAGGAATTAAAGGAATGAATATAAGTTTGTATTTTATCAATTGCTACAAATATATTAAAATTGGTGTGTTTTATTTATAATGCTCTACCTTATGCATATAGTGATGTATTAGCATCTAAAGTTTCTGATGTGTCATGAGCGTATACTATGTAGGGCAAATTATAGTAAAAGCACTATCCGCTTTCTTGACCGATGGCTTACCTTCCTCCTCTCTGGAAAAATAAACAGTTTAAAGTAAAATATCGCAGTGAGAACTGACGGCTTTCGAAACACACTATCTTCGTTGACGTTAAAGAGGAATATTCGTAGTTTCCAGTTGCAGATGAGAACAGTTGTATTTTGGTTGTTGATGTTGAAAAATACGATAAGGAAATTGCTGGTGTCTTTAAATGAGATACCAGGAACTCCAAGTTAAAAGGACGTATGATAGGGGTGCATCCTATTTTTTCAGAAAGTTACGAAGGCAAGTTATTTGGAAACTAGCGGAGGTACAACAGCACATACTTTCGCACATTATTTCTAACTTTTACAGTTGGAGAACATTCAGAGTATTCAACGAAAATGAGACCTGCCCTATTTTTATCTGGTATTTGCTCTATGCATGGAACAAAATTAAAGAAAGAAAATTGAGCCGTTAATGAGATTCTTTTGATAAATTGCATTATCTTTTAGTCGAAATTATGCGAAAAGCAAGTCTATAATTTTTCGAAAATTTGGAGGTCTTGCAGTTTATAAAACGAAAGAATTAATGCGTATTTCCAAATCGAAGAAAAATATTCAAATCTTAAACATTCATTGAAGGATTAGCAATATTTTACCGAGGAAGTTGCTTGATCATTTGCTGTCATCTATTGAGACTTTGAATACAGCTTAAGTGTTGGGAGAGCTTTGAAGAATGCGCCGAAGGTCTGCCAAAATGTCTATCTGAGTATTTGTCATAAGGTAAGATACTGAAAACGACAAATATTAAGACTGTTAGCATCCCTTGACGATAGAATCTGCTTTTAACCTTAAATATTCTATTCATCAATCATATTTTTTTCGAATGGAAATAATATTTTTGAATTAGTAGTGATCATTACATGTCATTCCCCTATATGATCTTATATCTTGAATTTTTTATCTTGTCTTCTGCCGAACGATAATATAGTATATGATGGACATTCTATTTAGGATGTCCTGATGCCAAGAAATTTACGAATTTCCATGTGTTGGTAAATTCCATTAAAAATTATACATATAATATCAAATAAAAATCATATATCAATAAGTCTGATACCATTATCATTTTAAATTGATTCCTCAAAAGGTTCTACAATACAACTTCAACTTTGGCGTCGTATTCTACTATTTGAATCTCTAGCAACAACCATTTATCTTATATTTCGAGTGTCTTCAATTAATGTGTCTAACTTATCAAAAGAATCCGTCTTTGATTACACGAATACATCATATACAGCATGAATTCCTAATATGGTTCTTTTATACCCATTTATAAATATATAATTATATTAAGTTTATAAATATAAACTTTTAATAAATTTTCATCTATCGCTTCCCAACTGGAAACACACATTTTACAAATAATGTTTGTTAATATTGATATAACTGTAATCTTTCCTCTAATCTTTTGATACATCACTATAAAATGTAAAAACTATCCTTAATTTCAACACCATTTCCCTTCTTTTTTGTTTCTGATAGCACAGTAATATCTTGTTTTCTTCCTTCAATTTCTTTATTAATTTCTTCCATTTTATTTTTTAAACCTTGAATATTCCATGTACCCATTAATATAGTTCTTCTTCGCAATCTTTTTCGTGTATTATTACACCCGTTCATGTGTAATTTAGGCATGTTCAACATGTTTTTTAAAACTTTTTTCACAATATTTTATTTATTTATTCATTTAGTCAAAAAACAGTAAAAAACTGTGTGACGTATGAGGGAGAAAATCATCTGCGCACGCTTTCTTGAGTTTCAGAGTCCCTTCCCAACAATTTAACTATTAATAATGTAAGATGAATAATAATAATAATAATAATAATAATAATAATAACAAATTAAAAAAGCGAGGGATTAACATTTCAAAAAATAGATATTTTCGTTGCCAAATTATGGAAAACTTATTTTTAACGGTAAAGGAACAAACAGATTTAATTTTTCTGTATTGTTTACAAAATAGAAACTCACACTAAGCTCTACTACCACTACAAGCAAAAGGAAAGCTCAACAAAACGTGCGCATAGTGAAGCTACATTTGCGTCCAGAAGCAAATCAAGGGGCCATCTCAGCATTTGCTCAATGGATTAGGGAAACTGGACAAAAACCCGATGTAGATGGGCGTCAGTGACCCGGAAGTACATTATTTGTTACAGACAAATTAAACTAATTCATTATACTATATCTTGTTTTTGTTAAAGTAAACATAATTTTTCTTTCTGACGATCAGTATAGTATCTAATTGTATAGAAACAGTTTTGCAGCAGAAAAGATTTTACTTTTAACTTAAATTTGTGTACAAATTTCAATTGTTTAATTTCATCTGGCAATGCGTTGTAAAGTGACGTACATGTATTGTATGTGGATTTCTTGTAGTGAGCTGTTGATACTGACACTTGATGTACATGATTTCTACGTCGAGTGTTGTAACTATAAATATCAGTATTACATGAAAATAAGTTCCCACCGTTAAGTAAGTCAGTTTTGACAAATACTACAGACTCATAAATAAATAGGCAAGGCAATGGTAAGATTCCAAGCTCAATGAAAAGAGGCTTGCACGGATCACGTCGATGGGATTTTTTCATTATTCGGATAATTTTCTTTTGCAATCTAAATGTCTGGGAAAGGATGAGCTTCCCCAGAATGTTATGCTATATCTCAGGCGGGAATGTACATTTGCAAAATACACGCAACGAGCTGCATGAAGGCTGACAGAATTAGAAAGGATTCTGAATGCATAACATAATGGGCTTAATATAGTGTTTAATTCTGTTATATGTACATTCCATTTAAGGTTTGATTGAATTGAGAGACCTAGAGATTTTGTTACCTTAACATCAGCTAATTGCATTATTGTTGAATAAATAATGAACAGGGTGAACAGGGTATTAGCCCGTAGCATTAACCCCCAACCTGAAGGGCCAGGTAATTTAATTCTGGGTTTTCTTACCTTAGCCTTTCGCCCAAATATCCAAACTACAAGGCAGTGGCTGGTGTTATTAGCCTTGTTTATACTATTACTCTCTTATGTATAAAAATCTATTTAAAAAAATTTGAACAATATAAATAGCATTTGCTATTTTTTCCATTCCTATCAGTACATTTCCATCTCCAAATGATATGTGAATTGAAATTTATTGTATTGTTTCTTTATCACTATAACACAACCAACCAAAATTTCTGGAAATTACTAAGATACATAAGTAATAGCTTCAATATTTTAAGTAAACGTACTTTGTGTCTGTACGTTTTCCTCATGAGTTTCCAAATATATCAAATTTCAATATTAAATATATAAAATAAATTATAAAATCGTATTGACTTCAGTATGTCTACCATGGCCTCCTAATATATTTTCCTCCCAATAAAATAACTTAATTAATTTAACTATATTTTGAATGTTAGCCGAAGTGCAGAAATAATATTTTATATTAGTTTTTTTTCTATAGGATTAGTTTTGCGAGCTGGTCGCAGCTATTGTGTATTGAATGTTACAGTCGAAATATTTGGGAGCGGTACGAATACGAAAAACATTTACATGCAATTACGAACATAAACATTCGTGACATTCACATTATTTCCTCAATACTAATAATATTTTATGATATCACTGTTGTGATTGGGCGAAGAAGCAAGAGCCATTCACGCTTAATGATTATAGATGGTTCCTGGTTTTGTATTGTTCTCTAAATGTACCTAAAATTTGTCTCTTCTTTCGCATCGATTATTCAGTGATTTATTCCCGTTAACTGAAAGTATAATCTACTCCAACCAATCATCTACCCAAGGGCAGAATGTGGGGGTTTTGGAGAACTGTTGAAACATTTAGTACTCCACAAATTCAGACCGTACATTGGCTTTTGACGATCATTAGAAGTACAAGCTTAATTTATCGTTCCGAGGTTTCTTCGTCTAGCTGAAGCGAATAATTCGAAAAAGGTTGTGGAAAACTGAGTCGGTTTAAGAAAAGAATATTCATGTGCGAGTCAGGTAGTAACTCTTATCCAGGACATTGCTGATTCTCTCGATGAATATCACATCGTTCACGCAATTCTTATACATTTCACCAAAGCGTACGACCTCATTGCCTATGACAAATTAATGCAAAAAATTAGTAAGCTTAATACAACCAGATGAATTGCTCTCTGGATTCAAGAATGTAGCCCTCACATTTTGCAATGCACGAACAAAGGTCACAAGGGCTATTGCTCCTTTCTAAGAAACGTTCCCGACAATTTTCGTCGTGATCCCGGCCGAGAACCTTTGCACCAGAAATATATTCTTTGGATTTACTCCTGCCATCTTTTCCAGTTTCTGTTTGGACTTCAATTCGTCGCATCAGTTGGGGAGGTGCTCAAAAGCAGTAACCTAACTGGCTCTGCCATTAAAGGACAGAATGTGGGTGTTTGGAAAACTATTGAAACATCTAGTACCTCATGAAGTCAGCCCATACCTTTGGCTTACGCCTTTTGTGTTTTGGCTTGTGACAAATACACCTTGTTTTCATTTCAACCTTCTCATAGAACAGAACCACCTGTTTTGTCCGCCAAACTGATTTTTATTGCGATATAATTAATTTCTACCCCAATATTCAACAAAACATTCGGTATACAACTATGACAAGAAAGTACCGGAAATTGATTACTTAAAAAGCCACTTCCAGGAATTGTCAAAATGTTTTCTGTCGCTACGTTGCCACAACAGTCCTTCATACTCACGCGGGGTTTGATACACAGAAGATTCTTAAACCATATTTTTTTGAATATATGAACAATATGACACGAAAAATCTCCAAAAACAAAATAGGATTAACTTTCACTTTCTAAACTTCGCTCAATATTTCAGTTATAGAAACGCTTATTTATCATCTGTTAACAAACATGAAGTTTCTGTCAGTTTAGTTTGATTTATTTCAGAAACAGCTGCCATGTTAAAAACTCTATTTCTGGAAAAAAAAGTTTTACTTTTTATGAACTAAAGCTTAATAAACGAATAAGAAATAAAAAATCTCACATTTTGATTCACATTATACATTTTGAAAATGTTTTCAATCCAGTTTTAAAATTAATTAAAATTTTTGATTTTCCTTCTCCAAACATATTCTGCCAAATAAAATTAAAAATCATTTTCGGTAAATCGGAAGTTTACGATGCCCGTTCCTTTGACACGAACAATTTCGTTCATCAGAAAGAAATCGGTTCTCGACAATGTGAACAAATGTCAATCATCATTTACACGATACATTTTCTAACACGCCCACCTACTACCTTCCAGCACGTGGGGAGAGCGTGATAGTTATGAATGCTCGTGAAGAGAGCTTAAAATTCTCAGGAAGCAGGATCTTTTGGGTATGAGAAAGGTCTGAACACTAGACACAATGAATCAGATAAAATACGAATAAAATGAGCATATATTCAATGAAAAATTACAGTGGCGCAATTATAAAATAGGATTCAGCACTTTAAATAGTTGGTCACTGAAAAAAGAAAAACAGAAAACAAGGCAACACAAAAAATTGGCGTCACCTCGACTGCCCGAACACACTTTCACCACTTACAATTCACAATTTGCTCATTTCTCTTTCTGAGAATTTCTGAATTTTTAACTATCACATTATTTTACTCTTTCTACTTGTTTTTCCGTGCACGGCTTTTAAAATGAGTTTTACACTTGTTCTAAGGTATCCCGTTCACAGGTGCTAGCCTAGGGCTTCGCACTCACTATAACATTGTCAACTTTATAAAGAGAAAAAAATAAAACGTAACATACACGTTACTTAAATTTGACCCCTTCACATATCACAGAAAGCAATTACTTGCAGAAAAGCATTAATTACAGAAAGCAATTGATCGTGCTGCGTTCGCGAGCGGCCTTCGGGTCCTTGCTCTCGCGAAATGGTTCGCGCCTTCGTTATCACTCCGGCGCTCACGCTGTTACCGCTTAACCTCCCTTACTTTTAAGATAATATCGTTCAAAGGGAAATAGTGTTGTTTTGACCAGCACTTATACTAGCATACCTTTACTTAAGCAAAACTACAAAACAGAAATAAAAAAATAAACTTACGAACGTTGTGGTTTTCCATGGATATTGTTAAAGAGTGGTCCCCATGTCTCCATGTCTCGTGTCTCCAGGTCCCCATGCCTCTCGCAACTGCGGTTGACATCCTGGGACTTCAATCTCAGTCTCCTTTCCCATTTTTTCCGTTATGTTTCCAATCTGCGTGAGATATGTGTAGATTGGATGTGGCACGTTGAATAAATTATCTGCTATGGTTTTGCGAATATCTTTCTCTGCGCTGGTAGATTTTGCGTTCTTATTTTGCTTCATCTCCAGTAAACGTAGCCACACAATGTAGTGGTGTAGTACTGGAATTCCTCGTGAGCGACGGTTTTCTAGTGTTTAACGTCGGGCTCGAACGTCTCATTGGCGATGACATCCAACTTTGAAAAGTTTGGCAAGAAAGTTTGCCGCGGATGAATCTCCATTACTGACATATCAATACCGAGGATAGCCTCGGAAATGATACGCTCATTTAGCTGCGGTATAGCTTTTGCAGGATTTTGGAGAGCAGCCCGTAGGGGGAACTCTGGTGGGGATGGTCCGACGGTGGGACGGACTTTGGGTGGAGGCACTGTTTTCTTTTCAATTCGCGCTGGATCGATAGTTTAAGGCTTACCCTTGAGATTTGGCGCAATGCGCTTGATCTCCTCAGCGGTATACACGTTTGCTTTTGGTGATTTGCCCCATTGAATTTTTCTAGCCTTATCAAACTCCAGATTTCAAATTAAGCAAAGTAAGCAAACTGGGTGGCAACCACTGCTTTTAAAAAATGTCGTTGTCATTACTGCGACATTTTCTCCTCTACATGTATTCATAGAAATATGACTCAAATTAGTTTTCCACTTTTCGGTATGGTAAAGCCCTCTTTATCGCACTCCAAGCACCCTCTATAGAATTGGTGTTCGCACCAGTTTCTGGAATGGTTAACGCTCAAATGACGGTAACTTTCGTCTTCAAGACAATTATAATATTTCCAGCAATCCGAAATCACAATCGATTTCAGCTTGATGTAAGCTTTAATAATGTACAAAAGTACAGTCTGCCGTGATTGCAACGACCACGAAAAAGGACCGAGTGGAACCTCTTTCCACACCAACAAACACCCGTTTCCCATCCATTTGTTTTTTTCTGTATACTTCCTTTTACCATACTTGCACTCTTTAATCTCAAAAACACCGTCTCCACCAGTGATTCACTCTCAGTGACTCACTCAATTCATCCACACTGCCCGACAAAACTCATCCAGTCGGTGAAGGTATGGCCACTCACGCCAACTTCCAAACTGATGTGATTTGCTCTTGCTTCCATCACCAACATGTAGGTGATAAGAAGCACCTGACATATCTTCAAATGACTGCCCGAAAACCAAGAATTCTCTTCTCTCTGCCACACACCCATTCAAATCCTGCACTACAGCAGAGATGTATGAATATTGAGGATATTAAAAGAACTTCAGTTATACTTTTGTACAGAAAGGTGAATTATTACTAGGGGGCCTGTTCCGAGCTCTTGACTTCAGATGTTTAAATAAAGAAAAGGAAAGGGAGTATTTCTGGGATAATACTCAAAAATATGAAAACACCAGTTCGTTAAAAGGAAAGAAAAAACAATAAATTATTTTGTTGGGCCATGTTTTTTCTCACGATCGTAATGTAAGGTATGAAGAAGGCAAATTTTATACAATCTCTTAAATGCAATCACATAACATGATCGATCACAAAATAATTTGCGTTCACTTATTCAGCTGGCCAATCTTGGAAATGACAATATCGAAAATAAACTTATCCATCAGATGTAATGCGACATAATGGTACAGAAAGGTTAGAGATATTAAAATGCCTAATTTGATGCGACGCACGAGTTGCCTTTCAGAACGCATTGAAAATGAAAATGAAGATTTGGTGAGCAAAGGCTACGTCGATCGAACTTAAAAATTTGTTGAGTGTGTATGATACCAACCTTGCAACAATATTAGAATTCGCCAAAACATTTAAAGTCACTTCTAACAGAATTCAAAATGATTTGGTTTCTGCATTTAGTAATGTCTTTAGTGAATCTATTGAAGAGTTCCATGGCGCAGCATGTTGCATTTGTTTTAGTTGAAATAGTCATTGCACCATGTAATACCACGAGATACAATCTCCCAACAGTTCTTAGTCCCTACAACAGATGTTATGGGAGGGAGGGCACTGCCGTTGCGAAGGCAGATTTTAGGAGTCGGTTTCGAAGCATGAGAATACCAATTCAGCGTGAATGATAGTGTCTCTCATACGGGATACAGCGTGCATCACGTCTTAAAAGGTAACGTATTTTCAACGTGTGGAGCGTTCAAAGCCAGCGGTTGATGTTGGTTCTCTCAAATTGTGTGCGCATGTTCGAGGCGGTGAGAGGAATAGCGTTCTTACAGAATAGGCAATAAAATATTATTATTGATAATAATAATAATAATAATAATAATAATAATAATAATAATAATAATAATAATAATAATAATAATGTGAAAAGAGTTGAATGTATTTTCGTTTTGTCTCCCATTCAAGACTCCGAATCGCACTGTTCATACTTACAGAGGTTGCCACACGAATTGGCCATCGCACGCCCTAGTCGTTGACATACGTGTATTATTTCGGAAGGGACCTACTACTTTGAAGACAATAAATTTGGGTTAATAACACGTAATTTTGTGTTTTATTGACCAATTCCCGGTACTTTCTTGATAGAATGTACTTATTCATCCCATTTTCAGACAAACAAATATCTCATAAAAGAAGAAGACGTAAAATTTTTTGACTTCCCTTGTTTATATATTCTCGACTATTTGATAATCATAAAATATTAGAGCTATGTAAATGATCTTAGCTGTCCGGGTGACGCCGCGTCGAAGGCTGTGTTGCCGACGTTCCGACCATCTTTTCGTGCTCTTCCTCAGGACTGGTCTGCCAAGGAAGACCTCGAGACCCTGCCATTTACCCAAGATCATTTACATGACTGGCCGCGGAAGCCTACGACTTCAATATTAGAGCTAAATATATCGTAATGAATGTCAATGGGGTTGTAACCACTATTTAAAAAAACGAGTAGTGCTACAAAAGCACATACTTTCTCGCTTTATTTCTAACTGTTCCGTTACACTATACTACTACATAAATCCGCAAAAATGTTTTCAACCAGCATTTTTTTTCGCTAACAAACCGGAACTACGATACTCAAGAGTTATCTCATTACTCACTCTCTCGTTACTCATACCATGACAACACAGAAGCGCCGTATGGGTAAAACTAAGGTCGCGCTTAAATTTGTAAATGTTGTTCATGTAAAACTCTCAAAATCAAAATATCCGTTTCAAACTCCAAAAGCCTCGAGTTCAATCAAATCAATTGGGTAATATTAATTTGAAGAAAATCGACTGAATAGTGTAGGCACTAGCGTTGACGGACAGTCAGAGAGTTTGCCGTCAATGGATTTTTCGTTATCAGGACCCACAAGACATGGATTCTGGCTACATCACTTGTTAGAAGATTTTTTTCTATATTTAGCAACTGAATTTATCCTCTTCTTCGTCACCAAGGCTCGGCAATAAGAGTTTTTCTACCGACAATTCGCTGTATTCCGGTGCACGAATACATAACTTTCTCTTCTTACGAAGTACCTTCGTAAGGGCGAGAAAGTGAAAATAACGCCTGTAGGTGTGGGACCATAACCGACGCCATGACCCCAATCCCGCTCGCAGGAAAGTCTCGGTTGAGTGGCGAAAACATGTCCTCGGCGCCGGGGCGATAAGAGCAATGAAGTGGAGCGTGGAGCGTGCGACGCCCCCACGCTCCGCAGGCGCGCGGGAGGTGCTGACACCTGGCGCGGCGCCATTAATCTCCCGGCGCGCCGCTGTCGCGCATCCTGCCACGCGGCCGTGACGAATGGGCTGCATTTTAATTAAAATGTGTTCTGCAATATAGAAGACCACCCGGCCGTGACGGAGCTTCAATCACGTTGGATGAGCTGCCCACGCTCGCGCTTACGGTCAGCATCTCTCTCGCGACATGGGCGTTGTTGAGTTGCTTCTGAAGAGTGCTATCTCGCTGGATCACAAAACGCTTTCGCTGTAATATTTAGCATGCATTTCCCAACTCTTAAGGGCAGATGGTACATTTTAGCTTGGTTTTAGCTTCTAATTTCCCCATAACATAAAGGTTTATATCTCCGCATTGAAGAAGAAAAAATCAAATGTTTTTTCCCAGCAATTGTAGACTTTTTCTTAGGACAAAAGTTTAATAACCAAAGTTGCATGTGTGAATGTTTTTTCGTAAATAATCTCTAGCATTTTCCTCAGAAACTATTAATGTTTCAAAGTTCATGTTTTTTTAATGTAATTAGATATAGAATTTGTGATTTACTGAACTATTTTTATACACTCTTTTAAGCACAGGTAATAAAAGAAAAAACTGTGAATACGATGAAATATTTTTTTCAAAATTTTACCTATTTTAAATAGAAAGATTTTGAAAATGTTTGAGCATGACACATTAGTTTATAGTTCACAGGAACGAACTTGTAACATTTAATTAGTATACAAAGTTTCATATACGTACTATACATACTTTGTGAGAAACGTGCACTTGAATTTCAAGAAAATTACTTTTGAGGAAATGCGTGTTGGCTATGCATTCTACTCACCACATATACTGTCAACACATTTCAGGTACATAAACATTTACACCTTAAAGAATCTTAAGAACATGGAGCCTACACTAATATTAACAATTCTGTAAACACGATATCTACTATTTACAAAACAAATTGTCACTTTCTTCTGCTAGATGAAATCACTTTTTTCCTGAGGTCGATGGGGTGGATCTTGCACTAGGAGTTACAATTGTTTCTGTGGAGTCATCAATTTTATTTTCCCACTTTTCTTTATACACCGATTGCCATAAATATTTGTATGCCAAATTTATTTATTCTTTCTATTTGGATTAATAACACATATGTGTGAACATGTGTTATTTTGTAACTCATATTAAGAACTGTCTTAGCAACAACACGCCCCGCCCCCAAAAAACCCTCACATATCCAGAAATTTAAAAAGAAAGTACTCTACAAGTTCCGTGAACGAAGACAATAGAGCATTACAGAGTATCCATTATACTCTAAAGATGATTTTTTAACAAAAATATCCCGAAATTATCCTACAAATGAAGGAAAACAGAACTAGAACAAAGTCGGCGTAACCTTTTAAAAGGGTGTGCATAGGGAGATTTAAATTGCTTCTTAAACTATTTAAACGGTCCAAATATAAGAAAAGTTTATATTCTTGAAGAAGAAGAAAGATTGGAGATTTTTTTAGAAATAAAACAAAAGAATCACATTTAATGTCAAAATTAACTACCATCTGCCCTTAAGAAAATAAACTAACGATGAAAAATTGAACTTATATCTTTTCAGTTTTTCATACGATATTCAACAAGTATAAAAGCTGTTAAGTAATATCTCGTGGTGTAATAACATGAAAAGTAGTAGACAGAATTTCTTCTTACTTATTCAAAGAGGTGAGATACACGCGTAATCTTTTAAATGATGTCACGCCCGAGAAGATTTGCAACGTAAATTACATTTCCGTCGAAGAGATTTATTTATTGGCACAAATATTTTGTGATAAATCAATTTATTATGTGTGATATTTTCTTTATGTTCATCAAAGCTCATTCATATCAATATAAATTCAATGTATTTATTGAAAGAGGCTCTAGCTTGAACCTTTAAGATGAGCTCTTTGTGGACGACGTCAAGTACCTAAATATAAATTTCCGATAGTTCGTAAAACAGCTCTTGAACAAGCGCGTACGATTACAGTAAGCGAGTACACTTAAGTTTTTCAAATACATTTTTGTGTTTATATTTAGTTTATTTATTTAATGTCAAAAAGAATTAAATACCATGTGACATACTATGGGGAGAAGTTAATCTGTGTAACGTTTTTTGAGCTCTGGGATTTCTGCCCTACCTGATATGCCCATTAAGTTGTATTATGAATACAAGTATCAATAAGAGTTTTTGGCAAGAAGTGGTATAAAATATTCGCTTCCGTGTATTATAAAATGATATGCAAATCAGCTACAGATTTTGGCTATTGCCCCGTACCATGTCCTTCGTGAAGGAATCGTCTTACTGCCGCGAGAACATGGAAAACGATTATTTGAATGACTGTTTTCCTGACTGAACTCTGAAAGATATGAACAGATAATGAAGCTACATTTATGTCCAGAACCAAAGAAGGGGCCATTCCATCATTTACTGAACGGATCTGGGAAACTGGAGGAAAACAAACAACAACAAACATTGAGTGGGGGTCATTGACCGAGAACCTGAGGTACAAAAGATGTTTCAGGCATATTTGGTGTTTCATAATTATAATGTCCCTATGTTAACTAATACATTAAATATCATTGTTAATATCAATATTTTTCTTTTTGATAATCAATAGTCTCTAATTCCGCAGTTATGCAGCAGAAAAGACTACTTGGCGCCTAAAATATAATTCCTTCATCTTGTCTTTCGAAACGTACTTTATAACTCAACACGTGAATTCGGGACAAAACCAACGCAGGTAAGGAAAGGGTCTGGTTGAGCAGATGAGCGCTTTAAGAGGGCGGGACTCGCGCTGCTGTCCAGCTTTTCCTTATACGTTATTGAAAATCTTGCAGATTCGCTCCTATATCAAACTGAAAAGCAAAGATAGCACTACAAGAGTGTCCAAATTTCATGTTCAGCGTTATAAAATATTAGCTGAGAAAAGGGAAGAATATAAAAGTGAGAAGTTAAGAACAATTCATTCAATCAACCAATGATTCAAATGAATGAAAACCAACTTTAACCAAACCATATTTCGAAAAAAATATACAATTCCTAAGTCTGGAAAATTGATAAGGGAGTTCTATTTTAAAAATAATGGCTATGAAAAAGGTTCTTCGAAAATAAAATGTCCCCTCCCACTTTTACCCGAAAGGGGATGAGGTAGTCAGTCCCCAATTTAGTATACCCTTCTCTGGGCGGTCCCCAATTTACATATGGGTTAAAGTATTTTCCTTCTGGTCCCTAATTTACATTACGCCGCTTCTGGGCTGCGGGCTCGCTGACTGGCGGCTGTGTACGGCTGGTGTCGGCGTTGCGAGCGCCTGCTGGAACGTGACGACAATCTCCATTCCGCCTCTGGCGACCTCTCCCGGACGGTGGCCGAAGCTTCTGGCGCTGGCTCTTTGCTGCGGCGCACTAGCGGGGATTTTTTAAATGGTCAAGCACGACCGCGGCAATAAATACATTACATTACATTAAATATGTGAGTTAATGAGTGTGTAATGAGGGGTGCTCAAGCCTTGGTGAACTCTATCGCAGGTTCCTGTATGAGCAACGAGAATGAATCACCCTGTATGTTACTACTTACGTAATAAGAAGAAAGTATTGTAAAATTGGTCCTGAAAAATTGGTGTGTCAAAACGGTGGGTATTTATTTGTCTGTCTGTGAACAACATTATCGGCTAAACCGTCGCATGATTTTCACCAAAACTTATATGTCGTGGCTCCTTGATTTTGAAACGGGTATGTTGATTTTCGGCTTACTTTATATGAAATGTGGAGGACATTTTGAAATTGTCTTAAAAATGTTTCAACTTTTTAAACTTGTTTTAAACTTAAAAACAAAAAATCATAAAAACGGCTCAAGACATTTTTTGTTGACCTCTCTGAATATTCGGAAATTGCAAAAGTTAAAACATTTGGCCCTTTGCTACAACTTCAATGTTCAAGATAGTCAGTTTTGTAATAAAATCTGATCTTCAAAATTGAATCTTTAAATGAGGTCATGTACAATGTTTTCAAAATATTAATAGTTTTCGCTTATATTGCGCGAAGAAAAAAGCAATTTTAAAAACAAGATATCACATCATAACCATACAAACGATAAAAAAATAATTTTAAAAGAAGATAAAAACGGCTCGAAATTTTTCTTTAATTTTTTTCCTGATAGAGTGAAGAACGCTTATTATAGAGCATGTCTGATTTTTCGTTGAAATTTCTGAATTTTTTAAAATTGTGAAACACGCAAAAATTTGTGCAATATTGTAACAATCATAGTTTCATAAGAATTTTGAGAACATTTTTTTTCCTGCATGTTTTTATTTTAATTTTATACTTATTCCTTTTAGTTAAATGACTTTTACATTACTTAGGAGGATTATTCATTAAATTAATAAACCAAAGGTTTGCTATGTTTTGAGTGTTTATTCGTGACGTTGATAGTATATTTTTATTCTCGAAGTCAGCAGAGAAATTATTTTCTAATGCAATATAAGAATATTTGCTTTGATGTGGTGCCTCACCAATTCTTGAAATGGATACATCACAAAATGTATTTTAAATTATACGATTGGACATCATTCAAAAGCATTCAAAAGAACGACACAATTGAATAAACATATTAATGTGAATATTGTTAACACAAAGTGTAATTATGATTTGAAAAATAAAATAAATAATGAATTTCATTTCGTAACGGCTTCCAATTTTACCGAACTCTTACATTAGACACCGCACGTTGTGTAATCTTCATTGGTCACAAATGTATTTAAACACGCCTTCACATTTTGGAATGAAGAATTAATTTGCTAATACGTAATTGGGTACTTTATTTTAAATTTTTGTTCACTACAAAAATACTTCAACCGAATATAATTGCAAAAGGACACGTCTTTATTTTTAGGCGAACCGTATTTTAAAAATCGAGCTACATTGGGGCCGCTTCAACAACAGGATACGTAATGTGCTTTGTGCGGGCTTCATTGGATGGATGGTTTTAGAAAACTGAAATCAACCTAACGTAATACAATTAATCTAATCAACGTAACCTAATACACAGCTCACAATTATTTGTAAATTACAAGACTTGTGTGCTGAACTTCTGTTGAAGTAAACACCCTACGTTGTAACTGTGCAATCATTTTCATAACACGCTTTCCCTCTAACTCGCTCTGATTGTTCTTGTTTTTTTTTGGGGGGGGGGAGATGCTGTATTTTTACGTTTCTAGGTGGTGAATTAAAAGTCCGTTATTATTTAAACAAAAACGTTTATTTTGTTTCTTAACACAATCACTGAAAACACTTGATTATTTATTTACACTACACTTCTCTTGATTATTTATTTACACTACACTTCTCTTACACACTCGCATAGTCCTAAGCACTGGCCACAGTTCACTGCACTGATCACAGTTCGATGCACTGGTCACAGTGCACTGCACTAACCACAGTTCGATGACTGACCAGTTCACGTCACTGAACACAGTAAGATGTACTGACCACGGTTCACGTCACTGAGCACAATCACTGCACTGCTATTCACCGCGATGCACACTCTTCACAGTTCAGCTTCCACTGCGGACTTAAGACTGACTCGCGGTCGCCGGCCGCCGCGTATTTATACTCGGCGAGTGCCGTCGAGAACTTTCCGGACCCCGCAAACGTTCTGGAATAATCTAGCGCAGGGACCGCCGGCAGATGACGCAACCCGCGCTCACAGGCAGCTCCTGATGGCGCCGGCAGATAACGCAATCCGCGCATACAGGTAGTTCGTGGTGGTGCCGGCCGGTGACGCAATATTCGTTACAGTATTTTCGATTGCATCTTTCCTAGTGCATCTCCTCGAGCCACACTCCAGAGATCGAATAATGCGTCCTATACTATACACTATACCATAAGTGGGGACTTTCACGACGAAATACTGAAGTGAAAAATTAATAAATAAACTAATAAATCTTGAAGAGATTACAGTGCAATCTAGAAAATGCTCAGTGAAAATGAAGATGTCTGAAATAATAGAATCTGTAACTGGTTTAAATACTTAAAAAGTTTGTAATAGGCTGCAATAATAATTACTGATAATAAATAATTATTTTACTCCCAAAAAAAGAAGACACTTTATATATTTATCCCGTTCACAGAAATAAAATTAAAAAATAATAAATAAATTAATCGTCTATTTTAAAATATTATTTTTTGAGTAAGTAAATATATATATATATATATATATATATATATATATATATATATATATATATGTATATATATATGCATGCACCAGTATTACTTGTATGGTTTGAGTAGTGTACATATTGAAGGAAATTTTGTTTTGCTTTATAAATCAACTGGGATTGAGTTTATGAATTCTGGTAAATGACCGTCTTTGCATATTCTTCTTTGAAGTAGTTTTTACTGGGTCAATTCTAGAATGAGTCCTGGTGCCAAAACCAACTCCATATGTACTGTACCCTCAGTACCATTGAATACTTTAGTAGATATTAAATTTATTTTACGGTGCTCTACAATTAAGTTGCGTACCGTCTATCCATTGTCACAACTCATCCACAAATAAAAATAAAATTACACAATAGAAGTGTTTTAATAATATTTTTTCCTAACTGGTACGATGGTATTCACTGTCGACTTCTCATAAATATAAGGGATCATGGGCTTGGGTTATTGATCACAATTTCTCCTGCTTGATATAAATTATTTTATCTATTAACGGTTGTTATGTTCGTACCGCGCCTTTCCAATGTGTGTCCACGAAAGTGATTGAATCTCATGCAAATTTGTTGTTCATATTACACAATCAAGCTGCACGATACCGAACCGTGCAGTCACCTTTGTTAAGCGCTTTTTTAATATTGACATGCGCTAGCCCGTGAGGCTTTTGGCTGAAGGTTAAAATTACAAGATTACATTACATTAATTTCAGAGATGAAAGAGAAATAAAAAGTAGCTGTTGAGACTGTAAAACAGCTTCATCAGAGTTTTGGGAGAGCAATAGACGATGATTCGAGTTGACGACAGGACGCCTTTCTCCTTTTGTAACCTCGATACCAGGGAAAATTCTGAAAGACAATTATTTAAGAACTATTAGTTTACCTCAGCGTAAGAATTTTTAAGTATTGAAGAAGTTGTCAGTTACCTCGTCTAGGCGAAAAGGAGATCGTTTTTTGTCGTAATTCGTGCGTAATGCAATGTCCCGCAAGGCCCGCGCCAAAACATTTTTGTACACGGAGTCTGCACTACCGTTACCAATTGTCAAATCTTTTCAAAATGTTTCAGTGCAGCCCAGTGGTCTGCCAGTAGATAGGCCGGGGCTTGTTCTTATTTGAATTGTATTTGAATTTTTAAATTTAAAATTTTGAATTTAAAAATTTGAATTCCGCTCATGTGGGCCCCTCCGTGGGCCAATAGCGTCGAAGGGCGCAAAAGCGCGGTGCGCGAAATCTACTGGCCAGACCCGGCAATTATTAACATGCTTTGTGTGAAAACGAAACGGTTTCATCTGAACGTTTTTGCCAGAGCGTTTGTGTGTTTTAGCGTTTGTGTGTTTCTGCGTTTGTGTTTCTCGAAATGCCCCAATTTAGGCGTTGTTGGGTACCCAATTGCCGATACAACCAAAATAGGAGTGAACAGCAATTCTTTAAGTTTCCAAGAGATCCTGAAAGGTAAGCGATATGAAATGCTTAGCATGGTTCTATTAACAATTTTTTCATGTACTATTTAGTGACGTAGTAAATTAACTATGTCACTAAATAATACATGAAATTAATTTACATAATGTAATTATATGCGAGGATATTGTAAACACTATTATTATAAACATCCAATGTATTGAAGTCATGAAAGCACTGGTTGCTTTAATAATCATGTAATTGATAAGTTATAATAGCTATATTAACATTAAGGTGATTTTGATATAACTATAATAGCTCAATAATACATTACTAATTTTATTACAGGTGTATGAAATGGTTAAAGGCAATTGGGGATCTGACTTTGCATCTAGCCCTTGGGAAATTCTCATAATGTTGAGATATGTATGTATGGAGCACTTCGCTGGAAATGTCACTGCAGCAGGCAGACTAGCACTTAATGCGGAGCCCATAATTTTTGCTGATGTGCGTCCTGAGTTTCCGGAGGGTGCACTCAGGTCATTTATAGAAGGCTTACCACAACAAAGGTGTACGTTTCTATTATTATTATTACTATTATTAGCAACTAGAAGGTGTAATAAGAAAACTTTTTTCGTTTTTAATTTAATTAAACATCCTTATTTCATTTGCAGGATCTGCTCGGCATGTAGTGACAACATTTCTCCTGAGTTCTCGGTTGCTAAATGAAGAGAAAAAATCCTGTAACACGTGGTGTAGTCAAAATCTCGGTTTTGTGGGATCTTGATGCCGACATAGCGCCTAAACCATGCGTAGAATTTTTTTCAAATTGAAGAAACCCCTGTCAATATGTATCTAGTAGAAGGTTAGAAATTTTTAAAAACCTTCCTTAGTTTTTGGGAACTTTATATGAAGCCATAAGAAATGATCCAGAATTTTCAAAAATGGCACTCAAATTTTTTGTTTTAATTTCTTGTAAGAACAGAGTAAAATACTTATAAAGGTGGCAAAGGTCCAATTTTCAAGATTAACTCTGAATTTTCAGAAATTTTAAAAGTGTGCGTTTTTATCAACTTCTTACAATTACAATATTGAAGTTAGAGACTTTTCCTTCGAATTAAATTTGATGTGCATAAATAGTTCTTCATTTAAGGTGTGAAGATTGTTTTGTAAATATTAGTAGTTTTTGTGCAATTGTGGGTGAACTATTTGGATTTTAAAATGACAAAAGAAGATTTTCTCGAAAACGGCTCTCACTTTTTTCTGAACAGTATTATATTTGTAGTACATGCACTTTAAATAATGTCAAGTAAATTTTCTTGAAAACTCAACACTTTTTTATTCAAATGAGCTCAAAATTACTCATTTTCAGAATAGCTCAAACACCATTTTCTCAAAGGTGGCTTCAATTTCTTTCTTTAAACTATTTCAACGAATAGTGGTAATGGTACTGTTTAATATAATATAATGTAATGTTCATTTTTGCGTATTCTTTTGTTTTCCCAAAATTGCACAAATGTTTTTATTTCTTTCAATATCTCATGCCAGTAATATGCAATTTCAATGGATATATTATTGAATTTGTGAGTGGAAGTTCTTCAAATTACTTCAAATGAAGTTTTTCGAAAACTCAAATAGATTCCAGAGAAAAGAGCTTAATTTTGCATTTACAGTAACGCTTAACGCCTTTTTTTTAATGGCTTCAAATTTTTCAATGAACTTGCTATTTAAGACAAGGTTTTAGCCTTCTTTAATACTCTTAAAATAATATTTCGAGTTCTACTATTTGGTAATCGAAGAGTTGAGAAAATGGCAAAAAAATGTATTTTGGGCGGCGATAGATGCCAGCTGGCAAGAGGATGAGGGAAGACCGTAGAGCCGGTCCACTCCAAAGGAAATTAGAAAACTTAACTTTGTAACTATTCTGTAGCACTTCCAGTTACTATATGTAATTTAGTAAATCCAAACTGCAGGACCACTTTCTTGGAGACATGTACCACATTGAAGTTTTTTGGGATTCAATTTAATAAAAAATTGTATTTGAGTGATAATCATTTGGTGTTTCTGTTGCAGTAAATTTTTATCTCAGGTGTTTTTGGCCCACTATCTGTCTTGTGAACTATGTATAAGTCTTTGTATAACAGTTTGGCATTTTTACCAGGAAGCATTAGCTATTTTCTAAACATATTTCTGATGGTTCTTGAGATGTCTGTGGGGTATAATCTCCTGAGTATGATAAGTGCTTTTATTTAGTTATATTGTTTTGCAGAAATTGTGTGCGTTAGTCACATAACATGATTGGGAAAGACATGAAAATATTTTTTTAGTAATTGAAAAACTGTTCAATATCTGTATCAAATGTTGAGTAATTCTGGATATAAAATCGACCTTTTGATTTTCATCCACGATCCATTGAGCAACTAGCCATGCTTTTGGACAAATATGTAGCCTGTCATATCGGAATATTAGTGAAACATACCAAGTCCAAAAACTGTGCTTTGAGATTAATGAAGTTGAAGTAGAATCATGTAATTTTTTTTACTTGTTCATCACTTGTACTAGGTAGGAGGTAAACATGTTTCTTGTAATGCAGTTTAATGTGTAATATTGCTTTTTTGAAGAAAGCAAGCAAAAAAAGACAGATTTTGTGACTGTTTGTGCAGATGCAAGTTTCCTGTTTATTTATAAAACTTATCAATAATATTCATTTGTATTGTACCTTAGTAGCAATTTTGATAATAGGCTGAAATTTGACAGGTGTTGATAGCTGGAATGTCATTTTAATAATGATGCAATATTAAAGAAGTATGGTCACTAGTTATATTTGGACAATTGTCTAAATTCATGGTTTCAATATTTAGTCAATGGCAAAGTAAAATAATCTTTATGTCTGATTACTTGCTCACATTTATTTTGTAAAAATTGTATTATTGTTTATATTTGTATGACTATTTACATAATTTAGAAATAAATATTGTGTTTATGAAATAACTTTTTATTTTGCACTACCTGACAATAATTCCATTCAGTGACTTAGGATTCCAAATCCTAATATTTTAGTCTTCTTAATTGCCTAGCGTATTTTACATAAAAATAATGTATTCATTTGACGCCATTTTGAAAACAACTTCGTTTTAAATGTCCCGGTCGTCAATACGCGCCACCTCCATTGGTAGAACGCCCTTCGACGCTATTGGCTCAAACGGGGGCCCAGATGGCGGCTTCCCCCTCCATGAAAATTAGAAATTTGAATAAGAGCTTTGGGATTAACATTGAGTGCCGTCTCTATTAGTATACTCTCTGGTGCAGCCAAGATGTAAATTACTTAGCTGTTTACTGACGAGGCAATTCTTTGTGAAACCGCTCGGCTGAAGGTTTTCGAACAATTGACTCTCGTGTCGTCTTATATGGAAATGCATCTGATTCTCAGGAGTTGTCAACAATACGATAAGTTTTCTCTCGCTGCTTCCCGGTAGCTGGCGCAATATCGCGAGCGTATAAGCAGTTCAAAATTTTCAAAGCAATTTGCCCTTCCAAAGAGTTTCATACAAAAGACGTCTTGGCCTTTCTCTGTGGAAGCCAGCTCGCGGTATTTACAGAAAAAATGTGTCCGACGCGGGAAGTTTAAAATGTATGTACTTTGCTGTTAACTAGCGCCAAGGAATTGTTATAAATGATAGAATTACAAGTACGGTGCCAAATTTGAATTAATTTAGACCGCCTTATATGCCAACAGTAGCTAATGCGACGTATGGAATAAATTAAATTACTATGTTGTAGGTAATCTCTATTGATAATGAGAAAGGTTAAGGATGAATAAATAAATATTTTGAAAGTTGTCATTTGATTCAGTTTTGGTGAGGATTATGTTTTCCTGTTCGGGAACGGAGCGCAGACATGGTGTATACGAGAAGAAAAGTTAGTGGAGAGTTGTAGAAAATATATTTTGGTTGGTAGACTGCTTAACGAATTTTTTATGGTAGAATGCGTTATGACTTTGTTCATTGGAAATAAACCTTAGAGCCTTTAAACAAGTTTTTTTAAAATTAATTTATTTATAGTCCCATCAACGTCGTGATTATTAGCGATTATGACAATTACAGATACATTATAATACTACTCGTTTATAATTGGGTACAATACTAAATCAATACAATTAATACAAAGTATAAGTTATATTTACAAGTGAAAATGGTGTCAAGTATCCAAAAAATATTTGTGGCTTTGCAGAAGTTAATTATGTTTTTTTGTTGTTGTTTTTAATTTGTTGCGTCTACACCTTGACGCAACGCATCTCTAAGTCCCTTAAGGGGCGTTGAGCGCTTTGCACTGGGGAGTAATCCTCCATTAATGTTAATTAATCCTCCATTATTTTTTTAAAATATTTGTCAAGTCTTGTCACGTCGCAGTCAGTCAGTGCCTTCGGCCAGGGGTTCGACGCCGTTAGATCCTGGGGTTCCTCGCCGGTCACCCAACCACGAACCCGCGAGTCTCGAATTCCCTTAACCTTCGTGACTTCACGGAGCGTGGTAAACGAATTCGGCTAGCGCCGCTGGCGCCATGTTATTTTGATCTTCGGTAGAATTATGTAATTCTTCATGATTAAATCCTGAGATGATTGGATATTGAACAAACTTTAAAAAACTTTGTTTAAGGTTGAGGCAGACATTTGGGAATATTTTAATTTGTTTATCGATGATTTTGACGTGACAGATTATTGTTAGTACATTCGTAATTTAGTTTAACATTAAGGGAATGTGAATAATTAATTTATGAAAGAGGATCCGTGTAGAATATTGTTTTTCCAGTAAAGTTTTCTGTCCATTAGAATGCTTAAATATTTGACTAATTTATTAGAAGCAAGCCATGGTATAGCACCATTATGAAAAACTAGAGGACGTAAGGATGCAATTATTTTAAGGGTTCATCGCATACGCATCTAAATGTACAATGTTTGCCTTTTACACGTTATTGCTTAAAAGAGGATTATTGAATAAAATACGTTTTGATTACCATACTTTTTCTTACTCGTAAACATACATATATTATTCAGAACAATATAGATAATGTAGAGAAAGTTATTTAATGCCGCGGAAAATCGATGTCGATCTTTTAATGGACATTTTTGGAGCTCCTGATACCAAAATTGTGGTTTTTACTCTCCTTTATACTACTTACTAGTATACACACTTATGCTACTTCCGTGTAACGAGAAAGAATGTAATCGTAGCAAAAAAAGCGATTATTCGACACGATTGTATTGTGAAGTTCTAATATCAACATTAGTAGTGGTATAACACATATTTGTCACCTTATTTATAACTTCTGTAATATACGAAAATTCAGAGAAATAAAAGAAAATCATTTATACACCTAAGCTTCCGCGGCTGAAGTCGATGACATCTTGGCTATTCGGTTGACTTCACGTAGTGAGGTGAGCGGTTCGGATGACACCGCGGGCTGAGCGGCTGACGTTTCGCCTGTCACGTCACAGGCTTCCTCAGCGCAATGACACCGCGTTGTTGCGCGTCGGGGCGTCACAATATATATATATATATATATATATATATATATATATATATATATATATATATATATATATATTGTGACGTCACGGGATTAGACAATCCCATAACGCCACCATCAGCTATGTAAAGAAGCCCACGAACAGAGAGGACTAGGGTACGCGGCGGAGCGATGGCCGGTAAACGCGCCATCTGCCTACAGCTTTTCGAACTACGACGCCCGAACTAGTGGGTAATGTTTTTCCGAGAGGTCACGAATGGAAGAAAAGATGCACCCCTCCAAAATTCCCCCAGGCGCGAGTACCATAAGTATCGCGGCGCGCCTCGGAGGAACTCTCTTTTGCGGCAACAGCGACGGCGACCAGAAGAAACTATCTTTGACTACAGCAGTGACGGTGAGTACAAATAGATAGTATAGGAGTTTATTTTAACTTGGTAGTTAAAAGTTAGCTCGGAAAGCGTATGTTAGAAAAGTGAAGTAATTAGGAAATAGCGTGCAAAATCATTCGTCGCAGTCACAATAATTCGGAGAACAAGCGAAATAACTGACGTCGAAATAACTTCAAAGTTGGAAAATTCGCGCAAAAGAACGTTAATTTAATCCAGCATCTCACATTGCACGCTGAGACCACACATACCTAAAGTGTGGTAGGTCGGCCGAGCATTTGAGCATAACTCCTGCAACATTAATAATTTCGTGGCTGAAAGCGCGAACGAACGTGTACGAGGCGGTGGACGACGGACGACCCCAGGAAGAGCGAAGCGTAGGCGAGAAGGACTTGGTCTAGAGCGAGGATAGTACGGGTTCGGAACGAGAGAAGGGTGTGAAATTGGAGGCTTGGCGGCGTTCGAGCGGAAGGAACTGCTTTCGTCGCAGCACAGCACGCGAAGACGAGGCGGCAACGCGGGACGAGCGGCAGAAAATTCCCAAGGTTACCTACAGGCGAGCCACGCGGAGCTATTGAGCTAAAGGAACTGGCGACTTTTATGCAGCGATCAGCTGGGGAAAGAGGATAGTGGTAAATACACGACCATCAGTGTTAAAAGTGGGTGAAACGTCTAGAATAGGTGGGAGAAGTATTTCGAACTGTGTGAGTGGCAGTTTCCAGGTCATTTACTGCACGTGTCATTAGATTCATTTAAAGAGGCTACACCTTGTACAATTTTACATAAATGATTCAGAATTTTTATATGTTGTACAGTTAATATTATCTAGAAAGATCAATTTGTTGTATTGTGTTTAAAGTAATTGCTTTTGTGACATGTAAAAAGGTCTGAATTAAGTAACGTGAATGCCACATATATTTTTTGTGTTCAGTATTATAGTGAGTGCGAAGCCCAAGGCTAGCACCTGTGAAAGGGTTTCTTTGAAACAGTATCAAATTCATTTGAAAAAAAAGTCGTGCACGGAAAAATAGAGGCCAAAAGAGTAAATAATTTAGTAGTGGAAAAACTCAGAAAGAAGTGATCAAATCGTAAATTGTAGTTGATGAAAGTGTTCAGGCAGTCGAGGTGACGCCTATATGTTTTGGTTTTTTGTCTTGTTTCATTTTTTTTCAGTGACCAGCTACTTAAAGTGCAATAACCTGTTGTGAAATTGCGTCACTGTAAATTTTCTCATTGAATATATGTTCATATTATTCGTATTTTATTTCGTTCATTGTGTTAAGGGTTCAGACTTTTCTCATACCCGAAAGATCCTGCTTCCTGAGAATTTTAAGCTCGCTTCACGAGCGTTCATGCTATCACGACCCACTACGTGTGGTAAAGTAAGTAAAGTAGGTAGGTGGACGTGTTAATATATATATATATATATATATATATATATATATATATATATATTGTAATGGGACGGTTGCCCATGCATCGTAGCGACGAAAGAAAAATAATATAAAATTATATTTTAAAACGCCTGTGGAAACGCGTAGCGGAGGCTCGCCGCCAAAGCGGCAGGAATTGGTACAATGTACCGTTACTTGGCGTCGCTGGAGCGGGCATCCGGAGCTCTTCTTTGTCTCGGAGCCTGGTGAAGGGGCGCGCCAGTGACGTCAATGGGATTTCCACCCTCCGCGCAGAGCGTTGGCGAGTTCGGCGAATTCGTGACGTGGGGAAAATTCCGGTGATTCCACGATTTGTCGTTCCGTGTCGCGTGACGCGACTGTCCAATAAGCGCGAACGTCGCGTGGACGCGTCATGTGACCCCGCGGAGCCAGAGAGCTCCGGAGAGAGGAAGCTAGCATCTTCTGTTCCAGCAGCGATAGCGAGCAGACGCTCTTTTGGTTCAAGCAGCGATAGCGGGCGGACGCCTCCGATTCCGAACAGAGGTAGTGGGCAGACGTGTTCTGCTACGAGCAACGCGTAGGCGAGCACGCCGAGAGGATTGCTCGGGCCAAGTTTACGGGCCACGCATCGCATCCGCGAGCATCCGCTGATTCGCCGCTCAGTACGAGGCCCGGCCTGGGTTCATCCGGCCGGCACCCGCCCCGGCCCCCGCCGCCGCCCCTAGGCCGGCCTTTAAAAATTCTGTCAAAAATGTTTCCAGTTTTTTTAAATTAAGCTTCGTCTGCGGCGCATATGGAATGCATTAAGAAATTGTGCAGGTCTAATTTTCGTTCAAGTCTCTGATTGATTTTTTTTGTCGTCGTCCTACAACTACAAAGTTTTTCATTACCGACATGTTTCTTAAAACAAGATCTTGAAATATGCTCGTGAAGAATTCTTCGAAATTATGAAGAGTTTTTCCGTAAATTTTCGTGAATTATATAGAGGCAAGTTTTAAAAACTAATTTTCTCAAAAAATTTTCCAATATTTGTTTCTGGAATGTAGCAAAGTACGGTGATAAAAATGGCGCGAATCTTGTTTTCGTTCCAAATGCCGGAGGACCCAAAATAATGAGGAAATCATAAAGCTAACACCGTCTCAAGAGAAATGAAAACCGTCTGTGCCATTTTGTAGCACTATTAGTTTTTGCATGTAATTGAAACGTATATACAAGTAGAGAGAAGCAGAAATAAAAATAATGTGGAAGTTTTTATTTATTTATTCCTCTTCCTAATGATTGTCTCGATTATTTTTAAATAAGGATTAAATCTCAATGAAATAATAGACAATCAAATATTTAGATATTGGGATTATAGAAATCAAGTACCTAGATATTTGACTGTGTATAATTCAATATTCATTTAAAAATATATTTATAATTTGAAATATCTTATTTCTACTCATCATAATTATCTCTTGAATTCAGACGAAATGACCACAATTAAATTTAATTAATGAATAGTTGATTAATACTAGAGGACTATATCTTTAGATGTTCAAGATACTGGTTTAAGACAATTATGACAAATATTAAAATCCTTTACTCGTAACTTAAATTCATGCTATTGTACCTTTGCATCACATCAATTTCTTTTTTACATTTGTTGAACATGAAAATACCACTTTGTTAAATGTTTACGATAGTCTCTAGAATGTTAAAATCTAAATTCTGATGTTAGCTATTGTTCGAAATATCTCTACCTGTTCATTTACTCCTTCTTTTGACCAACGTCTTCTCATTACTTGAAAACAGAAATGTTTAAGCGAATTTCATAGAGCTTTACACTTTCCATCAGATGCACACATGATTGGGCAGAAATTGTGAAGCTTGGTCTTCTTCGATGCAGGTACTCCCGAATGCATTAAAAGTTATTATCAAGCTAACTTTAATAACAGCCATAATAACATACATTGAAAACAAATATTAAACGTATTGTTTTTTGTAAGACATTGAATATCAAATTAAACGTTCCCCTTAGCAAATTGTAATTCGCGTTCTTAGTTATTAAGTTGGTTAAAAGATATTTATAAATGTGATCGCAATTTTTAGAATTGGGCCATTAAAATTTCGTCTGGCAAGCTTGGACCAATTTATAGGTGAAAATATTTATTGAATTATCTCGCATCGTTATGTTGGCATGTAAATTTCACAGTATGTTCGACACTAACGGCGTTTAGAATCTCTGACTCTTTTCCAGAAATCATCCCTTCGTCTGTTGCATATGCAGATGTGCGTTTCAAAATTTGCGATTTTACATTTACGTTTTTCGCCTCTTACTTGAAATCGATATGTGCGCGTTTAAACTCGAATAATTGAACGAAATTGACTACATGAGTAAGGGTAGGCACAGGCGCTAAGCACTACAAGGGCGAGGGCTCAGTGGGTTACGTCCTACCGCACCGGCCAATGGAAGCAGCGACAGGAAATCGCCTGACATGATTGCTTTTGAACATGTAAAGGGTCGATGTCCCTGCAGGCAACGCAGGGTTTCAAATTAAGTGTCTTGGGATATACAGATTTGTCATCTAGAGTTAAACAGATTGCTAGATTATGGACCACAAATTTTGAATTTTGGTATGCTGTGGACTTATCTCTATCTCCAGAAATGTTCGTCTTTCCGAAAATTAGCTACGTAAAACGTCGGAATATAATAATATAATAATAATAATAATAATAATAATAAAAATATTGTGGTTCGGTCATGTGTTGACAGATCTTTGTTCATTTTCCCTGCACGCCTTTGTGTTAAGAGAGAAAAGGTGGTCCGGAATATCAATAGAATATTTTTCTCACTTGCGCTCGTTTAATCATATCGTACACATCGCAATCTTTTTAATATATGAAACAAAATCAAAATGGACACCTTGAATATGCTTGCTGCCATCATTTATCGTTAGGAAGTAAAATATTTTTGTTAGCTTACTATTGTCTATAATATTATTTTTATTTGACTTGTTGAAAGCCAAGTAATTTTATTTGTAATATAATTAGCGCGTAACACTACATCTTGTGTTGAGATGAGTTATTAAATTATTTTCGCTACGACATGAAAGTTTTAGTATTTTTGAAATAATTTCACCTTTGTAATTTTTGTTTTCAATACACAGAAGAGGTGATGTTACATCCTCTGAACCCCTAAATAAAAACAAAATATTTTGCCTCACTTAATTTTTGTACATTCAAGGAGTAATATAGTTGTGTCTCCATTTTTTTCTCTCTGGTTTCAGAAAGAAAATTTTGGATTTTGATGGAGCTAATGATATTAACAAGACCAACAAATCAATATCTTTACCTGTAATTACTATTTTCCTGTTAGATTCTGCTTTCTCAATTCCGCATCGCACAATCGTAGCATCACTCTCAGATCCTCTTGCTTCGATATCCTCCCTGATCAATATCTGAGGCAACAGATTTATGAACTTTGTTTTTGTTTTATTAGCGAGGAGATTTTCTTGCTGATAGTCACTATAGTACCTTCAGTGAAAAATGTCGACTTAGTTTTTGTGGTACTTCTATGTTTTTGTTATGTACTTTTTGTGTTGTTGGTGGGTGTCTGTATTGCGATCAAACACAAGAATCCACTGATCACCATAGACTTTTTTGTATAAGACATACTGATTGAATATACAGGAAAAAATAGAACCAGGTCTCCACTTAATGCGATGCAAAACAAACCTATCGTCAATCACATTTAAACTGTGAGCTCCACCATTTTCGAATCTGCTGGGAAAGAATAATTCGCCGACATCTTCGTTTTTTTCATCCCATTGTCATTAAAAAGAGCTAATGGAAAGAGTACCAACTCGTAATTCACAAGGTCTTGCAGACCTTTCTCATTCTTCTTGAAAATAGCTATTCTTTGGTCAATTAATAACACAATAGGAGCCACAGCCTCTACTGTGTTATTAATTTTGAGAGTGCTTCCCATGGTGCTTAAGGATTTTTCTGTATATTTTCGACCCAGGTTTATATCTCCAAATGTTTGTCCAATCACCTTAGCCATTGTGGTCTTGCCTGCTTCCAGGGCTTGGTCACAATTCACAGTTTCCAACAATTTCTGTTGCAAGTGATACAAGAGAAGGAGATTCTAGAAATGGAGGATTATGAGTCATCCACTCTAACAGCTTCTGTCTTTCTTCTTTATTTATAGTTTGTACCGTAACTTATGGTATTCTATATGCTACTCTCCCATTTAAAATTGCATGCCATCGTAGTCCTTATTGTTTAGTAAATGGTAGTGGATATGGATGCCCCACGAACCCACTTTGTCAATTCAGATTCAGTAATGCACGCGTTAAACTAGAGTCATACTATGATCAATAGCTTTACTTTGTATATTTTCAATATTTTCAATAATTTTCCAATATTCTAATATCTTTACTTTGACAGTTCTCTCAGTACGACTTTCTCCATATAATACATTCGTTAGATCATCCATCAATACTGAGAATCATCATTCACAGTAAATTGTAAATCTCTTCCATAGAATCGACGAGTGATCATTAATAGGACGATCTCTTCACATCTGTAGCACGTTTGATCGAAAGACCTTGCAGCAGCTGTTGTGATAAATTGATTCATCTTTTTCCAAATCACCGATAATAATCATCCGTCATGAAACGTCTTCGCCTCACTTGTCTCCATGATCTGCAGCATGAACCGAAACGCTTTTCTTAATTCTTAGCTGTAACAGAGTAAACTTGCTTACTAGTTCGACTTGTTTCTTCTTCTCCTTTCGATAGAAATTACCATCAATCCAGAAGGTCGCAGAATGGCGACCGAAACGTTGGCACCTGTGCCCTGGACGCGGCGTCTCCCGGATAGCCAAGGTAATCATGAATCCGGCCGCGGAAGCCTACGCTCTCTACCATCAATCCATTTACAAATAACAACAAACATTAGATTCGAAGTCAAACTGAATTGCAATAGAGCCTAGATCAACCCAGCCTTGTAGTGTGGATGAGTGAGACTCTGAAGTACCTCTTCTTCTGCATGTCCCGATTTGGCTAATCGGGCAGTCAGGAAAAATCAAGAGAAAAAACTGATTACAAAACTGTCGATGCTGTTAGTGATTTTAGGAATATTGGGGATTCTTTTTTTTTTAATTTGTTGCGTCCCCTTTGATGCAACGCGTCTCCAAGCCCCTTGGGGGGCGTTGAGCGCTTTGCGCTTCTCGGAGTAATCCTCCCATTACTCGCAGCGCTAGAGTAATCCTCCGTTAATATTGTCTGTCGCGTCTTGTCGCAGTCGGTTGTCAAGAGGACCGCCAGGTAGCATCTCCGCGTACGCGCCTCCTACCGCGCGCTCCTGCGTCACTACCCAGCGGCCAGAATTAGGAAGGAATAAGGATAGGGGTAGGGTTTAGGACACTTCACAGGGGTTGGAATAGCCCTTGTGAAGCAGCCGAACTCGTTTTGTTGGAACAAATTTCACATGAGATTCGACGGGAATCGAACCCGGATCTCAGTGGTGAAAGGCTTGCGACTTTGCAATGAGCCACGAGTACAGCATTTTATATAATTTGTTTTCTTTTTTATCCTAAAAATATGCTTATGAATACCAAGTAATGATTACAAAAGGGCCCTCTTTAAAATGAAAGACTTTGTTTTGTTAAAACAGTGATGCGCTCTCTCTTTTAATGGTGACGAGAAGTTCCTTCAAACTAACTTGCCTTTCTCCCCAAGAAAAACTGATTTGTAGCTACTGTAATATATCTCTCCTTCTGCTATCTATCCTTGCCCGCGTTGGGCAACATATGTAATGAAACTCCTTCTCTGCTATTCCTCCCAGTTATTATCCCCTCCTGCTATCATTGCCCCCGTTGGGCAGCCATATGTAATGAATCTCTCTCTATTTCTTTTATCATTTAACCTCTCTACGCTGTCTTTGCCCGCGCTTTGAACAGCCATATATAATAAATCCCTTTTTCCCTTTTCCTTTTCAACTATCTAATACCGTGGATAAGCTGGTGGTCCTATACAGGAATCCAAACGAGGTGACTGGATTGTGCGTGCTAGGGTAAATGACGACGAATATTTCAATCGATAAAAACGAACCATATTTTTGGTTCGATCATTTATTAATATTTCTAACCTTCCCTCTTTTCATGGTATGCGGCGACAATTAACCGTCTTTCCTTTTACACTAGTACATAGTGACCTATAACATAAACATGCCAATCAAGGAAAAAAAATAATACACAACAACAAAAATCACTCCTACACACTAACACAAAACAATATAAAAATCCCATTCATACATCGAATGCGCATTCCCTACTTTTCTTTTAACCATTTCTTACTTTAATTCTATTGACAAAACTTGATCTTCGATAATTTTCTTTAGTTATGGAATGCGTTTTCATGTGAAGCATCTGCAAGAAATTCCGGCACACACACACACACACACACACACACACACACACACACACACACAATATATATATATATATATATATATATATATATATATATATATATATATATATATATATACGCGTGTCACTTCGCTGTTTTGCTGCTCAGCTCTCGGAACAAAGACGTCCGGTGGCCGCCGTCCAATGCTCTTCGATGTGCAGTCGCCGTCCACTCCTGCTCGCGATCGCCTTCGGAAACCACTTTTCGCAAACCGCTATTATTCGCCTAAATGTGACCATTCAGCTGCCAGTCCGTCACCGACTAATAAAATTCTATGTGTTCGCGGCGTACTGCTCGGCAAAATAGACAAAACGAAAAAAAACAACTACTTCTCGCGTGTCGTCAAACACATCACTTCTTGAAAATTCTATTGCTTGCGTCCATTTATATTGAAAAATAATTGTCTAATTGTACTGAGCCGGGTATCTATTCTTTTATGTTCCATAACAAAATGTTCATCGCGTCGAATTTTCTTACACTAAAATAAAACATATCTAATCATCCGTAATCACATGAAGTCCTACTAAAAAAACATAAATTCAAATTAATTCCGAATTTTGTTCCTTTTCCTAATATTCTAAAGTTCCTACAAACATCACGACGTTATTTCTATTTAAATTTCTACACTTTCAAAAAAAATTAACAACACACCAATTTCGCGCACACGAAGCGTTCATCACCGTGTCCACGACACATCTGCGTCCCATCGGTATTCTTTCTATCCACCTCTATTGTTACAGAAGATTTTTGTCACAAAATAATTGCCACTCGCTTGCTTTTTTTTTCTCTGTTGATTCCAGAAGACTTTCTTCGCTTCTTAACATGGCGTCATTTGTTTATCCTTTTGAGTTCATTGTAACTTCCAAATATTTTATTATTACTCTGCTTCCGAAAATGCGACAAAGTTGATACTAATTTTGTCGTCTTCCCCGTATTTTAATCTATTATTTCCCAACGTTTCAACCAAATCGGTCCGTGCGTTTTGTCATAATTCCTGAAAAACCCTGTTTGTAATCTTTATTTTCTAACTCAACAATGGCCATATTCTGTTCATGTTATTAAAAATTCCAATTATATTTCAATTTATATCTTCCGAATGCGTTGACCGAATTTGATGCCGTTTGTTTTATTTCATTCTATAATTTCTGCTCTACCGGATGATTATGTTCAATTTTCTCCAAATCTCACGCGCTACAATTCCTTATTTTAATTTGGACTTACAAAAATGTTTTCTATCGGCACCGTTGCACTCCATATACAAGTTTATTCTTTGTCACTTTTTTTGGCAACGTTGCATCTGGCGTTTTGGTCTCGAAACGATGGATCATTACACTACAATCACATGACCTTCAAGTTTTGACCCATCTGAATCAAAGATTACATTATCCATCTTGTGCCAGTCAGATGATCCAAATTGTAAGTTACCTTTCTCCCTAATCATGGTTAAGAGGCTTGACACAGTTTCTGTGAGGGCTGCGGTAAGTTGTGTGACATTTTCCCCAGAAGTCTCTGGTGAGTCTCTTTTTTCAAGAGATGAAAAGAAGTCCTCATTAAAGGTTACCCTTCGAGGGCCACTCAAGACAGGCATGGCACTTATTTGACTGTAGTTGGAGGTGAGTAACTTACTTTGTGTTGCGTTGCTAAGTCTAGAGTACATAGTGTGGATTGTAGGTTCAAAAGTCACTTCACTAGCATTGGCTTGCTTCTTGAAAGACACACCAAGTTCTTCTCGGTTGTACCAACTGCCTTGTTGGGTGATCTGTGAAAGTATGCTCAAATCCTCTTTGTAAGTCCCAAAGATTGAGTTATAGACAATTTGTTTCAATTCAAGAGATGTATAGCTTCCCCAAGAACTCCACGACTTTTTTGTTTCGCATATCGTCTTGTAAGTAGCAAAAGCCCCTCTTCCTGTGGTGGATAGTCCCTTGAATATGTGTTTTTTCTTTGTCTAATACTCTAGCTTCCTTACTGGCTTTTGTGATGATCCACATGAACATGCAAAGGGGGAAGAATACTCTCTGAATACCTGTGATTATCAATAATAGGTCTGCTATTTTGGCAAGTAACGGAGCTATGACCGACTATTCTTTTCCTTTCACTACCGCCAGGATTTCATCTATAAATGGGACATGAGCAAGTGCCTTTTCTGCTGCTTCTTTCCATTTCTTATCATAGTTTGAGGATGAGTTTATGCAACAAAGAAGAGCTGTGAGAGGCCAACAGTCTGAGCCATGGAACTTCTTTTTTCTGGTGGGTACGTGCATCCTTCCAATAAGATATGATGAGCCCCAGTGAACCCGTATTTGGCGGTTGGTAGTGCATGATTGACTCCATTCACTTTCCGAAATGGGATATTGGAATGTCCAGTGCGCAGTTCTTTCCACCTCAATCCGAACCCAGTGAAGAAATCAATATAGGGGCCTGCTATTCCATACAAGTTATTGGGATCCATGCTACTCATTTTAGTGTATACAAGGCCCTGAGCTTTAAAGGCACTCTCCACAGCGTCTATTGTGTCTTTTCTTTTAAGTATAAGGTCAGACACTTTGTACCTTATTTGGAAGCCTTTGGTCTCATCGATTGCAACGATCCTATCAGCAGTGGCTTGTGCCTTTTGCCGCAGTGCCTGATGACAAAAATGATGTTTGACAGCTGTATAGGTATGTCAATGCTGTCCATAGCCAATTGAGGATCAGTTTTCTCGCATATGGTTATGTAGGCGCAGACACATGCTTTTTAAACTTTTTCTTTAATATCTGGTTTTAAGATGTACCTGGCCTTCTTGGCGTCAGCTATCTCTATTGCTTGATTAGTGTCAAACAGCACCGCTGCTTTGCGGGTTGCGGTTTTTAAAACAGTAGATTGGAACAAACACAAGATGTCATGAGCAGAGATTCACCAATAATAAACAGCCACTATGAATATTGTAATAATATTAAGCTCTGCTTTTGCTGCATTAATTCCCCCATTCACTAATCATTGGATCCCCACACCAACCATTCAGTGTCGTTCGTCATTGACTCTCTCAGTTCTACTTGTCCCTCAATGTCCCCATAAACATGATTATTCAACTTGCATTATTTTATGCAGTTTATGTGCGGACAGTGTACACAATCCTTTACCAAATATTTGTACTCGATCCTTATCAAATAAACTATGGATTATCAGTTTTCGTACCGAGGTAATCTCGGACCCCAATGACCTGTGATGCTCACAAGTTCATTGAGTTCATTAGACTGTCTATCGAGTCCATTGTGATTCTGTAACGTCTATTTATTTAATTATTTCTCAGAACATTGACAACATTAATAATAAAGATTTATATTTATGTTTTATTTTTATACAGTCAAATTACATTATGCGAGAAATTGGGAAAATCTCGTAAAATATTTTCTTTTTTCTTGAGATTTATTTATTCTTTCTCTCACTAATTTATTCTCATTATACCTTCTAACTTAGCTCATTTCCAATAATAATGTCACGATATTATAGACAAATTTTACTTTTCTCGTTTCGAGTTTGCGTACCTTCACGAGTTTGCGTACCATTGACGGGCCGTTCTTAAGAAGCAGTAAATTCCTGGAGATATAGCTGTTGTATCGTGACTGCACGAAATATTTGATTAATTATTTCAGCTTCATTTCATAACAAAAGGAACATAACATTTATTGAATTAATGTATGTAAAATTAATGAATGACTTTAGGATACTTTAGTTACAAAAAAAATATTTACATTTTCTTAGTCATATATCTTTTTAAGATCTAGCATTGGGTGTTACTGCATTGTGCCTTCGATTTCTTTGCGCTCTTAATTTTCTAGGGTGCTTCAGCGCTGTGCTCCCGCGTCCGACAATTCTTCTTACTTCCTGATGTTTAATAGACATCTTTGTGCTATATTTAGTGGTGCTGCTCTAGTTATAATATCCCGCACTTTCCCTACCTCTCACTGCTGGTGGGTGCCGGATCCGAATACTTTTCTGTCAATTATTCACTTTACTTACAGTTCCAAATTTCTTGTACTTAATATCGGACATGACCATTTTTATAATGCAATTACTAGTAAACTATAACCCTCGTCAGCTAACAATAAATAAGCTTCATACCATTCGTTCAGCCGCTATGTTTAAACAGCGATGTTGCTCGCTCGACATCTAAAGTTCCAGAGAGCTTTCTTGCTATCTACCAGATCCCTCAGTCGCGTTTTTTTTGTTTCTCGTTCTTAGCTCTTCCGGTCTAACAATGCAACCTGTATTTTTTATGGGCATCTGTAAGTGGCTTTGCATGGTTAAACTATGCAACTCGTAACTCGTCTCGTTTTATATAAACGTTCCTTGACTTAACATTACTGAGGGTTCTTTGGTATATTACATTATTATTATTATTATTATTATTATTATTATTATTATTATTATTTTAAAACTAAGGAAAACATTTCACGAAATTTTCTGAGTTTCTAACACAAAATAATTTGACTGTCTATAAATATAATTATAGAGGACTATATTTGAATAATTAAAGAAAAGTGTGAAGCCATTTTGGAAACAATTTTGAATATTTTCGTGAGGTTTCATGTAAAGTACCCCTAAAAAACAAAATCTGTTTCAAATTGAAAGAGGCGAGACATCAGTTTGATGGAGTTGGGAATATCAATTTTGAAGAAAATCCTGCTTAGAGTTTTGCCGCTAACGTTCACAGATGCACTGACGTTTTGGCGTAAACGAATTTTTAGATATCAAGTACTACCCACAAAACGTGGATTCTGATCAGACAACGTGATAGAGAAAGTTACTTACTACATACAGAAGCAATATTCACTTTTGCGGTGTAAGGGAATCACAAAATGAGTTTTGTTGAAAAATCGCCTATTTTTATTGCAGCGTACAATACTTTCTGAATACCACTAATTAATTTGCAAGAAAGTAATAAAGAGCAATTAGGAATTATACCATTTTCCGGAGGCTCGGGAGTTTGTGGGAACATCTCTACAGTTCTATTTTCCCGAGCTGCTGAGATTGGGCCGTACACGTGTCCCGAAACGCTTTATATGTTTCAATTACTAAACTAGAGATTAATAGTAAGCCCCCAGATAATATTGACCTTCAGATTAAATGCGGTATAAGCGATAGATTAACTTGAGATGAAAGTAACTCAAAAATAAAACATATTTGCATTTACAAGTATAAATATTGTACTTTGGAAAAGAAAGGAAATGTCGTTTCCAACACATTCATGGAGCTATTCCCCTCACACGGATTGATTTTGGTTTTCCTTTTTCTAAAGGTCTTGTTTTCAGCATTGCTAATCATCCATACGGCTTTGCGAAAATATGAATTTGATTTAAATAATTCCAATGGTAACTGTGGTTGGTAGATATGAAATTATTCTGATTGATTCGCACATTTTGACGCATTTTTGTACCATTCGTCCCCGGATAATGTTAATCAAGCTCAATGTTTCGTGTGTCATGCCAGAAAAGTTGTTCATCTTGACGTAGTGGAAAATTTAACCACTAATGAATTTATAGCTGCTTTAAAAAGATTCGAGTCTTAAAGGGGCTATCCTCGAATAATTTATAATGCCAGAATATTTGTGAAAACAAAAAGTCAGTTGACCGAATTATCAAAGATTTTCAGCATTCATCAGAAGCACTTGATTTTCAAAAATTTTCTTGCAGTACATGGAGTAGAATGGTAGTTTTGTCCCCCTCGTTACCATTTAGAAATGGACTGACTTAGGCAGTCGTAGGATCATTGGTATTTCACTTGAAACGCTCTCTTGGGGAAACTTACATTTGACTTTCTGAACTCAATACTTTAACACAATTGGAACATATTTTAAACTCACGGCTGTTGGCCGCTTGTACTGAGAAGGATACAGAAGCCTTCATAATAACGCTAAATCACTTAATTTATGGACACGCTCTCAACTCACTGGCTTTGGATCAAGAATCAAAGCAGAAGTTGGCGACACCCCGTCGCTATTACACAGTGAAAAGACAATTGAACATATTTGGAAATTCTTCACTACAACTAGGACAAAATGGAAGTTCCTTTCTCCATAATTGAAAAAAGGTTATCTAGTCATTCTAATTGAAGATTCTCCGCCCTTGCTCTGGAAAGCTGGAGTAGTTTTTCAGTGTCGCCCGTACGCAGAGGGCCAGGTTCAAAGAGTGCAGGTCAAAACCGTTTCAGGCACGACCACAAGACTAGTACAAATAGTATTTTACCAAAGAAACTTTAATACCAATTATAGTTTTCCTCAGGGGGCATGATCGTCAGATAATGCCACGGGAAGTTGGCGTTCCCGGGGATCTAAGACTTCCCGAGCCACCCACGTTCAAATCATGCAAACATTTTGTTTATTTGGTACTTTTCTCTTCCGTTCTTAAAGCAACCACATTTTGAGTGAAAATACGATTTCAATTCGAGTGTCAATTTAATTTTCACCGCTTCCCCCACAAAGGCGCCTACGACTCTCCTCTCTCGGAGTTAAAATGAAATTTCCGCTCATTTGAATGAAAATTAGGCTTATCGTTCTTGACAGGTAGATTTCTTTAAATATCCAGCCTCAAGAACGTCAGAATTGGGAACAATATGTTCAAGGAGTGTCTTGTGCGGCAGGAGTGGTGAGTGATATCTAATTAAGACAAAACTTGCTTATCTATACGCACAGAAGGGCAACAGGCACCGAGAATTTCATCGTACCTGTATTATTTTATTTTATCTGACATCCCAGCAGAGCTTATCCTTAAAAAGTAGATTCGCTACCTAATCTCATAAATTGTCGGAAAGACAATAATCGCCTCTTTTAGCCAGCTGTTAAAAAGCATAAATCTTATTCGTACACGCAAACGAAAAGCCTATTAAATAAATCAGACGCGAAGTTGTTTGTTGCTCTTTCTTTCTTTCTTTGTTTTTAATGCTCAAGTACTCCAACGAGATTCCGCCCAGCTGAAGCTGAAGAAGCTGGTTTGTATATATAGTTGATACTTTTAAAATCTGATGTACCAGATTGTGCTTATTTTGTGGTAACAACAGGTCCTTGGTTCGTTTTCTATTTAATTCTTCTTTCGTAATGCCGACACGTCTTGCGTGTGCGTTTAAAGTCAAGATTGCGCGCAGCAATACGAATGGTAGAGATTATATCTTATTGCATTGTCGTTCTTAATATTCCGTTCTTTCTCGATCTTTTATTTCATATTTTCTCCCACATACCGGCTGAACGACACGCGTTAGAAACTGAATTTTCAAGTAAAGAATTTCAAAGCGTTCGCGCAGCGATACAAATCATTGTGATCATATCTTTATTCGTTAATGTCCTAACCTTTGATGTTTTTATTTTTTTATAACTCTCCCTTTAGGATTTCTCTTTCGCTTCAAACCTCTCGCTCAGAACTTGGAGTCTAAAAAACGCATTGCAGTAAGCTGAATACTTTTTGAATCGCGATCTATCGCGCTACCTCACGTCGCAAGGACACATCGTTTAAAAAAAGAATTAAAATTACATGCCTCGAACGCAAGCTAATACGCCCTCAGCTTAACAAAACGCATTAAATCACTTGCCAGCATCGCTCACGCGACGTCGTAACTTTGACGTCCAATATTTTTGAGCATTGGGTCTCTTATTCAATGTTCATTTCGATCTGTACTGGCAACAGTTTTAATCCATTTGCAGCTTCTCCTATAGTGCGCAGGACCTTCCCTACGGGCCCGGCTAGATTCCCTTCGCGGGCAGGAATTGTTGACACATAGGCGGCCAAAATTAATTCATATTTGGCGCCGTACTTGGAAATCTATCATTTGTAACAATTCCTTGCCGCTAATTAACATCAAGGCATTTTAAACGTCCCGCATTGGATTTAAAATATTGTTTCTGTAAAAACGGCGGGCGGGCTTCCAGAGAGAAAGGCAAAGACGTGTATGAAACTCTTTGGAAGAACAAACCACTTTGAAAGGTTGAATTGCTTTTATGGAAGTTCGCGAGATCGCGCCAACTACTGGAGACACCGCGGAGTCACTGGTGCATGGTCAACATTCTGAGAATCAAACGTCTTTCCAAATAGACGCGATAGGATAGCATTGTTTGAAAAGATCGTGGCCAAAACAGTTTCGTAGCGACTCGCGACGCTCGAGTAATAGCTTTAAAGATGCACGTATATATGCTAGTGACCAATACTATGGAGACACAACAGGACACTTCACGGTTTACCGAGAAATACTGATGCAAGATCCATCTAGTGGCAGAACCTGGTGAATACTTTTACAGTGCTCCGTTCAGTGCTCTATTGGTGTTTGTTTTCTGCTTCATTTCTTTTAATTTGATTGTCTCTCGTCGATTCCTGGAAATTATGAGAGTTATATACGTGGCTGGTTGTGTAGTACCTTGCAACATGATGGTTGTGGGAATGCTCAATCGAATAGGTATGAAAAGCATAAATTAAGAAACTCGCATATTCTGATTAAACAGTAAGTGATTGCCACTCTTTTCTGTCCAAATGAATTGGCTATTAGTTTGTTTTCTAAGATTAATATGTTTTCAATAAATACTTTTTAAATTGTTTGCGTTAAAGTAATCTTGACGTAAAAAGCAATTAATGCAAATCATTAATATTCAATTGGAGGTTATTTTATGTAAGGAGTACACTAATCTGTATGTAAGCAGAGGTATCAATGTATTTATAGACTCCTTTTCAAAGGAAGTAAATGAAAAAAGACCAACTTTATCACTGAATGTGTTAAGACAAGAAAAATCTTGCATTTGTAACCACTTTATTCTCGGAATAAATAAAATATATAATTATTGTTTACCTTAATTTGAGCCCTTCAATATAATGCATTGGTCCCATGCGTCTTTAACCCCTGTCAACATACAACCCTGCATATTTGTGAAATGCACTTGTTCCTACCTGTATGTTAAGAAATTTAACATCCTTAGCAACGTAAACAACCATTGATTCATCGCAAGTCAAATGTTTGTTAAGGAAAAAACATGGCGATACAAAAAAATCAGATTCAAACAATTCAGAACTAATTAACATTGCTTTGGGGAAGAATTATTCTTAATTGTAATATTAATAATAGTACAATTAGAAAAATGTATATTAGGTCAATTAACCTCATTTCCCTCACATTCCACCATATGAAACTCAACTCCGGTTATCAGAATTTTTTTAAATTGGTTATTTAAGGTCGCAACAAAATCTTAGGTCATTAGCGACCACTATTGCTGTTAACAGTATGGTAACTATGTGGATGAAACGATATGGTGATGATAAGGGGTGAAAGGACGAACACAAATACAACCATGCCCGAGGCGGGACTCGAACCCGCGACCCTTCGGTCAGAGATCACTACGACACTACTGCCTTAGCGATCTCAACCACCGGGCCGACGGTAATCATATTTATCTGGGCTCCGCTTCGATTTTTTAACTTTTGTCCTCGGCAGTAACAGCACTCACAATAATTCTAGGTATATTAATAGCTATAAATCACAAAGAGAGTAGGTAAAAATTAGTCTCATTTCATTAGGTCGATTAAAAAAAATGCGTTTCTTCCGTAAGAATCACATTGACGTTTCTACTTGGCGCTGAATTACCAGGTTCTGACACTAGCAGCGCTAGTGGGAACTTGTTTCCATCGGTTGCCTGGAAGAACGGGGAACTGTCCTGTATTGTCTCTCGTCTTTGCTACTGATTATCAATTTAATTATGTAAGGTTGGTATTGCGATTCCAGCCGAGAGTTATTGGCGCGCAAGCATGCCCGCATTGTCGGCACTTCTAGGAATCAATGCCTTTCTTAATATGACGCTTCCAGATTCAATTATGGGATAATTTTTCAGTTGAGCAGTTTCACAAAAGATCGCCTCGCGGGTTAAAAGGCGGAGTAGTAATTCGCATCCTAGCTGCATTGAAAAAATTAGATTTTTGACTGTTCGTATCGGGGCAGCCTTACATTTAAGCAGATTCTGTGGAAAGAGGTGTATGCCGCCGAAATCTTGCTGAAATTGTATTACCAACGAATTACAACAGAAAACAATCTTCTGTTTGCCTAAGACAAGGTAACATTGACAACTTAAGTATTCAATAATTGTTACGTTGAGATAAACCAATAGTTCTTAATTTCTTAAAGTCTTTCAGAATTTTCAAGCAAGGAAGCTGTAGGCAACTCGATGGGTAAGTCTGTGGCTCTCCCAAAACTCTGATGAAGCTATTTTGCAGCCGCATCACTCATATGTATACTAATAGCTATAAATCACAAAGAAAGAGGGTAAAAATTAGTCTCGTTTCATTTATAGCTATTTCCTGTGTTGGTAGTAATGTTTTAGATATTGCACTATTACCCAGCCACATAAAAAACATAAAATACCACTATGTAATACATGTACAATATATGAATGGGATATTTACTACTGTTGCAAAAGTGTGCGGACAGTCGCACTGACAATGGATGTCAGCTCATATTAAGACGCACAAAAAGGCGCACTATTTTATAACTATTATTAAAATAGTAGTACTTTCTAAATATGATTTGCTCGGAAATTTTCAGTTTCAATGAGAATTTAGAATTCTTTTGAACTTTAAATGAAAGAATAAGTTAAATTATTTCCGTAATTTATATTGTCAATTCAATTTCTTACTAAGAATATGAATAATACTTTTTTGAATATTGTTACACGTTACAATTTAAACTTTTTGCATTATACTTTCTTGAAGTGTGATATTCTGTTTCGTTACTTTTACTACTTATGGAAGAGCAGGTTTTCTAATTTTACGGCGAAAAATTTCTCTAATGTCAAAAAAAGATCTGTTGTTCCTTTAAATAGAAAATTACTTGATCAAACACGTTGGGTAGTCTGAATCCTCTATTTGTGCGTCATTATCGAAAAATTCGTTGACGGTAAAGTGTGTGTGTTAACACTAGTGCCTTCACCGTTAGGACGATTTTCTCCAAAATCGACATTCAATCTGGACGAATTCGAGGTCCTCCAAATTTGAAACGGATGTATTGATTTTTGGGAAACTTTACATCAATGTTAAACATTTTCAAACATTTTCCTGAAATGGCTTCAAAGTGTTCCTTTATTTTTTCTCTTAAGACGCTTAAAAATCGGGCAGGTCTCATTTCGGTTGAAATCTGAATTTTCTAAAATTGCGAACGTTCAAAGTTTTTGGCGACTGACAGCTGTAATATTGAAGAGAGAGAGTTTTTCATGAACTAAAACTTCCTGACAAAGATTGATCATTAAATAAGGGTTGTGCACAATTTTTCGAAAATGAGTATTTTTCGTGTTGTTTACTTGAAGTCAAATCAATTTAAAAATATTTTCTTAAAATCGGCTTTAATTTTTTCACGAATAGAGCAAAGTACTCTTATATAAATGGAGCAAGTAATATTTTTGGTAAATTCTCTGAATTTTCGAAAAGTATACAAAATTTATTAACATTTCAAAACTACAATACCGTACTGATGATGGAGATTTTTTACTTAACGCAATATTTTCTTAATTGTATCTTTAAATCAAGTCCGGTGCAATTTTTTAAATATATGAGCGATTTTCGCTTAATTTGAAGTTAAATGATAACATTTTCAATATGTTTGAACCTGTCTTTGCGTTTTTTGTTAGAAGAAAGAGATTTATTTTTCGATGCAATGTACTTGAATTTCTTGTGTTACAAATGGTAGTTTTTTTTTAATTGAAGTAAAATTTGTTCTCTTGCTCTCACCCACTCTCTCATTTACTCTCACCCCCCTCTTTTCTTTTTCTCTCATTGTTTACCATAAACCTCCAAGAGATTCTTCACGGGCATCGGAGGTACATTAGAGGAGAATAACATCGAAACGCACTCAATATTTAAAACGGTGTCTGCGCGGAGTTGTATGTTCCGCGTGAAACCTCCGCCTCTGCATTCGGGTGGTGGCAAGGTGTGAATTTTACGAGCGGCAGCTCCTCCACGGCGCGACAGCCGCCCTGGGCGGAGTGGGGGCGGGGCCACGGCAGCGCGGGCCGGGGCGGGGCAGGGGGAATTTAATAAGAGTTTCATTTTAGAATGTGGGGCGCGAAGAAAAATACAGCGCCGACGTAGTGGAGGTAGGTAATAGAAAAAGCGTTCGCTCGGGACCCGTTACCTCCTCTGAGACTCCAAAAGACGAGGGCCTGTGGCGAGGGGATGTTTTCATTCTGACAGGGAAAAGATGGTTCTTCACCTTAGCGCCATTGTGCTGAGTTAGATTTGCATACTGGTTTTCTTACGCCGTGATTGTGGTTTCGAGTTTGAAGTAACAAGTGTTGGTGCAGCCCGTGATGAGATTTTATAATCTTAAGAGATGAGGAGAATAAAGATTATATTAATACCAAACGCATAGCAAGATATGAAAGATTTGTGCTGTTTTTCCTTTTCCAGGGAATGAATGTACTTAAGGAAGAAAATAGAGTAATAATTCATGATTTAAGGTCTTCGGTTCCTACAATACACAGTAATAGGTTGAAAATAATATCTTTCTCAGATATGTTAAAATAAAATTGCTTTCAAATTTAATTAGAAATAAAACATTATTGACAATTTATCAAATTAAATTTTAAAATAATAGAAACCAAACGTACTTCTGAATGAGATTCTTCTCCAGTCAGTCCAATCTAAAAAGTTACTAAATAAAACAAACAAAGATTATTCTTAAAGAATTTCCACTGTAAAGTTCAAAATGTTCGTTAATTACACGTATTCACGATACCTTTATAAATATCTTTTTGAAGTGAATTCTTATGTGCTCTTTTTTCATCCAATAAACAATTTATGCGAGTATCATCTCTGCCATCTATATAGAATGGCGAGGAATCTGAAAACAGAGATTATTTCTCTAGCTACTTATTAGCTTGAATTGGCCAATAAAAATCATTTATTTTTTTTCAAAGAGAAACTTAATGTCTTCTTATTAAAATGTAGCAAATTAAAATGTAAAAATTTATAATGAGAAACTTTCTTTAGTCATGACCTGGTTCGAACCTTATACGGTGATTCTGGTCTTCGCGTGATCTTGATCGATGCCACCTCGAAGAAACGCCTTCCCTTCTTTCTTGAGGTTCCGAAGTCCCGAAGTCCAAAAGTGAAAGTCCGAAAGTGAATAAAGTTCCACATTCTGTTTAATCAGTTCATCGCGATGGAGTTGGATGAAATAAATATAATTAAGATTTAACTTTTGGCTGCTGCAAGCTATGGAGATCCAGAATTCGTTGTCGCAATTCTCCTGATTGTCACACATTTATGAATACTGATGCTTCATAAGCAATCCCTTTGTGAGTAATGATTAAGATGAATGGTAAATTAAAAATAAACAAAATATATTTGGTAAAATACATCTCAGATGAATTGTGTTATTTTCTATTTTAAAGGTGTTTGACTATCATTAATTTGCAAAAATTAAGTGAAATTAAATGAAAAATGTTAGTTGTCTGTCATATTTCGAAAAATATTCTCTTGTAATTAACCTGCAAATACATCATTTAACTTATTAATTGTCAAGGTCCTCGACAGGGGATCTCAGATCTTTTTCATTGCCTGACATTGTGTTCTATAACGAATTTCTATGTTGACATAGTGTTCTTTGCGAATTTTATTTATTTAGCTAGCTGATATCTGGCGCATTGCTGCGGCAAAAGAAATAATTGTGGAAACAATGTTTGAAACTTAAAAGAGTTATCTTATTTAATTAGGTGTGTTAGAAAGAATGGTATTTATTTTCTTGTCGATAATGAACACGTTTTCTGAAAATGAATGACATAAAGTAGTACTAATATAATATTTCTTCTATTTTCTTTAATTTACTATTCAAGGGGGTTAGGGTAGACAATATTTTTTTGTTTTTTCGTCTTAAGCAACAAACATTAAGTGTTTGGCTGTCCGACTCGTGAACATCCAATTTACAACTGGCCACGTGAAAAGCATTGGATTTTATAGGTTCAATCCGCACATTTGAAGTGATTGACCTTGTGCCTTGTTGATGGCCATTAAGAATGCAAGTCGAATGGGAAACTGAAGTCGTTTGAACTCAAAAGATATATTAGTAGGAATGTGGAATAAGCACATCTTCTCCATTCGACTCTCCGTTAGGAATAGTTGCCTCGATGATATTCGCATCACCCTCTTCCCAGCGAGTCTTGTTCTATTACACAATCCGTGTAGATTAATGTTACGCAAGAGAATAATTGGCACGCCGACTTTTAGTGACAATTTGTGCAATAGCACACCAGGAAGATACTACGAATTTAAAAAATTATGTGGATAATTTACAAATTTGCATTCCTGATGATGACAATCGATTTGTAACAATCGCCTGAAATTGTTTCTTATATTCCGAAGTTGATTGCATTGCGTCGGTTTCTTTTGCTCCCAAAATAGTTCGTTAGCAAATCCAGTTATGGTTTCTATAATTGGTCACAATTTGTGGGAAAACGTTCTGAATGAGTTGTTCGATGGATGACACACTTGGACTAAACTATTTTCCAAACTTTTAGAACAATTTATTACTTACCACCGCATTTGTTAAAAAAATCAGCTTTCATATATTCTGATGAAATATTCAAATCAATGTTGTATCCTTGAAGTTTTTTTTAACATAAAAACATTTTATATATAAATATATTTAATTTTAGCCTTCACATTTCTATTGTTAATCATTAAAATAGCATTCTGTGCATTTTAATATATCTAGTAGAAACCAGCAGACGTCCTGCTCTCTTTCTTTTCCTTTCCCTTTTTATTTCCACTCTTTTTCCATATCTCTCTTCCTTCTCTTCCTCTCTCTCTCTCTCTCTCTCTCTCTCTCTCTCTCTCTCTCTCTCTCACTGAAGGTTGGATTCTCTCTGCACTGAGGGTTGGCGCCGTTCTTCGCCCTTTAACACCGCACTCAATCTAGGCACTTTCGCCTGACCGCAGTAACATGATTTTCCATACCTTTCAGATTTCGTCCGAATTTATTATCAGTTTTCCAAACCCCATATCTTTTGGGCAGCATTCTTCTTTTCGTCTTTCATCGGAACGATTATAAAACTGCGCGTCACATATTAGAAGCTGAGTACGCAACCATGCTGTTGGTGAACAGTATGGTAGAAAAGAACAACAACTGTAGAATGTACAAGGAGCGTTTTTCTGTCTAATGTATTCGTATTTATATTACCTCAAGAGAGAGGCTAACGGAGAGCGATGTTTGGTGAATGTCAATACATCTGCAGCGTACATTGCGGCATTCACATGTGCACACTCTTTTGCGGAAAAATTGATTTCAGTACTCGTAGATTCGTTACAGCGTCCTTGATTGTAGGCAATTAACTGAGGGTTGGCGGCACTCTACTTCGCCCTTTCCCACCACACTCCCCCAGTCGCTTCCGTGTGACCGCAGTCACATCAATCGCTCCTTGACGTAATAACTTTCAGATTTCGTCCAAATTTAGCATCAGTCTTCCCAGCCTCCTAATTTTTGAGGGGCATTCTCTTTTTGTCTCATTCATCGAATGATTCTAACACAGCGCATCACGTATTAAAAAGGGAGTATTTAGCCATGCTGTTTGTGAACCGGATGGCGGAAGAGAATCACAACTGTAGAATGTAACGAAGCGTTTTTCGGTCTAAAGAGTTTTTATTTAAATTACCTCAAGAGAGAGACTAACGATACATTTGTATGCAAATTTCGTCCAAATTTAGCATCAGACTTTCAAACCCCCAAATCTTTTAGGGGGCATTCGTCTTTTCGCCTCTTTCATCGGAACGATTCTAACACAGCGCGTTACGTATGAAAAGCTGAGTAGGCAGCCATGTTGTTTGTGAACGGGATGGCGGAAGAGAAAAACAACTGTAGAACGTACAAGGAGTGTTTTTCTGTCTAATGTATTCTCATTTAAAGTACCTCAAAAGAGTGGCCCACGGAGAGCGATGTTTTGTGGGTGGGAAAACAGTGGCAGCTGAATCAGCACTGGCGTTCAAAATACCCTGTATTGACATGAGCATACGCTTTTGCGAGAAAATTGAGTTCAGTAGATTCGTAATAACGTCTATGATTGTAGCCAACTCACTCTGCACTGACGGTTGGCGAGTACTCTAAGTCACCGTTGGCAACCGCACTCAATCTCGCCACTTCTATCTGACCGCGGTCACATAATTTGTCTTACGACAAATTACCCTTTTGATTTCGTCCGAATTTAGCATCAGTCTTCCAAAGTCCCATATGTTGCTGGGCTCTTCTTCTTTCCGTTTTTTCGATCGGAATGCTTTTAACACAGTGACTCACGTTTTATGTGCGGGGTATGCAGAACTGCCTTGCCAACATTTCCGTCCGAAATATCCCGCCTACCTATTCCGAACTTCTTTAGTTTTCCTGAACGATCGCGTTTAATTCCATATGTTCGTGCTTCTTCTCATCCTTAAATTTCCGGCATAATTAATTTCCTGTCTTATTTGTTCAAATTTCCTATTATTGTCCCTATCCTCTTTTCCCTCTGGGCCATAATTTTTCGAATTTCCGTTATTATCGTAGCCTTTCCCTTTTCCGTTATTTTTATCCGGGTTGTTACCTTGTTATTACCCGTTCATATTCCCGATAAACGTTTGATCGAAGCGACTTAATCTTTCCACCAAATCTTCGGAATTTCCTGGCATCGAATTTCATAACAAGTTTTGAATCCCGATCGGCAATTGGCGAATAATAATTCTCATGATTTCATCTATATCCTGTTTTCTCTTCGCACGCTTTAAACGCTGCTATCTTCCGCGTCGCGAAATCACGCATTGATTCAGCCCCTCCGATACCTTTCCCCCATTAGTCGATATTTTCATTCAAATTTGTGACTTTCGTTCCAGTATCTTTTCAAGAATTTATCCTTCCACTCCTCGTAATTTGTTGGTTCTGGAATTAAAGATGTCAGCCAATAGTGCACTTTCCCTGTCAGCCAGTAGTGCGCATTGCATGTTCGACTACGTGAATCTTTAGTTTCTCAGGAATATTATTAATGGTGAAATAACCTTTTAGTTTTGCTAAAAACGACCATGGTTGTTCTCTAGTATCCCCGTGAAACTTTAAATGACCGGGAACTGCCAAATACGCTACTGAAGTCACAATATTTCCTTGGGTACGCTCCATCATGATTTCGTTCCCTTATTCATGTATTTGATGCTTTAAATCCGCCATTTCCTTTTCGAATCTATCATTTTTCCATTACTTTAATGTTCTTAACACTTCTTTTCTTTGGGATTCTATCTGGCAATCTGTATTTCCTAATTTAACTTCAATATCCCCAATTCTATGTTCATGTAGCTGCGTAGTCTTCGACAACTGAATTATACGCGACTCGGCGCCTGTGAACTTTTCACATTGTTGTCACCCCATGATTTCTAATTTAGACATGTTTTCTTTTTAGCTGGTCACTTCTGAATGAAATTTTAACCAAAATTATCCTGTTCCTGACAAATTTGTGTAGTCAAACTACTCAATGAGTCCATCTTTACATAAATATTATTTATTTCCACTGATCTATCTGAACGCAACTGCGCTCCCCGAATTTCCCCTTGCAAGTTCTTCAATTCCCGTGTTAGTTTTTCCTGATGTTCATCGAGACATTTATTTAATTCCCATCCAACATTTTCTAGTTTGACATTATTATTTTCTAATTTAGACTGTTTGCTTCCAATTTAGAATTCATGTCGGAGTACATGACACTAATTTTGCATATAATCTAGCATTATTTTCCTCGGCTTTAGAACTATTTGCTTCTAATTTAGTATTCATGTCTGCGTTCATGGTTTCTAATTTAGCATTTACATTATTTATATCGGAGTACATAACACCGAATTTTGCATTTAATTCCACCATCATCTTTATTATTAAATTATTAGGATCTTCTTTCACCGACGCTACCTCTACAATGTTCTTTTCCGGTGCGCTATCTCTTTAATTCATGTACAGGTTCTGCCTCGGCCGCCATTACGTTCAAGTTTTCAGATCGCGATTTCTTACTTCTCGTATCCATCGTATTTTTTTTATCAAGACTTTAAAATATAATTTCTGTCTTATTACTATTACAACCTTGACCACAATGAAATTGTTTGGGAAATGTTTCCTTAAACTAACAACTGATTTTCATGCCAATTCTTTGCTTCAGATTCCTCCTGATCGATGTTGATATATTTACGCAATTTATAACAAATTCTGCCCCACGTTGGCGTGCCATTTTGAAACAAGCCCACAAACTGCTCACAATTATTGGGCGTTTCGTCGTAACCCGTTTCCGAATTTATGTTAATATGGGCGCCAGGAAAAAGGTTACGATAATATTTTTAGCTATTATTGCTTCAAAGAAAACCCAATGATTGCCCCGGTAGCTGGGGCAATGGGTTGCGACTGAAGTAATCGCTAATACCTACTGATAGCCGATTACCTGATCTGCCATCCGTACAGAATGGCTAGGAATCTGAAAACATATTTTATCTAGCTACTTATAGCTCGAATTGGGCAATGAAATTCTTTTTTTTCTTTCAAAAAGAAACTTAGGATTTATTGCTTATTGCAATGTAGAAATTTTAAATGGAAATTTACAACAGAAAGACTGTCCTTTGGTCATGACCTTGTTCGAACATTTATACTGCACTATTCTTCGCGCGCTCTTGATCGACAAGGCCACGAGAGACCATCCTCTCTTCTTTTCTCCCCGGTGATGCGAATTCCAGAGTCGAAGTACCGCGTTCTTCTCTCCTGTTCTTCCACGCGAACGTTGCCGAGCCACTGATCCGCACTACAAATATTCGTAGTTCAATTAAACTTGCAAAAATAATACCCAGTTCTTTACGATTATACAGCAGAAATGTTTTAAAGTTCTACAAATTAATTACTTGTACAGAATATTTCCGAATCTATCATATACGATCTCTCACAAGTTCTAATTTCCGCGTGTTGTAACAAAAAATTCAATTAATTTAAAAAATTCCTTACATAAATTATCTATTCGCGAGTGACCCGCACAGCGTCACGACATATGACAGAATGTGCATTTTTTTTATTACTGCTCAGCCCTCCTCAGCTTCCCTTTTCTACTGTTTTGTCTCAAAAAATCAGTCATACTTCCGCAGTAGTAGACTATCGTTGCTCTCTCCAACCAATCCCCAAATCGTTTTCAAATCTTACTAGCCACGCCGCCACTTGCAATGCCAGATGAATACTTATTTATCTTGACAACTTGGGCGCCGTTGCTAAGGCGCCATATCCCTATTTAATTACCCTAGTGTTGTGTACAAGGAAATCAACGTGAAAGACAACAGTTCTTTCATAAATAATTTTATTATATCCAAATCACAATGCAAAAATCTAGTCCAGAAATACAGCCAGGTCAAAAACAAAGTTCCTGGAGATGTACCTATTTGAAGCAAATTTACAATCCGCCGGAGAATCACTTCCGTAGCACGCACACGTCAAAAAGAACTTCTAACTCACACTAGGCACTCTATCAGCTTCTTATGTAGTCACTGTCTTCCGCCCCGACCCGGGGCCCTTATATACGCCCCGAGGCACCGGGGCGAGTCTCTCACTTGCCCCTTCGTGGCGGGAAATCGAGGGAGGGGAGGTGCCCCTTCGGAGACCGCGTTGCTGACGGGGTCCGGTGCCCATGGGAAAGCGCCGTCGCTCGCCCTGCTCCTGGTGGTGTCATTCGGAACTACTCATTCCTACCCCGGTCGCGCCCCGCGGCGCAACCCTGCAGCGGCCACAGTGGGCCGCAACTACACTGCCTGGTACAGTGTGCCCACCACACCGATCCTCGGGGCACACTTGCTGTGGTACACAGCACCTAGCATTTCCACCCATTTACGACAAATAACATGGAATGAAAATGACTCACATATTGGTCTGTCAGAGTACATTCGGGGATATTTACTACATAACTACACGCTCGATGCCCTTAAACAGGAATCATTTCAATATATTTCTCGTTTCCCTCAAACATGTTCATTCTAAGCATGCTAACGTTTTTTGGGAGTTTTAGATTTTTTTCTCTTTTGTTAGTTTTTTATGACGTACTAAATACCTAGAGTTCCCTCACTCCGTCCGCTTTAGTGAAGTCCGCCACATTTTCAAATTCCAGATAAAATCCCATGTGGAGTCGACAAAATGTCTCACAGACGTATTTCCATTAGATATTAAGTGCGTTTCATGGTTAAAATATAAACAGGAATCATAAGAGAGGTACCAAGACGTTTTTTTCCACGTCTTATTACTCTCACGCTTCTGCAAGACGCGCTGTTTACCCTTCGGGAGAATGTGCTATTAACGGCCAGACGTGGCTTGTGACTACAATACGTCGATGCACCGGCCCTTTTCTCCGCCACCGTTTGGTAGTACACATGCGAGACGCACGGCGGTCTTTTAATTGACAGAGTTTCCGTGGATTGTCCTCTGTGATTTAGCGACTCCAATTTTCTTTATGTGTTGGGATAAAGTTACTTGAATTTGAAACGCCTGTGTTGAAGGAAAAAGATCTGATGGGCAAAATTTCAGCTGTAGATTACAGTACCTACACTATTCTAGATGTTTTTAAAATCGTGCGTCAGAACTGGTCACGCCCTTGCCTCACATATATCGAATGTCATGGCCATCCTTTCGAATAATTTTTTAGACAAAACTGAAGAAAAGAAAACCTATTTATCGCATTAGATATGCTGTGGCTTTGTGTACCTGCTAAAGTAATGCACAAGTTGCACACGGCTCAAGAGCGAGGGTTCCGAAACTTCACGTATGAAACTTTGTTAGATTAAATGTCCTACTACATGTTGATTGGCAAAAAGTTAACAATTTCGATTCCTCAACATGTACTAGAAATTTGTAGCATTTAGTCATAACCATTCTGTATTTCACATCTATTTTCTTCTTTGTGCCATGCAGTCTCTTTTGATTTGAACAATTTTCATTAAAATCACCATCAATTAAGTTTCTATGCTATCTCCAAATTTCATCTCAAATGTCGAAAGCTACATATATCGTCAGAGGCGTCCCTACCGAGTGGTATAATTATGTTTCTATCGCCGCCAGTCAAATATAGCACGTCTCTCATGAGGCTGGAGTCGGTTGCCGGTCAGTTCGGCTAATTACACGGAGTAGAGGTGGAGGTGGAAAATCGCCGGGGATGCGGCGTGGCGCAGGCGGCGCGAAGGTGCTGCCTGGCGAGCGAGGACGGCCGCTGCGGGAATTAATCTGGTTGCCAGCCGCACCATATTGTCGGCCAGGGTTTTGCAGGGCGGGTATACGGCTACGCAACTCGGTGCTGCACAGTGGCTGGAAATAATGAGCAACTCTCAAGCACACTAGCGCACACATCTAATTCTGCACAATGTGAACGACCAATTATTGACCTTTCTGATGAAAATTTTGTGGGCAGAGAAAGGATTGTTCTGTTGCAAAATATATACGAGATGCAAACATAAATTTGTTTTCTTTTTCGTTTATTTCGTATACGTAACATATTTTCTTCGTTCCTAAAGTACAGTGAATGTATATTTTTAATTGTATATTTTCAATATGCAAATCATGTGGATTGCTTTGCTAGTGCACAGCTTAGGGAGTGTTTAAGACGTATTTGAATAAAATTAAGCAACGTGACATTTAGTTTATTTCGCTACCTTATTTTACTATTGTCAAATTTACAATTGTTCTCTCTATTATGTAGTTTGATATTGTGCATTTCAAAAACTTCACATTCGGCATTTGAACAGAATTCCATATTTCTCTAGTGACGAAAGCCTTATCATTCATCAGAAAACATCAGTGATGTCAGACTCGCTGATAACTCAAAGAAAAAACTAAACTTATTGGATATTTTGCCCTTTAAATCTTGATCCAAGCCTCTTGCAATAAAAACGTACATTGATTTCTAATTATGATTATATCATTACCTAAATGCAGTTATGATCGATATGAATGAATGAACCCCAATTTACAAGTTAAGTAACATACCCTGTGTGTCCGTTGTAGCCAACTGTCAACAATACATTTATCATGAATATATCTAAAGGTTTAACATAAATCCATATTTTGTGATATTCTCTACTGTAAATAAACTCTATTCTTCAACATATATAATGCATTTCATTAAAAAATTCACCAACGCTGAGAAATTAAACAAAAATCAGAGATTGTAGTGCAATAAATAAAATTTGCACGCACTGCAAAGTTACTCATACAATAACCTCAGAAATCCACAGAACTAAATATGTACGAGCATGTACAGGGATCTATTGTTTAATATTAAAACAAGTCAGATAATTGTATAGAAATTTGGTTAAAATGATATTCATGCGGTATAAACAGAACAGGAAGAAGGTGTAGCCATTTGGCCACATTGGAACTGAAAGGGTGTCGAAAAACCGCCACTGTTAGTAGTAGAAAGCTAGGACCTCCCTGACAATAAGTGCAGAAACAGCGGCAGTGGTGGTTCTGAGCTAACTCAACTGGTCCGTCATATTTAATTCTTGGTAATTCCGTGATCGAGTTCAGACGAGCAAGGGAAGTGCGCGCTTTGCAGTTTTTGTAAGTAGCGCAAATGTTTGTTAATTAAGTAACAGTTTCAGATAAGTTACACTATTTTAGATAAGTAATAATATTACAAAACAATTCTAAATATTTCCAATACTACTAATATGTACCTACGTTTAAGACTAAAAAATATTAAAAAACGTATTTAAATCGATCATAAAAACCAAAATTATTATTTATTTCAAAAATAATTTTTACTCTCCCTTAATTTTTAATTTAAATAAAATAATATTTAATACTATTATCAATAGACCCAATTGCACAGCACCTTAATACGCATATTTTCAGTGAGAATTTCATTCTCTGACAAACTGAAGGTTGTCAAAAACGTCCCATTCCCATGCAACGAAAGTATTCCGTTTTGATTAAGTCAATCAGACGGCACTGCAGTGCTCATCTACTTCATGTTCAGACTACAAATGGCACTTGACAGCTTCAGTAAATGTGACTGGTATCTGTATCATGCAATATTACCCGCACAATATTCACAATTACGGCAATGAAAGTAGATAGATTTTTATATTTTATGATGATACAAATAGAAATTAGTGTTACACTTGTTTCCGTTTTACTTATGAATTTACAGTCCAACTGCATTTATCGTAGGGTCTGCAAGACTTTCACTTTCCCGCACTTTCTTAGTAAAAAGGGAAAGTATTGCAATCATTCGCCAAAAAATAGCGAATTTTCGACACAAAATCTGTTATTGACGCGCCCTGGTAACAAGAAAGTGACTAAGTCTTGTTCATACATTTAGTAACTAATATATTGTGTCGATGGAATCAATGTTTTGTGGGTCTTTGATACCGAAAAAACGACTGACGGCAAAATGTCCGATCCTCTGTCAGTCTGTGGTCAAAGCTATTATAGTTGCCTAAACTGTTCAGCCGATTTTCATCAAAATTGATATTTCTCGGTCAAAACGAACTTGAGGCACTCTGAGCCGAAAAGGGATATTTTGTTTATGGAGATACTTTACATGAAGTCTCAACAACATATTCAACATTTTATCAATAATGGCACCAAATTTGATGATTAAACTTTGTCCTTGGATAGCGTAAATTACGCGAGAATAGTGCATGTCTTATTTTAGTTGGAATCCTTGATTTTTCAAAAATTGCAAAAGTTAAATTTCTTCGGCGTCTTCCTTCAACTAGAATATTGAAGATAGAGCTATTTTTTAAATTAAATCTCTTCTATAAAGACAAATCTTAAATATAAACATGTACGTTTGAAAATATGAGTAGTTTTGGGTATGTTTGAATGAAATGTGGGCAATTTTTAAATTTTGCTTAACTTTTACCCCTCAAATGTTGTTTTAAATTTTTTTCTATTAATTTTCAAAGGACGTAAAATATGAAGCTAAATTCATTTCCTGTGTTTTCGAAAATTGTAAAAAGTTAACATTCAAAACTACAAGTTGAAGGTAGAGAGTTTTGCTAGACACAACTGTGTTCTAAAAAAATAGCCCTTTAAAAAAGGTCATGCACAATATTAAAAAAACAATAAGGAATCGTTCTAGCGTAACTTGTGCTTGAAATCAACGTAATTTATAAAGAATCAAAAAACACTCCAAATTGTTTATTTAATTTTTTGCCACTGATAAAACAAGGAACGTTTAAAAGAAAGCCATCGGTCTCATTTTCACAGAATTCTCTGAATGTTCGAAAACTGCAAATTCTGGCGTAATGCGAGAAAGTACTATTGTTGTAAAACCACTAGTTCATTTAACAAAGCGTTGGCAGCAACGAGCTGTTGCGACAGGTCCATTACCACCGGCGCCGCACGGTCGCGTTATTAACATTTCATTTTTAAGGCAACAGTACGCATTCAATTGTCGAATTTGTGTTGATAAATTATGTTTAAAAAATATTTGTCGCACATGTGTCCTACGATTTGTAACGAGTTTTGCAAGAGATGACGTGATATGTGCTTGTATGGACAGATATTGCGGTATTATAATAGTACGTAACCCTTCCTAAGTGTGAGAAAGTACCTGCTGTTGTAGCGCCGTTAGTTGCCATGTAGAAAGCTTAAGGCTCAGTATCATTGTGCACATTGGTCTTTATATCGCTGTGGCGAAATTGGTATTTAGCATCTCTTTAACATTAACAGTACTCCATTCAGTTGAAGGCATTTCAAAATGCAGGTGTTATAATTTCTATTACGATGGCGTCGAAAAGGAGGTTTATGTTATTATCGAAAACAACTTTGTATTCTAAAAAAATCGAGAAAAGAGAAAACTTTAGTTCACGCAATAATTAACTTAAGTTAGCATTTCTCATTTACAAGTTTCCTCATATTAGAGACAAAATATTATATCCCAAAATATCTCTTGAAGCGGTAGTCTTCTTTAATATCAATATAAAAATGAAATACATTGGAAATAGTACATTCCATGAAAATTGGAACATTATATCTAATTAAAGTTCATTCTTTTGAGTGAAAACATGTAAATCAATTATATGTGGAATATTTCATTTTGGCAGATGAAGATTTTATCAAACACATTTACATCAATGCTTTTCGTAAATTAAGATTGATTTGTACCTGCAAATTTTTCGTTTTACAAATTTACTCCACAAACTTTATATCATTCCCGTGTTTCCCCCTTCCCTCTATATTTACATTTTTTAAAATATCGGAGTTATATGTCGAATAAAAATTATTTTACAAACTCAAAAGTTTGACTAATCAACAAGTTATTTTCCCACTGAAATATTATTGGTAAATTATAAAACCACTGGAACTTCCGATTTAATGGAGTATGCATCCTTCAAGAACTAGATTTCCACGTAGAATGATTCCAACAGGGAGATGAAGGACGGTAGGATGAAGGGGGGGGTCGGCCGAGGGAAGGGCTGCACGATAAATCAAAGCCAGCAACTCCCGCCACAAACTTTGGCGGCGTTGGACCGACCTCGAGGTCCGGCCCCGCCCGGCCCACCCCGGTCTCCCTCCGCGTGCCGCGGGCGGCCACCGGTGCGGCGGGAGACAACAGCGCTGCGCGCCGGCCGCGCTCCCCGAGTTAATACACTCCCGGCGTCCAATTAGCAAAATGTGCGCGCCGTGGCATAATCAAGGCGAATTCGCCCGGACGACGCCTCGCCAACGGGGCGAGCGCGACTCGACCCGCCTGGCTGGCGCCGACTGCACGCCGCTTTACCTCAAGTTGGCTGAAGTTGCGGTTGCGGTGGGACCCTAGCGCTTCTCCGATCGTATTCCATGGCACGTGCTCGGTGCTCCGTGGCTACGCGTTTGGTTCAGTGCTATAACGCTCAGCGTAACGGGATGCTGTTCAAACTCGATGATTTTTAAGGACGAAAAAAAAAACCTTCGTGAAGGGAAGTGAAGCCGGCTGTCCCATGTAGATTTACAGCACGTAAAAGACACTCAAGCCCAAAATAAGCCTCTGAGGTAAATTCAAATCGTCTGTTTCGTCGCCCGAGTAATACTTTCTTTCTCCGCTAGATGGTGAAAACAGTGAAGCGAAATTTGCGTGGTCAGACGGAAGAGCGGACCTGATGGCCGACTCTGGCCACGTATTAACTAGTTAACAAACGCATGTTGAACTTCATGAAGATTCCTGTTTCTTAACGTTTGGGCATATTTGGGATGAATGCATGTTTTGATGAAGAGGTGATAATTGTGATGAAATTATAAAAATACTGACAAAAGAATGTTAATCTGACAAGCTGGGGAAAAGGTAAACGTCTGTATAAAACTCGGACCTTGCGTGGTTCACAAGACATTCCTGAAGGAAGAGATGGAATTTTAACTTCGGAACCCGTGAGTGAGTTTTTTCATTTTTCAATATCATCTCAATGAAGTACGTGGCTAGTTTTGTTTTTGATGTCTGTATGTAGTTTCTAACAATTCTGAAGATATATAGCTACACATTTATGGGAATTCATATAACAGTAAATCCAAAGATTGAGTACCTAAACCTTTCTGAATGCAACTAAATATTGAAATATATTTTAATCATTTAATTTTTTACAATAATATACGCGTATTTATGCCTACGTATAATACAAGTGTATTTGAAACAATTCTTTAGAATTCATTTACTAGTAATAGTATGAAGTAACCAAACTGGTAATTGTCAGAAAACTTAAAAATTTCAGGAGCTGTTTGAAAAAAATCCTGAAGTGAATACTATAGATTTGACTAAATGGAATAATTTTGAACTCGTAATCATTCACGAATTTGAGAATAGGTTTAACTCAGATTTTATGTTTCTTGCTATTCAATAAGAAATGTTCCTATTATTTAATACAACAAATAGGTGGCAGAATTGAGGCGTTTATAATTGGTAAGCCAATCAACAGACATAACGGAGATACTTGTATTTACCTTTTCTGCTAGACGCTAGAGGTTGGCAAGCCACTGACGAAGTAGTCTAATACAAAAGAGTAATTTACGCAATGTCTTTTAATGCAATAAATATGATTTTTTACATTGACTACCTCATTTATAGAATTCTTCAGATCTAATTACCTTTCCTAAGAGGCACATGTGGCGGCGTACAATTTCCTATTCCCAAATGTCTAAAATTTCTTGCTACAATAATGAGGGTTTAATACGTTCATGGACTGAAAATAAAATTGAAACTTGTGTTATCCGCGTATGGGAACTCAACGTTTGAGATTCCTTTGAAGAAACTTGTTGCGTTTCAATTCCAAATTATTCTCACTCTTAGTTCCAGTACGACTGTACCGCTTGTGAAGCTTCTTTGTCATTGACAACTGTGGCTCTGAAGAGACACCAGTATCGCAATTTATCGCCTGTCACATGCTTGCTGGATGCGCGCCCGCGCTTCACTACAAAGCGAATTTCGCAGTAACCCCTTCATGTGTCCATTCCCACTTAGTGTCAACGAGGGTGGATTTTCATTGGAGAATCTTTTGCTATTGCTTGGAGCTAAGAAACCACTGGCACCGTCAAGTTTGTGACTCTGAAATGGTGAGCATAACAGGATTGGCACCCGCACCATTGGCAGCGCAGTTCCCACCAATGTTTATAAAATTAGTTTATAATAGTAAGTGTTTTTGGATGAGTACATATTTTGAATTCAAATTGAATGAATGTAATAAAGCAACATTATAAACTAGTTTCATTCGTTATTTTTTGTACAACAATACACTTTTTGTAATTTATAAGAGATTCATACTTAATTTTGCGAAACAACTTCCTTGTGACGTTTCGGGTATGTGACATCTGTGCGAGAAAACTGGTCGCCTATTCCATTTACCTTTACCTCCCCCCGATTTAAATTTGGCGCTTGGATGACGAATATAAACAATTATAACCATTCTTTGGGATGAGTTAACATCAAAGGGGGAGGGGCATTTCAAACGGTTCGCCTTCGAGATAATTTATTTTCCCCTAAATCGCCGACTACATTGCAGGGAAAAAGAGTCAATTTGTCAAAAAATATATATCTCGAACTGTTTCAAAGAAGGCCGAGAGTGCGCATCACCTCCCAAATTCCGGAAGCGCGCAAGCAAAGTTGTGTATGGGCGAGATTCGAAAAAAATAGCTTCTTTCCGCTGATACGCGGCGAGCGCACATTGTTTGAAAATCAACAGCTGAGCAGTGTGGGTGGCGATCGTCTGGCACATAAAAAATGAATAATACGCGCGTATCTACTGCACTGAAAGTTGAAACTTCTATGCGAGGTCGGTGTCGCGGTTTCAAATTTCCATAGTGCTGTGTTCTCCGTGAATCAGCGTTTTTGGCGCGTCAGAATAGCATAGGCATATGAGCTTCATATACGCGTGAATAAAGAGATAAAAACAGAAAGAAAACCGATTTCCTTTCGCTCAGACACAAGTAACACTTGTTTACTTCAATATGTAATGGTAAAAGCAGATTCTAACGCCAATGTAACTACAGTTTTAATACTTGTCGTTTTCAGAATCTCCCCTTAAATCAAAAATTCAGACGTATTGCACGTAAACTCAGGCGTAAAGACGTCTTGCGGATCTCCGGCCCAATCTTCAAAGCTTTCCCACCACTTACGCTGTATTCGAAGCCTCAACATTCGCTTTATTTGGTGAAATAAGTTTTTGAAAAGTTGGTTGGAGTCTCATTAGAATACAAAATGCAATATTGTACTAGGAATACTACGTTTCTGCTACAAATATGCAATTTTGCAGCACCACATTTTTTTCGTATTTTAATCTTTTGATTTGTCTCTTGCGTTGCATGTAATCTGCATAAAAATTGAGACTTTTTCCTTATGGATCGTGTTTCTATGCAAACTATCAAATCAATCGAGAAGAAAGGCTTTTTTGCCTAACGAAAAATAAAAATATTTACCCTGCAGTTTGGGAAATAATACATCCACACATAAACATGAATTCAATCATTTATAAATATGAATATAATTTTCACAACACGACCACTCGAAAATTAAAATCGTTTAATTTTATTTGTTATTGTAATGACAGTTCGCAAACCCAAATAAATCCCGGTATTATCCGTAATTACATTCATTGCCGATCTCACCTAAATCAAAATGTCGGAGAGTGTTAACGCCCGATATCGTGAACTCTACTGAGCGCGCGAGGACGCTGACAGTGTTTCGTGTCGCAATTATAAAATTTCAATCACGGCGTAAAATCCAATAACGGTGTACTCGCATGTCGCCGGGTGGAGCGCGCGGAGGCTCAATAAACAGCGCAAATGCAATCAACGCGCGGAAGGGAGGACGCCGCAATGAGTGACACGCGATCGCCTGCCGACGCACTGGCGGCCGCGGTGCAGTGCACGGGCGCGGCGCCAGCACACGCGTGATTAATTGCGCGTGGGGTGCCCCGCGCGGTAGCCCCAACGCCCTACCATGTCCCGGATCCAGGAGGTCATTGCCCTGCCTGGGTGAAGCCACTCTCAAATCCTTGCGTTTATACACCGATTATATTTCGCTTTATTCACACAAGATATTCCTTTCTTACATCAGTCGTTTTCAATTTTTTGCGGCTTTGCTTTTTCTTAACATCTCTAACGGTCATTCCAATCCTTCATAACAATATTCTCTTTACAGGTGACATAATAAATGTTACCAAGCTTTACGGCATGAAGGTGGTCGAAGACTATAACATTTTGCCAATGAACATGGGAATTAACATCACGAATGAGAGCGTAGGCTTCCGCACCCGGAGTCCGTAACTATTTGGCTATCCAGGAGACGTCGCGACCTCGAAACAGGTACCGTTTCGGCCACTATCCTGCGACCTTCGAGGCGAAATTCCCTGCGTCTGAAATGCATTTCGCGCCGAGGAAGGTCGTAGAATGGAGGGCGAAATGTTGGCATCTGTGCCTACAACGCGGCGCCTGCCGGACAGCGAAGCAGTTACTCACATATGACGAAATTACACATTTTACTCTCACTTGTTGGCAATCCATCATGCACACGAGATATATTTGACTGCTACAGAACGTGACCTGTCTGCACAGTGTAATACGCTAATGAACGATCACTATTTTGTATAAATTATAAGACGCCATTGACACAGAACGTGTAAAATATCCTTCTGCTGACCAGGAGTACATCAAGCAAATTTAAGACGAAAAATGCAGAATTTTGTACAATGTACCAGACAGAAACGTCTAGGCGCGATGCAACCCGCAACTCACTTACCATTGCGCATTACAAGTCGGGATTGTTCTAGTTACTTAGAAAAACGTTTTTGGTAGCTCTAAAATCTAATGTTCCATAAGTTGTAACCTTCAAAGTAACCTTATGGACCTTTTAGTTCAAATACACTTCTGCAGATCTAGTTGTTCTTGATACCCTGTTCCATAATGATTATGGATTATAAAAATAAAAAATTCACTACCTCACACAACATAAGTAATAAATTTAAACTAACTTTTGTGATAGGCTCTTGAACCTTATTAACTAATGATCTTTCTGAATGAATCTTTAAAGTCTCCTAACTCAACTTGCGCTGACTCTTCCCGAGCGTCACTGAGTTTTGCCCACACGCCCACTTAGCTACTTTTCCGCGCACACGCACTGATTTTAATATTTGTTATTCTCCAGCACTATGCATCCCTCGGAGGGGTGCACGCACACTGATCCATCACAGGCGCTGCGAGTGGCTCCTCTGTGGTCGACGGTGCACCTCGGAGTGAGCTGTGTGCGAGGGGGACCGGTCGCCGCTTGCTAGACCTAGTGGGGCCGCAGGCCCGCTATTCGTACGGAACCTGGTCCACTCTGCCGTCGAGATCATAGTAACACGCAGTACTAACTGAAATAGCCTCGGCGACGACAGGTTCATTTTCATTCACAGGTTCAATTTCTTCAGCTTGTCGCCATAGTTGAACTTCTTTAATATTTTTATAATTTATTACTTTCTGTTCAACAATATGTCTTTCAGAGCATTGAAATTTACAACAAAAGAACAATCGTTATGGACACTAACGGTAAACTCTTTAAGAGGATTTATGAAGGCAAAATATAAGAGTTAGAAAATGTTGTAAAGATAAGACGATTGGAAAGAAAATAAGAGAAAATAAAACTATGGTGGATGAAATTTGTCTTTAGGAAATTGGGAATTAATTCTACGAGGAAAGGGATCGGTTTTACCAAGATTTAAAAAATTGTGCGTGATGTAATGAAGGAAGAGTATTAAAACTATAATTTTAGACTGTAATTATTTTTAGAATATTTAGAATATAATTTTAAATCAAATCATGTATTGTAGGGAAATTTAATTCATTATGAATTGGTGTATTGGGAATAAACCAAGGTGCATGTAGAATTTTTCTAAAGATTTTTTTTTTGAAAATTTGAAGTTTTTCTATATTTAATTTACCTGCGTTTGACCATATTGGACTAGCATATGTTAAAGTAGGTCTACTAATTGAAGTGAATATTAATTTAGCAGTTTTACTTCTTTAGGGTAACATTGACCACACCTTCTCTAGCTCTACCAATCAGAATCAATAGCACCGCTGTAATCGATTTTTGTTTTTAATGTTGATTTGGATGTAGATTTATGAATCATTTTAAAACGAATTTGTTTTGTAATATTAGACACGTAAGCTTGGAATTCGAAGAGTGCTGACATTTTATATCTGAAATGAGAGTGATAAACACTGAAAGAAAAGGCCTTGAAACTTGTAAATGAATCAGTCATGCGTTTAATTATTGCCATGTAATTTCTTTTCGCAACTTTACGAATATTCGACGTATTGTTCACCAATTTTAAAACTATTTTATCAAATTATTTCTATCCAGTGACAACGATAAATCCACCAAGTATGAAATTATAGTTCTTAGAACTGAAACATAACTACCTTGGTGATATTAAAATATCAGAAGTCAATGACTATGGACTCACATTTAAACCTTGTAGTTTTACATTCAATTAAAAATAAAGAAAAACTATTTATATTTTTTAAAGATGAAAATATTATGATACATTGTTTTAGAGTGCCCAGAGTGTCATGGAATGGATGCTCTGGTTAGCTGAGATATTGAAAGAGCATATCAGATTAAAATGCGCTTGGTATTGTCATATTTCGGTGGTCATGTCGACATGTATCCTGCTAAACAACTTTAAAACCCATTGGGCCGCACTATACTGCGGTTTTTACAGAGCTGCCTCTCAATTCCACTCAAGTCCCGTCACCACGGTGGCATTATTATTCACCGTCCCGTCACCATGGTGGCACGGTTTTTCGTGTTTTTCTCGGTAGTGCCGCTAGAGTCGCTTCATCTGCAGCTCTGCTTGATACGGTCGCGAGCATGAGACACCTAGCGTTACGACTGAGAAAGACGCGAAAAACCGTGCCATAATGCCACTGTGGTGACGAGCCTTAGGTGGAATTGAGAGGCAGCTCTGTAAAAACCGCAGTATAACACAGTCCATTATTTATGAAAGATGAAAACGATGATTCGCACTTCGTAAAACTCGTGTTCGTTCTGAGTGATTTCAACAACAAAGAAGCGAGATCGGCGAGAAATACGAAACAAAATAAATGTAAATATTATTCTGGGGCAACTCCACCTTACTTTTATCCGCTGTCACATTTTTCTTCTTATTCAACTAAAACATTAAAAAGAACTCACGTAGCTTTTATTTCGGAGTGTTACTATTGGCCTCAATTTTATTTTGTGAGTAGTAATGGAAATTGAAACGTTTGCAGAAGAATGCATTTTTTCCTTCTATTGCATCACGTCATGCATATTCTCTCAAGAACAATGGTTATTTCCGACAACTGAGACTATTTTAATTTGAGTTAATTTATTTTCCTAAAAAATGTATGCAATGTAAAGGGAAGAACTATAATCTGCGACGTTTTCTGCAGCCCCCAAAACTCTTCCCTCCTCTTTAACCATAAATAGTTAAATTATCAATAAAAGTACCAACAAAGGGAGTTTGTGACATTTGAAAACTGGAAACTTTTCGCTCCCGAGTTATAGAAAACTTACTTGTATCGGTAAACGAATTATAAACTTTTTAGTATTGATAATAAAAGTGTAAACCATACTTTTAGACTACTCCTGTCACAACTAGCAAGCGCAGAGATCAACAAAACGTGCACATAGTGAAGTTACATTCATGTCGAGAAACAAACACGGATTCATCTCAGTATTTGCTCACAGGATCAAGGAAATTGAACGTAAACCTTATGGAGATGGGGGTTATTGATCCACAAACTGAAGTGCTTTACTTGTTACGGTCGTTTTAAATCTTTTAAAATTATTCAGTAAAAATATAAACTTATTTATACATATACCATTATTAAAATAAATATCATTTTTCTTATTGATGGTCAATACAAGTTCTAATTTTTTAGAAACAGTAATGTAGCAGAAAAGATTTTACTTTGTACTTAAAAATGTGGACTGATTTTAAATGTTTAATGTAATCTACCAATGTATTGTACGTGTATTATATGTGGATTCCTTGTAGTGAACTGTTGATAATGAATGCTATTTCTACGACGCGTGTTGAAATGATATTTCTTTAAAAAATGTTTTCACCGTTAGGTAAGTCAGTTTTGACAAAACGATTGATTTGTAAATTTAAAGACAAGGAAATGGTATGATTCCGGGCTTGCAGAAATCGCGTGAATGGTATTTGATTTTTCTGTAATCTAATCACTACTAATGACTAAAGACATAATCATGGCCGGTATTACTTATAAAATCAGACCAGGGGTACGTGCATTCACTAAATAGTACACGTACAAAGAACGTCAAAAATATCCTATAATATTTACAAGCAAGTACAAAATAATAAAGATAAGCAATTAAATCATTGCTGAAGTATGCGTTATGATTTTTTTTCCAAAGCTCAGAGGCTTAGAGTGTAGTTAAAAAATGGCCATGATTTTTGAAACAAAGTTGTCAAACTCAGATGGTCAATAATCTGGACACGCATAGAAATTCCGTATTAAATACGTGCTGAAACTTTTTTTATTTATTTTACTTATTTATTTAATGTTGGGTTACTTTTTTATTTATTGAATAATCTTTATTACTAATTCTCTCTTTCCTCGCCCCTCGTTGGAAACGACACTGAAACCAGGTGGAGGGATTTCTTTTATTTATTTAAATAATAATAATAATAATAATAATAATAATAATAATAATAATAATAATGCAGATGGCTCACTTCAAGTAGGTTCAATCATAAGTTATCAATCATGAGGTGAAATCAGGAATTAAGACTTTTGTATTTTATATATTTATTATCGGATCAACGATCGCACATTTAGCATGTGCCTATTCAAGAGCAGATATTGGACAAACGGTTGACAATAGTGTAAAAATTACATTTTACGTAATAAAAACAAAGGAATACAGAAATATTAAAATGCCTGTTTCCCTTTTTGTGCTTATACTTGTGAGCTGATAATAAATATATAAAATACAAAAGTCTTAATTCCTGATTTCACCTTATGATTGATCTTGTATGGTCCAAACCTACTTGAAACGAGGCATCTATCAGCATCATTAGACTAGGATTATCTTGAAAAAATAATATGAAAGAAAAAAAATAAGCTTCGATGCGCCGAATTGCTCGAAAATCCGTTTCTTCTTCACGAGCTACGCGTCCCGTATCTCTTCGTAGCGTCTGTCGTGTTTTCCTCATTGGCCGATCGCCTATCGATACCCGATGTTTATTCTTTGGTCAAATTTTTATGATTTTAACAACACACGGATATTTCTCACGTGTATATTCTTTATTACATTACCCTACTTTCCCTCATCGTCATCATATTGCAATTTATTAATATTTTCATTTCCTTGTTCTAAACATATTTCTTCAACGAGCGGGTCGACATCCATTGTTGTCTATCAGGCTCATATTTACTAATACTTCTTTCGTAATTACAATTATTAATTCCATGAAATAGCCCACCACAATGCATAGACGTTGTTTAGTGTTTATGCATTTTGCTGAGTGTATTAATTATAAATCACGCAACGCAAACCTATAGTGTTTTGATATACAGAACCTACATATTTGATATAAGAATTGTTTTAATATACAGTGTTTTGATAGAATTGTTTCTCGTTGTCATTGATTGGTATTAATTATATTTTTCCCATTGCAGAAACGGTACAATTGTCGAAAATAACAGATAAAACCACATTTTACGATATTGTCATATTATCACAAACAAACGGCAAAGGTGGCTCAGGGCATTAACTGACGCTCGTTGCAGTGCTTCCGACCGGTAGGTCTTAGGTTCGAGTCCCGGCAGTGTGAAGGTTTCCTACACTAGCTAGATAGCTAGGACGAGTTCAGTCCCTGTCTGGAAGAGAATTCTAAAAATGGTTGCTCTGATCGGACGTTTTACGTGGTTTTTCCAATCAACACCAGGTGAATGCTAGAGCAGTGCCCTAACAAATAGGCTGCGGACGAAAATATTAAAAAATAACTAAAAATTTAGCATTTTTTCCAGTTTAATTCTTGTTTTCCCAGTTTATTATGTCTGACAACTATGCGCTTATCGAAAAATGCACCACAATTTGGCTACAACATTTTCTTTATATGAGAAAGTCAAATAATTATGACAACTAACAAATAGCTGCGTAAAATTTTATTGTTTTCAGAAGAGGGGTGACTAGCTTACTGATCCCTTAACAACCAGAGCGTAGATTCTACCTCAGCGAATTGCGATGGGTTTCGAAGAGCGGAAACTCATTAGTTGTCATGCCGTTGTATCTACAGCATGTAATATAACTCGGCAAAATTATATTCTCCAGCAATTCACTTCCTGATGTATGTTCTGGGCTTGGGTCCTCGATGCTTCTTTGAGACAAAGTATTTCGTCGATTGAGTGCTGAAGCATAATTTTTTACGTCACAAATGATTCATTTATATTAGCGTTTACTGATAATTCACACGCTTTGCTACGAAATCATTTCTTATTTATATGATGCTCGCTCGCTCCACGCTTCCAAGTTTGCTGCCACGTTGTCTGATCGACAGATGGGAGACGCTCACGAATTTCTATCCTATACTAAATTATACAACCCCGTTAATCCGAACTAATTGGGGATGTTGTCGGTTCGGATATGAATGTGGGATTATCCGAAAAACCCGTACCGTACACATACGTACATGTACCGTACACATACAATTACACCTATAGGCTTACCAGACTCAATGCATCGTAGCGATCGCATCATCACATCGCATTATCAAGCAGATTCAGTTCCTTTCGGCAAAAGATGACTGATTTTGCAACTCCCTCTAAGTCAAAATTACTGCTTCATAAACATGCCATATAACCGTAGTTCCCAGTACAAAAAACATTTCATTTAGACAATTGGTTTAAATTAGTTATTATTTTACATTACATGATTTTTTAAAATAGTTTCAACACATATGCCTTTCCAAAATTTTTCATAATAATAAAAATAAACTGCAAAAAAAAAAAAAAAAAGAAACATTTCCAGCAACGAGGGGCGACGTTTATACCGCCGTGAATTTTGAAGCTCGCCCATTTCCAAATTACCCTCTGTGCTGCCTTCAATAGTTTTGTAGGTTTGGAAAAATATTTAGAAATAAAAAATTGTTTTCACTAATCCCCCGGCAAAAAGGAATAATCGGAATTATGTATTTGTTTGTTTTGGACATGAAATTGCAACGAAGGAAAAAGGGGGTTTTCCCCAGATGCACAAATATTACAAAAATGCGAGCACAAACATCAAAAAAACCCAGGGAGATTGTTTAGTAAATTTAAAATAAATATATTTGTAGACCAGGGCTGCAAGAACAGGGGAGGGTTTTAAAAAAAACTATTGATAGAAGGAAAATGTAGTTCATTTTTCTAAACCCCTTTCCCCTTATCAGTTTCCCCCCAAAATCAAAACATCCGGGAAAGCAATACTTGATTTGAATGTTATTTTAATTTGGTTAATTTAAATATGGCGAAATGAACGATCGAAAAAAGTGACGATCTCTTAAAATTTATTTTTCCAAAATTGATTTTACATGTGTTTTTTTTAGGGGGGGGGGGTAACCCCCAAGGAAATAAAAAAAAATTTTTTCGGCGTCCGTGCAAAAAATTTTATTTTAAATGCCTTTTTATTCTTTAATCAAAAGATGATGGGTTGTTTTATGTTCTAGAGTTTAAATGGTTTTACTTTGTTTTTTGTAAGAACCATAAAGTTTATCGTTTAAAGGGCTTTTAAATTGACGTAAAATCCGACCTGAAATTTTAAAATTTGGTAACTAACTTTGTTTTTTTTTAAAACTCTTCCTTAGGTAGCTAGTTTTTTAAAAAATCTGGGTACAATTTTTTGGACATACCCCGTTTAAAATGGAAAATTTTGTAAAATCTATAATAATAAAAAAAGACACGTTCCGTATCCTAGGGGGCGGAGGAAATTAACGCGCACCCGGGCAAACAGCGGCCCACCCGGATTCAAATTGGTGAAAAATCTTCGGCAAGAGATCTTATTTTCCCTCGGGGGCCGGGGCTAAATTTAAAAATCTTCCCCCCGGGAAAACACTGCCTTGATAAAACCCAGATTTCCAGTAAAATGAGATGGATAAAATGATTTTAGGATTTGAATGAAAATAATTCAACAATTTTCCCAAAAATGAATCACATTGATATCACTCTTGAGAAAAGGGGTGATCTTGGAGTTTATTTTTTATATCTTCAGTAGATTTTTTTTCATTGTACTGTATGTGTTTTGATTTTGCTCCTGAACAATGATTCCTATTTATTTGATTATTCAAATGATTACTTAAAATGATTCATATACTTTTTATTATGGGAAAACCCCCCTTATATGTTTGCATTCTATCCAGTAAGATCCCTTTTTGGGACCAAAAGAATTTTTAGGTGGGTCACACTCAATGAAAGTGGAAAAAATTTAGAAAAAAAAACTTTTTTTTATGTTTTGGTTTTTATAAACCATTTAAGATTAGGAATCGAGCTGGTTTTCCCCTACAAGCAAATAAGTTTGGGAGCCCAATGCCCGCATTTTAAAAATAAATATTTTTAAAAAATTTCAAAAATTTTTATTGAATATAAAAGTCAAATTGTTTTCTGAACTACAATGTTTAATTTAAAAAAAAATTGAAAGGAAAATGCATTTGTAAATGGGAAAATTAAAAAAAATTTATTTTTTTAAAAAATTTGTTTATTTAAGGGAATTTTCCAGGATTTATTCTATATATGTATTTTTAGTTGAAGTTTTTTTTAAAAGTCAACAAGAAATATGTTCTGATTCACAAAGTTAAAAATAAAAAAGAAAAAAAAAGGTTATGTACATACATCGGGAACTGGATACAATAAATCATCGGGAAAAGTGGAAAATTTAAAAAAAAATTTGAAGAAAAATGAGGTAAAAAATAACAAAGAATCCCCCCTCAAAAATGGATACACCACTCTCAATTTTCTACAAAGAAAAAACCCGAATTTAAGGAGAAGAAAAAAGAGATGTGGGGGAAAGCTATTTTGAAATAACTAGAATATATTAAGAAGGTACCAAAAAAAAACCAAAAGCCCCACAACCGAAAATATACAAGATCCCGAAAACGTGGAGATAAGTTTCCAAAACCCAAAGAAAAAGTTAAAAAATATAGAAATAGGAGGATACACCTAGAATGGAAACCCATTCTTTTTTTTTAAAAAAAGGGGAAAAAACTTTTAAAATTTAAGGGGGAAAAAGGTCCCATCGTCAACAGCAAGATAATTTTCTAGTATTTTAAGAAAACATTGAAGTAAACTTTATTTGGGGTCAGAGTGGGGTTTTTTTAAAACGATATGTGACAAAAAAGATCATAACATCCATGATCAACAAGTTTAAAAGAAAAATGGGAGAAATATGAATATTTATAACCTTTTAAAACCCCAGCAACGAAGGTCCCGGGAAAAAAATAAAAGAGAAAAGGGAATGAAAAAGATTTAACTTTTAAAAACTTTACAAAAAAACAAAACCCAAATAAAAATCGGAGATGTTAACGGGGGGAAATTTTTAAAAAAGGGCAAAAAGAATGGGACCCCTTTTTTGTTCCATATCTATCTAGAAAAGTTTTTAAAGGAAAAAATGTTTAATGAAAAAAAAATTGGAAAAATTTCCCCTTTTCATTTGCTGACCAGGTAATTTTGCCCAAGATGAAGAGGATATGGTTAAAATCAAGAAAGTAATAGAAGAATATAATAAATGGGGATTATAAAAAAAATTTTTTTAAAATCGAATGCATGTCATTGACGAATAACAGATAGACGTGAATTAAAAAATTAAAAACTGTAACACCTTCAAATATCTTGGATCTTTAAAAACAACTGGAAAATGGCGATATAAACTGAGAATAATTATGGGGAAAACAAAATGATTTACTGGATATTATGGAATAAAATTTCCCCAAAATGTCAAAAGAAAGGAATTCATTTTGTAGAGAAAAATATAGTACTATGAGGGGGAAAAGTAAAACAAAAAAAATAAGTAATAAAAATAAGGGCAGTGGGAAAATTATTAGAGAATGCTTTTAACCCTCGCAGGGACAGGGGGAAATGAAATATGGGGGATGAATATAATTTGTTTTATTAAATACCATGGAAAAGGACTACAGTGGGAAAAATGTTTAGAAAATTAAAAACAAACACAAAATTTAATTGGAACCACCTGAGAGGTGAAAAAGGGAAAACCAGTTTTTAATGGGAAAAAAATCCAGGAAATGAGAAGGGCCCAAACCACGAAAATTTGGGGGGATCGAGAGTTTTGGGGGTGAAAAAGGGAAGCTCTTTAAGGAAAATGCCCAAAGAGAAGAAGAAGTTTTTTTTTACTGGTGAACCCTGTAATTGGGAAACCCACTGTACCATCCCCAAATTTGGGGAAATGAAATTGAAATTTTAAGAGGAATGATAAATTACCTTTGGGATATTAGTATTTATAATAGAAATCCTTTTTCTGTAGCACTATATTTTTTTTGTTTGTATTCCCTGAACAGTAGTAATGCATTTGAATGGGTCTCTTTCCAAAATATTCTTTCAATTTGAGAGTAACATCAAGGCGAACGATTACAAAAGATCTTGCCACTTGGAAATCTCTTTTGAAGATTTTATCTCCAACAATGTTATAATTTTATTGAGGGTCTAAATAATTCAGCGCTCAGAATTGTGTGATGCTGTAATTTCATTTTATCATTGTTAGTTTGGTATATACTTTTCACAATAATCTGGATCTGAATCAATATCATAACATGACATAAAATTATGCTGAAAAAATTGCAATCTGCGTTAATTACTATCTCACTGCTGAAAATAATACAAAGTTGTAGGGAACAAAACTTCTGATCTTGCAATCGAATGATTTAAGTTTTATCTTACCATTGGCTCGCGGTAGCCCCAACGCCCTACCATGTCCCGGATCCAGGAGGTCATTGCCCTGACTGGGTGAAGCCACTCTCAAATCCTTGCGTTTATACACCGATTATATTTCGCTTTATTCACACAAGATATTCCTTTCTTACATCAGTCGTTTTCAATTTTTTGCGGCTTTGCTTTTTCTTAACATCTCTAACGGTCATTCCAATCCTTCATAACAATATTCTCTTTACAGGTGACATAATAAATGTTACCAAGCTTTACGGCATGAAGGTGGTCGAAGACTATAACATTTTGCCAATGAACATGGGAATTAACATCACGAATGAGAGCGTAGGCTCGCACCCGGAGTCCGTAACTATTTGGCTATCCAGGAGACGTCGCGACCTCGAAACAGGTACCGTTTCGGCCACTATCCTGCGACCTTCGAGGCGAAATTCCCTGCGTCTGAAATGCATTTCGCGCCGAGGAAGGTCGTAGAATGGAGGGCGAAATGTTGGCATCTGTGCCTACAACGCGGCGCCTGCCGGACAGCGAAGCAGTTACTCACATATGACGAAATTACACATTTTACTCTCACTTGTTGGCAATCCATCATGCACACGAGATATATTTGACTGCTACAGAACGTGACCTGTCTGCACAGTGTAATACGCTAACGAACGATCACTGTTTTGTATAAATTATAAGACGCCATTGACATAGAACGTGTAAAATATCCTTCTGCTGACCAGGGAATTCCCCAGGAGTACATAAAGCAAATTTAAGACGAAAAATGCAGAATTTTGTACAATGTACCAGACAGAAACGTCTAGGCGCAAAGCAACCCGCAATTCACCTTATCATTGCGCATTACAAATACGGATTGTTCTAGTTACTTAGAAAAACGTTTTTGGTAGCTCTAAAATCTGACTAATGTTCCGTAGGTTGTAACCTTCAAAGTAACCTTATGGACCTTTTAGTTCAAATACACTTCTGCAGAACTAGTTGTTCTTGGTACCCTATTCCATAATGATTATGGGTTATAAAAATAAAAAATTCACTAACTCACAAAACATAAGCAACTTTTGAGCTAGGCTCTTGAACCTTATTAACTAATGATCTTTCTGAATGAATCTTTAAAGTCTGCTAGCTCAACTTGCGTGACTCTTCCTGAGCGTCAGTTTTGCCTAAACGCCCACTTAGCTACTTTTCCGCGTACACGCACTGATTTTAATATTTGTTATTCTCCAGCACTATGCATCCCTCGGAGGGGTGCACGCACACTGATCCATCACAGGCGCTGCGAGTGGCTCCTCTGTGGTCGACGGTGCACCTCGGAGTGAGCTGTGTGCGAGGGGGACCGGTCGCCGCTTGCTAGACCTAGTGGGGCGCAAGCCTATTCGTACGGAACCTGGTCCACTCTGCCGTCGAGATCATAGTAACACGCAGTACTAACTGAAATAGCCTCGGCGACGACAGGTTCATTTTCATTCACAGGTTCAATTTCTTCAGCTTGTCGCCATAGTTGAACTTCTTTAATATTTTTATAATTTATTACTTTCTGTTCAACAATATGTCTTTCAGAGCATTGAAATTTACAACAAAAGAACAATCGTTATGGACACTAACGGTAAACTCTTTAAGAGGATTTATGAAGGCAAAATATAAGAGTTAGAAAATGTTGTAAAGATAAGACGATTGAAAGGAAAATAAGAGAAAATAAAACTATGGTGGATGAAATTTGTCTTTAGGAAATTGGGAATTAATTCTACGAGGAAAGGGATCGGTTTTACCAAGATTTAAAAAATTGTGCGTGATGTAATGAAGGAAGAGTATTAAAACTATAATTTTAGACTGTAATTAATTTTTAGAATTTAAAATTTTTGAAAATTTGAAGTTTTTCTATATTTAATTTACCTGCGTTTGACCATATTGGACTAGCATATGTTAAAGTAGGTCTACTAATTGAAGTGAATATTAATTTAGCAGTTTTACTTCTTTAGGGTAACATTGACCACACGCTTCTCTAGCTCTACCAATCAGAATCAATAGCACCGCTGTAATCGATTTTTGTTTTTAATGTTGATTTGGATGTAGATTTATGAATCATTTTAAAACGAATTTGTTTTGTAATATTAGACACGTAAGCTTGGAATTCGAAGAGTGCTGACATTTTATATCTGAAATGAGAGTGATAAACACTGAAAGAAAAGGCCTTGAAACTTGTAAATGAATCAGTCATGCGTTTAATTATTGCCATGTAATTTCTTTTCGCAACTTTACGAATATTCGACGTATTGTTCACCAATTTTAAAACTATTTTATCAAATTATTTCTATCCAGTGACAACGATAAATCCACCAAGTATGAAATTATAGTTCTTAGAACTGAAACATAACTACCTTGGTGATATTAAAATATCAGAAGTCAATGACTATGGACTCACATTTAAACCTAACATTCAATTAAAAAATATAGAAAAACTATTTATATTTTTTAAAGATGAAAATATTATGATACATTGTTTTAGAGTGTCATGGAATGGATGCTCTGGTTAGCTGAGATATTGAAAGAGCATATCAGATTAAAATGCGCTTGGTATTGTCATATTTCGGTGGTCATGTCGACATGTATCCTGCTAAACAACTTTAAAACCCATTGGGCCGCACATCGGTTTTTACAGAGCTGCCTCTCAATTCCACTCAAGTCCCGTCACCACGGTGGCATTATTCACCGTCCCGTAAACCATGGTGGCACGGTTTTCGTGTTTTTCTCGTGTGCCGCTAGAGTCGCTTCATCTGCAGCTCTGCTGATACGGTCCGAGCATGGACACTAGCGTTACGACTGAGAAAGACGCGAAAAACCGTGCCATAATCCACGTGGTGACGAGCCTTAAGTGGAATTGAGAGGCAGCTCTAAAAACCGCAGTATAACACAGTCCATTATTTATGAAGTAAGATGAAAACGATGATTCGCACTTCGTAAAACTCGTGTTCGTTCTGAGTGATTTCAACAACAAAGAAGCGAGATCGGCGAGAAATACGAAACAAAATAAATGTAAATATTATTCTGGGGCAACTCCACCTTACTTTTATCCGCTGTCACATTTTTCTTCTTATTCAACTAAAACATTAAAAAGAACTCACGTAGCTTTTATTTCGGAGTGTTACTATTGGCCTCAATTTTATTTTGTGAGTAGTAATGGAAATTGAAACGTTTGCAGAAGAATGCATTTTTTCCTTCTATTGCATCACGTCATGCATATTCTCTCAAGAACAATGGTTATTTCCGACAACTGAGACTATTTTAATTTGAGTTAATTTATTTTCCTAAAAAATGTATGCAATGTAAAGGGAAGAACTATAATCTGCGCACGTTTTCTGCAGCCCCCAAAACTCTTCCCCCCTCTTTAACCATAAATAGTTAAATGATCAATAAAAGTACCAACAAAGGGAAGTTTGTGACATTTGAAAACTGGAAACTTTTCGCTCCCGAGTTATAGAAAACTTACTTGTATCGGTAAACGAATTATAAACTTTTTAGTATTGATAATAAAAGTGTAAACCATACTTTTAGACTACTCCTGTCCAATAGAGCGCAGAGATCAACAAACGTGCACATAGTGAAGTTACATTCATGTCGAGAAACAAACACTGGATTCATCTCAGTATTTGCTCACAGGATCAAGGAAATTGAACGTAAACCTTATGGAGATGGGGGTTATTGATCCACAAACTGAAGTGCTTTACTTGTTACGGTCGTTTTAAATCTTTTAAAATTATTCAGTAAAAATTTAAACTTATTTATACATATACCATTATTAAAATAAATATCATTTTTCTTATTGATGGTCAATACAAGTTCTAATTTTTTAGAAACAGTAATGTAGCAGAAAAGATTTTACTTTGTACTTAAAAATGTGGACTGATTTTAAATGTTTAATGTAATCTACCAATGTATTGTACGTGTATTATATGTGGATTCCTTGTAGTGAACTGTTGATAATGAATGCTATTTCTACGACGCGTGTTGAAATGATATTTCTTTAAAAAATGTTTTCACCGTTAGGTAAGTCAGTTTTGACAAAACGATTGATTTGTAAATTTAAAGACAAGGAAATGGTATGATTCCGGGCTTGCAGAAATCGCGTGAATGGTATTTGATTTTTCTGTAATCTAATCACTACTAATGACTAAAGACATAATCATGGCCGGTATTACTTATAAAATCAGACCAGGGGTACGTGCATTCACTAAATAGTACACGTACAAAGAACGTCAAAAATATCCTATAATATTTACAAGCAAGTACAAAATAATAAATATAAGCAATTAAATCATTGCTGAAGTATGCGTTATGATTTTTTTCCAAAGCTCAGAGGCTTAGAGTGTAGTTAAAAAATGGCCATGATTTTTGAAACAAAGTTGTCAAACTCAGATGGTCAATAATCTGGACACGCATAGAAATTCCGTATTAAATACGTGCTGAAACTTTTTTTATTTATTTTACTTATTTATTTAATGTTGGGTTACTTTTTTATTTATTGAATAATAATCTTTATTACTAATTCTCTTTCCTCGCCCCTCGTTGGAAACGACACTGAAACCAGGTGGAGGGATTTCTTTTATTTATTTAAATAATAATAATAATAATAATAATAATAATGCAGATGGCTCACTTCAAGTAGGTTCAATCATAAGCAGGATCAATCATAAGGTGAAATCAGGAATTAAGACTTTTGTATTTTATATATTTATTATCGGATCAACGATCGCACATTTAGCATGTGCCTTTTGAAGAGCAGATATTGGACAAACGGTTGACAATAGTGTAAAAATTACATTTACGTAATAAAAACAAAGGAATACAGAAATATTAAAATGCCTGTTTCCCTTTTTGTGCTTATACTTGTGAGCTGATAATAAATATATAAAATACAAAAGTCTTAATTCCTGATTTCACTATGATTGATCTTGATAATCCAAACCTACTTGGAAACAGGCATCTATCAGCATCATGAGACTAGATTATCTTGAAAAATAATATGAAAGAAAAAAAATAAGCTTCGATGCGCCGAATTGCTCGAAAATCCGTTTCTTCTTCACGAGCTCGCGTCCCGTATCTCTTCGTAGCGTCTGTCGTGTTTTCCTCATTGGCCGATCGCCTATCGATACCCGATGTTTATTCTTTGGTCAAATTTTTATGATTTTAACAACACACGGATATTTCTCACGTGTATATTCTTTATTACATTACCCTACTTTCCCTCATCGTCATCATATTGCAATTTATTAATATTTTCATTTCCTTGTTCTAAACATATTTCTTCAACGAGCGGGTCGACATCCATTGTTTGTCTATCACGGCTCATATTTACTAATACTTCTTTCTAATTACAATTTATTAATTCCATGAAATAGCCCACCACAATGCATAGACGTTGTTTAGTGTTTATGCATTTTGCTGAGTGTATTAATTATAAATCACGCAACGCAAACCTATAGTGTTTTGATATACAGAACCTACATATTTGATATAAGAATTGTTTTAATATACAGTGTTTTGATAGAATTGTTTCTCGTTGTCATTGATTGGTATTAATTATATTTTTCCCATTGCAGAAACGTACAATTGTCGAAAATAACAGATAAAACCACATTTTACGATATTGTCATATTTATCACAAACAAACGGCAAAGGTGGCTCAGGGCATTACCTGACGTCGTTGCAGTGCTTCCGACCGGTAGGTCTTAGGTTCGAGTCCCGGCAGTGTCAAGGTTTCCTACACTAGCTAGATAGCTAGGACGAGTTCAGTCCCTGTCTGGAAGAGAATTCTAAAAACTGGTTGCTCTGATCGGACGTTTTACGTGGTTTTCAATCAACACCAGGTGAATGCTAGAGCAGTGCCGTAAGAAATAGGCTGCGGACGAAAATATTAAAAATAACTAAAAATTTAGCATTTTTTCCAGTTTAATTCTTGTTTTCCCAGTTTATTATGTCTGACAACTATGCGCTTATCGAAAAATGCACCACAATTTGGCTACAACATTTTCTTTATATGAGAAAGTCAAATAATTATCACAACTAACAAATAGCTGCGTAAAATTTTGTTTTCAGAAGAGGGTACTAACTACTGATCCTTAACAACCAGAGCGTAGATTCTACCTCAGCGAATTGCGATGGGTTTTGAAGAGCGGAAACTCATTAGTTGTCATGCCGTTGTATCTACAGCATGTAATATAACTCGGCAAAATTATATTCTCCAGCAATTCACTTCCTGATGTATGTTCTGGGCTTGGGTCCTCGATGCTTCTTTGAGACAAAGTATTTCGTCGATTGAGTGCTGAAGCATAATTTTTTACGTCACAAATGATTCATTTATATTAGCGTTTACTGATAATTCACACGCTTTGCTACGAAATCATTTCTTATTTATATGATGCTCGCTCGCTCCACGCTTCCAAGTTTGCTGCCACGTTGTCTGATCGACAGATGGGAGACGCTCACGAATTTCTATCCTATACTAAATTATACAACCCCGTTAATCCGAACTAATTGGGGATGTTGTCGGTTCGGATATGAATGTGGGATTATCCGAAAAACCCGTACCGTACACATACGTACATGTACCGTACACATACAATTACACCTATAGGCTTACCAGACTCAATGCATCGTAGCGATCGCATCATCACATCGCAGTATCAAGCAGATTCAGTTCCTTTCGGCAAAAGATGACTGATTTTGCAACTCCCTCTAAGTCAAAATTACTGCTTCATAAACATGCCATATAACCGTAGTTACCAGTACAATAAACATTTCATTTAGACAACTTGTGTTTCAATAGTTAGTTATTCAGTTTTACATTACATAAGATATTTTTAAAATAGTTTCAACACGATATGCCTTTCCAAAACTTATTTCAATGAATAACTCAAAATAAACTGCAAAATAAAAAATAAAGGAATGAAGGAAACAGCCTTCTCAGCACACGATGGGCGACGTCTTATACCGCCGTGAATTTTGCAAGCTCGTACCATTTCCAAATTACCCTGGCTGTGCTGCCTTCAATAGTTTTGGTAGAGTTTGTGAAAAATATTTCTCAGAACATACAACGAATCTGCTTTCACTAATACCCTCGACAAGTAAAAGGAATAATCAGCCGAATTATGTATTGTGTTTGCTTCGTAGTAGACATGAAATTGCAACGAAGGAATAAGGAGAGTTTCCACGATGCACAAATATTACAAAAAATGCGAGCACCGAGACATCAAATAATACTCCTATGTGTAGATTGTTTAGTGAATGTAAAATAAATATATTTGTAGACCACGTGCTGCAAGAATCATGGGACGTGGTTTAAAAAAACTATTGATAGAAGTGAAAAATGTAGTTCATTGTTCTAAACGCATTCGCTTATCATGCTTTGCCCCCAAAATCAAAACATCCGCGGGAAAGCAATACTTGAGGGTTTAGACCATGTTATTTTAATATGGTTAATTTAAATATGGCAGAAATGAACGATCAGAAACAGTGACGTATCTCTTCAACCAATGTTATTTTTCCATAATTGGGATTCTCAGGCAGTGGTGTTTGCTTTAGGTGTGGAAGTGGTGTGTCAACGCCCAAGGAAATAAAAAAAAAAAAATTATTCGGTCGTCCGTGCGAAAAACGTGTTATGTTTAACATGCCTTTTTTATTGCTTTAATCAAAAGATGATAGGTTGTTTTATGTTCTGGTAGAGTTTAAATGGTTTTTACTTTAGTTTTTGTGTAATGAGACCATAAAGTTTATCGTTTTAACATGGGCTCTTATGGTGACGTAACAGATCCGACCTGAAATTTTAAAATTGTGGGTAACTAACTGTTGAAATTGTTTTTAAAAACTCTTCCTTAGGTAGCTAGTATTTTGAAAAATCTGTGTGTACAATATTAAGGACATACACCGTTTCAAATGGGAAAATCTTGTAAAATGCTATAATCAATCCAAAAAGACACGTTCGCGCGTATCCTAGAGGGACGGCACGGTAACGCGCAGCCCGGCAACAGCGTGCGCGTAGCGCGCTTCATTCAAATTGAGTGACAAGTCTTCGGCAAGAGATCTTATATTCCTCTGGGTCTTCTGGGCTCAATTTAAAAATCTTCACTCCTGGAAAACACTGCCTTCGATATTAACCAGATATTCAGCCAAGGTGAAATGAGATGGATATAATGATTTATGAGATCTGAATGAAAACCTCAATTCAACTAATATTCCAAATGAATCACATTGATATCACTCTCTATGAGCAAATGGGTGATCTTGAGAGTTTATAATTTTTATATCTTCAGTGCAGCATTATTATTTCGTATTGTACTGTATGTAAGCTTTTTGATTTTTGCTCCTGAACAATGATTACCTATTTATTTGATTATTCAAATGATTAATTACTCTAAAATGATTCATATACTCTTTTATTATGCGAGATACCCCGTATATGTCATTGCATTCTATACCACAGTTGCAAGATACCTTACACGGGACTCAAAGCAGCAACCTTTAGCGTAGGTCAGCACCTCAATGAACAGTGGTATCAAATGTCTAGAAATGATTAAACATTTTTTTATGCTTGTGTTATTATCAACCATTTAAGATTATGGTTAATGCAGAGCTGGATTTCCCTACAAGCAAATAAGTTTTGGGAGTCCAATGCCCGCATTTTTAAAAATAAATATTATTAAAAACTTCATAAAATGTTTTTATCTGAATATAATCATTAGTCAAATTGTTTTCTGAACTACAATGTTTGAATTTAAAAATAAATTGAAAGGAACATGCATTTGTAAATGAGAAATTAAAAATGTAATTTCCACTTTGTAAGCAATTTGTTTATTTACAGCGGAATTTGTACCAGGATTTATTCTATAGTATGTATTTTTTAGTTGAAGTTTTTTTCTAAAAGTCAACAGAGAAATATGTTCTGATTCGACAAAAGTTAAAACAGGTGTAAAAATGAAAAAAAACGTGGGACAGGTTATGTACATACATCGGTGGAACTGTAGGATACAATAAATCATCGGAAAAGTGGAAAATTATAAATAAAATTAGAAGAAATAATGAGTGTAAAAGCATAGTACAAAGAATCCCCTCTCAAAAATGGATACACCACTACTCAATGTCTCTACAAGAAAACAGACCAGAATGTGAAGGAGAAGAAGAAATGAGAGATGTGGAGGAAAGCTATTTTGAAATAACTGAGAATGATATTAAGAAGGCACTATGCAAAGCAAAAACCAATAAAGCCCCACAACCTGAAAATATACGAATGGAGCTCCTGAAATACGGTGGAGATAAGTTTGCCAAATACCTAAAGAAAATGTTAAATAATATAGAAGTAGGAGAGGATACACCTGCAGAATGGACCATATCCTACATCTCTTCTATATTTAAAAAAATAGGACAAACAATCGTTGTAAATTACAGGGGAACAAGTGTCCTATCGTCAACAGCAAGATAATTTTCTAGTATTCTAAGTAAAAAACATTGAAGAAGATAAAACTTATATTGAGTGAAGTGCAGAGTGGTTTTAGACGAGAACGATCATGCCTAGATAACATCCACTGTATCAGACAAGTTATAGAGAAACATAAAAGCAGAAATATGAATATTTATGTAACCTTTATAGACCTCCAGAAAGCATCCCAAAAAAATATGGGAAGCAATGAGAAAGGTTGATATAAAAGAAAAGTGGATTAATCTTGTTAAAAAACTTTACAAAAACACCGAAGCCCAAATAAAAATCGGAGATAAGTTAACGGGGGAAGCTTTCTGATAAACAAGGGTCTAAAACAAGAATGTGGGTTATCTCCCTTTTTGTTCCATATCTATCTAGAACAAGCTCTCTATAATTGGTACAGAAAATGTTTAGGCATGAAAATAAAACTTGGATGCGACACCTTTCACACTCTTCTATTTGCTGACCAGGTAATCTTTGCCCAAGATGAAGAGGATATGGTGTACATGCTAAGAAAGCTAATAGAAGAATATAATAAATGGGGATTATAAATAAATTTTAATAAAATCGAATGCATGTGCATTGGACAAGCAATAACAGATATAGACGTGAATGGTAACAAAATTAAAAGCTGTAACACCTTCAAATATCTTGGATCTTTAACAAACAACTCGGATACATGCGCCGCAGATATAAACTCGAGAAAATTATGGGGAAGAAAGCAACCAATGATTTACATGGCATATTATGGAATAACAATATCCGCCAAGATGTCAAAAGAAGGATATTCCATTGTGTAGTAGAAAATATAGTACTATATGGAGCGGAAATGTGGCCACAAACATAAAGAATAAGTAAAAGATAAGGACAGTGGAAATTGACTACATGAGACGATGCCTATAACTTACTCGCAGGGACAGAGTGCGAAATGAAATATGGAGAAGGATGAATATAATTTGTTTTATTACAATCACCATGGACAATAGAGCACTACAGTGGTATGAACATGTTTAGAAAATGTCAGAAAACAATGGCCACACAAAATCTTAAGTGGCAACCACCTGAGAGGGAAAAAGAGGAAGACCAGTTTTCGAATGGGAAAAATACATCCAGGAAGCTATGAAGGATAGAGGCTTCAAACCACGAGATTGGGAGGATCGAGAGTTGTGGAGGGTGAAAACGGCAAGCTCTTAAGGGGAAAATGCCTAAAGAGAAGAAGAAGTTTGTTTTACTAAAGGTGAACCCTGTAATTGGAAGCCCACTGTATCTACATCCAGCCATGGGCAAATGAAATTGAAATTTTAAGAGGAATGATAAATTCAGCCTTTGGTAGTATTAGTATTTATAATAGAAGTCCCTTTATTCTGTAGCACTATATTTTGTTTGTTTGTATTCCCTGAACAGTAGTAATGCATTTGAATGGGTCTCTTTCCAAAATATTCTTTCAATTTGAGAGTAACATCAAGGCGAACGATTACAAAAGATCTTGCCACTTGGAAATCTCTTTTGAAGATTTTATCTCCAACAATGTTATAATTTTATTGAAGGTCTAAATAATTCAGCGCTCAGAATTGTGTGATGCTGTAATTTCATTTTATCATTGTTAGTTTGGTATATACTTTTCACAATAATCTGGATCTGAATCAATATCATAACATGACATAAAATTATGCTGAAAAAATTGCAATCTGCAAATACCTTCAGTGAATTACTTATTCTGTTAATTACTATCTCACTGCTGAAAATAATACAAAGTTGTAGGGAACAAAACTTCTGATCTTGCAATCGAATATTTAAGTTTTATCTTACCATTGGCTCGATAATTAAAGAAATAAAAATTAAGAAAAAATTGAAATATATTTGAAAACTTTCTATTATTTCACTGTTCTGTGTGACATTGAGAGAAATTGTTTCGTCTTCTCTCAAATTTTGTTATGGAAATAAACCTTCCTTCAATTCGCTCATAGTGATATTTTCCACTTGTCGGCCAGGCATAAACAGTATTCAAAGATATCAAAATAACGAAACTTAGAAGCAGCGTGAGCACTGAGCAGGTATGTCAATCTCAAGGACAGTACGGTGTTGCCCAGAGAGTATACTCATAGAGACGGAACTAAACGTTAATCCCAACGCTCTTATTCAAATTTCTAATTTTCATGGTGAGGGAAGCAACCATCTTAGACCCAGTTTGAACCAATAGCATCGAAGGGCGTTCTACCAATGGAGGTGGCGCGCAATGGCGACCGGGAAATTTAAAATGAAGTTTTCAAAATGGCGTCAAATTAATACATTATTTTTATGTAAAATAAATACGCTAGGCAATTTAGAAGATATTAGGATTTGGAATCCTAAGTCACTGAATGGAATTGTCCAGGGAGTGCAAAATAAAAAGTTATTTCATAAACAAAATATTTATTTCTAAATTATGTAAATAGTCATACACAATATAACCAATAATACAATAATACGCATAATACAATTTTTTACAAAATAAATATAAGCAAGTAATCAGACATACAGGTTATTCTACTTTGCCATTGACTAAATATTGAAACCATGAATTTAGACAATTGTCCAAATATAACTAGTGACCATTATTTCTTTAATATTGCATCATTATTAAAATGACATTCCAGCTATGAACACCTGTCAAATTTCACTCTATTATCAAAATTGCTACTAAGATACAATACAAATGAATATTATTGATAAGTTTTATAAATGAACAAGAAACTTGCATCTGCACAAACAGTTCACAAAATCTTATCTTTTTTTGCTTGCATTCTTCAAAAAAGCAATATTACACATTAAACTACATTTCAAGAAACATGTTTTACCTCCTACCTAGTACAAGTGATGAACTAAGTAAAAAAAACGTGATTCTACTTCAACTTTATTTATTTCAAAGCATAGTTTTTGGACTTACTAGGTTTCATTAATATTCCGATATGACAGGCTACATATTTGTCCAAAAGCATGGCTAGTTGCTCAATGGATCGTGGACGAAAATCCAAAGGGTGATAATATATCCAGAATTACTCAACATTTGATACATATATTGAACAGTTTTTCAATTACTAAAAAAATATTTTCATGTCTTTCCCAATCATGTTATGTGACATATAACGCACACAATTTCTCCAATACAATATAACTAAATAAAAGCACTTATCATACTCAGGAGATTATACCCAACAGACATCTCAAGAACCATCAGAAATATGTTTAGAAAATAGCTAATGCTTCCTGGTAAAAATGCCAAACTGTTACACAAAGACTTACACAGAGTTCACAAGACAGATAGTGGGCCAAAAAAACCTGAGATAAAAATTTACTGCTACAGAAACACCAAATGATTATCCCTCAAAAATACAATTTTTTATTTATTAAATTGAATCCCAAAAATCTTGAATTTGGTACATGTCTACAAGCAAGTGGTCCTGCAGTTTGGATTTACTAAATTACATACAGTAACTGGAAGTGTTACAGAATAGCACAGACTTTCTCGAAGTTAAATTTTCTAATTTCCTTTGGTGTGGACCGGCTCTATGGTCTTCCCTCATCCTCTTGCCAGCTGGCATTTATCGCCGCCCAAAATACATTTTTTTCCATCTTCTCAACTCTTCGATAACCAAATAGTAGAACCGAAATATTATTTTAAGAGTATTAAAGAAGGCTAAAACCTTGTCTTAAATAGGAATTTCATTGAAAAATTTGAAGTCATTTTTAAAAAAATGGCGTTAAGCGTTACTGTAAATGCGAAATTGAAGCTCTGTTTCTCTGGAATCTATTTGAGTTTTCGAAAAACTTAATTTGAAGTAATTTGAAGAACTTACACACACAAATTCAATAATATATCCATTGAAATGGGCATATTACTGGCATGAGATATTGAAAGAAAAAAAACATAACAAAAAAACATTTGTGCAATCTTTGGGAAAACGAAAAATTGAACTCTCGAACGAAATTGAATACTCAAAAATCAACATTACATCATATTAAACAGTACCATTACCACTATCCGTTCAAATAGTTTAAAGAAAGAAATTGGAGCCACCTTTGAGAAAATGGCGTTTGAGCTATTCTGAAAATGAGTAATTTTGAGCTCATTTGAACAAAAAAGTGCTGAGTTTTCGAGAAAATTTACTTGGCATTATTTAAAGCGCATGAACTCATAAATATAATACTGTGCAGAAATCGCATCTAAAGTATTACCGACATGAAAGACAAGTCACAGAAATTACATTTCTGTAATTTTTGAAAAAATAAAATCAATAAAATAAAAAATTGGCAATATGGCATTTGTCATCGTATAGGGTTCATTAGCACTAAAAAAAAAAAAGGTTTTAAAAAACTTCTTTTTGTAATTTTTTAAAATTGCAAATAGTTTACCCACAATTGCACAAAACTACTAAAATTTACAAAAAATTCTTCACACCTTAAATGAACTATTTATGCACAACAAATTTAATTCGAAGGAAAAGTCTCTATCTTCAATATTGTATTAAGAAGTTGCCGAAAAACGCAACTTTACAATTTCTGAAAATTCAGAGTTAATCCTGAAAATGGACCTTTCCACCTTAATTTTACTCTGTTCTTACAAAAATTAAAACAAAAAATTTGGAGCCATTTTTGAGAAAATTTTGAATCATTTCCTACGGCTTCATATAAAGTTTCCCCCAAAACTAAGGAATGTTTTTAAAAATTTCAAAGCTTCTACTAGAGACATTTTGACAGGGGTGTCTTCAATTTGAAAAAAATTCTACGATGGTTTAAGCGCTAGGTTTGTTCACAAACTACAGACGTTTTGCTTCCAATTGGTTTGTTGGCATCAAGATCCCACAAAACCGAGATTCTGACTACACCACGTGTTACAGGATTTTTTCTCTTCATTTAGCAAACAAGAACTCAGGAGAAATGTTGTCCACTACATGCAGAGCAGATCCTGCAAAAGAAATAAGGATGTTGAATTAAATTAAAAAAGAAAAAAGTTTTATTACACCATCTAGTTGCTAAATAATAATAATAATAATAATAATAATAATAATAATAATAATAATAATAATAATAAATTCCGTGTGGTGACCGGGGATTTTAGTAGAATAACACCACGGGATCTCTCCCTGTCATAAGAGGCGACTAATCGGAGCAGCTGTCCGCTGTCCCTTCCTGTGAAATTTATCCATCTCTCATTATCCCTCTTGCCCCTGTCCTAAATTGTCCTTCGTCTTTTCCCTTCTTCAGGTGAAATCATGATATCCCATCTCTTTCCCCTCTTCTTGCATGTCTTCTTAAGTCCAACCCTACGTGTTAAAAAGAACAACTGTGCTACATGGAAGACAAGCAATTGTCACCGATTATAAAGGTTCTTGGGGCAATGGCAATTACCCATACTGATATGGAGAGACGTTTAAGAAGTCATAAGGCCTCGGAAATAGAGCCGCTGCCCGGGGAGCGCCGGGGCACGTCTGGAGCCGGTGCCGGGCGTGACAGCATGCGAGCCACCGGTGGTAGGACGCTGAACAGGCGGGCACCTACCGGGTCACCCGAACATACTACAGCCATCATCCCCGAACATCCCAAAGAAGCAACCAACAATCTGTGGCTTCACCTGCCGAGAGTTTTTTGCTCCAGCAGCTGCTCGCAACCACCAAGGCGGGGAAAGTGAAGCAGCGTATGAAGGGGACAAATAACTTAAATGAGTATATTATGCGCGTCTACTACAGAGCCACACGTTTAGAAACAAATGATTGGATACAGACAATCTCTGCATGCTGAATTCGGAGAAAGGTTTCCTCGTATTGGCGTCACAGATCAGAGGCTTGTAGATTCGAAAAGAGCTATACTTAAAAACAATCTAATCCCAAAAGTAAGGTTGGAACAAATTAAACAGGAAGTAGCAGCAGAAATCTTTCCTCCAGTAATGGATGCCCCTTGACACAAACTGTCACAGATTCACACGAAGTTCCAAATTCAACCCAATTAGATGAAGCAAATCAGGATCCATCAACACCAGGTGCCAAGGAAGACAACATATCAGACGTAATTGACATATACCAGGAACTTTTTCTCAAGTACTCAGGATTAGATCCAACACTTCGCAGCAGAATTCTAAACTCAACAGCAATAGAAACAACAGGCTCGTTCAAATTATTCAATATATAAATGAGCATGTTTTGCCCTGTCAGATCAAAGAAAAGATACATTAACAGATATACATGCTATAGTTTACTGTGCAGCTGCTACCGTAGTTGTAAAATCTGGTTTTAAATTAAAGGATCAGTCAGAAAGTGAAAAAGAGAAGTCAATCAAGAAAAATACGAAACCACCATGGCAGCAAAGACTCGAAAATCAAATTCAGTATCTCAGACAGAAAATAGGTCGAGTAACGCAATATTTGAACCAACCAAACAACAAGAAATTAGCAAAAAAAAAAAAAAAAAATTGCAAAGATCAGAAAACATGAATCATGAAAACACAAGAACCAGGAACATAACACCATTGATCCAAATTTAATAGCTGAACGTTTAGATGAATTGAAACAGAAACTTGCTGCTAAATCACATAGACTGAGACGATAGAAAGAAGCAACAAAACGTAAGCAACAAAATTCAGTGTTTCATCAGAATGAAAAAGTGTTCTATCAACAACTAAGACAAAATTGCAATTTCCAATAAGAGAACAACGGTGCACCAGATCAACAAAATTTAGAACAGTAGTGGTCAAACATTTGGTCAGAAACTAGTCATCACAGTAGTGATGAGGCACACTGGATTAAGGACGAAATTAATAATGTTCAAAATATAGATCCAATGTTATATCAAGAGATCACAGTAAAAGACGTCAGCACTGCAATTGTAAAAACCCACAACTGGAAAGCTCCTGGCCCAGAACACATTCACCATTTCTGGTACAACGCCATAAGTTGTACTCACATTCACCATAAGTTGGCTCAGAGCTTCAAACAAGTCATTAATAGTCCAGAAGACATGCCTTTATTTTTAACCAAAGGCATTACATACATGAAACCCAAAAGTAGACACACACAACACCCAACTCAATACCACCCAATCTCTTGCCTTCCCACAATGTACAAAATTTTGACTTCATGCATTACAAGTAAAATCCAAGATTATATTGAGGACAGAAATAATGACAGAACAACAGAAAGGTTGCAGTAGATTACATAAAGAATGTAAAGAAACTAACAGATATGGTCATTCTCCAACAAGCACATAAAAACCATAGAAACTTGCACTGGCATACATTGACTACAAGAAAGCATTTGATAGCGTTCCTCACAGTTGGCTTATTGAAGTTCTCCGCATATACAAAATTAACGAAACCATCATCAACTTTCTGTAACATATCATGACTCATTGGAGAACAACATTGTCCTTAAGGCACCAAGAGTTAACAATCTCAACAAAAGAGATCAGAATTAAGCGGGGAATCTTCCAAGGAGATTCTTTAAGCTCATTGTTGTTCTGTCTGGCTCTAAATCCTCTATCAACACAACTTAACAGTACTCACTATGGCTTCCAAATTCGTCAAAATAAGAAGACTATCCACCCATATCACATCTGATGTATATGGATATTAAACTTACAGTTCAACAGACACAACTTCAATATCTCCTTGAAATAACACGAACTTTTTCTAAAGACATTCACATGAGTTTTGGTATTGACAAATGTAATAAAAGCAACCAGTGCTTTCATAACTTTAATACATTGGATGTTCATAATAATTGTAAGTGTTTACAATAACTTGACATATAATTACATTATTTTTTTTAATTTACTATGTCACTAAATAGTACATGAAATAATTTTTAAGGAACCATGCTAAGCATTTCATATCGCTTCCCTTTCAGGATCTGTTGGAAACGTGAAGAATTGCCGTCCTCTCCTTATGTTTTTGTTGTTTCGGCAATTGGGTACCCAACAACGTCTAAATTGGGGCATTTCGAGTTTACAGCACAGAGCACTGTCTCAGAAACTCAAAAACACACAAACGCAAAAACGTTCACAGGACACCGTTACGTTTACGCACAAAGCACGTCAATAATAGACGGGTGCGGCCTGTAGATTTCGCGCAGCGCCTTTGCGCCCTTCGACGCTATTGGCCCAACACGGGTCTAAGATGGCGGAATTCAAATTCAAATACAATTCAAATAAGAACATGCCCCGGCAGAGCCCTGGTGTTGCCCAACTTACCAAGGACTTTTCGCCCTACTAAGATGAGGAAATTTTCGGCATTATTAGCGATATCACTGTAAATAAAATATAGATATATGTTTATAATGCTACTTTTTATAATTCTGCTCTTGCTAATTGTGTAATAGCGCTTTTTTATATTCCATCTTATGGCTCAATTTTTCATTCCTTGGCCATGCGATTTGTTGATACTAGTTAAGAAACTAGTCAACGATAGGTCTTTATGTGGTGCTGAAATATTTTCATTTTCCATCTGTTAAACAAAATCGCTAATAAATATTTTTGACTGTAATATGAATTCTCTATCTACTAGGGAGTATCTTGCTCAACTACTTTAACGGCCTGCTGGGGAGCGAGAGTCCGTGATTGTGGTATTCTCCGTTGCGCGTTGAAGCCTTTAGCAATACTCACGAAATTAATATTATTTTTTATTTGATTAGTGCAAAAGTGGAAAATTAGTTTTAAATAATAATTCCCTTTCGTATAAAGAAAAGAAACTAGTAAGTGTGTGATGGGCGATCGTGTCCTAACCTGATAATATTTCACAATTTATTTTTTAAAACAAGAACTGAAGAATGAGAAAAGCGTCGAGCATGTCTTTTTAAATACTATAAAATGTGTTATTCCAATCTTTGCAATCGAAACTACAACATCTTTATTGTTGTTATTTTGCGACTATCTTTTCTTCGTTCTTTCAACATAATTTAAAATAAATAAATATTTTGTTTACGTAATTCAATTTTATTTTATGTAAACGAAAACAGGTGTAAAGATAAACACTTTCCTTTCACTTCTATTGAAAATTAACTGATGTTTAGAAAACAAAACTTATAGGTCTCTCAATTCAGTCAAACCTTAAATGGAACGTCAATTTAAATGAATTGAACACAAAATTAAGTTCGTCATGTTATGCGTTGAAAATTCTTTTAAATTCAGACAGCCCTCATACTGATCGTTGTGTATATTTCGCGAATGTTTTTTTCCCGCCTGAGATATGCCATAATATTCTGGAGAAATACATCTTATAGCTCCCAGACGTTTAGATTACAAAAAAGAATTGTACCAATAATAACCAAATCCCACCCACGTGATTCTTGTAAGCCTCTCTTTATTAAACTAGGAATTTTACCATTGCCTTGTCTGTTGATTTACGAATCAGTGGCTTTTGTCAAAAATGATTTGCTTAAGGGCGGGAATATATTTTCTGAAAACGCGCATGTATATTACTATAACACTCGACGTAGAAATCACATTCATCAGGTGACAGTATCAACAGATCATTACAAGAAATTCACATAAAATACACGTACATTATCTTACAACACTTCGTCAGATGATATGGAACTATTAAGTTCGATAAAAAATTGAAATCCCAAGTGAAATCGTTTCTGCTCAAACTTTTCTATACATTAGAGACTATTCTGACACACAAGGAAAGTAACATTAATTTTAACAGTGATATTTAACGCATTATTTACCATTTGGACTGTATAATGTAAACAACCTGTAACGAGTATTGTACTGCAGCCTCCGGTCAATTACCCCCATCTCGATCAGGTTTTTCGTCCAGTTTCCCTGATCCATTGAGCAAATGCTGAGATGGCCTGTAGTGTTGCTTCTGGACATAAATGTAACTTCATTATCTGTGCGCGACTTGTAGAATTAATTCAGTGGGAAATATAGTTATTTAAATTATCGTTTCCATGTTGTTGCGGCAGGAAGTATTATTCCTTGTCGAAGGACATTATGGATAAGAGCCCAAAATTTATTGCCGATTTATCCTTGGAAATAGATTTAATTACACGGGAGCTTTTTTCTGTATTCAAAATTCAAGTAGTATACGGCTTATTGTAGGGATCACAGGATTTTGAAAACGTTCACAGTTTTCACTTTTCCCCATAGCACGTCATACACAGTTTTTAACTGTTTATTAACGTAAATAAATAAAAAAGGGACTAACGGCACAACATTGAAAATGAGATATTTTCTAAATATTTTCTACACGATATGCTTTTTCAAAACTTATTCGAATCATATTCTGAAAATAAACTGCGAACTAAAATATAAAGCGAAGAATAAAGCAATATACTTTGTACGTGTTGGGCAGCATGTCGTAGCATGCTGTGGGTATTTCTAATGCAAGCTCGTACCATTCCCAGAGCACCCCGGCTGTGCTACGTTCAATAGTTTTAGTAGAATATGTGAAAATTATTCGCAGAGAACATTCAACAATCACGCTTTCACTAACTGCAAGACCAATATAAGGAATAATCAGTCGAAATTTAGTATTGTCTACGTATCGTAGGACTTATGAAATTGCAAGGAAAGAATAAGAATACAACGATCACAATGCACATATCTTACAATTAGAAAAAAAATGCGAAAAGCGAAGGTTCAAAGAAAATACAACCATGTAAAGATTGTTTACTAAAAGTAAAATAAAATTATTTGTAGACCACTTGCCGCATAAATCATGAGAAATATTTACGGTATTCTTATTCAAAAGAAAAATTAATTCTTCGTTTTAGTCACTTTCGTTGGACATGCTTCAGCACCGAAAACTCAAACCATTCATAGAAAATAATACTTAGATAACATGTGGGTTTAGAACATGTATTGAAATATAACAGAAGTGAACTATTCAGGAACATTGGCTACTGTCTTCAACCTATACTGTTTTACGAAATTTGCAGCTCTACTCAGGAACGGACTCTAGGCACGAATTTGAAAATGAGATTTTCAAAAACTTTTCTACACGATATGCAAATCCAAAACTTATTCTAATGAAATTCTAAATAAAACGCGAACTAAAACATAAAGCTTAGAATAAAGCAATATAATTTGTACGTGTTGGGCGGCATGTCTTAGCATGCTATGGGTATTGCTATTGGAAGCTCGTACCATTCCCAGAGCACCCCGGCTGTGCTGCGTTCAATAGTTTTATTGGCGTATGGAGAAAATTACTTCTCAGAACGAACTTTTTTTCACTAATACTCTCGACAACTAAAACGAATAATCAACCGAAATGTTTATTGTTTTCTCTTCGTAATAGTAAGAATGAAATTGAAACGAAATAATGATACAGGAATCACGGGACATATTTTACAATACTATTGATATAAGTGAAAATGTAATTAATTCTTTTCGAGGTTTTCGGTCCACATGATTCGGTTCCCAAAAATAAAATTCACGGAAAGAATACTTGAATAACTTGCAGGTTTACAACATTTTGTTTTAAAATACAGCAGAAGCAAACGATCCAGGATCAGTGGCTAGTCAACTCTTCAACCGAGACTATTTTGCAAGAATATCTGTTCATCTAACGAAGTGTTTAATGCCATGAAACTGAATATGAAATATTTTAAAAATATTTTCAATACGATATGTGTTTCTAAGACTTATTGTCAATTGCAATATTATACGTACTACTTGGGGCTCTCAAAGGCAAGTAAACGTTACATATGAGGTCTCTAAAGAAAGAGAAATTCACGGAGACGTGACGAATTGAACTTTAAATTTTAAAATATGACGGGTTTGTTATAAAAAAATATGTAAATATTCACGTCAAATACAACCCGCAATACTTGGCCGGACTTTTAATCTACATCTTTAAGTAACTCCTAAATGCAGCATTGTAGTAGTAGTATTATGGCGAGTTATATTATATACCCAAGGGCGTCTCTCGCATCTCAGACTACATTTTTCTGAATCGGTGTAGTCTTCATTACGCAATCCTCTTTTCATCATTGCCTCTTCTACTCCTTCTCGTCAAGTAAGTCTAGGTCTACCTCTTCTTCGATTGGTAGCAGGTTGTCATTTCCATAGTATCTTGGGCTAGCGTTCTTCGTTCATTCTTTGCATGTGCCCATACCATTTTAGTCTTTTCACTTCTATGGTGTCAATTATATCAAAACTTACTCCCACTTTACGTTTAACTTCTTCTGATCTAATTTTATTCATTAAAGTCAGTCCGCAACTTCGACGCTAGAAGTCCATTTCCATTGCTGTCATTTTCTTTATTTATTTTTGGTTACTTCCCATACCTTAGACCCATAAAGGGCAATATTCTCTACAACAGTCTTATACAATTTTCTCTTTACATTCTTGCTTAATTTATCTTTCCAAATCGGTGGATGAAGTAGCCACTCTGCCTTTCACAATTTTGTTTCTAATGTCTTGTGAACAGCCTCCGTTTGCATTTATTTGTGTACCCAGAATGTGAATTTTGGGCAGGGTTATACTTCCGAAGCATCACCCAGTTTCAAACCTTCAGCACTTCCTCCTACAACCACATACTCAGTCTTGTTAAGGTTAATTTCTAAATCCCATTCCGAGTACTCTTCGTAGAATTTCCGCAGTATATATAGATCATCGTCTTCATCTTCAGCGAACACCACCTGATCATCTACGAAGAGTAGACTGAATAACTGAGTCACCAATTTTAATACCCATATTACTACATGTCTTTCTCCATCTTCTCAGGGCTTCATTCAAATATATTTTAAACAAAGTCGGAGCTACACAGCACCCCTGTCGTAAACATTTTTTTACTGAAAATGGGCTGAAACGTTTCTACCTACATTTATTTTGTCGAATTATCACTGTACAAATATTTAACGGCTCGAACCAATTGCGTATTTGCATTTTGTTTCCCCATTGCCGACCAGAGTCTACATAATGGAACAGTGTCATAGGTCTTACGCAGATCTGTAAACACAAGGTGCGTCATCTAGTTATGAGTGAGACGTTAGTCGGTTACCTAATACTAAAGACGTAATGAATACATGAGCGTCCCGCTCGGAAGCCGCTCTGTTCCTCGACGTCATTGAGGTCTCTTTCCAGTCAGGTATGTTTTCCCATACACTCGGCCAATGCTGCTTAGGCCAGTTATAGTTCGCAGACTGTTTCCTATCACCTTTCTTGTAGATGTGAGAAATATATCCTATCCTGAAGTTCTTTGGAAATTTTTTCCCATTAAACATCTATTGTACAGTCGGGTAAGAAGATCCAATAATAAACTGGGGCAATGCATCTGGAATTCAATGTTTACCAATCCAGGAGCGGATGCTTTTCCATTTTTAAATCTCTGTATTGTTTTTTCAGACTCTCTCACTGTAATATAATTTAAATTGATCTATACTTACAGGTTGTAGTGCTGAATTTTACTTTTCATTTTGTCTGAGGTTCTTTATTATTTTCCAGGCGTTCTTTGATCTGACATTGCCTATACTCTGTTCAACATTTTCACAAACTCTTTCCCATGCTTCATTTTTTGCTTTTCTTACTTCCTGTTTAACTTCTCTATTAATTTGACAATACCATTTTCTTCAATATCTTGGGTGTTTAACTATGTATTATATGCAATTTTCTTGTCTCTCACTTTCCCTGCCAAAGAATTATTCCACAATGAGTCACCTGTTCCTTTCCTACCAGTATATCCTATTTCTCCGAGGCTTTCATAAGCTCTTTGATGTACAGCATCTACAATTCCATCGTAGAGTGTTTGAGTAGTTGTTTGGTTCACTTCTAACAGTTTCTTACTTAATATTAGCTTGTATAGGAAGGATATAGATGGATATTCCAGATAACACATTTTGTATTATTTTTTCTGTGGTTCTGGATTCGACATGAATTTCCGATCGCTGTTTCTTGTTGCATAGGGAACATACAATTTTGATTTCAGTAAATAATGCTCTTGAGTTGCACTCGGCTCCTCTATAGACTCGAACATCTTTCACATAATTTTGTTGTCGCGTTTGTCGATAACGTAATCTATTATGGTTTCACTAGTTCCTCTAGACCAAGTGAAATTGTGAATGTCTTTATGTTTAAAAACCCATTTCATACTTTTAAACATACTGGTCGCATACTTCAATTTATCTCTATTCTCCGTATCTCCCTACAACTTCGTCTTGCGCAAGCCTTTCTACTCACTGTTAAAATTTCCACTAAAAATATGTCCTTCAGGTTTGGTACCCCATCCAAGACCGTCGTCAGTTGATTAAAAAAAGCATATTTCTCCAATTCGGTAGCATTGTCATTTGGAGCATATATACTGATAACTACCATCTCAATACCTTTAATCTTAAAATCAATTTTTAAAATATCACTCACACGCTCATCATCAACTCTTAATGTTACGCATATATTTCTTTATCACAGCAATAAAAATTCCGTTCTTAGCTCTAAATTATTTGTTGACACCACTATATATGTAGATGTAGCCTTTTATTTCTTCAACTCCCTGTCCTTTTTTCTGTTTCTGACAACATAGCAATTTATATTCTCATCTTTTTAATTTCTTCGAACACTACTATTTTCATATTGAGACCCTGTACATTCCATGTGCCTATACACATGTATCGTTTTCGTTTGCCGAGTTGTCTCCTGGACAATCCTGCTTCATTACTAGGATATTTAGCGTTTGCTTTTTACAGATGCAGGGGGCTGGCCCTACGCCCTAACCCCCCAACCAGGAGAACCAGATATTTATTTTCGAGGTTACTCTCCCTAAACTGTTTCCCATGTCCGTGTAGTTAGCACAACCACTTACTAGCAAATTAAAAAAGAATATTCCAGAATTTTGTATTAATTATGAACTAATTTATACACAAATTTAAAAATTTTGAAACGATGCAGAACATCATAATAAACAACGCATAAGAGTGAGTACTCTAACTTAACGTTAAGCCAGCGTCTCCCACTCTTATACATTTTTTATTTTGATGTTGTGCATCGGTTCAAAATCTTTAAATTTAAACATAAATTATTTCAAAATTAGTAAAACATTCTGGTAATTGTAGTTTTTTTATGTCATGGGTTTTTCTTGGTTGGGGATGCTGAATTAAAAAATGCAAACACGAAGATGTCAAATAATTCTTGTATGTGTAGATGGTTTACTGAAAGTAAAGTAAAATTATTTGTAAACCACATGCTGCAAGAATCACGGCACGTAGTTTACGATACTCTTGATACAAATGAAAAATGTAATTCATTTTTATTTGACGCTTTCGCTTCACATGTTTCAGCCTCCAAAAATCAAATATTTCACGGAAGAGCAATACTTTGATACGTGATAGTTTAGACGATGTTACTTTAAAATATGACAGAAGTGAACGATCGACGAACAGTGGCTAGTCTCATCGAGTGTTGGTACATTGGCAGCAAAAATTAATTCAAATTTGGTGCCTTGCTTTGAAATCTATCATTTATTCCTTGACGCTAATTAACAGCAAAGAGCATGCATTTTAAACGTCCCGCGTCGGACTTCTAATATTTTTTCTCCAAAAAATGGCGCGTTTGCTTCGAAAGAGAAAGACGGAGATATCTTTCGTATGAAGTTCTTTGGAAAGACAAACAGCTGAAGAGTTGAACTGCTTTCATAGACGCTCGCGAGATGCCGCCAGATACTGGAGACACTGTGGGGTGTCGACATTCCAAGAATTAAAATTCTTTTCAAATGAAGGCGCGATAGAATAGGATTATTTAAAAAAAGGGGGCCAACACAGTTTCGCGGCGACTCGAAAACTAATTCTCTTCATGTCAAGGTGTCTTATCATGCTTATCATGTCTTATCAGTGTGATCCTGCTGTGAGTTTTGCCAATGCAAGCTCGAAAACTGAATTCTCTTCATGTCAAGGTGTCTTATCATGCTTATCATGTCTTATCAGTGTGATCCTGCTATGAGTTTTGCCAATGCCAGATCGCATCACTCCCAGATTACCCCGGCACTGCTGCATTCAGTGATTTTAGTGGAGAATGAAAATATTATTTCTCAGAACATACAACGAACTTGGTTTCACTAATATCCTCGACAATTAGAAAGAATATTCAGGCGAATATTTTATTGTGTTTCCTTCGTACTAGATATGAAATTGCAACGAAGGAATAAGGATACAATGAACACGATCTTACAATTACAAAAAATATAAGCACCGACACAACAAATAATATTTGTAGGACACCTAAAAAAATATTTGTAGAACACATACTGCAGAAATCATGGTACGTGTTTTCAATACTGAAGATACGATTTACTGACGATACATTTCCTTGCTCTTGTATGTCAACTTGGAGTATTTCAGAAACTGCAGTTGAACGATAAGAATGATTAGTTATTTTCTGTTTTTTTGTGTGTCAAATCCAACTTTATCTGCGTACGTTTTCGTCCACGTATACAACTGATTTTCCCCAACAAGGCAGTTCTTTTACCAAATACCTGACTTTTGGTAGGAAGGGTGACAAAAAATCGAACAGTTTTAATGTTACCTGTGGATTTTTCTGCCAATAGTTTGTATAATCTTACCGAACATCTCGAAGGCGACTCTTCATTTGGTGTCAACCATTTCGTCTCTGTTAGCTTTCCATCGCCTGCTTGACAAGTCATGGGACAACATACGGGATTGTAGGCTATTCTACCGGTTTCTTTACAATCAAGACCTAATTCCGTTTGGAAATAATAGACTAAACATTTTGCCGCTTTTCCCCCACGCCACGCTAATTCTAGTGAGGCGGCAAGAAAGAACTTTATTTGCAACTCTTCTGGCGTATTTTCTTCACACGTTTGAAACATTAATTGGTACTCTTAAGATTTAAGAGTTACTGCACTCACCTTTCGTTTCTCCAGAATGTTTTGTAGTAACTTTCTCTTTGCATTCCAAACCTCTCTAGCGACTTGAAATTCATATCTGTAAAGGGGTTAATATTTCTATTGAATTCTTTGAAAAATTTCTCTTGTATCATTTTCGCAGTCACGTTCCACATCGTTTTCACGGAATATTCTTTATATTCTTCACCATTCATTTTCTCATATTCATGCTCCAATCTTCTAAGATATTTGATATTTCCTGATTTGTATAACTCGCGGTTCATTTATATTTCCTTTCTCACAATTTCTCAAACTGATTCCAAATATATTTCCTGTTGTTGAATGTGTTATTTGGTTTGGATTTACAAACAATTTCCTCTATTTCGTCATTCGACGTCAAACGAAGCTTTTCTGCAACATTTTGTGCCCACACAATTTCAAATCAAAGATACACACCCGACGATGGAATAAAGACAATAGCAAAATTACATAACCTCTATCTGTAGACAAAACCAGGAGCACAATTTATCACCTCCTAGGAGGTGATAATCAATAACTGATAAATATGCATGGTAAAGTCGTCTCTAAGTGGCTGGTAGGGTCCCAGTTCTTGCACGCTATTGGTTGAAATTTCATGAGTGGAATTGTCACAATAAATTTCAAACTAAAAAAATGAAGAAATAAAGAAAACAGAATTCTCTTCACGCGATGGCGTCTAATCACGTTTATCACGTCTTATCAGTCTGATCAAGCTGTAAGTTTTGGCAACGCAAGCTCGCACCATTCCCATAGCACCCCGGCTGTGCTACGTTCAGTAGTTTTAGTGAAGTAAAAATTATTTCTCTGACCATACAACGAACTTTCTTTCACTAATAGCCTCCCCAAAGTAATAATGAGCCGAATAATGTGTTGTGTTCCCTTCGTATTAGAGATGAAATTGCAACGAAAGAATAAGGATATAATGACACGATGCACAAATTCTACAATTATAAAAAATGCAAAAAACGAGATATCAAATAATACTCATATGTAGATTGTTTACTAAATGTAATATAAAACTATTTGAAAGCCACTTGCTGCACGAATCATGGGACATAGTTTACAATGCTGTAGATTGTAATGTACCTCTCTCTATTCTCCTAATCTCTTCTACTACCTGCTTTATGTTGGGCTGCCAATATAATAATACCTCTCTTCAAACCTACCTTATTTTATATTTGCCCGTCAACTAGCTAAATTTGAACAATTTTTGAAATTTCCCTGGGCGTGACTGCGTGATTGCCCTATACAGGACTACAAACGATGTACGTATGTGCATGTACTACATGGGTCGGCATCTAAATACTACAATTACAACACATTAGATAGAGGCTATTGATGAACCTGGATGTGTTCATCATTATTTATTTATTTACTTTCTCTTTTACGTGTTTTCTTTGAATATGTCAACACATCACACACATGGAGGAAACAAGGCCCTTTGACGGCACACAAAAATATAACACAAACGATCAACAATACACTCAATATTAAAAAAAACCTACAAATAAATAACAATCATTCACACTGAAAATTATAATGCAATCTGACTACTCATCCACACTGAATGCGCATTCTGTCGTAAGAAATTTTAACCTTATCATCTTATGATTAGAGACACAACTTGGTCTTCGACAGATGCTTGCAGATAAATAAAAAAATGAACAAACAAATGTACATATGTCACTTCCCTTTATGATGGCCAATGTTGCAACACGCGGCGCACGTCACGCATCGCCGTCTATCGACTGGTACGCTCCCCGTGTACCGCAATTATGCGCTGCAACTTCAATTTGCTCCAAACCATATTTTCCATCAAATTCCATTACTGAACACACACTGCGAAGCGTTCTCCAGTACACACGACGTTTCCACTATATTAAAGTTCTCACGACGAAAGAATATTCTCGATTTCACGAATATCGAAGAAATACAAACTTTAAAATTCCCGCGGTGCAGAAATATTGTTGACTTACATGAATTAAGCAAAACTTTTCTATTTATATTTTGATCACTGTCCGAAATGTGATACACCCCGTGTTATAAAAATTGTAACACAAGATGTTCGCATCCGTTGCCTAACACTACAATCGCGTAACTAAAATCAGTCTTCGCGTTGCGTCTATTCATAGGTTATTGTTCCTAATCCCGAATTCACTCGCTTTATCACTACCTTGATTTTGTCCACGTAAAAAAATGTAAACAAAAATGTTTCAAAATATTTTACAAACTCGCACAACAATGAACTTTTATTCCTTCTCGTCACAGCTTCTGCCTCTCTGTCTGTCTGCGTGTATGTCTACGTGTCTATGTAGCATGGTTGCCCGCCTCTATATAGATTTTCTCGAACAACCGCCGATCGCTCGCCCGTATCCACAAACAAGATCACATAATATTTCTTAAATTCCCGTTTATTATTGTTTTTTTACGCCTCACTACCCGTTTCTAATATTGTCTATTATTTTTCTGCTAATTATTACTATCTTGGCTCTTCTTTTCAATGTCTTTTTTTGTCAAATCTCATCATTTTAGTTTATTCACGTCGTGACGCAATCGGGACGTCAATACGATGCGTCACTTGTTTTACTTCGTTTCAATCATACTTTTAATTATAACCGTGTCCTAGGCGTTTCCCAAAATTGTAATAATTTTCGAAATTATTCATAATTTTTGTTCTGTCGGTCGCCAAAGTTCCAGTTCGACTCCTTCAAACGTTTTCCTGATATTCGCTCAAAATCACATTTGCCATTCACTTTACTATAGTAACAATGACCTCCATGCCCATGCCTTTTGACTGAAGATGTATAGTTACAGTTATTTCGAAATCTTTGAAGCTTGCCCAATTTTAATGATTCTTTTTTCTAATAATTCCAAATTTATGTTTTACTGGGTGTTAATGTCAATTTTCATTTTATTTCGCGCATTTTATTAATTTAGAAAAAAAATGTTCGTGCGCGGCGCTGCCGTCTTCTGTCTCCTTGAATACAAATTATCACATTTTACTGAAAGTTTTTACTCTCTGGAATACTGTTTTTTTTAAATGATCGCGAATCATTACAATATAATTTATAAGTATAGTTAATTATTTCTGGCTCTTTCTATTCACATGCTTCCGCCCAAAAAATAACCAAACATATAACGCAAGAGAAATTCTTTTATAGCATGAAAATTCAGGCTTTGCTCTTTTAAAATATGACAGAGGTGATCGATCCAGGAACAGTGGTTAGTCTCTTCAACCAATACTATTTTTCGACAATATCGGTTCATCTCACGAAGGGTCTAAAGACACGAAATTCAACATCAGATAGTTCTAAAATATTTGCAATGTGTCTTTCGAAAATTTATTTTTTCCTATATTATTTCAGTAGTATCTGTAACTTTTATTTTAAAATATGACGGAAGTAAACGATCCAAGAACAGTGGCTAGTCCCCTCAGCTAATGTTATTTTTCGAAAATTGGGTTTCATTTCACGAAGAGTCTAAAGGCACAGAATTCGACATTAGATATTTTAAAAATATTTTCAACCTGACTTGTGTTTCTAAAACTTATCCCAATGAAATTCTCAAATTAAACTGGGAACTCAAAAAGAAAGCTAGGAATAAAGCAACATACCCTACACGCGTTGGGCGTCTTATCATGCTGTGGGTATTGCCAAAGCAAGCTTGTACCATTCCCAAAGTACATCGGCTGTACTGCGATCAATAATTTTAGTAGAGTATGAGAAAATTACTCGCACAGACCGTATGATTGTGTTTCCGGTAACAGTCAAGACGAATAAAAGGAACAATCAGCTGAAATTTGTGTTGTGTTTGTATTGATTTGTATTTGTCTTCGTAGGACGTAACAAATTGCTACGAAAGAAAAAGGATACAACAACGACGATGGTCATATCTTACAATTACAAAAAATGCAAACACCGGGACTTCAGAGAAAATACAACTATATAAAGATTGTTTACTAAAAGTAAAATACAATTATTTGTTGACCATTTGTCGCAGAATTCATGAGACATGTTTTACCATACTGTTGATAGAAGATAAAAATGTAATTAATTGTTTTCGACGCTTGCGCTTCACATGCTTCAGCCCCGAAAACATTTTCTCGGAAAATCAACACTTAGATAACGTGAAGGTTTAGATCATGTTATACTAAAATATGACAGAAGTGAACGGTTCAGGAACAGTGGCTAGTCTGTTCAACCAATGCTGTTTTACGAGAATTGTCGTTATACTCACGAAGGTTTTCAAACGGCACAAAATTGAATATGAGATATTTTCAAAATATTTTTTACAGGATATGCCTTTCCCAAAATTATTCCAATCAAATTCTCAAAATAAATTTAAAAAAATAAAGAATAAGGGAAACAACATTCTCTGCACGTGATGGGCGAAACGTCTTATAACACTGTGAATTTTGAAAATGCAAGCATATAGAATTCCCCGGCTGTGCTGCGTCAGTAGTTTTAGCAATGTTAATTACTTCTCCAAACATACAACGAACTTGCTTTCACTAAAACCCTGACAATTAAAAGAATAATCAGCCGAATTTTGTATTGTGTTCGTTCCGTAGTTGATATAAAATTTCAACGAAAGAATAAGGAGAAAGTGAACACGTTGCACAAATCTTACAACTACAAAAAATTCAAACACCGATACTATAAACGATACTCCTATGTGTAGTAAAATAAGAGTATTTGTAGACTATTAACTGCAGGAATGATGGGACGTATTTTACAATACTGTTGATACAAGTGAAAAATGTAATTCATTGATTTAGAGATTTTCTGTTCGCATGCTTCAGCTCTCAAAAATAAAACATTTCACGGAAAAGCAAAACTTGGATATCCTGAGGGTTTGAAACATATTGTGTAAAATATTTCAGAAGTGAACGACCTAGGGACAGTGGCTAGTCTCTTTAACCAATACTATTTTCCTAAAATATCTGTTAATTTCATGAAGCGTCTAGGGTCGCGGAGCTGAGCATTAGATATGTTTAAAATTTTTTCTACTTCAGATATCTTTCCAAAACCTATTGTTTCCTATATTATTTCAGCAGTGTGCGTACCATTTGCGGCTTTCTAAAGCAACCAAACTTTACATATGAGGTTTCTAATGAAACAGAATTTCACGGAGACGTGAGAAATTGTACGTTGAATTTAACATTATGAAGAGTGTGTTATAAATAATTTAAACATTCATGTCAAATGAAACATTCAATACTCAATGGAAGTTTTCAATCAGTATCGTTAATTAACTCCTAAACACAGCATTGTAAGGTCTTAAAAACTTACAATGTGAGACCGTAGACACCAAAGTAACGTTCCTCACCCCGTAATATATTCTATGAAACCTTTTTGAACATTCTATTAAATGTGTACGTGCTTGAAGCTTCTCGATTCTATCCCACTTGTTTTGAGCTACTGGAATTTGCAACTGTAAGTAAAAATTAAACTAATTACTTAATATTCTATGCCCTTGAATTACACGGGTGCACCTCTTTGCTCGGTGACAACATTAAATAAGAATAGATTGAATTGGCAGGGGTATATTGTATTGTTATCAATTCCAAGGAGATATACAGATTAAGTGGCCGACAACAAAACTGTTTTGAAGAAATAAGTATTTTCATATTAATTGCCTAAAATCCGATTCTTTCAAGGACGAGATTGAGATTTTTAGCTGAGACCAACGTAGAGGCTCAGTAGCTGAGGCAAAAAATCTCAATCGGGACTTGCAAAGAAACGAAATCTTTACACATGATATATGTGATATATGAACATTTTTTCTACAACTGCATAAAACAATAATACAAAATGCATTGTAAACTTTTATTGAAAAAGGAAGCCTGATACCTTCAACAATATAGAAATGCATTTCATAGAGCCATAATTAGAGAAAAGTTTTTTAACACATTGCATAAATACTTTATTCACGGAAACAAAATATTTGTTTGCCAACTATCTTTTTTAATGGATATTAAAAAAAGAAGAACTTCATGTGCGGCTAACGATGTTCAGATGTTGCCTTTTTATATAATTTTAGAAACATTATATATTACAGGCTTGATATTGTGACCGCTCTACCTTTTCACTACTCTCTAAAAAGCCTACAGCGGGTCACTCAAGTAACCTAGTAGTATTACTTGACCTGTGCCTTGTTATGACAATATCGCACCAAAAATTAGGCATGGTTTTAAATGTCCTAACTGCCCTACAGGAGTGTGTTGGTCTTTAACCTGATTTTTTGTAATAAAATAAACATAGGCAAGTTAATCTTTAAACTATGAACAGCGTTCTGGAAATATTCTATTAAATACTTGAATACAATTTTATCTAGCATTTACACATTGCATTGAAAAATTGCACTCGCTCTACCTTTAGCAATTACGTGATTACCTAACAACTGCTGTTGCGTATTAACACTTGCATAAACACTTTACATAAAATTATATTACCCTTCACTTCACAAAAAAACACAATAAAATAACTGTACACAAGACAATAATACATGGAAACACAAAATACTGAAAAAGAATCACATACCAAAATACCCTTTACATACACTTTCAAAGAAATTGTGACTTGAATAGTGAATGAAATATGTACAAGACGTTTCACTTTCACGTAGATTATTACTTTGTACAAGTTAGCCACCAAAGAAAGAAAATAAATTAAAAAAAAGAACAAATTATAAAAAAAAAAGAAATATTTTACAATTCTTTACAGGAATTAGCTATCTGGCTTCCTTTTACGACTGCAATATTGTAAAAGATTACGTTTAAATGATTTTAATATAATTACTCGACTATCTACGTCTGTAAGTGAGGTGAATTCTATCTCTGTATAATAATTCTCGCTTCTTTAAACAGTTCTTTTTTTGAGCATTTCTAGAGACGTTTTCTAATTCACGACACGTCGTGAAGAAATATTGCCACAGCTTGGAGCGGCGACGGCGACCCAGATCCTTCAAGGTCGTGGCAACCCCTTTGCTTCAGCGAACACGTGCTCTGGTGAATCGCAACTACAGTCCTTCGAATTTTATACAATATGACTGCAATAGCGCGTAATGAACTTCTTATGTGGTAAGCCAAGACGAAAGACAAAAAAAGCTGGAAATAGAAAGAAACATTTCCTATAGCACGTGCTTTCCACTTCAGTATACGTTCTTGAACGTTGAAATATATTATTTACTCGTTGATAGAAAAATAGTATATTTCTGCGTAATGCGTTCACGTGACTTTATCAGAATATTAATTATTTCAAATTCTCAATTCTCTCATACATGGTATCGTTATTTTAACATGATGAGACGAATTACCTTTTTCAAGCTTCTAATCGTCGAAATACTGCGAATTCTCCTCTCCGTCCAGCACGAACAATTCCGGTGTGTCCAGATCGGCGGCAAAAGAGAGAGCTTTTCGTAGCAGTGATTTGCGCTAGTGCTGATATTTTCAAGGGTGATTTTTGATTGGTTCTCTTTCTCTTGTACGCGAGTGCGTTCAGAAACTTTAATAAATTCTCGCAAGGGAGACCATTTACTACTGGCGCGATCTCTTGCAATTCGGAAACACTATAATTGCAACTTGTCGTGTCTTGACGTTCTCGGGTGCATCTCAAAAATCAATGTAACCGACATATGGGCGGTTACAATATGGAAATGAAAAAAATAGAGTGAGGGTGGGATTTAACATGCGAGAGTTCTCGCACGGATACAGTAGTTTCTATCGAATTCTCCAAATGAAGTTCACACTAAAAAATAAAAAAAAAAAAAAACGAAGAAAACATTCTATGCATCTTAACAGCGAGACGTCCTATCATTCCTTCAGGGTTGGAGAGGCAGGAACGTACCATTTCTCTTATCACCACGAACGTGCTGCGTTTACTAGTTTAAGTAGAGTATGACAAAATTATTCATCAGAATTTACAACGATCGTGGTTTCTCTAACTGGCACGACAAATAAAAGGAATAATCAGCCGAATTATATATTTGTGTTCGCTTTGCAGAGGTTATGAAATGTCTACAAAAAATAAGGATTCAGTGACCACAATGCACAAAACTTACAACTATAGAAATGTCGCTCATCCAGACATCAAATAATACTCCTATGTGTTGATGGTTCACTGAAAGTACAATAAAATTATATGTAGATAACTTGTGGCTGGAATCACGAGACATTGTTTACAATTCTCGTTAATAATTGCAAAATTATAGTACGTAATATAATTGAAAATTAATTGATTTCGAGCTTTTGGTTCACATGCATTGGCCCTCAAAAATGCTGCATACCACAATGGATCTTTTCAAAACATATTCCAATGGAATTATCAGAATAAACTGCAAACTAAAAAATAAAGGAATGATGAAACTAGAATTCTCTTCGTGTGTGTGCGTCATATCACACTTATCACGTCTTAACAGTCCGATCACGCTGAGAGTTTTGGCAACGCAAGCTCGGACCATTTCCATAACACTTGTGCTGTGCTGCGATCAGTAGTTTTATTGGAATATGTAAAAATTATTTCTCAGACCAAACAACGAACTTCTTTTCACTAATACCCTCGACAAACTAATAATGAGACGAATAATGTGTTGTGTTCCCTTCGTAGTTGGTATGAAATTGCAACGAAAGAATAAGGATATAATGACCACGATGCACAAATCCTACAATTAAAAAAAACATCCGAACATCGATATATGAAATACTCCTATATGTAATGTTTACTAAACGTAATATAAAATTATTTGTAAACCACTTCCTGCACGAATCATGGGACATAGTTTTTACAATACTATTGATATAATTTATAAATAAAATTTATTGTTTTTGACACTTTCTGTTCATATGCTTCAGCCCTCGAAAATATCAAACATTTAACGGATGATAAATACTTGTATAACATGAAGGTTTTGGCCATGCAGTTTTAAAATAAGACAGAAGTAAACGATCCAGGAACAGGGGCTAGACTCTTCAACCGATTCGATTTCTCGTCAATATATGTTCATCTCAGAAAGTGTCTATGGCCACGAAATTCAACATCAGATATTTCCAAAATATTTGCAATACCATATGTCTTTCGAAAATGTATTGTCACCTATATTATTCCAGTAATATACGTAACTTTTATTTTAAAATATGAAGGAAGTGAATAATCCACGAACAGTGGCTAGTGTAGCGTCGTGTCGCTAAAACAGCGTGGGCACGTGGCGCGTGGTGTGCACCGGATGCGTAGACAAAGGCAGAAGCCATGACGTACGGGGTTTTTCCGACAGGGTGTGCGCGTCGTTAGGGAGGAGGCAATGGAGGCGGCGGGCAGCGTCGCGAGGGCTATTTATGGGCCGTGAGAACAATAGCTCGCCCTTCTTGAGATCCTGGCAGCAGCATCGTAGGTCGTCTGTGGAGGTGCGAACGTGCACGTGGCGCAAGAAGCCGGCAATTATTGTCGTGACTAGTGAGACATGTAGTCAGTCTAAGGGCACGGCGAAACATTAGGTAGTATGTTGCGGTGTGGTAGCCGTTGTAAATATCTCTCCTAGCAATGGGGTCTATTTAGTTAGTTAATTGTATACAGTGCATTGGTTATTTGTGACTACGGTCTAAATTGTGAATAAACCTGCTGTTATTACAACCCCCTCTCGTCTGTGTGCTGATTGCACCCGTATGACGCCACGCTAGTCTATTCAGCCAGTGCTATTTTTCGAAAATTGCGTTTCATTTCAAGAAGGGTGTAAAGACAGAGAATTCGACATTAGAATTATTTTAAAATATTTTCAACGTAACTTGTGTGTTCAAAACTTATTCCAATGAAATTCTCAAAATAAACTGCGAACCAAATAAAGCAACATACTCTGCTCCTGTTGGGCGCCTTATCATGCAGTGGGTATTGCAAATGCAAGCTCGTACTATTCCCAAATTATCCCATCTGTGCTGCCTTCAATAGGTTTTGTAGAGTATGTGAAAATTATCCGCGTAGAACATTCGACGATCGTGCTTGCACTAACACCCAAGATAAAAAGTAGCTAATACTAACGCCGTAGCTAATACCAACGCTTCGTAGGACGTATGAAATTGCAACGAAGGAATAAGGATACGACCACGTCGGACGTATCTTACAATTACAGAAAATGCGAACACCGAGACTTCAAATACTATAACTATGTAAAGATTGTTTACAAAAAAGAAAATAAAAATTATTTGTAGACCCGTTGCTGCAAGAATCATGAGACATGTTTTAATATACTCTTCATATAAGTGAAGAATGTAATTCGTTTTCCTTGCTTTTGCTGAACATGCTTCAACCCCGAAAAATCAAACCTTTTACGGAAGGGCAATACTGGGATAACATGACGGTTCAGACAAGGTTACTTTCAAATATGACCGACCAATTCAATTTAGTCAAACCTCAAATGGAATGTAGATATAACAGAATTAAACACTAAATTAAACTCATTATGTTAGGCATTCAAAATTTTTTCCAATTCTCTCAGTCTTCATGCAGCTCGTTGCGTGTATTTTGCCAATGTATGTACATACCCGCCTGAGATATGGCATACTATTTTGGGGAAGCTCATCCTTTAGTGCCCAGACATTTAGATTGCAAAAGAAAATTATCCGAACAATGAAAAAATGCGATCAACGTGATCCGTGCAAGCCTCTTTTCATTGAACTTGGAATCTTACCATTTCCTTGCCTATTTCTTTAAAAATCTGTAGTATTTTTCAAAAAGGACTTACTTAATTGTAGGAACATAATTTCATGTAATACAGATATTTATAGTTTCAACACACGACGTAGAAATCATGTTGATCAAGTGTCAGTATCAACAGCTCACTACAAGAAATCCACATATAGTACATGTACGTTACTTTACAACGCATTGCCAGATGAAATTAAACAATTAAAATTGGTACACAAATTTAAGTTAAAAGTAAAATATTTTCTGCTGCATAACTGTTTCTATACAATTAGAATCTGAAAGAAAAATAATGTTTACTTTAACAAAACAATGATATAGTATAATGGATTAGTTTACATTTGTATTATATAATTTCTATAAAAGACCCAATATGCCTGTAACAAGTAATGTACTTCAGCTTCCGGGTCAATGACCTCCATCTCGATCGTTTTTTTTTTCAGTTTCCCCGATCAATTGCGCAAATGCTGAGATGGCCCCTTGATTTGCTTCTGGACGTAAATGAGTTCAGTATGCGTACGTTTTGTTCAGCTTTCCATTTGCTTGTAGTGGTAGTAGAGCTTAGGGTGAGTTCCTATTTTTTTTCCTTAAATAGGTTTCCTATAACTCGGAAACGAAATATCTAGTTCTTGAAATGTTAATCTCTCACTTTTTTAAATTTTTTATTATTATTATTATTATTATTATTATTATTATTATTATTATTATTAGTATATATCATCCTACGTTTTCTCAGCTATTTTTGCTAGTAGAAATGCTCACCTTCCCCGGAGTTATTTTGGGGACAGATTCGGTCACAGAAGAAGAACTTCATCTTATATCTGGACTTAAGATAAAATTTTTCTTACGATATGGGCAGTTTGCAACAAAACTGTGCGCTGTTCAATGTTCAGAACGTTTTTGGGTAGTTAAAGTTCTGTTAAGTTTTTAAGGAAGTTTTTACTGACCAGGCCTTCCGCCGATATCACGAGTGGGTATGTTTTGGTAGAATTTAATTTCCAAATATGTTTTAGTTCATAAGATAAGTTTTCATATTTCGAAATTTTTTCTATTTATTTCTGTTTTATATTGTGAGATAATGGTACTGCAATGTCTATTATTACTCCTTCTTTCTTTTTTTATCTATAAGGAGAATATTTGGCCTATTGTAATCGACAGTACGATCAGTTAAAACTGGTCTGTCCCAGTACAAAAGGGTTTGTTTCCAGCACTGGAGGAGGGGTGTACTTATAGAATGGCGGTGTTGATTCATCCAATAATTTATGCTCTATTGCAATTGCCTTGTGCACGATTTTCGCAACTTGATTATGCCTTCCTAAGTAAGCACTGTCTGAGAAGGAAGAGCATGCAGCTGGATGTGTTCTATTGTTTCTCCTACAGCTCCACACTTCCTACATTTATCCACCACATCTTCTTTTAAACAATACTTTTGATAGTTTCTGGTCTTGATAACTCTGTCTTGAATTGATATTATAAAACCCTCGGTCTCAGGATATATTTGTTTCTCCAAAAGCCACTCCACCGAAGAACGTCTGTCTACATCATCTCGAAACAAGAGTTTTGGGTATCTTCCATGTATATCTTGTTGTTTCCATTCATTAAAGTTCGACTGGGGGGTAGAGATGTTTAAATCATAGTTTCGTTCATGGAGATTCAACGGAGTGAAGCCGCGGTCCTCATTAAAAGTTAATTTCATTAATATGTCGGTGGAGTTTAAAAGTACCTGTCGCATTTTTTCCTCTTGTCTCAGGCAAAGTGTTTTTATATTAACCAACCCTCTGCCTCTCATCGTTCGAGGTAGATATAATCTTTTTACTGAGGAGTTTGGATGAAGACAGCGGAATTTATGTAACAGTCTTCTCGTTGATCTGTTCAGCTCCTCCAGGTCAGATTCAGTCCACTTAACAATACCAAACGAGTAGGTTAGGACCGGCACAGTCCAGGTGTTGATAGCTGAAATCAGATTACCTCCTGATAAATAAGTGTTTAACAACTTTGTTAGCCGCTTTTGATATTTTATTCCAAGTTCCTCCTGATTATGGTCCTGTCGATGGTTCTGAGGGTTTCCCAAATAGCGATATGTTTCTTCAGGTGGTATCTGTTTAATATCACAGAAACTTTGGTTTGTGTTTTGTACATTTCCTTTATGAATATTTATTATACCACATTTATCAAGACCGAACTTCATTCCGATGTCATCGCTGAACATTTTTGCTACACTTATAAGCAATTCTAATTTATCATGCGTTTCGGCATAGAGCTTAAGGTCATCCATGGACAGTAAATGGCTTAGTCTTTTGTGTTTTTCATGTTCAATCTATAGCCACATTTAGTGTTATTCAAAAGTGTTAGTGGGTTTAGAGCTAGGCAAAACCATAGTGCTGATAGGGAATCGCCCTGAAATATACCTTTTCGGACATCAGCTTTTCCCTAGATATTACCTTGGAATCGTACATTTGTAGCCATTTATTCATTAGATGCTGAAGAATATATCTTACATTTGGACAGATTTTATATATTTCCAGTACTTTGTTTAGCCATTTGTGAGGAACGGAGTCAAAAGCTTGTCTGTAATCAATGTAACAGATGTGGAGATTTCTTTTCTTTGTTTGAGCTTGCTTTAAGACCACAGAATCAATGATGAGTTGATGTTTATTATTATTATTATTATTATTATTATTATTATTATTATTATTATTATTATTATTATTACTATTATTTTTATCTTTCAACTATTAATAGTTAAATTATTGGGAAGGGATTGGGAAACTGAAGGAAGCGTGCGCAGATGATTTTCTCTCGCATACAGTTTTTTTACTGTTTTTGACTAAATAAATATCTAAATATCTAAGTGAACGATGGAGGACCAGTGGTTAATCTCTTCAACCACAGATAATTTTCGAGAATTGCGGTGCATTTCACGATGGGTCTAAAGACATAAAATTGGTCATCTGACATTTTCAAAATATTTTCAACACGACATGTTTTTCCAAATCTTATCCTAATGAAATTCTCAGAATATACTGCAAACTAAAAAATAAAGAAATGAAGGAAACAGAACTGTGCACGTGATGAGCGGCACGTCTCACCACACTGTGATTTTGCAAATGCAAGCTCGTACTATTCCCAAAGAACCCCCGCTGTACTGCGTTCAATAGTTTTACAAAAGTATTTGAATATTATTCGTAAAAACGTACAACAATCGTGCTTTCACTAATTGATTGACAAATAAAAGGAATAATGAGCCGAATAATGTGTTGGTTCCCTTCGAAATTGATACGAAATTGCAACGAAATAATTAAGGATACAACGACCACAATGCACAAATCTTACAAACACAAAAAATGCGAACACCGAGATTTTAAATAATACTCTTAAATGTAAATTGCTTACTACAAGTAATATAAAATTACTTTTATGCCACATGCTGCAGGAATCATTGGATATAGTTTACAATACTGTTGACATAATTTAAAAATATAATTCATCATTTTTTGCGCTTTCTGTTCGCATGCTTCTGCCAAAATAAAAGAAAGATTTATCGGAAGACCAATACTTGTATAACGTGAGGTTTTAGTCAATGTTTTTTTTAAAATATGACCGAAGTTAACTTTCTAGGATCAGTGGCTAGTCTCTTAAACAAATATAATATTTTTAGAATAACTGTTAATCTCCGTAGGATCTAAGGCCACGAAATTCAACACAATAAATTGTATGTTATATTATATGAACTAAAAAATAATGAAACGAGGAAACCAGTATTCTATGCACTTTATCAGCGGCTCGTTTCGTACTCCTGCAGGGTTAGAGAGACACGTTTGTACAATTCCCGTATCACTCCCACCGTGCTGGAGTTAGTTTTAGTAGAGTATGTGAAAATGATTCATCAGAATTTACAATAATCGTTATTTTCCTAACTGGCTTGACAAATGGAATAATCAGCGGAATTATGTATAGTGTTCGCTTCACGGTGCATATGAATTTACTGCGAAAAAATAAGGATACAGTGACCACGATGCACAAATCTTGCTATTACAAAAAATACGAATACTGACTTCAAATAATACTCGTATGTGTAGATGGTTAACGGAAAGTAAAATTGAATTATTTGTAGACCTCTTGCTGCGGGAATCATGGGACGCTGTTTACAATACATTTGATGCAAGTTATAAGTGTAATTCATTGTTTTCGATGCTTTCGCATCACATGGTTCCGCATTCAAAATTCAGAAATATCACGGAAAATCAGAATTTAGATAATATGATGGATTAGGACATTTTAAAGTATGTCGGAAGTGAAAAATTCAAAATTAGTGGCTTGTCTTTTCAGCCTATATTAGTTTTCGAGAATTGATATTTATCTAACGAAGCGTCTAATTATACAAAATTAAACATGCGGTATTTTCAAAAAAATTTTAACGTACGAATGAAAACCGTTCTTAGCAAATATGAAGCGTTTTCTGTATGGCTAATCGGAAGTGAAAAATTCAAAATTAGTGGCTTGTCTTTTCAACTATATTAGTTTTCCAGAATTGTATTTATCTAACGAAGCGTCAATTAACAAAATTAAACATGCGGTATTTTCAAAAATATTTTTTTAACGTACGAATGGAAACCGTTCTTAGCAAATATGAAGCGTTTTCTGTATGGCAGTATAGATTTAGAAAAGAAAACTCTACAGAAACAGACATGATATCTTTTACTAATGTTTTGCTTCATCAGTTGAACAAAATGAACCATTTACTGAATCTTTTAGATCTTTCAAAAGAATCGAAACAACAATCTCAGAATTATCTATTAAGAAACACCATGCTGGCATGAAAGGTCATAATTTTGGTTTCTTTCCCATTCATTGCCAATTGTACATCAAGTTCCGTAGAGTTCCATTTTAAACTCTTTTCTCTACCTACTATACACAAACGGTATGTTCTCGTCGATTTGGCATCGGAAGAACGCTTCTCTGTGCTGATGATACTAATTTTCTTTGCATTAAAGATACAGTCTATGGTACAACACCAGATGTTTAGAGTTGGTGTCCTAATAACTAATTATAAGAGAAAGGGAAACTGTTTCAATGTGTGTAGAAAATAAATTTTCCACAAAATCGTTATGTCGAAGGGTTTTGCTATTTCTTGCGTGGAAAAAAATGGTTCACATAACCAGTGGTTGCAGCTTTACAACCACACTGTAGCAAAACAAAAGTTAACAATTATATTTACTTCTTGCTCAACTAAGAATGTTTTTCGAGAAAGTTCATCTTGTAAATAAAAACAATAAATGTTGCAAACACATGCTAATACTTGGGTTTTTATAACGTGACATCTGTGGGTCTCCAAGATGAAATTCGGAACGACTTTTTTCGTCATTCTCAGCCCTGCTGCAAGAGTCGCTTAATCTGCAGCACTGCTTGATACGGTCGAAATCAAGCGACATCTTGCGGCAGGACCAAGAAAGACGCAAATTCCGAGTTCCATTTTGGAGATACTACCCACAGATGTCATATTAAAAAAAACAAATATAGGAATGGTTCGGTGTGGGGATGCGACGATAATGAGTGAGCGCAATGCAGGCAAAATTAATTCGGGCGTTAATAAGTTAATATTTCATACACTAATTAATAGTTGAACGTGCCATCGCTGTCAGATCAACTGTTTTAAATGTATTTTCAGGTGCTGAAAACGTCTTCCAAATTTCGTTTCTTTCATGTCTGGCTTTGTTCAGATATGTATACAGTATCTGGTACATAAAATATAAAGTAGGTAGTATAAAAATACTTGCGAATAATTAGAATTTAGTACAGCTATATCTTTTTGTATTTTTATTATGAACATAAATGATTACCTCTAAGCTGTTCTTCTGCTTTATTCTAATGCTAATATAAGGTCATTCTAATTTAGTTTGGAAATTCTCTGGAAAAAATTCTACAATTACATTTGATTCACCTTAGTTGTTGAACACTTCCATTTTGTTGTCCACTATTTTTTTAGATTTTAAAACTCCCCAAACTCAAAGTATTAAAACGTTACTATTTTTTATGTTTATATGAAAAGGTGAATGCGTTAAGTCACTTTAAATTGAAAATCGAACTTTCAACGTTTAAAAATGTATTCTTCGGTATAACTTACAGTTCCGGTTTTCTTCGAATTCACTTCATCGTTTTCAAATTGAATTCTTCAAGGTAATTTGCAATTTTATTATAAAAAATACCCATGAAAACTTTACTCTTACAATTCACAACAAATTTTGCCGCGCGATTTTCATTCGATATTGCTCGTTTGTCAACAATGAGAGTTGCCATCCTCATGGAAGAAAATTGTGGTATTATGGACTGAAAATAACTACGGGGTAATGGAGTTTAATCAACGCCACCTGCATAGATCGATTTAGATAGTATTGTTTAATTCTCCGTCTATCCATTAAGAATGCAGCGCATATCGCAACCAATTATCATTTCTCCACCAAGAGACCGAGACGCGTGGAATTGTCATGTCTCGATTGGCGGACGGGAAGTGGTCTAACCGTGAGTGACGCAACCCCAATCACGCTCACACGCACACGCAATTACTCTAATACTGTGTAGTGATTGTCTATTAGAGAAAGAAGTCAGCAAAACGTTTTCAATAATTTTTGACTATTCTGAACTTTATTTACAAATGAATAAATTGTTTATTTTATTAAAACGATATTGATGAGTTTTTTATAACTTCTTTTTTTTCTGGAAGGATTTTAATGTAACATGTGTTTTGATTCTTGCAATGCAAGAAACGAAATGATAAATCAAATTCAATGCATAAGAACATGTGTAAAGAAAGTACATTACCGTAATTGCATTAACTTTGTTATAATTTCAGCCTCAGAAAAAAATTGCACTTTATTTCAATATTTAAACTTAATTTTCAATTAATTTAATTAATTGAAATTAATTTCATTAATTTAAACGCCAAAACAAATCATGGAACTCCGGATCAATTGCTGTATGACATAAATATCACACAGTCATATTTCGTTAACAGCACGTGTTAATATTTATGGATGCTGTTGTGAATCGAACTGTATATTAAATAATAGCCTACGAACAAATTCTATAATTTTTTTATACCGTCCCAGCACTTCAGGATGTTATTAATTCTTTTTCATCTTTCGCTCTCTGTCTTGAAGGAAGAAGATAAAATTCTACAGAAAAAAGTACAAACCATAAAAGACCAAAAGAAGAAGCAACACGTGCGTATGTTGATTTAATTTCCTCGCTAGTAGGTTAGCCAGGGCTATGCACGTTTCACATGCGATCCTCACAGAGGTCCAGTAAAGAGGAGAGACCATGTGGTATCTCGTATAATCATAGTCCATTGTAACGCCGGGGCAATTGCAATATGTCATCATAATCATAATCTTCATCAAATTGGCTGCTGTAATGGAGAGCAAACTCGGGAGCTAGAAATAACAGGAAGCCACAGAAATCATCCGCGCGCAAATTACGCACAGGCCACTCGTAACGACCGCGTTCCTCGGCGCTTCCACGGAATATTAAACGATATCAAAATAACACTTGAGAGCGCAAGATAACAAGACATTCCGGCGCGCATGAGCTTACCGTGTCCGCGAGGAAACGCGGTAATAAAATTACAGGCGGAGCAAAAAGAGGACCTTGATTTGGAGAGGCGAGCGCGCAACAACGAGGCGCGCGGCGGTGGCATTTGCATGAAAAGGGCAGGGCAACTCACTGCTCTGCGTGGCTTGGCCGCGGGGGAGGCGGGGGCTGAGGTGAACTGCGCGGCGCAACGGCGGTCCCTGGCGTTTGCGCGACGCTCCAGTTAATTGCGCACGGTCTCGCGAGACACCCCCGCCGCCCCGCCACCGCCACCGCCATCACCACCAGCACCACCGACTCCCGACATCGCCGTGCATTCTGTCCTGTTCAGAGCTACCGGCTTTACAGGTCGGTACCGGAGTCGAAATAATGCGCCGGGAGCAAGACCCTCCTTTATGCCCAGAGTACCGGGCCACTGCCAAGAGCCCAGCAGGGGGCCATCCGAACGAACGTCAGGGCAATTCGGGACTCCCTCCTGGCTCCTCACTGCAATCACCTTTGTGCTATCGACGTGAGTACCGCCGGAAAATGAGCGGTCGATGCGCCAGGGGCTCGAAAGAAGATGCGCGAAGGGCCCAACTGGTGGGTTAACGGGCGAACCCGGCAACATAGAGAGTAGCATCAACTACTCGCTGCCTTCATCTTAACCCATTGGTGCATGTGATCCGATAAATCGGATGCTCTGATTCTATAAATCAGACGAAAAGCTGCAATCATGCCTATGATTGGAGACTTATCACGAATCAACGTTCGCATTGTTGGAAAGTCATAAATTAAATCTATACGCAGTAGCTTTCAAAGGTTATTGATTTGGAGCGATTAGTGCAAGATGGCGCATTATAGTCGTGTTGTTTCACGTAGCGGGTAAGTTTTCATTTAAGTATCGTATCTAACATTGATTGTTAGGAAGAAATTTTATAAGAAATATAATAATAAAGGTTCGTGTTTTACATTTGAATTGGTATTGTGAGAAAATAATTATAAATAACTAAACAACTTTAAATTATTTTTGTGATCCGTAATATGCACAGAGTGCACTTATCATTGCAATATATCAGAACAGCTACGGTTTTTCGACCTTCATTTCCTTCTTCAATGACCTATAAGTGAAAAATTATTGTCCGACTATCTGTTGCTGACATTTTGAATATTTTGAAAGAACACCGGCGCTAACAATTGCTAAGAATCATTTTTACTGTCTGTAGAAATTATGCTCGTTTGACGAAAAGATAATGATGTCACTAATGCCACTAATGAAGGATACGAGGTGGTCGAAAGAGAAAAAACGTAAAATTAATTTTCTACGCCCTGTAGTTTTTAGTTCTATAAAAAGGAATGTGTGGGGGATTTGATGGACCAAATGGGGCGAACTCCAGAACAAGACAACGAAAATGGTATTGGCCTACATTTGCATATTTTTGAATACTTCTGTTGTGAATGCCTAGCTACTGATGAAACAAATATCGCCAAATGATGAGAAGTCCCATTGTCCTTTGAAGTTTTTTTGAGCTTGTTGAAAACGCATGGAGATCAAGAATGAAAACAATCAAATGATCGAAATACTGACATCTGTTTTTGAAGTAAAAACCACTAAATAGTTTCTGTATTTGCAGAAAAGAAATGTTACTTCCATGGTAAAGCATAATTCGTTTACCAAAAATGTGATGTGGGATTGCATCTCAAATGCTTGGAAGACTATCATCCATATTAGAATATGAAAAGAAAGAATTTCAGTGAATCTCTAATGAATATACATTATTTTTCAGTACAGAAATACAATTAATTTATTTGCCCTGTAAAATAAATATAACAAAAGAAATGGTCTAGACGTCAAAAGATTAAAATTTAGCTAATTTATTTGTAGAGTAACAACGTGGTCCAGGGGAAGTTCACCAGCGTCTTTTTTTACTGAAAACATAACCGGGCAGCCCGACAGCTGAACTTAGACTACAGAACGCATGTGGTAGAGTAATCAGATCACGTTTGTCTTGTAAACAATGGAAAATAAAATTTTGATAATCCACATAATGTCATTTAGATATACACGGGCATATTTTTCCCCAAAAAATAAGCCAGGAAAATTCATGCACTAGTTAAAGCTAACGACGTGAGTACTGCCGTGAAACACCGGGATGCGGGTGGTCCTTTAGAACCTCCACCAGAAAATATGCCCACCTAGGCGGCCATGATTCTTCCCTGACCTGAGCCAGGCGTCAAGTGGGAGGGTTACCGAGATGGCAAACTGCGTGCTGGCGGGATCCATTTCCCGCCTGTCGGCGGACTTGTGCGCCGGCGGGGGATACGTATAAAGGATAACTCTTAGGTGTCCATCCTGGAAGCAATCCCCCTGGTAGAACGAGGGAAAAAGAGTAGTGTAATAGACCAAGTGAGGCATATACTGCTGTGAAGGAGTTTAGTTAGACCCAGGACAGAGGATGAAGGAGTTCGGTTGAGCCCAGATCTCACAAGGGACATCCGCAGAATAGAATACTCCTAATTGCAAAAACCAACATTGTTTTTACTTCTCGTATACAGTAAATATTGTAGTGGAGCATGAAAAAGAGCCATTTTTTCAATAAACAAGAACAGTTGTGAGAGTTCTTCTTACTGAAAAAGTAGACTTGTCTTATTCTTGTGTATACATAATTTCTTGGAATACGTTGTGATGACAGAATCCAAGTTTTGAGAGGCCTTGATTCTGAAAAAGTTAATTTTTTTCACAAATCATCTGATCATCGGACGGTGCACAACACCAGCAACTGTTTGAAGAATTTTGACCAAAAACGTATGTTCTTCTCTAGATCTGGCTGATGTCGCGGTCCTAGGGTATTTTGCTGACCTTATGGCAATTTCCTACGAAATATTTGAACATATCTCTGAAATGTCTCCAATTTTTTTCAATGTTTACTCACATAGAGCAAAATAGTATCGGTCCTACTCTCATTAAAATCTCTGAATTTTTGAAAATATCAAAAGAAGAAACTTTTTTCAAAGACCTTCAATTATATTATTGTAGATTTTTTTAATGCAATCTGTTCTTTGAAATTAGATCTTTAAATAATGTCACGCAAAATGTTATGGATACATACATACATACATATATATATATATATATATATATATATATATATATATATATATATATATATATATATATATATATATATATATATATATATTACTTTTACGGTAGTTCTGTGATACTGTGGAATGAAAAATATTAAGGTAAAATAAAATGCATTTTAATTAATAACTGGCACGAGTCCTTTTACATTTTAACTCCAAACTTTGAAAATTGCAAAAAATCAAATATTTTCAAACTTCATATTGTAGCTAGATATTTTATCACTGAGTATTCCACAAGATTAGATCTTTAAATCATTTAATGTTCACTTTATTCAAAATGCTGGTAATTTTTTAGTAATTTTGTGTTCGAATGTGCGAGAATCGTCGGAGCATTATAAATACTCGTACATTATAGCCCAGTTAAAACAGTAGACTTGTGAAATGTCGGAGTAGCTCTAACGGCAAAGCTTGCGTTTCTCACCTGCAGCGTGGAAATAGAATACTCAGTCTTATTAAATAATTTTTAAACATTTCATTAAGGATGGATTACATTACATTTATTTCAATTACAAGAATAGTAGTTTATGCAATTAGCAAATAGGCAAATATGGGGTTTCAAATTTGTACGAATGCAATAAAGCACCATTATAAACGAATGGCATACGCAATTTTTTTATAACAATATTATACATTTATAAGAGAATCAAACTTGAACTCGCGAAAGAACTTTCTTATGAATACTTCTCGGGTATTTGGCATCCAAAGTCCTCTGGAAAGCTAGCATTGTCGATATTGATATGTATGCGACAAAACTGTAGTCGGCTGTTCCGTTTACCTTTACCTTCCCACGGTTCTCTCGCCGCCATTGGCTGCGCGTGTGATGACGCAATCATTTGTGCCGTAAAATGCCCGATTATGAATGACTTCTTGCAACAGAAATGGTCGTTTATAATTCTTGTATATAAAAAACAATTTTAATTTCAACTTTTTAATTTTGAATAAATTAGATACGTACTTTTTAACCTCAGGCACTTGTTTTGTTCAGAAGATTCGCAAGTCATAGGTGATAATGCGATATGGTAATATTACGTCGACGAGAAGGCATGTTATTGTGGCATCTCTAGTTTCATAATACTGTGTAAATTCTTGACTTATCGCAGGACCCTTGTTTTACTTCACATTGCCTTCTGCTAAGAATTCAACGCCTCAGAAAAGTTAAAAAATAACAAACAATTGAATCGCTCATTGAAAGGACGGAGATCAGCCACAAGAGTACGAAACTCGAATATGATGTGTTTTACTAATGGGATATCGTTTTTAAATATTTTGTGTAATATGTGCTGAGAACCGCGACTCTCTAGCGTCTGTGAATCGATTTATTTTATTTAATATTTATTTATTACATATACAATTGCAAAACTTGATACTACGTGACTAGGACAAAGACCTTTTAGTCATTACAATACGTACATCTTAAGCAGTGCATTCGAACCTTTCGATTTCTGGTGTTTGTCCCAAATTGTCTCTGGATCGCATCAAAGCCGCGGTAAAGAGCATAAAGTTCGGCCAATGAAAAAATTCATAAAGGGAGAAAAACATGCCGACAGAAGCCGAGTTCCTACATGCTAATCGACCAAACTTTTTCTAAACTTTATTTCCTGGTGCGGTTGTCAGGCATTCTCCTTCATCTTAGGTTTATTTAATGCAGCCCACTTCACGGCAAAGCTTGATTAGCATCATAAGTCAATGACGAACGCTCAATTATTATCAGAGTCAAGGAGGAGGGAATACGAAAAATGAAGAGGCTGAAATGAGGAAGGAGAAGTAGATAAATAAAATAAAAAAAGAATGCAAAAGAAAGTGAAGAAGAAATGAAAGGGCAATAGATCGAGAAAAAGCAGGACTGGAAAGGCCAGAAACTACATAGCTGACTTAGTTTAGGAAATAAACAGCAAGAGTTCTACCTTAAAACCACTCTCATAGTAAAAATATCTGCCATCTGTTGCAAATACATAAATTAATACAACGTTTTGCTTTGATGTTAATCTACTCACACGATGCATTCCTTGTAACATTAATTCAAATTGACAAGAAACTCTGAATTCGTATTCGCTAATCTTTTCCTTTTCTATGATGTTGACTATGGGCGGTAGCACCGGTAAGAATTTGGAGGCGGCAAGCGTTGTTAAGGTGGTTAGAGCGAGATACGTGTTTTGTTTAACATGCCTTTTTTATTGTATTAATCAAAAGATGAGAGGTTGTTCTATGATCTGGTAGAGTTTAAATGGTTTTCACCGTTTAGTTTTCGCGTAAAGAGACTGCAAAGTTTTGTCTGTTTAATATGGGCTCTTACGGCAACGAGACAGATCTGACCTGAATTTTTTAAGTAGTGAGAAAACTAACTGTTGAAATTGTTTTTAAAAACTGTTCCTCAGGTAGCTAGCATTTTGAAGAATCATTGTGGGCAATTTGAAGGCCATTTGCCGTTTCAAATGGAGAAATTTGCAAAATTATAAACCTTAATCACTCCAAAGGCAGACGTTGGCGCGCTTCCAAGAGGGCCAGGACGGTAACGCGCAGCTCGGCAACACCGCGCGCGTAGCGCGCTTCATTCAAATTGAGTGACAAGTCTTCATTCCTGGAAAACATTGCCCTTTATATTCATCAGATATTCAGCAAAGCTGAAATGTGATAGTTATATCTGAATGAAATTATTGAAATTAATGAATTAATGATGAACTGAATGAAATTAATGAACAATTATGCAATTTGAATGAAATGCTCAATCTAATTAATATACCAAATTTTTGATATCACTCTCTATGAGCAAGTGAGTGATCTTGAGAGTTTAAAGATTTGTATATCTTCAGTGCAGCATTATTATTTCGTATTGTGCTGTCTGTAAGTTTTTTGATTTTTACTCCTGAACAATGGTTACCGCGGTCCGACGAATGATTATTCGGAGTCGACTGGCATATTTCGTAGTGTCAACAACAATGATTACCAATTTATTCGATTATTTGAATGAGTAATTATTCGAAAATGATTCATATTCTTTTTAGCATGCAAAATACAAAGTAGATGTCATTACCTTCCACACCACATACGCAAGATACCTAACACGGGACTCAAAGCAGCAATATTTAGCGTAGGTAAGCACCTCAATGAACTTTTTAGTGGCGTCAAATGAGTATAAATGATAGAATATTTTATGCTGGGGCTATTATCAACCATTCAAAGTATACTAGGTAAATGCAGGTCTGGATTTTCCTACTAGCAAAGTAAGAAGTCTTGGGACTCCTATGCCCGTATTTTTTAAAATATATATTATTAAAAGTTCCATAAAATATTTTATCTGATTATAATAATTAGTAAAATTGTTTACTGTACTACTGTTTGAATTTAGAAATAAATTGAATGGAACATACAATTGTAAATGAGAAATTAAAATTGTAATTTCCACTTTGTAAGCAATTTGTTTAATTTACATTTGTATTTGTACAAGGATTTATTATATCATAATAAGTGTTTTTTAGTTAAAGATTTTTTCTGATGGTGTGCCCAAAACAACGTTGTACTTAGAGGCCCTATGTATCTACATCCAGCCATGGGCAAATGAAATTGAAATTGTAAGAGAAATGATAAATTCAGCCTTTTGTATTATTCTTATTTTAATAGAAACCCCTATTCTTTACAGCACTTGATTTTGTTTAATTGTGTGCATTCCCTGAACAGTAGTAATGCATTTTTTAATACGTCTTGTGTCCAAAACATTCTTACATGTTGAGTACAACATCAAGGCAAACGATTATAAAAAACCTTACCAGTTGGAATTCTCTTTTGAAGATTTTATCTTCAACAATGTTATAATTTTACTATTAAGGGTTTAAATAATGCAGCTCTCAGAATTATATGCACTTTTCACAATAATCTGCATCTAAATCGATATCATAAGATGATATAAAATTATGCTGAAACATTGCAATTAGCAAAAGCTGTGAACTACCTAATCTCACCGTGGAAATAATATTAACTCACAATGCAAAGCTTTATACAAAGTTGGAGAGAATCAAAGTTCTGCTCTTGTTTTAAGCAATCGAATAATCTAAGGTTCATCCTTTTGTGGGAATTCTGATTGGATGTTGTTGACGTTCTTATAAGAAGAAATAAAAGAAGTCATCTTCGTCAACATATCAGCTTTATTAAGATAGCCGGCTTTCGACGGCTTTGCCGTCATCGTCAGTCTCGCTGCTGTCGGCAACAGTCGCCCGACTGTTGCCGACAGCACGAGACTGACATGACGTGCAAAGCCGTCGAAAGCTCGGCTATCTTAATAAAGCTGATATGTTGACGAAGATGACTTCTTTTATTTCTTCTTAAGGTTCATCCTACCATTGGCTTAGATAATAAAAGAAATAACAATTAGAAACATATACTGAAAAGTATATGAAAACACTCTACTATGTCACCATTCTGGATGTGTGACATTGGGAGGCTTTGTTTCGTCTTTCTCTCAAATTTCGCTATGGAAACAAATCTTCCACTAATTCGCTCAGATATAGTGATATTTTCGACTTGGCGACTAGGCATGAACAGTATGCAAAGTGATCAAAACAACGGAACTTAGAAGAAGCGTGAGCACTGAGCAGGTGTACCAATATCAAGGGCATTACGGCGTTGCCCAATTTACCAAAAACTTTTCGCCCTACTCAGATGAGAAAATTCTGGTCATTATTAGCGATCACTGCAAAGAAAATATAGATATGTGTTTATAACGTTACTTTTTATAATTCTGCTCTTGCTAATTGTGTAATAGCTTTTTTTATTTTCAATCTTATGCCTCAAGTTTTCATTCCTTGGCCACGCGATCTGTTGGTACTATTTAAGAAACTAGTCAACGGTAGTTCTTTGTGTGGTGTTGAAATATATTCATTTTCCATCTATGAAACAAAATTAATTCGTATAATTAAATAAAATGAATCATAAGAATCTCTATTTTGTTTATATAGGTCTCTCGGTAGCCATTTCTATGTAAATAATATTTTAACCGTAATATGAACTTTCTCTACAGGGAATATTTCGCTCTAAGCGACAGGCTGAGAGGAAGCGATGAAGGCGACTGAAGCAGCAAATGCAAGAGGCAGAGGTGTGCACAGGAGGTCGCCGGGCAGGGATTGGTCGCGTGGGATTCGGGCCGTGCGGTTTATCACCGGTGAGATGTGTGGCGGCGCGGTGCGTTGTCCTCTATCTCTCTGCGCCTGGCGCGTGGGGCGACGTGCGCGACGGCTGGCACGCACGCCTACGCCTGGCGGTGCAAAGCATGGAACTGCGCGGCGTCCCGAAATGTGCGTGTAAATCTTACAGAGATACAACTGCAGGAAATACGACACTCCTGGCCAAGGCAGTACTGCTCAGGGTTACAGGTCGTTACGTCTAAAGAAACTTGGTCTGACAGAAGGTCTACTTTTTAAAGTCTAATTCCAGAAGGTCAATGAATGCACGATTAATGAACATTTGTTCTAATTATTAAAAAGTCTAATAATATGTGATGTAATTGTCGAAATTTTCGCCCTCTCCGCGCCATAAAAACTAACTTACAAAGGCTCGGGCGCCTTCGCGAGAAATATACTATTATTGAGAGCGGCTTTTTTTTAAAGGAAGCCGTATTTTGACTACATATTTCAAGGCATAAAATTAATCGCATTTTTTGACAAGTCAAATATTCTCCACGACTCTTAATGAAGGTTTTCTTTATTGTGAAAGCGTAATAAACTCAAGTATACCCCGAAGGAAACACGACACCTCTCATATTGGCTTTTCCGAGGAAGCACTTTGACCGAATACCAAGGCGATGATTATCTTATTATCGGGTGCGCATTATCTTATTGTCAGTTCGGTCATGATATTCTTGTAAATCTGTTTGATGTACACGTACAAAGTGGAATCGGACTAGTTTGTTGATTTACTTCCACCCAGTGCTAACTTTTGTGAATCTAACAATTGTTTTCACGACATTCTAATATTTTTGAGTTCTTCGCTATAGGACCACCAAAAATCCTTTTTACGACGACATAATTGAACGTAGACGTTACAACTAGTGCTATATCAAAAAGTGTGATATAAAAATTCTGAATGTGTTAAGAATAGTTAAAAAGCTAAAGGTAAAGTTAAATCTAGTCAAATAAGTTTCGATTTAAAATATAAGCAAATTATAATGTATATTTAGTTTAGTTTACCTACACGCCCTGCGAATTTAGTACATACACAATGAAGCGTTCCATCACAAAAAAGAATCTGGTGCTGCTGGACGAAAAAGACGAAAGTTCGAAGAACAAGAAGATATGAAAAGCAGATTATTGATGACATTTCTTGACAAAACAAAAACAAATTGTGCAGTTTCTACTATGAATTAGGCGATGACACAACCCTATGTGTCATGTCTCAATTTGTCAGAATCTGAAGATGAATTCAGTTCAAATGTATCAGAAAGTGATGAAAAGGGCAAGTCAGTGCCAAACAAACTCGATGAATCTGAGACTACACGCCCTACTGTCGCAGAAAACGCGAAATCTACAATACAAGATGAAACTATCGATGAGCCTCTGAATAGTAGTGAAGTACTTAGCACTATACCATTTGGGAACTAGATGTTATTAAAAAGTCTCAATCTGTTATACCGCCAGATGTTATTAAGCAACATGATTTTGGTCTTTTACAGTTTGATAAAGATACTGGAGAACCAATTCTTTCAGATTCGCTGAGAATACAGTTAAAAAGGTTTCTCGGAAGTATTTTCAAAACAGTAAAGGGTTTTTACCAACAAACAACCGTTTAATGAATAAATATTGGTTCAAAAGAACACGGAAATGGGAGTGGAGAAGTAGTAACACGCTCATGGTTAGCCTATTCGCCCTCTAAAAAGTCTGCATTTTGTTTATGTTGTCTACTTTTTTCTCACTCCGATCGCCAGTCAACATTAGAATAGGAAAGTGGATATTCTCAGTGAAAGTCATTTGAAAGAATAAGAGTCCATGAAAATGCTAAAAACCACCGTGAATGTTTTCCAAAGTGGAAAGAAATGGAGAGAAATTTTGAAGCAAAAGATGGTGTAATAGATGCAGAACTTCAATCGCAGATTGAAAGAGAAAAACAAAAATGGCGCGATGTATTGAAAATAATACTACGCTGCATCAAATACCTTGCTGCACAGAATCTGGCTTTACGAGGACACAAAGAATCGCTTCAATCAGACGATGATTCTAACACAGGTAACTTTCTAGGATTAGTGAAATTACTCGCCCTTTACGACGCTGTTATGGCAGAACACATCGCTACTGCAGAGAAACATCCTGGATCCCCAACATATCTTTCTCCAGGTGTTCAAAATGAATTTATTCATGTGATGGCATCTACCGTTCGCGAAAGTTTGCTGGAACGAATTCGAAAAGCAAACTACTCGGTCTCATGTTTGATTCAACTCCTGATAGACGACACCGTGAGCAATTGTCAGAAATAGCTAGATATGTGGACGTCGATTTTGAGAAAAAGACTGTCCGTGTTCGGGAATCTTTCCTTGGCTTCCTACAAACAAGTTTAAAAAATGCTGAAGGGTTAGCTGAAACCATCGTCCAAAAATTGTAAAAAGATAAAATGGAATTAAAAGATTGTCGGTCACAATGTTATGATAACGCTGCTGTAATGGCTAGTATCAACACTGGCTTCCAGCAAAACATACGAGAAAAAAACAATCTAGCCATGTTCGTCAACTGTGATAATCACTCTCTTAACTTGGTGGGCGTACACGCAGCAAAGCAAGAAGTATCAATGGTCACATTTTTCAGAACGTTTGAAGCTCTGTATGTGTTCTTTTCAGCATCTACAACACGCTAGGAAAAATTGAAAAATGCCGTGCCTGTGGTTCTTAAGTCGGATTATTTAACCAGATGGAGTGCACGGGTAGAAGCTGTGAAACCTATAAACAATTTCCTTGACAAAATCCTTGAAGTTCTCCAAAACATGACTGATAACTCAAACGAGACCAGTGACACAAGGAGTGATTCCCGACAATTGAACACTCAAATGTTAACTTACGATTTTCTGATTTTACTAGGATTTTGGAATAAAATAATTTATTAAAAATGGATGTACCAATTGAACGACGATTAAGACCAAAGAAAAATATGGCTGGAGAATCATCAGATGAAATTACTTTAACAGCCAAACAGGAAATTGAAAGAGTCATGAAGGCAACGGTTGACCATCTTTATAGCGAAATGAATGGAAGATTTACCCGCTTACAAGATACTGACGAAAAATTTGACTTCTTGCTCGACATTGAGGGTCTGTTATAATGGGGATACAAAAATAATCAATACAAAGTGTACAAACTTCGCCACGTTCTATAGCAGCGATGTTGATGGAGAACGAAGGATGTTGATGACTATACGAAGAAATTATAGATTGCCGAATGCTACTCTCAGTTCGATCTCATATTAAAATATCCAGACCTGAAGTACTTTTACAATTCATTGTTGAATATGGCGACGAGAGCGTTTTTTAGAATGTACGTATTGCTCTTCAAATTATGTTAACTATTGCTGTCTCTTTTGCAAGCTGTGAGAGATTTTTCATTAAGTTAAAATTGATACTATCGTATTTAAGAGCTTCAATGGGGCAAGAACAATTGTATGATCTTGCTCTGTTGAGTGTTCAAAGAGAAGAAACGGAGAAAATTGACTTTGATTCTTTCATTGACGAATTCGCATCAGTAAAATCAAGAAAAGTGCACTTCTAGACTACTAAAAATTGTTATGTTATTAAATCTGAGTCGTAATAATATATTAAATAGAATAGTTGTCATTAAATTTTTAAAATGAATGTAAATAAATATTATTAAACATGAATTATTTTCTCTTTATTATCTTAATTCATAAATCTCAAAAACAGTTAACTTTTTTCGATATAGATTGTTTATGACTATTTTTTAAAAATAATCGAAATTTTATTCATAGTAGAGTATATCCGCTAAAAAATAATAGGCATAATATGAAGTTTCTTGAGAGAGGCGCCAAATCTCTGCTTGCTAGGGGCGCCTGAATACCTAGATACGCCTCTGATTGGGTCTAATCTATTATGCTGTAAAATAAATACGAAGTAAAATGTGGGTCATATATCATTATATTATTGACTGAAATACAACCACAATGGGAATGATACACTTTAATTCCGGAAGTACGTAATGTAGTAGATAGAAAGAAACATGTTAAAATATTCAGTCTTCACTTTCGGTTGTTGGTGAAGCATGGAATTTCAATCTGTAGCTCAAATACCGAAGGTATAACTTGATGTCACCACGATCTTTATACTTTTGGAAATTTGCTCCTATTCGCCTCACTTCCCTTTGACTCCGTTTGTGTGCTTTAGTTATTGGGTGTTGAACTCGTACATGGCCTGCTAACAACTGCACGATGATAACTACGTTATTCCTCTGATCCCTTTGTAGGTGTTCTAAATATTTCCAGATTGAGGCATGATGCGAGAGATCATTTTCTAAATTTTGAATGCCACCCTTAAACGGTGTTTATTGTACGTTGCAAGCCATTTTCAACAAGATAAAATACATTCAAAACTGCTGGTGGAGGACTGGTCCTCCTGCCTCGACCAGGCGTCCCCTCTCGATGTACCCGGCAATAGTTCAACAAGACCACTAATGTTCTCATGTATACAATATTATCAAACATTTCTTCTACATCTTCTAGACGATCAAAAGATAGAGCCTGACATAATTTGTATTGTTAAATCGGCAGCTTTTTCGTAAGATTACGTAGGCTTCCGCGGCCGGAGTATGTCTCTTGGCTGTCCGGGACAAGCCGCTTCGATTTGCTGAGACCTTATTAAATTTAACCTTCGTATTGTAGACCTCTTTTGGTATTAGACCCTCTGTCGCGTAGACCTGTCACATTAGACTTGCTTCTCAATAGACGTCCTGTTCATTAGACCTTCTGTCCGTGGACCTAACGACCTGCAACCCTGTTCAGAATCCCAACCACAATGATTTTATTAAAACAAATGATTCCGAATTTTTAAATTGTTTCGGGTATCTTATCGAGTCACGAGGTAACGTTACCCACTGATAAAATACAACAGTTTCATATTTCAAAATTGTGTATATTTTTTATTGTTTTACGTTAAATAGTTTATTTACTTTTTTCATCCAAGCAAATGCTAGATAATTTTTCTTTTTCGTATATGCACATAGGCCTTTATACGGTCATATTCGTAGTGTAGAAAGTGTTTCGTATCTGGAAAAATCGATTTCGTGATTTCAACGCAAATACAGGTTTTGGGGTACCCTAATACCAAAAAAGTGTTTTTTAACATCAGTCCGTTTGTCTGTCTGTCCGTCTATGATTTAGTACTAACTGTAAACGTATAATTGTTTGGTAACTTAATAATTTATTAACACTAATTATTAATAAATGAAAGACATTCATTTTAATACTAATATATCCATTTATTACAAAAAACTTTTTTGAACTACGAATTTATTTTAAATATTGACATAAACAATTCTACTGTAAAATCTTCTACCTTCTCTGAACATAAAAAAAATATATAAACGTATGTAGAAGTATATTTCATTTTCATAATTGTATTATATATTATGAAAATTTTTATTCTCTTGATGGTCATCAGTAGTGGGTTTGTCTCCCGGCCGTGTTACGAGCACTGCGCGGGACTAGCTTGGTGATGGGGCTGCATCTTAACTGCCTCCAAGCTGGCAGTGTGCGTTGTTCGGAGCACCATCCTAGATGCATTGCTTTCACGCGTTCGTTGCAATACCACAGTTATTGGGCCGCATCTACCCTGGAATTAGAGGAAGTTTGAGGTTCGGCTCTTCCACCATTAGCCTTCCTCGTAGGCATCCTCCCATTCTGGGAAGTATGCACTGCTTCCTCATCTGGAGTACTTCTTCGTCTCATCCCTATCCCTTTGACCAGTCCGGCAAGGTTCTATAACATGTGTGGGACAATAAGAAGAACATTAAAAAACAAGACTTTAAAAACCACGCAACTCAAATTCTACAAAGCAATGGCAGTACCCATGCTAACTTATGCATGCGAAAGCTGAACAATAAATAGAACAGACAGAAGAAAAATAGAAAGCGCCGAAATGAAATTCTTACGTTCAGTAGCAGGTTACAATATCTTAGATAGACAATATAATGAATCAGAACCGAACTGAATATATTCAATCTGATGGACAGAATCCAATCATTTAGGAGTAATTGGCATGATCATATCCAACGCATGCCTCCAAACAGTATTCCCATAATAATGTACACGTAAATCCTAAAGGAAGAAGAAATGTTGGCCGCCCCTTAACAAGATGGAGAGACTCACTCTCTTGATGTGGAAACAGGCCTTAAGGCCTAAATCCATGAAGCAGAAGAAGAAGAAGAAGAAGAAAAATTTTATTATGATATGAAATAAATGTAATCACAAATAGTATTTTTTGCTTCACGTAAGTAAGAATGTTGTGGACGGAGTAACTTACTTCTTAATAGGTAGTGTTTTGGGAATGTTAACTACTATACATAGTAATACGTTTTATTATTAATGATGTTTTCCAAATAATATATTTTTAAATTAAGTCAATCATTGTAATATTAAATACAATACTTACAATTTCTATTGAAATTATTTCTTCCACTACTATTATTTTTAAAATGTTCATTAACATCTTCATTTTCACTGCCATTTGATCATTTTCCATCTCATATTTTTTTTTTTTTTTTTTAATTTTAATTTGTTGTTCGATATTTATATTTTTTAGCTTATTTCCGTTATACATTGCTTCAATATGCATTCATGATTATGAACATTTAACTTCCAAAGTCAAGTGTTTTACCAAATGTTAATTGGCAAGAAGTGATAATTTTCGACTCCTATACCTACCCTAGAAGATGTTAACATTTATTCTAACACATCTGTACATTATCACATAAACATTTTGTTATTTTCTATTATAAGCTTAACATTTCTAATGTGAATTTATGTACATGTACTTTTTAATAATCATAATTTGAATGATGCCATATTATACCATTTCTGTCCGAACACATCAAACGGAACCTGCTCACGTAATTATCAAGTGCGACACTATATGTAGAACGAAGTTATTGACTTGCGCTATGATCGCAGTACCGCACTATTGGCGAGCAATGCAATAATACTGAAAAATCTCTTTGCTTCCTATTGGCTAAGTTGTGGAACCGAATTGTGATAAACTCTAAATTTTCGCAAATTGCCAAATCCAAACTTTTCTTGGTATCTTTCTACTACTACAAAATTAAAGATAGGGTAGATATTTTCTTAAAGTAATCTGTTCGTCAAAAAGAGATCTTTAAATCATGTACAATGTTTGGAGAATAAAAGTAGTTTTTACGTAATTTGCGTGAAATGTGAACTCTTAAGCAATCATTTTCTTAAAAATTGCTTCAATTTTTTGTTTAAGTTCTTACTCGGATTGAATAAAAGAATATTAAAAATTGCAAAAGTTCCATTTTCAGTGAACCGTTTTCTAAAATTCCAAAAATTGACACGGGAAAACACAGTCTGACGATAAAAATTTTGTAATTAATTTGTTCTACTGTTCTGAAAATCTTAGATATTCATGTGAACAATTTTTTGAAAAATCGAGTAGTTATTTCGTACTTTTTCTGAAAGTAAAGGCAGTTTATAATTTTTCTCCAAAAAAGTCTCCAATTTTTTTTCTTTCATTTTTCTTCCCCGTATAGAACAAACAACGCCTAAAATGTGGCGTAGGCTTCATTTTCGTTCACCTGTTGGAATTTTTAAAAATAGAAAATGTACGAATAATGTCGCAAATTTTGTACTGTTGAAGCATCACTAGTTAGTTAATAAAACCTGACACAATAGAGGTGTGTAAATATTGACGTTGAACAGAAAACCCAAGATGTGATCAAGCTAGTCCTTGTGCCGTTGTTCGGATATATTCTTAATCGTGTTGAAAGTCTCAAAGCTAATGTAATACACTCTTCCATAAATCATGTAATTTTTATTGGCCACATTTATTTGTCTCGTTCTAAACCAAACTCGTTCGAGAAATCATATAGTAGATTCCTGGCTTGTGCAAGTTCGGTCTCTCGTGTTCACGGAGGCTTGCCGGGGGCCTCGAGAGAAGCGGAATCGGTCTCGTAAACCGGCTAGAATATGGACGACACTAACTCTCCGTGGCCTATGCACGCCATTTCATGGAAACTGAGTCATCTCCCCGAAGAGAACGGGCGAGAGCGAGCGTGGGCGCGTGCGAGCGCGAGCGCTCACCCGCCATACTTTGTATAAAAGAATATAGTAATAATAAAGTCATTATCGTCCAATATTCCTGATCACTAGTAATTCTTAAGAAATCAATCATATGTTTTGTAGACAAAACTTGTAATTTCGCGCTACGAACCATTAATTTTCTTTTTAAAAATGCAATTCATTTGCCATTTTTTCCAGTATCAATATTTTTCTGAATCATAATACAAGATTTTAACTTTGAATATTGTGCCCATAATGTCGATGATTCGTATTTTTTAGATATCTCAATGACGTCAACATTACTGCTTTAAAATTACGTCAACATTACTGCTTTCAAATTGGAAGACTTAAAATAAAACAGAATTTAAGTGCAATTTCTCTCAAATTTTCCTTTTTACCAGAATAATAATGAATGAATCAAGCCTTACCACATAAATAAGAACCAAAGTCCAGAAATATTTGCTGATAGTGTTACGGGGTGATTATAAATGTTTTGTTTTCCAATAGGTTTAAAGTATAAATAAACTAACCTTCCCTCGAAAGTATAAAAATGTCACTTACATCCTTTTTACTTTCTCGCTACGGAGTAGAGAGTAAGATATGTAAATGTTGCGCGAAAAAACGGCGAATTTTCGGCAGAAAACTCTTATTAGAGGATCCTGGTAACGAAATAGTGGATAAATCCAGTTGATAAATTTAGATAAAAATATCGTCTGAACACGTGATGTAGCCAGAATTCATATTTTTGTGAGTCCTTGATACGGAAAAATCGAATGACGGCAAAACACGTCTGCCCGTCCTCCGTCTGTAAACAACGCCTGTGGCTAAATCGTTCCGCTGACTTTCTCCAAAATTTATATTTCCCAATCGATCTGACTGATGTCACGGCCCCTTGAATTTTTGAAGTAATATTTTAATTTTGGGAGTACTTTACATGAAGCCGTTGGGACATTTTGAAAATTTTCAAAAAAATGGCTCCATCGTTTTTTATTAAATTATGTTGTTGGGTAGTGTAAAGGACGTTTCAGAGAATGATGCAGGCCGTACGCTCATTAAAAACTCTGATTTGCAAAACTTCAAAGTTTTTTCGGCGTCTTCCTACAACTAAAAAATTAAAGATTGAAAAATTTCCCTTAACGAAATGTGTTCCTTAAAGATAAATTTTGAAATAAGGTCATGTACAATTTTTCGAAAATTTGAGTACCTTTTGCGTAATTTTGCATGAAAATAGAGTGAGAAAGTAAGTGCTGTTTTAACACCACTATTTATTTGAAGCATTGTATTATACTTCACGTCTTTACTTTGACACCAATCCTTAAACCGAACATGGAAGGTGCGTCGCGGCGTCGTCATCGTCGTTTCCCCGGAGAGAAGGCGCGAGTGCGGGCGTGGGCGTGGGCGTGGGCGTGGGCGTGGGCGCGCGCGAGAGCTCAGCCGCCCGTGAAAGGCCATTACGCGAAGTGGCGCCGAGAGGGAAGGCTTCCCGCCGCCGCCGCTGCCGCCTGCCCAGATGCGCCGCGCAATTTCCGCGTACGACGCCCGGCCCTGCGCGGCGCCGCGCGGCGCGGCCGGGCTGCGCTCCGTGCCCGGCATAATCGCCTGCCTCCTCGTCGCAGATACGTCACTCTGACGCGACGTCGTCGTTTGCGCGTCTCGAGAAAGGAGGGAGTTGGGAGCACCAACGTTCACCACCTGCACACCTATCGGTTTGGTAATTATCCGTAGGCTCTATCAGAAGGAGGTAGTATAATAGTTTAATAGTTACTGGGGCGGATCTAGACTATCATTGGGGAGGGGATCATAGGTTTTGTTAAATAATAAACACATTTCTTATTAAATTGTATATTTTGTAGTGAATATATAAAACTTCACAAACTTATTTTTTAAATAAGTACATACTTCTAATAAAAATAAATATTTAAATAAATTTAGACAAATAAAAAAAGGAAAAACGTTTTTCTCTATGCGTTGGGGAAGAGGGGTATGGCCCCCATGCCCCACCCCTCCATGGATCCGCCACTGAATAGTTGCATATGATCATAGTTGAAATTAATAGTCACATATGTAACAATTCCGATTGCCACAGCTTAACTTACCAAGTATCATCGGTATTGGTTTTTTCTACAAACAGGCGTAAAATCGAATTACACACTGTGGTGTAGACAACGTGAAGAATATCTAGCAGACAGTCACACTGCCGATTACTTCACGCATTGTTTAATGCATTGTACAGTGCATTGCACAGCGCACACAGGAATTTTCAATACTACGTGTCAGTACGTTCTTTTATGGTATCTATAATAACTAGTACACGAAAGTCTTAATTGGAATACAGATAAGCAATGTATTACATACGTCTTTCTGTATTACTGAAATCACAAATATTGAAACTAGGAGATAATCTGTACGAATTCGATTCTTATCTAATAACTTTTATTTTACTATTTGTGTTGGTTAAATAGGTTAATCCTACTAAATATTTATTATCCTTTATGCTTCTTGCTGTCTGCCTCGCGACACATTTAGTTTACTTTAAGGGGGAACGGAACGCCCTATGCTGCCAATGTTAAATTAAGCTATATTCAAGGAACATTTTTATAAAAAGTTTTCCACCTACAATTATGAAATTTTAGAGGTTATAAATAGAACCTTCCTTGTTAGCTTGATGCTTTTTTTTTTTTTTTTTAAGAATTTTTATGATTTAATTTTTATAAACTTTTTATATTGTACATAACCTATCCATAACAGCATCAGCATGTGAAATATACTTGTATCAACATATCATAAAAGTTTTATTACAATAGCATTACTCAAACCTGAGAAAATGTTCCTTATGTACTGAAAAAGTGAACTTACGGGAATTCAGCTTTAAAGTTGAGACATCAAAACAAACACCATTGCTAGGTTCATTAGCATCAACTTCATTTTATATAAGCAATTTCCTCTTGATGCCCATTTTATATTCTTTGGTTTGTTTAGTGAGTCTTAAAAGTTTGTTTTCAGCATTCCTTAATCTAGAGGTGTCGGTTCGAGACATGGATGTGCTGGCAAATTCATTAGATCACACCAGTGGCGGCTCGTGGTCATGCCATTAGGGTGTGCAACGTTTTTCTTCTTTTTCCCACACTCTCTCTCCCTCTGTCTCTCTCTCACGCACACACATATACATTACATGCATGCATTGACACACATTAACATTAATAATGACAATTAAACACAAATCATCTTATGACGTCTGATAGCATGGCGAACAATTCCATTCCATTGTTTCTTTTCAGCAATTTTTTTCTGTGACTTTTTCATTGAAATCATTGATTTCTTACGTTTCATATTTTCAACGCTATTCATTGTTAGTTGCACCAACACCCTTGACAGAAAAAGAACTCTCTGATTTCGGTTTCTCAAAACACATTGAAACGTAGCCTAATACTTACGTTTACAAAATACACTAGGGGTTTGAATACTTCGGAATGGTTCTGTAATTGCAACTCACTTTAAAACACAAGAGAATACACATATTATATACTATTAACATTTTTATGAATGCAACAGTGCACAGCAATGCGTTCGAGTTTCGCGCGCTAATGCGAAAGCTCATTTAAGTGGAGAGATATCTCACACTTTCTTCGTTCAATGTCATACTTCTGTTAAAAACTTGTGCAACTCGAGCGTTATATCTTCGAGACGCGTCAAGGCATTTCCCGAGATCGCCATTGCGCCTGCGCCGTAGATGGAGCACCGCGGGTCGGGTATGCTCCAGTCCTCCATAAGCCACCGTTGTTCCCCCTCCTTCCCCTGCAGCCCCGCGGCAGCCAAGGACGCCGTTTCCTCGGTCGCATTCTCCCGAGTGTGCTCCCGCAGGCTTTCACGAAAGAAAGGCGGACGGACCGGCAATCGCAGCTTCCGAATGGCGCGTGTTTTGAAATAACATGTTTCGGGAATGCTCTGAGAGGACTTGTATTCTCCTCTTGTTAAGAGATGTTTAAGAGAAATGGCACCGAATTAATTTGGGTGTGCACATGCGAACGTGCGAATACCCACGAGCCGTCACTGGATCACACAACATATCACCTCCAGCTTTCCCTTTTCCAATGGATCTGAGGCCATAAACCAGTCTCACATTTATATTAAAAATGTCATTATTTTCAATTTTTACACTATTTGAAGTCCTAAAATTGGTAAATCCCGAGTTTAGGGTGGCACGGTTCCTTATTCACTGATTCGGTTCATTAGAAGAGAATCGACTCCATGAACTGAATCCTTGTAATTCCATATCCGCAGAAAGTCCCACATGTCTATGTACATTTAAATCCAACCCACTTGAGGCTTACTGTTAATACACATCTTTCAAAATTGTTGCAAGTATTGAAATATCCATGATTTCATACAGTTCACTGCCCTTCACTACTTCGTCGTAATTGCTGTTGACATTCAGTAATTTTCTATAAGAAGAATTTGGCGTTCCAGCACTGTTGAGGTTAGAGGGAAGCGGCGTTGAAACACATTCTTCCACAACACTTTTCACAACATCCTTCCTCTTTTGCCAAGGCACACGTTTTTTAAACACTTTATTTCTAAATCGAGGCATTGTCAAAGCCGATTACCGCCAAAACAAACACGCAAAAACACCTCTTAACAAACGCACGTGTAGACTCACATTTACTTCGCACAACAAAAAAACAAACAAATGAATAACGTAGACCGTTCTCAAGACGCCTAGCTAGTACAGGTTCGCCAACTAATGAACACACAAGTGTCACTGGCGGTAAATTTAAAAGTAATATTGTTCGAAATATAATCTAATTGAATGTCAAACTGACAGCTAACCCAGACGCCTTATTGAAGGAAGGAACTCGAAAAAAATAAAATAAAATACTTCTAAAAAGATATTGAAATAAATCAAATATCAAATTGCGCAGAAAACGTTGAAGAATTTAAAATGAATAAAAACAAAAAAATATTTTTTTTACCATATACCCGTTCTGTTCCCCGAATGCAAATATGAAAGAAAAAAACATTACAGCTTCGGAAAAGTTTTGTTTTGGGAGAGCAATAAAATGTTTCTGAGGCGGACGCGTATTGAAGCAATTCAACTTCTACACCAATAAACTATTCAGTTTCCTGGAATATAGCACAATTAGGTTGTGAGTACATACAAGCGTTAGAATCTTGTTACAAACACTACGTACATCAAGAACAATTTTATATTTTTCCTCCTATATTTGTGTATTTTTTTCAATTTCCGTGTGAAACAGGTGCTCTCAAAGCGTCAGCTCGCTTTTCCGCGCAGTATATACCAGTATGCAAAGAATATACACTCTGCTTATATTGTATGACACTGGCTATATGGTGGTGAAACGAGTAGTGCACTGGTATGACACCGGTCCTGGATCAGCGCACTGGTTTGCATGAAAAATAACAAACTTTTGGTTTTAGGGGAAGTGTGTTCTTCGTAATAATTTGCAACGATTAACCCTGGTTAGCATATTAATTCTTTAGTGACTGCAACGTTTTCTAAGAAATTTGTGGCGACTTCACAGAGCTTTACGTCTTGTCTCAGAGCTGGCCTCGTCAGTGCTGCGCCATGTAAGAGCAGAAAATTTTCAATATAAAATGTGTTTTGATTTTGGTATTGCTTCAACGTTGCAATTTACGGGCGAATTATTTTATATCGGACACATCTAACTAAAAAATACACGAGCTTAGACCTGATTTGTCCCAAGGTGTGCTTATAATTGTGCATCAGAAGTTCGGTGAAGAAATGGAAAAAATCTGAATGCAGGAGTGTAGAAAAATGCATAATTGATTAGCATATTTGCATATTGCATATATTGATAATTGATTGCATATATTGCATTTTAGCATATTTGCATATTGCATATATTGCATAATTGATTAGCATATTGCAATATGCATAATGCATATTTGGGATTAATGATTTCCAAAAAATATCCAGAAAATTTTTTTATCAAACAAATTACTATACAAACCATAGAAAAGAATTATAATGTGAAAATTTGAAACTAAGTAACTTAAAAACAGTACGAAGCAATTAACATTTCCTCAATACTTTTCTTTTCACACTTTCTCCTTCTTACTGAAAACACAACTATGTTTGTCTTCATTTATTTTAATCTCCAAAATTATTTCTCCTTCTTTTCCAAACACATTGAATAGCTAACATATGACCATCATCGTTACCCTCCGAAAACACATATACATAAGCAAATAACCTTTACGTACACAAAAATCAACAAATAAACAAAAAAGAGAAAACAACATATCATTCACACTGAAATTAAAATTGCAAATATAATTCATTCTGAATGCGCATTGTGTATACTCTTTATGAATTTACTTATATGCTAATTAATAGCACTTGATCTTCTACCGTTGTTAAAACAATCCATGCAATTCAGTTCCCTTTTGCTGGATCGTCGCCGCCAGAGACAGCGTAATTCACGTTCGTAGTCGATCTCCAGAGATTTGCACACTCCATCGGTGCAATTGCCAATACGTATTGTGACCGTCCGTTTTCTTTAACTACGAAAACGTGTCACATGATCGACCAAGAGAGCGAGAAAGGAGCAGTTCAAACGCGCGCCAACGCGGAAGAATATGAAAGAATGCTAACTGAAAATTAAGTCAACAGAGAACGCCACAATAGATCGTGCGAGACCGGTAGTCAGAGGGAAAAAAATGTTCTTTCTGAGGCTAGCAGCGGAACTGTGCTGACGTACTGACGACGCGCCAGGGATTCCTATTGCAGCGGACTTCAGAACGGCGTCTTTTATAAAACTCTTCAGGAATCTCTTCAACTATCAGGAAGATAAGAAATTATTTTATTTATTTGAACGTAATCTCCTTTATTAATTTGAATGTAATCTCAACAGAAAGATTCTGAATAATAGACGTTGTGAATTTATGAAAGGAGAATGAAGGGAGAGGAGTTTTGAACATGTGGCAGTAAATTAATAGTTGCATTGACTTCTCTTTTTTCCAGTTTTTTTTTTTAATTTTTGGTCTTTTGATTATTTGCTCTCTTAAAGCTTGTGTGCTCGTATGGTTATTAACCGTCAGAATTGAAAGTAAATTAAAATTTATATGAGAGTACGAAAGAACATTAACCTTGTACGAGACGGAGAACACGTTTCTGGTGGGCGACTGAATTTCGACCGGGAAAGCGAGAGGTTCTGCAGAGAGGGCTACGCACTGTTCTCAAACCGCAGCTCCGGCGCTTCAAAGCCAACAACCCCAGCAGGCGCAACGGATTTTCTGACGTAGGCGAGAAGCAAAAGTAAGGTCGTGCCAAATGAACAGTTTCTATATTGAAAAGAGTAATTCGTTGGTAAACGGAAAGTTTATTCTAAATTCATTACGTAGAAAGAGGGGAGAGTAAAGTATTTCTTCTACTAAAAGATAGAGAAAGTAGCAGTACATTTATTTCCTCTCTCTAACACAAGAAGAAAGAATCAATCGTCTTTTTTTTTTCAAGGACTTGAAAACGTAAAATTTGTAAATTAGTGAATAAGATTCTGGGTAAGAAACGAATGCCTGTAAAATTATTATCTGAATTCTTAGAGAGGGAATTTCATTTAATAGCAATGTTAATGCAGAATTACTAGTTTTGATTTTCAATTTGTTTTCTTTTGTATAAAGTAAATTTTTCTTTTAACAATTCTCAGTATTTCTGAAAAGTGTCCATTGAAGATTTGTATTATAATTGAAAGCAAGAAGCGATGTATTTAGTCAATAGTGTGTGTATGTATGTCTTTTCTTACAGCCAGTTATAGTTATTGTATATTGAATTTCTTGAGTGCCATTTCATGTAATTGTCGCCACAGTTATTTTTATAGAATATACTAAAATAAGTGAAAAGTGATTCTAACTCGAGTTTTAGTAATTTTGCATCCAATCCAAAACGTTCTTCACGACCCTGCCCCCTATTATTCTTTTTTTTATTTATTGTGTCCACACTGGGACGTCTCACTGAGCTAGCTGACCATCCAGCGAATTGTATTCGCCCCTAGACGTCTCAGGTCGGGAGCAGGCTTTACGGCTTGAAACCGACGAGTGGGTCGCAATATCACTTGCCCATCATCAGCGGTCACACAATCCGCGAAACTTGCGTGATTCGTCACAACATAAACATCTCACATTTACACTTGGCACCTCGTTACTGTTCATTATTTAAAATTCTATTGCGCGGATACTTCACGTCATTATTTAAACAAAAGAATAAAAAAGTAATTTAATCTGCAATTGTTCCGAAATTACTTTCTATCGGGTTTAAAAAAGACTTTCATTGTTCTATTTATCAACATGTCCACCATTCCAGTTTATGCCGCGATCTAGTACAAATTTCGTCTTCGCACTGCCACCGTTTAATATCATCATTAAACTTTAGTTCATTACGCTTTATGCGCATGTGTCCGCACACTATTAACACAACTCATTAAAAATGTCTTAAAATTTGTTAAGTTCAAAAAATAATTAAAATTGTCACGACGGCTAGCGTGAACTCCGCGTCAGTCTAGTGCAATACTCCTTCTTCTTTGCTCATTGTTGCCCAGCGTGTTTATATTCTGGGCTCGAACAAAAGCGCATCATCTTATCGCTGCCGTAAATAATTCGACAAGAAAATATTTCTTATTTGCGTTTTTGTTTACTGTATTATGTCTCGTTGCTGGTTACGCATTGTATCTTAAAGTTTCCTGATCATTGTGACACCGTCTAAATATCTTCTAACGCCTTATTTCATTAAATATCGTAATTTATACTTCGTCACCTTCTTGTGACGTCATCGCCCCGTGTCACTTGTTCCATAATCTTTATATTAAAATGTTTAATGTTAAATATTCAATTCGCCTTCCCGGCGACCCCCAAAAACAGAATCAGTTCCAAACTTTTCCCCAATTTTCCCTTAGTACTTTTCCTAAGTCTCAGCCTGATCCTTTCAGGCGTTCATTTCATATTTACAAAAAACGGTATTTGTTTTTGACTTTTGCTTGCCAATAATGACGTCCATGCTTACTTCTTCATCGAGCGGAACTGTACGATTACGAATATTTCGCAAATTAACTGAACGATTACCCTTACTCGATTTTGACGATTTTTGTTTCAAATGATTCCTAAAATTGCACTTTAATAATAGTTTATGTCCGGTTTGCTTCTCTTTTGCGTATTTAATTAATTTAAAAGAATTGTTCGTGCGCGGTACTGCCGTCATCTGTTTCTTGGGTATACATTTTATTATCCTAATGAAAAAAAAAACACTTTAATTACCGAATACTGTTGATTTGTTCACTAGTCGTAAATCATTACACTATAAAAGATGTAATGGCATCATATTGCGTACTATCATAACAAAGGAAACAAATAAAAAAAACAACAAATGATATTATTAGAATAAATAATTCCATTTTCTCAGAAGTCGTAAGGAGTTTGCACTTCTGCTCGCGAAAAGCGACACTGAGCCGCCCGACCACATTAAATCAAATGAAGAAGTCAACTGTGGGGGAAGGAAAGACAGCAAAAACCGAACTAATTCTACGTGGCTAAGCGATGCATAATTAAGGAAAACGTCATTTTTAGCTTTGGTCAACATAAAAATGTGTGCAAATATTTACACATTCTATAATCGTCTCCTGGATGCAAAGTAACTATATAACTATATACTACGGGAGTATAACTCAATTTCTAGGTCACCCGAAGCGGGGCACAAGTACGTCATATTCTCCCACGGGACAGAAATTATGTTTACGAAAATTACTTCTGCCTCTAGGGAGTTTTCATTATAAGCACACGAATGAGGAGGTAAAAATGATGAACTTGAAATATTAACAAATAATACAAACAAATGTTTATTAATTACTAAAATTTTAACTTACATTAACATTCTTACAGTTTGTAAAACTTATGTTCAGAATATTTTTGCACTCTTATATACAAATGTAATATTTTTTAAATCTCTCACGTCGTTAATATGCACCGATTTGTATATATGATTGAATTTGCAAGCGGAAGTGCTTCAAATAAAGTTTTACGAAACAAATTTCGCATTTACAGTAACGCTTAACGCCATATTCTTAAAAACGGCTCCAAAGTCCTTCTTCAATATTATGAAATTAGTATTTGGGTTCTACTATTTAGAAACCGAAAACTGGAAAAAATAAATTCAAAAAAATGTAATTTGGGTGCAGGCAAGAAGGGGCAAGACTGTACAGTACCAATCCACAAAAAGGAAATAAAACTTTGCTACGAGAAAGTCTGTAGCACCTCTAGTTCGTTTTTTGATCATTTGCTTCATTATATATTCTTAAGGTGTTCACAAACAGGTAATTAAGGCGACTTAACTTTTCACAACAAATAGAAGTGGACCCAATAGCCCAGGAAATGACTTAGCACTACAATGAGTGCAATGGATGTTCATGGAACCAAAAGAGTGTGTATCAAGCACATTGTCATTGCCCACAATCCAAGCACAACAGTTAGTTTGCGGCAAGTTTTGCTGGGCACGTTTTACGTTTATCTCATCTCTTAATCTGTTGTTACAATGAATACTTTTGTTTGATGCTGATGGAGGTGGCTCTGGTGTTCCTTCATTTTAATCCGCTGATAAGTGTCCGTCCGTGCTGTAGTGTCCGTTTTGACGAGGTGATTTCACATTGTTGTCGAAACAGCGATTGGCCATTGTATTATTTTTGTTCTGACGCAAATAGTCCAGCGTTCGCTCTCTTTGAGATGATTTTTCATTCCTTCTTTGCAATTGCCTGCGACATCTTCCGATTATAATGGTCAAAGATTTACCTTTTTTGAACGTATTGACGTACTGCCTGGAGAAATAAAACCGCCTTAAATAAGTATGCGTAGTTCTTTGATTTTTAATTTTAAAACAAATATAATTCAATTCATTTTTTAAGACGTAACTCGCGATCATTTCTATTTTCGTTTTGAATTAATTTTGACCGATATGTAATCTACAAAAGTTACAACTTACAGTAAAAAGGCTTTAAAATGTCGTTCTAATGCCTTGATTCGGCAAATACACCAGAATAAACGTTTCAGATACTTCCTATTTAAAAGGACAAAACGAAAAATCTAATAAAGATTCAGTCATACGTTCCTTACATTTATGATGTCTGCACTGAAATATTTTTTAAACATGTAAATATTTTTTTAAACAGTTTTTGCACATGGAAAAAGCTTTCGTAACTGTCCTTCATGTGTTCAGAATGAACAACAGGTAATAGTGCGTAGGTGTTACTATCGTTTAATAGAACAGCTTTTAAACTACTTTCAGAGGAATTGATAAACAGCCTCCATTCTTCTTTCTTGTATTCAATTCCGAACTCATTCACCCGGCAATATTCGGGCAATATACTAAATCCTGTCCTTGTTTCAAAAATGAGTTAATTGTTACTCTCTTATCTTGTACACATGAATTAAAGTTCCAGCTTCTAACAAGTTCTTTCCTTGAGTCACGAGCCAAGCAGTTGAGCTTCCTCCTTTGTAAAGCCCAAATTTCCGACCAAATCATTTATCTCAGATTGGGTAAACAACAGGCCCCGCGCTGTTTACGGAACACTGAAACTCATTGTCAGCTGGTTCATCTTTATCACAGGGATATTCACCACTTGACGTATTATCCATGCTAACAGTTGGAATAGCCACTGATGGTGTAGGAACAGGCAGATCCGGATTTTGGCCTATTGGTCGAATTGTAGATGGAAGGTTAGGGTACTGAATAACTTTTTTTTTGTTTTTTGAGTTGTAACCAGTAACATCGATGCAACAAAAGTAGTAATGATCTGAATGATTCCTTGGCTCGCTCCATAACATTGATATGGCAAACATAAAGGATGCTTTCTCCTTTTTTGACCATATTCTAAGGCCTTCTATACAAATATAACATACCTTATGTGGCGCCTAAGATTTCTCCTGATCAAGTTTAATTCCGAAATATGAGAAATACACATTTCTACCATAGACTGTAATAATGTGTTGGTATATTGTCTGTAAATCTGTTGGTATTTTGTAACCACAAATTCCTCATAAATATTACAAAAACTGTCAGGACTATTCTTGAAATCACATCTAGCCATGATTGAACACACTGTTCAACTAGTATCTTATCTTGATAGCAACAATGTAAGCACGTGCGTCTCGAATAAAACAAACTGGTACTGCGTGTCAAATGCAACTCTGACTGAAAACGCTATGCCTATCGATGAGCAGTAGTTGAAGGGATCACCATGTTGAAATATTTTACCAAAGCGTTTATTAACATCTTTGTCGTCCTAATACTTTCTCATTCTAACTTCTTGCATTTCATAGAAATTCAGAGCTGCATTTGCCTAACCACACACGGAGATAATGTTAAAATGTGAACAAATAGTGGGCGATACTGCATTTTTAATGTTATTTTTGGAATGCGCACTCTTAAAACGATAAGAATTACGTGAACAAACAAAAATGTTTTTTTGGTCTGTATTAGTGATTCTCCAAATTCTAAAGCCATTAGTCCCGTCAGTGTAGTACATGTTTTCCTCGGAAGGTGGTATACATTCCCCTACAGGTCGGTGAGTTCCGGCGCCGTCCTACCGTCAGCTAGCGGAGATTTCCCCAACTAGGTGTCTCCCATCAGCGGGGCACCGCCCTTGCCAGGATAATGTGTAAGCTCCCGACCATTCTTCCGGAATGTGTGTGTAAATGATGATATTGCAAGTAAGAGGAAGGAAATGAAGCTATCTAGCTAGTGTCGAAATACTGCCACTGTCGGGACTCGAACCCAGAACTTCTCAGTCAGAGGCACTGCAGTGTCATCAGTTGATACCCAGAGCCATCTCTCTCAGTTGAGCATCGCATTATCCATTAACTTCTATTCTATAACCGTGCGTACTAACTACGAGTAATATTGAGTTACATTTTCATTCGCGTTTAGAATATAAAAGAAAATATTTTTTACTATCCTTCTTGATTATGTTTCTCTTTCTTGTAAGGGATTTTAACATAAAATATTATGCGTAATAAAATTCAAATATCATTTTATGTAGCACGGAAGAAAAACGCAAACGTGTGAGTTGAAGGAAATGGTTGCACATTTTAACAGCTTTGTATCACCGTGGCCCTGCGATCGTGCCTATTATGGGTGTTAGAACCATAGCTCGCTACACAACCGTAGGAATTGCAGTGAATCTGGTTCTTACAAATAACGTAAATGATCTCTCGAGTCTACAATAGCACTTTGAGCCTACTGGTAAATGCCCATAAAGTTGCGGTGGCTAAAATAAAATCGAAAAAAAAAACTTTCTACGGAAATCTACGTCTTTGATGCCAAGAAGATAAAGGAATTATCTGAGCAGTTACGTAGCGTCAGTATCTGATCAGTTACGTAGCGTAAACTTTCAAACTGTTATTCGATTATAGATGCAATGTGTCATCAAATCAACGCCTGACAACTAAAAATAATTTGAATGGGGAAAAATTGCCTAGTGAAAATTTGTTGAAAAGCAGACACGTTTAACACTTTTACTGAGAATCAGGCAGTTTGCAGGATAGAAATATTGATAAAATAGTATTTGTAATGTGCTTTTAAGAAATAGCAAGAAAATATTCATTAAGCTGTGAAAAATCGCGACCTTAAAATACCTGTGAGTCCTCGTGAAATACTTTGAGAATGCGTGTCCTGAATACACAACCTTTTCAAACGAACTACGTGCAAGTTATTTTGTTCACCATCCTTCAGAACTCCTGCGTCTTATGACCCCTAGGCGCGGACGCTGGTGGAAAATAGGCGGGAAAACGCAGCGCGAGATAACCTGTCATAAAAAAAAGGAAGCTGGGCGCATAAAGACCATTTTAGCACGCGTGACTTTCGCCCGCCGCCCACCCCACCCCTCCCATCTCCCTCGAATCGGGGAGGTTCCAGCTCATTTCTGCTTCCTCACACACCACTTTGCACCGTCCACCCCCTCCTTCCTTTCTCCGCGGCCGACCCTCCATGAATATGAAATTTGCCGCGCGCTTGCTTTTGACTAATGGAGTCAGGGCACCTCGTGCATCAAGCGGCGCGGCGGGCAGGAGTCAAGAGTGGGTGGGGGAGGGAGGGGCAGGGACCGGCACGGGGAGGGGAGGCGTGGGCGTGGCTCGCGCGAGAGGATGGCGAGACCTGTGCAAGGTGAATGTGAGCTTTAGGTGGTGAGGTAGGAGGAGGGGTTACTGGTAGGGACCAAAGGCGGAGTGAGAGAGTGTGGAACGCGGCGAGTGTGCGGTGTAGGCTTTCCGACCGTGGGAGGGGATAATAGAACGTGAGCAATGGTAGTGGCTTCTGAGGGAATGCGAGTTGCGCTGTTGACGTGCACCGGATTGATTGATTTCTTCGTGTTTCCGGGCACGTCGCTTTGGTCATTAGTCCATCATTCCATCTATCATGAAATTTACTTTTTCGCCCTCGAGTCCCTTAAAATCTTTCAATCAGCACCCCAGTGGAAGAAAGCTTGGAGACACTATGTCTGGTACACAAGTATATTGAATGATATATAGCACGAGTTGTCAGTGTTTCTTCCTCACAATATGGTGGCATCCGACCTATTCAAGCCTTCCGATGTGTGTACTAGTGTAGTTGATGTAAATATAAGTGTGTATGTGAGGTGAAAGGAGAAGAAAAATGGGAAAAGAAAGATCGTACGCGTCAGCGGCCTATGTGTTATCGTATTACTCCGAGATTAGCTTGGTATTGATCGCAGAAATCTCGGAAAAAAATAAGAGTAACTGGACTCTAGAATTCTCCTCTAGACATCCGTTGAACTGAATACATATACGCGGTAGCATGTGTCAAAAACCTGCCACCGTCCAGATTCGAATACTAGGTCCTCATGGTCACCGACACAACGGTGGCAAGAGGAATGCTACGAATGAGCCATAGCAGGTAGCCCGTCTTATTCAGATGACATTTCGGGAATGTTTCAATTAAATTCAATCAACAAACGTTGGACTATTCCACTTTCCTTTCATTGTTTTTTGACACGATAACTCCAAGAATATTCAACCAATTCTTCTTGTATTTTCAAACTATTTTTTCTGAGCTTTTGCGACTTAGGCAACGCATTAATTTTTGTTCTTAATTTGCATAATAAATTATTATTGACGTGCATTTTTAGAATTATCGGGTTGTGTTCCTCTCGTTCCAATCACGTATGTTTCACGTCTTCACCGCAACAGGCTGTGTTCACCTCAAACTCCGGCATTCTGCAAACGATGAATTACATCATGACTTTAGATACAAATTAGAAATACTTAATATTTTCCACAAAGATCACCTTCATGTTAAAAATTGAATGTACAACGATTATTCATAATCTATAAATATAGATTATGGGTATAAAGTAGAGATGCACCGTTAAGAATCGCAGCCCATGGACTGTGGAGAGTAACGTAGTATCATAATAAATACATTCTTCTGAATCAATTTTATCAATGGGAAAGTGAAAGTGGTAAGACCGCTAGGGCGAAAAAATTAGAAGAGCACATACGCTACATTGGATTGCAATTTAGGTGACTATAGTGGATATAACAATTTGTAGGAGTGAATTACTTATAAAATCCAATTCATATATAATGCTCCCGCAACTATGAGCAAAATAGAAAAACTTTTGATAACAATAAACAATGTCATTATTTAGTTCAACTTTATGTGCAACGATAAAAACAGCTTGCGTTTTTGTTTTAGATTCCTATGTGCTTCATCGAGAAAGCACTTACAATTTTGCCTACTGCAGCTTGAATGTACTCGAGCCCGTTACATGAGAAACAGTGAAAATAACCTTTTGTGTCCATAAAACACGATCTTATGTGCCTAATATTACACAATTTAACCATATGTTCAGCAACATTCAACGGACGCTTATTGTAATTGTTAAATTCAGAAAAGATATGAGTATATTGAATTTTTTAAACTTATAGCGGCGACTTGTGACCTGTACGGAAGATATATCTAGATTCTGAACGCTACAGCCGAGTGTATGCTGCTAAAATGAAACTTTTGAGGTAAATCTCAACAGTAATAAAAGTTTTAAAAACGATATCATACGGGAGAACCTTATAAATGACAATCTCAACGAAACGTTGACCAGTCCTATAGAACTAAAGGTGTCATAAATTAAAAAAATGGATTCTAAGTATCTATTGTTTCTGAATTCTAAGACAGCATTTAAGAGTCGGGGCCTTTATCCTCCCTCCCCTGGACTCGGCAGTGATTTCTACATCACAACAAAACCACTGGTTGGAGAGAGTGTCTTTAAATAAACGGTCGGTAGGGTGTGTCTGACTGGCATGACACTGAAAGATTTGTCTAAGATCATACGGATATGTTTCACAGTGTCTGCAGATAAAGGGCGTCTACTGCAAATTGTAAGCAGATCTAATTACCGTTGGTGTCTCTGCAATACATTGCAAAATGTTGCACTTCTCAGTGTTTTAATTGACGTGGAAGTTTGAACCAATTTCTCCATAAATTTGGGGAATATATTTCAGAGCTCCGATAACTATCTGTGTTGTATGTTTCTATGTCCACAACGGGCTAATCTCAACTTAAAACTTTTGTATTTAAGACTTTTCTCTGTTTAATTCGTTACGAAACTCTGACTGCATGGCAAATCTTAAAGTAGAAAAAGTTTTTATCTTCAAAGCCCGGATAACAAAATCTGGTTTGTTTGCTGCTCGTATCTTACGATTAGCATGGATTTGTTGGTTGTACAATATAGTACACAGTTCAACATATGTTACAGTTTTTGGTAAGTCGTTTTACCATTTGTATGTATGGAACTTTGAGTTACAAGTATCGCTGATCAGGTAACTAAACCTCCTACCGTGCCTTTGGTGTTAATTGTCAGAACCGCTGTATCATAATGTCGGTCAGTGTCTTGTCAGTGCTTTTTATACTACCCACAGAATGACTTTTCTACGCAATTTGATTTCTGTAACATTTTGCACTTACATTTCTTGTCAAATATCAATATTGTCAGTGATATTCTTTTTGCCTTGCATGATTTTTTCCCTGATGCCTGTGCTCCTAATTCTTCGGCAGATATAATGACAAGCTTGCAAATGGGTCATCTTGATGTCTGAATACATACTTTTACATTCAAACTATTGCATTGTGCCATTGTGCGATGTCTGGGTCATTTGAGTCATTATTTGTTTAATATACAGTTGTACGTGTATATATAAAGATCGCAAAAGGCGCTACCTATCAGTTGCGGCCTGAATCGCGGCGGCGGTGTACTTCCGCATAATGGGCAGCGCGGCAGGGGTGCACGTCACGTCACCATTTCAACGGCGGAGCAGCGGAAAAAGGCCCTTCTTGTGTGAGACGCCGAGGTGAGGGATCGAGTAAGATAGCGGGGTAGTTGTTGGAGAGAAGCAGTAGTATTTATTGAGGCGTTAGGAAGTGGGAGAAGTGATATAGTAACGAGGCTACGTGATTTAAGTAGAACACTATATGAGACAGTTTTAAGAACTGTGAAAATTTAGGACGGTGCAGAATAGTGGCCGCGACTGCGGAACTGTGCGAGTTTTATAAAGCATTAGTGAAACGACACGCCAGCTAGCACACGCAGAAATACTGGGCAATACGCGTACGCGTGTCGCAGGATAGGCGGGCGAAATTAAGATGAGACGTGGATCTGGTGGCGGGCGTTAAGAAGACTGGTCCGTAGATCTGGTGGCGGGCAAAGGCGGTCCGGATCTGGTGGCGGGCGCAAAGAAGACCGGGTGACCATCGGAGCGGCACCGAAGCGGGCTAAGTGACAGGAACGCGAGCGGCGGCACGGCTGGATTTATGTCAGGGTCACTGACGAAGCAGCGGCGCGGTCCGTAAGCCAGGAGCTTAGGGCAGCTGTGAAGGTAGCCCAAATTTGCATAAAACTGAAGTGAGGAGACAGGAACTAGAAAGGTAGTGTTAACGCAAGAAACCAGAATACTAAATCTTGCATGTTTGCCTTAAAACTGAGTAACGGCGAAGTATGTGATATAACCTCGTACGCCGGTGGTACATTTCATTCAGAAGCTGTAGTAAAGAGATATTACCTAAGAGATATTACCACTAGTGGATTTGCATGCGTCCTAGTGCGCAGTTAATAATTTGGTATTTTTTGTTCTCCTCTTTTCTGTGACAGTATAAAGGGTTTAATTTGTGCAATACTTTCTAAGAATATATTATTGTTTTTACCTAATTCTGTCTCTGGGTGTATGGTCTTTCTCACACCCGAAAGATCCTGCCCCCCTGAGATATTCAAAGCTCGAAAGAGCTTTCTTTCCGACGACTGACACGGTAGCTGGTGGCGTAATTTACATTGAAACAGCCAGCCTTTGGAAGAAAATAATACTACTGATAAGCGCACAATTAAAGAATTATTTAATTAATTAAATTACACGTAAATGCTTATAAATCAACATAATAACTGATAACACATGTAAGGATCATGTTCTTTCATTTAAAGGAAAAATTACTACAATCAGTTCAGTAGAAGCCATGACAGAATACCTTATTTTTTAAATATATAGAATAGATAGTACGATTTCAGACGTTTGAAATGGTTTTCGTAATAAATTAATTGTTAACGAAAAAAAAAACTGTTTCAATGCATTTTTGCATTTCAAATCGGCAATCGCATGCTCCATTGAAAATGAACAAAATGCAATTAGCTGATGTTAAGGTAACCAAATTTCTAGGTCTCTCAATTCAGTCACCCCTAAAATGGAATATACATATAACGTAATTAAACACTAGATTAAATTCATTACGATACGCATATAGAATTTTTTTAAATTCTGCCAACTTTCATGCAGCTCATTGCGTGTATTTTGCAAAAGTACGTTTCCGCCTGAGATATGGCACAATATTCTGGGAAAGCTCGTAGCCTTTAGATTGCAAAAGTCTCCCTTGAAGACCTTCCATATTAAGTTCAACATTTTTAGCAGCAAAAACAGTGCCTACAATTATGCTTTCTTAATGGCAATCGACCTCGCCAAATCCAACTGTAACAAGAAATCCATTATTCTATCTACATACATACCGAATGGCATTACAGTACCTCCTAATTATCATATGCCTTTAAATCACACCAAACTCTTTGAAGTCTGCAAAGAGACCGCTGATGCAGGTATCGCGCCGGTGGTCATTCATATTACTAGAGAAATAGAAGCCAGATCTCCGATCAGCAAGTCCACACCACCGACATTAATAATTGATCTACAGGAAAAGACAAATGACAAAATGTCGTATTCAACTGATGACTATCTGAAGCACGTCGGTAAAATAATGAAGAAGAGGTGGTCAACTCTCTGGAACGATTCCAAAATTAGTAAAATACACAAGGCAATCAATGAATTCTTTTCTCTTAAAACCTATGCAAAGTTTTCTCGTCAGGAACAGGTCGCTCTTTCGCGTATTCGATCAGGACATACTAAATTATCGCATGGTTACATATTAAATAAAAAACCAATCCCAATGTGTGATTGTTGCAACAAAATCCTGAATACTAACCACATTCTCACAGAATGTCCCAAATATAATTCCATAAGAACCAAATATTTTGATGCTGAACATTTAAACTCCATTTTAACAAACTTTCCTTTCCAACTCAAGGTAATAAACTCCTGTAAAAAATAGGCATTATAGATTTAATTTAACGTGAATATGTTGTTATGTGTTTCCTGTCCTTATATACATACCTCTACACGATTCCATATATCTGTAATATAAGAATTTCCAAATTTTTTTTTTAAAATGTAAAAATATTTCAAAATGTATCTCTATATGCAATGTAATATTAATGTAAAAGTCCAATAAGCATTGTAACTACTATGTAACTAATGGAGTCGCTAATAACCTCTGCTGTTGATGCGACTTAAAATAAAATTAAATAAAAAATATGCCATCTACGTGATACCTGCAACAATCGCTTCATTGAGCTTGGAATATTACCATTGCTATGCCTATTTCTTTACGAATCTGTAATTTCTGTCAAAACTGACTCCTTAACGGTGGAACATATTTTCATGCAATACGGATATTCATAATTACAACACACGTCGTAGAAATCACGTTCACCATGTGTCAGTATCAACAGATCACTAGAAGAAAACCACATATAATACTTGTACTTGTTACTTTAGAACGCATTTCCAGATAAAATTTAACAATTAAATTCAGTACACAAATTTAAGTTAAAAGTAAAATCTTTTCTGTTGCATAACTTTTTCTATACAATCAGAGACTACACTGATCATCGGGGAAAGAAAAATAATATTTATTTGATCAAAACAATGATATAATCCATTCGTTTTGGTTTGTATCGTATATTTTTTTAAAAGACTTAATATGCGTGTAACAAGTAATGGACTTCAGCTTCCAGATCTGTGACTCCATCTCGATCAGGTTTTTGTCTAGTTTCCTGAACCAATTAGAAAATGCTGAGATGACCTCTTGTTTTGCTTCTGGACATCCATGAACCTATGTGCATGTTTTGTTGAGCTATCCTTTTGCTTGAAGTCATACGATTAGAGCTGGGAGTGAGTTGCTATTTTGTTAGCAATGCAGAAAAATCAAATCTGCAGTTCACGTGTCGTTCAATAAGTTTTTGTAACTCGGGAACGAAAGATGTAGTTTTATGAAGTGTTACTAATCTCGCGCTTTTTTAAAATTGATTATTATTTATTTTAAATTTGTATTCATCTTTCAACTATTTATAGTTAAAATTTTGGAAGGGATTATGAAACTCGTGCACAAATCTATTTATTTAGTCAGAAACAGTAAAAAACTGTTTGTGAAGTATGGGGGAGAAAATCATTTTCCACATACGTCACATACAGTTTTTACTGTTTTGTTTACTAAAAAATCAAATTAGTAAGGCCAAACTACCTTTGGAAGTTTCATTCTTCACATTCACAGCAAGCTGTTAGACAAGTCTTAGTCGTCTACAATAGTCATTGCAAATTCTCTCCTTCATGGTGTCGTTCAAGATATTCTCACGTCATACTAACCTTTCACAACTGATATGGAATGATATCCCTTTTTTAAAATTTAATTCTTCTTGTTCGACAATACAGTCTTTCAAGGGTTTTAAAAAACATAAGATTATTATATAACAGTTTTGGATTGGCCATCCATAAGGTAAGTGAGTTTGAAATTCTGACATAATTATTGATTTAATGTTATTGTTAATTAAGAAGAGAAAGGAATATGATTATGTTAAGGAGCTGAGGGTATAGTGGTTTACGGGGGTTTGAATTTGTCTTTGGGAAATCTTGACTTTAGGCGTGGGTGGACCGCATTTTTTTCCATGCTAAAAATGATGGTACTTGGTGAGGTATGCAGATTGTTGTAAAAATTGTTAGCTAATTTAGCTATGGTTTCTTCTAATTGTGAAATGTTTAATTCTCGATGAATTTGTTCATTTGTAATGAACCAGGGGGCATTTAGAGTATTTCTTAGAAATATATTTTGAATTACTTTGATTTTATTAATATTGCTAGGAGCTGCACCTCCCCAGATTGGGCATCCATAGGTTATAGTAGAAAGGATTATCGATTTGAATATTAGCAGTCGGCATTCGCTTTTCAATTAGAGCGCTGGTTTAATATTGGAAATAATTTTGAAATTTTTGCTTTTGCTTTATATGCAACCGCATTGATGTGCGGTTTCCATGTTAACCTTTTATCAAATAAAATGCCAAGGTATTTTACTGGTGAGGAGGCCCATGGTATTTTTCGTTTCTAGAATTGATAGCTCAGGTGAATTTCGTGGTCTACAAAGTGTGAAGATTTTTGCCACACTTTTATCTGGGTTAATTTTAACTCTCCAATTCTGTGTCCAGTTTAAGTACTCATCGAAATGAATTTGTAGAAAATAGGTCTGTGTCATCCGCGTATAATGCAATGTTGGAATCAGCGTGAATTGGTATGTCATGGGTATAAATATTGAATAATGTTGGAGAGATTACTGATCTTTGAGGTACTCCTGCAGTTATTGGGTAAAATTCTGAAGTAGAGTTGTTGATTTTAACGGTAAATGTTCTGTTAGATATGAAACTTTGAATGATTTTTATTAGGTATTCGGGGATTCCCATTCGAAACATTTTGTATACGAGTCCTGAGTGCCAGACCCTATCATAAGCCTGATAATGATATTTCTGAATATGGTATGAATTTTCTCTGAATATATGGAATTTCTGAAGGATCAAAAGGTCTCCATGGTCTGTGGATCTAAGTGTGAAATTTTCTGTCAAAGACCTTCTGGTAGTCAATCCAAGTCATGCGAAAAGTACGTTTTCGTTTTTTTAGATAATTTAATATGGCTTCGTTTAGTAGCAAGGTTTCATTGCAGTCGTAGGAACCTTTACATGTTTTCGGAAAAATTGATAAGAGATGGCTCTCCTGTATATTTTGTTAGCTATTCCTGCAGTTATAAATTTGTACATCACTGACACACACGTGATTGGCTTAAAATTCTATGTCCAAATTCTGACTGCATATTTGTGTATCGGAAAAGTAGTGCCGCGTGTGAACCACTCTGGGAATCCTCTTGTTTATTTATGATTACATCAATAGCCTTATCCATATGGGAATAGAATACCGTTAATTTTTTGATCCATTAAAAATCGATACTTCTCCCCATAGCACGTCATACGCAGTTTTAACTTTTTTACATAAAATAAATAAATAAATAAATAGGTATTATTGGTATCTGGTGATTTCTAGTTAGCCGTGTTTTAATCGTTTTAATGATGTTCTTTATTGAAAATTCCTGAAAATGCTGGACTGATTCCACAAGTTCGTCTGTGACATTAACTTCTGGTTGTTGCCAAAATATCTCTGTTGTAGGATCTGCCTTCTTCCCAGATTCCTGCTCAAATGCTTTGAATTCTTTCCTTGTAGAGAAAGCATTGTTTCGTTTTTTACGCCAAATTGAGAAGGAATCAATTATATTTACACTTATATCACTTATATTTACATTGTCATCTCAAGCAACCGGTTCTATTTTCTGAAACATACTCTACGATTTTACGTTTGATGCGTTTAGTCTTTGCCTGGATTTTACGTACTCTCTCCTGTACCATCATTTGCATCGATATGACATTCCCTTTCGGAATATTTGTGAAATTTGAATATACGCGAAGTATTTTTGTTTAACGTATGCGTATGCGTTGATGGAAATGCAGCCTTGGCTACGAGTGATATTTCGTGCCGTGTCGGCTCTCGCTTCATACTTCATTTTAAATTATTACTAGTTATTCCAGATTCGTCAATTTCTATTGTCATTAGTCTCATAAGTTTAGTGTTTGTTTTTTGCTTCGGTAGGTGGGGGAGATCTTGCTCCGCTGGATGGCGAGATCTGGCGCCGACCCACTGTGAAATACCCTTTCATTCTACGATATTTTATATTACTAGACCTCGATATTACTTACAAACAATTCTACAATATTTTGAAGGAAATTACTTCCTCTGTTATTATCAATATTTTATTTCTTCCGTTGTCTTGCTATACTCATAAATTCTCTCAATGTTAAATATTATTTTTTTTATTTCACTTTGAATTTTAATCATAGGTTTCGACTTACAACATTTAACTCCTTATCTGTTGCATGTGGCCGTGTAATTATTTGCAGAATCACGATTCCTGGAAGTTCTATTGATTAAAAACAATTATTGAATTGCTGGCAAATTCAAATTATCAGCTTTTTTCTTTCTCAAAAAATAGAAATTTAACATTTATACTAACATTTACACAAATTCTAATGAGCTCATTAATGAAATGATTAACTTTTTTCTTTGCACAAACATTAAGGTTCCGTACGGCTTTGAATAAAGTTCTTAAGCTTACTGCGGTGACTTATCAGATGTCTTCGTTCTTGACGTTTTCCGTGGAAGGTTCTCGATATCCCTATTATCGCGTTCTTGCCGATCACTAGAATATATTAAATATGTTTCCAGAATATCCTCAACTATTTGGTGCTTTATAGAATTTGATAATTTCGAAAACGCAGTCGCGTCTTGCCCTAGCTATGCTTCGGATAAAACAACTACACGCGACTATCTTCAGCTAACTTATTGAAAATGTATCCCATCTACAGAGCTATCTTAATATAAATACCTTCGAAATACAGAGTCTGTTTGAACTGAAGTCCCAAATTACAATAACAAAAATTACCATTATAATTCAATGTGACCGATTATTTCGACATCTTACTCTTCAATCAAAATTACTTACAAGTTACTCAACTATCATTTAACTAACATTATACATGATTAACATTTATTTATTTATTATTATTTAACATTATACTAACTACTCAGTATATGCTGAAAAAATATTCGTACCGCATCAATTGCTTTCGATGTGTTCAGTTCAATAGCTTTCTAGAGAACGAGAATTTTCTTTTTCACAGAATCACGGCTTACAATGTCCTCTGTTGACGCTGCAAAATAGCTTCAGTAAATTGTTTGGGAGAGCCACAGAATGTTGGATTGGGTTGCTCACAAAGTGTGGCTTTGTGGCTTCCTAGTTTGGCACAAGGGAAAATGCTGAAAGGCAATTATTCGAGAACTATTAGTTTATCTCAGCGTGATAATTGTTGATAATGGAAGACGTTTGTCAATGTTACCTTCTTGTCAATGTTTCCTTAGACGAACAGAAGAATTGTTTTCTGTTATAATTCGCGTGACATACAATTCCAGCTCACTACCTGCTCTTACACACCCAAAACACACACAGCTACCATTAGTCAAAATTTAATTTCTTTACTGACGCCAAGATGTGAATTACCACGGCTTTTTAATGACGATGCAATCTTTTCTGTCAACGCACAGCTAAAAAATTCTCCCATTAACCCTCGTGGCGTCATGCGAATATATAGTCGTTTTTTCTTCGAAATATCGACAATGAGAGCGAGTTTGCGAGCCAATATCTCTCAGCTGAGGTCGCAATACCAAGCCTACATAAATAAATTCAGAGTCGGTAGCGTATATACGTTCATCTTAACGGTATTTCACTCGAGCGAGGCAAGTCGCCGCGAAACTGGTTCGGCGACCTGCTTTTTAAATAATGCTATTCTATCGCGCTTTCATTTGGAAAGAATTTTAATTCTCGAAATGTTGACACTACAGTGTCTCCAGTATCTGGCGCGATTTCGCGAGCGCCTATGGAAGCAGTTCAACTCCTCAAGTGTTTGTCTTTCCAAAGAGTTTCACAGGAAAGTTATCTTTGACTTTCTCTCTGGAGGCAAACGCGCCGTTTTTTGGAGAAAAAACATAAGTCCGAGGCGGGACGTTTAAATGCATGTTCTTTGCTGTCAATTAGCGTCAAGGAATTGTTATGAATGATAGATTTCATAGTACGGCGCCGAATTTGAATTAATTTTTCCCGCCGTTGTGCCAACACCCTCTTCACACCTTTCGCATGAAGTGTTTCTGGGGCCATGTCTCTCCATATGAACAGCCCAATGACACCAAGTATGTAATACTACACTTTGTTTATTGGTTACCCTATCAACATATATTCTTTGATTCCTGAGCCTGCATACATTCTCATTATTACTAAGACTTGATGCCGATTTTCCCATTCAAAGTAAACCCGGAGTTCCGGGCTTATCACCCTACCGTCGGCTAGCGGGTTTTTCCCTATTTTTGTTCAAGATGACGAATTGTTTCTCTGACTGACGACCGTCGACCTTCTTGGTTGGATCCAGCATATTTTGAGATGCCAGGAAGCCGCTTGCATAAACGATCTGATTGATTTCAGTATATCAATGTCTCTACCTGAGGCCTCTACCACTTCATATCAGTTCACTTTCATAGGATCTTTCGCACTTTTAAACTTGATATTTTCTTATATTCTCTTCAACTATTTATGAGTCGCGAATGCAAGCTGACGAACTCCTTTGACCTTGCATCGAAGATTTCATATCATTTCTTCACCGTGTAATTCATTGTCACCCTGAAATTGGCATTTCTGAGCAAGCAATTTTCGTCTTTGTATAGGGAAAGCACCACTTCATCTCCTTCAATTCGATTTCTATTGTTTCGAGTTACTACCGGCGCTGAGCTGACGCCGAAGCTGACGGCCTGAACTGTCGCCTGTGCAGGTACGAAACGTTGGCACATTCAAATCTATTCAATCTTTTGATATTCATTTATTTCTTATTTTAAGTGAAGTTTTTCAGGCATCAAGTTTGCGTTCAGAGATCACATCTAGCCCGTTAAAATCATCGTATACTATTGAGGCTGTCCGTGGTCTTGGAACTTCCTGCCTCAGAGCCAAGACACGGAACATCCGATCGCCGTTCAGCATTACTAAACCCCATTGGCTAGTGAAGGCAGCGTCCTTTGCAGATTAATACAAGGGTTGAACTACTTTAATGAATGGCCAAAGGCTAAGGGGGCGGAAGTCAAAGGTACGATTAGATGCTCAAGGGCCTCTTTTCGAGGTCCAGCTTCATTACATGTCCATTATTCTCCTTATATTATTGTCATTAAAGTAAATTTCAACATTAGAATTAAATTATCTTATTTAATATTGATATGGACGAAATTACTAGAGAATGGATATCTAAATTGAAATTTTATACACATGACAAGTGATGGCATTTAAGGGAAAGGAAATGATTCGCTCAAAAACATCATTGAAAACTACACTATAGAACAAGTGACGAACTTTAAATATCTTGGATGTAATGTTACCGGCCTTAAACATAACGATATGCAAAAGAAAATACGAAGTTATAATTACATTAATGGTCTTCTCAAAGAACTTTCCGAAGGAAATTAAATTCAGATATCCTAATGAAATTTTATAGAACAGTTTCTGTTCCTATTCTGCTGTACGGATGTGAGAACTGGGTATTAAAGCACAAGTAGATAAAAGATGAGAAAGTAGAGAAATGAAATTCCTAAGGTGGGTGGCAGGATATTCAAAATTCAACAAGACAGAACTTAACTTATTAGAACAGAACTTAACAGATACGCCATCAATGAAAATATAACAACATACAGAGAAAAATGGCCCATGCATGTAAAGAATGAAAATTAATGCTCAAGAGTTCCACGAGCAATGTACAATTATACCCCACAAGGAAGAAGAGATGTTGGTCCACCACTAAAGAGATGGAAAGATCAGTAGGTGCAATAGGCGATATTGCCAACGCATGAAGAAGAAGAAGAATAGCAAATTTAAAAAGCTCTAAATCTCCATAAATGAAGCAAAAACGAAGGGGGAAACAGTATTCTCGCAATTTAACCTAGTGCAGCGGTTCAAACGGAAGGCTGTTTGGCTCATCTGCAGAGATATTTCAAATTGTCAATTTCTGAGCCTCATACAGAGCGCAGATGCATTTATCACGAATTGTGGCTCCAGTCTTCGCAACAGGCGGGGAACTGTTGATAAAGAAGGATCTCGATGCGTTATGTGAGTAAACGTGTAGGTCACCTCAACATATTCGTTTCTGCTCAAACCCTAAATTATGTGCTGTTAGTATTATATAAATTATTCTTGTGCTAATTGAATATGCCATTATGCTAACCCAATCCCCTCCTACGCTCAGCGTTATCTCCACTCATCTTTCATGTCTTTGTCCACCACGCGTCCCATCTAACGAAAAGCCGCAACGTACCAGAGCCGATGTGAAGAGCACGGTGGTCAGCGATCAATGACATCGATACCATTCCTTTATACATTATCACACCTCCTACTCTAATATTCTTTTTATTATAAGGACCTTTGCCCCCCTCCAGCGTTGTTATTCTTCTGCGATCATTCATTTTCACGGGCTTGTTTATTTACACTTGCTACCATGGTACAACCTGTCCGATCTGGTTTCATTTCCTCCGTATGCCTAAACCTAAACTAAAGCATATTGACCTAATAAATATTATTGTTTTATTAATAAAATACGTGGATCGCTTGGCTTATTACTCTTAATAATTAATTAATTGGTTCCTCAAAACTACATTTTTATTTCTAATATCACAGCAGTACATTTTTATATGGTCCCGTATATATTATATTATTTATGGTCCCATATATATCAAACGTACGGCAATAAAATACCACTTTAACATAGATTTTCCTGTTTTATTATTTCATTGTATTAAATGGTATTAGATGGTGTTAATACTTTAATTCATTGACATACACTGTCGGTGAGTTTTCATACATGCATTTCTGTAGCCTATTTTACCTCATAGATCCGTCTGGTATCAAGCATATTTGTGTATTTAAAAAAGTCCTCCCGCACGGATTACAGAAGGAACTACAACTCTATATCCAAGAGGTTGACGACTTGCCTAGAAAGTCTCATCACATTTTCTAACTCATTTCACTTTCAGCATCTCCGAAAACAAAGGTCACTTTACAGCCCAATAGATGTGCTGGGCCATCGTAATCATCACTGCAAAATACATTACAAACTGCAAAAATCCTGTACTATCAAGACTTCTCATCTAAATAAGCTTCTTGAAAAATTATATGCCTAAGTGTGGCTTCCTTTTCGTTTTAAAATTTGTCAATTTTACTTCAAAATGTCAAGACAGACTCGAATCTTTATATTCACTCTCACTGTTCTCACTGCTTTCATCTAATTTAACTAGTGCTTTCTCGGTAACCGTTTGGATGTGTCAATGAATTTAAAAGTCTGGTTGGGAACTTAAGTTTCCTTTTACGTAAAAAAGTAACAGAAAAATTGTGAGCGTATTACGAGCAATATTGCGATTGGTGTTCATTTAATAAAAACAAATAGTTTTTGAAAATATATTCTTCAAAACTCAATGTGAACAAAGTGTAGTATTCTCCATTAAACGTTGCAAATATTGTACTTACCAGCAATTGTTTTTATCCGCTCAGCGCGTTATGCTAGCCCCCTGTGCTTGTCGCCAACTGAGGACCATCCTATTTTAATAGTTGTCATGATGGTTTGGCGAGGAATATTTGTTTACTGTATCAGAGGTTTACTCAACTCATATTTTCACGAATCACTGTAGCTCAGTTCCAGCGAGTCCGTATAATGTCCATGATACCTGTATCGAGTGTCGCAGCAGATAAATCGATTTACATAAGTGGTATCCACAACGATATTTTAGTTCGTATATGGTGGTCATTTTTTAAAACTATTATTCCCATCGATATATTTTAATGTTCCGGTTATACGTTAGCTCAAGTGCAAGAATTGTTTGTGAAATCTGTGCACGTTCTGTGAGTATATGTTTTGTAATCTTAAGAGAAAAAAGAATTTGTTTTGAAGAAGAAAATGTGCTTACAAATAAGAGAAAATCAATAAGTATTGATTTCATGTTTATATTGACGTGACTTAGATAATAACGAAGACTTAGTTGATAAAAATATTTTTGTAAAATGCCACGAAAGTATTAGTTAATGTGTGCGTTTACAATTGTTTGAAATATAATGCTGAGTGATATAGGCAGAAGAAAGCTAATGAAACGTTACGAACGAATTTGTTCGTCAAATTTGTATGTATTAACGAGTAGCTGTAGTGAACGGAATTCGACTTCGCCAGAGAGATCATCAAATAACATTCAGAACAAACGTTGGTCTTGATTTGAGAGTGTATCAAAGTTATGCACGCACCCAAACGATTTTAATCGAGGAAAAGATGATCCAAAAATGAAACTACTAACCATTACCAAAGAATTACCAAACAGAAGTTCAAATATAACAACATTTACCCCACCATTAACAACCATTTATTCTGAGAAATATGCAGATTGACGCTAGGGGCAAACAGATCGTTGTGTCCCTTGTAGAACTTATACCAACAGCAGTTGTTCAGGAGTTTGTTCCCATTTTCTGTGCTCTCTGTAGAGGCTCCAACGGCTGATGTGAATAGTCAATTTCGTCTTCTATTATTTAAACTTATCTTCGTGGAGCAATATGCCATGTTGAGATGGTAATTTTCGGCCATTTCGTAGCCTTACATTGGCATATTCTGGATTTGTTTCAAATAATTCTACATCTTCCACTAGCGGATCGTATTTACTACCACAAACATGTGTTTTTATTAGAACGGTTAGGCATGTTGGTGTACACTTCATTAAATGATTTTCTTGGATGACTGAACATTCGTTCGTGAAGTGCAACGTTAGTCTCTGTAGAAAGAGAAGAGAAAGAATGGAATGTAGAACACTTTCGAGTACTTCTTTCGCAATGGTCGGTTTCAAGATTATTTGTTCGAAGAGCTAACATGACAGTCTTCCAGGTAATACCGTTCAAACTTTTAACTTATCCGCTTCCTCTTAGGGTGTGGTGCGGCATGTTGAAATATTCTGCAAATGAGATGTGCACACTTAATTTTGTTGGAATTGGGAATCATCAAACGAGATATTTTTTTCTTTCTTCTACACTACTACGTTGTATAGAGAATATACGTATTGTAATGATCCAGGGGAAAGTGCCCATTTTTTCCAGAAAAGTTTCTGAAAGTTCTTATGTTCACTACAGCGTTATGCACAATTCACTGGCACAGAATCATTCATAACTTATTTGTAAGTATATAAATTGGTACCAATGACTAAGTTCCTATTACGGAGTTCTATATTACCAGTGTCGAGTGTACATTTCTGTACTGTACGTTTTTCAGTCAGAGCTGTAATATTAAGATACGTAAGTGCTTGAACTGCTTTCTGGTTGACAACATATATGTTTTTATCTATTTGTAATACTTTGAGTTTTCCTTTACTAATGTTACATTATTTTATTGGATTTTGTAATAAATGTTTCGAGTTATCACTGCCTATTCAGACAAACCTTTAGAGAAGTCACCATAAGACGGTAATTTATTTTACAGTAGTGGAAATTAACACGGTATTCATTTGACTATTCATTATACGAACGTGCTTAAGACGAATAATATACGGAGAGGAGTTCTCATTATTGTTGCTCAAGTCCTCTCAAATAGTCACATAATAGCCCCTGAACACGATGACATTAAGTTCTGAATTTAATGCAGAACACTACCAGCTTTGGTTTTCTCCGCATACATATTTACGGATGCCCATTAATGCAATTCCTATTTGTTGTTATTGAAGCTTATTTGATTTCATTATGCATATTTTTGTCATACAGTTTTCTTTCTAAATTGAAGCGATAACTCATCTCAACGCCTGGTTCAATAGAAATATATTTACAGCATATTTGTATGGTTGTAACAAATCTTGAATTAGGTAAAGTAGAAAACAATGTTGAGGGATATTCCATTTCATGTATTTCTATCTGAGGGAGTCTCTGACGGAGTCTACTTTCAAGTAATAGATTAATTTTGAAATTAGGAATGAAGTGTACATCTATTCTATTCTACAATAGTACGAGTGAAAAGACAGTCAACAAAAGTGTCATGTGTCCAAAGAACCATTATCCCATTTTATCATTGCGTTGGGGAATAAACTTCATTACTTTTATTGAGCGAGAAAAAGATGGTTTCTTTGCTATGAAGTCTTATCGAATAATGCAAATGAAAGCCATTTTGACCACGCCAGCAAGCTTGCGACGACCAACGGCAGCCTTCGCCTCGTCAAATACGCAGCAGCGCCTCACCTTTCGAATATCACTCGACGTGAGCATTTGCATTCTACTGTGGGGAATCGCCCAATAATTAACTTTTGGTGACAGTTACGAGATACTGATTTCACCGCAGATCATGCACGCTAATATTTGCATTCACTTTCAAGAGAAATTATTCGTTACTAGTTCATTCATTATATTTCCAACTGGCCTCTCATTATTGAATCACATTGTAAATCACAAGTTTGCGCATCGCCATTATTATGGACGAAATTGTCAATTTTGTGTTTAAGTTAACTACGAACCCGGTTGTCGGGCCTGCCTCTGCAAGTGACTCAACCACCCGCTCACTCGCCTCTGCGCGCCTCGAGTTGGCTGCCAAATACGAAGGAACCCCTTTTTTAATGCCGTACACTTCCAAAAAACAGCATCGTACTTGCAATCTGACACTGACGTACCTGCTAAATTTCAAATTGTCCCTCCGCTGGCCGATGGTCAGAACACCCTTCTAAGCGCCCCTTTACCACCTTCAAATATTAATTAGGAATGAATCACCAATTTTAAAGAAAAGCATGAGGAGTCTTTTACTGATGACATATAATTTCTACAACAAAGAATTGCCGTTGAACATTCTTATTTAAGAATCGCCTTTAAATATTAGATACAATTCAATTTGTTTTAAAAGGATCTCGTTTGTAGGAAGGTTCATTTAAAGACATTTATGCAACTGACTGTTTTCTCCGTCTTAAGCAATCAGAACGAGCCACCATGGTGACCTGAGAGTCGATGACGATTAGGTACTATGCCGACAGCTTTGCAGGTGAATTTCGTTTTCATTGAACTCATTATCATGGCGCGTCTTGCAGGGGTGCTCCAAGCAATTTCACATTCTGTATCCTGGAGAAGTGTACACATGCCGACTAGTTATATCCCCCTGGGATTTTCGAAGAATTCATAGTTGAAGCAGAATTAACTCCTGTTGTTTCACCTTATGTAGATTTGTAACATGTAGATCACCTATGCGTGGATTCATCTATTGAAAAATGCGACAAATAAATTTAAGTTCTTACGCTAGATGCATTTTCAAATACAGTCTTACGGATCCGCAGATAAATAAGGTTGAAATGATTCTCGCCCAGAAGGTTCGAAATGCTTTGCTTTCCGTCATGTAAAAGTTAAGGTCGGCGAGTTTGTGTATCTATCTCGTTTTCTTTTTAGACGTATTACATGTATTACCATAAATGAAGAAACATATGTTTCTTTGTTAACTATTCAATTCTGATCTGAGATATCTGTGACATAAATGACTTAATTTTTCTCATATATACCTCCATCGCATATGATGCTGCACGCACCTCCGAAACGTATATAATTTCAAATCTCAAAGTAACAATATACTTCGCCATTGTAATCCTATGTAATAGTCTCAAATGATTTTACAAAACTTAACACTAACCCTAACCCATTTACTGTATAGAGTTGTATTGCTTATTCATGAACATCAATTTTGCAAGAGAAGCCCTAGTTTCCTGACCCCTCCATTTGTATCATATTCTGGCTTTCTTCTGCGAGACTCCCCATCAAATTTAGATAAACTTCAGAGTGAATCATGGCTTAGTTATGACTAATTATAACCCCATTAGCGTTGGCAACGGTGGTACACGTCTCTTTTAAACTCTCAATTAGCCGAAATTTACTAGAACATTGATTTTTCGATGAGTCTATTTACTCGATAGCTTTTCACCGAGTAGTTATTCCACTTCTAACATTTACTCTAAAGAAACCTACACCAGGTTGGCAAATCTCGTGGCTACGTCTTCTAAGTCTCTCAGTGAGCATTATTGCCAATTTTCTCCAAGGCCAGACCTTATTCATCAGATTCTTCTTGAAAACCTTTGAATTTTACCCATTGAAAGCCTGGGAATTGAAGAAAAATCCAGGGCCAGGGTCCAATCAGATGGGTCGAACATGGGCAGTATCAGATGGGCCGTTAGCGCTCACTTGGAATTGATGGTTGTCCCTAGTAATTAGATTGTCTTCAAATGTTATATTCTATTACTTATTTATGCCCTTACCAAAGTATTGGTTATATAAAACAATATCTCAGTGAAGGAAATAAATAAATTTATACGAAAGCACATCGATACGTAATATTACACAGATAAATGGTTTATCACCCAAACATGGCAGATAATTGGAACTTAAAATATGAGTATCTAGGTAGGTACTTTAAGATCCGGATAACGGCTGAGTGTACGCATCAGATAATTTAGCCACTTCAATGGACATTAACAAGTTATTTTTCAATTCCAAAGAATGGAGAAACAAAACAACATGCTCTTCTTAGCCATTGCAGATTGAATTGATGAATTTTCCCTCGTACAATTTCGGCCAATGACATTGAAGAATTCGTACCTTACGATTCACTAAGTTTCCTCGCGTCGTAACGGTTTTCTCATATCACTTTTACCTTGAAAAGTTTTGTTAGCCAAAAACAAACAAAAAAACCGTTTCGGGCACTTTTTGGGTTTTGCGTAATAACTTTCATTGGTTGAACTTAGCACAAAAATAGTTCTGTACAATTTTAAAGGCCATAAAATTCTCTTGCAAATTTGATTCAAAAATTATTTTTATGAAGCAAATAGTAACAGAGCAACGAGATTTTAATATTTCGCCAAATTTTCCTTTTATTCTGAATTGCTCACAATTACTAATAGTTTCTATAATGTAGATTATAAGATCATAAATTAAAAGCGATTAAATACTTATGTTTTTAATACTTACTGAGGTTACAATCACGTATGACAAATCTGGTAAAAGTGACAGTAGCCTATACGTTCTGACAACTAACACGATTTACTTACATTAAAAGCATTGCAATAGAGAAAAATGACGTTTGTAATTTTCTTCTTCTGCCTTCTTCTAATTATTATCATTATATTAATATTATTTAATAATAATAATAATAATAATAATAATAATAATAATAATAATAAGCTGCTCCAAAAAGGAAAATCGTATTTAATGGTAAATATATTACGCATAAAAATATGACGCGTTTCATAATTATGAAAATATATTATTTTTAGAGAAAGAATATAGACATAATTACTACTTAACATAGAATAGAGATTTTTTTACAGCAGATTTTGAAATCTTAAATTTCGACCACGTCGTATCTCCTATGTTGCTACTAATAGCGTGCAATGAAACCCCTTGGTCATTTTCAAAATTAAAAAAAAAATTGCTCCATCTTTTTATTACATTTTTTGTTGAATTTTGTGAAAGATGTTTAAGAGAATGGCCAATCTCATATTCATTGAAAACCCTGGTTTTTCGAAAATGGAAAACAAATTCAAACATTTATCGGTGCCTTTCTACTACTGCAATTATGGAGATAAACATTTTTTAAATAAAATGTACACTTGGGAAACATCACAAAATAATGTAGTGTTCAATTGTTCAAAAAACAAGTATTTTTTCACAATTTTGTCAAACAGGCAATTTTTATTATCTCTAAACCACTTTTTCTTGAAAAAGACAAAAAAATGTTTTATTAAATTTCGACCTTACATTGCATTGATGACGCTTAAGAGAATGGTGCAAGTCTCATGTTCGTTGAAATGCCTGATTTTTCGAAAATTGTAAATCTTCCAATTTTTCGGGTACTTCCTACAACTACAAAATTAAAGATAGAGATTTTCCCCATAATAAAATGTGTTAAGACATATCTTGAAATAAAATCTTGTACATTTTTTTAAAAATACCAGTAGTTTTTGCAAATTTTTGTGAAAACTATAGGCAATTTTTAATTTTTTAAAATATTTTTCCCACAAAACGGTCAAAATTTTTCCTTTACATTTTATCCTCTTATGAATCTAAATACGTTGAAAACCTGGAGGTAGTCTCATTTCCGGTGAACTCTGTATTTTCGAAAAATGCAAAATGTTTAACATTTAAAAATGACATCATTGGAGATAGAGATTTTTGCCTTTAGAAAAATATATTAGAAAACAGGTCTTTAAATAGATCGCTTAAACCAGTAGGTTTGACCTTAAAAAAAACTCATTTTTGAGTAAATAGTGCTTGAAATTAATGCAACTTATAAAAAAAGGCTCCAAACCGCTCTTTTTTTCCTTTCAGGGAGAAAGGATCGCTTAAAAGAATGATGCAGATCTCATTTTCCTTAAAGTCATTCTTTTTTTAAATTCAATTTCAGAGAGCGTATGTGGTATTGTGATCCTGGTTTCTTTAATTTTTTCCTTCAAATGTAGCCTAGAACGCCAAAGACAGTAGTGTTGGTCGAACTTTCAGAGAGCTCTGCATTTTTTAACATTGCAAACAACGAAAACATTAACATTGCGAAAGTACGATTATTAATATACAGCCAGCGATATTGATTAAATTAAGTGAAAAATTTCTTTTAAGTAATCAGTTCATATCGTAATCAGTAAAAAGCCGTGTATTTTGTAAAAAAATGTGCGTAGTTTATCCTAATCTTGGGATTTCGGATTTTCCGTGCCCCATTTGACAGATTCGGAATTTATCAGATTGGAATAGACAATAGGCACGCCTACCGCGACAAGGCAGTTCAAATTATCAGAATTCCTTATTGTTGGGGATGTTATAGGTTTATGATGCACAGTTTACATTGTCGAATTTGTGATGATGTATTAGCTTTTCACTTCTAATGTTCTTCTATTGGTAATGTGTTTCATAAGCAGTGTCTGAAATATGTTAAATATGAACAAACATTGCGGTATTGTAATAGAAATTTGAAATATGAGTAGTCGTGGTTTGGAGAAATTTTATTAAATTATTTATTTATTTATTTATTTATTTATTTATTTATTTATTTATTTATTTATTTATTTATTTATTTATTTATTTATTCATTTATTTATTTATTTATTTATTTATTTATTTATTTATTTATTTATTTATTTATTTATTTATTTATTTATTTATTTATTTATTTATTTATTTATTTATTTATTTAAAGTCAAAGGTAGTTAAAAAATTGTGCGAGACGTTGTATGTTGTAAAGTATTCTGTGAAAGGTTTCCGAAATTCTGGAATCGCTACCGTAACGTATACGCATCTTAAATTGTGTATACAAATGGATATGACTGTTTTGGCCAGAATTAACAAGCAAATATTCGTCAAGCGAATACGCCAAATGAATAGTCCATTGAAGTTTTATCAAAGCCGTGCTGGCAACAAAGGCGCGTCTGTAGCTACAGACGTTACTGGTACTGGTGACACCGGGTCATATGATTAACTTCTAATTTTTATTGCTAAAATTGTTAAATTTAGTTGAAATACTTGCTTTATGAGAATAAGTTCTCACATCTAATGTACGATTTTTGACCCCGAATGAGTTTTATAAGTAATGTCTAAAATGGGTGAATACGGACAAAAATTTCGGTATTTTAATATTGCATAACGGTTACTAGATATTGCAAAAAAGTACGTGCTGTTGTAGCACCTCTGGTTCCTTTTCTTTCTTATAAGAATAGAGTGAACTACGCTCATTAAATGACATAGGTCCGATTTTCGCTGTTACTTCCGAATTTTGGAAATTGTAAATGTTTGAAATTTTTGAATCTCTTCGTACAACTGTCTTATTGAAGTTATTTTTTCTACATAAAACTTGTTTTCCACAATATTTTTTTCATTAATGTGATGTGCGTTTGCGGTATTTTTTTAGACATTTCAATAGTAATTTGAGCAATATTCAAAATAAGCTTTTTCTAAAAAAAATACCTCCATTTTTTAAATAACTTTTAGCTCGGTTAGTGGCCAAATGCACTGAATAAAATTACATAAATGCCATTTTCATGTATTACTCTGATTTTTAAAATAATGCAGAAACGCTCAAACGAAGAAGGCAGCTGATAAGAATTTAGGGCAAAACTGAAAATATACCCAACTAACGTTGGGAGAAATTCTGGGCCATTTTGTTGCGTCATTAGTTTATGTTTTAGTGCATTTGTGAGTACAAATGCACTAAAGTATTGTAAAGTATTTCTGCTGATCTGCAAAACTCAAAAGTTTTTTGTAAAAATAAGCAAAAAATTGCTCGTTTTAAAAAACCCTCAAATTTCGTAATCTAGAAAACAACTTTAATTTTAGTTTTTTAAATTTTTGTACACTGATATATTCGTTTGATTTTCAGAACTTACACATATGTATTTTTCAAATATCTCTCATGTAGTTAATATTTATATCCCAAATTCATTTTTAATTTAATGAATTTGTGAACACAAGTGCTTCAACTGATTTTTCGAGAAAATTCTCAGTATTTAAAACTTGTTTATTTGTTTTGTGAAAATAATCTCAACCGATTTTGCTTAAAGCTGCTCCAAATTTTCAATAAACTGCATGTAGAACCAGATTTTACTCTTTTATTCTTAAAGTCATATTTCTTTTCAAGAGCCCGAAAAAGAAAAAAAGGAAATGTACCTGTTTTTTACGAAAGACATGTACAAACTAAATCATTTTGATAACTGATATGTACTGTAAATATTATGTCCTACACCATTTTTTGTAGTTTGTAAATTTTAAGAAAAATGTTTATTTCTGAGTGCGTTGTAGCTAAATTATATGCTGAAAATAACTTCGCATAGTGTCTACGAAATTTAATGATGTCAAAATCATTGATACTCGTAAATTCAATGCTTAAAGCCCACGAAAGATCGGAAAGGTCCGTTTCAATTATTTTATTAGTTTTATCAAGTTATTATGTTATATAGACATAGTACGTTTACAAATCGTACTGACAAGTGATTCGCCTCGTGAGACAGAAGCATTGGAGCAAATGAGCGCAAGGGCCTAAACATTAAGGACATGGGTTTGAAACTTGGCTAAGACATGAATGTTTTAAGTTGTGTTCGTGGTTTTGGACCATTCCAAATTCCTCCAGTAATACAACAATACAATAAATCCTACCATAATCTCTTGGCCTGACAGGAAATAAGACGTGGTGTGCACTGTGATGAATCCATTTACAAATGAGCTGGCTGTAAACGAACGCATCGATAAACTGAGTGAATGGATCTGAATTTATGTTTTTAATAGTGGCCAAACAGTAGCAGTGAAAGCGGTCTCTTCTTACAGTGATCTCTATATCATGGGAACAAGTATAGGTACAGGACCGGGACATGTCTTACGTGGGCGAACAGGGTCGGATTTACTTACAAGCAAAACACGCAGTTGCTTGGGGGGCCCCCATTATGGAGGAGCCTCGTGCTTCGGAAAAATATGTATAACATATTTTTGTGCCTGTAAAATAATTGTTACTGAAATAGTCCTTTGTACTAAAAACATAATTAAAATTTCAAAGTTATTTAAAAAAGTATTTAATACGTGTTAAAATAGAATATTAACTTTATGTTATTTCGTTATTTGCAACAGAATGATATATTTTAACGCAAACCTCCGAATGTTTCCGCCCAAAAGTTTTAATGTAATATAATACACGTAAAATTTTTTAAAATTTTTTTTTTTTTTTAAATATTAAAAAATTTTTAAAAATTAGATTTTTCGGCGGCGGCGGGGGGGGGGCAACAATTTTATGCTTGGGGGCCCCCGCAACACTTAAATCTGGCCCTTTGGGAGAAGAGCTAAGGAGCTTTTCTCTGTAAAGTGCCCCAGAGGAACGGTAGGTACGCAAAATATCCTATCAGGTCTTCCATGAACCGACAGGTAGCTACTGGAAGGAGGGTGGGGACCAAAAAGGTATGCCATCTAGGTTCATTTAAATTGAAATACTTATCTCTTTAATTTCCTTATTGTGGAATCTATTTGTCCGCATACGCATACGCTCATACGCATGTATGACATTTCACATGGTGAAATCAGGCACAGTTTTCGAGACTTCATCAGTGTCTTGTCTAACATTAGATGATAAATGTTCTTCAAGCCGTTAAAAAATGTTATCAAACCATTTAATTTTGATATACCCTTCATTGTTTACTGTGTATATGTTAATTTTAGGAATTAAAAACTAATCCACTGCTACGATTCTCAGATTACCCACAATCAATTTTTGTGTGGTTGAAAAAAGTTTTGAACGTTCATGATTTTAGTTTTTCGGATAAAAAAAATTTACTTGCGTTTCATAACAAAAAAATATTTGTACGTCATTATTCTTTTCAGCGTTGTTTTTAAATGCAAATGCAGTTTCGCTGAACTTTTATTTTGGGAAGCGCCTTAAATGTAGAAGTACAATTAGACTTTGACGATTACATTAATCCATTAAGATTCTATTGATTCTTAATGGATAAAATTATTTCTTCAAATTTCTCTCGCCTTAATTTCAAGAGGAGAATACGAAAAACAATACATTGGAAGTGAAATATTTAACGACAGCGAGAAACATATCTCGTATTTCTGGAACAAATGAATTCTACAGAAGAAACAGAAGAACTGCTACTTCAATCATATAAATTTCATTTGAAATCCTGCTAAAAAATAAGGATTGAAGGGTCTTCAACGAACCATATCTTGAGTTATACCCGATAATGATAATCTATTTATCTTTTAGATACATTGTTAATTAATTTATAAATGAAAGTATAAGAGTCACTTAAAAATTAGGATTGATAATTTCTTATAAAGTACATAACGCGTTTGATCTTACTGACTTATAATCCCTTTTGAAATTTAAAGAATTCAAACTCATTTGAAAAGTATTAATAAAATAACAATATAACAAACTTCTGATAACTTGATGACCGTTAAAAAATTCTTACTCTTCAAATAATAACTGAAGCAAAACTGATCAAACAACTAATCCTTGTGACTTCTCCAAAGGTTCAAATGATCATTTTTTTAAATCTCACGGTAACATTTGACACAACCATGTGTCCGTATCATATTCTTGGTTCCTCTTTTTTCCACTAATAGTCGATTATATCATTTCTCTTTTTCAGTCTTATTCGCTAACTTTAGGCTACTTGACATTGCAGATTTTGACTCTTATTGAATATAACAATTCACGAGCTCACGTCCGCTTACGAAGAAGTGGTGTGATTCAGACATATTCAATGTATAATTCAGACATATTCTTTTTGTTGATTTCTTTCGTTGGACTCTTTTTTGCTATCATCAAATACTATGGACAATACTGGACATTTTCAACCTTTCTCATGCTAATACCGTGAGATACCTCACCACTAGCGCGACTAGCGGCGTGATAGGGATAATTTGCGACAAATTTTAATATCAATATATTTACCTTTTCGTGTTCTATGTTTTATAATAAAGCTATTTTTATATCTTTACTATTACGTAAACAATTGAAATTGCAAATAATTATGTAAAATTATGTTAAAATTTCCTGAAGGATTTAAGGAAGTAATTAAAACACAAATCTGTCAATAACCTTTACTCGCCCATTACTATTTTTGGTTCTTTATTGTCACTGATACATATCTCTTCCATTTGCTTACTTTCTCGATACAAACAATACTGTAACAAAACATTAATTCTTTTATCCACAAATAAAGTGGTACATTCTTCAGGAACCCTATTCTATGACTGACGAATATTTATAATTTGCTTCAATCTTTTTTTATTACATTATTTTGACTTTGAAGTTATTTAAAATATTTAATGGTAATTTGTACAATTTTTTTAAAAAATATTATTCTAGATGCATTAGGGTATAAAAATTGAACAGTGTCATGATCTTTTAGTACAATATGCATATTAATTTCATCACACATACACACTTTTCATCTGACAACGCAATGCGACTTTCTTCATAAACCAAACCCACCCACATATATTTGTGTGAGCACAGTCCTGTATCACATTCTCTACGATTCATTCAGTATTTATTTCAGTATACATTTATAATATTGATTTAACATTTAGTTGGATTTTTTTCTAAATCTGATTTCAATAAAAAAATGGCTTGGATCTACTGACAATTGCTCTCCTGAAAGCTGCAACAGCTGATTTGTCAATCCTAACTTCAAAGAATATTTAAACTTAGATGTAGCAGGTGTAACATTTCCATTTTGCCTCTTAACTACATAAAACAAAATTTCAATACAGACTTGAGTGAGGCTAATTTTCTTTCAGAAAAGTTTTATTAATATTTGTTACTCACTTCAATGATAAATTAGGTTGGTAGAGCCCGAAAAGATATAAGAAATAGATATAAGATTAGAAAGAGATATAAGATATAAGAAATAGAATAAGATAGAATTGCTAAAACAAAGTATTGAAATATAAATTATCTAAAATGTCAATGCATAATAAACTGAAATTCAAATTTGATTAAACGACAAAAAATACGTTTAGATTCTTTTAACACCTCATAGTTGAAAATACCATGTGTTTTGAAATCCACATTCTGGAGTACGATTTATCATCCCAGGACATGTCTTATCGGAAACGACAGAATAACCTGAATAGTAGCTTCAGAAAGGGTAGCCATTTTTATGAATTAAACCTGTGTTGGGCTGCCGAATAATTATGTATCTCTCACGTTGGGCTGTCAACGTAACCGTTTGCCAACTCTCTCTCTCTCTCTCTCTCTCTCTCTCTCTCTCTCTCTCTCTCTCTCATCCTTGCTGCCAAATAAATATCTACATAATCTACAGAATGCGTCACCGTTGTTAAAACAATCCATGCAATTCACTTCCCTTTTACTGGATCGTCGCCGCGACAGACAGCGTAATTCACGTTCGTCGTCGATCTCCAGAGAATCGCACACTCCATCGCACACAATCGCCACTACCCCTCGCGCAACTTTTCTTGACCGATAGATTGACGATATGCGGGCGGAGTGGGGGTATTAGTTACAAAGACAGCCACTAGAGTATTTTCAGTAATGCCAACCTGTGGTAGATGAAAGTCAAACCTGCTACGTTTGCGGCCAGGTCATCGTTCTGGGTAGGCAACAGCAGGGACACTAGATGAATTAAAATGTATTTAAGTGGTCGGCTTGTGTAGATCTTTGCTAATTTTGACAAGCATTCTTGTCGAAATTACCCAGAACTCACCACGAGGAGGTGTCTACACATCGAGTTCCCCACTGCCCTCCCAAGCACCCTACCTTTTGAGAGCAAGTTTGTCATAATCGAGGTTTATAAATTCAAGTCCGGGTTTGGTGTCGTAATCGGGTAATGGTCAGATTATTCAGAATATTGAGAGTTCTCAGAAGAATCTTCACTCTCATCACTGGACCGTGAAGAGGTGTTTATAATAATATCATCAATGGCCATTTCTACAATGCCATCCTTGGTCCAATATTCTGCCTCTAGGTTTTGCACATGCCTACAGTAACCTTCCCAGTCTGAAGGTGATACTTGTGCAAAAGCTGATTTTGTGAGCTTAAGCAAATTTTCTGCCGACATATCTCCTGAAATGTTATGGTCTCTGACATATCTTTTAATTTTAGCCCATGCAAGTTCTATGGGGTTGAAATCACAATGGTATGGGGCAGACGAATTACCATGTGGCCTTTTGTTGCTGCGATTTCATCTACAACATATGTCTTACGAGCAGGCTTATTTTCCTTAATTTTTTGAAATAGTGCTTCTTTTCTCATGGACATATCACATGAAATGCCCTTATTTTCTAGCCTTCGCACCATGGTTATTTTGGTGTCATATCTGCATGGGGTTTTTTCTACCTGTCTGCTGTGATATGGTGCGTTGTCCAGCACTATTACTGATTCAGGAGGCAGATTATCAAGTATTTTTGTACAAAACCATCTTTCAAAATTGTCTGAATTCATCTGACCATGATAATATCCTGTTGTAGATTTGGCTCTAAATATTAATTGAGCCTCTTCCATGAATCCATTTTGGGAACCAATGCTAGCCACAATAAATCTTTTGGATGCACTTCCCCATTCAGTGACACCAATAACGTCTTTTCTTTGCCAGCATTTTCCAACAGTAAGGTTGCTGTCGATCCAGGATTCATCGAGATAAAATATCTTTCTCCCATTCTCTCTAAAATTTTTCATTTGGACAATGAACCGAGTTCGCCAATCAACAATATCTGCCCTCTCCAAAAGCAAAGTTCTCTTATTTTGAACTCTTTTCCAAAAAAACCCATGCTGTGTAATGTTTTTCGAAGAGTGGTGTTCCCCCATTTCCAATTAATCTTTTCTTGCAGAACAGGTAGAAGTTTTTGTAATGATGGAACAACTTTTTCAACAGAATAAAAATGTTGGATTGTATCTCGAATAACTCTCTTATCAAATTCATCGACAGCAACCTTACCTGTTGTTCTTGTTCTAATAAAAAAAGAAAAGAATAAACCTTTAAATAATGTTTAAATACGATGGAACATTTCAAATTAGCAAACAATAAAGACGTGATTACACCAAAATACCATTTTATGTTTTTTAAGGTAGGATGCCATAATTTAATAATTACAGAGGTGAGGAATTTATTATAACCAATGCATATCTATATTTACCTTTTACATCTTTTCACAATTTTTCCAAGTTCTTAGAATGAATGGTTGATTTATAATATCATAAGTAATTAAAAATTGTATAAAAACAATATTAGTGTTGAGGGAATTAACAAGAAGGAATTCATTTTTGTCATAATGCAACCAAATTTATTGTCCCAGCAAAACAAAGCATGGCTAAGCAGAAAATTAATCTAAGATAATTCTGAAGTCAATAAGGAAAAGTTTATTAAAAGGAAAGGAATGTTAAAACATTAAATTATGTCATAATTAAATGTTTTCTTAATAATATTGAGGGCTGAATTAAAAGTAAAAAATTTAAGAAGCAGTATTTTTTGTTGTTGTTTTTAATTTGATATAATAATAATAATAATAATAATAATAATAATAATAATAATGAAAATTTTTTAGCTATTATTTTGCTCCCAGTACATATTGAATAGAAATGTTCTATATCAGATATGTATTTAAAATTGCCCCTTTCATCTGTAATGCATGACTGGTTAATTCCTTGACTTGTGAACCATATTGAGTGTGTTTGTCTGAATCTTATTTTATCAAATCTTGTTTTATTGCATTAATTGCTTCTTATAAATTGTGACAATCTAAAGAGTTACTAACAAGGTAAACATTAAAGTCTTAAAATACTATAAATCAGCCTTTCGTTGAAAGTGTAAAGTTGGTGGGAAAAGTATGTAAAAATATAATTACAGAGAGTATGATAAATGGGTTTACTTGAATATTACCTCTTTTACCGGGCGTTTCTGGGGATTGTGAGGGGTCTTTGGCTCTTTGCATCTTTATTCTACGTATAGTGGAAATACTAGCACCAGTATACGCAGAAGCCCGATCTAAAGCATGACTGATAGGATGCAACAAAACCTTGTTCTCCTTTTCCACTTCACAAGATTTCATAACTTTTTCTATAATTTTGCGTTCGCCACTGCGATACGTCCTCCTAACTTTTTCGGGAGTTTTAGGTGCCTCCCTTGAAGGACCTGAACCTGCCTCAGCCATTTCTTCATATACTAATAGTAAACCTGAACAGACGTTCTTTACTATGAAAGCTACTAGCTTATGTTTCGCGCCAACGAAGTTTTAATGCTGGGAATGTTGTCATCAGTGCTCGCTGCGATCTTTTGCCTTCAGCTGTTTATGGCTCCAGGGAGGGGGAAGCAAGGTCATCGGTCAAGAAAAGGTGCGCGCATGGTACGTACCACTTGGCACCATCTTCAACAACCACACAATCCGCGAAACTTGGTGATTCGTCACAACATAAACATTGCAAATTCAAACTTGGCACCTCGTTACTATTCATTATTTAAAATTCTATTGCGCGGATACTTCACGTCATTATTTAAACAAAAGAATAAAAAAGTAATTTAATCTGCAATTGTTCCAAAATTACTTTCTATCGGGTTTAAAAAAGACTTTCATTGTTCTATTTATCAACATGTCCACCATTCAAGTTTATGCCGCGATCTAGTACAAATTTCGTCTTCGCACTGCCACCGTTTAATATCATCATTAAATTTTAGTTCATTACGCTTTAAATGTTCGCACACTATTAACACAACTCATTAAAAATGTCTTAAAATTTGTTAAGTTCAAAAAATAATTAAAATTGTCACGACGGCTAGCGTGAACTCCGCGTCAGTCTAGCGCAATACCCCTTCTTCTTTGCTCATTGTTGCCCAGCGTGTTTATATTCTGGGCTCGAACAAAAGCGCATCATCTTATCGCTGCCGAGAATAATTCGACTAGAAAGTATTTCTTATTTACGTTTTTGTTTACTGTATTATGTCCCGTTGCAGGTTCCACATTGTATCTTATAGTTTCCTGATCATTGTGACAGCATGTAAATATTTTCTAACGCCTTTTTTCATTAAATATCGTAATTTATACTTCGTCACCTTCTTGTGACGTCATTGCCCCGTGTTGCTTGTTTTTCCATAATCTTTATATTAACATGTCTTATGTTAAATATTCAATTCGCCTTCCCGGCGTCCCCCAAAATCAGAATCAGTTCCAAAATTTTCTTCAATTTTTCCTTGGTAATTTTACCAAGTCTCAGCCTGATTCTTTCAGGCGTTCATTTTACATTTACAAAAAACGGTATTTGTCTTTGAGTTTTGCTTGCCAATAATGACGTCCAATGCTTACTTCTTCATTAAGCGGAACTGTATGATTACGAATATTTCACAAATGAACTGAACCCCTTACTCGATTTTGATGATTTTTGTTTCAAATTATTTCTAAAATTGCACTTTAATAATTGTTTATGTCCGGTTTGCTTCTCGTTTTGCGCATTTAATTAATTTAAAAGAATTGTTCAGGCGCGGTACTGCCGTCATCTGTTTCTTGGGTATACATTTTATTATCCTAATGAAAAAAACTTTAATTACCGAATACTGTTGATTTGTTCACTAGTCGTAAATCATTACAATATTGTATATAGAAATGAATAATTATGCTTTTTTTTACTTTGTGAATGATAACACAGGTCACAATAGAATCATCCTTCAGAAATAGTCTTCGGTCATTTACAATCAGGTTATATTTTGAGAAAACGTTTTCTATATCGACAGATGTACAGAGAGCTCAAATTGATTTTGAAACAGTATTGGCAAAGTTCAGATGTATCATCCTCGTGCTACCCAAATTGGCAGGATCAACGTCCAGGAGGATAACACACTATGGCAGTACTTGTAATTCCACGAAATGTTACAAACAAAAACTTCAGTCGAAGTAGACATCCTATTCACTTATGAATTTCCCTAGGATCCATTTTCCCCATGCGACGTGTTACGTTCGTACAAGAGACGTACTCTATCTGGTTAATAAATTTCGTGACAATTTCGCACTTATCGTGAAAGTTCGTCAATTTCGCTTTAAAACTCTCTTCTTTAAAAGTCTTGAAGTAATATTTCTGTTCTACTATTAGGAAAAGTACAGAAAATGGCAAAAACATGTACTTTGGGTGACGGTAGATGGCTGCTGGGAAGAGGAGATGACAAGATGGTAAAGCCAGTCCACAGCAAGGAAATTAGAGAACAACACTGCGAGAAAGTATGTGGCGTTTTGTAACACCAATAGTTAAGAATTACAAAGCCATTCCTGATTAACAGTGTAGGTTCAAAGTAAATGTAAGTTCAAATAACTCAACAAAACATAACCTTATGCACTGAACACTACGCAAGAGCCATTTCAGATGATTGAGTGATTGCTAGTGGTTCCGGGCGGTCCACTGCTAAGGTCATTAGTTAAGTTAGTACATGTTTTTTTCTCGGTACTGCTCTGGCATTCGCCTAGAGTTGGTCGGAGAAACCACCGAAAACTACCGATCAGAGTAACCGGCCGCTAAAATCCAGACAGCGACTGAATTCGATCTAGCTGACGAGCTAGTGTCGAAAATCCGGTCGCTGTCAGGACTCGAACCTAGACGCTCCCGGGCAGAGGCACTGCAGTAACATCAGTTGGTGCCCTAAGCCACCTCTCCCGGTAACTGTTTCAAAATCTTTTTTAAATATGAAAATCAAGTGCACTGTAGAGGCAAACGTGTTTGTTTCCAAGCTCCGAACAGGTTAATGCTTACCCCCGTCAAGGTGGCACCCCCACTTTATGAAAATTCAAAATAATCTAACAATTGTGTACTATTTACTAATTTTGTATAAAATAAAAAAGTACTTAACTATAAACCTTTAAAAAACGACATCCAAAAGTGGGGGTGCCAGCTTGACGAGAAGGTGCAACCCTCACATTTCAGAAATTCAAAATCAACTAGCCCATAATTATCTTCTAATTATGTACTAATTTTGTACCACAATAGATAATTTTGCGCTCAACTATAAACAATTATTTTGGTACAGAATTAGTACACAATTATAGGCTCGTTTATTTTGAATTTTCATAAAGTGGTGGTGCCACCCTGACGGAGGTTTAATGCTTCTAATATGAACTCTAGATGATTTTTGTATGATATCAGCCGAGCAATGCTTTTTCATAAACGTACCACAGCTGAGCACTTGCCGAAAATCCTGCAGCATCGCGCTCGCGGCGTCCAACGGTAACTGTTCGCGTGACACGGGAGTCTGTGCCCGGGGCGCCCCAGGGAGGCGGAGTGCGAGTCGCCAAGGAGGAGGCGGCTGTCCTCCGATCTCCGTCCTCGCCCCGCCCCTTCCATTCTCCCAAGGCGGGGCTCCGTGTCAGGAGCACGTGCCCCCGCCGCCGTCGCTGCAACAATCCCCCTTAATCCCCGGGGGAGGCGCCTCGCCTGCCGAGAGACGGGGATTCCCCGGCGCCCATGGGGGCAGTGTCAGCCCACAGACAGGGAGCGGCCGGCGCCGAAGCCCTCCGAGCCCCGCGAATCTCGGAGGCCCATGCGCGCCTAGGCTTCTGCACGAGCTTTTGGCCCGGTCGGATTCACTGCGTTTATGATGTCTCATATCCCTCTTTGACTTGGCCTTAAACGTTTAGGAAAAAGCAAATACGATGGACACAATGCAAGGCACTTTGAACCTTTCCCGTATTATTAATGGGAGACAGTCCTCACTAGCGAACATAGGAACCTGATCTGGAAAATCGGCGACAAATTCAAATTTCAATACATATACAATTCCTTTTGAATCACTCTGGAAACGTAAGTAAACTAGCAATATTTCAAGCTTACATACTTCCTACTTGTAATCACATTTTTTACGTCAGATCGGGCATCTAGGGTCGCTAGCGTCAAATGTCTCCCGTATAATCGCAGTGACCTGTATTGTTTTTATTTAGTATTCTGAAAAGGTGTCGTCAGTGAGTGAAGTTAGAGGTGTGCATATTGGGCTAATTTTAGAAGAGGTGACCGGAGTTCAGGGGTTTGCTGCTTAAGGCAAGTTATGTTCTGGTTTTACAGGTTCTGATGTATATGACCGGATTCTAACTTTAGTCTGTGCCATTACCTATTTACAATTTCTACAATACGGAAATTGATGTTTGTCGAATGATTGTTTTGAGTTAAGTGATCAGCGAAATGTGATGCTGTGGTACTGTTGTTTTTCCAGTTTTCTTCGTATTCTTTGATTCTCTGTGTACATTTTTGCCCGGTTTGCCCAATGTAAATGACATTGCAGTTGTTGCAAGTGAGAGCATTGATCCCACATAAGGAGGGCCTTTCGAATTTCTTATCTTTTGTTAGCTTATCACAACCATCTTCTCGCAAGGGCACATAACACATTTTCATTTCTAATTCTATATTTTTTCTTTAATGTGATAAGTTATCACAAGAGTGTGTTTATAAAAACGATAAATTCGAATAAATATATAAACAGGACGACAGCAACAATCGGTGACAGAAGAGAAACAAAGGATAATAATACATAATAAGAATACAAGGGAATGACATCATAATTGATAGCGGGAAAAATAGAGAATATATTGGTACATAAAAACAATGAAAAGTTACGTAAGCAATTTCCGTGAGTGAGAAAGTAAATTAGGAAAATTATTATGAATCAATAACCAAAGAATAAACAAAGCGTGCTAGAGTGCCAGTAACCAATCATATATTAGAATGTGTGCGAGAAAGGAGTTGCCTGTACTAGGAGGAAGGAGAAATGTATTTGGGTGCAATCTCCGCAGGGAAGAAGACAGATGAAGAGCGCGTAGACAAACAAACGGGGTAGACGATCTGTTGATGCGGTGAGAGGCGGATGCAGATGTTCTGACGTGGTAGTATTCCGGTGCAGTGACGTGATTACGAACTAGTAATGCTTACAAACGAGTAATTAGTGAAGAAATGTTATAAATGAACATAGAATTATAATCGCGTGTGCGGAGGAAGCATATGCCAGTGGTCTGGACCATATTCAGTAAAAATGGAACTTGGAATGGATACTGGACGATGTTCAAAGAAGGCAGAGGCAACACGAAAGGAAAGTGACTAAACAAGGGACATTAAATTATCTATTGAAGGAAGATCACGTTTTGTAGTAAATTAAGAAGTTCTGGATTAGGATTTAAGAATGGTTATGGCCATGCATGCAAGGAGAGGGACGTCGGAACAAAACAGTACACAATAATGAGGGTTTCGTGTTAATGTTATTTTTTTAAATTGTTGTACTTATCACCTTTCACGTTAAGATGTGATATGTATGTTTTGCAGAAGAATAGAGATGGAAATGTTGTTACCTTAAGTAAGTATTATCATTCCTGGGTAGTAGTAAAAATAGCTCACAATCCCACGTGAGGAGAAACAAAATTAACTTACGTAAATTTGTCATCACCGAATATCTGTACAGACGGTCTATCAGACCCACTAATAAATTTTATCATGATGGGGCAGCTTTGGTATACCCTTCGGGCAATTGTTGGGTGAAAGATTAAATGAAAATTTAGGAGAATAACAAATAAAAGGTACCATGCACCCTGTCAGATTAGTGTCACCCTTTTCCTCCCAATATAATAATTTTTCTTTCCCTCCATAATGTCAATTCCATAGTAATTGACATTATTTTTCGTCAAAACGACGGCGCTTTATTATATTGTGAGCACATCAAGATTCAAAGTTAATGTCAACGATATTTTGTATTTTTGAAACTTTTCATTTTTCGCGTAGTGGAACATTTATGTCACTTCTCTTTCGCCGACTTGATGCTGCGACACGCGGCGTACATCACCGTCGTCCGTTGGCTATCTCTGCACACAGCGCGGCTTTTCCCAGTTTTTATAAAATCGCACCTTTCCACCGCGTTGCACTGCCGAGAAATTCCACCAATCCCTTAGCGAAAATTATTTAGTCTTATTTGTCAACTCCTGCGACGAACCAACATTACTATTTACGCGAATAATATCGCGATTGCATCTCCAGCTACCGTCCGCGACACACGAAATTAGTGTTAAATCACTTCATCGTCCGGTTGAAACACCAATAAAATGTTATGTGCTCGTTGCGCAATTTTATTTCAAAAAATTCATTACGCGAACTTCGCCTCCGACCGATCACAACACTGCACATCTCTGTCCCATCGTCCCTCAGTCTCTGTCCCTCTTCTTTTATGCCCATTGTTGTCCGGATCTTTTATTTACTTCTGGCGAACGTCCGCCGATCCCTCGCCCATAGCCAGAAATGACAGAAACTTTTCTTTATTTCGTGCTCGTCAGCGTTCTTATGCTTCGTCATCGCTTCCCACTATTATTTCTTGTTTCTTCGCTCATTATTATACTATTTCCCTTTTCTTCCTTAGTCTCATTTCATTAATTTCTATCCTCTTGCATCGTGGCGTAAACTGTGACGTCAGCGCGATGCGTCATTTGTTCCGTGTTTATTTCAATTATACAATATTAATTTTTAATTTTGACACGCTTCCTCGGTACTTCTCGAAACTGCGAGTGTTCCCATAATTTTCCATAAATTTTGCCCTGTCATTTCCGAAAGTCTCATCTTGATGCCTTCACACGTTCTCTTGATATTTAATAAATTACTCTTTGCCTTAAGCTTTGCAATCGCAACAATGGTTCTCGTATTCTAGTTTAATACCAAAAATACAATTCCAATTCTGTCCAAATCTCCTGAACCTCTGACTCGATTTTCATGATTCCACCTTCTACTAGTTCCGAAAATTATGTATAATTGAGTGTGAATGTCTATTTCCATTTTCTATCACGCACTTGTTTAATTTAATAAAAATATTTCTACGCGATGTCGCCGTCTTTTGTCTTCGCAAATATAAATATATATCCTGCCAAGTTTATACACTTTAAACCCAAAACTGTTCCGAGGGATTATGGATCATTACAGTACAGTCGCTAATTGTATAGAAACAGTTATGCAGCAGAAACGATTTCACTTGGGATTTAAACTTTGCTATCGAATTTAATCGTTTAATGTCATCTGGCAAAGTGTTGTAAAATAATGTACACGTATTTTATGTGAATTTTTTGTAATGAGCTGTTGATACTGTCACCTGATGAATATGATTTCTACGTCGAGTGTTATAGTAATAGACATCGGCATTTTCTGAAAATATATTTCCGCCCTTAAGCAAGTCATTTTTGACAAAAACCACTGATTCGTAAATAAACAGACAATGTTACGGTAAAATTCCTAGATTAATGAAGAGAGGCTTACACGAATCACGTGGGTGGGATTTGGTTATTATTCGTACAATTGCTTTTTGTAATCTAAAAATCTGGGAGCTATAAGATGTATTTCCCCAGAATATTATGCCATATCTCAGGCGGGAATGAACATTTGCGAAGTATACACAACGAGCAGTATGAAGGCTGACTGAATTTGCAAGAATTATGAACGCGTAGCATAATGAACTTAATATTGTGTTTAATTCATTTAGATGGACGTTCCATTTAAGGTTTGACTGAATTGAGAGACCTAAAAATTTTGTTGCCTTAACATCAGTCAATGGTACACCGTTCATTTTCAATGGAGCACAGAATTGTTTATTTGAAATGGAAAACTGCATTAAAACCGTTTTCTTTTCGTTTACTATTAATTTGTTATTTCGGAACCAATTTGAAACATCTGATATTGTACTATTTACGGTTTTTTATTGCAAAGGATGTTCTTATCATCTGCAAAAAGAACCGTTCTTCCGTTTCGAATCGTCGAGGGCATATCGTTTACGTAAAGTAGGAACAGAATAGGGCCTAAAATCGATCCTTGAGGAACTCCATGTGCAATGGGCAAAGAGTCGGAATGTTGCCTACGTAATATTCCATCATTCCAGTAAGGTATTTCAACTCTCTGAGATCGTTGTTTAAGATACGAACATAACCAATGTTTTATGAAAAAGAAAGTTATTGGTTTATTTTGTGATTAAATTTACGTTCCTAGCTACTATAGATAATCGCGGCATTTTTTAGCCAAAAATATATTTGCCATTTTTATACAACACCAATTATTCAGCCACTTCATTACATGTAGTTCTATGAAAACCGAAATGTGTTCCAGGGTTAAAATTGGATTATACCCAGAAGTAAATAAGTTCCATTCGACATTTGAATTTATAGTTTTATTTAATTTTATAAATTAAATGATTCTCACAGCGGTGAAGAGTTTCTGGATTTTGGAACTCAAAATTATGAAGCAATTCTATTCTATATTTGAAAATGGAATTAAGTTTATGCAATGCACAAAACTTCTCCCGCCTAGGGCGGTGTCCCGCTGATGAGATACCTGTTAGAAAAACCCGCTAGGCCATAGGTATGCCGGTGCCGGATTCACTATCCAGCGGGATAACCGCCACCTCCAGAGGGTAAAAACCTGCATTACACTTGCGGGTGTAATGACTTCAGAAGTTGACTCGCCCGGAATCACTAATCAGTAGGGGGCGGATTTTGATGACCTAAAACTACTGACCTAATCAATGATCAGTCAATAGATCTTTTGTGTTTGGCTTCCGATGCATGTCCGACAGACCAGGAGTGAGCATTCCGTCAAGTGCGGGGCCCTAAAAGGGCAGCGGCGCTGGAGGGGCGCCCGCAAGGACTTCAGCAACGGAATTGGCAGCGAACGCGGCTGCTGAACCTATTTTAGGCTAAAAGCAGCATTGAGATTTCACGTTTTTCAATTTCATTAAGATTGAATTATACACAAGTAAATAGGTGAATTCAATATTTGAATTTTGCACAAGACTTGTGCCGCTGGTGGGAGATACCTGGTTTAGGAAAACCCCGCTAGCCGATAGGTATGCCGGTGCTGAATCTCACTATCCAGTGAGGGAAAATCACCGTCACCTCCAGAGGGGGAATACTGCGATACACTTATATGTTTAAGAACCTTTGAAGTTGACGCGCCTGGAATCACTAATCAGTAGGGGGCGGATTTTGATGACCTAAAATATCGCCAAAAATGATCAATAGAATGCTCTTAAAAGTCCCCTACATTTAAAAATGCCCTAAAAGCAAAGAAAAATAACTTAAAAATGTTATCAAAACCAGTTCGGGTGAACATATCAAGCTTTGGATACATTATTGAGGTAATCCACGCTTCTTCTATTCATTTAAGTGAACTCAACTTGCAAACTTTTGGCTTGGATTGGGCTCGGATTTTTTACAAGGAAGTTTCTGTCTTTAGTTATCCCGAAATCGGTTGAACAGGCAATGGCGCTGATAGGTGTCACAGGAAACTTAGTTTACATACAATGGCTGACTTTACAATTTCTAAGCGAAAGAATCGAATAGACTACTCAAGAATTCTGTGGAGAACAATTTTTGCATCTCGTAAATATTATTTGAAACAAGTGCAATGAAAATAAAATTGAAGTTAAAGAAATCAGCAAAATGCATTAAAAATGACGGGGAAAGATAAAATTACATATAAATTAATTTAAAAAATTACGTATAAATTGTTAGTCGAAATCGACGCAAAATGAAAAAAAAACTCGAAAAATGCGTCATAACATAAAATTAATTTCTGTACTAAACGACATTGTTTTAAAATGAAAAGAAAAAATGACATTTCATTAAAATCCGCCCCGTGCTAATCAATTGCTGCGTTGCGCTTCCGATGCAAGTCCGACAGACCAGGAGCGAACATTCCGGGTGTGGCGCTGGCGGGGCCCTAAAAGGGCAGCGGCGTGGAGGGGCGCCCGCAAAGGTCCGCGGCGGCGATCGATGAGGGGCGGAGGCGTTTGCGGGGGCGGCGGCGCGGCACAGGCCGGCGGATGCACGTATCCCTGTGGGGCCCGTTCAATGAGGAAGCGGCGCGTTCGTAATCCAATGAGCGATATCGCCTCTAGCGGAGGGTTCGGGAGGGGAGGGGGATGTGGTGGCGGCTTCTCAGGAGACGTCCCGACCTAAGTGCGCGCCCAGGACGTCGAGGGAGCGCCGTGGCAAAGTCTCCATTAGCGGTGGCTAATTCAGTTTTTACATATTCGCTGACTGCGTTAAAGTCGCCAAGAGAAAGTATTATAATGTAACAAAAATAGGTTGTTTTTTCTGAGAAAAGCTCATATTAGGAGACCCTGGCTTCGATAAAGTAGATAAAACCTTTGGTAAAAGGAGACTAAAAATTGTATTTATAAAATGTTTTTCTTGTCTCAGAACAGCTGAAGACGCGACAATTGGATCACGAAAAGCTGTTTATGCAAGATACAAATGAAACATAAATTAAAAATGAATTTTTTTTTAATATGAGAGGATACCACTGCATGCAATAATATTCAATAGATAAAACGTTGTGGTGTCGAAAACACATTTTGTCCGCCTGTGATCAATATTATCGCATAAACCGTTCAGATTATTTTCTCCAAAATTGATATTTCTTGATTAATCTAAACGAACTTGAGACCCTGCGAGTTTTAAACGGATATTTTGATTTTGGGGGTACTTCTCATGATGTCTCAACATTTTCAAAATTTTCTCAAGTACGTGTTCATACTTATTATTAAAAAGTGTCATCTGATAGCGTAAATGTCACCCTGAAAATTGCGCAGGCAATTACTTTCGCTTAAATCTTTGAATTTTCCAAAATTGTAAAAAGTTCCATTTTTTTAGTAGTTTAGTAGAGTTTAATACTTTAGTAGTTAATTTAGTAGTTTTCGAATAATTTTCCGTTGAGGGATTGTAGGAAATATTTAAACAATTGTTTTCTCACAAATGGCCACAAATTTGTGAAAATGTTTACTTTCTACTCTGACTACTTACTTGCTTTAAAAAGCATTGTCAAACTGAGGCAAAAATCGGCGACTAACGAGCACGAGGAAGCACAAATCCCGTCTAGCATCCCTAGTGGTTTTGATATCAAAAATGGAATACAATTTGTTGGTAAATACTGAAGTTATTAATTATAGTTTATTGTTGGAAGTGTAAACTGATTTTATAAAGCGTAATATAAAATCAACTGCCAAAAGCGATTTATGATTATAATTATATATTAACATTTTGTACATGGAAATAAATTAGAATAAAATGTCGTTATTGCTTTTCATTTAATGAAATAGATTAAAAACAGGCCCATGCTAACAAGGGCGTTTTAAATTGTAAATGTTGCGATCAACTCATTGGCCTGAATAAGACGAAATCCATTTACGTATCGGGAAAGGCGGCTCAGAACAACTGTTGTCAACTGATGTCACTGTCTCTGACCGGGAGGGCCTAGGTCCGAGTGCGGACGGTGACAGGATTTTCGACACTAGCTAGATACCTTGGTCGAGTGCAGCCGCTGTCTGGAGGAGAATTGCAGTGGTCGGCTGTTCTAATGAGTACTTTTTCTTGTTTTTTCCCGTCAACATCAGGCGAATGTCAGAGTAGTACTCTAACAAATGGATCACGGACCGTTCGCAATCGTTGCTTCTTCTTCTTCTTCTTCTTCTTCTTCTTCATTCCTTCCTTCCTTCGTCCTATCCTCTATCCTGTCCTCCCCTTTATTTACACACACCCACTGGCATACACTACACTACCACTAATACCGGGAGATCAGTCGGGCGCTTAGACCTCGTCCCGGCAGGTAGGTGGCACAATGAATGGAAATACCTGGTTTGGGAAAATCTCCGCTCGCCGACGTAGGTCGGCGCCGGATCTCACCAGCCAGAGGAGAAAGATCACCGCCACCTACCGCGTGGGAAGTATGCACTACACTTACGGAACTAATGACCTTAGCAGTTGACACGCTCGGAATCACCAATCAATCAATCAGTTATTTACGTAAGTTCCCTGATGCCACTTTACGGTCTTCCCTCGCGTCCGATTGCTTCCAGCATGGCCGGACACGGCTGCGTGAAGCCCTAGGCCTGCGGATCTCGAATGATATGCTCTTGGCGCATGAGGCCCTAGATGGTACACTGGTACAGAGGTTCTGAATTTGTATGGTGTGTCGCCCTGGGAAGGTGCATAGGTCGGAAATTGATAGGTTGTTTTCTGTGTTCATAGCATCTTCGTGGAGTTTGTTTTTGAAGAGCAGCTGACTTAATCCAACTCATGCTCTTCCTTTAAATCCAATCGAGAATCTGTGGAACCATTTCGATCGGGCTGTTCACCCCATCGATTCTCAATCGAAGAACCAAGTGGAGATAGCCCCGGTAATGGAGTCGGCATGGCTCCTAATCCCTATCAGTATCATCCACAACCTAATTGACTCGTAGCGTTCAGCACTGGAAAAGGGAGTTATTTGGGGTGTTGACAGGTAGTCACATGTGATTGAACTGTGCATTTGCGTTAAAGCGAGCGAGGTCGGAAGATTGAGATGGGCAACGCTGGTGACTATCAGATGTCTGGGACGAGTCAAGAGTCCGCTGATGGGATCTAGTGTATAGGCGAGCCGACAGTAGATGCGGCCACTTACACTCCAACGTTGCAATTCACATTTATGAAATATGTATGTACTACCAAATGATCACAAACCCTGTCATTGCAGGAAAGAATAATTTCCACCTTCGACAACACTATTTTTCATCAGTGATTGGTACAATTTATAAAAAAACATTTTTTAATGGCAGATCCAATTTCTCAGCCTTGAATGATTCTTCAAAAGTAATACCACGAGTACCTTAACGAATACGACCAAATTTACGTTTGTGAGTTCTAAAAATTTTAATTATCGCTCCGCAACCTTAGTTTCTTTGCACCTAAGCGTAATATGTTAGGATACGGATACGCGACATCTTCTGTCTTATTACAAATTCTTCCACGAAATTGTCATCTTCTGTTTTAGAGTACTTTTACGTTCGAAATTTATATATGTGCAATACGAAATACATCAACAAAAAAAAGTATTAATAATTATATTACTTTCACTATTACTGCCAATATTATGAAAGTAATTAAATACTTTCATAATGGTGCAGTAGGGAAAAGTAGACATAAAACTAATCTATTCCTCCGAGCGGAGGTGAAAATGGCAATTTCAATATAAATGCATATGTCGTAAAAAATTGTTGTTGCTAATAATGATTAATATTTAAAATTTCCATTCTTTACAAAACACTTTTATTTCCATACAGTATGGTTAATTTATGAGAGGTTTTGAGTTTATTCCTACATACGCCGGTCAATTTTACTTTCTCGCATTCTAATTACGCAGTATAGAAAAACGTTGGAAATTCTACCAGAAAACGGCGATTTTTCGACAGAAAACTCTTTTATTGCCTGGCCCTGGCAACGAACAAATAGTTAACTCTTATTCCTTGTCCTGGGCAACCTAAAACGTTGTGTAGACATAATCCACGACTTGTGGGTTCTTGATATCTAAAAATTTGTTTACGGCAAAACGTCTACCCGCGTCCGTCCGTCTACCCGTCCGTCTGTTGTTGTTTTGAAAGTTGTTTTTGCTGCACCATCTCACATTGGTCAGCATATTAATGTAAGGGCGGATTGTTGATTTATATAGTGTGATGGCTCGATTGAATATTGCTGGAAATTTTTTTATTCATAAATGGATCAGGTTTAAATATTTTAATATTTGTTTTATTTGCGGTGTATAATAGGTGATTTTCCCAAGTTAATCTTCTATGTTCAAGCCAAGACACTATACATCAGTACTTGGAGATAAGCATTGAATTGTTGAATTATTAATAGTTAACGGATTCATATTTTTAACTCGTCGTAAGGAAAATACTTTTGCTTGACATTTGGTAGGGTTAATACTAATTTGCCAGTCAGGGATATATTACCTTCTATAAATATTTATTAATAATGTGCCCCACGTTTGGCATAGAGAGCGAAATATATTTTAACATATTTCTACTAAGAACTGATAAATAGCATTTACTTTTATAGTTGCTCTACTTTGCTCATGCCCGACTGCAATGAAGTTAATATATTCTTGACAGAAACCCTATTTTCATGGGTTGGAACACGTAGTTTTCTTACTCCCAATATTGCTGAACGTTCACGGGCTGTTCATACGAAACGGCTAATTCCTGGAATTATATAGAATATAGTATTGATCAGAAAAATAAAATTATATTATGTAATTTTATTGCAATTAATTGCACGCAATATAGTATTCATCGCTTGTTATCAGAAAAATAAAATTACATTTATTATGTTAATTTATGTAACAATAAGTAAATGAATTCCTGTAAAATAACTTTACATAAACTATTGAAGTCTTAAAACCGTTTCATAATAATTATTTGGCAAGAAAACTATTTTAATTGTTTTAGGCTTTCTTTCAGGTCCGAAAAAATAATACTAATACTTGGTAGCTTACTGCAATATCTTCGCGCGCTGTTGATCTCGGCTGCTCCCACGCTGCGATGATTCGTCTTTCTTCCGTATCGCCTAAATGTGCTCGTACTATATTGACTTAGGCTGTCCAAAATTATATCCCGAACTATCCCCAATTATCACCGCAAATGGATGTCTAATCCCGAATACTTTTCTACCATTAGGAACGTTTATTACAAATACACATTGCACGCACTAATTCCTATGAACAACACGCAAATTCGCCTATTTCTCTGAATAAAACTGTCACCCTTGTCGGCTAAACAAAATTACATTCGATACTGATCGTTTGGCTGCTGGTATTAGAGCGATGTTCGTTCGATGTCCAGACACTGAGAGAGCGTTTTTCTACTTATTCGCCGGATCTTTAACTCACATTCCAATTGTTTCTATTTTTATGTCTTCCGGTCTATATACGCTACATGTATTTTCAATGGCCATCTATAAGAGGCCCGGCATGGCCCAAACTCTACATGTACCGCGAAGCTACCTTGTTTTCTTTCTACCCGATCGTAACTTTAGTATAGTACAAATCATTAAACAAATTTATCAAGATTTGTAAATCTTGTAAGTTTTGACATTGTAATAGATCATTATTTGAAGTTTATAAGGTTGTGTGATGAGCAAATAATGCAATTTCTGAATTTCGGAAGGGGGTAGATCAGAGAAAAATATTAAAGAGCGAAGGAGAAAGTGGGGATTCTTGAGGTACGCCGGCTGAAATTGGATATACGTCAGATAATCCTGAGTTAATTTGCACTTTGAGTGAATGGGATGTAATAAAAATCTTAGTTATGGATTTTAAGTAATGTGAGATTCCCATTTGATGTAGTTTATGTAACAGAACAAATGTTGATAATGCCAAAATTTATCAACAGTCTATAACTTGTTACCTCAACTTGTGGGGCTACATTGTGAGAAGTTTTGTTCCGCTCTATAATGCACAGGAATAAAAGTGAACATTCATAACGTATGTTAAAAAACGATATTCAATGTTGTTCTGCTACATAGGAACACTTTTTCGCGAACTAAATCAAAATCCTTGAATTGCGCTTTCACAAAATCTCACGTTTACATTTGGACAGAGGCACACACATACAGACAAGCTTCAATTTCTCGGTGGGTTAGCAGATTACAGTTCTCCACTGAGAGCCAATGGCGTGCAAATTTTCGGTTCCAAGAGTTCCTATAATTGTTCATTCCAGTGGGCTAGTAATGTCCTGTACATCGTCGTTGGGTCTATTGCACTCAGTATTAATCCGTCGTTTTTTATGACAGACACTTTTCCCGGAGAGAAGCGTGCCCTTGACGGTGACAACCACAAAATAGTTTACAAATAGTTGTCTTTTCAATGTTCGGGACAGTGCCATTTCAATTGACGCGCGCGCGGCAGCACAGCGCGTGTGTCGTAGTGCGGTTCTGGGGAAGCTGCCGCCAGAGACAGAGGAAGGCGGCGAGTCTATACTTGGGTTTTTCTAACGTGACGACTGAGGGTAGTATCTCCACGAATTTTTGAGTCATTCTCAGTCCTGCCGCAAGATGTCGCATGATCGCGACCGCATCAAGCAGTGCGATCGACTCTCGCAGCCGGACAGAGAATGACTCAAAAAGTCGTTCGGAGCTAATACTTTTGTTTATAATCCTAGCAGAAAACGCTTATTTTTTTCTGTATTCAAAATTCAAGTAGTAAATGGCTTAAGGCAGAGATCACAGAATTTTGAAAATTTGCACAGAATTCACTTCTTCCCACAGCACGTCAAACAGTTTTTAAATGTTTTGGACGTAAAATAAATAAATAATCCTGGGGGGCGTGGCCTGCAACAAGGGAGCGCGGGTGCAAGAGGAAGAGGTATTCGCGCCGTCGGCATTTTCAGCAAATTGCTTTTAAGTTAACTCAGCATTGCGAGTTGTAAGACTTATTCAGTGAATAAAAGGATCGTTGAATTGATGGGCAACTTTTATTTGTTGGGAAATACTCGGTCTTTTACGCGATAATTAATACTACTAAATCTTGATATTGTCTACAAATAATTATACACATATTATAAAGAGGATTACTTCCTTTTCTATCATTAATATTGTTGTTTATTCCTTGCCCTGAAATGCTCATAAATTCTCTCAATGTTCAACATTAATTTATTAATTTTACTTTCAATTTTAATCATGGGTTTCGACATACATTTTTCACCTTACCTGTTGCATGTGGACGTGTAATTCTATACAATTTCACGACTCTGGAAGTTCTATTGGTTAAAACCAACTATTGAATTGATATCAACTAATATAAATATCAGTCGTGTCTCTAAACAATACAAATTTACATTTATTCATATATTTTTACTTCTATTGAGCTCATAAATGATTACTTTTCCTCTGTACAACATCAAAGTTCCGCAAGGCTTTGAATAGAGTTCGTAAGCTTACTGTAATACCTCCTCAGATGATTCTCGCGCTCTTTTCTATCATTAGAATAAATTAAATATGTTTCCGAAATATCCTCAAGGATTTGGTACTTAATAAGATTTAATAATTTCCATTAAAAAATACACGGACTTTCCCTAGGTGTTCGTATGAAACACCTACGCCCGACTATCCTCAGTACCTTGTCAAAAATTCATCCCATCTAGGATTACCCTAAAATAAATCCCATCGAAACACGGAGTCTATTTGAATTCAATTCTCCAACCACATTAATAAAAATTACAATTATAATCCAATGCTAATATTTTGTACAATACCAAACTATCAGACTAATCTTAAGTTCCCGCCTCACTATCATTTAAATAATACCTCAGTCTATGCTGAAAACTATTCGCACCACCCCGATTTCTTACGTATGAACGCTTCAACATCTTTTGAGAGACTGATTAATTGAAGCTTCCCAGAGAATCACGAGTTTCAATGCCATCTTTTCACGTTTTCCATGTAATGCGTTCGGGGCCTTGTCTCCTCATCTGAACAGCTCTGTGACACCAAGCAATACTACACTTTGTTTATTCGTAGCCCTAACAACGTATATTGACTTTTCACGCTTGACTTCTTCGCTCAAGCAAAGTCCGAGTTGACATGAAGAGCGCTGGGGAAGGTTTTAGAGAGATATAAATATTATCCTGCAGGTAGGTATACACAACCTGGTGGCAGAACACTACAATTTACGTATTACAATATTAACTTTAAATTACTTAACAATGTAACTTTAAATTATTTAAAGACATAATAATAATAATAATAATAATAATAATAATAATAATAATATAATAATAATAATAATAATTAGTAACCTCAACAGAGTTATTTGTTGTAGAAGGGTGAATGTGTAATACTCCAAGATACTGATCGGAACATGTCCTCAAACATTTAGCCAGATCAGATATCCCGATATAATACTTTTGAAAAATATTATAATACTTTCGCCGATAACACGTTTTTACAAAACTTTATTTCAATAATAACACGACAGAATATATTCGATCATTATTTTAAAAACATCAACTTACTAATTTGAAGACCAGTTTTGGCATTTCTGGTTATATGTGTGCAACTAGCATTTGAACATGTTTGTGTAGAATGTTTCAGCTTTGTTGCGACTGTCCGATTAATATTATGTGATTGACACATTGAAGGCTGCATTGAGAGACTGAGAGGTATTTTCACGAAACATATTAAATAAAATGTCGCGTCCGCGCCGCAATTCTCGTCATCGTGACGTCACCTCCGAATTCAGCGGATGGCCGCGCCCTTTCCCTTCCGCGCCGCTCCCACCCCCCTGCGTTCGCTAGGAGCCGATGAAGTACTCAACCCCAAAGCTCTTCCTCCCATGTCATCTAAATGCAATCTTAAACGCAAAAACGCTGCCTTCGAGCACATAAGCGTTATTCATGACCTGACCCCTCTTGTTGAGACGAGACACTGCTTCCTTCGGCAGCTCTATGACCGATACTCAGTTACAAATTGTTTTTAGTCGGTACTCAGTTATCTTTTTATTACGACTACAGTCAAACTATACATTGCCTTCGGCAATCTTAAGTCTGTACTTCAGCAGTGATTTATATACGTTGAATGTGTCAATATTGCGTGTCTTCTGTACATCGTCTCAAAATTACCTTTGATGGAATCCTGGTATTGATTTAGATTGTTATGTTCCTACCTTAAAAACGATCTTAGAGAGTATAAATACGTTACTGCAATGTTGGACACTATATACATATATTTCTAATGCATTGTAATGACACATGGAGTCCCACTGGGTTCGATTTAGGCAAGGCAAGGATGTGAATTACACTAACACTTTTGCATCTGTGGACCGTTTTGACACTGTTCGCGCCGGGCTGACCATTGCCGCTGTTGAGGGACTTAAAAAGCAGCCGTTTGACGTCGTGTCGGCATTCCTCAATGACGTTCTGGAGGAGGAGATTTCCATGTATTATCCCAAAGGTTTTTCCTATGGTAGCGATCGTGTGTATAGGCCCAAGAAGAGTTTATACGGACACATAAAAAACCTATTGTAAATTATTAATTTATTTTTCTTATTTGGAAGAAAGTAACTAAAGTTTTAGGGGTGGTGTTGAAGGAAAAACCTTCATTTAGTTTCTTTGGTTCTATCGAAAATGTTCATTGCCATGCTATGTCCGTTGCCATGCTACACTTGTTGTTGTTATATCTTTTTGATTTGTACCCATCGAATGTACTTGATGGTAATAAATCACATTAATAACAGTGTTTCGTGTTTTATCCACCGGCCTTAATATATTAGTAGAGTGTGGTTTGGATTGGGGGGGGTTGCGGCGTTGGGGTTGGCCGGCCCACGTTCGGGCAGCAGCTGCGAACACTCGGGCCCGGCCTCCTACAGAGCAAAGTGGCCTTTGCGCCCCACGCGCTGGAAGGCCGTGGTGACGGTGTGGCTGCCGCCGCAGTAGCGGCTGCACACGTGCTCGCCCTTGCCCGCGTGCGGGTGCGGGTACGAGTGGGCGGGCGACTGCTTGGCGGAGCAGAATTCATCACTGAACATGATGCGATGTGAATCGTCTTCTGTGCATGCCACTCTAGCTTGGCACCCATCCACACGCCGACTTTCAGTGTTCTGGTATGAATAACAACCAACGCAAGGGGCGGTGAAACCGCAATGCGATGGATGCGAGTCTTTGAGCCACAATGCGGGAACTCACAGAATGTTGTAGAGTCGCCAGTACATGTTCGCGGATGGCGGGTGCCCACGCCATGGCATTCCGCGCTGCTTGGCGCACCACGACGATCCTCCTTCGGGGTGGTGTTCCTTGGCAACTTGAGCCTGCACGACGTGCATAGGTGCCCTAGAGTACCCACTGATTCCAACATCGGACCACTGACATCTGAATGGTCTACATGCCTCCCAATTGTCGATACGACCAATCACTCTCACGGTCTCACAATGCGGCCTCTGCCAGTTGGTGGATAGGCTGTAGATCGTCTGCGTGGCATCGTGGGTGCTTTGTACTGCACCTAAACGTCGTTCTTCATTATTTAATTCACAATAGTTGACTGATAACATCTACGCAACAACAGGGCGTGACATTAAGAACGCACTCTGGTAGGCGTTCTACACATTACAGACAGGAGTGAAACTAATCATTTACTCACGCATTAATGGTATGCAGTATACCAAAATGGGATAATATTGGACCACTTCTTGAGGGTGCATCAATTTTTTGTCAGGCAGTGCATTTTCAGCAAACGCCGTTGTCTAGAACTACTCGACAACTTACTTCTCAATCAAATACATAATCAAATTCATATCTGGTGGCAAAATCAACATCTCACTACAAAAATGTACATATAATGTATGCACTGTCGCTCACATGTAATATTGCGTTTGAAGTAGTGTCACAAGTGCGCCGAAAAAAACTTCGAAATCGCGACCTGAGGGAGCGGCGGAGCCTCGTTTGTTTACTCATGAGACAGAAATATCGTCATTTCTCCCTGCTCATGGACAGATTTTGCCAGCGCGTACGGCATGAATAAAAAACATTTCTGAGCGTGTTATTTCTGTGTCAAACGAGCGGTTGCACTTTAGCAACAATTGTATTAACGTTTGGCAGTTTGTAAGTCCTGTCAAACGGCTATTCTGATACCATTTTGGACACAATTTGCGGAGCCTTCCCGGTCATTCTAACCAATATTTTGAAATTGTTTGTAAACTTGTTGATTGCAAATGTTAATTCGGAGTATTTTGGCACTGTGACATCGGGGTACCATCCCCACTTCATATGTGCAAAAGTTGAAAATGTTTTATAAATTTGCTAATGTTCGTATTTTGTCCCATCTAAATGGCGTTTAAACGAGATGCAAAATTTCACTATCCGATCAGTGTTATCGTATTTCGTTCTCGAAGTAGATATTTGTTTATAGATCTCATAATCACCCCATTGTTATGCACTTATTTAATTCGCTCTCAACACACGTATACTGAAAGACAGTTTTGTATTGCCTCGCTACGTTTGTCGTTTATATACGCTCAATGCTGAGGGCGGATGCGATATGGTTTGGCATATGTCGCGGCTGAACGGTACCAGGAAGCAAAATGTTTTTTTAACTTTATTGTCGCATCAACAGCGATGGTCATTAGCGACAATTAAATAATACGTTTGGTTGTTTTAGTTACAGTAATAGCAAATTTGTTAACAAAAAATTGACATGATTTCTTAAATTGATGACAATAGTTAATAACTATTATATATCAGTATATATTTGATTTGTTTGCAAAAATTAAGGATTTTTTCTTGGTATTTAGGGGATTCCAAAATTAAGGTTAATGTGTCACCCTGCAGAATTTGTTGTCTAAGTGTGTTGTAATGAGGGCAGTGGTTAATTACATTATTTTAAATTAATTAAATTAATTTAAATTAAGAAGAGTGGAGTTGTCACAGTGGTTGGAGGTGGGAGGAGGGCTTTTGTTAAATAAGTGGATATGACTCAATTTGCAGTGCCAGTTCGGATTCTAGTAATTGCTACTTGTTCTTTTCTATTTAATTCAGCACTTGTTTTTAAATAGAAGAAATTTCCTATTTGTTTATGGAGTTCACTGGCTTTGAGCATGGGGCACTTGCTGTTCCATCTGTCTTTCATTAAGATTTCAACATGTTTCTAGATATCATTGAATGTACAGGAGGTTTTAATAATCCCGTTGCTGTTTTCTTCGGTCGCCGATTCAGTCACAAGATTTGCAGTTTCACTTCCTAGGACTTCATTGTCTTTAGGACCGAATTTGATCACAACAGACTTTCCTGCTTTGGCAATATGGTGATGCAATTCATGTATGATGATTACAATTTTGAGGTTACGAATATTTATTTATTTATTTATTTATTTATTTATTTTACGTCAAAAAACAGTTAAAAACTGCGTATGACGTGCTATGGGGAAAAGTGAATTGTGTGCACATTTTCAAAATTCTGTGATCCCTACACTAAGTCATATACTACTTAAATTTTGAATTTTGAAAGGGAGAAAAAAACATTATAATATTATTATAGGTAAATAAAGCATTATATATTATTGCTGATGTTCTGGATGGCTGGAATAGAGCTACAGAAAATGATAAATTTTTTATAGTTCAACTGTTTTATCAATTTGAAGGCTGTCATGAGAGAACAGATTTCTGCACTAGTAAGGCTGGCGTAGAGAAGTAGCTGCATTTTAATTCTAGTATCTTGGGTAACAACGGAGGCATGTACTTCACTGCTGTTTTTAAAACCATTGGTGAGTATGTGTTAACCTTCATTATCGGAATGGTCGATATCAAATTGTATATCCGAGAGCGTCCAGGGTGGGATGTTGTAGTTCCTTTTCTTTTCTATGGGAGGTTGATGTACTTGTAATTCCTCAAAAATGTTCCCTACTTTCGCATGCAAAGGTATGTAGCGAGGCTGGTAATCACATTGAGGAAATTTAGGGTTGTAGTCTTTGTAGATAATAGGGTTCATCGACGAAGCAGCTTTGAGAGCATATTTTAATGTTAAATATTCTCTGCGATGTGAAAGGTTAGGTTCTCTGGCTTCAATGAGCACACTGCTATGGTAACATCCGGTACATATTCTAAGACATTTGTTGTGTATAACTTCCAGTTTCGTGGTGTCCTTTTTGCTTGCTGAAGCATATATAATAGATCCATAGTCGATTTTCGATCGGATTAATGCTTTATATGTTAACATCAGAAAGCTCTTATCAGCCCCCCAATTGTTGTAAGAAATGCATTTCAGGATATTTATTCTTTTTTTACAATCATCGACTTTGTGTTGTATATGTTTCTTCCAGTTCAGATTGGAATCGAAAATCAGCCCTAAAATTTTGGTGGTATTATCAAATTTGATACTGCAGTTGTTAAGCTTAAGTCTAGGAACTCTGCTTACATTTTGTTTGGAGAATAATGTGCCAACACTTTTCTGAGCAGAGAATTTGAAGCCGAATTTAAGAGACCATTCGTATGTTTTATTTAAGACAGATTGCATTAATTTTTCACTTGAATCTATGCTTCGTCCTTTACACAAAGTGGTGATATCATCTGCATATTTTCTCATGGTGACTGGGGGGGGGTAATTTTCATGTCAGCATCATTGATGGCCAATAGAAAAAGAGTTACGCTGAGTATGGATCCTTGAGGCACTCCATTTTCGATGTTCTTCTTATCAGAGAGCTCACCATTGGACCTTACTTGAATGACACGATTTTTGGTAAAGTTTTTGATGAATTGCAACAAACTTCCACCGGCACCTACTTCTTGTAACTTAAGTATGATGGGATGCACCCATACCATGTCATATGCTTTTTCTATGTCAAGGTTGACTACTAATGCATGTTGCTTGTTGGAAAAAGCTTCTTTTATGTAAGAATCAATGCTTACTAGATGGGATAAAGTTGAGTGATGAAGCCTGAAAGCAAATTGGTTGTCTGATATAATCTTCTTCACCACTGTAGTCTATAGTTTATAATTTTTTCCATGATTTTACACATCTTGCAAGTCAGGGCAATCGGTCTATAGTTAGTACTTTTTGATTGATCTTTCTCTGGCTTCTGAATTGGAATGACAATTGCGGAGGTCCATATTTTGGGAAAAACATTATTTTCCCAAATAAAGTTGTAACTTTTGAGGAGAGTTTCAAGACCATTAATTGGTAGTTTCATGAGAAGAATATAGGGGATGTTGTCAGGGCCAGGTGTAGTCTTTGAGGACTTTGAATGTAGCCTTTAGTTCATTTAATGTAATGGGATCAGTGATGTTGTACTGAGAGCACAGATCTTCGTAGTCATCTTCAAGTTCATTTTCTTTCTCATTCTTAAAAATTTGGAAGGGTTCGGAATAATTTATAGTGCTCGAATTATTGGCAAAATTGTTTGCTAACTCGTTAACAATAGCATCAGGATCAATGATAAATAGGTTATCAGTAGACTGAAGAAAATTAATTTGATTGGATCTTTTTATACCTTTCATTGCATTAATTTTTTCCATGATTTTTTGATATCATGATTTTGGTAATTTTGGAGACAAAGTTGACCCAGGATAAGATTTTGCTTTCTTTGACTGTCCTTCTTGCAGCAGCTCTCATTTTTTTGTATTCAATTTTATTTTCTACAGTACCATGTTTTTTTGTATCTATTAAACGCATGCTTGGATCGTTTTATTGCTTTCTGCATTTTTCATTCCCATGGGACCGATTTTGTCCTTTTTGAAGATTTACAAGACTATTGAATCATTAGCAATTTTAAAATTATTTCTGAGAAATTATGGATAATGCTGTCAATATTTACATCATTACCTTCAAAGATGTTTATCATTCAACCGCCTGGATATCAGATCTTGGTATTTCAACCAGTTAGCTTTGTTGTAATTGAATTTATGGGGATTCATAGTTATAATTGGTATGCGAATAGGGCTACTGTTGTCAATAAAGATGGGAAAATGATCACTGTCGTGCGGATCATCTATGGCGTACCAGTTCATTTTGGTGCAATTGTAGTAGAGCATAAGGTGAGATCAATAGCACTGAGGCTACCATTGCTCACATTAAAGTGAGTTGGTTGCCCATTATTTAATGTTAGATCAAGCTCTTCAATGAGTGCTTCAACGGAATTGCCCCTGGAATCATTTGTTTTTGAACCCCATAAGGTGTTATGGCAATTAAAATCTCTGAGTAGGACAAAAGGTTTGGGGAGTTGTTTGATTATATCTTTGATCTCTTGAATTTCAAAGTTGTGGCTGTTAGGTAGGTAAATGTTACAGAAACACACTGGGTTATGATCTTGAATGATTACAGTTATAACCTCGATGTTAGATTGGATGTCAAGTTGTTTAACTGTTAAGAACTCTCTGACATAAGTTGCGACACCTCCACTTGCTATGCTGGATGTGGATCGATGTTTATGAAAAGGTTTATATCCTTTTATAATACCTACATGGTTGGCTTTAAAGTTGGTTTCTTGAATGCAAATGATTTCAGGTTTATGGTTAATGCATAATAATTGTAGTCCTTCTAATCTGCAATAGAATCCGTTGACATTCCATTGTAGAATATTAATAAAATTTATGGAAATGTATCATTTTATTAAGACATATCAGATCCTGACTCGTCTGGTAATTGGTTATGTTTCTTTAATTTATTAATTATTCTTGTGATTCTGTTTTTGATTGATCTTTCATTTAGTAGGGAGTAAATTTCATTTAGCATTTCAATGATGGATTGAATGTCATCGGTATAATCTTTAGCTATGACGATAGGGTTGTTAGAACCAAAAGAATTTTCAAGAACGTTTTCCAGCTGTTCATAGGTAAGTGGGAACTTTTCAGGATTATTAGAGATAGTATTTTTAATGGGTGCAATAAGCTCTTCTACATTCTTGATATGAGCATTTTCATGCATGGAGTTGTCATCACTTTTGTCTTGTTTCTATTTCTTCTTTATTTAGATTTTGTGGATTCAGTTTTACAGTTTGATTTTTGTCATTTTCTGTTTCTAATTGTGATGAAGAATCTGAAGGTAATGGTCTTTTTTGTAAAGTTGGGAAATTTTTTCTGTTAATAATAGGTTCTTCGGATATGTTAGGCATATCGACAGATCCGGATGGGTGATGTGATGAGACATTCGTTTACTTCATTAGGAGCATGTTCTTCAGTTAACTGGGGTGAAGTAGGGCACTGTCTGGCAAGATGCCCGGTTGATTTACACGGGAAGCAAGTCATATCATCAGTTGAGAGAAAGATTCTATAATTAGTTCCCTCATGGAATACTGTTGTTGTTTCAGGGAGTTTGTTTTCATCTTCAGGGGCTATAAATACTTGTCTCATAAAGATCATGATATGGGAAAAGCCAGGGTCAGGTATTCCAGCTTTAAGGAACGAATTTTTTGATTGAATTTCTATGTTTCTTTTGGAGAGTTCCTTTGTAATTACATCATGTGGTATTATGGGGCAGACATTTGAGATGATAACCCTTTTGAGTTTATTAATAAGGGGTCTTATGCTTACTACGCGATCTTTAATGTTTACCGTACTGTGATTTGCTGTTAGGTTTTCTGCCACTTGTGTACTACTTAAAAGCACACATATTCTACTGTTAGATATTCGTGAAACAAACCTTGTATCACTGGCGTTTATAATGGTTGCAAGTTTAGTAATGTAGTCTTTGAGAGTTAATCCATCTTGGGACTCGAACACAACAGCTTGTTCTTTGCTGGGGAAGACATCGGTGGATGTAACGTTGGCGTAAGACATCTTTTCATCAGTTTCAAGTTGAACATTCGAAGGAACTGGGGTTATGTTTCCCCTGTACTCAGAAGAATCCATAACGCCAACTTAACAGCTGCGGGAGCAGCTGGGTTAACACACGGAATTGTCTTAAAATAGTTCTAATCACTGACAGATTTCAACTCGCGGCACAGGATAAATAAACTTTTCACAAACAGACAGCACAGGGACGGAGACCGCAAGACGACAGTCCGGTTGCCAAGCTCGCATCAAACTCGCAAAATGGTTGTCATTACGATTTCTTCGAAAAAAGAAGATTTAGCGTTTACTAGCGGTACATCGGGTTGATTTATAACACTCCTTGAAACTTGCAAAAACTCATTCGATAAAGACGAAATCTTTGCATCTGTTTCTTTCATCACACATTTCCTTTTTGCACCAAGTCCTTAGTAATGATCGAATGTTACCCTCTCCGCTCTTCATACGGCCATTTTACTTTGTTTTTCATGTAATCAGTATTTAATAAGGTCATGTACATTGTTTTAAAAATTATAGTGTTCGGGTAATATTGCCTGTAATATCTGCAATTTTAAAAAATTACATAAACAAGATTTTCTCAAAAACGGCTCCTAATTTTTTCTGTTAATTTGTGGAAGGGATAAGGGCTAGATGCACTCAATAAGATGACATAAACGCCATATTGCTGTATTCTTTTGTTGTTGTTTTTTCAAAAATTACAAAAATGTAATATTTTACTCGTTTCTCACGTCCTTAATATTACCGACAATTTGTTAACAATATGGTATTTATGAGTACAAGTGCTTTAAATAATGTCATAAAATCTCTGGAAACTCAGCAGTTTCCTGTGAAAATGAGCTCAAATAAGAAAAGTTCAAATGCTATTTTCTCAAAAATTGCTTCAAATTTTATCTTCAAACTTTTCCAACAAATAGTTGTAATTGCTCTGAATTATATGACGTTCATTTTCGTGTTTTTTTTTTCTTCAAAAAATACACAAATGTATATTTTTTAAATTATGTCACGCCGATAATATGCACATTTCTATCAATTTGTAATTTTGTTTGTATTTTTAATTGAAATTGCTTTAAATGAAGTTTTTCGAATAATCAATAGATAATTCATTGTATTTTCTCTATAAATTTCACTAATCTGCTAATTAATCTCGGGATTTCACGCCTTCTGAATGCAGGAAACTAATCACAGGGCATATTTTACAATTGGCGGAATTTTCTATTGTCAGAGTCATTTTAAATCCACACATACAAACGTAAACACGAATGAATACTGCTGTGATGTTGTCTGTGAACACTGTAGCAGGATGATTAAACGTATATCCCAGTACCAACCTTTAAAATATCGTGGTATTTACACCAATATTTACTAATATATTCGCTCTTCGAGTGTTGTTGAACGCGCTTGTCGGTTAGTTTTTCCCTTGCCTCTCGGATTAGTGGCGCAGAGAAGTGGCCACTTAGGAGTCAACCCAGGATATTCAAGCCTGTCTAGCCAAGGTTCTTAATGCCTTCACAGCTATTTTTGATTTAAAATCGTGCTCGAGAAATCTCGCGCGGTGAGGTGGAAGAGAGCCGGTGGACCAAGAAGACTAACGACAAGACCAGCACACCCTAACGTGACCCACGACTTCTCTACTCTGCCGAGAGCACTTTTTCTTGAAGCGCTCCTGGCGGGTAGAGGAAGGGGCGACGAGGAGCTGCGGCAGCTGCTGCAGGCTCCGATGGCGACTATGAACGTGACGATGGAACCATCAACCTGTGACGCAGCAACCGATCTGAATGGCAATCCTGATCCCAACCTGCATGGCACCTTACCTCCAGAACGAAGAGTAGACTCATCCTCAACCACACTAGACATCCCTAGTACTTCAGAGAGTAATCTTGATTTTAGGTCTTATAAGATAACATTTAAACAGCAGTCTTCAACCCCAGTCCGAAATGTGCCTAGACAAAATTATTTTAATCCTCTAATAATTCCGGTTGACAAAACTTCGACTAGCAATGACAACTCATCTGGCCACAATGACACGACCACAGAACTATACACACAAAACAGAACTCAAACAGTACGACCAAAGGTTGGACAATTTAAAATTGACCTTGAATCCATCTTCTGCCCGATTGAGATTACAAAAGACCTTGAGGACTTGCTGTAATGGACAAATGAGTGCAAAATATAATAGAACTGAACTCATTATTTCCCTATAAACTGTGGTGATTCATCACAAAATAAGAGAAAAACTAGACACATTTAGAACCTCTGACCTTAAAGATAACTTCTTCTAGCACGTTGCTTATCATTACAATCGTGTAACTGATGAAATCAGAGAAAAACGTAAATAAAGAACTGCCCCCAAACTACCCAATTGACACCATCAAGGAGACTTTGACTGCACTGGAAGTGACGTACTTCCACGTGACAGAGAAGTTAAAACGTTACATCAACGGACAAATGACCTCACTGGGAATTTTTACAATGGAAATCGCACGACGTGACGTACTACAAGCAGACTAACAGAGTACCTCAGTATAAAAACTGCCAAAAACTGTACCATACTAGGACTTACAGCCGACGCCCGACAGTATGTGCCCTCTGTTCCATGGACTACGTGATTGAATCGTGAACTTCCTCCCAGACAGACTCCTTTGTATCCAAATGTAGCAACTGCAACTTGAAGAATTTAACGTACGTTGTTAAGTAATTTAAAGTTAATATTAGTAATATGTTAATTGTAGAGTTCTGCCACCAGGTTGTATATACCTATCTGCAGAATAATAAATATCTATATATCTATCTGAACCACCCTGCCTTTGACTCAAAATGCCCCTACATCACCTAAGTCCGTGCCCTCAAACAACAACTGAACATGACTACCAACAATTCATGTGACAATTTCAACTTTTCATTAAATTCATTCCCATTCCTCTAGGCCCCATCAACTCCATTTAGGAAGTTACTCATCAGTCACCTCCAACATTCACTCTACAACTAACAAACAAGACTCCACACCAGCTACAGCCTCATCCTTGACTGACCTAAAAGACTTGATCTTAATACTAAAATCCTGTGATATTAAAAAACTACTGACTGCAATCGCGCCCAACATCGCCATCTTTAAAGGTCCAGGAGACATCATATCAAAATTACTGCAGGCTGTCATTAAACTAGTAAAGAATATCAATTAATGGCTCTTTCTTTTCGGTTTCTAACCCTCTCTTCCTGGAACGCACGTGGCGGTCTAAACGACAAAATACCTCTTCTTAAAGAATTTCTGAAGGATTACGCCGTCGGGATCATGTGTCTACAGGAAACATGGCTAAAACACCTCTTAATTTCGGCATCCAAAATTACTCAGTACATAGAAACGATAGGAATACCTGCACGTGTGGTGGTACGGCAATATTAATTCGAAATCACATTCCCCATGCCCCATGCCAACTACCTCCCACAAATGCAATAGAATGCTCTGCCGTGATTGTAGAAACTCCCTCAACCCCAATCCTAATTATTTCGACATACAAAAGTCCAGGCGTCCGCATCCCAAATTCTGACCTCCTTATTCTTATTAATCTCCCCTACCACTTCATTCTTTCCAGCAATTTTTATAGTAAAAATCCACAATGAGGCTGAAAAATGACAAATATGACAGGACAAACAACAGAATTTTATTAACTTACACCCATACATGACTATCAAATACCCCCGCCCCAGAACCGACTCTCTACATATGAGACTCACCGAACGACATACTAGACTTTATAATCCACTCGACAATAATACAGACTTCTAATCGAAACGTTTAATTTGACCTTTTCAATAGTTCGGACCATTTCCTCCTTATCTTTTCCAGTACTTTGACGACTCCATACTCCACGCCACGTAGACCAGTACAATCGACGACTAACTGGAAAGAGTTAATCCCACATACTATTAAAAGATACATGTCACTGACAACATCCCCACATTGACAGATCTATTTTTCACTGACGCGACAGATCAAAGATGCTTACAGGAAGACAACGACAATCCAAAAGATTGACCACCCTCCCAAATGAAATTTTAAATTTGATTAAATTAAAAACAAGCCCAAAGACGTTTTTACAAATATAGACGAGGTGATGACAACAGACGACTAAAACAACGACGTACGACGACATATTAAATGAAAAATATATACTCAACAAAATTCACAAGGTCATACAAGTGGTTAGAGTAAGCCCTACCAAAATTCCCTAAAACCCTTTTAATTTCTCACAAGAAATCACAAATACTTTTGCCCCTATCCTAGCACAAAATGTTTCTCCCCCCCCAAATATCTCCATCCCTGATTTGGTACTTCTAAATTATCTGAAATCCCCAAATAAACCCGTTAATCAACCCTACACTACAAGTGATCGCGAGGTAGTTCAAATTATAAAATAAATTTCGACTCAAAAATCACCTGGTCCCGACGGAATTCCTCCTTCCTAACTTCACCACCTTTCAAAAAACGCTTTGGACCTCATAGTCAAAATTCTAAATTCTTCTTTCTATTTACCACATTTCCCCACCTTTTGGAAAACCGCCCGCGTGACAATTATTTCAAAGGCCCGGCAAAGATCATTAGCAACCTTCCAACTACCGCCCCATTAGCTTCCTCCCCATTTTTGGAAAAATATTTGAAAAAAAATATTCTCCTCCGACTTTATCCCCTCCTTGACCCCATCACTCGTCCCGTACAATTTGGCTTTCGAGAGAGCCGCTCTGCGGCCCTCCAAACTCTAAATTTAGCCCTTGAAGTAGCAACCCCCGTCCATAATAAAGAAATTTCCTGCATTTTCACCGATTTATCTGGACCTTATGACACCGTTTGTCATTGTATCCTAACGTCCCAACACACCTTTTCTCTCTTTTTCAAAACTACTTTTTGGACCGTTACTTATTCATTAAGCATTACCAGAAATTCTCTTCAAATTATCCTATCCATTCCGGGGTCTCTGAGGGCGCCGTGCTATCTCCCATCCTCTTCTCTCTCTACTTTAACGATATTCCCCAACAAAGGGTGTCAAAGCATTTCTCTACGCTGATGAATTTGCCTTCTTATCTCCGTCGCGGTTTTTAATCTTTCCCTAACCCAACTTAAAAAAAGCCATTAATACCCTCCAAACATCACCATAAACGCATCAAATTGCCAGACGATTGTTTTTTCGAATCAAAGGACGCCGACATACACTCCCCCACCTACGATGAGCGTACAACCTGTTCTCTGCACAATTGAAATTAAATATTTAGGCGTTTATTTCAATCAACGACTACTCTGGACTACAAACATACAAAAAATGACGCAACCAACTCATAGACTTATAAACGCATTTCATCCCCTGTTCACTCACCATTCATTACCCATTAAAAGAAAACTGCTCACTTATTACATTTACATCCGTCCCATCATCTCATATGCTCATTCGACATGGTCTTGTACCTCCAATTACAATTACCTACTGCTTACTAGACTTGAAAACATATTCAGACCTAACCTCTACACACGATTTAATGACACGCTCACGTTACTCGATTCCCCACATAGCGACATATGTTTATGAAACTGCCGAAGACAACATAATAAAATTTCTCTTCGACCCGACTTACAACTTCCTACTGACGGCCCACTTACAAATCGTTTCATTCCACCCAGACATCGAACTAGAAAACACCCCTTGACATCTTACAACTTCCCCCACCCCCGACTTAACACAGAGGGAGCAGACAGACTTCGATTACTTGACAATAACGTGACATTTGATAAGAGCCACCCAGTATAACATCAACAAACTGACAACCGCTTATTGACTAATACGAACCGCATACAAATTATTTACTTTTCTTTTCATTTCTTTCTTCTATACTATCTTTTTCTCATCTCTATATTTTACCTTATTTCGCTTTCATTTCTACCTCATCCTTAAAATAAAAATATTTCGGATAAAAATTTGTTTCCTAATCCCCGTCTTGTGTGGGGACGGGTGCACCGATAGTGAAAAGAAGACCACCTTCAAAACCAAGCACGTGAAGAGCTCCGCAAGGGAGCAGGATCCTCGCAGTCAGTATCCTGCTTCTTGTTCTGTCTTCTACAGCGGGCAGTCACGAGATTGGCAGGAGAGTTTTTGCTGGGTCGCATAGCAACCAATGATCAGCAACGCTCGAGACTACCTTCAAGTGTACGGAACCGGCACGTGCGGAAATATAACATCTATGTAATAGTGCGTTTATCTATAGAGCGGGTATGTACTAATCGCACACTTCTTTGCGATAATCCACCGCGAGCGGTGCAGGGAGAGGTGGGTTCTGTTTTCGTCATGGTAGTGCACTGCTGTCAACATCATAGACAGAAAAGTCAGTGTAAAAATACGTTTTGGATCAGATAGCAATAAGAAAAAACACAAGGTTTTTTAAAAATTTGATCAATTAATTAATATTTATAGAAATTATTGAGTAGCAGGAAAGAACATGGTACGCACAGTTCGATAGAAAGAGAGACCGAAAAGTAGGAAGTCCGTATTGAAAAGAAAAAGGTTGACAGCTCTGCAATGAGCTGTGACGTTCCGAGTGGGGTTCATATTTTCCCGCTCTATACTATGCCGGGCTGAGCGAGGACTAGGAGCTGGAGGATCAAGAAAACGTTCGCGTATTTTTAGTAATACTTCTGGAATGTTGTGAACGCGTACATTCTACAATGTTTTGGAATTTGAAGCCAGTAAAGTTATTTCAATTACCTAAACGAATATGAGAAATTCAGTGTTGGTGATGATCCATGCACTTAGTTCTCATCTCGGCTTTTCAAACGTGTATCTTACATTTTTCACGCGTGCTCGTATTCCCACCAAAAAGTTGCTATGACTTATGCACCAACTTTCGTATAATTGACTACTGTGACGCATTGCTTTATTAATTATTGAGTAAGAGGTGGATGAGCTGCTGAAGTTCGTGTGTTTGGCTGTAAAAGTTCTCCATATGTTGTTCATATTCGAACGTAATGATGCGGGAAGAGAATGTTTTACTCATCGTTCGTTTTTGTTCGTTAACTACTATATCTGATAAAAATACTGTGATTGTTTCTGGCTGAATTTATTGCTTTATTGTGTTGGGTTAAATTATAGAACATGGTAACAAAAAAACCAATTACCTTTGCCTCTAGTTTAGGATAACATTCAACTGATTTGTTTCTCGTGAGAATTAGGTACCGTCAAACGGGGCGAGACTATGCAATATGTGGTTAGAATGGGGTGAGAATGTGCCAGGCTTCATTTCTTGAGATTTATGCATCCTATTGACATGTATCGGAACTATGCAGTTTCCACCTTGCACAAATAGATAACATGACGATCTAGTAAAGTTTTGCTTTATATAAATGATGCATTTTTGCACTGAGTACTGCTAGAGTGCTGAATGCACGTGCATATTTAGTGTGGACTTGTTTATGCAGTATTCTTGATAGTGTTTGTTTGGTGAGCTTTTCTGATTTCCGAACGTGTGGAGGTAAGTTAATATGTCAATAGCTATGTATCAGGAGAAAGCACATCGAAAACAGAGTTTGTTTATATTACTGCTTGTTTGATTTATCAAGTCATAGATTACAACAACAACCCTTTTGGGTGAGATTATGCCATTACTTGTGATCTACTCCTCCTCTGTATTTCGCATTTCCAATCATTGTTCGTGTTTATATCAGAAAACTTGGCGGAACACCATACAAAAATGGATCGGAAAAGACAACGAGGAAAGTCTTGAAAGATATTAAGGAAAAGAAAATTATAATTAGAGAAGTAGCAAGACAGTACGCTTATTAAATACGATTGTGTTGTCATTTTCATCTACAAATCGATATAAAAAGGTTTATTTACTTAATTTTTTTAGATAAGGTATCCACCTGCACACATTAACCAAACGATTTCACAAAACAGTTCCGAAGGAAACAGGTCTTCAGGCGGTTCTCTCAGCTGAAGAGGAAAATATAACTGATTCACACCTTAAGACTCTATTAACAAAAGGTTTCCCTATAACACGTTTAGAGTTTCGATTAGTTATCAGGTCTTACTTATTTAAATCGGACCACGAGACAATTGTAAAGACAACTTCCCTGGAAAGGATTAGACATTCCTTTTTCTCAAAAGACACAAAAAGTCTTTGAGTTGTAGACTGTCTCAGACAATTTGTCGTTCACTTGCCGCACTAGATAGCACGATTATCAATGTTTTTTTAATTAATTAAGAGAAAGAGTTCGAGAGAGTTCAATTTGCGAATTAATACAGGTTTGTAGAACGTTCTTGTGAAGAGGGAAATCGAAACACTTGAACATTATTCAGAATGCCACAAATTCTGCAATTTCATCATGGTCTGTGGAAATGCGGCTGCCAATCTCGCTTCACATTATGTCACCTGTAATCAAGATAATTTATTCCATTGTTGGATGGTAGGTGGACCGCCTAAAACGCGACACAACCGTTCAAGAAGTGGTTGGCTGACGCTACAATTTTCGAAGACTGGTTTGATATTCTTGTGCTTCCAGTATGGACGAAACAAACGTGAATAAAGGAATTGATTGGTGACAACCTTAGTTCGCACATTAACTACCATGTTATTTCTTTGCCATAAACACAACAAAGTTCATAACACTTGCACCACACTCCCCACATCTAATTTGCGGAGCATGGCACAATCTCATTCCACTTAATGGGGTGAGATTGTGCCCCACATAAATATCTATATCTACGGATGTAGATATTTATGGGCCCCCATATAAATATCTCACGTAAGGTAAAAAGCATCTACGTGCAGGAATTAAATCAGGACGTTTCAATCAAATATATGTCAAACTTTCGCGGTACTCTATCGGTAATTATGGGTTCCAAACTTAGAAAACCTTAAAATATGGCACATTTTCAACCCGCCACAAGTAGACATCATGTTGTGGTCAGTTAATATAGCACATTTGAATCCATCATTTCCTCAGTAACAACCTGATAGAACACTGCCATTTACAATAGCATTTGAAATTGTAGTTATTATTAAAAATCGTCACAAGAAGCAGACTAAAATGAGTCCGCAGTCCAGAGCGGAGCGTTAACAGATCAAGTAGATATTTTGTTTGTAATTTAAACATAAATTATATTTTTACTTTCTCGCCTTAAGAAGAGAAAGTAACGTAATGTTGCAGGAAAAAGCGGCGAATTTTTGACAGAAAATCTCTATTGCAGGTCCTGGTAACGAATAAGTGGAAAATTTTGGTCGGGCTGGCTGGCTGGCTGGCTGGCTGGCTGGCTGGCTGGCTGGCTGGCTGGCTGGCTGGCTGGCTGGCTGGCTGGCTGGCTGGCTGGCTGGCTGGCTGGCTGGCTGGCTGGCTGGCTGGCTGGCTGACTCTGTCTGTCCGTTCGTCTGTGTATCTATCCGTCTACCTGTGAACAACGCTAGAAGCTAAACTGTTCAGCCCATTTTCTCCAAAATTGATACTCTCTAATCGATTTGGGTGATGTCGCGGCTCCTTGAAATTGAAATCGAGTTACATGAAGCCCCTAGGGCATTTTCCTAATTGTCAAAAAATGGCTCGATTGTTTTTGATTTTTTTTTGTTTGGGATAATGTAAAGAACATTTAAGATAATAGTGCAGTTCTCATGTTCACCGAAAACGTTGATTTTTGAAAATTGCAAAAGTTTAAAATTTGAAACTGATATTTTAATTTTAGAGGTCCTTTACATAAAAGCTCATCAGATATTTTGAAAAAAAAAAATGGTCCCATTATTTTTCATTCAATTTTTTTGTTGGGTAGTGTGAAGACGTTAAAGAAAATTGGCAGGTCTCATGTTTGTTGAAAACTGATTTTTCGAAAATTACAAAAAGTTTTAAAAAATTCGGCGGCGTCTTCCTACAACTCCAATTATGAAGATTGAGATTTTTCCTTGATGAAGTCTGTTCCTTAGAGATAGATTTTTAAATGATGTCACGTACAATTTTTCGATAACTTTACGCGTAAATTTGCGTGAAAATAAGGCGAGAAAGTACGTGCATTTTTAGCACACTACTTTTTATTTCTCTATGAAAATCCTAAACTGTAATAATTTTTCTTAAGTATTGATGTCACTTAGCTCTTATTGTTCACAAGCCTTACAAATAATTCAATTTTATGTAATATCTGGCAGTGGGGATTCCAGGTTGAGAGAGCATGTCAGAAAATAATGATCGAAAAATGATCTAAATTTAATTCGTGTCACAAAGAATGCATTCTATTAGAAGCACATTAACACGTACAATACCATTACCATTTCATTTGTCAGTAATCACAAATGATATGTTTATGCTTATAGACCACATGCGACTGCTTAAGGGTTAAATAGACTCTTAAGATCTTCCGCCGTACACGTTTTATGTATATGACTCAATACCATTATATATTCTTGAATGTGATATACAATTAAAAATAATATATAATTTGAATTCATCAAACTGTTTCGTATTCTGAAGGTTGAAAGAGCAAGTTAGAAAATGATGGTCGATGAATGATCTAAATATTAATTCAATGTGTGTGACACATTGAAATAGAGTACTTGTAACAATACGTTATCTACTTTGAGTATTTTGTAGCTACAGTGAAGTTTCTCTCACGTTAACGCAGAGAAAGAAGTTTATTTTCAATATATTTTTGTGCACATTTTATCTGGCGCAGCCTTAAAATGCGTCGTCTGCTTTTCTACTACCTCCAACGGCTCGATGCCAAGAATAACTGTCGTCATCGAATGAAAACCGTTTCAGATCTTAGTAGTAAAAGCCTTTCATATTCCGACTGGTTTTTCTTTCAGTCTCCTTCATAAACTATCCCAACGACCGTAGTATCTTTTTATTCATTTTACCCAATATAGAATTCTTCTGCAAGGACGCCCTACTCTCCGTATGGTCTTGAGTGCGGTGCCTGTTCCCCGAATGTATGCAGTCCAAAACATAACGTGAAAATAGCTTCTCGCCATCTTCCAATGGCGCAGGAAAGAGCCACGGAAGGTGAGATGCTTTTTTACGAGATATGTGCATTAGTCCCTCCCCGCAGTCAAAAAAAAAGACTAAGAATATGCCCCGAAGAAGGGAAAACTAAGAAAAGGGAAGAAAGAAATGGAAAGGTGAAACGGAAAAGAGAAGGAAGAAGATTATCGCTGAAGTGCATCGTGAGCAGAGCCCTGTACAGCCACCAAGAAGAAGAAGAGACTTGCCGAATCCTAAGCACACGGGCTTGCGATATACGCGCACTCTCGCGGATTGCCAAGGAAGAGAGGGAGTGCATTGGCCCACAAATCAAAGTGGCGGTGAAGTGCGGTCTCGCATACCAGACCACGTTGATGACTCGAGAGTGCTGTCCGAAAGCTCGTCGAGATTTATGCGTAGTTCTTATACCAAAATATGGAATATCAAGAAAAAACACCAGACTTACATTCGTGTAATGGATTGAACTGGAAGAAAAACATTTAGGAGTATTATTCTAACCCACCAATATGTGTTAATGTCTTTCTTCTAGATTATGTAAATTATTTTTTGTATAAAAATTGAGATTAAAGAATTCTACATATTAAAACCATTTTATTAAATTTCTAGGTTGAAATTGAACAAGTTCTTGATTGATGTGACCAAAAGGAACGTTCTATTTCTGATTGTCAGACAAATTTAATCTCACATATTGCGTTTGTCGTCACTAAATTGTAAGCGAGATTATTTCATTGACATCAGAACAACCAGCAACATAATATTAGTTTTAGAATATTGTGAATTCTGAACCTCCATTTTAAAGCCCAAGCGAGTAATATTCATTTCAAATAATGTTCATCCATATACGATCGTTTGACAATGATAAAGATAATACGCGAGGTAAAATTTAACATCATTTAAGCCGAGTGTTAGCTGGGATGCATTGAGAACCTTAGACCAGCACGAATATATTTTTTCCTTAAATCGCAAATACACCTTACTACGTATTAAATGCAATAAGTATCAACTTTTAGTTCTGAAATTAATGAATAGAAATACAATTGAAAATAATGAAATAATTTATTATATTTATTCATAAACATTAAAAGTTGGTGAATTAATCCATTGCTTTCAGATTGCAAAATTAAATTTGTGTACGTGTAAACTGAAAGCAATATACAATTTTGTCTCTCCATTGACGTTTATTGTAAAGCGCACGTATCTCGCGTTCCCGTTTCGTCCTCACTTTCGCGTTGCCATTCACGTTCGCGAGCTAATGTGGAGTGACCTTTATAGCGCGCTCGACCCTAGAACCTTCTTGTAGAAATTAACAGACAGTCGCCAACGTTATTCGAAAGACGCTTGAAGCAGGTGCAGCTCGCGAGTCACAAGGAGATCCCGCCGGGTGGAAAAGACCGCGCTGGTGTTCCCGCTTTGGACAGTTCTTTTATGCGCATATGATCATTATAATTAAATGGTTCCTGAAATTTCAGATTTCCAGTCGAAGCACCAAATTTGTGAAATCATCATTAAGTTGGCAAGATACCGCAAAGGCGCACGGGGGGACACTAGTGCGCCTAAACTTGTACCCTGCAGTTTTTTCAGTTCCAATGAGGAATTGAAAGGTGCCTACAGTAGTCGGTATTGCTTCTCTCTCGACAAAAATAATAGTGCATAATATTGACCATTATTTGTAATAAAAGCTATGTGAATAATACGTAAACAGCTGTTTTCATCTTTGTCGTTCGCACACTGGGTCAAAACTACTGAATCGGAAACTTACCAATTAACGAAAGGATATTTAATTATTAGTTAAAATTAATAATATAGTTTGTAAAAACCTCTCAAAACTGAGTTTACAATGGATCTATTCAGTCTGTCTAAAAATTCCTGATTTAGAGCTCCTAATATTGAAGAAGAATTAATTCACGAGACAACAGACTAGGTACCTCCATACGCCAACTATTACTTCCCCATTGGACAGAGGAGCGGAACCAAAATTGACTTTGGGGTGAGTCAAGGTATCATGAAAACATAGCTTTTAGAATTCAAATTTTCCCCCTGTTTGGCACATTGCAAAACATTTTTGCTGTTCGTTAATCATACTACGAAATGCACTTTTCTTCACAATCGACTACTAGAGTATAGAATTTTGTACAAAAATCTTTAGGTACACTCGAATTTTTTTGTTTTTCTAAGAAACATATCTCTAATTAATATTAAAACTCCGCTCGAAATGTTTAAGAAAATATTTTTCAGACGGAAAGTCGTTGTAGACGTTGATATCAACGCAGGGTACCGTAATTGTTATATCGGTTTGGGAAAAATATCGGTCTTGTCTTGAATAACAATAATTTTCAACACTCAAATAGGAATACGATTTCAAAATGAGTATTCCACTATCGACATAACTAAATACGAATTTTTAGAATAACTATAGATTATCTGACGTCCATATTTCATTTTCAAGCTTACTAAAAATGTGCTAACTTTCTTTTGATTAATTGCAGTGAAATGGGGAAAAGTATGTTTAATAACACTGAAGGATTTCTATTTTCAATAAAACTCCTAAATTTTCGGAATTAATAAAGTTTTATATTTGCTGGAAACATCTCAGATATATTAATTTTAAAATTTTGATTATAACATAATCGATTTTGCAATACAACCTTTATAAGATGATGTTCAATTTTGCAGGTGTAATAATTATAAATAATTTAAAAAAAGACTTTAAATTTAGAAACTTGGAGGATAGGGCAAGACCGTAAAGCCAGACCAAGAAAATTAGAAAACTTTACTACGAGAAAGGTTATGCCAATCTATAGCACCACTAGTTTAAGCTGCGCTTTTATACATGTCTGACTCCCTATTGTCCAATAGAAAACGGTTTGATAGTCAAAGCATATCAATTTTGCTTATAGATAGGTATATAGAATACAAGCAGAGCTTATACTAATCGTTGGATCAGGTGCTGACGCAGATATATAAGTTCACTGATATTTCGTTGCGCTTTGATTAATTCGTTGGTTCGATATCACTTTTGTATAAAATAAGTATACAAATAAAAACTTGATTTCACATCCATATTTGTCAGCAACTCTTCGATTGCACATAGTTGGAAAAAACACTGAGTCTGAAGTTAATCTAACGGTCAAATTTACCAACCTCAAACACCAGCTTTGACGGAAGTCAAACTAATGACGGGTCAATAAACGCCATATTTACGGTTCACTAAAGTCGTTTCGTTTGACGATCGTCACAATATTCATAAACTTTGACCGATCGCTACTCTTTGCCATCAACGTCTTTGACTACTGTTTAACAACTTTCATATATTGAATATGAAGAAACAATAGGTCCAGAACGAGCAATTACTACTAGAATAATTGATTTTAAGAACCGGACGATACTGAATTCCTAACCAGACACACATCGTCAAAGGCGATGTACCTGAAGTTTTTTAGAAGAAATTTTACGACTAGAATACATCCCAAACAGAAATAAGCATCTGACGCGTAGCGCCTTATGCAGAAATGTTGATACGATTAAGATTCTATGCTACAGAATATTTATACCTTGTGGCTGACGATTGCAATGTAATTTTGTCATCTACAGGGTGCCAGTCTGTAAATTGAAAAAAAAATTAGTTTGTGGTTGCCTTACTGCGGACACAGAATGTCGTATATGCATGCGCCACCGAAGCCTCACAAGCAGGGCAAGATTGGTTTTAAATAAGTGAACTATCTGTTAATCGATAGACGACCCACATGCGCGAATGGTCTTCTTAGGAACGAATGAGAACAATTCAGAAATTGAAAAATTAATTATTTTATAATCCGTAATTGCTTATTATTGCCTTCGTTACGGAGGTTCGGTATACATTGCATTACTTACCTAGATCTAGAGGATCCTGTTTGAGGGAAATATGAAAACAGTTGAATGATGCTGCATGTTCTCAAATCGTGGGAATGGAGGTAAATATGAAAAGATAAACCGTGCCATGTTCACATCTAATTAATTGGGAAATAAGTAAATATAAATCCTTAAACTAAGGTAAAAATTAAAACATGGTATCACGAGCGCTAACTGCTTCTAATTATCTCAGACGACGAAATGTCCTTGCGCTAAGGCCCTCAGGTTTTTTGTTGTCACTCGATCATTAGTGCCCTTATAACGTCCTTGGTGCATAAATAACTATTTACCTTAAATGTGAAAACAATTCCAACTACTTGACATACGGTAGATCATACGCCCTCAGTCAATGAGGAACCGCGTTGTGACATTGTAGCCAACCTCTCTACGAGGAAGATAAATCAATGTTCATTCCTTGGTGAATCGACAAAGCTAACGGAGCGACAATCTACCCTAAAGGTGAGGGTGGGTGAAACGTAAAGAGGCGTCAAATATTTGACTTTCATGAAAATAACGATCGTGAAGACATATAAAGGTTGGTGAATCGGAGGTAACAGTGGAACCACCGCACATTCGTAACCGTGTGCCAATGACTTTAATGTTAATGTCACTACCTCCAAGTCGTGACTGAGGATAGAGTGTACTTACATATCCTGGCGCGCAACACACAGCTTGGTCTCTGTATGATCATTTTCTTCACACTCCTGTCCATTTGACACAGTCACTTTTACTGTCCGGGTGAAAGAGAAGATATCTTCGACTGCGCTCTTCTATAAAATAAGGGAAATTTCCTTTTGAGTATCTTAGATGTGGTAACACGGACGTTTTGATTGGAAGAAAAGCCTGGTACCCTCGATATATTCAATAAGAGGCGCGACACTAACTGAAGCTCAGCGATTGAGTTTCCGGTAAGACGCTCGTCCGTGGACGTGAAAACCATAGACAACCATATACTAGGTGGTCTGTGATTACACATACTCCACGCATGTTTCACATACACACGCAGCAGTTTGAAATAATTTGACTCGCGAGTCAAGGTCTTCGCAATCCTAGAGCATTCAGGGCAGGTACTTTTCATACACATTTCGATTTTAAGGCTTGCGATGATCACGTAATGAGTTGAACCATACATTTTACAAAATACGATGACTGTATGTGAATTTGCATTGAAAGTTGGTGATAAATCTGAAAAACACGAAAAATCCCGGTTTTGAAATCAAACTCTCGTTTTATCAGGCTTTTTCAAATTCCCAGTTTTCAAGGATTCCAGGTTTGCTGGCCACTCTAGGCAATGCTACTTGTGCACGCTCGAGTTCACGCGTCGAAACGCTATTGTTGCCAACACACCAGTGACCGCTCACCACCAGAAAACCTAGTATTCTCTGTACCCCCACGCGTGAACACCAATACTATCCCATAATTTATTGAATTGAGACTGAAGGGAGTGTAAGGGTGTCGGAAAACAGTGGACTATGATAATAGACAACCCTATACACTTCTAAGATACTCAGTTTTTAATTTCTAAGCTCTTAGGAATGGGAAGGTGCATGGTATTTTAGAAACTGTTCAAACACTTTGTTGTTCAAACCTTTGAGTTTATGTTGTAATACAAATACATCAAATATACAATTACACAACTCACACAAACCATTAAAGCGTATTAAATGAAACTGCAGTATAGAGATGTAGAAGATGTAGAGATGTAGAAGTAGAAGAAATGCAGTACAGCCGTTTGCACGTGGCATAGGAGAGAGCATGTGGTAGAAATTGGTATTCACAGCATGTCAGCCGCACAATGCACAATTACAAAATTTAACACCTTCACAATACACGAGTGCATGCTGGAAATAACCCAATGCCATCAGTAGGACGATGGCTCCAGATACAAAGGCCGTGCGCCCGTGCACGTGGCATCGCAGCGGAGAGCATGTGGTGAAAACCGTTGTTCACGGAATCCCAGCCGCGTAACACATAACAAGGGCACCACTCACACATTAGATGTGCCACATGACAGTGAACTCAGTGGAAGCACAAATACACTGTAGCCTCGAAAAAAACACTACAGAAACCAGAGGCTTACAAGGCGCCATGACTCTTCCTCAACAAGTAAATTAGAACTGTGTGGTCGCCGATACTCAATGCATCTCTTGGCGGCACTGGTTCAAAACACAGCCACCAGGATCGCATTGATTGACTTACGTATTTGTAACATGTAATAAAATAATCTGTACCGTCGCCACCAAGCTGCCAGGCGTATCAGACATTGAACAAAATTATTAGTTGCGTGAACAGGGGGAAAAAGAGTACAAAGGTCAAAACGAAAGAAAAATATCTAAGCAGGCATGTCACAAAATGCTTCCAATTCTGTAGGTGAAAACTCTAAGATAGAGAAGATTCATTCTTTGGAAAAGAAAATGAAGGCGTTATATATATTGGACATAAAACTAAGGAAATATTTTTTTTTTTTTTGTTTATTATAGTCGCATCAACCAAAGGTTCTTAGCGACTTTTCAGTATTTTACATATTGCACTTACATTACATTATATTTCGTTACATTTCATTACATTACATTGCTTACATTACATTACACTTATATTTTATTGAATATATTAATCTTCTGGCAGAACCTTATTATTTCCTGTTGATATGACTTAGAATATATAACTGCTTCTAATTGTTGCTCCGGTGATAGGCCATCTCGTTCTTCCTGGAACTTAGGCAAACGTTCAAAATATGAGATACCGTTAGTTCAACTTTACAAGAGTCACAGAGGGGCGAGGGTAGTTTGTGAAACAGGTGTGCGTGTGTTAAATTAGTATGTCCGGAGCGAAGTCTGGATAGCACTACTTGTTCTCGCCTAGTCATCTGTTTATTTATATACACTGAGAAGAAATCTGATTGCGTTTTATGGAGGTGGCTGGCTTTGTATTTGGTCCATTCTTGATTCCAGTTAGTCAACATTCTTTTGTTCATAAATTTAAGGATGTCCGTTGTGGTGTTAACTAGGTTGTGAACTGTATTGTCTTGTTTCAGGTTTACCAAGAAAGAAGCCGCAGTGCTAAACTCTTGAGTAACGTTGTTTTCCAATGATGTGGGGATCCAGGCAAATGAGATATCTTTTCCCGTTAATGATATCTGATAGTAGAGTTCAGTAATTGTTTGTAAGATTTCGCATTTGCGCTTACTATGATTTAACTGGAGTAGAGTGCTTGATGAGTTAGTTACAATTGAGAAAGAGGGGTGCGTGAGGTCTTTGACCAGTTTTAAAGCCTGCATGATTCCATATAAACCCGTAGTTGTTAGGCTTACGTGGGGTTTGAATGTATACAATGTGCTGCGGTCAGCGGTATACACATTGACTTCCGGACCATCTGTCTTGAGAATGGGCTTGATACCGATAACAGTGTGTGACTTGTATTTCTCAGCAAAACCATTGAGAACAGATTTCCTGTATTCTTCTGAGGATGAACTTTTCTCAAGTTTCAGTAAAGACAGGTCAATTTTGAATTCTTGTAACAGCCAAGGTTGAATTTTGCATGGGCGGTGTTTTTCAATCTGAGAGAGTTGAATATTAAGTATTTCAAGAGGTTCCTTGATTTTTAGATAAAAGGGAATGATTGATTTATGTTTCTTGAAGAGATCCCGAAGGTATGGTGAAACATTGTTGGTTATAATTGGATTGATAGACGAGCCAGCTTTAATTGCATACTTCATGCCGAGCAATTGACGTCGGAAGTGTAGAGATGGCTCCTTGGCTTCAGTAAGTAGGCTACCAATAGGCGTGGTGCGGAGGCATCCTGTACATAAGCGGAGGGCTTGATTGTGTAGAGTGTCTAGCTTGCTAAGAACACTTAGGCTAGCGGAGTTGTAAATGATAGATCCATAGTCAATCTTACTTCTGATAATTGTTTTATAAGTAAGAAGCAAGATGTCTATATTCGCTCCCCAGTTGTTGTGGTTAAGATATTTGAGAATATTAAGCCGTTTTTTACAGTTGTCGATCAGCTTCTGAATATGTTGTTTCCAGCTCAATTTGTTATCAAAGTATAGGCCTAGGATTTTAGTACAGCGGACCGCAGGTAGGACATTGGACACCAGTAAGAGGTGCGGCAAAGTATGGTGCCTATTCCTTGAAAATAGGATACATTCAGATTTTTTAGTGGAGAATTTAAATCCTGACTTCAGGGAAAATTCGGAGAGTTTGTCGAGAGCTTCTTGCATGTACTTTTGAGTGTTCAGCAGATTATTGCCTTTACATAGAACAATGATGTCATCCGCGTATTTCCTTATTGTAACAGGTAAGGCAATATGAAGGAAATATTATTATGTACAGTAAAAGGTTATTATCAAATAAAATAAGGAACTATATATAATTTCGCGTGCGCCTATATTTAATGATATTTTAGACAAAACTACTTTTTTCGAATTTCAAGTATAAATGTGCCTAACAAGAAAACAGGGACAATTAAATTACTAAATTGATATTCTAAACATGAAAATATTGACGCCATCAAAAAAAAAATTTTACGAAGATTTTCTAGTTAAGAATGAAAGATTCTAAATTTTGCCACAAAGGAAATTGCACGTATTTTCAGTTTGACATGAATAAATAAAATTTTCTTTGTGAACTTCTATTTTGATTATGTGAATAAATATTATTACATATTTTCATTTTACAAATCACACTTTATAACTGAATGTGAGTTACACTTACGAGATTGTTCAATGAACACACAATCGCCTTTTACACCTTTGGAACTTCTTATTAGACTGAAGGAAAAGTCTTTTCTTCGACAAATGAGTAAAGTCCTATGTACGAAGAGCGCTTGACTTATGTTACAAACACTTATTTTTTATGACACGTTTTTCTTGAGCAGAAAACAACGGTGTAGTTCTCGTCATTAAGTGAGCGCCCTGTCACCGTGCAGCTGTGGGATGTTTGCTGCTCCACGACGTAGTGCGGGGCTGAGTGTCCCGAAGTTTTTTCGGCTCCTTGAAGAATGGCAGACTCCCTCCACTGCCGCCGCTTTCCAGACTTCGCCAGTTTCGCGTTCACCGTCGCCTCAGCCCTTGCTGCTACCGTCACTCTCACTGACACTGCAACCTTTCAGTGCCTGTAGTATTTCACTTTTGTCCTTCCAATACCCTCTCATTGACTTACGTGTTCCAGCCTCATTACATCGAATCAGTTTGTTTTCTTCTAATGGTTCCTCGAGACAGTCTGAGAGAAGTGAGAGTAATTTTTGACAATTCGGTGGGCAAATTTCTAATCAAAACCATGAATGGGAAATTAATACATCTGCGATAGGACAGTATTTATACTACATTTTAACCAAGATTTAATTATATATCGATCCATAATAACTTATCACACAAGATTTACACTTTTTTATTACAATAACGGACTCGAGACATTTTCACAATTTCTCATCATTATGCTCAGTAAAGACTTCAATATTATTGGAAAATTATGAAAATCTAAAGCTGGAAATTTTAGATTTTAGCAACACAAAAAATAACGAGTTACCTCTTAAGACGGTAAGCTATCAATTTTCCTAAATATCCGCGCAATGAATGCCATCTCTTTTTTTCTGTCAGCACTTTGCCTTCTCGGGTAGTAAGGTGGCTACACAAAGAGCTTCTTACTTCACTTCTAATACCCAGCGACTTACGAGCTTGACCTCGCAGAATCCCATCGAACGCCGGAGAATCACGCAGACAATCATTTCAGTTAATAGTTTTTGCACATATTTATACGATTATTTATGTAGTGCATTATATATTCACATTTATTGACAAAATGACCTGTCAGGCAGAGTTATGTAAGCGGAAGTCCATAACAAAACAATGCGTTCGTATTATTCTTGATTGATTGATTAGTGATTTCGGATGCGTCACATGATACGGTCATTATTCCCGTAAGTGTAGTGCATGTCCTTGTCGCGGGAGGTGGTTTTGATCTCTCACTGGATGGTGAGATCTGTCGCGGACCTATGTCGGCTTGCGGGGATTATCATCAAGCAGGTATCCCCCACTAGCGTGGCACTGCATCAGTCGGGATATGCTCTAAGGTCCCGACATGTGTGGTAGTGTAGTGCGTGTAAGTAAATGTGACGATAGAAAAAGGAAGGAATGATCGCGCGCGTTCCATGGCCCTTTTCTTAGGGTTCTGCTGTGACAATCACCTGGTGTAGATCGGAAGAAACAAAGAAAACTACTAAACAGAGCAGGCGGCCGCTAAAATAATATTGAAACAAAATATATAATATTGAAATACAGATTTCATTGAGAAAAATCTCAGTCTTCAATATCGTATTAATACAAGGGGGTAAGTAAATTTAAATGTTCGGATTTTAATACATTCAGTGGAAAATATAGAGTCTTATCTGTGCAATATTTATTTTTCTTTCTCTGTGCTGGCCAGATATTTAAAGAAAAAAATGAAGTCATTTTTGAGAAAATTTTGAAAATACCTCACATCCTTCATGTGAGATCCCCCAAATCTAAAAGATTCGTTTTAAATTCGCAGAGTCTTGACTCAGACGAGATCTATGTGCAGATATTCGTTTTTCAAAAAAAGGCATAAGGGGTCCAAGAAACGAGTATTTCCGTTAAAATTTCGATTTTTTACAGCAACACATTTTCTCAGCACTGCTGCACATAGACGAAAACGCAAAAGGGTTATAAATGTCTTATCCCATGTACCCTCTCGAGACGTTCAAATATTCTTATAGTATTCGTATGTAAACGAGACACTTCCTACTCTTGCTGTGAATATCACTTGGATAAGGCTGCCAAAAGCTAGATATTTCTGCCATTATTCGAAAAAACCGGCCAAACCACAATTTAATTCCGCTTGTGCTACGCCACTAATCCAGCAGTTCTCAATGGAAGCTGTTCCACATGTTGTTATGAAAGCAATGTCAAAAGGAGGAATTCTTGGCTGAGAGCTTTTGTAACTCAAGGCCGAAGACAATGGCATGACGGCTTCGCCGACATATTTCAATTAAACTGTTTCAATGGACGCTAGAGAATAATAAAAAGTCCCTCAGATACATTCATTTAGAGAAAATAAATTTTACAAATATATTTTTACTTTCTAGTTGAAAGTGAATTATCCAACTTTTTTCTATAGTTATTCTCTGGTTACTGTATATCATGTATAAGACATTTAACCGAAATTTAACCTCAGGGCATCAAAGGATGTCACTGCAGTGCCTCTGACCGGGAGGTCCTAGGTTCGAATCTTGACGGAAGCAGGATTTTCGACATATTAGCTAGCTAGGTCGATTTCTGTCGCTGGAGGAGAATTCTAGGGGCCAGCTGCTCTAATCGGTAGTTTTCTGTGGTTTCTCATATCAACACCAGGCGAATGCCGGAGCAGGCGATGTTTCCTTCTCATTCCTTGTCCTACCCTATCCCTTACTTAAACACACATATACTTACATACACTACTCTACCATACATGCCGGAAGACCGGTCGGGAGCTAAGTGCTTGGTCTTGGTGGGGCGGTTCCCCGCTGTTGGGAGATACCTGGCTAAGGAAAACCCCGTTAGCTGACGGTTGGTCGACGCCGGATCTCGCCATCCAGCGAGGGAAGGTCTCCGCCACCTCCTGCGATAAAACCTATACTACACTTACGGACTAATGACCTCAGAAATTGACACACCCGGAATCACAAAACACCCAACCAACCATAAGATATTGTATAAGCGTGTCACTTCTTATTGCGTATTATTCCCGTTCGTTTGAAAGGAATTAGTTATTTTGTATAATAGAATAGTTAAGTCTTTTTGCTGTTCTTTTGATGCGATACTATTTTTGAATATTATATTGTTGTATACTGCGAGCATCTTATTTCAAGTATTTACATAACATTTTAAACCATTATGTTATCTATCCGATAACACCATGAAATATCTATTTTATTCCTTATATACATTATTCCAGGAAAAAAGTATATTCTCCTCGTGTGCTCTTTCGTTATTTTTCTCAACGTCTGAATTCTCACAAACAATTTCAAGATACGCAAGAGAAGCGCAGTATAGCCTAAACGAAAGCTTGAAGATATTTTGCAAGGGAAGATCCGCAAGACTTAACAAAGGATAGGGACGGAGATGAAGACACGAAAAGTCGAAGAAAGGGACGAGAAAGAAAAAGAGAAAGGAAGGCCAGGGAAAGCAGAGAATTGGGACGTGGAGCGCTCCGAGTGAAACCAGCTTGTGGGCCACCCCCACCCGGCGCCCGCCGACTCCGACGTGGCGACGGCTGCCGCTGACAGCATCCGGAAAAACGCCTTCACGCCTCTTCGTGCACATCTCGTAAACTTTCTAGAGAACGAATCTGAATTGAATTCGCGAACGCGTCGACACGGCCCGGGCCTCTCCCACACATGTAAGCGAAGTCCTCATTCATATTTCACGCCAGAGACGGGGTTGTACCATTCCTTTGTAAGGTTGGAATTTTCGTAGTGTCTGGGATTCTTGTATGTACTACACAATGTTATCGAAAGAAGTATCTGCATTTCAAGTGAAGATGTTCCATGACTCATTAAGCGCATCTCTTTTACAGTATTATGGAATTTACGGATAATATACGAAATTGGAAATGTGCTTGAAATTCATAATCGTAGCAAAACCTATAATGTAGTAATAAACCTAATGTGTAGGACTCGGAAGTTAATGCTGTATCAAAAGGAGAAATATGCATGCAAATATACTCTAAATTTGTTAAATATGCGTCAGAACAAATGAATGTGTTCTAACAATTCAGTTTTATGTACGTATGAACAATTACAAAAGTTTTGATTTTAATAATTAATTTTGCATTTTTGTCTCTACTTAGTATTCCAGCGATAATTTTATACTAAAATACTATAATGATTTCGTTTATATCATCGTCGAAGTATCAATTCCAATGTAACCAATATTTTTAACAAAGATAAATTATCACATCATTCATAATTGTACAAATCATTTCCGGTACCAGCGCCATTTTATCATCTAAAAGAAGTTCAGATAAATACTGCCGCAGTGAAGGAAAGACATTTCAACGATTTCTCATGAATAGCATTCGCATTCACTTTTTTGAAGTACACTTTTAGGTTTCAGGAGACAAATATTAGTATAAATTGAAATTCCAATAGAAATATGCTACATTAAAAACAAAAAAAAACAATAAATTACGAAGAATAACTTAAATATAATAGAAATGTGATGTATTAACACAAAATGCACTAAATATGCACCAATATGCTATATAAAACCACCGTTTTTCTGTTTGTTGAATTGTGTTTTAGGGTCATTTGATATTTAGCATTTTATAAAGCTCATAATTAAAAATATGATTTTTAATAAACTTCCGCCTTTTATGTATTTGACACTGAAGAACGATTTATGGTGTATTCACTTCTATAAATTTAATATAATTTATAAATAAAATTAAATTTAAAGTTTAATTGTAATTCCAATATTGCTTTCTCTTGGCCGTTTTCTGAAAATAATTAGTGAAAATGCCGGATGTGAACATAGGGTTTGCCAACTTGCCATGTTCATAAAAAAACATTTTTACACACATTATTTAATACTCATGGAAAAAAGGAATTTCTTTCGCCATACCATCATAAGGATTGAAATATTACCATATACATTAACAAATGTAATCAAATATGTGCCATATAAACTGTTTTAGAAGCCTTATAATTAGTCATTTTTTTAATTTCTGCAGGTAGGTTTATACAAACCTCCAGGTCGTGTATGCAAAACCCTCCAGGCTTTCCTTACTATAAAGTTTACATGATTTTCCCAAACGAATTTCCTGCCCCTAATTCACCAATGCATACAAGACAAGACTCCTGGAATATTTTCTTGGTATAAATGGTATTGCGTTCCATTGTGATTACGACCCTTACCAAACGTTATAATTTTGCTTTTCGGAATATTTATTGTCATGCTATTTTTCCACCAAGAAACATCTAAATCACCCTGCAAAATATTCAAGTCTTCTTTTGATTGAATAATTTGATATATTATAAAGTCATAACCACATAATCGTACTTTTGAAAATAAATTGTCTGTCAGAGCATTCACAAACGCGAGAAACAGGAGAGGATTAATGATCCTTCCTTGAGGGATCCCTGAAGTAACCTTTGCTAAAAGTAAAAACTTCGGTGCAGCTCGCACTTTGTTTCCCATCTCAGAAGATCATCAATCCACACCACAACTCTGACGTCAGTACCTGAATGCAGTAGTTTCTGAACCAATTTATCGTGTGGAACGACTTCAAATGCTTCGAATGAAATCAAAATCTCCTAATATTAAGGCATCCACCCTCGCACCGTCATCAACTTAATGTGCTATGTCCGGAAACAATTTGTTATCTGACTCTCGCAAGAAAAACAAACATTCCAAAAATCACTCTGTCCCTGGAATACATTTTTTTTTGTTTTCACTCTATTCTAATATAGCTATTTTCAAATATTCTGTTACCTTGCATACAACTGACGTAATATTAACCTGTCCATAATTTGCTAAACGTTTTGTCACCACTCTTAACAATTGGACAACGAGTTTCGCTCACTTTCAATCTTCGGGTTGAATTGCTAATCGGAACGTGAAATAATCATGAACAATACAGTAAGATTGTTTCTACGTCAAGCGTAATTATGTCAGTTGAAATTTCATTCGGTTCTACTTTCTATCCTTCATTGATTTTATTCATTTAGGCAAAGTATTTACGTCTATATTAAACTGATTTGATACCATCTCCCTGAATATCTTGCGTGTGGTGAGATTTATTTTTACATGAAAACTGAACTAAATGTTAAATGCGTTTGCCTTTTCCCGATCACCTATTAATAACTTGTTTTTAATATCTCTACTTCTCTTTATTTTCTCTTCTGTTAATATAATTTTAAAACCTGGGATCAATAATTTTCCTCTACGTCAAGAATGCGTTAATACAACTATCATGGAATTTTCTTTTCCCGCTCTAATTATTTTGAACAATTCGAAAATTTATCGTATGATTTTCACAACGATCTCAATTAATGAAAATCTTTCTGATTTTTCTCTTCATACGACTAATTTTTAAGTTGTGATACTCTGTATCTGGATTATTTTTTAAGTATTTGTATGGCAACTTTTACAATGCTTTATATAGAATGCTCTTAAACGCGTTCGGGATTTCCTCCGTGCCGTCGCCTTTTGTCAGAAAACTGTCGTATTATTCTTTCGAGTATTAATGCAGCCCTTCTGTATATGTCTTCTTGAACTGCCATATTTTTTATTCTTTTTATGTTGAATTCAACTAACACAGCTTTGAGGTCGCTTAGGTTCTCGATGACGTCGCAAGATAAGAAATACTCTTTCGGCCTAATGAGATATACATGAAGACGCGCGTCTGTCAGTCTGCGTTCATCCCCCTTTTCAGACGAGTCTTTTCACTCGTGTTTTGTTTATTTTATTTTCATTAATTCCTTATTTTACGTGGCGAGACTCGGACCATCAGGCCCACTGTTCCGTCTGACCACGCTAATTTCGCTACGCTCCTTTCACCATCTAGCGGAGAAAGGTATTATATCTGGGGCAACGAAACAGGCGATTTGAATTTAGCTCAGAGACTTCTTTTAGGCTTGAGGATCTTTTACATGCAGTATCTACTACATGGGAGAGCCAGCTTTACTTCCCCTCCGAAGGAAGGCGTACGAAGGATTTTTTACCTTAAAAATCCAAGGCTTCGATCGGGTTTGAACCTGCAAACTTTGAATCACCGAATCCACGAATCTTGTAGTTTCGCCTCGCTTATAGCACCTTTCCAACTTGCGTCTGGAATATTTAAATCACCATCCTTTAGGGTTCACAAATAAGTCGTCGAATTTTTCACAGGCCCATAAAATACTACGATTTATGACATGTTTTGCGATTATGGACATCCATTCGACAAACAATTCCCCTAAAAATTACTTGAGCATTTTGATTTTTTTTTTTTTTGATTTTTTTTACAATCTGATCCAGTTTCGCTCACTGAATAAATGTTTCAACACCGGCAGCTTCTTTGAATAATTTATTAAAACGCGTATGGGAACAATTTTGACAGTATCATTTACAGAACAATTGTAGACATCAGATCATCCTTATCGTCTCGGAGCTCCTTAAGATATGTCCTCTCTCAACGACTGACGACTGATGACTACGAAAGTTTTATTTCATAAAATAGTGTAACCGAATTAAATGTTCACTAATACAAATTGGAAGTGACAGCATAAAACGTGCAAAGTCTGCGACACCTTTTTGCATTTAGCAACAAGAACAAGTAGCGTGTGTGTCGTTTGTGTAGACCTAACGACAGTGTTGCGTGTTGTTGGCTAATTAGCACTCGACAGCTGTACGAACGCGGCGCGTACAGCTGACGTTGTGTCATGTCATTACTGGTCTCCCCCCACAATTCCTGAGCGCACAGCAAAAATGCAACTGTTATGGCACGATTTCATAATACAAGTTTTGACAATGGGCAATGCATACGTAAAAATCTCGAGAATTATTTTATGAACATTTATTCACATACAGTATACATTATATTGATATTCGTAGTAAAGTTTTGGCATTTTGCCAAGCATTCAGCCTCCAGTCTGAGATAAGCTGAGAAGGTTAATTATTTTTGTTTGAACTGTATGAAAACACGTTGAATCTGAAACAAGAAGTGAACTCGAAACAGAAATGAATATTATTAAAATTTCACATTCATTAAGCAACGTAGGGTTTCACGGCCAGTGTTGATATTTTTTCCGTCTGACGGACTGTGGCCGAATAGATATTGGATTTCCGGTTTCTGGTTGAATATCAAAGTCCATTAGGCCACGATCTATCGAGATACATCGGCCCAAAAATAATTAATAATAGTGATAATTTTGGTATGTTATCTTCATTATGCTTGTGGCATATATTTTTCAATAACTAGGGTACGCATGTTCTGTTCATTTTGTTCCAGTTCCTAGTACGCGATTAAAAGATAAATGAGTTATTCTATTGCACAAAGATTCTGAAATACATTAGAATCCATGTTTCACTTTATTTCATTATTGCAATTATTAAAAGGTATAAATAATTTTTACGTTTTTTTACACGCGTCATGTAAGTCTTAGGTTGTAAACGAAGTATACGATTTTTGATTCATAAATTTGGGTGTATTTGGATCTATCAAGACACAGGGAGACCGCTTAGCTTTGGGACATGATTTTCAGAAAATATAAACTTTCTCTCTAATATGAAAATTTAGTTTTAAATAGACATTGAACACACTATATAAATACAGTGCAGGATTTCGTCATTCTTGTATAAAATATTAATATTTACGTCTGTATCACATAAATATTAATATTAACTATAGAAATTTTAAAATACTATAGAAATTTTAAAATACTAACTTTTACGTAACAAGTAGTAGTCAAAAGTATATTCCCTTGATTCTTCCAAATTATGGTAATGACCGTTTGAAACTTGCTCTGCTATTGTTTTTGGGAAGGTATATTTGTCACAAGGCACAATTCATTTCAGTGAAAATATGGCGACGACCGGAAAAGTACTACTCTATTCTGCGTTATATCTATATATTTAAAAAAAATAAGGTATTCTGCCATGGCTTCGTTTAGAGCTTCTACTGTATCGATTGTAGTATTTTTTCCTTTAAATGAAAGAATGTGATCCCTAGATGTGTTATCATATATTGTTTGTGTTGATTCACCAACATTTATGGTGTAAATTCATTAATTAAATCATTCTGTAATAGTACGCTTATCAATAGTCAATTGTTTTCTTCCAAAGGGTGGCTGTTTCAAAATCGATTGTATGAAACGATAGATGCAAGTCCACATTGCTTCATGGTGGCGCTGCTTGATGTTTTGTTTTGATTGTTGAGATTTGCTAACAGTTCGTCAAGGTTTTGTTTCAGTGTAATAATTGCATTGTGGCATGAGGTCATTTCGTTTTCTGTTGGGTCGTTGTCTATGAAATGTCAGTTTGTTCTGCTTTGTACTTCCCATGCGAGAGAAAATCTGCAAACGAGTTTATTCTGTGTTGCTTAAATGGGAAAATAAGTTTACCTTCGAGCAATATGTCAGAAGTAATCAACTTTGTTTATAGAAGATGATGACACATCAAGAAACTTTAGCAATAATATCCATCAGTATAATAGTGCTCTTTCTTTTGTGTCATTTGGTGTATTATTGCAATATGTGAGTCATATTGCTTTGCCACTTGGTCATGGGCCATACGTGTTCTAAATGTTGGGAACTCCACATCACAGAATATCTTCGTTATACCCTGAAGATCCAAACAATGCAACATATTGTGAACATTAGGCTGGGCTCAGTATTTTACATTTATCTCAGATCTCACCTTCAAATTTTGACGGGTGCTCACTAGTTTTTAATGAAAAAAATGCAATTTCGAAACGGCTACTGGGGCCCGGACCGTATTGTGGTATTCTACGGCGAGCAGCGTAATTCCCCCCAATAGAAACTGGTGTCGAAATCCATCGCTGTTCTTGTTTACATAATAATGTTACACTCTTCCACTATTTGTTATTGTGACTACAATACTATAAACTACATCCTGATCACGCAGTAATTTCTCAGTAAACCTTCTCAGTAACTTGCTAAATAATTTCAATGAGGATGATCATATTATACTTCAGGTTTCATTACAAATGGATCCCAAATTATTCCCAATAGGCCTGGAAGCAGTACATGACTAATATATTTCACTATCTTCAGACTGTCATTGAGATTTTATTCAATTTTTTGTTCAGATTTTATTTTAGACAGTCATATAAATATTGAAAACCTAATTTTAGGCATTCAATAGATTTATTCCAGAATGATTTCAGAAACTTTACATATAAAGTAAAATGAACAATGAATACAAAAGTTGAAACTAGTTTGTATTTAAGTTATCAATGCCTGTCACGTATTGCATATAATATTTTTCCTAAATATACTGTTTTTAAGTTTTGTGTAATATTTGATTAAAATCAATCCAAATTAATTTTAATTAAACGTTGACTTACTTCAGTACCACATTTGATGTATAACCATGGGATATACTTTCATATCATGTTAAGGACTGTAAAGCAAGTAATGATTATCATTAATTATCATTTTATAATTTAAATAAATATACATAATTAAATTATTTGTCAATTAGGTTTTGTTTGTTTCACGATAAAAATATATTTTAAATATAGTGTAAGCGCTTAAAAGGGAAATATTCTTAGTTAATCAATATTTTAAGTGGAGTAACGGCAATATTCAAATAATTTCAAAAACGATGTTACACATTATCCCAACTAATAACTTAAAAAACAGTGATGATAGTAAAACAAATATTACATTTACTCTACAGTACTAACTTGTACTCTACACTACCACTAACTGTACTCTACAGTCAACATCAAAGTCCATGTTAAAGGAAGCTTGGGTTAATATTTATCGATCCTTAGACTGAAGTCGTATTCCGATTTAAGAAACACTTTTCATACGTATTGTGTATTAATATTATGCTATTAGTTATTGTATTGTAAAGCAAGAAAATTAATAATATGAAAGTATGTCTACAAAATAAATATTTCAATGCATTTTCAGAATATTTAATCTTTTGTTTTATTAAATAATATTTTATAAAACAAATTCATTCATAGCTGAAATACCTTACATTGCGTGGGTATTTATTTCTCAGAAAAAAGAATTGTAGCTATAGTGCATCCTCACCTTGCATTGCTAGCGGGCCCTGCTCCACCCTATTCTGTCTCGCCTCTCTCCGTCCTCTCCATGTTTGCAAAATTCCTCCTTGATTCGATCGGTAAATACTCCATTTTTTGTGAAAAGCCCAGAAAATCGACTTAGTCGTTGTCGAGATTATCTTGTACACGCTCATACACGTACAGACAGAGGTAGACGAATATGTTAAATATATTGAATGGATTATATATCACGTAAATCACAATATGCTATTTTTGACAGTTATTTTGAAACTACAGACAGACGCTCCATTTTATTTACACCCATTAACATAACTGTGGTTCTTAAAAACCATCGAGTTTAGACCGAAGAACCTAACATCTGTATTTTACTTATCTATTAAAGACATTTAGTTCAAAAGTATACTCAAGTCTGGAAAAGTCATAGAGTAGATCTTGAAATCGAGAATATTGAAAAAAATACATTCATTAAATTTGGTACATTATATTAAATATTTTATTTAAACTAATGCTCATTGGTGATCATTGTTATAATTAAGATGAAGCAAATTGCTTTATCTTAATTATAACAAATCCAATTACTTTTCGTATATCTTTCGTATATCGTATATCTTTAATCCAATTACTTTTCATTCTAAATCTCCCTGTTATCCCTGCAGTTTTCTAATCTTTGAGATAAATTACATTTCTAGTAACTTAATTAAACAGTACAACAGAAGGTACTATAAAACCTCAAGTTCCTTGAACACTTTTAACATACTTTTGTATTTAAGGAAATGATTCGATTTACGGCATATATCAAATTTTTTTTTCTCTGAATATTAGTCTCTTCTATGTATCAATTAATATAGTAGTAAATAACTTCTAGAACCCTCGAAAATTCTGCCGAGAAACAATTTATGATTCACCTCCTCTAACAATAAATAATACTCTTCCACCCAGGAGGACAAATATTGTTGCATTCGGTCGCGAGCGGATATTGCTACTTGGGCACGTGAGCGCAGAACCCAGTCGGGTTTGGCGGCGGGGGAGAACAGAGACAAACCGCCGGCGGGCGGCCCCGGCCTGGGCTTGGGTCTGGGTCTGGGGCCGGGGCCGGGCGCGCAGCTGCTGCGGCCCGCTGGCGGCGCATCCATCTTGCTCGCTCATTTGTCCGCCGCCGAAAGCGCGCGCTGGCGCTCGTCGCTGGCTCATACCGCGACCCGCTCTCTTTCTCTCCCTTGACGTCTCTCTCGGCCCAGTGCTGTGCAAGTTTTCCTCGCATTTGTTCAGCATTTTAAAACCAGTCGTGTATCTCATATTGTCATTTAAAACTGCAGTAGGAATTGAATGTCGTGTAGAGAACATTTCACGTAACTCCCAAGTTTCTCTTTATTTTTCACATATTTAATTTTATCCGGCAACTTTATTACTTGATTTAACCATGTGGTAAGAAAAATGTTTATGTTGTTAATAATTTTCATCAAAGCATAGTTTAATAATTGAAATAGAAAGCAACATAATAATTCCCCTATAGGGTAAAAAATATATACTGTACATATCAATGCAGATAAATAAATGTGAAATGTCTGTAATTTTCGAATTTTCGACTTTCGTATACTAATCTAATATGGTTTTCTTAGTGGATCAATGAGAGAAAGAAATATTGTACTAGAAACATAAGATAATACCTAACAAAATTGATGAAACTCGTAGATAATACCAAATTTGCATTATAATATCCTCTGAAGCTCTGAAGAGGGAAAAGTCGGAACACTTTCGCAGTTTAGCTGACGATACGGTTTTTTGCTGATGATACTGCACTCTTTACTTTAAGTACAGATATTAACCTGGCATACAATAAAGTCAAGAATAATCTTAACATCCTAACGCAATGGACAAGAAAGCGGAGAATTGCAAATCCGCAAAAATTCTAGACCAAAATATTAACTCTTAGGAGACCGCAAATCCCTCCCATTCAAAAATAAATGACAATGAAATACTTTGGAAAAGTGAACCAATAAAGTACCTGGGAGTATTGTTAGACAAGAAACTATCTTGGAAACCCAATGTTCACGCAGCAACCAACAAATTCTATGCCGAAATATCTAAACTGTACCCATTCATAAATCAATATTCAATACTAACTACCAAATGCCAGATTCTACTATATAAATCAATTATCCTACCCACGCTAACTTACGCTTGCCCAGTGTGGGGAAATACAGCTCCTACCACCATACAAAACATTTAGTCCAAAATAATGTGCTTAGGAAGTCAATTAAATCTCCATGGTTTATACCAAACCATCAAATTCACAGAACTCCGAATTGATACTGTACTAGAACATAAAAAAGTAGCAAATAATTTTTACTCTTCCCTCCCCTCATCTCACCCCGCTCTGAAATTCCACCTAGGCCGAACAGCAAACATCCCAAGTAGAATCAAATCCAAATTTTCCAAAGATATGCTTAAACCTTCCGAAACTAATAATATCATGAAGAATCTTTGCCTTTTCTGCTCTGAATGCTCGATAGGCAACCATAACAGTTTATTCTACCAAATCAAGAATACAATTCAATAGCATCTAAAAGAAAACAAATTAGGTAATTGAGTCAGAGGATTCTAACCTCTATTTGTTAAGGAAAGCCCAAATCTAAAAAATAATCAGCATGTACAACTGAAATCCCTTCGAAGAAAGATACATCTCTTCAATGTTATAGTTATTGGTTAACGGGGCGCAATCGACAAGGTTTGACTGCCGAACGAGGATGAACACAAATTGGTCAAAATCCTTATAGGCCACTTGTCGTCTGGAGCTTTTATTAGCAACGCGCCGTGCGTGAAGGATACCAAAAAGGTTCCCAAACAATTTATTGAAAAAAAAAACGATGGAAGAGAAAAGCTTTCCTCTCCCTCCAGATGTCCTTCAGACAACGGTCCCTCAAAAATGGAGGGAATAAGGCTTTACTTGGGAAATGTCATAGGTCGGTAGAAATTGATAATCGATCAAGATAATTCCATAGCCACCGTTAGCGACAAAGGTTCGTATCTGGCAGTATCTGATTTCAAAATCAGAATGTTGAGATTACTACTTACAAAAGTGGTAAATACACACGTAATACATCACAAGCAGTTTTGAGAATTATTCCCTATCCATGAGTGGGTAAAACGTTAGTTGAGAACAAATGGACAGATAATAATTTTCAACTTCAAGTTCGTAAAGAAATAAACTGATAAATCTTCAAAATATAACTCTAATAGAATTTTACTTTCTCGCGCTTACTAACGTAAGAAGAGTATTGTAATCGTCCAACGGAAAACGGTGAATTTTCGACACAAAAATTCTTATTGCCGGAACCTGATATCAAAAAAGGGGATACATCCAGTTGCTAAATATAGGGAAAATTCCTCTAACACGTGGTGTAGCCAGAATTCATGCATTGTGATTTCTTGATACCGAAAAATAGATTGAGGGTAAAACGTATATCTGTCTGTCTGTCCGTCCCACCGTGTACACCGCTAGAGCATAAACCATTCAGCCGAAATTTATGTCCCCGAAATTTATATACTCCAAAATGTATGTTCCTCAATCGTTCTGGCTAATATCACGGCCCGTGGAATTTGAAACCGATATTTTAATTTTGGGGGTATTTTAAATAAAAAATGGCACAAAATTTATTGATTAAACTTTGTCCTCGGTTAGGATAAGCGACGGTTAAAAGAATAGTGAGATCTCATTTTCGTTAAACTCGAATTTTTTCGGCATGTTCCTACAACCATATAATTAATGATAGAATTTTTTTCCTGGAAAATGTGTTCTTTATAAACATCTTGAAATAAGATTTTGTTCAACCTTTCGAAAATACGAGTAGTTTTGTGTAATTTTTGCGCGAAATATAGGTAATTTTTTCAAAAAAATATTTTTTCTTTAAATTTTCTCAACGTATGTTATAAGTGACCGTAAAAATTGTGGTGCTAGACCCGTTTTTGGGTATCGCTCTGTTTATGAAAATTGCAAAACGGTAACATTTCAAAACTAGAAAATTGAAGATACATATGTTTGCCTCAGACCAAGTCTGTTGTAAAAAATTAGTTCTTTAAAAAGGCCATGCACCATATTTGAAAAATCTAGTAATTTTTTAATAATTTGCACTTTAAATTTAGACAATTGAAAAAAAAATTCAAAAACAGTTCCAAATTTCTTTATTTTTCTTTTCACCGATAGAAGAAGAAATGCTTAAAAGTCTCATTTTTGTTGAACTCTCCGTATTTTCTGAAAATTGAAAAAACATAAATTTGGAAACTAAAAATGTAAGATAGATATTTTTGTTTTTAATAATTAAAAAACAGTTTATTAAAAGAGTCACGATGAAAGAACTAGAGTTTTCGAAATTTCTGTTTGAAATAATAAAATATGTACAGTGTCCACCTACTTCGGGCACGAGAAAAATCCTTGGATAACAGGAATGGATTCAAGTAAGATGAAAAATGATTTAAGTTAATAACTAATTATTACATTAATAAAATAATTTAAGAATTAATTAATAAAATATAGCATTAAAATAATTTAATAATTAATTAAATTATTATTAGTGTTGAATATGCCAATATTAATTCCATGTTTACTCCGTTCTACAATTTGTAGTATCATTGTATTGATATATTTTATTTCAAGTAATTCTCAAGCCTTAATTAAAATTTGTAAAAATGCCGCAACGGGTATTTGAGAAGTTCATTGTACCTACTGGTACCTAATAGATAGTATTTTACATAAAATAAAAAACTATTACGAATAAATATAATAAAATATGATAAACAATATGTCGATACAACAATCCAACAGTTCTACACGCCACCATCAGGACCTCTCTTGTGTTGTATACAAAAAGCATGGCAACCCCTACTTCGTCGAACGTCACCAAGAGCGCTGAAACCATAGGGACAGCAACTCTATGTAGAATATTCTAGCTCGTTGGATAAGACGTAGCTATAGCTTGACGCGAGTGAACCCCGTCCTTCTGAGCCATTGGCGGCGGGTGTCCCGGCGCATACGTGACCCGAGCGCCTCATCACGGCTCCATTGCCGCGTCCGAAAGGCGAGGCTCCCCCACCCCCACTCGCCCCGGGCGCCGACGCCGTACAAGCCCCCTCGTTAGGGGCGGACGCTGCAGTGGCTTCGTGACCCGGAGCGCTCCCGCGGAGCCATCCGTTTTCAGGGTTCACGACTATCTTCGGTTTTTTTAATGTGGCATCTGTGAGTAGTATCTCCAAGATAGAATTCGGCTCGTTCTGCGTCTTTCTTGGTCCTGCCGCAAGATGTCGCATGATCGCGACCGTATCAAGCAGTGCTGCAGATCAAGCGACTCTATCGTCAAGTCTGAGAATGAGGCAAAAAATTATGCCGAATCCCATCTTGGAGATACTATCCACAGATGCCACATTAGCAAAACCCAAGTATAGAACCCAGGAAATGTGCTCTCCAACAGCCAGTGCATTTTGAATCAAGCAATATCTGAAGGTTTGCATGCAAAAAGGGCCCACTAAACATGTTCACACGACATAGTGCGCCTAGGAAGCAACAGACATTAGAAAAAGGTACACAGATTTTGATGTTATAAGTTGCTTCAAAATATTGTTCAACAGGAACATAGCAATCAATAGTGTAAAACGCGATAGGCAACCGGGAGCGGAGTTCATTTTTTTTTAAATTAAAAAATTTTTAACAATAGTGGAATTTTTGAATAGCCACTACAAGTGGGACGAATTACAAAATTTATTGTTGATAAATAGTGACCATTGAATGTGAAAAAAATTGCTAAATTGCAATTCCGGAATCAGAGTATTAAGACAAGATGCCCAATATCTACAAAGTATTTAGATATGAAACGGGTGACTGCTAAGGTAGAATATCTAATTTAACATTGTCACTTAAGTATGTGGATACGGTGTTCAAGGTAATGTGCAAGAATTCAAAAATACATGGAAGGAAATTAAATGAAAATTTCTGATGCACAGATATTTGACAGATCACGATCTGACGAATTCGAGAGTTCTGACGTATCCGTGGGACATCTGTGCCTAAAAATCAAGCGCAAATGCCTCATGTATTAATGCATACCGATAACTCCGTTACATGGAATCAATGTTACCCTGTATGACCATTGGCAAAAACAGACCATTTTTGACCCTCTACATGCTCTAAAAGTTTGTAAGATTCATTCTGAGATACCATTATCCTCTCTCTCTCTCTCTCTCTCTTCTTCTATATCAAGCGCAAATGCCTCATGTATTAATGCATACCGATATCTATATATATATATATATATATATATATATATATATATATATATATATATATATATATATATATATATATACACACAATAGTTCTATAAATTTCCTATTTATATGAATCTGTATTACTGCGCCTAGGCCTAATGTAAAATCACTAATAGTATATTAATGAGTAATAAAAAGACAGAAGAGAAATATTATTAAAAATGTAATATACTCAAAACAAGATGACTCGTATAGTAAATAAAAGAAGTGTAATACAACTGTGTAAATAATAAAAGAATAATGCAGTGATACAAGTTCTGGTAGCAAGAATTGATGTGCAGTGATGACACATCTTTTGACTATTAACAGAGCTAAACAAGGCATCGCGTAACAGCACCCGAGAAGAATGGGAGAAGAAGTGGTGACGAGTTGAACAAATTATGTTGCCCGAGACTAGAGGAATAAGTCCATAAAAGGAATTTTCTTGTAATTTTTCTTCTTCACTCTTCTAAGTTCGTTGTCGAGGAAACATTTTTCTTGGAGCTGTTTCAACCTCTGAGTGATGTTCTTGAAGTGAGAATTAAGTTTAGTTGGAAGTTTTCAATCTTCCCCAGAAGACTATGCTCACTTTGTGAGAACTTCCCTCCTGAGACTATGTTCCCATTTAAGAGATGAAAGTGGCCCAGTGCCGTGAATGAGCTTCTTTTTGAGACAGAATAAGACTCGAAGGTAAGCGGAAAGAAATCATTTGTATTTTTATAGATTTTTTATTGTATTACATTATATTTTAATTAATATATGATTATTTATTATTACACTTTTACTTCATACTCCGTGAAGAAATAACTGTGACCAAATATTTGTAATTAATAAATTAATTTGTGTTGAAACATAAACACGTCTCTGAATGACTGATGGATAGAATTACGACAATTTTCAGATAGTAATAATAATGATACATCTTATTATTAATATTATATAGAGTTGCGTTTCCTTGACTACTCTTTTTCAAATATTTGTTTCTGGCTACAGAAAGCAAAAGTCAACTTTATTTTAAGGAAAACCGAAAATATAATTCTTCTATTAAAACGTTGCAACTGAAAGATAACATAGAGCAATCTATTAAAAGTGTAACTTGAAAACAGTACTCTGGAATGTAAAATAAAAAGCTTCTCGGAGATAATGTATTTTCATGATTTGGATTGATTTACCATACAAGAGAATTAAATACCGCATACAGTAACATTACGTTGAATGTTGCACTCTTCATATCATCACCAATAGCGTCTAAAAATATATTTCATATGATCCACCCTGGGCAGTATATATTAAAACAATTATCGCTTTCTCTATCCGATTTTCTCATCGTTGCCATTTCTCTCTCGTAGTCACTGCAAAGTATATGCTGCAATACATCCGTCATAGGAGGCGGCGTCCACTTATAGTGCTAGATTCATTAATATAATTACGAGTAATATTCATTATATTTTGAAATTTTGTGACAAAATTTCACTCGTAAACAGCCTTATTAAATTCCACTTGTGCATTCTAAATTTCGACATAAATTATCTCTCCATATTTACGAAAAAAGTCTACTTGATTTAACTAATGAACTAACGTAGATATTTTTCACTTTTCTCTGTTTTTAGATCCCTTAATAGAAGATTCGAAACATTACTTTAAACATATCACAGAAGAATAAAACCTCGTCTTATCAGCAAAACTATATTACAAAAATTGAATCCGTTCTTTTTTCCTTTTAAAATAGTTTAAGCATTTCTAAAAGAGCGTAGTTTTGAGCAGATTTTCGCAGATAACTTATTAACTTGCAGTGAATTATTCAATTGTCTTTGAAAATTGGTGGCTAGAGACAACATATATGTATCAAGAAAATTAATAGACAAGCCTAAAATAAAAAGATAACTTATGCGTTTTCAAGAAAACCATATGAAGCCATTTGAAGCATTTTTAAATGTATAAAACGTCGGTGTTTTAAATATTAACAAAGAGATATTTTAAAAATACTACATTTATTTACTGTTTGAAAAATCAAAATCTAACATGAACAAAGTCGTTTGTGTGATATTATTATGTGCACTTAGCAATATCCATACGAAAACGTAAGAAAAGTTATTAATGTAATTGGCCAAAAAATGATTTTGGATGAGGTTGGTAAACTAACCGAGTCCAAAATCATTCAATTTCGGCCGAGGTGCATACAACTATTTTTCGTACACTCACCTAGTTTTAGGTTCGAATTTTTAGAGATCTCATTTATATCATGCGGTTTCGTCGTATACCGTTCTCCTACATTATCGACTCAGAAGTTGTCAGTACTGTCACAATTGTTAAAGCACGTAGAATTTGCGACTGGTTTTGGCGATTTTCCAGAGATTATAATTGAGGAAGCTGAAGCTGCTACTGAGAGTTTAAAAGACGCTGGAACTACTTTAACAAATATTAATAGACATGGTGGGTGGAGAAGTTCAAAGGTAGCTGAAGGATCCCTGGAAGATTCGGTGAAGTATAAAACAAAGTAGCTAGGACGATCTTGCCAAACGAAAATTGTCGTTCAGTTAGAGTCGAGACTACTTCAATTTCTGTTGAAACTCCTAGCACGAGTGCTCAATGCCCATAAGATGTAACAGTTCCAGGTACAATATTTCAGAAAATATCAAATGGCGTTTTTACTATAAATGTTAACAATAAATAAGTTAAAAACATTCTGTATTCAAAAAATAATAAATATTCTTTGCCAATGTGTCAACAGTCATTTGTACATTGTCTTGTTTGCTTCCATTGCCATGATAATTGTCCACTAAAATTCATTCTTTGCCTAGGCCGTCAAAGCTCACCTTTGTAATGTATAAACGCTTCGCCAAACAAGAATTTCGAAGTGAAGATACGAAAAAAAATTTAAGCCATTTTTTAGACAAATTTACTTTTAAAATTACCCATATATAACGCAGGCCTGCGATGAAAAAACCCAAGTGAAGTGACAGCTGAACTTTCTCTATATATTTCGGGGTTGATTTCAGAAAAAAAATGAAGAAAAATTTATATCGTCACATTATCTTGAAAGATTAAATTTTACTTAGATTTTTATGAACATTTACCTTTCTTCTCTCCTAACCTGACTAGCGTGGTGAAACCTACAGATGACCCCTCTGTGACACTTCCTCGTCGCTGTACCTCCTTCCTCTTTGCTATCTCTGCTGAGAGCGTTGCGCATACCCTTATCGCAGATCCGAATCGGCAGTCGCCTTCGGTGAGCGTAATCTGCAGTCAGTTTATCTCAATTTTTCTTCCATGAGTAGTATCGGGCGTGCGCTTGTACACTTAAAAGTGGAAACAACATCACATAAATAACTCTTACATTATTTTGCATAGATTAATAGGTTCTGCTCAAATATGACCAACCAGGCAAAACGTGGGGAAACCCAGAACATTTTTCACGAAAAATGTAGTATTTTAAAAAGGTCTCATTTTTTAGAATGCGGCCTGACAAACAGTACACAAGTCCTACCGGTAACTGCGCATATTTACCTGTTGGTCCTCTTCTCTTGTTACCCACAAGTTCTCTAACTGTTGCCTCGCGTGTTCCTTGTCATTGGAACCCACTTGGTTACAGCATGATCCCCAAGTTCCTCTTCATATTCTTCGAATGATCCTCCGCGTGTAATCCATTTCCTCCGTCTATGCGTTCACCCTCATGTTATTTTCATGTCACCCTTCATGTTCGGTACATGCATCCCTAAACAATGCAAACGATGCACGTTCCCACTTGCTCACTTCATGATACCCAGATGTTTTCTGCATGTTCTAACATGTTTACCTCAAAATTGGACTGGAAATCGAGAATAGTTACTACCGTAAGAGGGAGTTACTTTGTCACTAGTGGGGTAACATTGTGACGCATAACCAATTTTCGTATTTTAGAATCGCGCGCTGTAATCATAATGAGGAAGTACATGACGGTAACCAGTATGTAGACAACATGTACAGAGATACCTAGTGACTGGAGCTCGAAGCTTCAATGTCTTCGTTTCCCGCGCTGTTGGCGTATGTGTAAACATCATTTTGCGTTGTCGCCAAATATCATGCAAACTTTGTTCTGAGGAGTGACGCACTAATACAGACGGACTAATACAGGTAAATATATTAGAAGATACGTATGTTAGCTACATCATATTGTAAACGTAAGTCATTTTGATGGTTTCTGTTCATGTTATGAGAAACTATGAAAAGTCTGAAGTTTGCGGCATTACTTTGTGATGGTTCATTGTAACACATTTTCTTTTTTGTAGCACGAAAATATAATATTTATTCTTAAATTCTATTTACATAGATAACGTATGGCCTAGCTTATAAACTAGATACTTACAAAATAATCTTTTTTAAAAGAACATTATTTACAGTAAGCAGTACATCAAAAACACAAAAACAACGCTTTAAACATTTAAATCGCTCTGACAATCCAGACCATTCTCATCGATCACAGGGGTATTGTCTTTTATGTTTAGGCTCGCCTGTACTCGACTGGGATGAGGTCATCTTGGGCAGTGTGGCGAAAATAGCAGGCAGCGCTCCCTGCTATCGCCTCGGCGACAATACGCTCACGTAGCACGCGCATCTTTTCGCCAGTGGTAAATTTACGGAGTAGCGCTGCACTTGACTCACACCACTCGCCCAGAGCTCCTACCACGATGGGAAGGAAGCTGACGTCCCGAAAGTTCCTGGCTGCTAAGAAGGAGCGAATATTTCGCCGCCTTCTCATCATAGCGTTCACAGAGGCGCCCCGGGTATGCTACGCAGACCGAGGCGTCGACGACGATCGCTTGATGGTTCTTAACCAGTACCAGGTCCGGACGGTTCCGCTCTCCGATGGCTTGGTCTTCGAGAAGCACCGTCCACCCACTTGCGACTGCGGCTGCTTTAACATGCATTAGACATGCCGTGGACATATAAGAGAAAGGAGGGTGCTTGTTGTTATAAAAATTAGTCAGAGGAACGCGTCTATGAGGTTCTTAAATTAATTTTCATTAACACTTTATAACTACAAGACTGGGATAATGCGTTTGAACAAGCAAGAGGTCCTGCATCAGTTTCCATCTCCAATCATGGAAGATAGCCTCCATTCTTCCATCAGCTCCCACATTGGAGATGCTTTTATGGAAGAGCTTCATAAGCAGGGAACAGATGGGATCATACCTCAAGGAAAGAAGAGGAGGAAGAAGGTGGATGTTCCATCAGGAAGGAGTATCAGAGCATCTGACATTCGGAACTCCAGGACTCAAGAGACAGCTCATGCTTCTCGAACGCTTTTAGTTGTATCTGCAACATTAAGTATCAAACAAAAGAAGCAAAAATATTCTCACAAAACATCTGCAGAGAACAGGAGGATGACGAGAGTGAATGCTGTGAAACGTTTTCTCTCCACGATTTTGAGGAGAGTCTGAACTTTACTAATCAGTATTACTAATCAATCAGATTAACTTGTCCTCCAGTATTCACAGATCTAAGCCCCACCTTTGCCACTAAGAAATATAGTTTCATAATGGGCGAATTTGTAGTTGTTAACTTTCAGGAGCAGCTCTACCCTGCAAAAGTCACTGGGGTGTAATGCGATGGATACATGGTCAGCGTCATGGAGAAGGCAAAGAAGAACTGGAGATGGCCTGTAAAGAAAGATGAGATTTTACTCGTATATTCAAAGGAGGAAATCATCTTCACTATAGTTAGTGAACAAAAGAGGATTCTACAGTGAGAGAGTTGAAAGTATTCTTCAATATAAAAGTGTTTTTAAAACATTGAAATGCCCTTATACCATTGCCACATTGTACATCAATATAAAGCTAAATAAATGTTTTATGGGGTAATATGTACTGTGTGCTAATATCCCATGCGATGGTTTTTATGTGTACTTTGAAGCAAAAAAATACACCTGTCAAATTCCCTGTCACAAAGCAACCCCGCATTGCGGGGTAACATTGTGACAATATAACTCACCGGAAGTTGATTTCTATTCAAACATGTCAGGATGTAGAGGAAAGACGGAACAATTAAAATCCGAGATTCGTTTTAGATACCATTCCCAAATGTTCCACAAGCTCGATTGATTGATTCATTGATTGAATTTAAGGGCGCTCTAATGACTAAGGTCATTTGCGCCCGTGTCAAATTATTTTAAGACCAGTGCACAATATTGCAGTGCCAAGCTAACAAAAATATTAAAATCTTTAAATAGAAAGCAAAGTAAAACTGAAAAGGAACGAATCCTAATAAAAGGATTTGGCAGAGAAATGCGTTTTTTTTATCTCGGGCTAAAAGCCAATAATTGGCATTATCATCTTCTCTCAGATAAGGCTGTACAAGCCAGTCTCTCGCAAAAAGCTTGCAGAGAGAAGATTCTTCATTTCCAAGAATCTCCGTTAGGGAGCCAGCAAAGTCATGCCTTCGACGGCTCTCTCTTAACACAGTGTAAGAGAACATGCTCCACGGTAAGATCTATTTTGGAGCATTCGCAAATGGGGGTGGGTACCCGTGGAGGAGATAACCGTGGGAGAAATGGCAGTGACCGATCCGGAGGCGTGTTAAAATGATCTCCTCTCGCTGAGCATCACGAGATGAGGAAGACCAAAGATTTATGGAATCCTTGATTCTCGTGAGCTTAAAGCCTGAGTTATGCCACTCTGTTTGCACTAGCTCGAAAAACTATCACAACCTCGAAAATTATCACAAAATAACCTCCACTTAGGGTAATGAAAAAAGTTTGTTATAGACATCGGCTAAAGCAATGAGGTGTAAACGCATTATTTGATTCAGTATGTTGTTACGTAAAGCGCACATCATTCAATATTTTATCTACGATACACCTAGAGTAATTGTGTGTGTTTTTTATGGCAGTATGTTTAGTATTGCAGATTTAATTTGCTCAGGGTTAAATGGTGTTAGAAGTCCTCTCTCTGAGCCTCCTGTATTTAATTTCAAAATAGTTGTCTGTCTAGCTGTAGATTAGTATTCCTGTACTTGTACTGAAAGGACGTTCGGTACTCTTGTCAACAGTATTTTAAATTATTAAATTAAAAATTCTGCATTCTCTAACTAGTACATCAATATTTTCTCCTGATTACAAATCTTACCTATCTTCCATTAATTTCATTAGGCCCGCTCGCGGCACATAGCGAAGACGCTAGCCTTTCACCACTGAGGTCCGGGTTCGATTCTCCTCGAATCTCATGTGAAATTTGTTCCTACAGAACGAGTTTGGCTGCTTCACAAGGACTAATCCAACCCCTGTGAAGTGTCCTAAACCCCATCCCTATCCTTATTCCTTCCCAATTCTGGCCGCTGGGTAGTGACGCAGGAGGCGCGTACGCGGCGTTTCTGCCTGGCGTTCCTCTTGACAACTGAGCGTGTCGTGACAAAATAGAAGTAATGGAGAATTACTACTCAAATAGCGCACGTTAATGGAGGATTACTCCCCAGCGCAAAGCGTTCAACGCCCCATAAGGGGCTTGGAAACCCGTTGCGTCAAGTTGTAGACGCAACAAATTAAAAAATCAAAAACAAGCTTTCAACATCGAATACTGCGACCACATATTCCACGTCTTGTTTTTTGTTAATCATTTTTTAAACATATACGGGGAGCTCGTTCTCAGCAACTATGGTTATTCCTGACAATCGCAAAAAATAGTTTATTTTTTATACCGTTCTCCAGATTATCTTGGCAATGAATCTAAAGTAGCTGCTGTAGCTTGTTCCAAAATATTTGTTGGAGTTTCAAACAAATTATTGAGTACGCCGTTTTCCTCCACTGCAATTTCCACCTAATATCCTCCTCAATTCGCATTCAACTTGTAGAAAACGAAGTATGTACCAATCCTCGAAAAAAGATATATAGTATGTTCTCGTGATCGTCAATTAAATTTGTATATCACGCGAACAAATTGTCATAAAATTGAGGTCTCGAAAAAAATTTCTCTTCAAAGGGCAAAAGACACTTTTCATGTCACTATAGAATTTTTAGACTGGACGAATCGTCCTCATTTGGAAACTCTCTAGTCATGGAAACATCAACTTTCGTCCATTATAATGTAAATTATTATTGATCCATTAAATCGAACAGGGAATAATTGCCATTTTATTTTTATGCTGCCGAAATTCAGCCTCAAACCCTAAATATTTTCATGAAGTATTCATAATGTTTGGTTTATAAAGCAATATTCTGAGAAACTAACCACACATGAATTCATTTACTGTAGAACAGATTCCTCAATACAAAGCACTTGAAGTTTCTTTACCAAATCTGTTTAAAAATTGAATTTATCAAATTAATGCTAAAAACCCTTTTATTAGGCACCAAATACAATTTGTTTTGAGATATTGCCTTCGATTAAATCTGAACTAAATTAATTGTGCAAAGTTTTGACTCAGACAGATAGTTGCTATAATTAAATGGGTGGGAAAACAGGACTAGTCCCGGAAGTCGTTTCAAGTTATAACTTTTGACTAGATATGGCAAAAAAAGCAGTTCAGATTTAAACAATTTTTTTAGAAAAATTTTACCCAAGCGAAACAATATGTTCTGAGAAATAATTGCGATAAAATCTTTATTAATAATGTGTTATAATTTAAACAAAAAATTTAGACGTGTACTGTTTTGCATCTCAATGACGATTTACCAACCAAAGTTCTTGCAAAAAGCCAATGTACCTTTTCCTTTTCCAGATTTTTTGTGACCAGGATGTTCTAACGGTATAAACGTCACAAAATCTGACGATTGGTGGGCTTTTTTTCTGCGTGTTCTTGTATCTTTACTAAATTTTGTCTTTGATAGCATGAGGTCTGTTATTATGCTTTCCATCTTCTGGAGACACACCTGACAAAATAATTCCTGTAAGTAATTGAATCTTTGATATTCTTTTTAAGATCTTGAATGTTTGTTTACAAACTTCATTGTAAATATTGTTGTATCTGCAGGATTCAGGGTGAATTACACATCCAATGTTTATAAGTGATTTACTGTCATCATAACAAATACACTGAAACTAAGTAACAAATAACTACAATTTTCATAACGGCGTTCTTGCCGTATAGTGCCTTATCACCGGCAGCGGTGATAAGAGTCTTCGGTGCGGTAGCTGGCGGCGGTGGCCGCCCGAAGTCCCCTCTTATCGCGTAGCTGATAACTCCACGACTGGGCGTGTAGCGAGCGGCGGCGGTGGTAGCTAGGCGAGGTTATCACTGAACGAGAGCGCTCCGCTCCCGGCCTGTGACTTTATACCCACCGCCTGGCGAAGGGGGAGGGGAGTGGCTGTGCCCCACTAGCGGAGCGTAACTCCGACTCGTCTTCTGATTGGGGGGATACCACAAATATATTCTTTCAACGCAAAATAATGAAAATTACTGGCTCTTCGCTTACTGTTCTCACCTTTCGCTCTTCGGTTCATTACAGACATACTCTTGACCAGTATCAAAGCAGGTAAATTATATCAGCCCCACACCACTGGCAAATAACAAATGTGAACCATCCGCTACGAGCAATTCATGCCGACAGACGTCTGAAGAGCAGTACAGGACAGATACTGTTCTTTCACTCATCAAAGAAAAGGAGCTACCGGATTTGAAGTCAAATGATCTCATATTGAACTGTTTTCAGTCTGGACATGTATCTCTATACCTTCTGCACTCAATTCTGTAAAAAGCGAATATGACCAATTTTGGACTAGTAGGTACTGTTTTTTCTATTCACCCATTTTTTTAAAGAGAGAATGTGAAATTAATGGTAAATTTAGTGCATTCGAATTAACTATGATCGATGATTTGGTGTCGGCACCCACAGCCGCCTTTCACCGCCCCGCCAGCCGGCGGTTTTGAGCGAAAAATAAACTGAGTCGTAAGCGCAACGTTTGAAATGTCTACGCTTTCCTGTTAATTCAACCCAAAGATTGCTTGTAATTGATTGTATTTCAAGTACGGCGCCGAATTTGAATTAGGTGGGCTACCTATGTGCCACCATAATCAAATACAAGGATTAATAAAATGTATACAAGGGTTCAGTACCGCTTTCCTAAATTGAGAACATTGCACATGTTTTGTTTATATTATTTTCTCTCTAAATGAGCTAAAATTAAATTTCAGCATTTATAAGAAACGTTTTCTAAAAGTATTACGTAAAGTTACGAAGACAGTTAAGCAATCAAAGCAGCAATCTGGATGCAAGGAGGCTTATGGCAGTGTTGATGTCAAGAGTACAATTCTAATTTTGTATTTTCACAAGTTTTTATTAACATGAGGTACGATCACCTTAAACATTTCTCTCAAAGGGTTTAAAATGATCAAAGGGTTCAAAATTTTGATCCAAGACCTTCTTGGATCAAAATTTTGATAAAACATGCATCTGAATACGAAGTTTTGATTTTTTAAAGATGAATGTTTATATTACATATGTATAATCATACTTTATACCTGTATACCTTTATACCTTTTCTACCACGATTAGTAGGAAGCAAAATTATAAATGAAGAAACGATCGTAATCATATTATACGCTAGCAATTGGCACGCCATCTCAGAGATGATAGCTGCACTCCGTTGGTTGCTTAGTTTATTACCAGTTTTAGAATATCGATTTATTCATACTTCAACGATATATTCAATAAAGAAACAATTTTAATAAAAAATTCAATAAACATGAATCCTTATGTTTTATAAAATATTTCGTTAATATCATATTTTCTCATTTCTCTTAGCGTGAAATTTATGACATAGTACAGAGTGAAAGGGATGAATATTCGATTCGTTTACACACGCTTTCCTTGGATCTGATTTAAAACACCACTTTCAGTTTATTTAATCGTAAAAAATCCTTTTTCCTGCCAGCAATTTCTTAGAGTCTTATCTTTCGTTGCAAGTGCAAACTTTCCCCAACATTCGGCGGGCCAAAGAGAAAAAAAAGTAGGGCGAAGTCACAAGTTCAACACGGAGTCTTAAGAAGTCGATACCCTAAAGCTAACGAATCCAGCCTGTGGGGGAAGTCGTATTAGTGGTAGCCTTGGGATTGGTTCAGTGATTTAGCTAAGATCAGACATTTTTTTGTATTAAAAAATCGAAGATTCTTTTGTATTCTTTTCAAGTTATGGTATTTTTTAACGCACGGTTTTGATTAAACATGAGCAGTTAATATCTTTAATTCTTTGCAGATAAATCATAGAATAATATAAAGCAAATGGGAGCTTCATACAACGTTCGAAGAGCACGTTCGTATTACAAATGTCTAGTTAATAAAGTGGTACGTTGTCTTAACGTTTTTTATTAATTCGTATTCATTGGTGTATTCGTTAAATACAATTTCGCTTTCTTGTTTTAAGAAAACTTGTAAGTTGTTAGCACAATATATTCGAATTTGAATGGAAATGTCTACGATGTACCTCATAAACGATTAAAATGAAAAAATAGAATATGATCGCAGTGTTTGGCTCTACATTATATGAACATTAAAAATATTTTAATAGTGATTATACAAATTAAATTTTAATGGTGAACAACATTATTAAAGAAATAACTAAAAATAATTCATTCTGTAATATACTTCTTTTAATAAAAATAACATCCGTTCGTTTATAATTTATGACAATATGATATTCTTTCGAAAAAAAAAAAAAAATATAGTTTTAAAAAAATTTAAAGATCTAAAAAAATATTTTTTCCCTTCTTTTGCAGAAAAAAAATATTTTCATTTCTGCAATTGAATAATATATTATCTATAAATAACATGTGAAGGATAGATGACGGTCTTTGATAAAATATAAGAAACCACCAACACAAAATTGTTAGGAAATTACTCCGCAGCCAAGTATCCAACAGATGTAAGACAAAAATGTTAGCGAATTATGACATTTAAAATGGATTATGATATACGTTATAAGCACGCATCACTCGGAAACGAAGCGTACTGGGAAATTCAAACCATCCATGTGGTCTTTAAAACTCGTCTCAGAGAAACACGGAGGGTTTTTTGGGGGGAAAGGGTGTCAGGTGAGTTGTGTAGTGACTCGAGTTTGTTCTGCGGAACGTTTTGGTGGAACAGTAAGGGCAATAGTAGAATGGTTACCCTCGCACAGTACCGGACCTATAACTCTGTAACACTGTTCAGATGATGGCCATTCGGGGCTGTTTTTTTACCACGAAACAATTTTCACATTTAGAACAATGATTTACGAAGCGTGGAGTTTTCGCAGGGTTTCGACTAGTAACATTTATTTTCTCAAAAGGTTCTATCCAATCAAACTCTTATAATCTGTATTTCCTGCACGACTTCCCTCGACTTTCCTGCTCACTTACACCGCTAATGTTGCAGACTTTGCTCTTAACGAGAAAGAGCCAATCCGCGACGGAACGATTCGGGATCTTGTTGATAGTTCGGAGACAATTCAATAGCAATTGACTTAACGCTGTGCGAAGAACGGTAATGTAGTTAGGGAGAAACGTGCCTGAGGATTTTCTCGAGTTCCAACTGTGGAAACAATCTAGGGATTTCAAGTTCCTGGAAACCTATAGGGAACATTTTACAAGAAAAAAATCACTGTTCGGTTTTTAAATTTACTTGGTTGTTGGAGAGTACATAATTGTGTCGGTAATTTGCCACAAATATTTTCTTTTAGAATGCTAAGGGATTCAAGAGGAGTGTGAATTATAAAAAAGAAAACGTTATTGAGATAATTCAATGTTTGAAGTTAAAAGTTGTTTTAAACTTTTTCTTAGTAATAATTGGAAATATCTGTATAAATAAAGTAAGTGTCTGTGGGTGATTTCAAAGTAATTTTCTTTTTATAATCTCATAAGCAATTGATTACTTGATGCAGAGTCATGGAAACGGTTTATAATACTGCTGATACAAACGACAAATATAATTCTTTTTTTTTTTCAACTCTTTCATTTCAACACTTGCTTTCCTCTTCAAAAAGGAAAATTAAATATTTCACGGAAAAGCAATTCTTGGATAACACAAGGGATTAGGACATCTAGGGAAAAAAAGCAAATTCTTTCTTTCATTTCTAAACGTCATGACGTATCTCAAGATTACCTTATCTACTTTAAAAAATACAAAACATTGTTACGAAAAGTCATAAGGCAGGCTAAAATCATGAAAAACGATCAGGATATTTTGAACTCAAATAATAAAACAAAAGCAATGTGGAATATAATAAAAAATACTACCAAATCAACTAGAAAACCCGTAGAGAATGTTGTTTTAAAATATAGCGATATAAATGTGAACGATCCGGCAACAGTGGCTAGTCTCTTTAACCAATACTTTTCGAGAATTGCTGCCGATCTCACTAAGGGTCTTCAGGCACAAAATTCAAAAACAGACAGTTCACCCAAAATTTTAGACACAATGTTCGTTTCCGAAACTTCTTCCTATGAAATTCTCAAAATATCGGTAAGCTAAAAATTAAATATTCGTCCGGTTTAGATGAATTCCCGGATTCTTTGTTAAAGACTTGTGCGTATGCCATTATACACCCGTTAACTCACATATTTAATGCATCTTTATGTACTGGAACGTTTCCAGATATTTTCAAAACAGCTAAAATTAAGCCGCTTTTCAAAAAAGGCAACAAAAATGAAATTCAAAATTATCGGCCCATTTCTTTCTATCAGTCTTTTCAAAAATATTAGAGAGACTTTTTTACATACGAATGGAAACCTTTCTCACTAAACACGACGCGCTTTCAGATTGCCAACATGGATTTAGAAAATCAAAATCAACGGAAACAGCTATATTTTCTTTTCTTAAAGATGTCGCCTCATCATTGGATCAAAACGAGGCACCCATTGGATTATTTTTAGATCTCTCAAAAGCTTTTGACGTCATTGATCATGACATTTTACTTTCCAAATTACCTTCATATGGAATTCGTGGTATTGCTCTAGATTGGTTATATTCGTATCTTAAACAACGATCTCAGAGAGTTGAAATACCTTACTGGAATGATGGAACATTACGTACGCACCTTTCCGACTCTTTGCCCGTTGCATGTGGAGTTCCTCAAGAATCGATTTTAGGCCCTATTCTGTTCCTACTTTACGTAAACGATATGCCCTCGACGATTCGAAACGGAAGAACGGTTCTCTTTGCGGATGATACGAACATCCTTTGCAATAAAGAAACAGTAAATAGTACAATATCAGATGTTTCAAATTGGTTCCGAAATAACAAATTAATAGTAAACGAAAAGAAAACGGTTTTAATGCATTTTTCCATTTCAGATAAACAATTCTGTGCCCCATTGAAAATGAACAGTGTACCATTGACTGATGTTAAGGCAACAAAATTTTTAGGTCTCTCAATTCAGTCAAACCTTAAATGGAACGTCCATTTAAATGAATTGAACACAAAATTAAGTTCATTATGCTACGCGTTCAGAATTCTTGCAAATTCAGTCAGCCTTCATACTGCTCGTTGTGTATACTTCGCGAATGTTCATTAAATTTTTAGGTCTCTCAATTCAGTCAAACCTTAAATGGAACGTCCATTTAAATGAATACCACACCGCCTGAGATATGGCATAATATTCTGGGAAATACATCTTATAGCTTCCAGACTTTTAGATTACAAAACGAATTGTACGAATAATAACCAAATCCCACCCACGTGATTCATGTAAGCCTCTCTTCATTAATCTAGAATTCTACCATTACCGTGTCTTCTTATTTACGAATCAGTGGTTTTGTAAAAATGACTTGCTCAAGGGCGGAATATATTTTCAGAAAATGCCGATATCTATTACTATAACACTCGACGTAGAAATCATATTCATCAGGTGACAGTATCAACAGCTCATTACAAAAAATGCACATACAATACATGTATATTATTTTACAACACTTTGCCAGATGACATTAAACGATTAAATTCCATAGAAAAGTTTAAATCCCAAGTGAAATCGTTTCTGCTGCATAACTGTTTCTATACAATTAGAGACTATACTGAGCATCACAAGAAAAGTAACATTAATTTTAACAATGATACATAATGCATTATTTACTATTTGGACTGTATAAATGAGTATAAACAACCTGTAACAACTATTGTACTACCCCCCATCTCGATCAGTTTTTCGTCCAGTTTCCCTAATCCATTGAGCAAATGCTGAGATGGCCCCTTGTTTTGCTTCTGGACATAAATGTAACTTCATTTTCTGTGCACGTCTTCTAGAATTCAGTGGGAAATACAATTATTCAAATTATCGTTTCCATGTTGTCGCGGCAGGAAGTAATAAGTTTTTACATGGGAGTTTTTTTTCTCCCTTTCAAAATTCAAAATTTATTGCTTATTTATCCTTAAAATAGATTTTATTACATGGGAGTTTTTTGTTTTGTTTTTCTCCCTTTCAAAATTCAAAATTTAAGTAGTATATGACTTAGTGTAGGGATCACAGAATTTTGAAAATGTGCACACAATTCACTTTTCCCCATAGCACGTCATACGCAGTTTTTAACTGTTTTTTTGACGTAAAATAAATAAACTAAATAAAATAAAGCACTGGCAAAGCTGAAGCTTACCGTCGGGGAGGGGGGGTCATAATAATTTCCCCAGGCTGCTAACTCAGCATGGCAACCCATCACGCGTTGATGTTTGACGAGCCAAAAAGATTTCGTGTATGACCGCATTCGTACACTTTTTTAACACCTTTATTTTAAATCTGTTCAATCCATGGATTTCATAGCGATTTGCATGACTTATTACTATAGCTGGGTTAGAGTTATAGGCAGCCTGGGAGTTCATTTAGCCGAAGCTCCTTCTTACTTCGTTAATGTTCTCTTAATTTCGTGTTCGTATTCTTTTATATTTATTTTCAAATTGTGACATTCTATGGTTTAATTTTATATTGTATGTTTAATAATTCTTTATATTCAGTTTGCATTATATTGAGGCGTCTATGATAAGCGTAATTTATGCTTGGGGAATCTTGAAATAATTTTAATGTCTTCTGCTGACAGTCCTAGATGAAAATTATTAACATAGTCTGCTTTCGGTAGTTCATCTAAAAATTTTACTGATAGACTTCTAATGTAGGTATTAGGTTTTCTATTTTCAATTCGTTTATAATTTGTCTATTTGACACAAACTATTGTGCTTTAATTATGGGTCTTTTATTTTGAACTACTTGGATTTTCTCAAAGTTACTTTTTTGCGGCCCCACCCCATACAGGGCAAGCATAAGTAAGCGACGGTCTAACAATTGCTTGAATCCTTTGTATACTGAGGTTACAAAAGTCGTAGTATATCAACATTCAAATATACAGATGGCAGTATGCAGTATCGTGTTGAAAAGTTATCAAAGGACCATGGGCCATGGTGTATTGGCAGAGCTTTTCTTTGTACTCAAGTCATTTTTGTACGCAGTGGCCGACGGCTTTCACTTAATGACCGAGAGCAGCGGCGTTTGCTTAACTTGTCAGTGCTAAAAGACAACCAAATTGCGTGAAATCACGTCAGAAATCAATATGGAACGTACGACGAACGTATCCGCTAGGACAGTGCAGCGAAACTTTGACGTTAATGGCCTATGGCAGCAGAAGACCGAATCATGTGCCTTCGTTAACACCAAGTCCATTGCCTGCAGCACCTCTCCTAGGCTTGTGGCCATATCTATTGGATCCTAGACGACTGGAAAACTGTGGCTTCATCAGATAAGTCCTGATTTCAGTTGGTAAGAACTGATGGGAGGTTTAAGCGTGGCGCAGGTCCAACGAAGCCATGGACCCAAAATGTCAACATGGCAGTTTGCAAGCTGGTGGTTCCACAATTTTGTGGGCTGATTTCACATGGAATGAATTGGGCCCTCTAGTACAACTGAACCAATCAATGTCTATTTATTATTATTATTATTATTATTATTATTATTATTATTATTATTATTATTTATTCTTGAATAAATATTATTTGATTCATTAGCTAAAAAAAATGTTTTTTGGGGTGAATTGAATGTAGAATTTTGCAGTTGATCTGGTATTAAACTCGAAGTAAGGATCTGTATTGTTCGATAGTGAAGAAAACGTAAAGGTGAAAGCGAACCATTAACACTGTCTTGCAGTGACCTTTGGTCTTCCATTTGTGTTTGATTTATTTCAGTAAAGTGAGAAGAGGATGGAATATATTCAGAATATATATCTTCATTAAAGTCATCATTGTACCTAGGAGAATCAAATGAAAACCGCAAAAGTGTAATTAAATATATTATTTTTTCTTTGTGTGTTAGGGAATTTGGAGGCACAGTTTTTGATGTCTCTCCAAGCTGGAATTTCGAGGCAGTATCAGTAGCTGTGGTTGGAGCCACTACACTGATGCACTAAGAAGCAAAACCATGGAATTATTAAATTTTAATGGAGTGAAGATGTGATACCGATTGATATTCATGAGAGAATGAATACGAAATATAGAGACGCATGGCCATCATAGTAGCAATTGTACGAGTGGTGTAAAACATTCAGAGAAGGTACGTCTTTTTGAGTGATGCTCTACGTCCGGGTGAGGCTCATTGTGTTGTGACAAGAGTCCAAACCATCATCTGCTGAAAAATATGATGATTTTATTCTGGGATAAGAATGATCTATTTTGGAGCAGTATCACAGAGACCAGAGCCAAGTACTCAGACCGTCTTAAGAACCATTTGAAGGAGTATGCTGAGTGCAGGTGTTTTTTCCAACACATCCGACCGCATTCAACTCATGCAACTAGGAAAACAATCGACTTCAAGTGCACGGTCGACTCCATTCACATCTCCCACACTCGCCACATTTCGCACCGTCAATGGACGGTTGCCTATTAATGAATAGGCAGCTTGGAGGGCAGAAGTTCAAGTCTGATAAAGACATCCAATCGTCGGCGCACGAATATCTACGGCGTCAACTAAACCCCGATTTTTACGCTGTATCGGGAGCGCTATATAATCGATGGCGTGCTTGCATTGAATGTGGAAGACACTATGTAAAAAAGTCATGTACAAGGAAACACTCTCTCTGCAGTAAAATAGTGGAAAAAATTAATGGCGGTTTTCATTTGATTCTCCCTCGTACATGGCTTGCATTGCAGATGATATCGTGTCAGAGAGTGATGATAGGGGCTCTTATCATGGGAGATTCGAGTTTTTCCCTCCGTGTGTATTGTGTGGAAATAGTTTACCTTATTGACATATTTTCTTGTTGACTAATAATAAGACAAATGTTATTACCTTCTTGAGAACAGACAACAGTCTACAATTATTTTAAATATAAATAATCAGAGCGAGCTGACCTCAGGGAACTTGTTTATTTATTAAAGCCTTTATGATTATTCAATATTACTACTTGCGTGTTAAAACTAATATTATTCGCGGTAGGAGCGACATTTTTTTCAAACCGATGTACTGAAAATGTAATATCTCAAGTCCGCGTTGCCAGTCCCGAGATCGACTTTCTGGCTGAAAAAATACTTTCTTAAACATTTCAAGCGGAGTCGTGAATATTAATTAGTATCATGTTTCCAGAAAAAACAAACAGAAAAAATCCGACTTTTCTTTAAAGCTCGTTTTTGTGCAAACTTTATATTCTAGTACTCGGTGAGAGTGAAATTGCTTGAGTAACATAGTATGGTGAGGTAATGAACAGAAAAAAAACTGAGTTGATTTGTACGAAACATCTTGGAAAATTAATTCCCTAACCTGGAAAACCTGGAGCAAATCTTGAATTTCAAAATTCAAGATCAATGGACACCCTGGCAAATGTTTATTGAACAAAATCCAAACCATGTTTTTAATTCAATCAACCGAAAACAGGTATCGGACACGGTTGATTCAAATGAACTCTTCTTCTTCTGCACTTCATGGATTAGGCTTCAGCCAGATCCGTCTTCACAAGTTTTCCTTTCATCGCTTTTTGGGTCTGCCCACGTCTCTTCTTCCATGCGATTGATAGAGTAATGTTAATTCAGATACTCTTATCCATCCTGTGCGTATGTTCATACCACTTGTTTCGGTATTTGGTTATTTTGCTTCCAATTTCTTCTGCATGAAGTTTCTTCCCAAATCTTTTCGTTACGAATATGATCTTCTTTCGTGCACCCTAGCGTTCTTCTCAGAAAATTCATTTAAGTAGCATGTATTCTTCTTAAGGTTCTTTTTGTTGGTATCCAACTTTCGCTGCCGTACAGAAGAGTTGGAAGAACCAGAGTCTTCTAGAACTTTGTTCTTATATCTTACCTTGTCTTCTTTTTTAATGTATTATGTATAGTACCACAAAATCTTTGGAACATTGCCAATTTAATGTAGATGTCTTTACTGGTATCTTAAATGACTTGATAACCTAAATAGCTGAAACTGGAAACTTACTCTAAAATTAAATTATCCAAAATAATTTTGGATCGTATCAGATTTTTTCCCCATCACTTTTGTTTTTTACTTCGAAATTTCAACATCGTATTTTTACATAAATGATTTAAGTGGAATAATGCATACTGTAAATCATCTTCTGTTTCCTGGAATATTAAAGCGTCGTCTGCATAGAGTAAAATATTTAAAACATTTTCTTTTGATACCTTAAAACATTTGCAAATAATAAGCTTCCAATTTTGGATAATGTCATATATATATTAAAAATGTTGGTGAGATTGGACATCCTTGTTTATCAATATTTTATCAGTTTCATTTATTCCTACTTTTATTACAATACTAGAGTTTTGATACAAGCTCTTTATTGCTTCTATTACCTTCTGAGGATAGATCATTTTACATTATAGACCACAATTTCACACTATTTACATATCAAAGACTTTTACAAAATCCATGAACGCTATGTATGTCTGCTGATTGAATTCCTTTTTTTTCTATTATTTGTTGCAGTATGAATATATTGTCTGTGCTCGATCTCCCTTTTCTAAAACCATTCTGTAATAAGAGTTTTTGAGATACATTTTAGCCTTTTATTTAATATTCTAGCATACAACTTGTATACTGAATTTAAAATGCTGATTCCTATGTAATTCGTACAATATTTTGATCAACTTTCTTGAATATGGATATTACTTTCGCTGTTTTCCATGATTCTGGTATTTTATTAGTTTGCCAACAATTATTTATGATGTGTTGCAGTCGCCAATGGAGCATCATCCCGACATACTTTAATAGTTCTGCATTTATGTTGTCTGTTCCCGTTGCTTTCCTATTTTTAAGTTCTTTCAAAGCCTCTTGGATCTCCTTTATAGTTACGGGATAGACTTCACTGCATGCTGCTTCACATGTTTCTTTTTGGATTTCGTTTTCGTTATACCATAGCTTTCTAAGTATTTAATCCAGTCGATACTATCAATTACATATATTCTCACTGAATCTTTTTCTTCTTTGTGCAGGTATTTAAGAATCTTATAAGCAAAGTTTTGTCTTCTATGTATATCATTTTCAATTTCGCTTATAAATGTATCCCATGCTTGTTGTTGGGCTTGTCGAATACCTTTTTTTGCTAAATTTCATTCTTCCTTGTATCTTTCTTTACTCTCCTCAGTATTTTGTTGTATGTGCTGAAGATAGGCTTTTTGTTTGTTTCTTTCTAGGTTTGCAATCTCGCTGTTCCAAGTTTTCAGACCATTTTCACTCCTTATTTTCCTTTCTGCCAATACCTTCTCCTGACTCTACATTATTATGCAAAATTGTGAAAACCGGTCCCACTGATAATAGAAATCAATAAGGTACAAGAGATGTGCATTTTCCCTCAACTATCCTATGTTGAAAATGACATAGGAAATTAATATATAGATGTAAGTATAGATAGACTTTTAATGCTGATAAAATGTTATTTTGAAGTTACAATATTCGACAGATACCTTCGTTGTTATTTTAAAAATGTGTCACAGAAGTTCTATATATGATTTTTATTAGTTATTTATTGAACAAAATCAAAGGTTTCTAAGTAGGAATTTATGAGGTGTTTACAGAGGAAATCTAAATATACTTTAGAAACTACAAATTATTATAAAACGTATTTTTACGCAATGGAAGATTAATAAAAGAACTAAAATTTAAATTATATTTCTATACTTTTTTGTTTTGATGCCAAATTCATAATCGATAGCAGATCCACACTCGACATTGCTGCAACCCATGTTTACTTATTGGCCCTACTTCTCTTTCGCCCAGCAGTACATTAAGTACGCTTTCATTTCAAACAGCTTGTGTCAACATCGTTATGTTGTAATTTATCTCGCCACATTCATCGCTAAACAAATATTATCAAACTAATATAGCAGAGTATTAATAACGAACATTCTGCCAGTCAACAGACAGACGCTTTAGGAGGTCAATGTTAAATAAACCATAACGAAGTTCATCGCAAAAATTATTCATAAAGGCACTACTTCATGAAGAAAAAAAGATTTCGAAGATCATAATTGATACGTTTAATACTCCGCTAAATGATTATTGAATAAATTGAGGAATAAATATTAGCAATTGCTTTAGAAGGTACATTACTGTTTATAGTAACTATTAAGAGGTTCGTTTGTGTCTAAAGGCATTACTTTTTGACACATAATTTTTTCGTATTTCGAATGTATGAGACCGAGAAAACAAACTAACGAGGCTATGGCTTTTCTAAACTCCACGTCTTTAAGTGACTTACCTGAAGCTGAACCTCTTGACCAGCACTTTACTGTGTATTACAAAGGCAAACATGTTTAAGTCTTTTCTAGCGCTCAACTTTGTTTGTTAGAGCAAAGAAACTCATACAATAAGCTATTAAGGTAATTATTTTTTATTGTTAATGCGATGACTTTAATGACGAGAAGTTTGTGTTTTGTAGAACCATGTTTACGCAAGGGTACGTGAACATTAAACAAGGAAGACCCAATCCTCCAGCGAGACTTTCAAAACTATCCATAAGACGTCTTCCCTTGAGATGTCAGATGAGACAAAATACGTCAGCGGGGACAAATTCTATCTTCGCAAATGCCGATGACAGTAGAACTTGGCATAGAGTGCGATTTTTTCATGAAGGACTCTTTAAGAAATAAGTCGTGAAAACGGTAAATTAAGAAACATTTTACCGATTTCTTAATGACAATTAAAATTAATTCGCAAAAAACTTACTTTTGGACACGCAAAATCTATAGGAGTTTGTTGTCCTAATGCGCATCTTCTTTCTTATTTTTCATCATTCCGAAAACGGAGCCGTCTACTACGACTCCGAAAAACGAATGTTTTGCTTAGAATGTATTATTCAATGTAATGAGCTCAAGCACTCCGGTTTGTCAGCAGCACACTTGAAATGAGTATTTACTTCCCCATTGAATACATCATGCTCAGAAGTTTGCAATCCGTGGTACAAAATTAGGAAATACACAAAAACTAAAACCATTTATTTTGATTAGGCACGTTTTTTATAAAATAATCATCGTGTTCACATGATTATATTTAACGATTTTTAAACACTTTCCAGTTTTTTCTTGAAGGTTGCATGGAAAGAAGCGGATTCTGAAACAAAAAGATAGTTGCTTAGGTTTAAGCCTTGAGACACAACCCAGTTTTAAAATCTTATATTATAATTATTCGAACGGTGCATTGTATTTGCGAAAATAAACGAATCACTCACGAAAAAAATAAACGAAACTGCAGAATGTGCAGGGTTGAATGAAACATCTTGACGGACGCACGTCTCCCGTGACAGAACGAAGCGAGATATCTGGGAAGTCCTTCGCTGGCACGCGCACACCGGACATCTCCCCAGCAAAATTAAATTAGTAAAGCTACAATAGCAGATACTTTCTCACATTATATTTAACTTTTGCTAGTTTCGAAAATTTAGAGAATTCAACAGAAAAGTGACCTGTGCCATTTTATTAATTCTTTGCTTGCCTTTCTTTGCTCTTTCAGAAAAAAATCGGAGATGTTCTTAAGATGTTTTTTTATAAATTTCGTTAAAAAAAGCATAAATTATGCGAAAAACTCGTTTGTTTAAAAAAAGATATGATGTTTTGGTATTTTAAATTTTTAGAACATTTTATTTAAGACAATATATCTTCAATATTATACTTTTGCATTGGTATTTTTTTAAAATTTTGTTATAAATTTCTAAAAAAAAAGCCGTTTATGATAAAATAATCTTTAAACAATTACGTGACAAACTAGACAAGTTTTTGAAAAATTATACTCGATCTGAATGTAGACCTTTCTATAACCCACTATTTAAATTTTCTGTAAACCACAGTTTTCATTAATAAAACATTTCTATTGAAATGAATAATTTCTGATCATTTCATAAATGAGAAGTGACAAGAATGGGAGACAAATGAGCCACGGAAGATCCTGTATTGAAAGCTGTAAAATTCAGGCGAATAATCACTAAATTCTTCGAAAATCTCAATATTATTATTTCTGTAGAAAGACGAAAAGTAGGATATTTGCAAAAACCCATTTATAAGATGTTCACATCCTGAGTTTTTTATGTGGGATTCTATCGTCCCACTATTATAATTTTTCTTAGACCTATAAAATATGCGTTACATGTAAAGGAGAGTTTTTAATATAAAGAGAACAAAAGTAAGAGAAAAATGAAAAATTAATGTACGCATTTTCCATACATTCTCGTATTATTTCTAGACTCTAATATCCCGGAACCATGTCTGTCAGCGTAAGGCATAACAAAGTTTCACTATCTTTAAGCTTATTGTTGTAAAAAATACCAAAAATTGTAGTTTTGCGGTTTTCAAAAATACAGTGATTTTAATGAACACGGACATGCCCTTTTATCCAATCTATTCGAGAACAAATTTGAATCAAAAAATTTGGGGCAATTTATTAGAAAAGTGTTTCTGTTGAAAAATTGCCGATTTCTTCCACTGCATTTATAATTTATTTATTTATTTATTTTACGTCAAAAAAGCAGTTAAAAACTGCGCATGACGTGCTATGGGGAAAAGTGAATTGTGTGCACATTTTCAAAATTCTGTGATCTCTACACTAAGTCATATACTACTTAAAATTTAAAAAAAACTCCCTTGTAATAAATTCTATTTTCAAGGATGAAAAGGCAATACATTTTGGCTCTTATCCATGTTGTCCTTCAGAATAATACTTCCTGCCGCGACAACATGGAAACGATAATTTGAATAATTGTATTTCCCACTGAATTTTAGGAGACGTGCACAGAAAATGAAGTTACATTTATGTCCAGAAGCAAAACAAGGGGCCATCTCAGCATTTGCTCAATGGATCAGGGAAACTGGACAAAAAACCTGATCGAGATGGGGGTCATTGACCCGGAGGCTGCAATGCAATACAATACTTGTTACACGTTGTTTAATTACAACGTAAGTACAACGTAAATACAATACTTGTTATAGGTTGTTAATTACAACGTAAGTACGTACATATTCTAAACTTGTTTGAGTAGAAACTCAAATTCGTCTCTAAATGAAACCCCGTTGCGCTTGAAATATATTGATTATCCCACGCTACTGAGATGGTTTTACAACTCTCGCAATCTGTGATAAATGTTAAATTGATTATTCCTACTTCTTGTAATAGGCATTTTTTAAACCCAGAACTGCAATTGACAGCTACGCAGTATAATTAACGAGCCGGCTTGGACGTGCAAATGAACGTGAGGCAGGAACACGATTTTGAGATATGAAACGTGGACAAGGAAGAAAAATTTGTAGTGCAACACCAGTACATACTTAATTGTGTAAAACTAGATTTTTTTTATTCAAAAGATTTAAAGAAAATGGCACTTCTGGAGTTGACTTCATTGAATAGTTATATCCTTACAAATGTTTATAGAAATAAAGAAATATTCCCTTCAGTAGTGACGATTATCAAAGTTTACAGGCGCTTCAAGAGCTAAGGGCATTTTCTTTGACAATACTTAAATTAAGCTTCTCAATCCCGCGACCTATCACTATTAGATTATTCTGACACCTGGATACAGGCTTAAACTCTTTCTTAATATACCATTGATTGTTGATAAAAAATCCCACGATTAAATTACAAACTAGAAGAAACGCGGATCCATTTTTGAGATTTTGAAAATGTAATTGAAGCTTCACATAAAATACCCCCCGCCCCAAAAAAATATCACTTCAAACTCGCTAGGCCTCGATTTCTTTCGTTCAATTGGAGAATATCAATTTTTTATCAAAACCGTCTGAATGGTTAAGGCGCTTGCGTTGGCTATAGACAGACGGACAGACAGACGTTTTGCCGTTAATTGATTGTTGATGTCAAGGGCCCTCATTAGTCCTGTCAACACTGTGTTCGAGGAAGTATTTTCTACATAAAGGAACTAGATTTATTCACTTTTCCCGTTACTAGAGTTTCGCAATAGAAGTTTTTTGGTCGGAAAATCACCCATGTTTTACGGAGCATTACAATACATACGTAGTAAGGTTAAAGAATAATAGCGGGTCTACGCAAAATTACGCAAAAACATCTCATATTTTCGAAACATTTTACATGACTTTATCGCAAAGTTTGTTTTTAAAAAGGTTTTCATTAAGGAAAAATCTCTATCTTAAATATTGTCGTTGTAGAAAGACGCCGGAAAAAAATCGAACAATCAGCATTTCAACAAAAATGAGAGACGCACGTAATTATTTTTTATTTATCTCTGTAATATCTTGGTTGCCTTGTAATTGTCAACATAATTTGATTTCAAGTTAGTGGAAAAGGGTTTTATTTGAAGAGCGACTACAAATTAGCAATAAATAAGCAACTTTTTTAGATTTATTTCTAGTAGTTTCGAAAACTGCAGCGCTAACTATATGTAGCTCGATTCCTGAACTTCTCGGGTTGCGCTGATACCAATGTTATATATATATATATATATATATATATATATATATATATATATATATATATATATATATTTAAAAAACTCTGGCACGTGGTGTAGCTAGAATTCATGTTTTGTGGGTCCTTGAAACTGAAAAGTCGATTGACGGCAAAGCGTCTGTTCTCCCGTGAACAACGCTAGCGGCTAAACCATTCACCCGATTTTCTCCAAAATTGATATTCATCAAACGATCTTGTTTATGTCGAGACCCCTGGAATTTGAAACCGAAATTTTAATTACATGGTACTTCAAATGAAGCCCCAGGGACATTTTCAAAATAAAAAAAATGGTTCTGTTTTGATTTAATTTTTGTGTAGGATTGTCTGAAGAACGTTTAAGAGAATGGGGCTGGTCTCATGTTCATTGTCTCGGAAAGAAATCGCGGTATAAAGAGTATTACGTAAACATAAGGGCGAGAATGTATGTGCAGGTTTAGCACCATTAGTCATTAAGAAAAAACTAATGAAAAACAGTGGAGTAATTATTTTGAATATTATGAAAATATTCCAAAAACTAATGCTTTTTGTATGCAATTTATGGTTACTCCATTTACCTACATAAAGTGCAATGTCAGTACGTAACAGTGGCTTCACTCACAAATCCCTGGTGCATCTCACTCATTTTATAACTAAAATAATAAACAAATTTGAATTAAAAGAAAATATAAAATTGTTGTTTTCCTGTAAATTCTTTTTTTGGAATTATTTCATTTTTTATTTTCAAAGTATTCACAAAGGTAAGCGAAATAAGAAAATTGTTGAATGTAATATAATAATGATGCAATTTTTGTTATGATATATTGATATAATGTTTATAGTGTGATGATTCAACTATTTGTAACTTTGAAATGTAATGTACTGATGTAAACACAATGAGGTCGTTGATGACCTGAGCTGTTAAAAGCGACCATAAACAAACAAATTAAAAAAAGGTAAGCTGAATTTGACTTTTAACACGTCGAGGCTATTGACGTTTAATTCCACTTCAAGTGCTTTCAGTTACATGTGTGTGCGCATTAATATCAGGGTACTTGAAAGTTGTTGACGGAATGATTCCGCCAACCTCCAACCTTTAGACAATTATAATATCTCCAACAGTCCGAGATCACAATGGATCTCTCCTTCATAAACATTTTTGTACTATCTAAAAGAACTTTTTTTGCTTATATTTTCAACATCCTTGAAAAACAGTAGACACGTTCAATTCCTCCGAACACTCATTTCCCATTCAGTCTTTTTACCTCCATTACACTGTCTCACGCCAAACTTGCTCTCATTTTCAAAAATCATTCCCTCACCATCCGAAGAAACACATTTTTTACTCCAGACACATAAAACACTTCCCTACAAAAACTTTTCCATTTTATCACAGTTTCAGCATCAAATCGAACATCATGGAAGGACGGATGTTTCACTTTTGCTCATGCACCCCATAAAAGTCACAAGGATGTGAATCATGCTTAGTTTACTACAAGTAAAGAAAGAACTATTTCATTCAGAAATAAACCATCTATGTGCATTTATACCTATTTTTTCATCAAAACCAAGCAAATCCAGCAGCAAAATTATTTTTTTATTTTTCGTTCTCATTTTTCTTGTACGGTTTATACACTTTCGACTAGGTTGAATTACGAACAATATTCAAGTTACCTTTATAAATAGATGTGAAGAAAAAGTGATAGTCTTAAACATGAGCATTTTCGAATAGACAATTGAATTTAAAATAAGAAACTAAAGTCCTCTTCATGCATGAACTAATTTTAAATCTCAGTAGTTAACCCCAGCGCGCAGCTTCATTGTTGCGTTCATTGATACCTGAATCTGCGATGTTAAGCTGGACAAAATGGTTCAGAAAAGTTATTATTTATGGTTATGTATCAGACCCAAAAGTACCTCGGACCTTCAAATGAAAAGTCGCTCTCCTAATGCTAGGAAACATGACTACATTTTGAGCCCAGTAGAATACATCAAGCAGCAAAGCGTTTTCATCGAGCCTAAATAGGATATTGTCCCTTTCGCAGAGCAGTCGAGATAAGGGCCATGACTTTTTAATTAATCGCGTTTTAGCGCCATGGCCTTCTGGCGGAATCCGATTACCGAATCGACCCTGTGCCAGGTGGTGCGGATGGAGGCACGCTGAGGTCGCCCGGGACCAGATGCCTGCACTCTTTCAACCTTCGGGTGGTTAATTAATTTCAAAGACGGTATCTAGAAAGGGTACTGTTAGTTACTTTTGTAACTTTAGAAATCTCTGTCCAGTATATGTATTTCGGAGATAGAAACTCCCAGTGAAATGTATAACTCAGCCAAAAAATTAACTTTTAATTTTCCGGTCGAGTTATACATGTGAAGAGTAGCAACATTGTACAAAATAAGAGTTACTCGGAAGAAGAGCAGCCCTTTCACGATAAAGAGTCCAGTCCATTTAGTAAGATCGCTGTGTGGGATGTCTTTATTCGGTAGCTATCGATAAAATTGCCTGTAGACGCAAGGATTCTTTTCTGGTAGACAGATAAATTTGTGTAAAGTTGTTTTGAAAAAGTTCCACATTGGATCATATCTCGAAGCATCGGGGGTGACGACGGCCATCAACGTCTCAGTGTTGTTGTTACGAAACATTGCTTGATGCATGCAGTATACGTTCCTAAACACCACCTTCCAAGCAAGCCCTAATATTGTAGCACCGTTACCATTAATTGCAGTCGTACTGATTATTGGGAGGTCGTGGCCTGATCCCCGCCAGGTGTCGGAAATTGGCGTGATGCGTTTCGCATTGGCGAGTTTGTGGCGCCTGCCGGTATCGAATTAGTAGGCCCCATGTTCTGTTCAGTGGTTTCTCTGAACGTTTCCAGGCGAATGCCACAGCAGAACCATAAACTGTGGTTCATGCACGCGTGATCCTTCCCTCTCCTGTCCCCTTTCTCTATCCTTACGGCCACGGCTGACCACCCACTCGCGAATAGCACCCCACTCCCACTAATCTAGAAACGTACCCCATCGAGGTAGGAAGTAGACCAAGGCAGAACTATAAGTGCTGTTAAGCTATAAAAGATGTCAACAGTTTGTATACATATCTATATAACGAATTTCTAATGTTCGGATATATTGAGGGAATATTATGCAGTATTTAGCATGTGCGTAGTGTCTATGCTTTTCTAAGAGCTCGAGAAAAACACGAAACCAATGAAAGTTTCAGTTTTGACTTCGCTCCAAGTAGAGGTCACTCGCCATTAATATATTTGCTATTCACGTATTTTCTGCGTCAAAGAGCATCTACTTATTTGACAATCTTGGTTTATGAAGAATTGTTGAATTTTACAAAATAATACGAACACCATGCAATATAGTACAGTATTTCGCATGTTGGCGCCACTGCGGACGCATAAACTGCGAGGCGGCTTCTTTGCCCATTTGACGTTCCTCGTTTTCAAGGTTATATTGCAGTGATTTACATGTTTTGAACTGCGACGGTGAACGCAAGCGATCGGTGAAATCTGCGATCACTCAGACAATATCTTTGATGAAAACAGCTGTACTGTTTATCGTTTCACGAGCGACAGTGTCCGCAGAAATGACAGCTTGTACAAAACATGGTAAAACTTCATTGGCGAAATGGATTATTGGAGGTAAGCCGAAGGCGATAGAGACCGAAAAACATTAAAAGGGGTTGTGGCCAGACAGCGTAAAACTACCTGCTCAAAGTGACTGCGGAACTGAACACTCACTTGTGTTATACTGTTTCCACAAAAACAGTCTGACGAGAGCTTCACAAAGCTAACATTCATGGAAGGACCGCAATTGCAAAACCCTTCATAACGGAAGCAGATACAAAGCTGCGAAGGAAGTAGTCCGACGATCACAAAACCTTGACACTTGATGACGGGCAAAACTTGGTATGGTCCGATGAATCATCGTTTACATTGTTTTCTAACAACAACGATCGAATTTATATATGAAGAACCCCCAAACAAGTCAACGAACCGCCTTGCCTGCTTCCCACAGTGAAACATGAGGGCGGTTCCGATATAATTTGGAATGCTCTATCGTGATATTCAGCTGGTCATATCATTACCCTCACTGGTCGGATTACTGTAAATGAATATTTCGATTTCATCAACAACGAAGTGTTTATAGTGACTAGTATATTGTTCCAAAACTCTGCCATATTTCAAGATGATAATGCGCCCATATGCATAACAAAAAAGGTTGTGGCTTTGTTTGCGAAGCATCAGGATAACATCTTTCCTGCCCAGTACAATCGTCAGACCTCAACATAATCGAAGAGTGATGAGGTGTTTTAAAACGGAGAGCGAGGAGCAGATTTCCAGATCCAACTTCATTGAAGCAATTGGCGTATGTTTTGGTACAAGACTGGGAGAACATTCCGTTATAAACGTTATAAATTCATTCTACAAATCTATTCCACGACAAACTGCAGCTATTCTCAAAACAAAAGATGGCCCAAAACCTTATTAATAAATAAATGTCTTGAATACGGCAGGTGTTCATATTATTTTGTCCAACCCCTGTGTATATATGCTATCCTATTTTGTGCCAGTATTTGTAAAGTTTATTTTTGTTAAAATATTTAATTTATGGCAGTGTTACGCGAGAACATTTTACTTGTTCTTGACGAGTTTGAGGGCAACTTTCTGGAGAGCCATTTTGTGTCGATTTATTCAACAGTATTTTCGCTACTGCTACAAGCTGCTATACTTTTCTTTAACGTGGCATCTCAAGTTCACGCGCGAAAGAGGGAGATGGAAGACAGACTCCAATGAGGAGCTGCAACGTCACTACAGTTCCGACTTTTACGGCTCCCTATTGGAGTTTGCCTTCCCCCTCCGTCTTTCGCGCGTGACCTTGAGATGCCACGTTAAAAAAGTATAGTTTAAATTGTATTTTTGCCATCTAGGAAGTTGCCGCACCTCGCGAAGTCATGGCGAGGGTGGCGCGTGGCAGGGCGGGGCAGAGGGCGAGCGGCAACGGCGGCGTCGGGGCAACAGGTCGCAGCCTCGGCGGGGCGCAGCGCCTCTGCGAGCGGAGCGGAAGGGGGAAGGGGAAGGGCGAGACTCCATTACGCAGAGAGCGCGTGCGGCCACTGCCATTAGGTCAGGGTCGCTTGCAGGTGGCCTCCCACTCAGGGATCGATCAAAGCCTCTACCTCGTCCCCCTCTGCTTCGCTAATTAGCTTCCTCTCTCCTGTACCTCGTTTTCCTTCCATCTCTCCTCTTTGCAGTTTCTCTCTCAACTATCCTTCCGATTATATCCTCCTATATCCTCTTTTCATTTTCAATTATATGTACCGGTTCAAAGTTTAAATATCCATTTCAGGATTTATATAGGTTAATCCATCTATAAAAATTAAAATAGGAAATGAGGTGATTATGAAATCACTTTTCCGTTTTGTAAAATTTCTGTTTTCTTGATCCTTCTTAGTAACACATTTTGTTATCCTTTTACATATAATCATTTTAAACATTTTACTGTTTAAATGTGACTAATTCAATTATTGGAGTAGTATATTTTCCTCGACTCAAAACCAATGAATCTCAAGACATCCCGTTGTAAGTAACTTATTAAGAATTATCTGATGAAACGAACGTGACCAGTTATGTCAATCCGCTTTTTTATACGAACTCTCTGTGGTAGAAAGTATTATAAGTTCGACAAACCAAATTAAAAATTGATATATTATATGAATAAATATCATCAATATCAATCATTAATACTCGGAGTGACTGAAGAGCCGTTTTTCTTCATCGTAACTAACATTATATATTATTTTTCCCGGCAACGCGTCAATATAGCAAAGATCGTCGTCGTGCATTAGCACTATACCACCTAGGGCGATGGATGGACAGGTCGCCACATCTTCCCCATAGGCAGAGGAATGTTTATTTCTGGGAACATTATCATGTATTTAGGTATCTTGATCCTGTGCAGAAGCCATCTTCACATACTCGATGAAATCGGTGTAAATTTTTTGAATGGTGCGAATCAGAAAATCAGCAGCTGTATTATGACATCCAGGGACGTCCCGTATGCCAGTTATAAATTGGGAAAGATAAACTAAATGAATAATTTGAACCGACGGAAACTGACTCAAAGCGACTTCTGACTAAAAGCGAAAGTGGGAGGTTTGTGGTTGGTGAAAATCGTGAAGTAATGACCATGTACGGTATGGCGGGAGTGATGTACCGCGGTATATGCAACCAAACGCTCTTTTTTATATGTCGGCTAGACTTTTTCCTTTTCAGATAAACGCTTAGAGAAGAAATCAAGAGTTTGACACGTGTCATCTGGTAGTCTTTGTTCAAGAGAACCGCCCACTGCAGTGGATGACTGTAAAAATTGTCTGGTTGAGGAATGGGATGTACTAATAGTGTAACATTAACAAGAGAGCACTGGCACTCATGGCATGCAGATAGTAAGTTATCGTCCCATTGAATATGAGTCAACGGTTTGCATCCTTTATTTCATTCATATAATGGGCGTTGAATAGCAGCAGTTTTCGGGGGGAAATGGCGGAACATATTAAGTATTCCTGGTCATTTCCGTAACTCCTTCAACAACGTGAATGTTTTCAATGTGACAATGACGTCATCTTAAGGGGCCATCCATAAATTACGTTTGTTCTTTAGGAGGGGGATGGGATCAAGCAGATCTCGCCTAATCTTACGTGAGGGAGAGGTCTCCGCAAATATCACGTAATTTTTTTTTCGCTAAAATCAGTGCTAAATTGCGAGAAAACTGAGACAATTAAAAAAACACGTTTCTATACTAAAATATTGCCAAATCTACACGATAATTTTTATCGGGCTATGTGAATCTACAATAACTAGCATAGTATACTGAGAAAAAGAATCTAACAAAAATTACCTAACTTTTTATCATTGATATAAATCTCATTACCTGTATTTTTAAAGAAAAAAATATCGAGCGTTTTTAGAATCAAATTCAGTCCTCTATTTTCTAAATACAAGTCATATCCAGTCTTAAATAAATATAATTAACTTTTTAAAAAAAAACAAATGTAATCAATCACAAATTAAAGTATTTACATTAAAAAAACGCATTTTGAAAAATCTCACGTGAGATTAGAAGAGGGGGAGGGGGTCGAGCCAAATTTTACATCTCACCAAGGGGGGAGGGGTGTCGAAAAATTACCAAAATCGGCTCACGTAGTAAGAGGTAATATGCCTTTTTCAGAAGTAGAATGATCTAAAAATTCATCAGTGGTTTGAACAAAACATTTACTCACTTTAATCAAAATTCTATTCCTTTGTAAGGTGGTAAAAACTTTGCGATTATACTGAACGTGTTCATTATAAGAATGAGAAAAAATGAGAAAGTCATCGATATATGTGAAACAAAAGCTGCTGAAATTTCGCAGTACGTTATCCATGAACCGTTGAAAGATTTACTCAGCACTGCGTAATCTGAAGTTCATGTAAGGGAATTCCAAGAGCCCAGAGGGTGTGGTTATGGCAGTTTTCGGTATGTCAGCAGGGATAACCGATATCTGCGTATAAGCCTTGATTAGGTCTATAGAAGTAAAGTATTTACACCCTGCAAGAGATTCGTTACAATCTCAAATATTACGCATCGGATAGCGGTCTGGTATAGTGCCAGCATTTAACATGCGGTAATCGCCGCATGGCCTCTATCCAAAACTATTTTTCTTGGCCATGTGAAAGGGAAGCTCCAGGGGCTAGAGGAAGGACAGGCGATGCCCTCACGTACAGTACCAAGGCGTCACGTCGTTTGGCGGCGTGAATTGTGATGATATCCAGTCGGCAAGGACGACTAACGCACGAACGACCAAGCTTTGTATACATAAAATGTACTGTATCATATAATTTATTATGCTGCGAGGTTCTGCAGGCCGAGAAATATCCGGAAATTGCGCCAAAATCTTGTAAATGCTTTTTTTATTATTATGTACTAGGGTGGGAAATCTGTACAACAAACGCTAATATTAAGGTGCCGGATGAACAGTCAGGATCTAGATGAATATAAGAGAAACTGTTGCAATGATACACGGAGTAACGTTGAAAATAATTAATTTCTACGTTAGTCCTAGACAGATGTTGAAGGAATGACGTCCGAATTTAGCGAGCTCTGTCCCATTAGCTGCGCGCAAGTGAAATCTTGTATCTTGAAGTTGGCGAGAGCTGTGAGTAGGAAAACGAGAAACGTGAACCACATCATCCTTGTCCATTTCCCAGTTGATGACTAGGATAACTCATAAACTTAAAAAAAATTCCATTATTGGTTTTATGTTAGTCTCGTTTCAGTTGCATTACCAAGAAAATGTTCTATCGAATATTCCACATTTTTCTTTTTAAATACGAACAAACCATGATAATCACATTGTGGAGTCTCAATGCGCGTACGATACAGTTTTACACTTCTAATTGACATGAATGCACTCACGCTCCCTTTACGTAATTAATACTTTTAGCACGGATAGACACATAGCCTTGATTAGGTCTATAGAAGAAAAGTATTTACATCCTGCAAGGGATTCCTTACAATCTCAAATGTTGCGCATCGGATAGGTAAAAATCGGTAAATATTTCAAGTATTTTCTACTGTGAAAAATAATAAATTTGGTTTTATTTATTATTCTAAAGAATTTCTGAAAAATTAAGAATTTGTTAGATTCGGTTCTATCGATTCTTTTAGCATTGAGAATGCCCTCCGTTTTGTTAACTAAGTTTTGAGAATTTACTATTTTTCAGTAAATCGCTTATCTTTTTTCTTATACCTTATTCTTCTCGACTCACTGTAGGTAAGTTCAACTTTTTACTCGAATATTGTCGAAACTATTCAGTGTTTAGATCTCGAATTTGTTTTTAACATGCTTTTTGGTGTATTTTTGCTGCCATTTACCCATTGTGCATAAATAAAGTCAAAATTGAATTTAATCCAATTAAAGAGAGTAACTTTTGTATAAGGGATCTCAATTTCATTTGTTTTGCAATAAAAAAATACTGTGACGTACTGGGAATTAATAACACAGACGACTGATTCAAAATAACAAATATACATATATTTACTCAATAATTTACAAGTTGAATTTACTAAACGAAAAAAATCTCTGGCAACCTTTCTATTCCCTTAGCCGCGAAACCCCGCGACCGTCCCCAGGCCCAGCCAATGACCACTGCTCTAAAGCAGGCAAGCAACGCGTGGTGCGTAACTGTCGGACACTGAGTCCCTTAACCACCGTTATCACATGGCCTGACGCCAAACCGGTCTTCTCCCTGAAGGCCGCGTGCTAGGATAGCACCGGAGATATCACTCAGTCTTTCGATCCTCTACAAATCTCGTGTGGGTGCTGTTGGTGCCGCCTTAAGTACCCTGCGGGCTCGCCCCTCTCCTCGGCGCTCCGATGCCGGAGGGCGTCACGAAGGCTCGGCGGCCAGCTTCTTCTAGGTTCTTGAAACATCGTCCCTGCCTCGCACTCTAACCTTTCTCTATTGTAATTTTCGAGCGGGGCTTCCCTGCCCCATCCCCTTGGCCTATTCAGCGAGTCCTCGGCCCGGCGCGTGCCAACCGCCCCCAACCCACATCCGGCTTAAACGTGGGGGTGTAACAGTTTTTCCGGGCCCGGCTCGCTGCACGACGCCACAATACATATTGCTGTTTCGTTGCAAACAACCAATATTTCAAGTACTATTTCTTCTGTGAAGCTACGTCAAAAACGTGCCTTTGAGCTACGAAGATGGTTCGTACTTGCGTTAAAAATTATATCAAAACCCGAGATATATGCACGGGACATTTCTTCTAAATGATACCACTTGACGTGGAATTAAGTAACAGTTTTTTTATATCGTTGCCTTTTTCAACATGGGGTCGGCACTAATGGAGGGGGGCTCATTTTTTATTAATTTTCCGCACACTCCATTTTTATACTGATTTGGCAATGATTTTACGGCCGGATGCCCTTCCTGACGCCAACAACAAGGGACAAACAAGCACATTACACACAGACACACACATTACACACAATCACGAAACACTACAACCATGTAGCTGGGATTGGAAGGCGAGATTCGATTCCACGACCATTCGGTCAGAGATCGCCACGGCACAACTGCTTCAGCAATCTCGGCTACCCGGATCAGCAAGTATTATTTTTAACTTGGATACAATTCCTCTGGTCACTCTACTAAACTGCAAATTGATTTCGAGATTTTGACATGGGAATAATTTTAGAGTACACGACCTCGTTCATAACGCAGAGAAGTGTCCATGTAAGTTACTATAAATGAACATTTAAAATATTCTTCATTGAGACAAACATTTGATAAGATTGACACATTTATGATTTTGTAATTCTTTTATATATCCTGAAATAACATTTTTGTTTTATCGGCATGTATTGACCAAATTGATAAAGATCGCTTGACCAAATTCATAATTAAGAAGAAATAAAAGAGATTATCTTCGTCAACATATTAGCTTTATTAAGATAGCCAGCTTTCGACGGCTTTGCCGTCATCGTCAGTCTACAAGATACAGAAAGATACAACAAAATTATAAATAAATACACAATAAGAGAAAATTAAATTACAATTAATGGATACATCTAAAGTATTTAGATTGCAGATAAAATGTCAAAAAGAGGGGATGAACGGGAGGATTATAGCAGTTCAATTAAACAAAAAATCAATACAGAAAGACACATTGTATGATTGCAAAAGTTAAGGAACATATAGCAGATAAAATTGCAAAAATGAATTGCGACGGGGGGGGGGAATTAATACCGATACTAGCAGTTCAAATTTCAGATTAATATGGAAGAAATTCCAATTAAAAGAAAGAAAAACAAATTCCAAAATTTTTTAAGGGGAATTAAATTATATTTGTCTAAATGCATTAAGAGATGGCTTGGTGCCGAAAGTAGAAAATTTGGGATTGGGCGAAGAAGTTTAGACGATCAAAAAAGGTCAGCTACACCATAATATAACAAACGTATGGATTGGCTGGGTGAGAGAAGGACGGTCAAATGTTATGAAAAAAATGAAGGTAGTTTAATCGAAGTCTTCGAGGGATGAATCATGCAGGAAGATTTCATTCTGCTCGGAAACGCGCCTCTGAACTGATCTAGGTTCGTGAGAGGGAACGAGTATAATCGAGATAGAATTGGGTTATCAGTGAAATTTTAAGGACAGTGAATGATATTACAGACATTTTCATGTGGAAGCAACATTGATGTATAAATTGGAACTTTGTCGGGAGTGGTAATCGAGTTCGGGACTATGTCATAGGACGTAATCGGGACTGATAATTTTGATAGTTGGAGACCAGCTTGGATAGGGGCAGAAGAGGATTTCGTGGAACTTTGGACTACGGCAAGCTCGCAAGATATTTCGACTGAGAAGTCTACGAGGGACATCAACGAAGAAAGATAAGTTAACGCGGTATAAATTGTAAATTGAAAGATATCTTGATCAAAGGCCTAAAAATTGCAAATTCACTAAATTGTTTGCTAAAAGCGTAAAAATAAACTTTGTTGAATTTTGTTCTTTAGAAAAGAAAGTGATCTTTCATTTAGTCAATCCAAACAGAAATGAACTAGGAATAGAATCATTCTATTTCAGATTCCCAGCTGCGCTGTATAGTCGGCGGATCCTATAATCCATTATAGAGGTAATAAGGATTATAATATATCGTGACCCATTGACCCAGCAAGCCGGACGCTAAGATCTTTAGCAGATATAAATGTAGAGATAGGAAATTTAATTTTGGTATATCTCAATATACCAATATATATATATATATATATATATATATATATATATATATATATATATATAAGAAATGGGGGATAGTAATAATAATTAATATAAAATGTTATTACAAAGATGGGGAAATAATTGAATAATAAGTTGAGCCGCTTTCCTTACCTCTGTAGACTGACGATGACGGCAAAGCCGTCGAAAGCCGGCTATCTTAATAAAGCTAATATGTTGACGAAGATGACCTCTTTTATTTCTTCTTATAAGAACGTCAACCACACCAAATCAGAATTCCCACAAAATTCGTAATTACTGCATTGACCAATATTGACCATGCTGTTTCCAGATACCTCTACAATTTTCGTTTCTAAGAAATTCAGAATAAATATTTATTATTTATATCAACGTGTAATGGTCCATAGGAACTGGTAATGTCACACTCAAAATGAAAACCTTATTGTTGATCAATCTTGGGCACTTATTATGTATTCATATCCTAATTGTTCTCAATTCCTTCAGCCAAGGTCCGGGTCAGATGCGGCACAAGCAAACTTCCTTTGTGAAATTCTACTTCCGTCTTCCTCACAAGATCATGAAATTTCGAAAGTCCTATTTCTTTTCATTTCATCTCTACCGATCCACGAGGTTTCAGAACTAATCGGTAATATAGATGAAATTAAACAATTAAAATTGGTACGCAAATTCAAGTTAAAAGTAAAATCTTTTCTGCTGCAAAACTGCTTCTATACAGTTAGAGACTATACTGATCATCAAAAAGAAAAATAATGTTTACTTTAACAAAAACAAGATATAGTATAATGAATTAGTTTACATTTGCATTGTATAATTTTAAAAAAGACTCAATATGTCTATAACAAATAATGTACTTCAGCTTCCGGGTCAATGACCCCCATTTCGATCGGGTTTTTGTCCAGTTTCCCTGATCCATTGAGCAAATGCTGAGATGGCCCCTTGATTTGCTTCTGGACGTAAATGTAGCTACACTATGCGCACGTTTTGTTGAACTTTCCTTTTGCTTGTAGTGGTAGTAGAGCTTAGAGTGAGTTTCCATTTTGTTAACAATACAGAAAAATCAAATCTGTTCGTTCCTTTTCCGTTAAAAATAAGTTTTCTATTGGCAACGAAAATATCTAGTTTTTGAAATGTAAATCAATCGCTTTTTTAAATGTATTATTATTAGTAGTAGTCGCTGGAATACCGCGATTGCCTGATTCAGATCCAGAGCAGGACGTTTGATCAGAATATTATACGAATATTATGAAATAGTGATGGAAGTTGGCTCCATGAGAATTTTTAAATCTATAATGGTATGCAATTATCCCAATTTTGTTATTCTTCTTCGAAATTCTGGTAGTACCATCAAATCGCTTTTATGATTGCAATTGTTACAAATCATTTCTTTGCAAAATCGAAAGTTTTGGGAGAACATGAGCTTCAAAATGTGCATTTTCTGTCATCTTGAAACGATACTTTCTTAAAAACTGCTCCAAACGTTTCCAATGGAAATATATATGTAGGGTCAGATTTTACCCATTTTTATATGCTTTTGTTCATATTTTAATTCTATCACTATTTATTCTACCAAAAGTTAAAAAACTTGAAAAAAGGTTACTTTGAGGTATAAATAGATGGTAGCTGAAGGTGGGGCAAAACAGAAAAGATAGTATACACTGAAGAATGAGGAAACTAATACGAGAAAGTCTCTGCCATTCTGTAGTACCTCTAGTTATCTGATGGGATGTCTCGAGCAAGGGTCAAAAGTCAAGACAACTATTTTTATCAGTCAGTAAAGCTGAAGGAAATAAAAACTAGGATAAACGATTGAAAGTCGCTGGAATGTTCTTTGCAATGCTGATACCAACTTGGTAACCGGATACTAAGCGCTATGGGTAAGGGACATTGAAAGATAGAGATCATTGATTTATTTGTATTACATATGTACAAAACAAAAGACTAAGCGGAACACTCGTACTCTCACGAGCTAACAACCTTCAAAATAATCCCACAAGGCGTCCACACATCTTTGCCAACGATGAGAAAGGCGCTGAATTCCATCAGCTGTGTGTGATGTGTGTAGGCGCGCAACCTCTCGTCGATGCGCTGTTAGGATGTCCTCCAGATTTGTAAACCACTTCCCATGCAGCGGTGTTTTCATTTTTTGAATGAGATCAAAGTCGCACGGTCTGAGATCAGTGGGGTACGGAGGGTGTACCACGATACCCACCCCCACCCCCACACAAGGTTCTGGACACAAGCTGCGGGGTGGAGTATTGCATTTTTGAGAAACCCTGGACGTTTCTTACTCAGTGTACAATGCAGTGTGTGCAGTAGGATCGATCTGTAGTACGTTGGAGTGACAGTTTGGCCCTCACCAACAGGGCGACAAACGACAATACTTTGGCTGCCATAAGCCAAAATAAGAATGTCCTTCGTGGGTGATGGATTCTTCTATACTTGCGTTACCATGGTGAACCGCGATGACGCCATTCATTTGATTGCCTCTTAATACTGATTCATACGCTCGTATCGACATTTAATCAATTGCAATAATGTGATTCAACATTTGATTTCCATCGTCTTGAAATCGCACCCCATTGATACGGAATGTCTCGTATCGAGTTCGTTTTTAAACGAACTCAGTTAAAACATGTGAATCCCACTTTGGACAAACCTTGCATCTTGAAGTCATTTCGTAAAATGTGGAACACAGTCGATGTAGACATACCAGTATATGCGGCTAATTCCGCCACAGTCCAACGCCTTTCATGTGGTAAACAGTGTTCGATAATAGCCACTTGCACCTCTATGTGAGTAGATGCTGGACGTCCAGTGTGTAGAAAAAATGTATGTACGTCTCAGGAGATACTGGACTGTATTTTCCTCGTGGTTGTAGTGCTCGGGTTTCAAACGTACATCTCGTGAAAAAATAATTCATTTCTCTCCATTGATCTTGAATCTACCGTTAGCTTTAATAGAACTATCTTGTTTAATTAAACCTAGTTAATAAAAATAGTTTGTTACCGTCATCGTAAAATAAAAACGATTCAGTTTTACAATTTTGTGTTTAGCACAACACTAAATTTGTTATTACATTGTAACAAAGCGAATTACATAATCAGCCCTACAAGAAATTGTTTTACTTGGTGTTCAAATCAAATGTGTATATTAAATTAGTTTTACATTGATATTTCATATTATCAAATATCGACTACAAGCATTGCATTATAATACAAAAGTTAATATTACGTGAACTGTATGTAACACTCGGTCATGTTCTCGCCTATTGCTATTTTAATTTACGCGTGGTTTGCACATTCTCATTGGCGGTGCAATTCTTAGAATGGGCCTCACCCCCACCCTTCCTACTTTGTGGGAATTCTGATTTGGTGTTGTTGACGTTCGTATAAGAAGAAATAAAAGAGGTCATCTTCGTCAACATATTAGCTTTATTAAGATAGCCGGCTTTCGACGGCTTTGCCGTCATCGTCAGTCTCGCTGCTTTCGGCAAAAGTCGGTCGACTGTCGAGTTTGCTGAATTTGCACTCGAGTGACTCCCGCGCGGCTCTCTAGATCAGTGAAAGTGCAATATGCTGTGCAGGCCTAAGGTATATCAAAGCTCAATGTTTAAATATGGAGAGATTGTAAACTTACAGAAGAGAAAATAAATTTAAAACAAACACCATTGTTGAATTGCTAAAGCTAACACTTAATTGCAATCTTTAATTGTACAGTCGTTAGGGTGATTACCACGGGGAACATGTAACAATGTACTTCTGTACTATTGTGAATACTTATGTCGCCTTACTAATAAAGGTCTGATTTAAGCCTGGAGTAACATACCTACTTCGGAAGTAACTACTTTCAGTGTAAGCGTGGAGTAAGCGATGAGTAATTTTCTACTAATAATCGCGGACTAAGCGATGAGTAACTACGCCAGCGTTACTCCACAAACAACGTTTGGCAACGTCTAAAAGCCCGTGTCGACTTCTCAAATCGAATGTTCAATCGATAGTTACGTTCGTTCGGCGTTTGTTTTGAATCAGCTGTGAGTGAGCGTGAATAAGTAAGTAGTCAGCATGGATATCAACGAAATTGAAGCTCTAGAGGACGTTGAAAATGTCGACATGTTTGCTGAAGGCCGTCCGAGGAAGAGGAAAGTATATCGTCTCAGACGGAATCCTTTCGAGGAATACACGGCGGAGGAATTCCGGAGAAAATACAGATTTTCAAAGGAAGGAGCGACGGAGCTCATAGATATATTCGGGGAGAGTTTGTCTTCTGAAAATGCCCGAGGTGGTAAACTTTCTAGGAAAGGCTTTCCATCTTTGAATGTTCAGGTACTTCTTACAAATTTTGACTGTAGTAAATGTTTATTTTAAAAAAATTGTAAAAATATGAAGTAATTGCAAAACATGAACTCTACATGAAATATATCTTCAGGGCGTTTGCAGCGCCAAATTGAAATTTGTTGATATTGTGGCGAGATGGCATGGAAGTGTCCACGATGCCAGGATTTTTAATGAATCCCGACTGCGGCGGAGTTACGAGGCAGGGGAGTTCAGAGGAAGGTTGCTTGGGGATTCTGGCTATCCCTGCACTCCGTATTTATTTACCCCTGTGTGGAATCCTAGGCGTGCAAACGAGCAGGCATATAACGCCAGCCACGAAAGCACGCGCAACACCATAGAAAGGTGCTTTGGCCTTTGGAAAAGCCGCTTCAGGTGTTTGCTAACAGGTATTTCATCTGTGATCAGCCTTTTAATAACATTTATTACATTCTCATCTCAGTTGCTTCTACATGATTGTAAAGCCAACATGTTTTCTCACAGGATTTAGAACATCTCTGGAGCAAACAAAATTGACGATTGTAGCTCTGGCAGTGCTACACAATATTGCCATTAAGCTGAAAGAAAGAAAATTTCCATTAGACCCAGAAATTGAAGAAGAGGATGAGGATGAGCTAGAGCCTATGGTTTTTGAAAACAATCCGCGGGGAGCTGCTGTGCGTGCTGCATTTATTCAAAATAATTTTTACATTTTCTCCGCTTAATTGAATCATTGCTGTGCCAGCTAAGTTCAGATTAGTCTAAAGGGTTTAACTAAGTATCATTTAATAAAAAGTCTGAAAATTATTGTTTATGTTTATTTTTATTTTGCGATTCTTTCAACATTTCTAACAAAATTTTATTTTGCTCCGTTATAATGGCATGTTGCTCCTGCATGCACTGAAATTGCTCCTTAATGAAGTCCAATTTCAAGGAATGAAGTTGTTCCTGCCTGGCGTCCTCTTTCTGCCTGTATTTTTCTTGAGACACGAATGTCTCCATTCGTAGATTAAATTCCTGTAAGAAATGCAAATTATTAATATTGTGAATTTGACAATAAAATTTCGCATTGTATTATTTAAATGAATCAATTTCACACCTCTAGGTAGTTTTTTTCTGAGCAGAGGTTCTCTGTCTGTTGAAACTCTAAAAAATTGAAAATGCAAGCTTTTTAATAATGTAACAATCTAAGATCCCCACGTACAATTTAGATGCAAAGAACAAACATAACAAGGAATGGCATGAGTAGGAGATGAAAAAACAGAAGAAAGCGGTGTTGCGCACTAATATTTTTTTTTATAAATTAAAGTAGACGCGACAAAATCCCGATTTGGACAGTACGAATCAATAGCATTCATTTAGAGGAACATTTCAAGAGTTATCCGAAGCAAATCGCATCAGGGGTTTAAAAGATATGAGTGATTTTGAAAGTACACTTTTGACGATATAACTAGGAATTTACAGCCATTGTTATCATAAGAAAGGTAATGTAAAGGAGCGGTTTTTTCCTAAAAATTAAGGGAACGCGTAAAGCAAGTGAAATGAAACTTTCGGGATTAACAAAGGAAATCACGCGGAAAATTATGACATTACTCGCAACTCTGAAAAATATTGAGGAGCTGCAGTAGAGATGCAAATTCAAATTGTATATTTGGAATTTTTACGAGAGAACAATGATGCGTCGCGCTGACGTCACAACTACGTCAATACGCCGAGCGATGGAAATTAAACAATTTTGGCGTTATTAAACATTAGGAAATCGTAAAAGAAATAGTAATAAGATGTAAATTGATAATTAAAAGTAGTAATAAAGAGAAATAGCCTGGAAAGACAGAATTAAGTAAAATGGTATGATATTTTTGGTAAAGACACGTAAGCGATCAGTAAATGTTCCAGAAAACAAAGTTGAAGACACAACGCAACAATGATCGAGAGGATGATGTGTAGCGAGCTCGAAGTCAGACGTGGGGAACAACGCTCCGAAAAAAGATAAAATTTTAGTATGCAATTGTGCGAGAAACACGTGAACATGAATGGATATAGTGAGTTTAGGCAATGATGTTCGTAATAACAATGCGTAACGCGGAAATATTTTTTGCGCAGTATATTAAAAAGGACTTTGGGACATTAAAGAATAACGGTTGGAAGCATAATAAATAGGATGAAAGGACAGGCTAAGAAGATATTAGTGAGTTCAAGAAATTTTTGGTAATGTGTGGGGTGATGGAGAAACGCTGCGGGAGGATGGATTTGGAGGACACTGCGTAATATACAGCGAGGACGGCGCGCAACAATGGTTTGCTGCGGATTACAGCGTTTTCAGCAAAAGGGAAGTTCATGAAACTTTTTGTGTGTGTGTGTGTGTGTGTGTGTGTGTGTGTGTGTGTGTGTGTGTGTGTGTGTGCGTGTGTTATGAAATTCACATTTGAAGGAGAAGAAAGATTAAAATTAGCATCTGTACAAGATCAAGTTCTGTCTTAACGTAAAAATAGATTCAATCGATATACAGGCAGAATGCGCATTCGGGAGTGAATGAGTTTATTTATAATGGTCAGTATGAATGGATTTTTTTTTATTTTGTGTCATGTAATTTAAGTGTATTATATCGTTGATGTGTTTGTGTGTTTATTTTGTTTGTCGTTAAGTGTTTTATGTGAGTCATGGGAGAGCGAAGACCCCAGTTGGTATATATTTCAACTGAAATAACCAACTAGCACAGGAATTAAAGAAAATAAATAACTGCGAACATCACTTGGTTCGACATTAAATTAAACGAACGTAGTTTAATTGTTGCATGTAGCTAGTTAATGACCTACGCCCACGTGCCCGAATAGTTGTTAGATCCTGTACAGGTCAGCCACAATCTCACACCCAGATTTTATGTGTAAGTAAGAAAATATCGGAGGTTCTGGTGGAGCAGCTAGTCGACGGGCAACCTTGGAGGTGGAAGCTGAGTATAACCAGAGCAATTGATAAGAGCGGGTTTTGGTTATTATATTGGCGTTGTAACGTCGGGCGATTATAAAGATTATAGTTGTTTTATAAGAGGAGGACGGTTCATTACAATAACACTAAATGATAATGCGTAGTTACTCTTCTCTAATCGCAATTTAATGGTAGAATTAAAAAATGATTAGACAGATCAAGTCCTTTTCCCACCTTTCGGCCATTGGCTATTGGCGTGCCAGGTACATCCGCACAGAGGCTCCTGCTGCTGCTGTCTGCTCGTTGCGGACTCTGGAAATATATTTAGAAAAAATCAAGCCTCAACCTTTTAAACAACATTATTTGATTCCATATATAATTGCTTATTCAACAATGAAATGGCAGCATTTCACTTATGCATTTTCACTGCTTTTTTTCCAGGGCACTTTGAATTACATACAGGTGTACAAATATTTGAATCAGTTATTCCATATTATATATTTGATACATCATATAAATATATACTGAATTTATAAGTTTATTCATCTGTGTGTTCAAGAAATTTCTACTTTAGAAAAAAAAATTAACAAAAATTATCAAATATTCAGCAATATGCTTAAGAATCCTTACAATTAATTATTTGTCAACATCAAAATTGACTAACTACAAAATGAACCAAGAAACTACAGAACTTTGGTTAGAATTCACATTTTAGGACATTAATCAAGCAGCAACTTTGAATTCACAGAGTCTTGTGCAGATCTAGTAATTCCCTATATAACAAATTCTCTCATAAAACCAATAATATTAATTAACTTACCACGTTTTGCAAGTTGCCACCATCTATAATTACTATTTCTTGATTATCAGGTTCCGCCTGTGAAAACAGCAGATAATGATTTTTTTAAATTATTTTATACTTTACATATAAGTTTGGCTTGGTTATCTCAGAAAGAAAGATACTTACGTCGCAATCAAATTCGTTTGTGCCTTCTGAAAAATCCAGTGGCAGCAGGTATCCATGGCTTGTTGAGATGGTGGTGCCGGCATTGGTCCACCACCGGTTTTCTTCGTGGCCAGCTTATGGGCACTAATTTCCTTTTTAGAGGCAACTTTCATACCTCTCCACTGAATTTTAATTTGCTTCAGGTCTCGCTTCCGCGAGTTATGGGCATTGAATCTGAACAAATGGACAATATAAACATTTTGAACGAGTAAAATACACCGAAGCGAATACACATTGCACTTCTGTACATACTCATCAGTGAGATCTTTCCACGCTTGCGTCTTCGCTTTGTTCACCGAAGTCGAATTCTCTTTTTCATTTAATATGTGAATGAACTTCTTTACAAGTTCCAAAAGCAGCGTCATGTTAAATATGTACCGCATACAAAATCTGTTCTCGATTTTTAAAACCAGATACCGTTTTTATAAAAATGATTTGTACAATATGATCTTCTCTTCCCTCTCCCAATTTTCGCTTCTTTTACGCTCCATTTTAATACTCAATACAGCAAGCACAAGCACCAAAGACAACACAGAAGCACAATTCCCAACACACCGCTACACACCACAACACACGAGACGAGAATAAAGTTCGTACTTTCGAATACACCCGACTATTTCCTCCTTACTCAAAGCCTAAACAAGGGACGACTGTGAGTAGCGGTTGCCATGGAAACTACGACACAATTCCAGCTTACTCTACGCTTTCGTTACTCCATGTTTATTAGTGAAGATTTTGACTACTTCAAGCTTACGTTAGAAGTAAATTTTACTCATCGTTTATTAGTAAGGCGATGATGTTTAATTGATTTCTGGTTAGTTAATAATTGTGCCACTAATTGGAGTGATGAGTTAATTTCAATTGTTTCGTAATTTATTTTTTAAAATTTTCCGGTTTGGAAAGGAATTTTTTAATTTTAATTAAATTGCAATTTTTGGTGGTATTAATACTTTCTCGTATACTGCATACGTAGTAAATAATAAGGTGCAACAAATAAAACGGCAATTTTTTTGGCAGAATTTTTTCGTTCTGTAGTCAGAAACAAAGTTTTGTGGATCCACATACAACGGTTTACGGCAAAACTTTTCCCTTCTGTCCGTGTACAATGCTAGGTGCAAAATTGTCTATTTGATTTTCACAATTATTTTGATATCCCGTGATGGGTTGGCCTCCGGCTCTTGGATTTGGATTGAAATTGTTTTTTTTGTTTTTTATTTTGAGGTTACTTTATATGAAGAACATTTCCAATTTTTTTCTCAAAAATGGCTTTGTTATTTTTTCTCGGATATAAAAAACCGTATATACAATGATGTACGTCTCATATTCGTTGACTTCTCAATTTCAAAAAATCGAAAAATTTTAAAAAATGTTCAACATTCTTCCTTCCTCTGCAATATTGAAGATAGGAATTTTTTTCTTCAAATGAAAAACAAGATTTTCCCGAAAACGACACGCAATTTTTTGTTTGAATGTTTTGAACGAATAGAGCTCAATGCAGTAAATAACATTACGTCAACACTGTCGATGGATTCTTTTGACTTTTCGAAACTTACACAAAAGTAAGATTTCAGAAGCATATCTCATGTCGTTAATATTTATATTACGGACATTTTATGCTTTATTGGATTTATACGTATAAGTGCCTCAAATTATTCATTATGAATGTTCTCAAAAATTCGAAAAGTTTCTTTGAAAATGAGTTCAACATTTCGCACTATCAGACTCAAACGACATGTTTCTAAAGAACAATTTGAACTTTTTCAGTGAAAATTTGCATATAAGAAGACCATATTTTACTCTTCGATACTTCGATACTACTCTTTGATACTTTTCATAGTCATATTACTATTCTACAATTAGGGGAAGAGTTGGGCAAAATTCTTTAAATCTAATATTTAAATTCTTCGTAAAAAAGTATTTAAATACGTACTCAAAATACATTTTCAATAGCTAAATACATACGTATTAAAAATATATCAAACTCAAAAACAGTAAATACAATATTTTTTAATATTAATTTTTATTGCAACAATTTATTGTAATTCTCAATTACATTTATTTATTTATTTTACGCCAAAAAACAGTTAAAAATGCGTATGACGTGCTATGGGGAAAAGTGAATTGTGTGCACATTTTCAAAATTCTGTGACCCTTACACTAAGTCATATACTACTTAAATTTTGAATTTTGGAAAGGGAGAAAAACAAACAAACAACTGCCATGTAATAAAATCTATTTTCAAGGATAAACAAGCAATAAATTTTGAATTTTGAAAGGGAGAAAAAAAAAACAAAAACTCTCATGTAATAAAATCTATTTTCAAGGATAAATAAGCAATAAATTTTGAATTTTGAAAGGGAGAAAAAAACAAAAAAAAAGACTCCCATGTTCATTTTCAAAGATAAATAAGCAATACATTTGGGCTCTTATTACTTCCTGCCGCGACAACATGGAAACGATAATTTGAATAATTGTATTTCCCACTGAATTCTAGAAGACGTGCACAGAAAATGAAGTTACATTTATGTCCAGAAGCAAAACAAGGGGCCATCTCAGCATTTGCTCAATGGATCAGGGAAACTGGACGAAAAACCTAATCGAGATGGGGGTCATTGACCCGATGCTGTAGTACAATACAGGTTGTTTATACTCATTTATACATTTATACAGTATATATGATCATCATAGTAACTTCGAGGATAATTAAACATTACTTCTTAGCAAAGGTGAATATACGTAGACATATAATATCGTATTTATAAATCTTGATAAATGAAAAAGCAAGACATTTTGATTGGAAAAACAATACTCTACCCAGAATCTCTTCAGCTAATATATGTTCGCACCAACTTCTTCCATTAGTTAAATATTTGCATGTCTTTAATGTATAAATCAAAATACGAATATATCTAACAATGATCCGTCCCATTCAAACATGTGCGCCATTCTGCTTCAAAATTATCGAGTAACAAAATTCAAATATTTCAAAATTCTTGCCTCAGAACTTGTTTAAAATCTCCATGATTTATTCCCAATGATTTATCCTCAAAGAAAAATTCATAACAAATTAGGCATTCTACCAATCAAATTTACTTTCTAAGAAAACATATTAGTATTAATACACATATCGCGTGCAATTCTTTGTTCTATCTTCCCTTAAAAGGATATTCAAAGCAGTTGGATGTCAGCCTCTTTATGAACCCAGGCTTCTGTGATGAGCCACCCTCGGAGCTGACTGGCTTCAGCGTATTCCTAAGGTGACTCGTCACTTGAGTACTGCGATTGATTAGGTGACTTACGGAAAGTTGAGGAGAAGGGGGGAGGGCGGCTTACTCAGAAGATGTTTTCCAATAACAATGTACCATTTATTAATGACTAAAGGAAGACGGGGAACGATGGATTGAAGGGAGATGCTTGGGAGTCGAGATCACTGGTAGCGGACTCTTACCCCATCTCCCCGTGGACCAGGCGTTACGGCGGGGCGGCAACAGCAGCGGCAGCACCCTGGAGCGTGTCGTCATCCTGAGTCGTCTGGAGTAGGGATCGGCAGTCGGAGAAGCAAGTACGTCAGTGCTCGTCACTGCCCGTCACTCTCTGCTACCGCCAGCCATTCTCTGTCAGTCTCCGCCATCCTCCGTCACTGTTACTACCTGTCACTTCTGCTACTGCCAGCCATTCTCCGTCACTGTCTCCTCCTGCTACTGCTACTTCTGCTACTGCCAGCCATTCTCCGTCACTGTCTCCTCCTGCTACTGCCTGTCAGTGCTGCTACTGCCCTCTGGCTCTGTCGGGCCCGTTTATATTGGGCCGACTTGCATTCGGCAGCGTTTTTTGGAGGCCGCTGCCGGAATGTTTTGAGACGCTGCGTGCCGCTTGCCTTGCGCGTTTTCCTGGCGCGGGGTGATGTGGTAATGGCAGTTCGCCACATGGCTCCCATGCCTTCCAGAAAAACATAGCCATATGGCTGTGTTTTTCGATATCAGCGTGCTAAGCCGAAGTGTCTCGACAGGGTGGGAGTGGTTATCTTGGGATTGGTAAAAGGGTAGTATATACACAAGAGACTATTTACATAAATTATACATGATAGCTATACAATTTTTGAGTGCTTCACAGAATCACATAGTTGCTGAAAATGTTGCCTACTTAAAATTCAAAAAACTGTATTATTTACATTTCTTGTCTGTTTTACTGTTCTTTTTGGAGAGTCTAGCAGTCTAGTTTGTCACGATGATGGCGATGTGGTGGTGGAAGAACTCACTTCCTAGGTTCAGGAAAGCAGGATACGGCGTCGAGATGTCACAGGTGTCCAATATGGAAGCCTATCACCGACGCGGGTCTGGGGACCTTTCGAGCAGTTGCGCCTCGCGGGCGGTTCCCTAATTCGCCTGGGGTATGACTCGCTTTCTCCGCCAGATGTCGGTCTCAGTGAACTATATCCGAACTATCTGTTTAAGAGAAAGTGAGATCTCGTTAGAACAGGATATTGACGGACGGATTTAATTTTGCCTAGCATGCGCGAGGGTTCTTTTACTTGCCACAAGGGTGGCATGGCTATTGTGGATTTTCTGCTCTTCGAAAATCCACGCACTTTGGCCTGGATCAAAATCGCGCAGTGGGGATTCAGAGGCCAGTGAGCTAAACCTTCACCCATCGAGGTGCGTATTAGGGAAACATAACCTCACCAAAACAGAATCAAACGAAAACTTCCAAAACATTTATTTCATCCTCCTTAACCATCCTCATAAACAGCAAAGCTCACCTACAGCAAATCAATTTGTTTATTTCGTATGATGCCTTTGCTACAATTTGTTTATCATTCAATCCTTTAATTATCCAATAAATTTTATATTTCTTTACTTCCTGCCAAAAGCTTCAAAGGCTAACACATGTAAATATTTAATGAAAAAATCTGTTTTGTTCAACAAGCGATAAACAAATATTACAACGGTCTTTTTTCGATAGCGCTAAAGCACAATTTTTGGCCCTACATTCGTTGTCTTTGCCCTAAAATCCATGAACTCACACGACTGCAAATCTGTGGCCCGGCACATATGCTTTCTTCTGAAAGTAATATCAAACTGGAACATAAAATAAACTGCATTGTGCAAATTAATTATACTGACAATCCTAATATTATAAGTCCGTGTATCATATATGAGAGTTTTATAATTAGAAACGTAATTAAATTACGGTTTATCAGTCACAATGTAATACCATTTCAGCAATATTCATTTATAATTGTATGTTTTCAGTGTTAACACTTGAACGCTTTTTTGGGTTTCTTCCGCATTTAAATTAAGTAGCTTTATCGAATAAACGGAATACCTCTACAGAAGGAATAGTGTTTCAAGTAACAAATACAAATGTATGGACGTTGAAAACGAACGTCATTAATTTACTTCCGGGCACCCGCCGAATTCCCCCTTCCTAGCGGAATCCAATTACTGGTGTTTTCGCGAGAGACCGATTCGTGGGGGGCAGTGAGGTAACGTGAGCATAGCGTTCCCTTGACGTTCAAGTTCATTGCATTGGGAGAACGAATATATGCCCATGGCTTTCCAGCAAGAATTTTACCTAGATGTGGAAAAACAAAGTCAACTTTCAACAGCTTTGGTAAACGACTTTTGCTTGGTTTGAAGTACTACAGAAGTAATACTGCTGTACTGTAAATATAGAAAACGCGATTGCAAAGTCTCATAAATAATATTCTAATGATTCCTTTGTGAACTCTTTCTCAATATATTATTTTGTGTAGAATCAAATACAGTAAAAACTTTTTGGAACGAGAGTGGGTCACATTCGAAGTCTAGAAGCAAACAAAAAAACTTGACTAGGAAAGGGATCATTTAACTACTGGTACAGTGGATCACCTAAGAAAAATACATCAGAAGTTGGGAAATGTTCATTATAGTCAGACTGTATTTTATCAATTATTTTAAAGACAAAAAATAGTTTAGGATACCTTAATTGGAATGATTGTAGGCGTTGTCATTGACAACGCCTACAATCATTCAATTAGAGATGTCAACTACACCTCACCACTGAATCAATTTAGGATACCTGTTTTATATAAATATTACAATGTGATTGCAATATATGTGATACATAATGGGAATAGAATTTTCTGTCTTTGAAATAAAAACCAAATACAGTTGAATATGTTGAAAAATATATAGATAGAAAAGTAAATAATAATTCTAGTACGTTCTTCTATTTTAATACCGAATTACAAATTCCTAGTAATCCTGATTTTATAAATTTTCAAGATCATTTTTTCTTCAGTGTAATCCTTACCATATTATAATATTTTAAAATGTATCAAGTTATCATTTAACATATCAAGAGCACTAGGGAATAATAGCAGCCTAATTACAGCTCATAGACTATTAGTCAAGCGTACCAACTGCCTGAAACTGAGACAACTGTTCGTTCGGATCAATGCTATTCTGTTGGAGTGAAAGTTTTGGGACGTCTTTAGGTGACTTCTCGGTTATTGGTGTTTAGTTCCCAGTTAATAGTTGGACATGATGTTTAAAGATGTTATATCATATTCCGAAACACAAGTCCGGGATCAACTAAGAAAGCCTTGAATTAGCGATTCGGTCTCAACCAAGTTACTCGTATAAGTAGATTTTCTAATTGAATTTTGCTGGCTTTACGGATACCAGCCAACGGTGAAATTTGAACACTTGCGGGGTCTGAAAATCAGAGCAATGCTCAGGGGCACACTGGTTTCACTCGGGCGAGTTAAAGGTCAAGTTGTTTGGGATACTATTTCTACTATACCATTGCCTTGCCTATTTTTTTCGAATCTGTAATATTTGTGAAAACTGACTTACTTAATGGTGGTGTACATATTTTCATGTAATTCTGATATTTATTATTACATTACATGTCGTAAAAATCGTGTTCATAAAGTGTCAGTATCAATAGCTCACTACAAGAAATCCACACACAATACTTGTACGTTACTTTACAACGCATTGTTGGATGACATTAGACAATTAAAATCGATACACAAATTTGAGTTAAAAGTAAAATATTTTCTGCAGCATAACTGTTTCTATACAATTAGAGACTATACTGATCATCAAAAAAGATGTTTATTTTAACAAAACAATGGTATAGTATAATGAATTAGTTTTCATTTGTATTGTATAATTTAAAAAGACTTAACATGCTTGAACCGGGTAATGTACTTCAGCGTCCGAGTCTATGACCCCCTATCTCGATCGGGTTTTTCTCCAGTTTCCCTGACTCATTGAGCAAATGCTGAGATGGCCCCTTGATTTGCTTCTGAACATAAATGTAGCTTCACTATGCGCACGTTTTATTGAGATCTTTCTTTGCTTGTAGTGCTAGCTTAGGGTGAGTTACTATTTTGTTAGCAAAGCAGAAAAATCAAATCTGCAGTAAGTTTACCGTTACAAATGTTTGCTATAACTCTTTTTTTCCGAAGGTAAATACATAGGTAGTTATTTCAACTTTACATATGAAATTTTTATTACTTACGGACTAACTTATTCTAAACTTACATACTATACAATGGGGAGGTGCCCACTAAGGGTCCTCTAATCTAGTTCTATGTTAGCGAATTTGATTTGAAAGATATGGAAAGGGTATTTATTTTGAATTCTGGTTTTATGTGTTGGATTTTTTGCGAGTCTGAATTCGGTGAGTGCTGGGATTTGGTATATGTTATGATAGAAGTTTTAGCAGTGATGACTAATAATATAATGTTGATGCTTGTGGAGTTGATTGGGTTTTGGAATTTGGTTTTGGTTTGCGAATATTTGTTATGGCTGGGGGTGTATTAAATGTCTTATTGTGGTTTTGTATATTATTATGGTGGTATTTTGTTGTAGTGAACTGTGTCTGTTTATTATTGATTTTAGATGATGTAGTTTTGCCTTGGTTTACATTATCTTTCTTTTAACATGATCGCGACAATTTAATTTTGAGTCGAGATATAGTCCTAGGTATTTGATTGGTTTGTTGAGAGGGTACCATTCTATTGGGTAGTTTTAATTGTTAGCGGGGAGGTGGGGAGTATGTGGTCTAAGTGTGAATATTTTTGCTGCTGTTTTGGTGGGGTTTAGCTGAACTTTGTATTTCGCGGCCCAGCCATTCAGTGTGTGTAGATATAATTGTGATGTTTCTCTTAAGTGTGCTAGTGAGTTGCCAGAGATGTATATGCCGTGTTACCGCGAATTGTGCTAAATGAATATTTTTTGATTTGAGAATGTCTGCTACATACAGATTAAACAACGTTGGTGATAAGGGGGATCCTGGGTAATCCTGCTTTGATGCATCGGGGGTTAGAAAGGTGGCTGTTGACATTACGGAGAAGGTTCTATTGCTTAAAAATGTGTTAATGATTGTGTGCAGATAATAAGGTGTGCGTATTTGGGTGAGTTTAAAACTGAGAGCTTGGTGCCATGTTCGATCAAATGCCTGTGCTACATCTAAAAAGAGTCTATGGTATAGTGTTTTGATTGAAAGGCTGAGTAGATGTGTTCTGATAGTCTTAACAGTTGATGTTGCGTAATATTTTCTCTTGAAACCGACTGTACCTTGGGGATTGAGTTAGTTGCTTTTAGGTGTGTTTAAATCTACGTAGAATAATTTTTCAAACATTTTTGAGAAGGAAATTAGCAAGCTAATAGGTGGATAGCTATTTATCTCTGTTGCATTCTTTTTGGTTTGTCTAGGGGAATTATATTGCATGTTTCCATGAATGGGGGAAATAGCCAGTTCTGAAGCAAGAGTTAAATATATTATTTAAGTAGGCTATTGCAGCTATGAGTAGGTTTTTTATTGCCATGTTGGTGATGTCATGTCCTGGCGCTTTTTTATTGAGGAAGTTTTTTTTTTAAAAAATTAGCAAATGGGTATATTTTGATACTTTCAATGATTTTGTTATGTTCAGGTGTTATTAACTGCGAATGTTTTTTTTATTTAATTTTATTTTAAGTCGCATCAACAGCAGAGGTTATTAGCGACTCCATTAGTTACATAGTAGTTACAATGCTTATTGGACTTTTTTAATTTTTTAAATTTTTACATTATTACACAAGTGAAGCAACAAATAAATATATACAACAGTATTTGGAAATATTACATACTTATATTACAGATATATGGAATCGTGTAGAGGTATGTATATAAGGACAGGAAACACATAACAACATATACACGTTAAATTAAATCTATAATGCCTATTTTATGGAATCGTGTAGAGGTATGTATATCAGGATTTTGTTGCAACAATCACACATTGGGATTGTTTTTTTATTTAATATGTAACCATGCGATAATTTAGTATGTCCTGATCGAATACGCGAAAGAGCGACCTGTTCCTGACGAGAAAACTTTGCATAGGTTTTAAGAGAAAAGAATTCATTGATTGCCTTGTGTATTTTACTAATTTTGGAATCGTTCCAGAGAGTTGACCACTCTTCTTATTATTTTACTCGACGTGCTTCAGATAGTCATCAGTTGAATACGACATTTTGTCATTTGTCTTTTCCTGTAGATCAATTATTAATGTCGGTGGTGTGGACTGCTGATCGGGGATCTGGCTCATTTCTCTAGTAATATGAATGACCACCGGCGCGATACCTGCATCAGCGGTCTCTTTGGCAGACTTCAAAGAGTTTGGTTTGAATTAAAGGCATATGATAATTAGGAGGTACTGTAATGCCATTCGGTATGTATGTAGATAGAATAATGGATTTCTTGTTACAGTTGGATTTGCGAGGTCGATTGCCATTAAAAAGCATAATTAGGCACTGCTTTTTGCTGCTAAAAATGTTGAACTTAATATGGAAGGTCTTCACTGGAGACTGGATGAATAAACCCAGCCTGTCTATTTCCGATGTGTCTTGGATGTGAATAACGTGGTGATCATGATATTTGTTAAATATTTCTTGCAGAATTGGGTCCGCATCAGAAGCTGTCAAGTTGGTGTTGGGATAATCCTTGGAAAAGTTATCAATAGTTAGATTTGATGTAACCCTGGTGGATATTTAAGAGTTCTATGTTCCCACTGTGAAACTTGGGATTTTATAGTCCCTGATGACATCCATGGTATTTTCATAGAAAGTTTTCGGATATGATTTCAGGTGGCTAGTATGAGCTTTAATTAATGGGTTAATGTCATTAAGAATTATGTTGTTGTTGGATGACAAAGCTTTGCTTCGATACTTGATTGTCAAGTAATCCTACGAGTGGAGGTTAGGTTCAGCTTCTATAAGAATGCTACCGGTGGCGTAGTATGAAACAACGGTACCTAGCCTGAGCCCAGTGTTATGTATTGGGTCTAATTTTTGGAAGTAGTTGTTTTTGCTTTGTTATATATTATACATCCGTAGTCTATTTTACTGCGGATGATAGCTCTGTATGTAAGGACAAAGTGCGTTTGTTCGTGTCCCAGTTATTATGATTCAAACATTTTATTATGTTCATTCTTCTCTTGCAATCAGTGATGATCTCCTTTATATGGTGATACCATGTGTGTTGCTGTCGAATAAAGACCAAGAATTTTGTTGAAAAACTCTCTTATCGCTACTGTTGCCAATTTGCAGTGTAAATTTCCGACACCTTGCGTCTAGATATCAGTATGCATTCAGATTTATTGGGAGAGATAATAAATCCTGAAGTTAATGACCAGCTATGGATTGAGTTCAAAGCTTCTTGAGTAATGACCTGAGAGAGAGAGTTCTTTCCTTTACTGAGAATTATCATGCCATCTGCATACTTGCAGATGATCGTGGTGGCTTTATTCCTGCCCAGCATCCATAATGGCTATTAAGAATAGCGTTACACTTGGTGGAACCTTGCAGGAGTCCATTTTCTAGCATACTGTATCCGACAACTGATTATTGACTCGGACCTGAATACATCGATTATTAGAAATTTTCGATGAATTGAAGAATATTCACCAATACCAATTCCTAAGAGCCCATATAGTTCGGGGTATCCAGACCATGTCATAGGCCTTTTGAACGTCTAGATTCACAACAATGACATGCTGTCTGTTTTGAATGGCTCGTAACGTAGGTTGTCTACACCCACTAGATGTGAATATGTGGAGTACCGGTCTGAAACCAAATTGATGATCCTCAATGATGTTGTGCGGTTTAAAAACCATCTTAATCTTCTGTCAAGAATCTTTTCGATTCTTAGAGATTACAAAATTAGGAAATTGACGGTAATTGATGGGATTAGATCGTACTTTACCTGGTTTAGGAATGGGGATGACAGTTGCCAATTTCATGTATTAGGAAAGGTTTGACATAGAGAACATATAGTTATATATCTTGAGTAGGACTTCTTTCCTTCAGTGGGTAGATTTCTAATAAGGATAGTTGATACTTCATCTGGTCCAGGTGCTGAGTTATTAGATGAATTTATTGTGTCATTTAATTCCTATGTAGTGATTGGTACGTTAAGAATGTCGGATCGATCTGGAGGTGGGTATAGACAGTTGCAATAGGTTTCTTCAATTTCGTTTTTGATTTCACAAACTCTTCATCGTAGTTGGCTGAGCTAGAGTTGCTTTGGAAGGTCTTAGCTAGAGTGTTGCAATGTGGCAGAATCACTTATGATACCATTATGATATTGCAAATTTGAATGTCATTTGAAACTTGTTGCCTTGAATGCCTTAATTTTCTTCCAAGACTCGACACGTTATTTGAATTAATTGTAGAAACATAATCAGTCCATGATTGTTTTTAGATTCTTTGACAATTCTTCTGGCAAGGGCTCTGGTTCTCTTATAGCAATCTTATTATCCTCGAACTTTTCTTTTAAACCTATTAAAGGCATGTTTTGCTGCTTTAATGGCATCCGGCATTGTCGTTCCACCAAGAACTCTCTTCTTGTAGCATTTAATTTGATAATTTTCAATAGCTTGGTGAGCAGCTTCCATGATATTAGTAAAATACTGACAATACAGCATGATTGATATCATCCTCGAGCTGGAAGTTGGTCAGGTCCGAAGCGATAATTTCTTGGAACAAGGGCCAGTTCGCTTTATTAAAGTTTAGTCATCAAAGGTGGGAAGGAATTGTTATAAATCTAGGGATGTCGATGTCGATAATAATTGGAAATGATCGCTGTCGTATGGGTATTCAGTACATTCCATGTGCATTTTTGAGGCAAAGGAGTCAAGCAATGGATAGATCGATTACACAGTTTACCATTGCTAAGATTGATAGGTGGGTTGTCACCGTGTTAATAATGACCAAATCAGATCTTCCACAAAAGTTCTAGCAATATTCCCTTTGTCAATCTTGTATGAGCCCATACTGCATGATGACCATTAAAATCACCTGTAATCAGTAACGGTTTAGGAAGTTGTTGAAGGATATCATTAAGTTCCGAGTATTCGAGATTGTGACTGTTGGGAATATATAAGTTACACATATACAAACATATAGGTGAGGTAATTTTCACAGCAACAGCCTCCAAGTTCGACCTGATCTGGATATTGTCTGCCAGAATGGATGATTTGAATATGGCAACTCCACCAGATGCATATTCGGTGTTTGTTCTATTTTTATAATAGCACTGATAATTATTGAGATGAGCTGAGTAATTAAATTTAAAATTGGTTTCTTGCAGACATATTATGTCTGGATTAATATTGTTGCACAGTAATTGTAGATTTTCTAGGCGGCAGTGATATCCATTAAGGTTCCATTGAACAATTTTCATGATTTTAGTTTCAATTTATTGGTAAAGATATGAGTGATTACTGTCTGTCATAGATTTTATACAAAGATTATTATGTGCTGTCCATACTAGATTCACTCTCAGACAAGTCTGAATCAGGTAACTGTTTCAGCAGCTTCTTCATAAGTCTAGTAAATCTACCTTTCAGGCTTCTATCTGTTAATACTTTATAAGTTTCCTTAAGCATATTAATTATTGCTGGAATGTCATTAGAATAATCTTTAACTATAGCAATGGAATCAACTGCGCCCAAGGCATTTTCTATAATAATTGAAATTGTTTGTATGCTAAGGGAAAAGAACTTGGATTGTTGTCAATAGAGTTTTGTTGGACTAAGCATGTCTTCATATTTTTTCCAGGATTGTTGCCTTGTTGGTCTGATTCTAGTATGTTTATGTTCTTCTTCTTTTCTTTTGGTTGTTTCAAGTTGTTTTCTTGATTTTATTATCAGTATTAGGTGAGTTGTTTCAGATAAGGAAGAGGATTCAGTTGGTAGCTTCTTTTATGAGGAGGGATACTCATGAGGTCAGTTGAGAGAGAGCATGGGTGACTTTTGAATTTGATCTGTACCTTTGTGTCTTTGTTCAAGGGAGGCTTAGCACAAGGTGATGAATCTGGTGTGCAGCTTTTCTTGTTCAGAGGAGGGAAGCTATCACAATCCATATTGTAATGGAACGTCCTGCCTACTTATCCCAAATCTGTATGTAACCGCACCAAGTTGCGGCGACAATATGAAATAAAACGACTATACTTGAATTTCTCTACTCTATATAAAATCTATACAAATTTATGCCCTGCTAACTTTTGCCTCCTTTATCTAAAACTGTGCCCGTTACTTAGCTACTCCTTCAATGTTATAAAACTATTGAGCGTGAGGCTGTGGTTGGCCTGTACAGGAGCCTAACGAGATACTTGGACAGTTGGGCGTAGGTCACTGTTTAATACAAAATCACGAAATCATATTATAGGCTTACTGTCAGACCAAATACGTCCGGCATTATTTATTCTTTTCTGGTTTCCTTCTCCACACTCCGCTGGAGACATAACAACAAAAACATACACAAATGCAATACAATAAACAACAAAACACAATACCTGAAATACATAAAATCACATTCACACTACTATTTAACAATCGACAAAAAAAAAAAAATCATTCACATGAATGCATCCCTATTCTGTCTGAATATAGCCTATTATTATTTCCGCAAAACTTGGTCTTGTACATTAAAATCTAATCTGTTCTTTCTTCCCATTTATCTGAACTATTAAATTACGAAAGTTATTGCACTTTCCTTTCGTAGAAATCGGCCATCCGCGTAACGCCATTGTTCCATGTCACCTCCGTAGTATACATTAGCATCCATTAATTCATCTCCCACAGCGTCCATCCATTTCCACACGTTTGTTAACGACAAATTTACTTTAAATGAAGAATATCCTGATTAAAACTACTCACTAATTACTATACTAGTTTCTGTTAACTGCGACCGACAATATGGCGACAGTGTTCCGCGAACACTGTTTTCGTGAATATATAAATATCTCTTCCACGTTTATCTTTCCATTAACTCGACAGTTACTAAACACGATATATTTCCTCTATTCACAAACTGAACGCAATTTTCTATCAAAATAAAAATTTTTTGCGGAGCGTTCAACATGCATCCGTATTCAAGCTATTTCGACCGCGCTCTCTTCGTCATTGTTGTGTCCGGATCGTCAGCTCTTTATTCTTTTAACATCACACGATCGCTGTTGCTTCTCCTACAAAATATTACATCATTTAATTTAATTCACATTTTCTGTTCTGGCGTAGCCTCAAGTTTCCCAACGTTGCGACTGTTACCATAATTTTCTAAATGATTTATTCTGTTGGTTCTTAAAGTTTTGTTTGTATTACTTCACGTGTTCTTAATTTTCCCCACAAACACCTTTTGATTTACTGAACCTTAAGCACAACAATGGCTATCATGTCTGTTTACAAGCTGGAATTTATACTATACAAAATGTTCATATCTTTCGAACGCGTGATGCGATTTCCTTCAAATAACTTGCAAACGACTTCGCTTACATGAACGCTCTGCCCTATCTTGTCCCAATTGTAATTTGTCGCGTTTTCCGTTTACTTCTCAAAAACTATCGCTACGCGACATCGCCTTCATCTGTTTTTACAGTTCATGTTAATGTTATGCATTTTCTATTTATTCTTTGACTGTGCCTTATTCTTGGGAATCATGGAATATTACATCTCCCCGCCTAAGATGTCGCTCAGATATGACACCGTCATGATGAGTCTACATCTAGCATTACACATTGTTGGTCCGTTCTTTACCACGTATCCTCTTCCACTCGGCACCTGTTACAGTTCAACGGCCATCGTTGCCTGTGTTGAGTGAACTTGATCTTGCACTAACAATGCGTCTCTGAAGTACACAACACTCCCGTTTCCTGCTGTTTGCGACGGACACCCTGCTAATGTTGCAGTGGCACTGCATTAAGTCGGTACGCTCTACCGTCGTCTATCGCGGCACCTGTCACTCCTACACCTGCTACTTCTTCACGGTCTTGTGTAGTGTACCTCGCATTTACCACAACTAAATCTTACCTAAACAATCTTGTTTTCTTGCTTATAATACTATTCTACTATATTACTACATTACAAACTCCTTTCTCACCACATAACCTTACAGACTCGGCTTCTTGTATAATTTAACATTAAATAGGTTTGGACACCTATTTCTTGTCCTCGATCTGCTATTACAACATTATTGTTATTGAGTACCTTCGTGATAGTATACGGACCGTCGTATATCAGAAAGAATTTCTTAAACAATTTCTGATTGGATGAGGACGAGTGAGGCGAGCGGACTAAAACCTGGTCCCCTACAAAAATTGTCCCCGACAGAAATGTTTCTGAGCCTTGCTCCCGCTGCTTTGCCGATTTCCCGCAACTGGTCATACACTATCTTCTGATCGGTAGTCACTTGTTCTAAACCGCCATTTCCGGTGGTATTTCACGTCATCGAATGGCCTCTTCTTCTTGGCACGAAGTGCACCTCCATGGTGTTACATTGATGCTTGAGTGTGGTACTGCATTTAATCTTCGTTCAGCACCGGAACGGCTTCGAACCACGCTCGGTGATTTTCCGCGACATATCCGAAACAACGTGACAATTCCCTCATCACTCGTTCGCTTGGTTGCTCTGTGGATGTCGCACTGCCGTGAGATGGACGGAAATCCCTAACGTTTCCATCTCTTCTTTCCATCTTCCGCTGGTGAACTTGTACCTCTGTCGCTCAATATCTTAGTCGGCTTCCCACATTTCTATAAATCCTTCACTTGCCGTATACAGTTGGCGGCACTGGGCTTCTTATCGGAAATATCTGCACAACTTAGAAAAACATCTATTATTACCATTGGTGCTGGTTTCAAACTTGGTCTTCGGCAACGGCCCATATAATCCACCGCATACAATTCCCTGGCCTCTGCGGTAAAATAGGCCACTCACCTTCGCAGCGTCTGTTCGGCTGTTTCGTCTTTTGACAGACGTCACAGGAACTCCTATTTGTCGCACCTCTCTTCCATATTCGGCCAGTAACAGTAATCTGATAAGATTTGTGCGTTTTTCCCCACCTCCAAAATGCCCATAATGTTCATGTGTGACGTGGCCAATTCCTTGCGACTTTCTTCAGGTATCCATATTCGAACTTCTCTTCAGGCCAATTTTTCTTAACAAGATTCCTTCATAAATCTTCCAATTACGGTCCTTGTCTTTCTCCTTGCGGATTCGCCTTCTATCGTACGGCTGGCCATCAATCAACTTGCATATTTCCTGCACGAACACGTTTCGCTGTTGCATATTGATAATTACTCTTGTCGTCCATCGCGGCTAATTTCTCTCACCCGAATGACTGCCATCACACTATCCAGGGCTCCTTTCTCTTTCACCTTGATTCTTGACAAGTAATCTGGCACAGGTTCTTTCGGCCTTCGCATATTGATCTCGAATTGAAACTGTTGCAGCCACAAAGTCCACCGTAACAGTTTGTCATTATGCGTGTGGCTTCTCATCAAAATATTAGTGCCTTATGGTCCGTAATTATGGTAAATGGGCGCCCTACTAGCAATGTTCTGAACTTCTGGTCGCCCACACAATAGCAAGAGCTTCTAACTCTGTCGCGCCGTAATTCATTTCCTTCCTTTTGGTGCGCGACTGTCCAAAGCCACTATCTGTTGTTCGCCACATTCGCCCAGTTGGAACAGCACAGCCCTAGAGCGATCCATGCTGTCCGTCTGTAGTACATTCTACGTCGAAATCCGGATATTGTACTATATACGTGCGTTCAGCTCAGCAACTCCTCGAATGCTTCCTGGCATTGTTGCGTCCACTGCCATTTGCTTCCTTTCCTTAACAAGTGCAACAGTGGTACTACCTTTTGCAGTAATTCTTTACGAATCGCGCGTAATAGTTACATATTCAAATATTCGCCGCAATCCTCGCACATTTTGGGTGGTGGTAATTTCCGAATTATCTCCTTTTATTTTCCTGCATCTTCATCCCCGCCTTGATATTTCGTGCCCATGAATTGCACTTGCTGACGACAAACTCGCATTTCTCTAAATTCAATTTCAGTTGAACTTCTCGAAAATCTCTAATAATTTCCCTCAAATTTCTCAGGTGCGATTCCAAATCCTTCGAAAACAAAATAATATCGTCAACGTACATCACCATAGTGCTTCAACTCAACCGGATTACATCGTTCAAATATCGGATTAGCGCTGCTCCAGAATTTTCAATCGAACGGCAGTCTCGTAAATGAATACACCGTCCCTTCAAATTTGAAGCTGATGTATTGTTGGCTTCCTGCTTCTACCTCGATCTGCCAGTACGCGGATGAAAAATCTAACGCGCTGAAGATTTTGGCTCCCCCTAACTTCATCACCATTTCATTTACAGTTGGTGGCGTTTCATACCGTGGAATCGTGACCATGTTGAGTCTTCTCGCGTCTAGACACAGACGCATGCTTCCATTTTCTTCACCACTACGACCAACGGACTTATATCGGGTTATTGCCTTCGGACAACGCCTTCTGCTCCATTTCTTAATAAGTTGGCGCACCTGCTCATGGTACACTTGTGGTACGGGATATTGTTTCGTAGAGAACGGCGTCGTATCTTTCAACTGCAGTTTGAACTTATAGCCCTTCACCGGCTCTGACGACTCCCCAAAAACACTAATAAATTCTCTTAACAGTTGACGAACTCTTACCGGACAGCCTTCCTGATCGATGACCTCTTCCGCAGCCCTTTCTACATTTTGGAGATTTCTTCCATACTAGCTTGCAGTTCGTCTCCTTCCGCCTCCGCCCCATCAAGTTCAGCGACCACTGACCTACTTTCAATAGAACCTCGTGACTTGAGCATTATCTTCCTTGCTCCTACGTCCACGACGGCTGACAAGCATCCAGTGCGTCCATCCCACGATGACGTCACGGATCAGCCCCGGACAACGATTGCTGCTACCTCGATTGTTACTTCTCCCAAATCTATCTCCAACCAGATTTGTTTCCTGTAGTGTTGGCTGCCTTCTATTCGCCATGATCACGCGAAGCTTCCGCGTCGGTAATTCAATCAACATGTGCCCTTCCTTTTGCACCTTCTTACAAATTCCTCCGACACTGCACTAATACTGCTGCCCGTATCTACTGCGCCGAACTTCTCTCCAGCACCTGCCTTGCAAAATCAAGCATTTGCTCGGCCCTGCGCCTTCGTTGTTTCTTCTCTCAGCAATTCGTCACCTCCAACGACAATACTCGCTATGGCCTCAATCGTTACGATATTTCTTTCGTCTCGTTTGGTTCGACCCACCTTTCGCCCCAAACGTGTTTAGTTTCCTTCCTAGGTACTGATTCCATCGCCTGCGCTCCTTCCGCCTTCAGCGGTTATGATCCCGGACCTCTTGTTCCATTCGTTCCGCGCCTGCTCGTTCGCGTCCTTCGGCTTTGGTTTTGCGCGCCTGCCCGTCTTGCGCCTTCTCTTCCCTCCCTCGAGGCTTCTCTTTGCACCTCTACTGCGCACATTATCTTGCCGATATCGCCCTCCGTTGTATCGGTGGTTGCCATTTCCCTTCCGGATTCGACCTTCCGTCACGCCCGTCCGTTCATTGTCGTCGTTCGCCTGCTCGAACCGACTTACTTCTATCAATGCCTCTGGTTTCCGGCATATTATTCCATAGTAAGTTTCGTATTCCACTCGGCATTTGTCGAATCAGAATTCGAATAACTCGGCTGGGTTGAAATCTTCGCTACATACTTTAAACGCGCTGACTTTACGAGTGACAAAGTCGCTCATGGTTTCGGCGTCTCCCTTTCGATATCGTTCCGACATCAACCGGTATTTTAACTCGAATCGGTGGTGTTGGTTCCAATACCTTCTAAAATTTCTCGCGCCATTCCCATAAATTTGCGGTGTTGGTGTTAATGCCTGCCACCAATGCTGCGCCTTTGAGCTAAGGGCTCTCGACAAACCTCAATTTCATTCCTTCCGGAATGTTATTTACTTTAAAGTAGTTCTCGAGTGCCGTCAAGAACGAATATGGTTGTTCTCTGCTCTCCCCGTGAAAACGTAGATAATTCAGCAACGTTGCATGCCTATCGCGTAACCATTGCCATTCAATCGTCGCGCTGCATACACCTGCTGTTCGAGGTCGGCAATTTTGTTCATAATTTCTTTATCGACTTCCCTTTTTCGATCCTATCTCTGCCAATTTCCGACTATCGAATTCTCCTGAACAGCCGTTTTAATGTTCCTATCGATTTTACGATCGATTCCTCGACGACCTATACGCGTCTTGCTGTCGCGCTACTTCCTGAAGTCTTGCACATTCCTGTCGATTTCTGACAATCGCGTTTCTTGCAGCCGTACCGATTGTTGTAAAGTGCCCACGGTCGATTGAATTTCGCCTACACCTGTACTGAGCTGCTGGTTGAACACCTCTTGAACTGCGAAACGAGTTTCGACGTCTTGCACCGTTTTCGCGTTTTGTTTTTAACCTAGTGAACCGGGCAATTGTCTCTACTTTAAATGCGCTCACTTCGTCTTGAATTTTCGACACTGCGACTTACCTCATTCTGCAATGTGTTTAGCGCGGCATTGATACTTCTATTCTGTCTACAACTTCCTCAAATTTATTCTCTATCTGTTTTTGCAAGTTGTTTTCCAACCTCCTATCACTTCTCATTTCCTGCATTAACCGTAATAACATCGACAAGTGGGTTCCGATGCACCTTGCACCTCGGAACAATTTCACCTGCAGCTTCCTGGCTCATATTTGTACCTTGCGTATCTGTCGCAATATTCCCCCCTTCAATTCTAATTCCTCTAGATGTTGGCCCTCTTCATCCTCATCGCGAGCGGAAATTGTTTCTGAATCCGACGCATCCGTGTACTTAACATTTTGCCACTACGCGTCTCCATTTTGAATTGTACTATGTTTTTCTTACAATTAGTTTTGACCTTTTTCACCTAGCCCACTTGCGTACTATTGTAGTGTCCCAGTATTCGTCCTACTCGACCACGTTGCGGCGCCATATGTAATGGAACGTCCTGCCTACTTATCCCAAATCTGTAGTAACCGCACCAAGTTGCGGCGACAATATGAAATAAAACGACTATACCTTGAATCTCTCTACTCTATATAAAATCTATACAAATTTATGCCTGCTAACTTTTGCCTCCTTTATCTAAAACTGTGCCCGTTATAGCTACCTTCAATGTTATAAAACTATTGAGCGTGAGGCTGGTTGGCCTGTACAGGAGCCTAACGAGATACTTGGACAGTTGGGCGTAGGTCACTGTTTAATACAAAATCACGAAATCATATTATATGGCACTGTCGACCAAATACGTCGGCATTATTTATTCTTTTTTGGTTTTTCCCCTTCCACACTCGCTGGAGACATAACAAAACATACACAAATGCAATACAATAAACAACAAACACAATACCAAATACATAAAATCACATTCCACTTACTATTTACACAATCGACAAAAAAAAAAAAAAACAAATCATTCACACTTGAATGCGCATCCCCTATTCTGTCTGAATATAGCCTATTATTATTTCCGCAAAACTTGGTCTTGTACATTAAAACCTAGTCTGTTCTTTCTTCCATTTATCTGAACTATTAAATTACGAAAAGTTATTGCACTTTCCTTTCGTAGAAATCGGCCATCCAGTAACGCCATTGTTCCATGTCACCTCCGTAGTATACATAGCATCCATTAATTCATCTCCCCCCAGCGTCCATCCATTTCACACACGTTTGTTAACGACAAATTTACTTTAAATGAAGAATATCCTGATTAAAACTACTCACTAATTACTATACTAGTTTCTGTTAACTGCGACTGACAATATGGCGACAGTGTTCCGCGAACACTGTTTTCGTGAATATATATAAATATCTCTTCACGTTTTATCTTTCCATTAACTCGACAGTTACTAAACACGATATATTTCACTCTATTCACAAACTGAACGCAATTTTCTATCAAATAAAAATTTTTTGCGGAGCGTTTCAACATGCATCCGTATTCAAGCTATTTCGACCGCGCTTCTTCGTCATTGTTGTGTCCGGATCGTCAGCTCTTTTATTCTTTTAACATCACACGATCGCTGTTGCTTCTCCTACAAAATATTACATCATTTAATTTAATTCACATTTTCTGTTCTGGCGTAGCCCTCGAAGTTTCAACGTTGCGACTGTTACCATAATTTTCTAAATGATTTATTCTGTTGGTTCTTAAAGTTTTGTTTGTATTACTTCACGTGTTCTCTAATTTTCATACAAACACCTTTTGATTTACTGAACCTTAAAGCACAACAATGGCTATCATGTCTGTTTACAAGCTGGAATTTATACTATACAAAAATGTTCATATCTTTCGAACGCGTGATGCGATTTCCTTCAAATAACTTGCAAACGACTTCGCTACATGAACGCTACTGCCCTATCCATCTGTTTTACAGTTCATGTTAATGTTATGCATTTTCTATTTATTCTTTGACTTGTGCCTTATTCTTGGGGGGAATCATGGAATATTACAATATTAGATGAATTAGAAGTTTGTACTAATGACTGATCTAGGGAACAATTATCTTTTGAGGTGCTATCATTACCTTCTGAACCATTATTTACTATTGGGCTAGAAATGTCCTCTTTGCTTGGACATTGACTAGCAATATGGCCTTCAGAATGACATTTAAAGCAAGTCATGTTATCATTAGAAAAATATAATCTATAAGATGTGTCATGCAATTGGATTAACATAGATGGGGGTAATTTATGAATTTTATCAAAATATGAGATAAATTAGGATCTGTCATACCAGCTCTTATAAAAGTTATATTAGATGAAGTTTGCACATTAAGTTGGTTGAGAGCTTTTTTTATGTCTTCATGTGGGATCACAGGACACACATTGGATATTATAACCCTGATGTGTTTGCTAAGTAAGGGTCTGACACTTACTTCAATATTATTAATAGTGAGAGACTTATATTTATCTGTAATATAATCAGCATGTTTCTTTGAGCTTAAGAATACACATATCCTGTTGTTGGCGATACGAGACACAAAACGAATATCACGTCCTTGTATAATGGTAATTAGTTTACTCACTTAGCCCTTGAGTGTTAACCCTTCATGCGCCTCAATGATAATAGCTTGATGCTTAGTCGGAACACATCAGTAGTAGCAGCTCCAGCGTAAGATTTGGTTTGTGTCTTATCAGCAGTTGAGGTTAAGTTGGTGGTGTTGTTTACGGTGGTCATGGTGTCCGATTGTGCAGCCCGCAAAGGCAGCAGGCACACTAAGACACAGTTTTATGAGATATCACCCAATATGGCACTTGATAGTAAATTATTGTCACCAGAAGAAATAAGGACGCAACAACGCACACGCGAGCAGAGCGGACGATCGACTTGTCTGCGAATGTTGTTTCGAAATATTTGGTCGGTTCTTCTGCTTTGTGATGAGAGAGCTTTTCCAGTGGGTGTATTTAGTAGGGAAATTTGGTTTTTCTTCTTTAGAATTTTCCTTGTGAATTGCCATATAGAGTAATTACTGCTGCTTAATGAGTTTATAAAATTGTGGAATTGCTAATTATTGTAGGTTTTTATAAGTCTCTTCACAATATTGGTTATTGCGTTAAGTTCTTTCTTTATTTCAGGCGTTTTGAGTTTATACCATAGTCTTCTCGTTTTTTTTTAAAATTTTTGTTGCATATATTATGCCGGGAGAAATTTGTTATGATTTCCTTGTGTTTTGTTGTCAGTAGTAGGAGATTGTGCTTCTATTATAGATTTGAGGATTGTTTAAGATTTTTATTCTGGGTATTGATTGTTTGATCATCTCTGCGAACTTTTTCTACTTTATTTTAAGTGTATTTGGTGATGGTCTTGGGGCGTGTTGTGGTGTTAGTTGTTGTGATAAAACAAGAACAGGTATGTGATCAGAATCTAACTCAAATATTACTGATGAGAAAAAGTTATTGTTGGTATTGGTTATTCCGATGTCTAGTATATCAGGTTTGCATGATCGATCTAGTGGAAAAAATGTTGGTTCACTGGGGAATATTATTTTAAGATTGTGATTGTTTATTATTTGTATTAATATTTTACCATCACAATTTTTATTTTGGCACCCCAAGTTTGGGTGTTTGGCGTTGATATCTCCTAAGAGTATAACTTTTTCTGTTGATTTGAATAAATTTTGTATGTTAGTGTTGGCTATTTCGATACTTTGAGGTTTGTAAGCAGATATTACTTTCCATACGTTATTGTTAAAGATTACTTCTGTTTCATATCCCGGTGTGTGTGGAAGTATTGTTAAATTATGTCTGTAATTAGATTTTACTGCTTTGAGAACACCGCCTCCTTTGGTTTCTTGCCTGCCTGTCCTGTATTGTAATAGTTCCCGGCTATCCTGGCCTCGCGTTGGGCAGCCAAAATGTAATAGTTCCCGGCTATCCTGCCCTCGCGTTAGGCAGCCAAAATGTAATAGTTCCTCTCTCTCTCTCTTTTCTGCTACTATTGTCTGGCTAATCTCCTCTTATATTATAGTATTACAGACTGTTGGGTGCCATCTTTTGTACTCGTACTTAGTCGAACCTATCGTTTGCCCCTTTTAGCTAGCTAGTTTTTATAAAATTTCTCATAACCTGCAGCCGTGGATAACGTGGTGGTCCTGTACAGGAATCCAAGCGAGGTGACTGGATTGTGCGTGCTAGAGTATTATAGTAAATGACGACGCATGCTCTCAATTGGTAAAAAATGAACAATATTTTTGTTCATTCATTTATTACTTCTTTCGGGCTTTTTCCTCCTTTCATCATATACGATAACAACTCACCATCTCTCCCTCCACACTGGTACACAGTAATCCTATAACATAAACATACAAAGAAACAAAACACAACAAAGAAACTCATTCACGCATAATAATAACAAAACAACATGAAACCTCACTCACACATCGAATGCGCATTCCCTGATTTTTTTTACCATTTCTTAATTTAATTTAATTCAACAAAACTTGATCTTCAACAAACTCTTTTCAGCTACGGAATGCGTCTTCAGATGAAGTGTCTGCAAAGAAAATCACACACACACACACACACACACACACACACACACACACGTGTCACTTCCCTGTTTTGCGGCTTAGCTCTCGTGGCAGTGACGTCCGGTGGCCGCCGTTCGGTGCCTTTCGATGCGCGGTCGCCTTCCACTCCTGCTCGCTGTTGCCATCGGAAACCAATTACCGCGAACCGCTATTGTCCGCATAAATTATATTTCTCAGTTGCTAGTCCGTCGCCGTTTGATAAAATTGCATGTACTCGTTGCGTACTGTTCGGCAAAACAAAACAAAAACAAAAACAAAACTATTTTTTTCGCGTTTCATCAAACGCGTCATTTCTCGAAATTAATATTATTTACAACAATTTACGTTCAAAAATGAACGTCTAATTGTTCCGATCTCAGCATCTATTCTTTTGTATCTAACAACGAGATGTCCGAAGCGTTGGATTTCTTTACAATAAATAATAAAATCTAATTGTCCGTAATCACAAAAATGTTTACTCAAGAAAAAAAATACTCCCGAATTTTTTTTTATTTTTGCTAACACTTCAAAATTCCAATAAATATCACAACTTTACTCACTATTTGAAATACCACACTTTCGAAAGAAATTTAACTACGCGCCAATTTCGCGCACACGAGCCATTCTCTCCGGTACCTACGACACATCTGTACTCGCATCGAATTTTTTTTCAGCAACTTGCATTGTCACAAAAAGCTTCTGGAACAAAATAGTTGCCACTCGCTTGCTTTTAATCTGTAGTTAATTCCAATGACTTTCTTTTCTTCGTAAGATGGCGTCATTTGTGTATACCTCTAGTTCATTGCGAATTTCCAAATATTATGTTATAATTTTGCTTCCGAACATGCGACAAGGTTGACACTAATTTTGTCGTCTTCCCCGTGTTTTAATCTATTGTTTCCCAATGTTTCAGCCAAATCGATTTGTGCGTTTTGTTACAATTCTTAAAAAAACATGTTTACAATCTCTCTTTACTAGGTTAACAATGTCCATATTCTATTCTTGTTACATTAAAAATTCCAATTCTATTTCAATTTATATCTTCCGAATGCGTTGACCGAATTTGATGCCGTTTGTATTATTTAATTTCATAATTTCTGTTCTACCGGACGACTATGTTCAATTTTCACAAATTTCACGCGCTATAATTCTTTATTTTAATTTTGACTTGTAAAATGTTTTCTGTCGGCACCGTTGTAATCGATACACAAGCTTATTCCTTGTCACATTTTGTAAAGCTGCATCTGGGGGGTTTTGCCTCGAAATGATAGATCATTACAGTATATTGTGTAATTAGGAATAATTGTTTGTTGTTTTTGTTGAGTTGTTCCGGTAATACTGGCTATGTCGACATTGTGAATGTAAGTGATGTAAAAAGTGAATTAGTTCAGTTTTTTTTATTTGTGATAAGAGTTCGCGTTCCAGTTTAGTAAGACTATTATATTATTATTGATTTTATTGTTATTATTATTACTATGAATAATAATATTATTATTACTATTATTTACCATGGCTGTTGTTTAAATACTCAGCCACCGAGCTTTGAATCGTACTAATGATTGAAGGTATTAATGAATTTATGAAATTGATGATACAAGTTGTGATGGAATTGATGATTGTGGAAAGAATGTGATTTGATTGAGGATTGGGTATGCAATATCTATGATTGTTTCCGATCAGGGTATTTTGTTGAGGTGGTGAAAGGGGAGGATTTGAGTCGGAGATATGAGTGAAATTTTCTGGTGGGTTGGTCTGCGGTAGACCTGGGAAGTAGATTTGTGATTGATTGGAAGGGGGCGGAGGAGACGAGAGGTTTCCAGTATTTCTATTAATTTTGTTTATACCTTGGTTTTCTGTCTGAACCTCGTAGTAACTACAAGTTGAGATTCTTACATCGGCCTTGTGGCTACCGAGACAGTTCGCACACACGGGATTTTCATTTTTTTTGACTTTGCACTGAATAGTGGTTCCCGGCAGAAAAAGCACTCTTGATTGAGTAGTTACAGTTATTTTTGTATGTCCGTAGTCAAAACACCGTTGACATTGAATAGAACCGTTGTGTTTTTCCTTTTTTCTGTAATCACTCGATGATTGCATATTGGATTTATTTTTAGTATAGTTTCGGGTGTTTCTGTGCCGTTGAATTCGGTTGCGACCACTGGTATTGGATGCCTTCTTTCTACAGAAAGAAGCCTAGCGATATTTAACACTGAAGAGTGAAGCTGTTTAAGGTCTGCAAAAATGTCCTGTTCAAATATAGATTGATGAAGGTTTTTGAACACAACGGAGAATTTTTTGTTGGCGGGGTCCTTGTATGAGTGGAATTTCCGTTGTGTGTATATGAGGTAGTCCTAAAGTCTGTAGGGTTGTTTCCACTGATCTTTATCTTACTGTACTTTACGAAATTGTTGCTAACATTAGTTCTGAGTTCTATTATAAATTGTTTGAGGTTACTTATTTCTGCTACATAGATAGGAGGAATTTTTTCTATTGGAGTTTGCTGTTCACCCGAGGTAACCTTTATATTCAAAACGTTTTTCATCGCGATGTTGGCCTAATCTTTCAAGTTCAGTAAATCTGTTTCCGATTGGAACTCCGTAACTGTATTCTATATCACTAGTTCTATCACAATTGAATCTTTTGCGATCTTGAGAGTTTATGTTGTCACTGACTGCCTTTTTTTGTGTTGCTTCCGTGTTGAATCAGGGGTTGCCGCGCCCTAAACCCTTGTAGAGTTGGGTTGATGGCCGCTGTCCTCGTTCCGTTGCTGGTTCGGGGGGACGGTTTGATCCATTTTTTTTTTCTGATGATGAAGTATTTTGATGCGCAGAATTCACTTCGCTGTTGATTTGCGAAATCAGAATTGATGAGGGTTTGTAAGGCCTGGTTTATTGCCCGGCCGGTCGATGGGTCGACATCGTACGCCATTCACTTCCACTGCTCGCGCTCCACGGACTGCTTTGGTCGCACTGGACGGACACGTCTGTTCACGGCCGCTACTGATCGAGAACTGTGTTGCTATAACTCGGGAATGAACATTTCTAGTTTTTGAAATGTTAATTTCGCCCTTTTTAAAATGGTATTATTATTATTATTATTATTATTATTATTATTATTATTATTATTATTATTATTATTGAAAGTTTTCATGTTCACCAACCTTATTGACACATTTGAATGAATTGCACAGATATTAAAAATCAAAGCACAATACATCTATTTTTTAAAAAAGACTCTACATTGTTTCCCATGAATTTCCGCACTATCCTTGTTGTTGAAATAACAACTGTCTTCTGCATGAGTTTGTTGAGGTCTTCATTCAAACCCAGTTGCTTAAGGTGGTTCGAGCGAGATATTCCCTAGTAGATAGAGAGTCCATTTTACATTCACGAATAATTATTTGTGAGACATGTGGGTATTGTGAAACATGTATAAACAAACCAGGGATTCCTATTAAGAGTTTTATTTAATTATACGAATTAAGTGTGTTATATAGATAGAAAATAAAAATATTTCAATATTATATAAAGACCTATCGTTGACTAGTTTTATGACCAGTACCAACAGATCGCGTAGCCAAAGAATGAAAAATTGAGGCATAAGATTGAATATAAAAAGCACTATTTAACCATTAGCAAGACCAAAATTATAAAAAGTAACATTATAGACACATCTACATATTTTTTACAGTGATCACTAATAATGGCCGAAATCTCCTCATCTTGAGTATCGGGAAATGTCTTTGGTAAAGTAGGCAATGCCGTAATGTCTGTGATATTGGTATACTTGCGCAGGGCTCATGCTGCTTCAAATTGTTCTTGTTTTCATTCACTTTGAATACTGTTTCAAATTTTGTTTTAATAGCTTTTGATTGGTTGAAATTTTGGAACTATTTTGCAATTGCAAAGTACCATATTTTCAGCAGTAAAAAGTTATGAGTAGAAGCTATTTGCTGATTTAAAAGTTTTCAGTGTAATTTGATATAATGTTAAAGGTATTAACTTTGATACAGATATTGTGTAAAGTAGTACCAAGTTAAAGATAGTAAAATTAAATCACTGGATCATATAAATCTGAACTGTATCGTTTAGACCTCAGTAATAAGATGTATCATTGGAGATAAAATCTGCAAAAAAGATTTCCATATGAAATGATCTTTTGTAATCGTTGTTTTTCATGAAAATGGATATAAATGTTTTTGTAAATAAGACAGGAAACCCATTCAAAATGTATTACTACTGTGCTGGGAGTGCAATTGGTTTGACAAAATAGTGCTGCAGAGAAAAGGGATTTCTGTTAAAATACTAATACTACCTAGGATTGAATTTATAATTCCTCTTACTATTTCAATCAATTTACCCTTGGCTGGTTTTATATACAGTGTGTCTTGAAGCATAATACTGTGTTGGGCACTCCAGAAAAAAACTTTAACTAAAAATCACTAATTATGATAAGATAAATCCTTGTATAAACACAAATGTACATGGATTGTACAAACACAGATGTACGTTCTTATTGTTTCATTCAATTTATTTTTAAATTCAAATATTATGGTTCAATAAAATCTTTGATTGATTATAATTCAGACAAAAACATTTCTTGAAGTTTTTAAGAATATTTATTTTCAAAAATCCAGGCACAGAGAAAGAGTCCCAAGCTTTCATATTTTGCTAGTAGGGAAATCCAGCTCTACATTTATACCTTGAATGCTTGAAATTAACACCAGCAATTTCTAATACTTGTGAATTGAATTCTCACCCCAGTAGTTCTACTGATTGAGGTGCTGACTTATGCAAAAGTTTGTTGCTTCGAGTCCAGTATCCACTGTGTATCTCATATAATGAAAAAGGAATATGAATTATTTTCAAATAATTAATCATTGTTCTGGAGCTAAAATGAAAAAAGCTGTTATAGAGCTCAAACTGAAATAATGCTATAAGAAATGTATAAATATTTCTATAAACTCTCAAAATTACCCATTGGCTCATAAAGTTGAATCACAGTGAATCATCATAAACTGCAGGCCCTTTCCTGTTTCCCAGTAGAACAGGAAGCTTACTCCTCTAGGTGTTCTTGATCAAAGTGATTTATTTATTTATTGCAGACTGTAAAAATACCAATAATATAAATATAAAATATACATTATTCCGCTGAGGACTTAAGCCTGTGCGCGGGCCTGTCTATCATTCATACTTTTTCATAGCATACAAGATTGTTTATATAGCTCATATAATATAAAAGAAAAGACGTGATTATTTGGAATATTAACTGAATTGAGTTTTTCATTCAGAACGCACAAATGTTTTTATCCATCAAATTTAAATATCTGATTATATACAAAGGCAATGTTTTCCAGGAGTGAGGATCTTTTAATTGGGCCCAGAGGAATGTAAGAACTCTTGCCGGAGACTTGTCACTCGATTTGAATGAAGCGCGCTAAGCGCACAGTGTTGCCGAGTTGGGCGTTACCGGCCCGTTCCTGTAGAAAGCGCGCGAATGTCTCTCTTTGGAGTGAATTTAGGCTTACAATTTTGCGTATTTCTCCTATTTGAGACGGTAGATGTCCTTCAAATTGCGCATGTTGATTCTTCGAGATGCTAGCTACCTAAGGAAGAGTTTTTTAAAACATTTTCAACAGCTAGTTTGCCCACAATTTTAAAATTTCTGGTCGGCTCCGTCGGGTCGCCATAAGAGCCCATGTTAAAACGACAAACTTTACGGTCTCATTTATCAAAAACTAGACGGTGAAACAGTTTCAAATTTTACCAGAACATAGACGAACCTCTCATCTTTCGATTAGTACAATAAAAAAGGCATGTTAAACATAACACGTATCTCGCTCTAACCACCTTAAGGCCCCAAATCAGACTCTTAGGGATCACTCCGGTGCTTGAAACAATTATCGGGATATTATTATTATTGTTATTATTATTATTAACTTTTTACATTTTTCAACTATTAATAATTTAATTGTTGGGAAGGGATTCTGAAGCTCAAGAAAGCGTGCGCAGATTATTTTCTCCCTCACAGTTTTTGTTACTGTTTTTGACTAAATAAATATCTAGATATACTAGAAGGTAACGCTGGATTGCTATACTCAGCTTTAGCCAGAAAGAAAAAAAAGTCATCTCTCGCAAGTTCATTTTAAAACCTGATAAAGTGACCAAAAAAGAAATCACCCACGCAGTGGTAGACTCCTGAATTATTACATTTTTTGGAAGATGCATAATAAACCGGTGGCAGATATTGCGGGATAAATTACAACGAAAAGCCAGCTCATCCATCACTCCTGGATGTTTGTAGCATTCAGAGAGTGGGCAGGCGTTGGAGATTGATTGCACCTGGCTGGACGGTAGTGGTGACTGTTGCCATTCTTTATGTACTGGTGTCTCGTCTCTTGAATATCTTCTTTCGTTTCTTTATGTCTATTTTAGATCCTTTTCGATTTGTTTATGACAGTCGGTGGTTGTGATTCGAAGAGTTCGTTGAGCAGTGTCTCAAATTTTAACATTTTATGCTCATTTCATGTAGAAAATTGATCTTTAGATTGTATCATTGACATAAAATAAATTTTACCTCTTTCAGTGTTTTTAAATCTACAAAAAAGTAACATTTTTAGTAAGTCCCTCTCGTCAAACTTTCCTTGAAGTATAGATCATTGTAATGTGTGAAAATATTGAGAAAAACAGTTATCTACATATAGAATACAAACTAATCTTCCAAAGCCATTAAATTGTTTTAAAATTCACAAGGATATAATGTTGGGTACTGTTCATGAGGAATATCTTGAGGATATCTTTCCACCATGGGATTATCGGGAGGGAAACGATATTGTTAACATGCGAACGGAAGCGGCACCCTCGGATGCTGCTCCTACTTAGCTGCAATTATTTAAACACACATTTGGCACACGCTAGTTACTTGGCGATAATGGTTAAACATGTATTTTTAAAAAATGTTGAGTAGACTATTTATAAACAAATGCGTCTTCCCAGTTATGGAAGAAAGTGACAATGATTAATTGAATTGATTAATAAATCTGCAACTAAGTATTACGTTAGAAACATAAATGACCAGTAAAAAAATGGGGTTTGCTAATTTTATGTCCATAATATAAATATTTTCCACATAAAACAAACATCTTTCAGCAAAAAGTTCCAAATCATCCTAGTATGGAAGACCTTTCAATTATTTTAATATAAACTGTTTAAACATTGGTGAAAGTTTTTCCAATCATATTTTGACGTAAATTTCAAATATTTAAACTGAAAAAATTGGTTTTAATTTTTTCACTACCATCAACATTGTAAAAAATTTGAAAAAATATGTCATTGAATATTATAAGACCCATTTAGGGGGCAAATGGAGACAGAACTCCAACGTTATCGCGTAGAAAATGAATTTGAAAATTTTATTTATTGTCTCTATGAATTTCGCATCAAAATTAGTTGACCTTCAAATTGAACTATGTTTCCCCATCTCTGCAATTTGTTCAGTTTGATACACACTATAAATGCCTAGAAAATCATAAAACACGCAAAACAGGTTTCTCGTAGCTGTGCAACACATTGCCCCAGGAGGCTGTTTTTGTGTGAATGTTCGAGATTTTGTATTCTCTTACATATGAGCAGCGCGATTATTGATTTTGTTTCGGGGCTCTTCTCACCGCCTTCTTCGGCTATATACTTTACATGAAAATAAAAGGGAACCCCAGAAGCAGATTCATTAACAACCTCCAAAGTTTGAACCAGATGGGAAAATTATCTTTTTAGTAAGGAAGAATACATGAAACCCATTGTGAGTTGTACAAATTTTTTAGGGCATACGCTTTGGCAAAAGTATGTATGTTACATTCCTTTTAATCTAAATCAAGCCCCCTATGTTCCCCTTCCAAATTTTAGAAAATATGTTAGTGTTTGACTTACATGAATAAAACCTTAATACCAGTTATTCTATTCAAATTAGAGAGAAAATACAGAACATCAGCATTTCTAACGAGCACACTACAATAGTATGTTACTACGGTATTTACCATCTGCACACGCCCATGTGCATTTACGTCCAGAAGCAAATCAAAGGGCCATCTTAGCATTCACTCAATGGATTAGGGAAACTGGACAAAACCACGATCGAGATGGGGGTCATTGACTCGGATGCTGAAGTACATTACTTGTTACAGGCATTTAAGTCATTTTTAAAAATTATACAATGCAAATGTAAACTAATTCATTATACATCATTGTTTTGTTAAAGTAAACATTATTTTCCTTTTTGAGGATCAGTATAGTCTCTAATTGTATAGAAACAGTTATGCGGCAGAAAAAGATTTTACTTTTAGCTTAAATTCGTGTACCAATTTTAATTGTTTAATTTCATACGGCAATGCGTTGTAAAGTAACGTACATGTATTGTATGTGGATTTCTTGTAGTGAGCTGTTGATACTGACACCTAATGAACATGATTTCTACGTCGAGTGTTGTAACTATAAATATCAGTATTACATGAAAATATGTTCCCACCGTTAAGTAAGTCAGTTTTGACAAACACTACAGATTCGTAAATAAATAGGCAGGGCAATGGTAAGATTCCAAGCTCAATGAAAAGAGGCTTGCAGGAATCCCGTGGATGTCATTTTTTCATTATTCGGATAATTTTCTTTTGCAATCTAAACGTCTGGGCAGTAAAGGATGAGCTTCCCTAGATATTATGCCATATCTCAGGCGGGAATGTACATTTGCAAAATACACGTAATGCACGCACTGCATGAAGGCTGACAGAATTAGAAAGAATTCTGAATGCATAACATAATGAGCTTAATTTAGTACTTAATTCTGTTATATGTGCATTCCATTGGAGGTTTCATTTAATTGAGAGACCTAGAGATTTTGTTACCTTAACATCAGCTAATTGCATATTGTTCATTTTCAATGGAGCATACGATTGCCCATTTCAAACGCAAAATTACATTGAAACTATTAATTTGTTATTACAAAACAAATTTGAAACTTCTGAAATTGTACTATTTATTGTTTCTTTTTTGCGAAGAACATTCGTGTCATCGGCAAACAGAACTGTTCTTCCATTTTTAATAGATAAGGACATAACGTTTTCGTACAAAAGAAAGAGGAGGACCTAAGATCAAACCTTGTGGGACCCTATGTTCAATTGGCAAAGAATTGGAAAGATACGTAATTAATGTCATTTCGTGCCAGTACGGTCTTGAGTTCGATGTTTAAGGTACGAAGTTATCCAATCTAGGGCAATACCACGAATTCCATAATAAGGTAATTTTGAGAGCAAGATGTTATGGTTAATAACGTCAAAAGTTTTTGAAAGATCTAAAAATATCCCAATGAGTTCTTAATTTTGGTCCATTGATGAAGCAACATCTTTAAGGAAAGAAAAAGCAGTTTCCGCAGTTTTTGGCAGTTTCCGCAGATTTTGATTTTCTGATACCGCGTTGTGAGTCTGAAAACGCTTCGTTTTTCCTAAGAAAAGTTTCCATTCTCTAATATTTTTGAGAAAGCTGACAAAAGAAAAATATGCCAGTAATTTTGAGTTTCATTTTTGTTCCCTTTCTTAAAAAGTGGCTTAATTTTTGCTGTTTTGAAAATATCTGGAATTATTTCTTTGCACAGGGAAGCATTGAAAATGTGAGTTAATGAGTGTATAATGCCAGGTGCACACGATTTTAATAAACAATCCTGAAATTCATCTAAACCAGATGAATATTTATTTTTTAGGTTACTGAGGATTTCGTTGGAAGAAGTTTCGAAAATAAACATCGTGCGGAAATTTTTTTGAGAAGCATATGATGTTGAATTTTGAATTTTTTGGTGGTAAACCATGCCGTTGAAGGCAAAATATTACTCTTAATTTTAATTTTAATTTAATTTTAAAGTTATAGAAAATCGTATTTCTCAATAAAAACATTTTGTGTGATGTAATATTGGTGTTTCCTTTCACGCCACCTGGTCAGTGTGTACGGTGATATGAAAGTTGTTTAATTTCCATAAAGACATCATTCACGCTCATTAAAGCATTAAAATTTACACTGTATATTGATGTATGTGTGTGTGTGTGTTTGTGTGTGCGTGAGCTATCAGAGGGGAACAGTCGCCATGGCAAGATGACTCATGATACATTTGTTAATGTTTCATGGCCGATGCGAGAGCATGCTGCTGTGGCGTACACCATCCTTCCACATAATTTAGAAACCAATAGTATTAAAGTAGTTATATAAAAAAGAGATGGCCACTTGTATCACCAAATAGCAAAATTAACCTCAATAAATTACTTTTAACAATTACCAGTTGCATACCAACGAGGGGTCAATAAAAAACCCCAGTGAACTTTTTACTTTGAAACTGTTTCTGTTTCATCATTTAGGAGTCTTATTACTAGAACTTTTGCTAAATCTGATTACGTGAGTTGAATACGTTTCCTTATTTCAAGATCCTTATTTATAACGATTTAAGGTAAAATTTTCTATCTTCAATATTGTAGTTGTATGAAGACACCGAAAAAGTCAGAAAGTTTGCAATTTTCAAAAGTTCAAGAAGTTCATAGAAAATACAACCTACGTCATTTCTTTAAGCGTCTTTTGCTCTATCCCGGGAGAAAAAATTGAAGAAAAACTACGGATCCGTTTTTGAGACAATTTTGAATATGTCCTTGACGCTGCACGTGAAGTACCCCCCAAAAAACAACAAAATATCAATTTCAGATTCAACGAGCCGTGACATCAGTCGAATCGGTCGACGAATGTCACTTTTGGTTAAAATCCTGCTTACGTTTTAGACGCTAGCATTGTTCACAGACGAACGGACGTTTGCCGTAAACCAATTTTTTGGTGTCAATGACCCAAAGAATTCTGACTACACAAGGAGTTATGGGGAAGTAGTTAACCGCATCTAGGAACAAGATTTTTTCACGTTTTCATTACCAGGGCCCGATAATAAGAGTTTTTGTCATTAAATCGCTGATTAGGTTTTTCCTTGCAGCAATACAATACTTTCCCTATACAGCGTCAGTAGAATGTGAGAAAATATAAAAAAATCCTTTTTTAGAAATTATTGTACGTCCACCATACGCTATCTTTGTGATATTATAAAAATATATAAAGTATTATTAAATATATAAAGTAGTATAAAAAAAAAATTTTAAAAAAATATAGCTTTGTGATATTACAAATATATTATATATTACATAATCATCATTCTTCGGTAAACTGGATTATTTAAATATAATATTCAAAGAAGATACCAGTATTCCTAGTTTTGCTTCTGTTTCAGTGTCACTAACACGTCGACTGAATTCTGAGCCTCCTCGGTGTATTTCGAGGGTATAGAAGTAACGAGATGAAAAGCATTGGTCTTGCCAGACGCAGCGCTGCCCCCGTTTCCATGACGACGGAGCCACCGTCGTCCTCGGCCGCAGCGAATGCGAAGCACTACATTGCTCCCTAGGCCATTGAATACGTGCCGCAGAGGTCGAATGGCTAAGGTTTTGAATTCATCTTTCTCAAACGAGATCAAGTTCAAAAGTACGAGTTCAGGATAACTTTTGAATGGAGAGAAACGTACAAAGTAGTGCGATTCGCTCTCCGCACTGTGAAGATCAAAGCATCCCGAAAGATCAAAATTAGAAGTTACAAATACTGGTAACTTAATATACACGGTAATTACAAAAGTTACGTTCAAAAACGTATTTTATAAATTATTACATATAGCATTATATGAGTTGAATTGAAACCTGACGTAGATTTTGTCATACAATTATAATTTTAATGTGTCCTTTCGTCATATAACATCTATTCAATAGTCGAGTTGGGTCCAAACTGATGAACACTGACGAGCACCTTGAGTATGCGCATAGGAATATCATTTAATAATTCGTTCCGTTCCATTACAAAGTCATTCTTGTGTACTAGCAGATTTAAGTAAAACTTAAAGGGCGCTAATATATCTTATAAAGTGAACACTAACGTAACGTCTCATTTTTAACTATTAAATTTCTTAACAGAGAGTGGTTTTCCAAGAATTGGATTAGGGTTTGCGGCTTTTTGGACATCATCTTTGTAGTAAACTTCCATAATTGTATAGAATTGAATAAGTAGTGATCAGGGTAGTACATTTGTGAATAAAATGTCCAAGTAAAGTATTTAATTCGTATATCGACCGAAAAAAAAATGTCCTATAAATTAGTATAGGTTTAATTAGGGATGAACAACACTATAAAATTGATATTTCTATTCTTTGTCTCAACAGAATATCATGGACTGCATGGCACTGGCTGACCCATTGGCACAAACCGACATGCCACGGCGTGGTACCATCCACTTTCTCTCTGCGGGTTCCCTGTGGATTTCCTGTCAAGCACGATTCCATTGCGTTGACAAAGAGGCCCTCCCAGGGCCTTTGTCTTCTCTTCCACTCGACACAGGAGACTGGCCGGCGCCGCGCAAGTGCAGCTTTTCTCCTCTGAAGCGCCAGGAAGCGATTTCTTCTCGTTATCGGCGGTGGCGACTATTTCACAAAAAGCTAAAAGAAGTTGCTCCTTTCAAAGACCTGTCAAAGTCATTTCGGTTCACGACGCAACTTTGAAACAATTGTCAGGGAGAGAATTCAGAATAATATACTATTATTAACGATGCAATTCCAATATACGGCGCAGGTGATTTAAACAGTTATTAGTTTTTTAAATTTATTTACTGCGTGTTCGCCTGTAAAAGTCCTTAAAGGGTTTTAAAAATTGCAATTATTTGACCACTAACAGAGTTGATCACTTTCCCATTGATTGTCAAAACAAAATACTAAAACAATGCAAAAAAATACTGTAAATTAATATTCAATTCGTTATTGAAAGACAATATATTTATTGAATATTGCGAAATTCGTAAAAATAAGACGAAATAGTGTGTTCCTTGTATGCGTGAGTTGTAGTGTGTAAGTATGAGGTAGTAATTTTATGGAGTCTGAATTGGGATTTGATTCTACGAGGAAATTTGAAGATTGGTCAATATTAAAAGTGCTTTTATGTGAAAAATAATGAAGTAATTTGCAATTTTTAAATTTTATCACTATGTAATGTTTTTTTTAAGTTTGTCCGTGATGTAATTGATCGTTATGTGAATATAATTGATATTTAGTATGAAGCACGGAACATGAAGTGCTTTTCGTATAAATTTATTTTGTACAATTTGAATTTTATTGACGGGAGTTTTAGCAACATTAGACCGTATAAGAGAACTATATATTAATATGGGTCTCATGACATGTTTATATACAATAGTGAAAATTCACTTTGTATTGGAAATTTAGAAGAAAGAAGTGATTAATTTTTAAAATTTTGATATGGATTTTATTAATAGAGTTTTTGATGTGTTTATTTCACAACAAAGTGGGGTCTAATTCAATGCCTAAATATTTTGTAGTTTCGGTTTTTGATACCCCTGGAATTGGTGTATTAAATATTTTTAGAGGGTAAGAAAAATAAACTTTACGAAGTGTAAAAAGTTTGGTTTGACATTAGTTTAAATTTAGATTTATTCTCCATATTTTGCCCAATGAACAAGTATTTTGAGATTTTCTTGTAAATTGCCATAAGACATACGGCAATTAGGCATATTAATAAAGAAAGGTGTGGATTATATTGTTATTTTAGTAAGTGACAGTGCTCGAAGAGCAGACGTCTTAAGCGAAAGCACTTTTATGGACATTTGCGCTTCACATGTTCTCCAGCTACACTAACGGATGTAATTTTTTTTTCAAAAAAAAGGAAACTTGTCTTAAATTTGCAAAATATACATGCGTTTATTTTTGGATAATGTGCTCCTTTTAATAGCAGAAAAATTGCATTCCTGTAAGAGCATTTTCTAACTCGAACTTTCTCTGAAAGCCATTTTAGGTGTAACCCTACCCCACGTTATATTTTGTTGAGATCCAAGAGAACCAGGAGACTCGCTCTAGGAAAGGATGATTGCGCTTGCCGGAAGATATTTTCAAGGACAGTTCCAAGCATTTTGATTAATACTGGAAATTATGTAAGTAAAATATACACATTCATTCAATAATCAAAAGTAAACTGTACAAATAATTTTTTCCTTAGCACGATATTCTTGATAGTCTTCAATGATTTATTAAATGGTACATCTTTTTTTTCACAATGAACAATATTTATTTTCTTCGGAATACTATGCAACAGAGATTGTATACAAGTTTTAAAGAAAAGAAAAGTATCAAATTGAGCTGCAAAGTATAATGTAATAAAATTGCCTTACTTGACATTTTTTCTCGACAATGAGTAACACATTTTTATGAATTTCATAGGGATCGCCTATTCAATGCTTGAATTTTCAATACTATCTTACATGTTAGAACTCCAATATTTTACGAAATGAGTTGCAATAACTATTTGATATCTTGTATCATTAATTTACCGAAGTTTGGTAGAAAGTAACTCTTGACTCCTACCTTCCAAGTCATCTGCGGTGTCAAGTAAGCTAGTTTTCAATTCGCAGAACTGTGTGTTATCTCTAATATATGCTCCTTTGCGTATTGCTCTTTGAATTGTCTCTTCTTATCAATGTCGTCCTACTATGAGTTTTGGGACATTTTTCACATACATTTTTGGGACTCTTTAATACATGTCCATCGGTATGTTTAATTTCTTTCTTTTCCCTAACTTAAAAAAATATTTATTTAATTTTTATTGAATGTCGCTTCTCACATTCACATATTTAAATGACCCTCCACTCCAAATCCCTTCAGGAGCTTTCGATGCTCCACCCGTAACAAACCTCAGGAAAATCGCTGTTAGTGTTCTGTGCCTTACAATTGATTGATTTTGGGTGCGTCAACTATTGAGGTAATTAGTCCCATAAGTGAAGTGCATGCTTTTTATCGGAAGGTGGCGGTGATCTTCCCCCCGTTGGATGGGGAGATTCGACGCCGACCTACCGTCGACTAGCGGTGTTTTCGCCGACCAGATACCTCCCACAAACGCGGCATCGCTCCAGCTAGCTTCAAGCTCCCGACTTGTGTGGTAGTGTAGTGCTTGTAAGTGTGAGTGTGTGTGTGTGTGTGTGCAGTGAGGTTGAGTGTAAGTAACGGATGAGGCTAGGACAAGGATGAGGATGGAAAGATCGCGCGCGGTCCGTGGTTAATTTGTTAAGGTACTGCTCCGACCTTTGTCTGGTGTTGATTGGGGAAACCACGAAGAACTACTGATCAGAGCAGCCGACCGCTAGAAATCTCCTTCAGATCTGTGCCTTACGAGTTCCTCTAGATGGAAAAGGGTAGATGATGAACAAATAGCATTTAATATATAAGATGTATGAAGCTGTGAATTGGCCATGATATCGCAAACATATGGGAAGAGTAAGATTTGATCCTCTCGAATATCGGTCCTTGGCTTCACCGAATACCCTAAATGGAGCGGCCAACTTTCTTTTCTTTTTCCATAGTTTAGAATTATTTTTGAATCATTCCTTTGTGAATGTTTATTATGAAAATATTTTCAGCAGTTTAATATCTTGTCATTATTATCGTTCTTTGTACATGACTGTATGGAAAGCATTGATAATCCTACAGTTGTAATCCACATTGAAATGATTGAAGGCGTTGTCATTATCAACAATACTAGTATTACACAACGCCTTCAATCATTTCAATTATGTAAATGTCAACTACAACTCACCACTAAACCAATATGTAATCCACATGTTTAACAGTCAATAAGAATTGGTTAATAGAAACAGTATAATATTTGCAACCAAATGCAGTGTATTATATTTGCATATCGGAGTAAATATTCTGAAAACATTGGATATAAAAACATTAAATTTATTACGTGCGTTGCATCATTATATCTACGTAACATTTCATTGAGCGTTTCGCTCGTATATGTGGAACTAATAAACTAACAGGTGCCTTTCTACATCGCTGCATTGAAGACCATAATAAATCTGTTTTTTGTAATCTCAATTAGTAATGCATTGCGCTCGTGCATAAATAATTATTTCCGAGTTTTAAATTCCACATAAAATTCTAGTTAATGAAATATTTCAATAATCACTTCAACTAATGAAAATATATTCATTAATTAAATAAGTACGAAAATGCTACTGCAACACTTTGACAAGAGATCTTACCCCAAATGCTCTAGCGCTTTCACTCTGGTATGCATTTTATTTTTTTGAGATATTGTAATATTAAAGGATTGATTCAAAAGAGTTTTGTAGAAACAAAATTATTTCTCTAGTAATACGTTATTTTCCGAATATCACTCAAGTTTCGTACATTCGAAAATTGGCGACTAATATTTCTTGTTATATACAGTGATTAAGACTTAAGCACATTATTTTCCAAAATCTTTTAAATTTTGTAGCGAACATGACATCTGGAAAAGTTTCTTGAAATTTGCCAAGTGTGTGCTAAATAGAGACTCATTGTGCTCGATTTTCTTTCATTTCCTTTTGAAATAAAAAATTAAAACCTCTACAACATTGCAATATTTTTATCTTCTTTTCTTTAAAAAAATATTTCCCTTCTCCCTGTTTATACTACCCTCGTAAAGCAATGAGAGGAAGACCATAACGTTTTAAAGGCTAAAGAACACTTAAAATTCGACGTGATATGTCCTCAAATTTAAGTATGCTTTTAACTCGGGCTGTGGACAAGAAAAAAGTCTATATCAAAATATAGTCGCTTGGGAGTCATTAGAAAATATTTTAGGAGAGGATTATAGAACCTAAATATTTTGGAGATTATAATATACTGCATTGTTACGATACTTTCTCATCGTGGTGTTTTTTTTAAATATTCAAATTCCCAAGTTAAATACTATTTATCGAGTATGTGGTAACCTATGGTTCAAAATATAATCATTTACAAATTATTAATGAAACGCGGTTAAGGAGAGGAAATCAAGGAACTATTGCTAATAATATTATTCAAGAGCATATTTGTTTCTGGACGGGTCAGCTACTTTGACCATTGTACTCGTACCTTAATCACAGTGAATTTCACATTCCACCTGGTGTTCCTTTTTCTCTGAAACATGAAATCCGGCGCCGACTTACACATCGCCTTCCAGAGTTTATCCCCTATGGATATATCTTCCATGGGGCATCGTCCCAGCCGAGAAAATCTCTCGGATACTGACTGTTCTACTGACATGTGTGGTAGTATATTGTGAATGTGGAAAGGAAGAGGGTACAAGGATGAAGACTACAATCTCACATACTTTCGTGTTATTTATAACGGATGCGTAATGTATGAATGTACAGTTTTTTTGCATTTTAGGGTTATTAATCCGACTCTTGCCAGTATAGCACAGTTCTCAGGCCGGGGCCCGGTTTCTATTTATCGTCACGCCTAGGGGAAAGGGGGACATGTGGAGAGCATTAGGAAATCCCATCACTATATCTAGCGTAATTGGCTGCCTGAGCATTTCCTTTGTCCCACAGCTATGGAAACAGGGTATTGTATTAGAAAGCTAACGCTCTATTTTTGTTCCGACCGGGAAACGAACCCGGGATGAGACCACGGAAAGCTAGCGTACAGTCCATTAGCCTCTCGAGGGGCACGGATACGTAATACATAATGTTACGATTCTATGTGGATACAGATATTAATTTAACAAAAACGTTTATTTTGTTTCTTAAAGGTACGCTAAAAATACTTGATTTATGTGCAGATATTGTACATTGTATTGAACATGTAGATTATGTACACTTGATTATTCTTGATACGGCACAGTTTCTCTTTATTTATTTTCACTACACTTCTCTTGATTATTTATTTTCACTGTTCACTTCTTTTGCACTATCGCACAGTCCTAAGCTCTGACCACAGTCCACTGCACTGACCACCGTCCGAAGCACTGACCACTGTCCAATGCACTGACCCTAATCCACTGCACAGTTCACGGCGCTAGCCACGTTCACGTACTGAGCACAATCCACTGCCCTGCTATTCACCGCTATGCACACACTTCACAGCTCGCTTCACTTCAGACTGACTCGCGTCGCCGACCGCGTATTTATACTCGGCTGGAGACCGCCTAGAATTTTCTGGAACTTGCGATAAACATCGCGAACACTCCGGAACCATCTATTTCGGAGGGCAGCCTGAAGATCCGCGCATACTCCGAAACCATCTAGTTCAGAAAGGCACCGGCAGATGACGCAATATTCGTTACAATATTATAATTTAATGTGTATGTATGATGGAGGTAATGAGACCTCAATGCATGAGAAAGTTATGTATTTAATACATCACACACTAAAAATACAACAAAACTAGTCTCGGGGAACTTTTCCTCATCTTCAGTGATATAACACCTTAATATCTGTAACATATTCAGGTAACGTGGTCAAATTTACACAGATTAAGGTACCAGAATTAAACAACTATATTATAAGGAGAAGCCAAAAAATGGCTTCTCCTTTTAATGTGGTTTCAGTGATTCAATTGCTTATTCCACTGAAGATGTGGAAAGTTCCCCGATACTAATTTAATTATGTTTTTTATTGTATAATGTTTTAAATATACTATTTTCTCATAAATGGTGGTCTGATTACCTCCATGATACATCCATTGAATATAACTTTCCATAAGATCTCGGCTAAAACCACGGAGACATTATAATATTCAAACTTGAATCTTACTAATTCTTCAGCCATTTTTTTAAGTACTCGCTTTTGCATGTGAAGAGTACGACTGGAATTTGGAATTTGCAATTTTCGAAAGATTGACATTTTAAATAACATTGGGCTCATCATATTTTTATGCGCTATTTAAGCGATCAAAACATTTGAAGAAAATATTTGAAGACATTTGTGTTTACATATTTAAATTGATTAAAATTAAACTAAAAAGTACTCTTCTTTTGAAACAAATTGTACAATAGGGAGGTTTACTATAATAGTGTTAATTTTAAAAACTAAGCTCTTTATTCAAACCGGCTATAAATTTTAATTATTTTTTCCATGGAGCAATGAATGCTTAAAAAATGACGGAGGTCTCATTGGTTGAAGTCTTTCAGTTTTCGAAAATTGCAAAAGTTATAAATAATGCAAGGAAGTGTGTGCAGTTACAGCCCTACTTGATTGTTCTAGAATAATCAGACACAACCGCTCCCCCCCCGGCGTTTGCCGGAATTGCCTCTAGAGCCTTCTCGCGTGGCTCTGACCAAAGGACGTTGTCTCTGCATCACGGAAGCGTCCGCTTTGGCGCCCGCAGACAGAATGGGGCAGAGGGAAGGCAGCGCAATGGAGGACGGCTGAGATAAGCGGCCTGCGACAAAACCGTCGCTGCGACATTGTGTCGCGCGGCGCCGCACTCTATCACCCGCCCGCTCACCCACTCGCTCACCCCCTGGCGCCCACGGCACTGCTAATCGCCCGCGCAATTACAGGACCTGGCGGCCCTCCCCTCGCTTCCCTCGCCCCCTCAGCCCCGCGCGCCTCTTCTCGCCTGCAGACTCGCTGCAGCCATTCACCCAGGCTCTCTAGCCGAATTAGTAATAACTTAATGCATATCCTTTCCATTTCGTATTCTCAAAAATATTCACGTTACTCGTTTAGGCATTACTTATTACTAATATTATACTTATTTCTATTACTCCAAAGCATATTTTATATTCCTTCACTGAAACGCACTAATTTTGAATTAATTTTTTTATTCCCATTTTTCCCTTCGGGAGGTTTATGATTTCCCTCACTGGATGGCGAGATCCGGTGTCAATCTACCGTCGACTAGTGGGGTTTTCACCAACCAGGTATCTCCCACCAGCGGGGCACCGCCCCAGCCGGAACAAGTTCTAAGTCCCCGACCGCTCTTCTGGCATATGCGGCAGTGTAATGTATGTTACTGTAAGTGTGTGTGTGTGTGTGTAAGGGGTCCGCGCGCGGTCCGTGGCCCGTTTGTTAGAGCACTTGTGAGGGTAACCGTTGGTTAGGGCTTTCACCTGGTGTTCATCGGAGTAAACACAGAAAACTACCGATCAGAGCAGCCGGCCGCTAAAATTTTCCTCCAGAGAGTGACTGAATTTTACCTAGCTGAAAAGCTAGTGTCGAAAACCCTACCACCGTCGGGACTCGAATCTGGGAGACTTGTTAAGGGAGACTTGTTAATTTAATTCACATTTTTGCTACATTCAACAAAAATAAAGTTTTTAATCAAACATCATCACAAATAATAATCAAAGCATTAGTCCTATAAACACCTACATGCCCCTATGGTAAAATATTTATACGAAGCAGAATTTAAAAGAAAATAATCATGAAATTAATCAATAAGTAGTAAAGTATACAAAGCATCTCCATTTTATGATAGATAACAACAAGCAAACATTTTGGTATAAAGTCGCCATTCTTCTTTATACTTGGAGCACGTTATGCGCTTACATTCCGCGCTTCAGCCTGCGCGTGCACACGCCTGTCTGGATTCGGAGAGGGAGGCGCTGAGTCAGGGGAAGTTGTCCGTGCACGCAGGAGCGACGGGCAAGTAGCTTGTGCGGGCGCTGCTTGACATGCCTGCTATAAATTAGCCCCTTAAATCCCAAGTGGTGTAACTCCATTTTCACAATAGCTTGATAATCGTGTTTAGCAAGTGGCATTCTATGAAGAGGACAAAGGATGTAGTTGTACGTTCATGTTATATGATTATCAAACAAGCTGCACCACTTGGGCATAAAGGAGCTCAAAAGTAGGATTACATAACTTCTGGGTAAATACATTTTCAAAATGTATGGAAAATAGTAAGATATGAGTACCCAAAAATTAAGTGGAACTGCTGATTACATGATATCAGGTAAGAGTGAGGAATATTGATAATATATAGTTGGTACAGACGTTCCGACGATTTCGAAGTGATAAATTTCTTGTGTGAAGAATCTCCAGGATTGACTGTAATATTTTACTTTCTCGCGCATAACAAGGAACTTCTTAAGAAGAGAAAGTTATGTAATGCTGCGCGAAAAAACGGCAAACTTTCGGCAGCAAAAGGCTTATTACAGGGCCCTGGTAACGAAAAAGAGGATAAATGCAGTTGTTAAATTTAGAAAAAAATCTTTAACACGTAGTGTAGCTAGAATCTATATTTTGTGAGACCTTGATACCGAAAAATCGATTGATGGCAAAACGACTGTGTATCCGTCCGTCTGCGAAAGCGGCTAAACCGTTCAGTCGATTTTCTCGAAAATTGATATTCTCCAATTGCTCTGCCTCATGTCGCTTCCCCTTGAATTTGAAAGCGATATTTTAATTTCTTTTTGGGGGGTACTTTACATGAAGCCTGTTGGACATTTTAAAAAAACTGGCTCCATCGATTTTGATTACTTTGTGTTGTTGAATAGCCTGAAGGATATTTAAGAGTATGACGCAGACTTCATGTTGTTTGAAAACCCTTCCCTTAAATGTACAATTAAACAACAGGCATGAAGATGGCTAAAAGGTGTATCCGAAACGTCATCAGAAAATACTATATGTAATAATATACGCAAAATACATTTATTTTTGAATTAATTTTTAATAATTTATTATTAATATATACGAAGGGACATTTTTGTCTTCTCAACGTGAAAGTAATATGAGCTGACTTGGTTTTGTTAATTTTTATTTTCCACTTGTCTGCCCATTCTTCGATCAATACTAGGTGCTCTTGTAGTTTTCTGATTGGGTCATCATCGTGGCAATATGGCAGTATCATCTGCAAATGTAGCTATTGTAGTTTTTTCACTTTCCGGTATATCTGACGTGTGAGCTGGTATAACATTGGCGAGTGCACTGCCTTGGGGTACTCCGAATATTGATATTTAATTTTGAATATTCGGTGGGAGAGGTAAGATTTGAAGATATTGAAGTATGGATATGTTAGGGAGCGTTTGATTTTATAGAGAAGGCCATCGTGTCAAACTTTATCGAAAGCTTGAGTGATGTCTAAAAACATCTGAGCAGTATTGTTTTTCTATGAATTTGATACTCGTAATTCTATTAATTTTTTCAATAGTAGAATGTTATTTTCTGAAGACAAATTGGTGATCTGGCATTAGGTCACTTGTCAAGCAAGGTTATAATCTGCTTAAGAGAAGTTTTTCAAATACTTTGGACAGAATTGGAAGAATACTTATGGGTCGATATGATGAGGGTTCATGAGGTTTACCTGGCATTAAAAATATTTTGATCTGTGCAGATTTTGATGATGGAACTTGGTACATTTTTGCGTCTTTCTCGGTCGTGCCACCAGATGTCGCACGATCGCGACCGTATCAAGTAGTGCTCCAGATCATGCGACATCTAGCAGCACGACCGAGAAAGACATACCATATTCCATCGTGAAGATAAGGCCCTGACGCCATGTTATAGAAACCCAAGTATAAGTTAGACTGTGTATATTATTTCATATTTCTTTGTTCGTTTCCCACATTGGAGTTTTTTATACGTTTACAAATGAATCTTTTAGAAATTATTTAAAACGTATTTGAAATAAATATGAAATAAAGATCGTTAGCCTTCAGTCGCCCCCTCCCAATTTACGCAGTTGGATGCTACAAAGTTAGAATTTGTACATTATTTTATATTTCATTTTATTATTGTTTATTAGGTTTCTATTACTATGACAAAATTAATTTTAAAATGAATTTAATTATTAATTTTAATAATGACGAAATAATTAATTTAATTTATTCCACATTATTGCTCTACTCAGCTAATAACAGAATCATTAAACAAAAGTCTAACACTAACCGAAAATGGGCAATAATTTCCTATTCAAACACAATTCTGCCCCTTAATACAAATGATTTTAACTTAACGAAAATACTCCTAAACATGAAATAAAATAACAGTAATAAGTGTAGCATAAACATTATACAAATGTCATTGTTGATAGAAAACGTGAGACTAACATTTTCGTATGAAAGCAATCTTCGTTACACTTTGAGAATGCTTTGCCCCATGCCCCCCTTTTCAGTTTGCATCATTTACACTCCTTTCTGGATTTGGAGAGGAAGGGATGGCCGAGACAGAGGAAGTTGCCGAACTCACAGGAACGGCGGCTTCCCGTGTGAGCAAGTGGCAAATGAGGGTGCAATTTGACACACCAGATTTACGTTAATTGTAATTTATGAGTTTCTTTTTGAATATATACAAATACATCTGAAAAAGCAACAAAATGTAGACCCCTTAGACTGTTCATAATATTTCCACTTATAAATTATATTCATGATACTACTGCATCCCAACATCCTTAATTTAACTGAAAACAAAAGGGTACAGACCGCGGACATAAGCTGTCTCATTAGAGATTGCAACTTTTTCTACATCGCGAAAAATAAATATATGTGGAAAATACATTTTGTACTTTGGAAAATACAAGGCAGCCAGGGTTGACAAAGTAGTTCCCATTTTTGAGTATTCGAACACTGCTTCATTATTCTGATGAAAATTTCTTGGATTTTTGGATAATAATCAAGGGAGAAACAAAAAAGCTAATATTGAAGTTTTACATAAACAGATTTACTGGGTTCCTGGTTTCTATGAAGTTTTATTCCAGTTTATACAGTTGTAAAATACGGTTTGGGTAACTTGCACACACGCGTCGGTTTCCTTTCATAGAGATTATTCCTCTAAATGTTTCAAATGCCGACGTATTCTATATGGCTCCCTTGGAAGCTAACCTTACCGCTGGAATTTCCGGAATCCAAAATGAACGGGCCTCTTCAAAGCGACGCGTAATTGACTGGGTTCCTTCCAGCCAATAGGCTTCCTGATCCATTTTCTCAAAATACCACTTCACGTACGAGCCAGGAAATCATTCAAAACCCAGGAAATTTTATACCCATTGGGAAAGTCATGAAACATGGTAATTTTATGTATATATTTTGTGTTCATGCTTAGTCCAGCAAATTCACAATTTTGTCTCAAAAAAGAGAATGTGTTATCTGAAATATTGCAATATGGTGAAATATTGAAATACTGCAATCCGCCAAGGGCAATACCAATAAACATACACGCATATACAAACTTCCCTATATAAGCATTACCAAATATTTAAAGTTTATATTAAAGTAACAGGGAATCCCAATTCAGGAACTTCATTTCTTTATTTATTTAACGTCCAAAAAAGTTAAAACTGCGTATGACGTGTCATGGGGAAAAGTGAATTGTGTGCACATTTTCAAAATTCTGTGATCCCTACACTAAGTCATATACTACTTAAAATTGAAAAAAAAACTCCCATGTAATAAAATCTATTTTCAAGGATAATAAGGCAATACATTTTGGCTCTTATCCATGTTGTCTTTCGGAATAATACTTCCTGCCGCGACAACATGGAAACGATAATTTGAATAATTGTATTTCCCACTGAATTCTAGAAGACGTGCACAGAAAATGAAGTTCGATTTATGTCCCGAAGCACAACAAAACATTTGCTCAATGGATCAGGGAAACTGGACGAAAAACCTGATCGAGATGGGGTCATTGACCCAAAAGCTGCGATTGTTTAGAATTATACAGTCCAATGGTAAATAATACATTAAATACCACTGTTAAAATTAATGTTGCTTTCCTTGTGGTGCTCAGTATAGTCTCTAATTGTATAGAAACAGTTATGCAGCAGAGACGATTTCACTTTGGATTCAAACTTTTCTATCGAATTTAATCGTTTAATGTCATCTGACAAAGTGTTGTAAAATAATGTACATGTATTGTATGTGCATTTTTTGTGATGAATATGATTTCTACATCGAGTGTTATAGTAAAAGACATCGGCATTTTCTGAAAATATACTCCCGCCCTTAAGCAAGTCTTTTTGACAAAAACCACTGATTCGTAAATGAACAGACAAGATAATGGTAAAATTCCTATATTAATGAAGAGAGGCTTACAAGAATCACGCGGGTGGGATTTGGTTGTTTCTTCTTGAACAACCTTGCCATGTGCCATCTCGACGGACTTTTTATACATGGATACTGGCCGTTGTTGTTGCAGTTAAATGAACATTCAAGTAAACGTTAGGTAAATGTAATTTTTTTAGGGAAACAGAATCACTGAATAGAATTAGAAAATGTATGAAAAAATGTAACTAAGAAAACGAGGCTGATGATAACGAAGATGTATCTGTTCCAGTCGGGTTGACGGATACAACGTACGAGCTATAAAATCACGTGATACAATCTTACCTTGCAAATGACTTATCGAACGACAGCAATGAGAACGTGTATATTTTTATTTCATTAATTCAAATAGGAAGACGAAAACCGAAAGAGGTAGAGACATTATTTATGTATTTAACTCTAAAAAGTATAAGGTGAGTCCAATAGACCTTATGTAATTCAATACTATTTTTTACCATAATACTTTTCCTTTTATTCTTAACAATATTTTCAAGATCTATCACATTCACTTTGTCATAGTTTCAAAATGAATGTTGGATTGGTTTTTATTTATTTTTTTCATAAAAATACACATTTGTGTTATGAAGGCGCAACGTGTGTCCACTGGACTAATGTGCTTTCATTTACTCTTTAGATAATCCTAGTGTAATTTAATTTACTCGTCTTGTTATGATATCATTATTATGCACAGTGAACCGTATTAACGGGATATTTTATCAATTCATTGCTGAAATAGTGTTCACTGAATTTTGTTTTGCAGTCTATAATGTTGCATAATGAATTACACAATAGTATACTAAGTCATCTCAGAGATTAAAGGACAAGTTGGGTCGAATTCGCGATATTTGGGAATCACTATCTAAAAATCTGACAAAATATTATTCCCCAGGAGCATTTGTGAAGTTCGATGAACAATTGGTACCCTTTCATGGGCGTTGCCCATTTTGTCAATATTTGAGTTCCAAACCTGACAAATATGATATGAAAATTTTTGGGATAGTGGACAGCAAAATATATCATCCTCTAAAAGACATTCCTAATCTTGGAAAAGAAGGGCACACTAAAACATCAAATGTGAGCCATTGTGTTCTTATGAAATTTGCTTAACCATATTACACAAGTAACGGAAATATAACTTGCGATCATTTTTTACGAGTCTGGAACTAAGCAATGATTTGTTGAAGAATTACTGTCGTGGGCACTGTCAGAGATTTGTCCCGTTAACATTTCTGTTCGATAAAAGAAGCGAGAAAGAATTCTTCGTTGTTTTGTTTCAACGGTAAGCACACTCTAGTGATGAACGTTCCTAAAAAGAAGAAAGCTGTTGTGTTGCTTTCAAGTATGCATCATTGTAACACAACTGTAGCAGAAAGAAATAAGCTAGATACTACTTTACTTTCCAACAAAACTAAAGATACACTGAATCAGATGGTTCATGCGTATTTACGTAAGAGAAAGACAAACAGATAGCCCGTGGCATTCTTCATGAATCTGATCGATGCATCTGGGATTGCCGCTTTTGTCACGTGGACAGCTTTGTATTCGGATTGGAAACAGAAGTCTGTAAAAACTAGAAGGAAAATATATTTAGTAGTGCTGGATGATCTTTGGTGTAGAAAAAAAAGTCAGAATAAAACCAAAAATAGCTTTACATCAGCAAATATTGATGACCATGAACACACAAGTTCAGCGTGCTGAGCCCATTCCATTCCCATTTATTCAAGCATGAAAATAAAGAAATGTGTTATTTGTGTGATCCCAGAAGACGAAGAATGCAGCGCCAAAGGTGTGACTTACGTCAAAAGAATGTATGTGATGAACATTCTCTCAGCCAATGAAAATGTCGTCAATGTACTAAAAGAAGAAAACAGTGACGTTTTGTTCTTGAAATATTGTATGACCAGAACTCTTAACTATTATATGTTTATATAGAGAAGATTGAAAAAATATACGGTTTTTAAAATATTTTTTTTTAAATTTCTTAAATAACACCCAGCGAGATAAAAAGTACAGTCGTGGGGGCGAAAAGGAAAACAAAAGTAAATTGTTGGAAGTCATGGATCAGAAAAAAATATTAAGAAAAAAAAAGACTTAACAGTATAATAATCATTGAAATTATCAAACTCTATTTTTAAACGTCTTGTACACAGTGTTGTTGCCAATTAAGTCCATTGGACTCACCTTACCTTATGATGCAATACCTTACTCTTTCTAGGGTTAAAGTAAAAGACAGTTAAAATCATGTGACGTACTCAAGGAAGAAGTTTTGTTTTTAATTCATTTGTGCTCGTTAAACCATCGATCTTTCCAGGGATTGCAGTTTTACTTGCTTTTTTTTTTAATTTGGGTTTTCCTTCAAAAACTGACGTTAGAATTCTCTGACTCAATTATCTAATTTGTTCTCTTTTAGATGCTATTGAATTTTAATCTTGATTTGAGGGAATAAGCTGTTAGGATTGCCTGTCGAGCAATTAGAAGGGAAAAGGCAAAGATTCTACTATATTATTAGTTTAGGGAGGTTTAAGCACATCTTTGGGAAATTTGGATTTGATTCGACTTGGAATGTTTGCTGCTAGGTCTAGATGTAATTTCAGCGCGGGATGAGATGAGGGAAGGAAAGAATAAAATGTATTTGCTACTTTTTATGTTCTAGTTCGCTATCAATTCGTTCTCTGTGAATTTGTTGGTTCGGTATAAACCATGGAGCTTTAATTGACTTCCTAAGGACTTTATTTTGGATTCTTTGAATTTTTTGTATGGTGGTACGAGTTGCATTTTCCCACACTGGGCAAACACAAGTTAGTGTGGGTAGGATAATAGATTTATATAGTAGAATCCGGAATTTGGTATTTAGTGTTGAGTACTGATTTATGAACAAGTACAGTTTTGATATTTTGGCATAGGATTTGTTGATTGCGGTGAGAACATGGGGTTTCCAAGACAGTTTCTTGTCTAACAATACTCCGAGATACTTTATTGGTACGCTTTTACAGGGTATTTCATTGTCATCTATTTTCAGAGAGGGAGGGATTTGCGGTCCCTTAAGAGTAAATATTTTAGTCTGGCATTTTTTCGGATTGGTTGCTATTTTCCATTTTTTCCATTGCGTTAGGATGATAAGGTTATTCTGGACTCCATTGTATGCCATATTAATATCAGTACGTGCTGTAGAGAGTGCCGTATCGTCAGCAAAAAGAGCAGTTTCCACGTTAGAAAATTTGGGTATATCACGAAAATATTAAATAAAATTGGTGAGAGAACATTTACAATTATTTCCGAACAATTTAAGTGATGTAAGTAAAGAACAAGGTGAGCGTTTTCATCAAGATCTGAAAGTGATGAAAAAACTTTATTAGGGGCGATGGAACGCCAACATGATGGGAGATTACTGTTGGGCACTTCAGGGAAAGAGCAAACGGCACAGAGAAAAATCTATATCAGTGGCTTCAAATAAAAGGGACAAAGAAAATATACGTCAATGGACACGTAAAGTCTTTCTAGAATGTAATGTGAATATAAAGCCATCTCTGTTTAAATAAAATTCTGTTGGAATTTTAGGAAGTCGTTTACTTTTCATTTTAATTGCATGTATAACATATTTTCCCTTATCTTAATAGGTGAAATTGCGACTAAAGTGTGGGTGATGGAAATAGAATTCAGATGCAAATTCAGCACCCCAAAACCAGCTATCAAGATTTAAAAAGTTTTTTGAAACCCATTTTTGTTGGCCTGTGTAATGTTTTAAAAACGTAATTTATATAACATAATAATAATAATAATAATAATAATAAAATAAATAATAATAATAATAATAATAATAATAAAAGGGCTTAAGGAGGATAGAAATCAATAATGCTAGAATTGGAATCAAACAACACCGTACTCCACTCCCTCGCTTCAAGCGGGGATCCCTGTTAAGTCGTGCGGAGTACCACCTTGAGGTAGTAGTATCCGGCCCCTTCGGCGGAGTGGGCCGCCGACGACCTGATGAGAAATGGGGGTTCTGACAGGGCGATTGGAAGGTAATTCCTTGGATGGCCTACCGGGGTGGTGTGGATCAGCCAACTGAATCTAGAGCGAGGGAGGCGGTGAAAGAGCCAGTGTCATGGTCAACAGCATCTCCCACAGCTTGAGTAAGCAAGGTTACAGGAGGACCTGGCATTTCTCCCTCTCCCCCAAGAAACCTCATCCCTAGGGGGCGAATTTTAATGAAATATCATTTTTTATTCGGATTTTAATGAAATGCCATCATTTAGAACAATGCCATTTAGTATCGAAATTCATGTTATGTTACAACAAAACGCAATGACCCATTTTTATACGTCATTTTTTGCATTTTTTATCGACTTCAACTAATAAGTCATTTTTTAAATTGGTTTGTCATTTTTAATGCATTTTCGATGATTTCATCGATTTTACAGACACTTTAATGTACTTGCTTCAGATAAAATTTACAACAGATGCAACAAATGTTCTCCGCAGAATTCCTGACTACCTATATCTGGTAGCCTATTCGGTTTCTTCACTCAGACCTAATGCCAGAAAATTGTGAGTATGTAATCTAAGGTTCCTGTGACGACTGTCAGCGTCATTGGCGGTTCAGCCGAATTCGGGATAACTGAAGACTGATATTTTCTGGTAAAGAACAGTTCAAACGAAACGTTCGAAAGCGGAGTTCACTTGAACGAATAGAAACATCCTCGATTACATCAGTAACACATCCAACAGCTTATGTTGTTCATCTGAACTGATTTTGATCACATTTTTTACATCGCTTCTCTTTTCTTTTAGGGCATTTTTAAAACATTTTAAGAGCATTTCATTGATCATTTTTGGCGATGTTTGAGGGCATCAAAATCCGCCCCTACTCATCACTTCGTATGGAGGCACGAAGCATGAAACGCCTCGGAAAACAGCCGCTGCTTGGGGAGCGCCTGGAGCTGATGCTGAGCGTGACAGCGTGAAAGCCACCAGTGGTAGTCTGCCGATAAAGCGGGCAACTGCCGGGTTACCCGAACAAGATACAGCCCATATCAATATCAACCATATTGGAAGCCAGGTTAACGGGGCTTGGTCATAAGTAAATACAAACGCTGAGTTAGTTGTTTGCCGACGTTTCAGAAAATTTATTTCCATCCTCAGGGATTGCAACCAAAACATGAAAACATAATTAATACATGTGCTGAATGCTCCTCCATTTCAGGCACCTCTCGGGGACTGAGAGACGCACAATTCTCCTCACCACACCAACACACACCATGATGAATATATTAGTAGTCTTATATCAACCTTGCCCAACAACACCTAAGGGTAAACGATGGGGGAAGTGTTGCTGGGGAGCGTACTCCCGGGCTCTCGATTCTCGTCCCGTCGTCAGCAAGGCAACGTACTATGTAGACACCGTCCCTTAACGCCCCATAAGGCAACGTACTACATATTTGAAAACATAACATGTTTTCCAATACTGTATGAGCTGCTTATGTTGATAATAAGCAGAAAAATATACCAACCCCTTACACCTACTATCTGTGGCAATGGGGTCGCTTTAAATAACGAACATCAGTATCCATAATTCTCAGTCTCCCGATAACAGAAGGAGGCATGAAATGACGTTTCACTGCCATGAATCGTGCGTACAAAACCGACAAGAAGCTAACCAATCCAGGACATCGTTTCAGAAACGCGGGAACCAAAACTCCAGCTATTACAATTTGTTATAAATAACCCTATTAGAAACTTTTCCCGTTTTTACGCAGCAAACATTAGTAACAGATAGCCTGTAGATATATCATACAGGTTGTCCCACCAACTACGGACCACGCCCATAACTTTTAAACGGTTCAAGATATCGAAATTGCAGTTTTTGCTGAACAATGTGAAATCATGAGGTAAGTAACATGCCGTAGAGAAATTTTCTTTAATATTTTTAGTTGTTCAGAAATATAATCTTTCATTTTTTTAAATAGAACTGTATATTTCACTCACCAGCAATGAATAGATCACGATAAGAGAATAAAAGTATGTTTCATATGCTAATAATTTGATAGTAATTTTATATAAAATTAACTTTCTAAATGTGATTTTGAATCGAGCAGTAGTGTAACAGCTCTTGCAACTCTCGCCTTTCTGGAAGGTGGCTTTCGTAGCGTCAAGACTGTTGTGTGGAGAGGGGACTCTGAGAGGAATGGCAGTGAGGGATAAGAGGTGTAACTACAGCAATCCATGGTGTTGACACAGAGGTCACACTAAGAAAAAAAATTTCAACGATAAGATTTTTCCATTTATTATCTGAATTTAACTTGTCTTCTACTGGAATTCCCAAACATCGATCATTCCAAAGAGCGATGTAAAATTGGTAGCGTAATTATCATTTTCAAACTTGACAAGAATACAACCACGGTCTCTTCATTGGTAAATTTCATTTTTAATTAAGATGATCACTCGTCCACTTCGCAACCACACGTCTAGTACTGTACATAAATGGAAAAGATAAATGTGCACTTTGTCTTCTGCCTTGGATTTTCAAGTTTGTGGCAGCACGTGGAGCTATGAAATGAGAAATTCTCCAATCAGTATTAGCAGACGCTACTGCAAATATGCATTTGTGTTAAAGTTTGGGAAATTTACTCTGATAGAACTGTCAAGAGCATTTCAAAATTTTTTATAGCTTTGTTCTTTTGGTATAAATGTTTTTAAATAGGAATTTATTAATAGTAAATAATAAGAGAAAATATTATGTGATGGCAGGTAAATCGAGATATTACAATGAAATTCTTTAAGCATTTGTTCGCTTCCATGTTTTAAAATGGTGGCTTGTCATTGATCTCAATAGTTGTAATTTTGAAAATTACCTTTATTATTATCATCCTTCCACTACATTTTTTATTTCATTCTTATCGATTATCGTTGCTTGGAATTTCAGAAGAAGAAAAGTTTAATTTAGATGAACAAAAGGCGGAAAATATCTCATTCTAATCGTTACTATTGATGTTTGTTCATATGTTCTTCGTGTTAAGACATTGCTGTAGTTACTCCTTCATCCGTCACGGCCACCCCTCTCACACTCCTCTCTCGACGCTGCGAAGGTCGAAGTCGGAACAGTCTCGACGCTGCGAAGGCCACCTTCTCCCAACGGCGACTGTTGCAAGGGCAGCTGTAGGAAATGCCTGTTTGCTAAAGATGCCAGAAAATCTAACTTTATACTCAAATTACTATCAAAATATTAAAGTATGATACGTCATTTTATTCCTATGTTCATTATCTATCCATTGCTGGCGGAAAGTATATAGTTTCCTTCACAAAATCAAAGATGATTAAATTTCTCGATAACTAAAAATATTATAGACAATTTCTTTACGGCATGTTACTTGCCCATGATTCCGCATTGTTCTGTGAAAACTGCATTTTGATACTCTGAACCGTTTAGAAATTAAGGGGGTGGCCCATAGTTGGTGCGACACTCGTACTTTTTATACTTATGCTATGCCGTCATGGAGAATCTATATGTCTTTCTCATTAAATGGTATTTACCATCCGCCTGTTCAGATCAGGACGAAGATTCTTTATAACGCACATCATCAGAATTGTGGTGCTAATCTTTCACTTTCTACAACATGACTAGCGTTATTTGATAGATCTTGCTCTACAAGATGTTTTAGAATAATTGATAGCGGCTCATTTGCCCTTACTATTGCATAGCTAGTTTTAGACAATAATATGTGTTCACTGTGTAAACATATTTTAGGAAAATGAATTGACAAACAACTGAAACATTTCACGAGTCAAAAGATGATATTCTACACAAATCATCGAAGTATAATCAAGTAAATTGATTAATTTCGATGCCCTTTGGGTGAAATAGAACCTAGACACTTGATATTACATTTAGTAATGAAATCAGAGACAATCACCAATGGTGGGGCTGTTGATTCAACCTAGTCATGTTTCCGAGCGGCGCAGATCAATACTGATTACGGGTTTGGTGTAATGTATCGCTGAGAAAGCATTCGGTATGTGTTGCCTTTGAAAACAGTCCTAGGAGAAGGAACGAATATTTTAGAACAAAATATAATAACGGGTTATTTACAATATTTGTACCACACCTTTCTCTTTATAACACTCGGTTACAATGAAAAGAATTCAGCGTTTTGAAATATGCTCGATGTGGTCTAACACGAATAAACATTTTGTGACAATGACTTAATGAGCACGTTGTGATTTTGCAGAAATCTTGTACTTGAACGTCACCTTGAGAAAGTCTTTGCTTGGGGGAGTTGTGCGAATATTTTTAAATCAATTAGTTGAAGTGTCCGGCGTTGACTGTGTTTATTATGTCGTCTACTAAATATAAAAACGAATATATTCTGCAGTGTAAAATGTAATTTTATTTACTACCATTTACATTAACTGCATCGAAGCATACTTCTTGTGCACATTGGCCAACATGAGTTCGCTACACTAGGTGAAGTGCTTTACGGTGTTAAAAATTGGAGATATTATGTATGATACAAGAATGGGACAGCTGATGGGAAGTTTCTAAGACTAATGCGATAATAATTTCGATATCCACTGTACCAGTAGTTTTCTATCAACACAACACTACCTAACCTCATTAATTATCTCAGTTATCTCTGCGCTGCGTTTTCTCGAGTCGGACCTACGAGGCTCCGGCCTTCGACCTTCGCGGTTTACATGAAAAAACATTGATTGTGCAACGCCCGATTTTCATAGCATTTTTATACCAAAATACGTCTCGTGAAAACATTTATCCCTCTCGCCTTAAACTCAGATCATTATATTTCTTTAGCCAGCGTCGTAGGACTAATACTAATGTTGGATAATGTCAGAAATTATCCACTCTTTGGCTATTCATAACCTTTATACGAGCCGTCTAGATGTGTGCATTAACCGACTAATATGCGAATTAGCCTCGTTTCAGAATTTGGTCGTAACATTTTACATGGTTGATACCCTTATTGGCTTTAGATGAAAATATAATTATATTTACATTTGTGTGCCTCTCGTAGCCTTCCCCATTCATTGTTAAACAACACGTCACAGATACACGCTACTTAGAAATGGACTTTTCTTTTTGTAAATTCTCTTTATATCACCTTTAACAATGTCATCTTCATGTATGTCTAATTTATGGCATGTTTATATGATAAACAGTGGTGATATAAATCAAAAACTTCTGAGGTAAACGTTGAAAATAATAGTGAAATAGCATAAAAAAACACATTCTGTAGTTCTCATGTTAACGGACAAACAAACAGCCGCGAACGCGAAATTTATTTTATACACTTGTAGAAGTATTCTCAAGTATATAAAAATTTCCGTTTAAATAGAGGTGTACAAATCGTGAAAAAAGGCAATGTGTGAAGTTTTTATTCGTATGCGAGTTGAAAAGTGAGCAACACAGGCCAAGGACAATATAGAAAGTGGTTCAGAAACGATGGGTCATGAATATTTTCCCAGAAATATGTCCTCAGAAATGGCTCTCTCAATATAATTCACAATTCCTGCACTGAAATAACAAAGTTGTTGCTATTCAAAACAAGGTGGACAGGACAAAATTCCTAAGAATCAAAAATGTCTCAAAACGAAATGCACTAAATCTATAAGTAATTCTTGACATCCAAAAAAATGCAAAGAATGTCTTCGGTGACAGAAGTGAGTAAGGAATAATACGCTAACAAAATAAAATATTAAATCATAAGGTCTTTTTATTTTCCGATATTATCCTTGGGTCACGTCACTAAGCTTAAGCACCGCTCATTATATTGCCTAATATATTCAAGCTCAATTTCCTTCTATTTGTCACTCACAAACAATTCGCCAGTTTATGGAAACGTATTTTTGTGAAGTGATAATACAGTCTGGACCCGCAAGAATATACCACATATCGTATATCATTGTTTTAATAATGAAAATAGTTTCGTAATGGATCTCAACTTCACAACAGAATCTGAACTGATCATAGATGTATTCTGCATCCGTCATGAGCGGGTCTCGTAGCATTTCATACCTAATATCTGCTTGTTTCTGACCATCCTGCTACGAGTAAAGACCTCCAGAAAAGCTGTTTCAAGAATTTCAAATGTTTAAACTGAAAAAAGGGTTTTAATTATTTTTCACTACCGTACACATTGTTTAAATATATATGTTATAGATTGTATAAGATCCATTTTATGGGGGGGGGAGGAATTGAGACAGTACTTCAATATTATCACGTCGAACATGAATATCAAAAATTTATTTATTTTTTTCTGTATGAATTTGGCGTCAAACTTCGTTGACAAAAATACCTTAAAAAAGAACTATGTTTCCCCGACTCTGCAATGTTTTTCAACCTGATACACAAAATAGATGCTGAGAAAGAAATAAAACATGGAAAAAACATTTCTCGTATCTCTGCAACAGATTGCCCTAGGACCCTAGGAGACTGATTTTTTTTGTGAATTTACGTCATTTTGCATTCTCTTTCATATGAGCATCGCGATTATCGATTTGGTTTGGGGGCACTTTTCACCGCCTTATTCGGCTATACCCTTTTCCTTCAGATCTTCCCACAGATCCTCCTCACGTTTATCGCATGTTTCCACACTCGTTAACGTGGAAATTAAACAGGAAACTCAGACATTTAATGTAGGTAGTTTATGTTACGGAATACTTGTACAGACGTTACGTTGGAATAAAGTGCAGTATTTTTCCTCTCGGATGAAATGGGAAATTGTGAATATTTAGAATTCAGAAGAATGAAAACCCCAAAATTGCAATGGAAGGACCTCGAAGAGTTTTCGCAAAGTTTACAATATCCAAAGAAACATAATATTTTAAATCATTGCTTTAAAAGTAAAAATTACGCAACTAAACTTTCAGCATTTCTACCAAGTTGTGCTACAAAGTTAGGAACCACGAAAAAAATACGTCAAAAGAGATCTCATTTTGTTAATTGCGGCATAGAAAAGTAAACTTGTGTTCCAGAACACAAAATTGGTTTTATGGTTCTAGAACACCTCATTTCCAAGTTGTGCACGATTGTTTTGTGGTTTGCAAGTGCGTCTGACAATCCACATATTCCATAATCTCCGAACTGCGTGTTTTTCGTCTTAAATATGTGCGATGTACCACTATGGTGTAATTCCATACTCAGCAATAATACACTTCTGGGGTTGTGTCCATAGCTTATTATAAAAGGGAATATTCGTTATATTACCCTAATGTATTACACAGTATTACGTAATGTATGTAAAGAGGATTATTTTCATCCATAAATAATTTATGAAAAATGTAAAGTAAAAACTATACATCGTACGTCTTTATTTAAATAAATATTGAACAAATATTCTTGGGGTGTATCCGAAGAACTTTAATTTTCTGTGAGTAAACAGTTCTTCAAAGTCACCTCGTCCCTACTCTGCATTATCTATTGGGAAATGAAGATGAGAGAAAAAGCAGTCTGCGCTTCGGGGAATTAAGCTATGTAATATGCATAGCTACTACGGAGGACTCTGACGATCTCAAAAGCTAAACTCTCGACTCCCAGGCGTTGAAAACTCTCTGAATGCGCGATATGAATCATAGAGGAAGCAGGAGTTCCTCTTTAGTGAAGGGAAAGGAAATCACATGATGCATTCCTGCAAAGAGTTCGATGAAAGAGTCTTCTCGTGCCGACACTAGGTGGTGTGGAGATATTACCAATGCAGACATTTTGCGAAGAACTGTCGAAAAAATGCTAGTAATTTAAAAACAGTGGTGCTACAACAGCACATGCTTTCTGGCATTAGAAACAGTTACGAAATATTTTCATAATGCAATTTCTGTCAATATTAACACATATCAGCCATCACTTAGAAATCTCATTACCAATTCTAGCGTATGAGGTGCGAAAATTCATTTTAAACTAGTACATCAACACAAATTGTACAAAACTTTTGAACAAAATTTGCTCACATATTTTCGTGTTCATTTCTAACGATATAAATTGTACTTATTTATATTACATAATGAACCAAATTAATGAATTTAGTGTTTATATTTAATCATGGACTATGTTCAGTAGGATTTGTAAGCAACATTTTGTTTGCAAAAATTCTTCTCAATCCTTAAGTTAATTAGACCTGGAAGTACGTAATTGTTTTAAACTCTACATATTCTTTAGTTTCTTTCGAAAATTAAGGAATAATGTAGATATATTTGTTTTCTATTTGTTAATGAACCAGTATTAATGGATTGTGTCAAAAAAGGTAATATGTCTTCACTTTCATGTTTTATGATAACATTGGTTTTAATTATCAACCCAACTGTATAATTTATATGAAATCCAATTAGTACCATTATATTGACAGGAAAAATGATTCATTCCTTTCATCTCTGAAACTGGAAACCACATGTACACGACCAAAGATTAATCCGAAAAAAGGTAATGTGGTTTACATCCATGGTACTAATAATTAAAAAGCTTTCCGAATCACTTTTAAATGTAGTGATATTTTCGTTTCAGTGCTTCTAATAAAAACACGATGTGTCTGAAACACTAAATTGTGTTGTCATAATTCATAGCTTTATTTTATAAATCCCAATTTTTGTACGTAAACGTGTCCTTTCAATAATCATCAAATCTCGAAACAATTCAAGTTAAATTATTTACCTACGTTCTCACGGAACATGCAATAATAATAATAATAATAATAATAATAATAATAATAATAATAATAATAATCGTATTGAACGGACATTGAACTAACTTTTATTCCAAATTATCGGAAGGAAGAGTTTTGCCATGTTACAAGTACTTGTATGTCCACGATTAGAAATGTGTTTCTGGAACAAAAATAATTCCAATAACTATATGCAATACAAATCTTTTTAGACGAACAAATTTTAAAAAATACATACGTCGAATTATCTAACAATTATTCCCATCAGATGCGGTGGGAACTGAGCTCATTCATTTGATTCCTGAGAATCCGAAGAATTTTTTTCAAATTCCACGCGCGAATATGAAGGGGCATTTATAATTTTTCATTGATTAACATTTCTAGATTTCCGTGTTTCCTCCAATATTCTTCTTCCTCCTACTGTAGGTGCAAGCAATATCCCTCTCAGTTTGACGGAGTGATTGAAGAGAAATCTGGTACTCCAGACTCCCGTCAAATTTTGAAGGATCATTCCTCCAGTGATGTTTTGTTTTCTAAAACGTCTTTTGATTTTAGCCCATGCTAATGCAATAGGATTTAACTCGCAGTTATAGGGCGGGAAACGAATGACAATACGCCCTTTCTCTGTTGCCAGAACGTCTACAAAAGTATTTCTAGTTAGGTTTGCTTTAAAAATTTGTTACAGAACGTTCTTTCTTAATGTGTCATTACATAGAAATATCCTTTTTTCAGTCCCTGAATCATTTTTACTTTCGTGTCATATATGGATGGTATTCTGTTGCACTGACTTGCAGTAATGTGATGCTTTGTCCTACATGATAACGGAAGCAAGAGGGAGAATTTGAAGTACTCTCGATGGGAACCACTTCTCAAAATTCTCAGAAATCGTACGTCCGTGATAGTCTCCCGTGGTTGATATTGCTTCAAATATGAGTTGGGCTTTCGGTATAAAGCCATTTTTTGACCAAATGCTGGCAACTACCAATCCTTTTGCTGCACTGTGTGCTGTTTTTACTGCACTCATTAACACCAATTTCGTCGCGGCTTTGCCAATCAAATTGATTTCGATCTACGACTCATCCAAACCTCCTTTATATCTACCCTGAAATGTTTCATTTTGATAATACAACCAGGCCTTTCGACAACATTGTCTGCTCTCTCCAGAAGCAACGTTCTCTTTATTTGAACACTTTTCAAGAAATGAATGTTCTGTACAAAACTTTGCGGGAGATGTTGCTTCCCAATTCCAGTGAACCTTTTTTACGCAACACAGGTAAGAGATGATTTATACTTTGAACATCTTTCTGAACAACATAAAAATATCCTTGATGCCGCGCTTATCGAAATCATCTAATTGAATTTTGCCACGATTTCTTGCTCGAATGCAAGAAAAAGAAAATAACAAATCCTTAGATATCCAGAATCATTTTTGGTGTTGAACCCTTATTCAATATACCAAATTGTAAACCTATGAACAACATCTAATATCCCGCAGAATTTTTTCCAAGGTCGGCTGAGCGAGATCTGACACTCGACGTTTCAGAAGGAATTGCTTCATATTTTATAGTTTTACATATTCCAAAATGTGGATATTCAATGAATCTTTGGATTCTCTTCTGGCGAACAGTTGAACAAATAAACAAGAAGAGAGTATTTCAACACAGAAGAATCGCATGAAACACACTCACATACATACTGAAAGAAATATATTTATTAGATTTCAGTTACATATATTTATTATCAACTATTATTTTTAGATATTACATTAGTGTCATAATACTGGCACAGCAATTATTTTCTCTTCAAACGTGCACACATTAGTAGAGGGATTTGCCAGTTTATTTATTGTTACTAGGAACACTACAAGGAGATTTTTATTTATTTTTATGTCAAAAACAGTTAAACCTGTGTGTGGCGTGCTACGGGGAGAAGTGAATTCTGCGCACGTTTTCATAATTCTGTAACCCCTCCCTAATCCATTTCTTCCACGTTACCATAAATACTATACAACAGTATATACAAAAGTCTACTGATTTAACCTTCAAATTCATATTTACAGATCACTCAAGAAATAAACAAAGGAAATAGAACAATGTGTACACAATTATTTTCATTCATTCCAAATTTTTAACGTTTTCCTTTGCTACACATGATTTTAATGAGGCACTGATCTTAACAATTAGCACCCTAAATTTCACACTACTAAATATTTTCTCCGGAATATTTTTAATATTTTCTTCGATATTTAAATATTTCTCTTCGAAAGATGCCAAGGCATATCCGAGTTAACTGGCTTGTCTCAAAATGTTTTACACATAACCTTATGTTACCAGGAACAAAATTAGAAATACAACCGTATGCTGACCGCTTGGAGGCGCTAGTATCACGCCAGGTCCAAAAGTTTGCTCGAAGCTGCGGGTCTGTATTATTCGATTGTGATAATACCGAGCGGCATGAAAGCCTCTCCACAGTGGAACCTGGTGAGAGTACTAACAACAGAAATCATGTTGGTAGTATGAGCTGCAGTTTGAAACATAAAGAAACGTACATTGCGTACTCATCACAATCATAAGAAATGTTACTGCTATGGTTGTTACCAACATAAATGCAATTTTTAATGGGAGTCCTTCACTCGACTCGGTACAAACTTACTGGCGCTGTATACAGAGAGCTTATTCTTCCAAGTGTAATTTATAACTAATCTACAATAATTCGTAGGTCAGCTAATATAAATTACTACTAATCACTGAAAATAAAGTAAACACAAACATTTACAAATATAAAAATTACTACACTCATTTCCAGCAAGGAATAAATGGAGAAGAAACCATAGTAATTATATTTGTATCAGGACATATTCTATGTTCTCGGAAGCGATTGACGCGCCATCACTAGGATGCGAGCTGTACGTCTCCACTTTTTTTGCTTTACTCATCATCATCATCATCATCGCCATCATCATTATTATTATTGTACAAAAACGCAAATAAAGTCTTAAATTATCAAGTATCAAGCTTTAAAATAAATTAAAATAAATTGTTTTTCCTTCCTAAACACTTACAGCATTTGGCACTGAAGTGCTTTACGTCCAAAACCGTTTCATCGTACACTGGGTTGTGGTATTTTACGCTCCACAAACAAATAACCAGTTGGTGATTCGACGTTCATTTTATAAATCGTCAGACCCTCTCCCATTGACTGTCCGACATAAATAGCAGATGCAGGCAGGTGGACCGGTAAGCTATCGGGAGCCGAGCGGGTTTTGCCCGTCACTCTAACGACTCGAGCAGCCCGCAGAGGCACAATGGGCGGGCGAAGGGCGACGGAGATAAGCGGCCTGCGACAAAACCGACGCTGCGACATTGTGTCGCGCGGCGCCGCACTCTATCACCCGCCCGCTCACCCACTCGCTCACCCCCTGGCGCCCACGGCTGCTAATCGCCCGCGCAATTACAGAGCCCGTGCCCCGCCCCCTCTTCGTCTCTGCCCTCGACGCTCCTCGGTCGCACCGCCCGCTCCCGCCCCGCGTCAATGAACATGAGGCCCCGCCCGCACCACCAGATGCGATCGTCGCCCGGGTTTGCATGCCTGCTTCCGCTGACGCTCGACGGCCGTGGATGCGGTTTGCGATGTCATCAGATGTCTCGTTCAGGAGAAGAATATTGGGAGAAAATCCGCATTGTCTGGTACGATTGTTATGGTACAATCACTGTACTGTGTAGTACTGTTTTAGATGGCTCAAGGCAATAAATGATGACATTGCTGTGTCTCTGAGGTCCTAGGGTGCGAGTCGTGGTGGTTTTTGGACACTACACTACATAACTAGGTCGAATTCAGCTGCTGTCTGGAGGAGAATACTAGCGGCCGGATACTCTCATCGTTAGTTTTTCGTGGTTTCTCCGATGAACATCAGTCGAATGGCAGACCAGTATCCAATAAATGGGCCACGGATCACGCATGATCTTTCCTCCTCTTTCTTAGTCTTATCCTCACACCTTACTTACACACTTAGTTGTTCCATAATGTCCCGAGAGTAACCAGTATTATGTAATCATTTATAATTTCAAAAATAGATTTAATTTAGAGAAGATTCAAAATTTTATTGTGCGCTGCCTACCAAAAGGCACAGTATTCTCTGACTCGCATTCGTATGACTGGTTGACTGTCAACTCAGTGTTACACAGCGTACTACTACCTTCGAACTCATAGTACTAGTATATTCGAGCTCCTTCATTAACGCATAAATAAGCTTTCAATAAGATAACTTGAAGGAAACTTAATGAAAGATCATGCATAGTGGTAGAAATGAGAAACTTGGCGAAAGGGGTGGGAAATACAAAAATGCCAGTATTATGAATGGAAAGTCACCGGGGTTCAAATCTAGGCAAAATTGCCAATGACAATTATTAATGATGTAAACATTTCATTGAAATTAATTAAAAATATTTGGAGGTGGATAGATCGAGGCAGGAACAAATACACACTTAACAACACTTTATCATTAATAAACATGAATAGATTTTAGCGAAAAGGGATTGTAGCTAATAAGCATTTAATGTTAAAGGCAACTAGTAAGACACAAAGAAAGTGAAATTAGAATAGATACCTATATCTTGTGCAGACGTTAGCTGAAAAGATGGGTGTATAATTGAATGAAGAAATGTTATAGTACGAAGAATGCCTGCAAAGAAAAGTGGAGTGAATGGTGGTTTAATAAATTATAAGAAGAACACGATTCAATATTGTAGAGAAATGTATCAGGCAGGAGCAGTGATATAAATGTTGTGTTATTTTAATTGTAGAAAATATAATCACACATATACTAAAGTTACGTACATATACTAAATTTCAAAGCAAAACACATGAACAGAGAAAGAGATTGGAAATTTTGTGTGGATAAAGGAGGTAGACTATGGTCGAGAAGAGTTAGCATTTTTAAAGTAAATCTTAACGTTATTTGTTAAGAATGGTATGAGAATAAGAAAATACTTTATTTCAATTAACGTTTATACATTTTATATTGAAGGTAATACGGTATCTCTGGAATTAAATAACTGATTTCTATTGCGATGGACCCTGATTTTCGGTCCGATACAACAGTGATTTTAAGATAAGGTGGGGGACAGGTAATCTTTTTCGTGAATGGGCTCATGGTATTCGTGCATATACATTGCAAATACAAATTATAATACAAAGAACATAAAATACTTTATTTCATACACTCCATTACAATATGCGTCTCTTTTCACTTTTCCAACTTTAATTACTAATGAATCACTGCTACTCTTATTACCATTTCCCTAAAAAGACTGCTCAACACATAAAACACCTGACTTTTGGATCGGCGACATTGCTATCCAGGGGGCTCTACGGCGGGGCTCGGCGTCGCTCTGCTGTTCTCGGTCCCGGTCGCTTCCCGAGGCCCAGGGCAGCCGCTGCTTGATTTGTTCTGCTCGGATCACCACATGCCTTCGGCCGTTATCCACACGTCACTCGTTCCATCCGGGCATTATTGATGTTCTGCTCTCGTTCACACCGACTTCGCGGACGCGCTACTCACAATAATACTGTCTACGGCCCTCGCCGGATGTTTCGATGCAGTTGCGCTACCACGTGGTGTAATCCTTCTCCCGACTGATCTCTGACACTTTCCCAGTCCTTAGCGTCACAATTCCTAATTAGATTTTGTAGATGTTCACCATGCTCACCTCCACATCGATTCTCACTTTACCCACTTTCCATCGGCACACATCACATCTCCAGTTCCTTAATTCCTTCACAAACCACCCCTTCCCGAGTTCTTTCTCTCGTGCTGTTCGCACCTCTTCTCGCTTGCCGCGTTACCCTGGCGCGTTCAGAACCGGTCAGTCGGCAACGGTCATAGTTACCGCGTAATTTAACTGGATCGGCCGCTGCACCTCTGTTTAGAAACGCGATGCGCTTCACTACATATATACTAAAATAATTACTCGCATATAAAAATTGATTAAGAATATTAAACCAAGCAAAAAAGCTTGTTAATACATTTGTACTGTCTTAGGAAGTTATAAGAGGTTCTGATCATCTGCCGCAGTTTCAAAATATACTACTTCCATATTCGTCATTTTGAAATTATCGAGGAATGGATATCAAAAGCATGTTACTGTTAGTAAAAGATCATCTGATATACAACTTTGTGGATTCCATTGGACACTTCCTTTAATATGTTTGGTTCCTTTATATCCTACACCATGGATTGTGATGTGAAATGGCTGCTGACAATATTGCACCATGCGTTCGAATTAATTAATTTAGCTATATAATTTTCCATATTAATGTGTTTCATTAAAATATCCGAGTCTCCGACTTCGACAGTTTGTCTGTGGCAGTCAGAAATTCACATTAGGATTACGACACAATTCAATTTAGGATTACGTTAAAACTGTCCGTGAAAGTCTCGAAGACTTTCAAAAGATCGCAGAAACCGTAAACCGTGCTCAACGAATTTTGGAGTTTGGTGTTAGAAGGAGCAATTTCAACAGATATGCATCATGTTCCATGTGTCAGTATCATCATCATATGAATATTAATGAAGAAAAGTGCTTACGATTGTGGAGTATTTACGTATAAATTACACAACTGATATCGTCTGTCGAGCATTTTTTCTGAAAGCTTTCGAGTCACATCTGCAATAGGGATTACTCTTTCATTTTATTGAACGTAATTAATGTTTTTATTAAATAGCTAGTAGGAAATGGTCACTGTGGCGACTTGGCGTGGTTTCGTTTGGTTTGTTTTTTTCGTGTTTCCGGGCGCGTCAACTGCTTTGGTCATTCGTCCGTTAGTGTAGTGCATGTTTTTTTCCTTCGGAGATGGCGGTGATCTTTCCCCGCTGGATGGCGAGATCCGGCGCCGACCTACCGGCGGCTAGTGGGGTTTCCCCCACACCAGGACTCTCCCACCAGCGAGGCACCGCCCCAGCCGGGACAAGCTCTAAGCTCCCGACCGGTCTTCCGGAATATGTGGTAGTGTAGTGCATGTTAGTGTAAGTGTGTGTGTAAGGGGGAGAGGATAGGTCAAGGAAGAGGAAGGAAAGATAGCGCGCGGTCCGTGGCCAGTTTGGTAGGGTACTGGTCCGGCATTCACCTGGTGTTGATCGGAGAAACCACGGAAAACTACCGATCAGAGCAGCCGGCCGCTAGAACTCCTCTCCAGGCAGCGACTGAATTGACCTAGCTGAAAAGCTGGTATCGAAAATCTTGTCGCCGACAGGACGCGAACCTAGGACCTCCCGGTCAGAGGCGCTGCAGGACTTTGCGAGGATGTAATAGGCTTTCCAATGAACTTGGCGAGACGTACACGAACTGTTTAGAGAATAGTTTCGTTTAGAAGTGATAAGCAGGATTAGTATCAAAAATTGATGCTACTCGATCACTATCGGCTCTCTTAAAACAGTTAATAATTACACTCCACAAATTTGTAGTATATGAAGTTATTGATAGGGAGAATCACATCCACCAGTGATTACAAAACTAGGGCAGAACCTATTAATTTAACTGCTGTAATATCAAAAACATCAATAACTTGAAGAATTTACAAACTTAAATGCACCTGCAAAGAAGTGCATCGCAGCGTGCTTTCAGCCCAAAAGTCACCAATTATCTCGCGTGCGTGCACTTGTTACAGCGGCCTGATGAGAAGGGTTTAGAAATTACATTATAAATATTCTGTTGCCACACGGAATCTGGAATGTGGTCAGTCCGGGCGGGTGAGCTTCCACTTGATTTTCTTCTAAAACATTCGCCCGCTGGGATATTCAGACAGTCGTAGGCATTAGGTGCATTTATATTGGAGCAGCAAAAATCAGTGAGACCGTCAAGAGAGGAGGAACAATAAGACAGAGCTAGAACTGAGATGCTGAAACATCGCCACTTCGAGGTGAAAACGCATTTGCGCCGTATATTACAAAGACTTCATTTTTGGCCTGGGCACGTTGTTGAACAGTAGTAACAAGTTTCAGGATCAGCCCGTGAAAGACTACAATCATTAATGCCAAAGAAAATAAGAAAGATTGTCCACGAGGCGCTGACAGAAAGACAAAACATCTTTGCATTAACTACCCCAAATTTGTTTTACAACACTCAAACTTTGTTTCAATTACTCTACTTCGAAAATTCCATTGTATTCTAAAAATTTCGTTTTGTTCTTGGCGTTTATCAATATTGACGCATCTTTCTAATTATATTTAATATCTTTACATTTGTCGGAATATATAACGTATCATATTGTATTGCATTAAATATACTTTTCGTTGAAAAATATTGCGTTTAGTCAATTGTTTGCTGTCTTGTGTCTCTCAGACCCCACCAGCACAGTTAGTATTTTTCACCAACACAGTGAAAGGTTAATCTGACATGCAAATTTCAACGTCGTACCGCTAATAGTTAAGGAGATACAGCCAGTCAAAAATGTCTGTATTTTTTAATGTTAAAAAATTCCTAGATTGAGAAAATGCGTCTGGAGGGTGTATTTTTCGACGAAATGAGGCAAATGAAGGTATATTCTGAAAGTTTATAAAATTTTGAACCAGGATTTTGCCTCCAGAATTGAGAAATTGCCCATAGTTTAGGAGATATGAGCATTTGAAACCAATCCTTTTGTCTTGTGAAAAACGTGAAAGTTGAACGATCCCCCCACCTGTTGAATTTTGCAATTTTCAACAGGAGACCGATTCTCCTGAAAACTAGCGGCCTAACTTGAAATTTAATTGCGATTACAATGGTGAAGACCATTTTTCCATCTAAGGCTTTGTTTTCCGTAAATTCAGGCAAAAATTCAAAAACCAAAGTCCAAAAATTCCAAAATAGAGCATAGTACTCTTAATCTGCCATGTAAATTTCAGCGTCGTAGGTCTAATAGTTTAGGAGATACGGCCAGTCAAAGATGACTGTATTATTGACATGTTAAAAAATTCCTAGATTGAGACAATGTGTCTGGTGGGTGTATTTTTCGTCCGAGTGAGGCAAATGAGGGGGCAAGTGAGGTAAAATCTTCTTTCAAAATTTTATTAATTTTTTCTAAATTTACGGAAAACAAAGCCTTAGATGGCAAAATGCTCTTGAACATTGTAATCGCCATTAAATTTCGAGTTAGGAAGCTAGTTTTAAGCAGAATCGGTCTCCTGTCGATAATTGCAATTTGCATGGCAGATTAAGCTTTCCATGTGTTGGTGAAAAATACTAACGTAACTGTGCTGATGGGGCCTTAGAAACCCTAGACAGGAAATAATTGCCTAAACGCAATATTTTTCAACGATAAGTATATTGAATGCAATACAACATATGTAATGATCTGTGGGGCTGAGCCCGCAAGAAGGCATGGAACTTTTATGTGAGCAAGGAGAAATTAAAAGAAATGAAAGAAACAATAGACAACAGCGCCGCGTAACCATAATTAAAAGCGTGATACAAGAAAGCATAAGGGGCGGAAATAGGTGTGGTGAACGATGAACAGAACTTAAATTTAGAAACATTTTAAAGCAAAAACCACGTTATTCGAGCCACGGGTTCCGTAAATATTATAAATGGTATACATTGCATGCATAACATGACGAAGATGAAAGACGGAACTCATTGTTGTACTCCTGGAAATATATAACAAGAAGAATTTTGTTGAATATCCAGTGAATGCCTGGGTGGATTTTGGCCAAACTTACGGGAATTATGGGGAAAAATATTTAGAGCAGGGCAAAATTAGTTACGGTGCGGGGAATTTATGTAAGACGCAAAATGCCCGAAAACAGCAAAAATGTAAGAGTTTTTGAACATTTATTATGGTGATGGGCATATGTTTGGAAAAAGACAGTCACTTAGATTGTAGGACCAACAATGTGAACTGGGTTACAGACAGAATGAGTTCGGATCTAAGGACGATCACACACGTTTTTATGTTGTGTTGAATTTTTGAGAAATTTCGCGGAAGTGTCGTGCAAAACGTTAATAGGCTATTTTGGTTACATAGGAACAATTGTTTAAACCGAGTGCATCGAAAATTTAGTTAAATTCATTGAGAAATTCACAAAAAAAAATCTGCATAGGAAATACTTACGTAAATTAGGTGTCAGAAAATAGAAGCGTCGCGAAAGATATATAGGATATCGCGACATATAGAAATAACGTTCAGGGAAGACGCGATTAAGACAAAGAAAAAACAATAGTCGTGGATGCATTGGCATGTCTTAAACGGAGAAGTGAACCGTAGCGGATCTGGTGGCAGCTGAACGGGGAACCGCGTCCGTGAATAATGCACGTGACAACTACCAGCGATGGGCGCTGATGGAAGGTGACATCGCTGCAGAAAAGGGAAGTGGCACGAATTGTGCAAAAACTGTATTTTTTTTGTTTGTTTACGCTCCATTCAAAAGAAGTTCTGTCGAAGACCAAGTTATGCTATTAGGCTAAGGATAATAAATAAGGTCACGACAGAATGCGCATTCTGATGGATGGATGAGATTTGTTTTCTTTGTATTGTATTTTCAGTGTGTATGTTTATATGTTTTTCTTCCTGGGTGTTTATATATATTTGTGTTGTTATGTTTTGTAAGTTGGAGGGGCAGATGGTGTTCACGAAAGGGATATCAGCTAAGAAAAGTCCAAAATTAAATGCATGAGCATCCCAATGGCTCATAATTGCCGTGATTCCATGTTTTTATTTTTGTAATGGTATGAATGTTGACCCAGGCACGAACAAAGCGGACCCTTACTTCAACTCCGTATGGAGTGAGCGCGCGAACTACGACACGGTAAGGAACAGATAATAGTACGAGCTAGCAGAGGTACGGGCAATTGATAATGTGGCACCCAATTATAATTTAGGGCTAGGGCAGGGCAAGATAGTGGGCGTGAGATTTTATAAGAGAGTAATTAAAAGCGGGATTATATATAATATTACATTGGCACCAGCGACGTGAGGCGTCGTGGTACCAGAGAGGTGGATTGTAAAGCAGAGTATATTACATTGACGCCGCGACGTGAGGCGTCGTGGTAGCAGAGGGAGAGGGAGAATAAGAGGATATTACATTGGGCGCCCAACGTGTGGGCGGGATTATATATATACAAATAGGAGAGAGGAGAGGATATATTACAGTGGGCGCCCAACGTGTGGGCAGGATTATACATATAAGAGGAGGGAGGAGGTATTACACATAATACATTATATATTTCGACAAAAGTAAAGAAATTCAATATAATCAGAAAAATTCATCAATATTGATAAACGCACAAGAACAAAACGAGATTATTAGAGCGCTATGGAATTTCCGAAGCAGAATAATTGAAACAAAGTTTGAGTGTTGTAAAACAAATTTGGGGCAGTTAATGCAAAGATGTTTTGTCTTTCTGTCAGCGCCTCGTGGACAATCTTTCTTATTTTCTTTGGAACTAATGATTATAGTCTAACCATGGATTGATTCCGAAACTTGTTACTACTGTCCAACAACGAGCCCAGGATTTATTTGTCGGTGATTGTTGACATTCAAAATGCAAAGCAGCAATTAAAATAATAAATTAACTCTTTGTAATATACACAATGTAATTCGTATCTATATTCTAATAAACGACGTTACTAAATACTCAATTACATAAGAAATCATGTATTTAAAAAAACATACGTAACTATGCTGGTGGGGTCTAGGGTACCCGGAATCGTTCAAATCGACTATAACTCATCACTGCACAAACGTAACGCGAAGATGGCTCGTTAGTTCACAAACCACTCGATTTGAAAGGAATACTTAAGTTGCTGAGAAAATAGTTAGAAAACTATTCGAATTATTTAAATAAATATAAGAGAGTGGGTCTCACAGACCCCACCAGCACAGTTAAAGGTTAAATTTCGTGTTAGTTTACAGGTGTTTAGAAGAATCTGGCTCATGTCTAAATTTGCAAAATTCGTAAGGTAGGGGTCGTTGAACTTTTTCATTTTTCATCAGAAAAAATTAGATCATCATTATCATTTTTCATCAGAAAATGGTTTAAATGCCAATGTCTCGAAAACTATGGACAATATTTCAAGTCTGGAGGAAAAAGGTCGTATCAAAATTTAATGAAGTTTCTGAAAATTTCCTCAGATCCTCCATTCGGATGATAAATGTGTTCTCAAGATCATCTTTGACTAAACTAGTTTAATTTTTGAAATTTCGAAAATGGGTAATACGGTAATTGACATGCTGTACCTTCTAAACTATAAGCTCTAGAACGCTGATATTTGTACAACTGCTTTTAGTTGTATTCTTGTATTTAGAACTGATTTTTTAATTCAATTTAACGTGGTAAGCACGGTAACAATTTCGATATCTTTTTTTTAGGAAAATGGCCTGTTTCAGGAAAACTTTCGCGCGTTTCTGAAAAATAAAGCTTCAGATTGAAAATTGCTTCTCACCGCTGTATTCGCCGTTAAATTTCGTGTTAGTACACAGGTTATCAGAAGAATCTGGCTCAAGTCGAAATTTGCAAAATTCGTAAAATGTACATTTTTGCACATGTACTACATTTCTCATCAGAAAAAAGAATTGATTTTAAATGGCTATATTTTCTAAACTATGGACAGTATTTTAATTCTGATGGCACCAGTTTGTTTTAAAAATTAATAAAAGTTCTGAAAATGCCTTAATTTGCTCCATGTGGACGATAAATGCTCTATAGAGGCATTTTGTCCAAGCTAAGTTTTCATAAAAATTTCGAAAATGGATCATCTTTGACAGGCTGTATTTCCTAAACTATTAACTCTACAACAGCTGTTTTTTCACACTTAACTATTTTTCTCGTATTTAGTTCTGAATTTCAAATAGTTCTGAAATCAACTAGAAAACCCGTAGAGAATGTTGTTTTAAAATATAACGATATAAATGTGAACGATCCGGCAACAGTGGCTAGTCTCTTTAACCAATACTTTTCGAGAATTGCTGCCGATCTCACTAAGGGTCTTCAGGCACAAAATTCAAAAACAGACAGTTCACCCAAAATTTTAGACACAATGTTCGTTTCCGAAACTTCTTCCTATGAAATTCTCAAAATAATCGGTAAACTAAAAAATAAATATTCGTCCGGTTTAGATGAATTCCCGGATTCTTTGTTAAAGACTTGTGCGTATGCCATTATACACCGTTAACTCACATATTTAATGCATCTTTATGCACTGGAACGTTTCAGATATTTTCAAAACAGCTAAATTAAGCCGCTTTTCAAAAAGAGCAACAAAATGAAATTCAAAATTATCGGCCCATTTCTCTTCTATCAGTTTTTTCAAAAATATTAGAGAGACTTTTTTACGTACGAATGGAAACCTTTCTCAGTAAACACAACGCGCTATCAGATTGCCAACATGGATTTAGAAAATCAAAATCAACGGAAACAGCTATATTTTCTTTTCTTAAAGATGTCGCCTCATCATTGGATCAAAACGAGGCACCTATTGGATTATTTTTAGATCTCTCAAAAGCTTTTGACGTCATTGATCATGACATTTTACTTTCCAAATTACCTTCATATGGAATTCGTGGTATTGCTCTAGATTGGTTATGTTCGTACCTTAAACAACGATCTCAGAGAGTTGAAATACCTTACTGGAATGATGGAACATTACGTACGCACCTTTCCGACTCCTTGCGCGTTGCATGTGGAGTTCCTCAAGGATCGATTTTAGGCCCTATTCTGTTCCTACTTTACGTAAACGATATGCCCTCGACGATTCGAAACGGAAAAACGGTTCTCTTTGCGGATGATACGAACATCCTTTGCAATAAAGAAACAGTAAATAGTGCGATATCAGATGTTTCAAATTGGTTCCGAAATAACAAATTAATAGTAAACGAAAAGAAAACGGTTTAAATGCAGTTTTCCATTTCAAATAAACAATTCTGTGCTCCATTGAAAATGAACGGTGTACCATTGACTGATGTTAAGGCAACAAAATTTTAGGTCTCTCAATTCAGTCAAACCTTAAATGGAACGTCCATTTAAATGAATTGAACACAAAATTAAGTTCATTATGCTACGCGTTCAGAATTCTTGCAAATTCAGTCAGCCTTCATACTGCACGTTGTGTATACTTCGCGAATGTTCATTCCCGCCTGAGATATGGCATAATATTCTGGGGAAATACATCTTATAGCTCCCAGACTTTTAGATTACAAAAACGAATTGTACGAATAATAACCAAATCCCACCCACGTGATTCATGTAAGCCTCTCTTCATTAATCTAGGAATTCTACCATTACCGTGTCTTTTTATTTACGAATCAGTGGTTTTTGTAAAAAATGACTTGCTCAAGGGCGGGAATGTATTTTCAGAAAATGCCGAAGTCTATTACTATAACACTCGACGTAGAAATCATATTCACCAGGTGACAGTATCAACAGCTCATTACAAAAAATTCACATACAATACATGTACATTATTTTACAACACTTTGCCAGATGACATTAAACGATTAACTTCAATAGAAAAGTTTAAATCCCAAGTGAAATCGTTTCTGCTGCATAACTGTTTCTATACAATTAGAGACTATACTGAGCATCACAAGAAAAGTAACATTAATTTTACTAATGATACATAATGCATTATTTACCATTTGGACTGTATAAATGAGTATAAACAACCTGTAACAACTATTGTACTACAGCTTCCGGGTCAATGACCCCATCTCGATCAGGTTTTTCGTCCAGTTTCCTGATCCATTGAGCAAATGCTGAGATGGCCCTTGTTTTGCTTCTGGACATAATGTAACTTCATTTTCTGTGCACGTCTTCTAGAATTCAGTGGGAAACACAATTCTTCAAATTATCGTTTCCATGTTGTCGTGGCAGGAAGTAATAAGAGCCAAAATTTATTGCTTATTTATGCTTGAAAATAGATTTTCATACATGGGAGTTTTTTTGTTGTTTTTTTCTCCCTTTCAAAATTCAAAATTTATTGCTTATTTATCCTTGAAAATAGATTTTACTACATGGGAGTTTTTTTTCTCCCTTTCAAAATTCAAAATTTAATTCTCCCTTTCAAAATTCAAAATTTGTTGCTTATTTATCCTTGAAAATAGATTTTAATACATGGGAAATTTTTGTTTTTTCCTCCCATTCAAAATTCAATATTTTTTGACGTAAAATAAATAAAATAAATATAAGATAACGCGGAGAACATGGCAACAATTTAGATTGCGTTTTTGGAGAAAAATGGCGTGTTAAGCTTCTGCGAATTTCTGGAAAACGAAGCTTTTCATTGAAATATGATTTTCACCACTGCATTTGACGTTAAATTTCGTGTTAGGAGACAGGTTTTCAGAAGAATCTTGCTCATGCAGATATTTGCAAAATATGTAAGGTGTGGTCGTTGAATTCTAACCTAAAAAATAACATAAAAATGGATTAAAATTCCGAATATCTATATTTATGGACAATTTTTCAGTTCTGAATGGAGAAACGTTTCTTTAATTTTTAATAAAATTTCAGAAAATGTCATCTTTTACGCTATTCGGGCGATAAATGACCTCTAGAGGACTAGCTTCACTATTGTTTGTTAGAAGATTGCACAAATGTGGATTTGTTTTTTGTATTTGTTGTATAATTCACTGACATTAGGAACTGGTTATTACAGACCTAAATGTTTAGCCTCACTTCCACAAAGTAGCATGTGGCAAAATTTTTCATGACAACTGAAGAAAGTTTAACCGTAGTGTCTCTGAACGAGTAATGCCATGATTTCTTCATCGGAAAAATTTTCTGTAATTTATAAAGTCCTCAGTGTCAGTAAAGATCACTTTCACTGAGTCTTTATAATTTTTATATATAAATCTTTATGGGAGGTATTTTTGATGTCTTGGAAGATTATTCCATAATCGTTAACTTCGTGCACAAATATTTGGGGAGTTTTGATTTTTTTTCTGGTTCACTCCGAAATTTGAATGGACTTTACAACATTGATTTCATCGCTGTAGCTGTTGGTTATCAGTCCATCTACCTTGGCCCTGGGTATTGGTGTTCGTGACGCGGAAGGCGGCCTCATCGCTGTGTTGGAGAGACCGGATGGCATCGATTGTGGCAGATGTTGATTCAGTTGACCATGTTGCCATTGCTGATGTTAAAGCCAGCCCAATTGTTGTTGGATGTAGTGATACTGTTGAAGTAACTGCTCTATTTGCATATTATTTGCTTGTCAGTAGCCTCTTGGTTTGTTTCGATCCACATATTACGTAATTGCGATGGCCAAAGCCGTCGCGTACTACGAAACGGTCTAAACGTTTTATATTTGTTTCAATAGTCATTTTGCGACTTTTAAACAATTTTCATACACAGTTCGTGAGGCACAAAGAGAAAAGTCTGTACTGTTGTCATAGAGAAAAGAAACCCTAGCTGATAAGTCTGCGGAGCAACATTTGCGGCGCGATGTTGGCCGTGTCATGATCTGCAAAGGAATGAGAGGGAGAGAGAGAGAGAGAGAGAGAGAGAGAGAGAGAGAGAGAGAGAGAGAGAGAGAGAGACAGACAGACAGACAGACAGACAGAACCAACAATACGTCTCACATATTCTTTATTTGTCGTCTCTGTTATTACGAGTATTTTCTTGGAAGTGCTGATGCAATAAATATAGTTGTTTCAAGACATTTCTGTTATCAAGAAGATTTTTAAACAAACATGAACCCTCTCTGATGAAGCATACACGACTTGAATGCAATATATAAATGTAACGCTGAACTCTGTCTTGCATCACAAGTTATGAGAAAAAAAATAAACACGGCGTACGTGTATGCCCAAAATGCTCGCTGATGTCTGCTCTCATCGAATGGATGAGCGTTCACAGTTCATTGGTTACAGGGCCAGAGAGGAACTTGGCTCGGCCGAAGTCTCCCACTCCGTCCGCTGTGTGTGCGGTGACCGGAACCAGGGGAAACTGTTCCTCTCGTTTCTTTTGGACGGCCCGCTTTTCTTGCGGCAGGGTTCGGACAGGATGTCTGTTCACGCGCCCTTCAGCCGTTCCACGAGCGTTGCACACGACAACAGTCAACGACGAGATGAATCCGTGGATCTCGAAGAAACCCATTCACTTTGAAATAATGCCAAAGGACGGGAAGTTAAGATTGAAATGCTTAACTCTTTCGTCTGCTACGATACCTGACGTATTTCAATAAATGCCAGGTCAGCATTCCGATGTAGAGAATGCACGTTTACCAAATCATTCCAAGGCTGTTTGATATATCCAAAGTAGCTATTCTAGTACGGGTACATAAGGAAGAAGAGTTGCCAGAGAAGAGTTGACCGAAAAAGTTGTAGCTGGGGCAATCGGAAGAACTTGTAAAAGAGGTCGATACAGGAGCAAGAAGAGCAATACGAGACAAACATACAGGATGAAGAATGGAGAGATCGAGGTTGCGGCTGGGAGGGAAGTAATATTGTGTTCTTACAAATTTGAATAAAACTTTCAAAACTAGTTTCTCTAAAAGTCACATAACTTCATTTAATTAATATAAGTTTCCCAATTATCTTTCTGAAACGATCTCGGGGTCAATGCTTGAATTTTTCTTGCGGAGATAAGAGTATTCTGGCTGTCAAAATTGACCTTTGCTACATAAACAAAGTAGTAATTGGAAGATTGGTCTCAAAATATCTGGTAGGATTTTATTCAGTGACTATACCATTGTAGCATTATACGCTAAAGCGTATACTACTGCTTCAAAACGAGTTTGCAGCGTATACAGAATGTTAAATGAGTGTAAAATAAGCTCCTTTTTAAAATTACGAAATTTTAGCAAATTTGGTTGGTTAAGTAAGTCATGTAATATTTACAGAAAACAGTGCTGTAGTTATTAAACAGAAAATTACACTTTCAATCCTGACCGCAATTTCTCTGAATTATTTTTCAATTTCCAATTTAACAGAAATACATAAATTGTGATTAACAAAATTTTACCACCTATACAATATTTTAATAATCAAAACTAGTTGCAGCAAAACTGTTCAAATACAAATATTTAAAATATTTGTATTTTGGAATAATGTTAAACCATTCTGTATTAGAAATACTTTAAAGCTTAAGTGCCCGCATTGATGCACAGCGTGTGCCATCGGCGGATAGTGTAGCATCATTTCCGATAGATGCGTCGACATTCGTTATCTCATCGTGTAACCTTCCAGTGTAGTCTTGGCTTCTGTGTGTGTGGAGTTTGGTTGTCCTCCCTCGCTCCTGGTTAATAACTGGTGGATTGTGTTCGCCGCGCGAAGTTATGTTGATCATAATAATCATATCCATCATAATAATAATAAATGATGTGTAAATCTGAAAAAAAGCCTGCAAACTTCTTTGAGTTCTAAAGGAATATGGACATACAAACAAGGTACTATAGTTTAATCAATATGTACTAACTAGTTAATAACTTTCTCTTGACCTTTGTTTTTATTTTTCATCTTATTGTCATCCTTCATCTCAACTCCCTCATCCACTTACCCGGGAAAAATACATTAATAATAGAACAGTATTGTGTAAGGCAAAGAAAAAACATTAGTGCTATAAATTGAAAAACATGACAATATAGTAACAGAAATAGCTTAAATGTGCTCGGCGCACTTCGTCTGCCGCGCGTGCACTTATGTTCCGCAATTTGACGCGCGCGCTTTAGGATTAAGAGTGAAATAACTTTATGCCTTTTCAATTCCATCCATCTCATTCCAGAATGAAATATTTCGCCAAACTAGAACTTCCAACTTGAACCCGAAGGAATTGAACTCGTAATGGACCTCCGGGGTTCTCGACGCGATTAGTTCCCGCGAACGTTCCGTGCGTTTTGCATGGCGAGGCGGCGCGCGGGCGGCTGGAGAATTGATCTCGGAGCCAATACGCACCCACCGCAGCCCCTCGCGCCGCGCTTTGAAGCGCCCGGCCCTGTTTAAGCCAAGTTCCTGGAGTTCCTGCTATCGGAATTGGCTCCGACTGGTGAAAGGGCGCGCCTCAGCGGACGCTGCGGCATCGCAGGCATTCGGGGGCGGAACCTGTAGCGGCGGCTGCCACGCGGTCTTTAGTGACATTTTAGTCCGTGGACGTCTGCTCAGCTATTCGGCTGCTGCGTGGTCGGTTTAGGGAGGAAACGCGTGCGATAGAAGAAAGTAACCGACGTGGTACTATTGTTTTCCGGATACGATCAGACAAATCTTGGGGGTGAATTTTAATGAATGAATCCTTCAGCCTCAGTGTATGAGATGCATCGAAGCCTCACTGAAACATTTACATTATTAATTTATCATTTCCAACATTTTATTTTCTAACAAAGTATCCAAAGCTTTTAATGACAATCATTTATTTCAGCAATTGCAGCAGCAATTTCGTAATGTTTTCTCGATGGTTCTACTGCAGAGGTAATTCAATGGGATAGTAGTTCCCTCACTAAGCACCTGATGATGTAACAAAACTAGTTACGAAACGTTGTGCAATTGCTGAAATAAATGATTGTCATTAAAACTTTGGATACTTTTATTTGCAAATATATATTGACAATCAAGAAGAAATATTGATTTTATTTTCTAATTGTAGGTCATGGATGAGTAAGAAAGGAACGGAAGTGGGACATAAATGGTTGAGTAGCTTCTTTTAAGTATTCACAGTTATTCACACTGAAAATATGTAACATTTCAATGAGATCAATAATATTTACATATTATGATTAGATCATCTGTTATGCAATTAAAAGCCATGACCAAAGTCTGACTAAAGCAGGTGATCATAACTTGAGCAGATCACAGTCGTGGGAACTCGGACGCAGAAACAAGTACTCGTAGTAATTCTAAACTGTCAGTTAATGAGGAACTAAAGTCTTCAACGCTCAGTGAGGACCTTTCATCGCAAAGTTGGTCTGTTATACATGAAAAGCTTAGTATTCTATCCCACCAAGAACGTGACACAATCTATTTTATTATGAATTACACCTAGAGTAAGCAAGAACTTCTTACATCCATTGTACATTTGCCTATGTAGTATTTCTCAGCTGTTTCGTGTGCCCACATCAGTTCTGTTGTGACGCCACAAGGATGCCAGATGCTGCTAATCTTTCTTTCTTCCAGCCGCGAAGGTGCGAGTGTTCCACGATATCGCAGGCGGTAAGTGTGCGTTGACACGTTGCAGCAGCAACAAACTATACATGTAGCAGTAACAGTAAGGCAGTGAGAACGTCCCCGTTGATACCAATGGCAGAGTTTATGTTCACAGTATGCAGTAGAAGACAATGATTTATTATACAGATATATTTAATGCAATCGGTTGCTTATTTACATAATTCCATAACGTATTCCAAACACTCATTTCAAGTTAAGAGGAATCCCTTCGACATTTCTGTCCGCGATATTTTTTAAATAAAAAATTCAAAACCTTCATCTGATGGGTAGCCCATTAAGATGATAACGCCAACTTCAATGTAACTGAATTTGTAGTTTTTATTTTCAAAGCCTTGTAGAACAATAGAAAATAATATATTAATGTAATACATTGTGTAACGCTGGTAAAGCTGAGATGATAAAATCGGCTAGCATCAAGGACTAAAGGTGTGTGGATGTGCTATTACATGCATAGACGAACGCTCGGAATATCGGACAATAATCTAAGATTGGAAGTTATTGTGTTCAGAACGCCAATGGACGGAAATTACAACGTAGAGTGAAAGCACGTGGTGTGGTGATGTATGCGGGCCATGAACTAGTGCCATGTGGAGAAAATAGCGATCTTGGATCAGTGAATCGCCATAAGAAGATAGAATTCGTATCCATATGACGTAAGTGAATGATCAAGGAGCAGAACACTGGATAATGCCCGGCGGCAGCGAGGGAAATAGGCGACCACGCGGCGGCGAGCGACCACTGCGAACCGGCGGCTTCAAAGACATCGCAGTGGCGGCGGTTCCCACGGCGGAGTGAGAGAATAGCAGATAAGTAACGAAGTTCGTAATACATGCGAGAGGTGAACTGAACTATTGCAATCATACACGCGTGAACGTGTGTAGAATGGGAAGAGGGGATAATGATAATTGATTATAGAGGTTCAATGAGGGGCGAGTGTTGTCATTGCTTAGTGGTGGGGCAGAGTAGTACTAGAATAAGGCAGAAGGTTACAGAATATTGGTGTGTTATAATGTATAAGAACATGGGAGCTCCCGAATAACAATGTGTATATTCCAAGTAGCATTAATCAATAGTGTGTTAGATATATTATATTATTATTCATCATGTGATGAAGGTCTTTCTATTTATTAAAATTATTGTTATTTGTGAATTAATAAATAATTGTAACGAGTAAATCGATACCTAATGAATCCAATAAGAAAAGTGATAAAAACAAAACCAACATCATCCTCGTAAAGGCGCTCCCCCTAGAACGATCCCTTGTCCTTAATAATTCTCGACTACATCATATTATGCATTCAAAATTTTAATGTGTGGTAAGTACTTGCACTGGCATTTTTGTATCCGTAATTTGGGAACAGTCACACAATACCGTGTGGCCCACCTTAAGATGTTCCCTTCAATTCCTTTTCTCCTGAACCGTTGCAGATACAGAGATGCGGTTTTCACTAAAACTACTATATGCAAGGGGCACATATGGTCATGCATAATATTATTCTATTGAATTTTTTATTGCAGAGATATTGACCAATTTTGATTTTTTAAATGGAGCCCTATAGATTTTTTAGCTCATCATAACAAGCGTGAAGAGACGAGTTCATAAATATGCATATCGCCATATGTTACATACAAAATTTTCGAGAAATTAAGAGTTTTAAAGACGCACGCCGACTGCTGGTTTCCGTAATCTGAACGAGAAATTCCAGGTGGGCCGCACGGTATAGTCGCCGTTCATTTCACGTTTCCAGTGTAAAAAATACCGGTCGAAAATACAAAAATAAGAGCAGAGTACTCTTCATCTGCCATGCAAATTTCGTAGTCGTAGAGCGAACAGTTTAGAAGATACAGCCTGTCAAAGATGACTGTATTTTGGACATGTTGAAAAATTACTAGACTGAGAAAAGCGTCTGGAGGGCACATTTTCGTCTCAATGAGGTAAATAAGAGTATTTCCTGAAAGTTAAAAAAAATTGAAACAGGCTTAATGCTTCCATAATTAGAAAATTCTCCATAGTTTGGGAGAAATGAGCATTTAAAGCCAATCCTTTTTCTTGTTAAAAACGTAAAAGTTCAACGACCTGTTGAATTTTGCAAATTTCGACAGGAGACCGATTCTTCAAAACTAGCGTCCTAACTCAAAATTTTGTCAATTACAATGGTGAAAAGCGTTTTACCATCTGAGCTTTCGTTTTCCTGAAATTCGCAAAAACATTCATAAAACACGCAATTATCGACAAAAATGCAAAGTATATAGTCGCCGTTCTATTCACGTTTCCTGTTTAAAAAATCCAGACGAAAATACAAAAATAAGAGCAGAGTACTCTTCATTTGCCGTGCAAATTTCAGCGTCATAGAGTAAATACTTTGGAGATACAGCCTGTCAAATAAGACTGTATTTTCGACATGTTGAAAAATCACTAGATTGAGAAAAGGCTTGTGGAAGGCCATTTTTTGTCCGAATGAGGCAAATGAGTGTATTTTGCGAAAGTTTATAAAATTTTAAACAGGATTTTGCCTCCGGTATTGTAATATTCCCAATTGCGTTGGTGATATGAGTATTTAAAACCAATCTTTTTTTCTTGTTAATAGCGTAAAAGTTCAACGTCCCTCACTTTACGAATTTTGCAAATTTCGTCATAGTCCACATTCTTCTGAAAACTTGTGTCCGATAACGAAATTTACAGCGAATACTTTGGTGGAAAACATTTTTCAACCAGAATTTGTGGTCCAGAAATTCGCCAAAGCTTTCCTAAAACCAATATTTTTCGCAAGGACGCAATCTAAGTTGTGTTTTCACGTTATTTTGGACAATTGTTATAATGTTTTCCACGTTATCTTGGAAAAGAACTTCAAAGAAATACAAGGAAGATAATAAAGTACGTAAAAATAGCTGTGCAAATATCAGCGTTCTAGAGTTAATAGTTTAGGAGATACAGCTTGTGGAAAATGACCGACTTTCGAAATTTCAAAAAACGACTAGTTTCAACAATGAGCTTTGAGAGGGCACATTTATCGTTTGAATGAAGTAAATAAAACATTGTCTGAAATTTTTTAATTGTTGAGATCAGCTTTTGCCCCAGAATTGTAAGATGGTTCATAGTTGACGAGATATGGGATCTTAAATCCAGCTTTTGCGTGTGGGCCCGAACAGCTTTTTTTAGGTATTCTTGTAAAAACACGCCATTTTCAAATGCAAAACACATACTTTTATATGCGTTTTATGGATTGGTCGGGTTTTACAATAGGCTTTTTCACCAGTGGTGAAAATCGTTTAAATTTAAGAGTTGTAGAGCAAATAATGTACGAAATAGAGCAAGTTAAATGTGATTGCATATTTGAGAATGAAGTTATAAGCGATATTTCCATATACTCTCTCGTCGCTCTTATCGGGAACTCGACCTTTACGAGTTGTAAATTCGTAAGTAATTTGCCACCATTAGACTAAACAAAGGTCATTTCCAACATATTTTTTTAGAAAAATTAAACACAATGAATAAAAATCTCGAAAAAGGCAATATTCTCAACTAGAAGGCAAACAGCCTCAAACGTCAAGAAAACACAATTTTCTTACGTCCTCACGAAGTCAATATCACAGAAACCCATTAAACCGAGGCAAAAAAATTTAATTTCCTAGGATTTCAGTGTCATTGGTATTATAGATTATCATCACATGCTGTTTCAGGTGGAATAGTTATATTAGTTAACAAGCAAGTCAAGTAAGAACAAATTATATTCGCTTCTCAGCCAACTTAGAACGGTTGGGAGGTAGAAGTAAATTAAATAATCATCGAGTTCTTTGAAAGTTCCCGAATCCCGGAATCTTCAAAAATAACTGTTTTTCCATTTTAACTGGTGTTTTAAATTGTAAAAACAGCATATGGGTATGTAACGTTACGACTTATCACAGCAAGAAACTGAAGAATTTTGCAGTTTCCAATAACGTGGCAATGACGGGTCCCAACGAACCACCAGATTCCCTTCAAACCCAAATATCGTTCCAGATATTCTCGATATCACTCAGACAAAGAACATAAACTTCCCACATCATCACAATGTTTTCCGAATTAGACTTCAACCTCAATCCATGATTATATCACTCTCATTACAGATGGTCAACTGTTCTGGCAAAACTCAGTTATCACTAACTGGGATAAATATCCGAGCTGGTGAGTGTCAGCTACAAATTCCCTCAAAAACCCACCACCGCCGCCCAAGAAATTCGTACTGAGATAGATATTCTCAACAAATCTATAATTTGTGCGGTAAAACAATTTATGATAAGGCTGTCCAATTCTAAACCAAAACTCATTTTAATTTTCGTAGGTACTTTACATGAAGACCCCGAACACTTTCAAAATTTTAAAAAATAAGGCTTTGTTTTTTATTACATTTGTTGGTGGATAGTGTAATGGACGTAGAGAATGGTGCATGTCTCATATTCATTAAAAACCTTAATTTTTCGAAAATTGCAAAAATTCAAATTTGTATTAATGAAATGAAATATGTTCCTAAAACACAGATTTCTAAATAAGGTCATGAACCATTTTTCAAAAATTTGAGGACTTTTCGGGTAATTTTTCGTGAAAGTACGGGTAAGAAAGTACATGCTATTTTACCGTCACTAGTTTTTGTTTCTTGTACAGAATACTTCTTCTTGAAGTAACTGTAGCGCACAAGAGTCACAGTCACAATTAGAGGTTTTGGTGTTATCGTTGTCTCATTTTGTCATATCTGTCATTGTTAGAGGTATGTGTTCATAATACATTTTATGTATATTCATTTTTATGACACATTTTGATTTTTAGAAAAAATAATAAAATATGGCTTTGTCAACTGCGATCTTCTCATGTGAAGAAGATATTGAAAACGAATTCTGGATTACCAAAACAAAAAAAAGGTGTGGGTTACGTAAGAAAAATTTAAGAGTATTCCTATGTGATTATCAAGAAGAGTCTGTGAATGAAAATATATGAGGAATTATATAAGAAGTGGGAATATCAAACGTGATACAAAAGCTATTAAATACTAATGTTTTGATACTGAGGTTAAAATCGCGTTGGAAACTTTAGGTAAGTGTGACCGTAGGCCTGTACGTTCTAACAACTTACACGATTTACTTACTTCAAAAGCATTTCAATAGAATAAAATCACGTTTGTTTCTTCTTAATAATTAATAAGAAAATAAAAATTATTTTAATATAATACAATAATAATTATTTTATTCACAATCCAAGAAAGACTGTCCTATATACAAAGAAATTTTGTGCGTAATGTTATGAATTTTTTTCTTAATACCATCAATAATCAATGCGGGTGAAAACCATCAATATTAATGGGATCATAAAATAACACGCAAAAGAATTTGGTCACAGAAGAATCATGTACCACCATTGCTGACAAAAGAAATCGAGCAGCCCGACAAGAAGCAGAAGAAGAAAATAAAAAGGATTTCGCTTAGCCACTAATGTTGATGAGACCATGCACTTCATACTTGTATATTTTACCTTGAAGGCAACTCTGATGAATGCCACTTTCTTATTTTATGATTTGATGAGCGAATACAGGAAGATTACAGACCCGACAGTCGCACAGTATAACCGTGGCTCCTTCAAAACTATAAAGACATTGTGATATACCAATATGTGACTGAATATGGTACAATATTTATTATAAATGGCATAAAGTATAGGGGATAAATATATGTGAATATGCTAGCATAGCTACGGTAAGCGAGCCGTCGTCAAGGTCAATGGATTGGCCGAAAAAGCAGTGACAGTCGTGAAGACGGCTAGTTCGTTTTGCAAGAAATTTAGGGATTGGCTAGGTACGAAAGTACATCAAATGTTATCTGCAAATAAACAATCGAAAAAATGGACCGAGCTTTGCAGGGCTGAAAGAATACGAGAGACAGGCATTCTGACTGATGCCGTGGTCTTGAACGGATCGTGCTCCAATTAACGTTAGGAGTTTTTTTGGGGGGGGGACTTGTAAGCATCTACTAGGGAAATAGATATTGATAGAATATCGAATTTGAATACTAAGTGTGACAGTAAAACTTAAAATATTTCAAGTGAACGAGTTGGAGGGACATTGAGGGCTTGGGCAAAGTTGTCAGTAATTAGACTGGAATGCTAGCAGCAAATAGTTTATTGATCTGATGAACGGTGATTGAAGTGTGCTTCCGAGAAAGGAAGAGAGAAGATAGTGTCTGGACCTGAGGACGGCGAGCCGGAGATGAATAAAGATGGTCCAAAAGCGCGCGAAGACATTATAAGGTTGGAAACGGTCATGACCAAGGTTTTTGTTTCATATTGGATAAAATTATAAAATACGTAAATTGTTTAATAAATTTCCATGTTTTTGTGAAATGAATACATGATTCTCATTGAGCCAATTCTAGCAATGAAGTAGCAAGATAGAAATATATTTGCTTTTCAGGTTCCTCGACCACTCTGTTAGATGGCAGATCGGATAATCATCTATTAGCATACAATAGTGATATTTCTATGAAACCCATCGACCCAGATAGCCGGAAACTAATTTATTATAATTAGAGTTGAAGGTTGACGTGTTAATAGTCTCAGCGTAATCTTTTCCTGGCGCCCATTTATACAATTCGGAACGGATTACGTTGGGATATATCGTAAATATATTCAGTTTATTTCAACATTGAAATCAGACAGCGAATTGCATCCGTGGTATATTTTCGACATGTTGAGTACAAAATATTAAATGACTTCTGGTATCGAAACAAGAAATGTAATATCGCAGTACACGTCCAAGAGTCGAAAAAATTGGCTGAGCCATTCACAGGAGTATAAAATAAAGAATACCTACCAGGATACATTTTCTTACGTAATGTTGAATCGGTTGTGCCCACTACGTTCCTTTTATTGTTTGAGAAAGGATTTATGAAACACAAAAATGATGCAATTGACTCGTGGAAGAAATAAATGTGTATCGTTGACACATGTAGTCTTGTCGACAGTAAGACAAAAGTGTTTTTCTCTTCCCTTTTGACAGGATTAGCTCATATGTCCAAAAGAAATTTGGATTAAAGCTCCTTGTTGATATCTTGTGTGCTATTGGATTCGTTTCATTGCACTTTGAAACTTTTTACTAAAAACCTCTTATGGTATGTTACATAAAGAATCAAAACTAATAATGAAGTATTGTGACAGTTGTGTATTTATAAGTGTCGAGATATCCGCGAATGTCTTTCATTATGTACTATGCGATCCGCTTTACAGCTGATTCGGCTGTTGATTTTAACAATGCAAGCTAATGGCGTCTTCCTTAAAAATGGAGCTGATTTTCTCCGAAATCAACAATTAGCGGCGTCTTAAGTAGAAACGCGTCGAGTGCTCGCTTCGACCTGGGCAGTGCTGTACTCTGGTAGCCACGTTGCGACGCAGTTTAGGAAAATGTATTCTTTGGCATTTCGCTTGTTTTATTCCGTAATGGAGTTCGCGATATTTTAGAGGAAAGAGATACTATCTTAAGCCCACTACGTTTAAAATGCACACTCTTAGGGTTTTACAGTTTTTTTACAGTTTTTTTTTAAATTTGTTGCTTCGTTGTTGGCGCAACGTCTCTCTAAACCCTTGTTGGGCGTTGAGCGCTTTTGTTGGAGTAATCCTCCGTTACCAAGTAATTACTATCATTATTTACTGTTGTTGTGTAATTACTAATTATTGTGTTTGTCGAGTCTCGTCACGACGGAGTCAGTCAGTGCCTTTTATCCCTTCGGCCAGGGGCTTGACGCCGTTAGATCCCGGGATTCCTGGCCGGTCACCCAACCAGGAACTCGCGAGTCTCGAATTCGCTTAACCTTCGTGACTTCACGGAGGGTAATAAACGAATTCGGCTAGCGTCGCCGACCGTGGTCTTTAATTTATACCAAAGAGAGCTTATAATTGTGATGTATGAAGTTAGACGCATAATTTGAGTTATTTTCGGCGCTTTATATGTGTCAACAGTATGGTTATAAAAATGTCGCAGGTTCTATTTTCATTGAACTCCCTGAAATTTTTAAAGATATTAATGTTACAAATAATGCAAGAAAGTACATGGTAGTGTAGGAACAATCCTGGCGCCACAAGAATGACTGGAAACTGCCTCAAATCCCTCGCAAGCTGTGGGTGTGGCTGTTTCAAACCAGTGGCTTCGCCCCTGAGACATGTTTGATTCGTGAAACCACTCAGGAGTGATGGATATACTTCACAGCTCTCCACGCTATCAGGTGCAGATGTGCAGAAATAAATAATTGATCTTGGTACCCCATCTGATGGTACATCCACACGGTATAATTGTGTACACGTGGCCCTTGAGAAGTTCTATGAGAAAGTAGTACAGTATGTCGCGATGCATAGACAACAGATGAAGCAGACGTTTAGATTCGCATCACTAGGATAAGTTGGAAGAAACGAAAATAATCGAAAATTGGAAAAAATCGCTTATACATTTGTTTAATATCCAAGAACAATTATTCTATTCTATTCAGATAAATGAATAGATATTTAATTTCTTCACATTTTTATTGCTAGATCCATTATCCGAAGTTCATTAGTTCTTTGCGAAAAATTTAAATTCGGTACAGATCAATTCGTCATGGGTAGTCCTGAAGCGGCGAAGGATTCTATAACTATAACTATGGTAACTACTATAATAAATATCATTTAGAACATTTTTGACTCTTTATAGAGAAGCCTTTTCTTCTTGATGTAGTGTTCTTGGACTTTTAGTTATTGGTATAATTAAGTTGATTTCTTGTTCAGAATCGAAAATTCGACGTGTGTCCGTCTCCTGATAGTGAACTGATATGTTTTTTCGGATCCGATGAGAAGATTCAAATAAATTTTCATAATAGTGTTTTTGCGTGTTTTGGTGCTGCGATCTTAGCAAGTGTGCCACGAATTAAATAAACGCAACCTAAATAGGTCTACGTAGGTGGCGTTGATTAAATTCCAAAACCCAAAGGCATTTTTCGCTCAAAACGCGATAATTTTCATTCACGACGTTGGAATCACTGGTACCTTTAAGTAAACAAATGAAGTTAATTTTTACAAGAGAAACGCGAGGCATGTTTCATTTTTTTCGTAGGCCTCTTACTATACTTTTAAAAATAAATTTGCAAAAACGTGTGATCATTATTACCTTGGAACGTATTAAATTTGAAGAATTTCATGTGAATTTGGAGAAAACAAAACTGTGAGCAATGTTAGAGAATGAATGAACGTTTTTACGTTCCACGTCTCACATTAATGTTCTTAAGTGTACAAATACTGAATTTAAAATGAATGTGACCCATAACTTATTCTTATTAAACTTAACTAACACATTATTCACATAAACATACAAAACAGTCCCTTTTAATGTTTATATAGAATCCCATACAAAACGATTATTAGCGCTATTGCAGAAGTGGGAGTGAACACAAATTAAACTGAGTTTGTGGAGTTATAATATCTTCAAAAATTATGGAAGAAAAATATGGAAATGTTAAGCAAACCGGGAAGAATGAAATGTATTTGTAGAAGATTTTGCGACAGAATTTTCGGAACTCATTGAGAATGATCTTGTATAGGATTAGAGAAATAATTTAGAAGCACTGCTTCCAGGCTTCATATTAGCAAAAATAGTAAAAAATGAATCTGCACTTAACTTTATTTGCATCATCAATATCTTCATGTGCTTTTTATGGCAAATATAATTTTGAAATCGAAATATGACCAGTTCCAAGGTCATTGGATGTTGGGAATTTTTGAAGGGGAGTATGACATTATCATCAACTACGATTCATTGGTAAGTACAACGCCAGATTATGTAAGAACAAAGCTAGGCATGAAAGAAATGAAGTATGAAAAATAATTCAACACATGAAAATACATTCACATACGGCCATGTCACATTCAACTAATGCTATAATATTATTTTCATTCTTGCACAACGATTCGGGAAAAGGTAGACCCATGGAGGAAATATATGGGCGAGTTCCACCGATGCACCGATTTTTGCTCCTGCGCACCACCAGTTTGCGTCACGAACCACGTGACCACAGCAGGGGTACTTCGTTTAAAAAGCCTGTCCAGACGCAGACCGATATGTGGCACTTGCCGGTGGCGGATTTCGCTCCGACGCGAGCAGCCGGCCCTCGTCGCGTGAGCCCTCCTTTGCAGCCGAGAGCAAATCCCTGGACCTTCACGGCATTTAACGCCCAGGGTGTCGAACCAAAGAAGATATTTTTTATACCGAACAGATTCGCGTGGTACAAGGGGTTCTTATGTAGATCAACTACTTGACAAGAATTTCTTGGTAGTTTCTAATCATTTTAATAATTTACTCGCCTTTCCAATCACTTTAATAATTTCTTAATGTTCAACTTTTACTATTCGTACACTACAGATATGAAGAAGTAAACAAATGTTAAATGAGCATTTGTTTCCTTTGTTTTGAGCCGTGATATTTTTGAGCGACAAATTTCAATTTTCAATTTTCAATATCTAAAATTTATTTTGAAGATCGTTAGTTTGAAGGTTTGACCTACTTTAAATACATGAAGGGGAAAAAATCACTTCTCATCCTTCTGCAGTAAGTGTATGTAAATACAATTACAATTACTGACATATCTTCACGTAGAAAGTTTTTTTCTGCCAAAAAAAAAATTAAAAAATTAAACCTTTAAAAAATAACATCATAGTTTACTAGATTGTATGCTACGATGATTGGCACCTTGTAGATCATACTATTGTATGATCAATGGGTAAGTCAATATTGTATGATCAATTGTTTGATCAACTATTGTATGATCAAGGGTCAGTCTGAAAAAGGCTATTTTTTTCTCGGTAATTATTGAATATGGAGGTTAATTGGAATTTGGCGCGCTTTTTCAGACCTTACACAATCCTTAGCAGTTAACCGGTTAACAGTTGTTATAACTGCAGTCTTGCAAAATAACTGTCATCAATGTGCACTGAACACAGCATGCTGTAATTTAATTCTTGAATTCGGAAGGCCAAATGCCTATTTGCATCTACGAACGTTTAAAGAAGTTTCATAGATTGATTGATTGTTAGTAATTCCGGGTTCGTCAACTACTGTGGTCCCGTACGTGTAGTGCGTGTTTTTGCTCGGGCGGTGGCGGTGGTCTTCTCCAGCTGTATGGCGAGATCCGGCGTCGACCTACCGTCGGATAGCAGGGTTTTCCCTAACCAGTATCTCCCACGAGCGGGACACCGCCCTACCCTGGTGTTGATCGGAGAAACCACGTAAAACTACCGATCAGAGCAACCGGACGCTAGAAGTCTCCTCCAGACAGCGACTGAATTGGACCTAACTGACAAGCAAGTGTCCAAAATCCTGCCATCCTCGGGACCTCCCGGCCAGAGGGACTGCACTGACATTAGTTGATGCCTTGAGCCATCTGTCCCAGTGAAGTTTAATAGAGATTCTACTGAGAATATTAGCACTATTCGGTGCCTCAGAGAAGCCGGAAACGAAGAAGAACCTGTGTAGGCAAAAGTGCCGCGAATTGGTCGTTCACATACAGTGGTGACTGCCGAGAATATTCACCGAGTTGATGACACCATACGAGAGAATCGCTAGGTAATAACTATTGAATTGTGCTCTTTAGTAGCAATTGGAAAACGTAGGGTAATGGCTGCAGCGAAACACTTGAGTTATTCGAAGGTTTCTGCTCGATGAGTACCCAGATTGCAGACAGAATCCAACAAAGATACAAATAAAACAATAGCCGCCGAGCTCAGGTATCTTTACAATATGGAATGACAACCCTTTATTAAAATATCCGGGATATAAGAGATATCAACCACCATAGTAGGCTATATAAATTTACTTGCAGTAAATTTAGCCGAACACGTGTTTCGGGAATTTTTCCCCATCATCAGTGTATCCAAGTAACATGGAGTAAACAAATGAATTAACCATGGTGAACTGTGCTAACATGGCGCCATTTTGTGATAGTACAATGTACGAAGGCAAACATCAGAGTCTGTGTGTTCCATGGTTAATTAATTTGTTTAATTCACGTTACGTGGAGCCACTGATGGGGAAAAAATCCCGAAACTCGTGTATGGCTGAATTTTCTGCAAAGTAAATTTCTATAGCCTACTATTGTGGTTGGTACCTCTTATATCCCGGATATTTTGTCATGAATCTCCGCTGCAACTACAGAGTTTATCCAATATTAAAAATTGTCGTAGGTGACGAAACAAAGCTCATTCAAAGTCCTGTTGCGGAGGCAAAGAGAGAGTCCATGGAAAAGCGCTTCTTCACACCCACTCCACATAAGAAGAAACCCAGAAGTGCACCATCTGCAGGAAAGGTTATGGCTACTATCTACGAGGTGAAGAGAGAGTGATTCTCGTGAACTTATTGGAACAATGAACAATAATTAACTGTAATCCATACGTGGAAACGTAAAAGAAGTTGAGTTCGCGTCTGCCGGATTTGCCCTTATAAAAGGCAGTCTGATATTCTTCTCCACGATAATGCAACGCCACACTTCTATGATAACAACGGCAGTAATTGCGCAATTTCAGTGGGAGGTCTCCCTGTAGTCCAATTTTTCTCCTTTTGACTTCCAGATTTTCGCACCTCTAAGAGGAAGCTAACAGAGGCATAATTTCAGCGACAATAAAACGCTGATAAACGCTGTGCGCTAATGGCTCTGGAAGTAAGATAGCAATTCCTACTGCCAAGGAATACATGCTCTAGTTCAATACTATCATTTGTAAAACAAGTTGTGCCAATATATTCATGCACTAAGCTTACCATACTTCTAAAAAAAAAAGATTATTTCGAAGACACGTGTTACTGATTGCCCTTTGTAGTTATAGTACATAACTCATCTGTTTATTCAAAAATACATTTGTATTGGACACTGCATGTGGCATCTTTAAAATTACTTAAAATTCTATTACATTGTAAATGGACCATCTCGTAAAGAATTAGTTAAGCGGAGGCATCCAAATCGTTTTATCAAGGGTTAAATCAATCAACTGTGCTTGACATTATTAAATGTAAATTCATTCATCAACATACCGGACAGCAATTCAGAAGACTTGAAAACCTTTGAGATAAATGCAGAAGGAAAGCTTTTCAACCACTGAGGGAAAGATATATTCGAGGAATGTGAATTAATGATTTCGCTGTCTGCAGAGGGCTTTGCCACAAAGCTTCAGCTTTTCTGAGGACCGCAATCTTCTTTCGTGGGAATTATTCAAAGAATCCTCTGAAACATCCCCTCATCATTACCATATTTATGACTTGCTCTGTCACAGAGATCGTGATGACTGCATTGCTTTTTCAACGTGCGGTAAAGAACCTCGCGAGATGTGTGTTTTTCTTTTCCTCTTTCCAATGCGAATGCTAAGCTAGTGAAAGTACATCGCATTCATGAACTACGGAAGCGAACCACGAGCTGTATCCATGATGTAGGGAGACATTAGTTGTGTCGAGTGCGGGAACGTCAGGCAAGGGCACGCCTTGTGCAGTAACGCCATCAGAGGGGTAAAGTAATATAAAGTATAGAGGAGTAAAAGTAAGACAGCACATACTTTCTCTCGTTATTGTAACTTTTGCAGTCTTCGAAAATTCTGACAGTTCAGCCAAAATGAGACCTTCATAATTTTAGCACCAAAAAATTAAAGAAAAAAATTTAGCGCAGTTTTCTCAGAAAAAATACGTATTACTTTTACTTCAAGTAAAAAAGTACGAAAATACTCTCTCCTTTTTCAAAAATCGTGCATACTTTTTAAATATATAACTGTAAAAAATAATTTAAGAAAAATCTCTAACAAAATTGTACTATTGCAATATTATTTTTCTAATTTGTCGAGAATACAAAGAGATGTGACGTGCGTTATTTTTAAATGCATTCACTCATCCGAGAAAAAATTGGAGTAATTTTTTAGAGAAAATTATATATTGCTTACATTTTACGCAAAAACTACTATATTTGGAAACAATATATACGACCTGTTTAAAGACCTCTTGGACCAACAGATTTCATTCAGTAAGAGAAAATTTTCCTTCAATATTCTAGTTGTAGGTATAATGAAAACGCAAAATTTCCGAAAAGTACTCAAATTTTCAAAATTGTACATTACCTTATTTAAAACTATCATTAAAGTTTTAATTTTAATTTTAAATTAGGGTTTTTAACAATAAGGACAACCTTAATCTTTACACGACAACGACAAAATTTAATTAAAACAAAATAAGATTCTTTTATTTCGAAAATCCGGTAATTCTTTTATTTCGAAATTACATGTAATGAACCCCCAAAATTTAAAATATCGGTTTCAAATTCAAAGGGCCGTAACATCAGCCATAGATGGGAAAATATCACTTTTGGAGAAACTTGGATGAACGGTTTAGCCTCTAGCGTTGTTCAAAGACGAACGGACAGACGTTTTGCTGACAATCGATTTTTCTCTATCAAGGACCCACAGAACATGGATTGTGGCTACACCACACATTTCTAATTTAACAACTGGATTTATCCACTTTTATGTTTACAAGGCCCTATAATAAGGGTTTTTCTGCCGAAAATTCCAGTTTTTTCGCGCAGCATTACATAACTTTCTCTCTAATCGGTAACGAGAAAGTAAAAATATATTTCTGGCTGCAATGATTTTTCTTGTAATTTTCGCGTGTACACTGTTTCACTTCTGAAAATATGACTTTATTGCTTGTACTTTTTTCATAAATGTTTATAGATTAAAGTCGGACGCGGACACAATATACTACTTCGCTGAAGAAACAGATAATTGTGGTACGTTTCTACGTGTGGCATCGTAAACTAGAAAAAGTAGACGGAAATATTTGGCATTCCTGTGCGCGGAGATTAAATATATTTTCCTTATCCGTTTTCAAATACGGATTAGTGTGGTGTTGGTGTTTAATCCAAAACGCCAAATACCAGTGTAGAGCGTTACAAACTTTACGTAACCGTTACAAATATTAGGAGAATATCTGTGCCATTTTGGAGAACTAGTAGTTGTCTTAATGTATAGTGAGTACTGTCAATATTATGTATGAAAAATTCTAAAACTTTCTTGGATAAGGAATTCGACAAAATTCAGCATTCGCCCCTGCAACATCGAATAAAATATGTTGCAAAAAATCATAAATGGGAATACATAATACTAATTTCACTCAATAACAGAATGGACGTGTGAATTTAAATGATTTGGGAACATTAATTTTGTACTACTAAATATTTCCTAAACCTGTAATGTCAATATTCATATTCAAAATTATTTAAGTAATATGTGAATAATGGAGACGAGAGGCGTACATAATCATAAAAGCATTTTGTTGCACGACGTGCAATACGTGTTTATTAACAGTAAGAATACAGCGTGTAAATTTCGATTTAAACATTTAGTTCGTTGGTACTTGATCAGCTTTGATTCTATCATGTAATCGGGACCATAGTGACGTTCAAGCTCTCGAATGTGTATGTCAGTGTAACAGCTAATCAAGTACCAACGAACTAAATGTTTAAATCGAAATTTACACGCTGTTTTCTCACTGTTAATAACCACGTATTGAAACTCGCCAAACCTTCATGTTTCTTGAAGGGAATATTCGCTTCAAGGGCATTGAGAGAAGTCACCCAAGGGCGTCGCCCCTACACCACACCCGCCCACCTCCGTGCGATGTCCGGCAGCTAAGTGCTGTGCCTGGGTGGAGGTGGCCTGACGGCGCCACAACCGCCGCCGCCGCCAATGCGCCGTCCATTCTCGCCCCCGCCACCTCCACCCCCAAGGGGGAAGGGAGGGGGCGCCGGAGTGTCGCCGGGGCCAGCTCCTCCCCTTCCGGCGGCAGAGCGATGGTGCTCTCCGGCTCAGTGCACGCCGCGCCGAAACGCATCTGTTGTGGGCAGCGCTTAGCTCTTCCTGCCCTCCCAGCCTCTCAACCTCCCCTCCCTCTTCATTTCTTCCCTTACTGAGTCTGACTCTTCTCTCTTTCATTAGTTTCAAGATTAAACCGGAAGAGGTGGCTCAGGGCATCTGATGTCACTGCAGTGTCTCTGACTGGAAAGTCCCAGGTTTGAGTCCCGATTGTAGCAGACTTTTCGACCCTGGCAAGATAGATCGAGTTTAGTCACTGCCTGGAGAATTCTAACAGTCGGCTGCTCTGATCGGTAGTTTTCCGTGGATTCTCTGATCAATACCAGGCAAATGTCGGAGCAGCACCCTAACAAACGGGCCACAGACACTGCGCGATCTTTCCTTCCCATTACTTTTCCTATCCTACCTCTTACTTACATGCTCTTACTCTTACTTACTTACTTACTCTTACTTACTTACACTAACATGCAGTAGACTATCACATGCCGGGAGGCCAGTCAGGTGCTTAGAGCTTGTCCCGGCTGGGGTGGTGCCTCGCTGGTAGGGGCCTCGATGGTAATCAGGTACCTGATTGGGGAGACCCTGCTAGCCGCGCCGGTAAGTCGGCGCCGGATCTCTCCATCCAGCGGGGTAAGATCGCCACCTCCCGCGCTAAAATCACGCACTCAATTTGCGGGACTATTGACCTTAGTAGTTGATGCGCCCGGATTTACAAATCAATCAAAGCTTAACTCCATAGAGTAGCAATTCTATGGAGTGAATTTGTTTCTTCCCAATAGAGCGTGAGATATATTTGCGTTCTCCATTTTATCTTCAAATAATCTCGAGTTCAACCTTTTTTAATTTAAATTCTTTATGAATTGCCACTGATTTAAATTTTTAATGACTTTAAAAAATAACTATGCCTGCTCCTACGTTTTTTTTTTATGTTTCGATGTAAGAAACTTCGAAATGAATTCACAAGCACTGTACAGAAAATTGCAAAATGTAGTGTATTTGGTTTCTAAATTTTCTTTTCAAATAAGTTTTATTTCGACCTCTTTCAATGAAATTCTTTAAAGAATGTTCACCGATTGGGTCTTTGAGTGAACTTAAATATAATCGAGCGTGCTCATATATATGTGTCGATGTAAGAAACGTCTAAATGAATTTTCTAGTACTGTTCAGAAGTAGCTAGAATTTATATATAATTTAAGAACACATTTTACCAAATCATTTGTTAAATAAAAATCAAGTTGACTAAGCGATTAGATTTAAATTAGTAACAGTTTAGTCTCTTTATATTCAATCGTCTCAATATACTCCATAACAATTTCAGAAAATAGTCACATTTTTTTCCCTCATCCAGTTAAAGACGGAAAAGAACAACGAGGTTTAGTTGGCCGCGTCTTCAAATGTAAAATTTAAAACTAGGCATTTCCGTGAAGGCTGCTTTGAAATATCAGGTTTCCACGTTCCAGAGTTCCCAATCCAATCCCAGGCCGCTTCGTGAGAATATTTATGTGAGCTGCGAGCCAGCGGAAGCGCAATCATATCACGCGGGGCTGGCAACGTTGGCAGCCTCCCAGACGCGCCGCGTTTACGCCCGGAACACCCGCACGGGGAATCCCCGGGCGAACGGAGCGCCTTGGCGATGAGCACGATGGGACGGAGGTCGATCCCTGTCAGTCCATGAGAAAATGGTGGTGGGACAACGCGGGGGCGCCGCAGGTTTTCTCGGAGTGTTTCCCTTTTCCCTGCCTCTTATTCCACCGCGCCGCTCCAGCATTATTCATATCATATCATAATCACCTATTCATCAAAATGATTCACACGTCACAAATATGGCCATTACGCTGAAACAATGGTATAATAATTAAATAATAATTAATAAAATAACATTATATAAATAATAATGAAATTATAATTAATTTAATATTAATATTTAAGTAATTATTGTATTTAATCAAATTAATATATTAATATTTATATAATATTAATTAAAATAATTAATAATTAAAATAATTAAAAATAATAAATAATAGATAAATAATAGTAAAAATACAAATATTCAGGAATTTTTGTTACCTACGTAAGTATAGACTCATAATACATGTTATCAACTTCTAGTTAGTTAGAGGTACAAAATTATCACGTTCTGTCAATAAACAGGTCATGGAAAATTTATTTTTAACGATGATACGCAGTGTGTAACCACCACATGTCATGTGATATTTACGCCTTATTATCAAGCAACTCATCACGCACTAATGCTTTGCAGGATACATTGTAAGGCGAATAGATTTCGAATATCTGCCAAATATAAAAAAAGGTAGAAACCCTATCAATTAGGGGCATACTGCAAATGAGTAACTTCATTAAATAAAATTTTCCATCGCATTTCATTTCGGAAAAAAATATTTATCATGAACTAACGTACAAGTTCTCGAAATTTGTAACATTTATTCTGAGACACTTTGTGTACATAGATGACAAGAGAAGCTCGTCAGATGCAAGGACACTAACAACACCGTTGAACTAGTACACATCTCCCCTCGCACTGGCCCGAATGATGTTTCCAGACATACTAGAAACAGTGTTGATCATAATTAGAAGAATGTATCTAGAAGCTATCGAAGCTGAGAGAGGCGCGCGCACGAAAAATCAATGAAAACGTGCCGACAGGTCGTTCCCAGAAAGTGGCTGGCGTCCATGCCTCTAAACACCGTCTATCATAATTTGTTAAGGTAACAATGATTGAAGGTGTATGTCAGACACCTGGTATATTAGCTGTCATACTGATAAATATTTTTCTTAAAAATCACAAATTAATTACGAAATATTGTGAATACAAAATTTAAAGACCATTACAATTGACATGGTAGTTGAATTTTCGTAACTGCACAATTGATATTTTATATCATGTTTGATAAAGCACTCACGTTTTCTTCGGACTCCCTCGTTTCCTAATCGAAAGAAAATTTCCGGAAATATTTGAAGAGAATATTGTTTAGAAATTCGAAAAAATATGTAACAGTTTGATAATTTATTGCCATTATATGCCATATTTTTTTCATATTATGAAAACTTGTAGGTTTTGATTCAATATTGCTCAAAAACTAGTTCCCATCTTTAGAAACAATCGTATATTATGTTTTAAATGAGTTGGCGGCGCGTGACCAAGTCTCTCCAGCACTGTTTTGTGCTCACCAAATTTTTTAACCTTTCCACCTTTTCAATATCTTTTGAGGAATGCTTTGTGTTGCTTATGTACGAACTGCTTCCTCTCCTTTCCGGGAAATTTCGTCACAAAGGAAATGTAATGTGGCATCACTGAGCCATCTCGCGAGTCCCTTCGTTGTTTTTGCCTCGCAATTTATAAAAATTGACGATCCAGACCAATAAAAAAGGTGGTATTTCAACACACACCATTATTTTACTTGTTTCATTGCCTGTAGTTTTTAATTAGAAATATTTTACAAGTTTTGTTTACATATTATTATTATTATATATTATTTGTGTTATCATAACAAAGGGGTTGGGCAAAATTAATATGGACCATACAATATAGTACATCTTTTTTCACGATTGCGCTACTGCGGACATGTAAATTCTGTGACGTGGCTGCTTTGTACAGTCGACGTGCCACATTTTGAAGGCTATATTACAATGTATTATAGGATTTTGTCTGCAACGGTGAACACATGCGATCGGTGAAATGTGTTATCTATCAGACTTGGAAAGAAGGAAAATCTTTGGTGCGCGTTTAGCGGGAGCATCTGTGACGAAAACAGTTGAACGTTTTATGAACGACCGTGTCAACGGTAATGACAGAATACACAAACTAGGGTAATACATTATCGGCGAAGGGGAATAGTGGGTGAAAGCCGATGTTAACTGACAGAGAACGATGAACATTAAAAAATATTGCAGCTGAACATCGTAAAATTAACACTGCAAAGGTGACTGCAGAATTCAGCACTGGCAGATTTATTTCGAACTACTCGGCATTTAATTTTATCAATACACTTACTTTATTCTTAATTAATTTCTCGTTACTCTCCCCTAGCGTGCAGGGCCATTACCTATTATCATTTTAATTGAAAATTTATTTAAATCTATTCCAAAACGTAGTCTTCTGACATTACTCACTTTATATGTCCCATTTAATAACTTTTCTGTTACAGAAATTCTCAGTCTACTTGGTCGTCGTTCTCGCGTCCATTCTACATTTCCATTTTCAGATTAGTCCAATGTGATTGTGGCATCTTATTCTTTTTCATACCTGGTTTGACCTTTGCTACACAAATAACATTTCTACCATCAACAATTTACATTATCTCGTAGAATCCTCCATCACCATCCAATCGTCAGGGAGTCCGAATTTATTCTACCAATCTGTTTATAACATGCGCTATTCTTCCGTCACACGATTCGGAGTACAGTACCTAATTGAGTTTCTCTTTAGTCCTATTACGCAGGTTCACCCCTTCCTTGCACGCATTCTCATTTCTAATTGGTTAATACCGCCAAAGCATTCTATTAAGTATTCCTTAACTATCGACCCTTCTTTTGATAATAAGGATTCTCTTCGTAAATTAAATAAACACTAACACCGTGGCTTTGCCTGTGCTGTGAATCAGAAGCAGAGTGACTCATTACATCCAGCATGTTTATGAAATAGCTATCGTGTTACGAATCTTCATTGTTTTCTTTGGTGTTTGTAAGAGAAGTTTAACCTATGAGCAATGTAGTTTTATTTAAGTTGGATACATTTTTTAATGCAAGTAGCAACTATATATTTGAAGCAAATTTAGGTTAGGCGTCCGGTTGTACTTGTTGCGATCTGTGAGAAATTTTAATTTTTGCCTGATAGGGTTTCTAGCCCATATGCAGGTTAGTTTGGTGATGGGTATGCCATCTCACTGCCTCCAAACTTGCAGGGCAATTTTTCGGGTTGCTCACCCTAGGTGCATCGCCTTCACTACGGCTTTGAGTTGCATCTACCCAGGACATCTTCGCCATCTTTTTCACGCTAACGATGTTTTTGCATGATTCTTCTAGAGATTTCTTCTTGAAGTCCTCTTCTTAGGTTAGGGATTGTGATGGTACAATGGAACTACACTGTACCCTAGTGCCCTTGCAATGCACATTGGTAACGTCGAATGGCGAGCACAACGCGATTCAAGTGTGACTATATAATTATGGAATATTATTGTTATGCCGTGAACAAATTGAAAACAAGAAAAGTCTATGCAGACTAAAATTAATATAATTAAAATTATTAATAAAAACATTTTAATAACAAAACTTATGAGCAAAATCATGAATGGGGATGTAAGGGTCTTAAAAAACTATTTTGCTGATCTATTTTCAAACGAAAAAAGTGTGAAATTTCAATAGTTATGCAGTTTTAAATAATATTTACAAGACTCTGAAGACATAGTAAGTACTCGTACACTGGTGAATGGGGAATATTAAGGATGTTTGCATTATTTTCTCATTTCTCACGTTACATTCCCTGAGCCAAAAATCAGGCGACGCCACTGTCTCTACTTGCCCCAAGCCAGACGCATGCCATGCTCTTTGCAGACAGATGTTTTCACGGGGCGACGCGGAGACTGTCGCGTCTTCGGCTGCGCCTGGCGGGCTTCACTGCGCCGCGGCGCGCCGCGCGTGCCGAAAGGCGGCTCCCTAAATAGGTTAGCGCCAACGTTCCCGCCGCAGAACGACGTTACTCGAGTTCAGCAACTTCCAGCCCAAGCCGTCACTCCAAACCCTTAATTCACTTTGCTGGCGAATAAGGGATAAGTGCTCTTCCTTGTCTGGCAGTGAAAAGTCGGGAATATACCGTAAACAGGACGAAGACTTCATGAAGTATAATAATGAAGATGAGGTACGTTTTAGGATATCTTTTTTACATGGGTTTAAAGGCTTGGTAATTAGGTTATCCGATATAAAACATGAACAACGTTTTCAAAGTCAATATTTCTATTTGATAATTCTACAAAAGAATGAAAACCAAAAAGATCAAAAAAAAAAAAAAACACTGAAATAAATATTTTTGTGCATAGTTAATTTTTTTAAATTGTCTCCAACTGGCAACATCAGAAATATTATTATTATATTATTATTATTATTATTATTATTATTATTATTATTATTATTATTATTATTATTATAGCCTTTATCGATCTTATCTTTATCGGCCTAGGCCTCTCGATCCACGCGGGATGAAAACTTGGCTGGTTCTAATCTTCCCCTTAAACCAACAAATTTCTTTTCCCAGTTCCTGATTTGATCCAACATTTATTACAATAATTCAACAACTACAAACACTTTACATATATTATTTACACTGAATTATATACAAAAACACTTAACATTTAAAATCATCTCAACACTTCTCTAATATTAAGAACAAGGAGTGAACGATGAAGCTGCCTCAAACCACCTCTATCACGTGCCACACACGTGAGGGTTGCTCGGACCAACTGGTCTGCTGTCTGCCTGGAATCCTGCATCCTATTACCAGCTCGTTGTAGAGTATGCCCATCGTGTTTTATTCTGACTCAGGATATGACCTTTCCATCACCATTTTTTTGGAACTGCTTGACAAACGGCAATTTTTGATGTTTGAAAATTAGAAAAATACTATTTGCCAAAAAGTGAGCCAGATAATCGAATATTTACAAACATTATATAAAATGATTTTAGAAAGTAAATTTGGTAATATACAGAATGATCCGTTTAAAATTGGCTTCGGGAGTATCTCGAAAAGTGCGCATCGGATCAACAAATGTGGATAATGAAAGTTGTTCATATCGGCGGGGGCCATCCAATGATAGCAAACTCGACCCCTATTACCGGGTTGGAGATGGGGAAATATAAAAAAGTTAAATATAAAAAAGTTAAAATCCATATTTATATGGGAGTATTATTGTATGGGTATATTAATAAAACAAAGGCAATCCATATCTGACAACGTAGCTCGTGTCCATATTAATTGTATCGGTGATTTTTGGCATTGTCCGGAGGACCTTACCACCTTATTGAAGCACCAGTTTTACTTTCTCATATGCGTACGTATATGTCGTAACAAACCGATTATTGTTTCGCCAAAACAAATTGTTAATGATTTTTTTAAACGGGACAGGTGTTGTTTATCGTAAATGGGCTCAGAATGGTGACATAGAAATTTGAACACATGGGTAACATAACACAGTGATTTATTCGGGAATGGAAAATATACATTACAAAAGTTTAAGTATGCAGAAATGTTCAAAACCTGAACAATGGTTTTCATACATCAATAAAAGTAATATTTTAATCACTTACATATGTTTTACACTTCGTTCATTTTTTTGATGTCAACTATTTGATAAGAGCTCTTTGTCTTTTATCACATCATCGTACACTAAACCCTTTTAAATCTACATTAGGCCAAAATTGGTCTAATTAAGTCGCTAGTGATAATACCTCAGTGACGGGCATCCCACCTCCCACAACATTTTCATCTACTATTCATGATCCAATACCTAAAGTGCCACCAGACTAGTACCATTACTACTGCTACACAATATGAGTATTCATTACATGATTTCCGCCTCACTTTCGGTAATAGAAGTGAGAATGCTTAGAGCATATTTATTACTCTAAAATTAAATTTATTACTCGTGCGGTTTACCAAAAACAAAATTGTCAAACACAAGTTATGCAACCACGCACGACATGCGCGTATATTACGGATGAGTACCAACGACCTCAAAACACTAATGCCTATATATATATATATATATATATATATATATATATATATATATATATATATATATATATTCAAAATTACACATTCAGTTCTAATTTTTAACACCTAGAAACAAATAATCAATGTGAAAACGCATTTAAGAAATATTGTATAAACTGAATCGTAATGGTCAAAACATGCAAGATATTCAAATTCAAAAATAAAGACAACCAACGGGCACAATCGCATAAAACAAAACACATCATTTTACAGACGTATCACACTATTACTCATCACTAAACAGAAATGTATTACTCTTGTGGTTTACAAAATAAATACTTCTATATAACGACATACTTATCCAAAACCGCACGATATAGATGAAGAAATTTATAGAGTATAGTAAGCCACTAGCAAATAAAACATATTCAGTACACAATTAGTCATTAACTTCCCATTTTTAACAACAGGTAAGAAAATATCAAAGTGGAATCGCATTAAATGAATTTTGTATAAACTTATTGTTATGGTCAAAACATGAGGAGATTCAAATTCCAAAATAGAGAGAAACCACGGGCACAATCGCATAAAACCAAACACAGCATTTAACAGACGTATCACACTGTTACTTAAAACTAAACAGAAATTTATTACTCCTTTTGCTTACGAAATAAATAATTTTATAGAACGACATTGATATCCGACAACGCACTATATACATGAAGTAATTTACAGAGTATTGTAAGCCACAAGCAAACACAACCTATTCAGTACAAAATTAGACATTCACTTCTAATTTTTAACACCTAACAACGAAATATAAAATGGAATCGAATTAAATAAATATTGTATAATCTCAGTCGTAAAGGGTTAAACATGGAATAGATTCATATTCAAAAATAGAGAGAACTAACGAAGAAAATCGCATAAAACCAAACACATCATTTCATAGACGTATCGCACTATTTCTTAAAACTGAACAGAAATTTATTACTTCTGTTGTTAACGACAAATAATTTTATAAAACGACATACTTATCCTACAACGCACGATATACGTGAATTAATTTATAGAGTATAGTATGCCACAAGCAAATGAAACTTATCAGTACAAAACTAGACATTCACTTCTAATTTTTAACACCTGGGAACAAAATATAAACGTGGAATCGAATTAAATAAATATTGTATAAACTCAATCGTAATGGTCAAAACATGCTAGATATTCAAATTCAAAAATAGAACCAACGAGCACAATCGATAGACCAAACAAATCATTTAACAGATGTAACATGTTATTTAAAACTAAACAGAAATTTTTTACTCCTGTTGATTATGAAATAAATAATTTTATAGAACGACAGACTTATCCAACAACGCACGATATACATGAAGTAATTTATAGAGTATAGTCACGGACAAATAAAACCTATTCAGTACTAAAATAGGATACTTACTTTTAATTTTTAACACCTGGGAACAAATTATGAACTTGAAACGGATTAAATAAATATTGTATAAACAGAATCGTAGTGGCAAAACAACAAAACATTTAAATTCAAAAATAGAAAGAACTAACGAACACAATCGCATAAAACGACAGTCTCCGGTGGGATTCCATAGTGTCAACATCGTTCTAGTTGCGTGTCCGCTCGGAAGTCTGTGATACGAGTGTAGTTGTGTAAAGTATCAAGTGTTATAACTATAGGAATATCTACTGAACAAACTATAGAAATACATTCAAGTCGGCTGCGTTTGCAGCTGGCTGGTCCTATTATGTCCAATGTTGAGAGCAACATAACCAAACAATCAGCCAACAAGATGAACAACTCCGAAGGTAAGAAGTCATATGCAAGCGCAGCCACAAGTGATGTATTCCCCAACAAGGATCAAGCTATAGTAATAGAATCAAAAGAAGGACTTACCATAAAAGACTATCTAAATAAGCTAGCCACAATTGTTGATTCTACGAATATTAATTTATATCTAGGATTTATAACAACAGAGTTTGTGTTTTTTTAAGCAGTAAGGAAATCGCCGTCCATATTACCGTTAATCATAATACTATTAATATCCAAGACCACTTGTTAACAATCAGGCCCCTAATAAGTAAACAAAAAAGAATTATCATATCAAATGTCTGTCCTATCATACCTCATGATGTAATTCAAAGAGAGCTTAACAAGAGAAACATACTAAATCACTCTAAAATTTCTTTTATCAAAGCAGGAGTTACAGAACCTGGGTTCTCACACATTATGAGTTTTAGGAGACAGGTTTTTATTGACCCAGAGGACATTAGCAAGGTACCAGATTCAATGACCATATTTTTTGACAATACAACATATAGGATTTACTTTACAAATGACACCATGGCATGCTTCAATTGTAGACAAGCTAGCCATCTTGCCAATCAATGCCCTACCAAGACCCCCACCTTAAATGATCACTATGCTAACCAAGAACCAAATGAAAGTCAAGAACAGGAATCAATGATAACACAAGATGTGCCACAACCCACCTTGAAGCAAATTGAAGAGCATGATATGGTTAATATTAGTAAACTACCAACTATGAATACAAGAACTTTAACATGTGAATCTTCCTCCCAAGCTGTTGATGACAACTCCAGATCCAAAACTACTAATAATGACATCCCAAAACAAAGTCAAGAACTGGAGGCAATGATAATACAAGAAGTGCCACAACACACCCTGAACCAGTTAGAAGAGCATAGTATGGTTAATAACAGTACTGAATAGTTAAGGTTAGTTATGGTTATGGTTATGGTTTTAGTTATGGTTAATAATAGTACTGAACTGAAACATTAAGTAGAATTAGCTATTTTATAGTGCCGCGTAGATTTCTGTGCTTTCTTATTGTCTCCTAGAGGTAATTTATTTAATATTTTAAATTGCAGAAGTGCGGAAAAGCAATGAGTTTGAAGTCAAAATTCGTACGTACGTCTGTGTTAGTAGCGCAATCGCTTAGGAGTGTGGCTTCCCCCAATAGAGGAACGCGTGTTCAAATCCGGTATGACATCAGCGGTTTTTTACTTGAGCAATGAAAATCAATTCTTAATAACGATGTCGAAAATGTTCTAAACATTCCTTTTCTTTGCAAGAAGATACCATTACAAAACTGCGAAAAGAATTTGACGTACTTTCGATTACTGGTCATTTACCAGATCATTCACTACTCCATATCTTCCTCTTCATAGGCCGTATTTGGTTTTTACATTAGTACGTTCCTTTCCTTCCCAATCCCTAATACGAGTATTACGTCCTTTGTAATTAATGTTATTTATTTGTGTCTCTGTGTTCTTTTGTCATGTTCTCTAGCTGAAATGTTTTCTTTGCTTTAAAAAATTAAGAAATGCTTACACTTCGCTACTACCAAAATATGAAGAACTAGAGGTGCTACAGAATGGGACAGACTTTTTAGTAGCAAATGTTTATAATTTCCTTTGTGTGGACTGGTTTTAAGGTTTTGTTCCGTTCTCTTGCCAGCTACCATCTATCGCCACACAAAATACATTTATTCACATTTTTTCAACTTTTCGGTTCCAAAGAGTAGAATCGAAATAATATATAATATATTATATGTTATTAATATTATAATACATAATAGTATATGTATAAGAGGTTTTATTAATTACGATTAATATACAAGGCCTCTACGTTCAATAAAACGGTACATTGATCTGTATCAAAGTGGGGGATATATATATATATATATATATATATATATATATATATATATATATTGTGACGGACCGGGGTTCCGATCCAGTCTATCAGTGAATTTATTAAACATTGATAACGACTTCCCAATAAAATTATCATACACAAATTTATTTCAATGATCATACAATAACCTTGTAAGTCTCTTAGCTTAGCTTATGCCACGAATCACACCTTGTTTAGTACATTGTGGCTAAAATATTCGAATATGATACTAAATGGAACCTGATGGTCGTCTTGCGGCGTTGTTCTTCATGTCCGGTTCCTGCCCACCAGTCGTTCGGCGCCCCTCCGCGTTGGTCGGCTGATGCTTCGGCGTGACCGTGGAGCGACCGTTACGTCGCTGCCTCCATCCCCCCGCGTGTCCAACCGCACTCGGTTCGGTGTTGCTCGTCTCCGGATTACACCCACTGCCTCGTCTAGTCACCTCAAATATGGATTCCACTCACCATGCCCAAAAGTACGATGTTACGTCTCACTTCGTGTTACTATTACGCCACACGATTCTCCCACCGGCTCTCACATCGCCATTCACAGTCTTGGGCTTCCACGCACTGATCTCGTTACATATCCAGTCCTTGCCACAATTATTCTCGTCGAACCTCTCACGAATGTATCGCCCACACTTTATTCAGATATCAGAGATGCGTGAGTGAACAACGTAATAACGTTGTTCACTCACGTATCTCTGATATCACATCTTAAGCATCCGGCATTAAATATTCGGCCACGTCCCGCGCGATACGTGCGCTCCCCTGGTTCTCACTACCTCTGCTCGCGCCTCCTTGTCCGAACTCTCGCGCGTCGCGGGAGCCTCTCTCGCGCCAGACGGGAGCCGCCAACTGGCGCGCCATCCGAATCGTAGCAACCGCTTTGCGTTTCGTCTGGAAACGCGGCGCGTTTCAGTATGTATGTATGTATTGTGACGTACCGGGTAGGCCGGCTTGTTCTCAGTAAATTTATTTGTAAGGGACAGGTGTTCTTTCTCGTGAATGGGCTCGGGGTTATTAATCAAACACCACTGTTCCGTGAACAAAATCAACTGAACTATTTATTAATTCTATACAAATCACTAATGATACAATATCTATGGTGGTCTTTACCCTTTTCTTTCATATAACCCAGAATCACTGTTAGTCTCTCGATCTTATCGATCGAAGAAATATTTACCGTTTACTTCTTCCTCTACGAGCGTCGGCGGCTTCGGGGACTCTCGGGTTGCCTCGCACTGGCGTAATCTTCCTGATCTGTGTTACTCCAGATAGCAGCTATCACTTTGGCAATATGTCCGATCGACTATTGATGGTTATCAAGCACAAATTGTCCGTCAATTAATCTTTCTGCACTCGTTCGTTCGCGATACTATTTTGCTTTTCGCTCGCGGAGCAGCTCCAGATACGTCCTTCCTCGCCGGCGGCCAGCCAGACACTGACTCCTCGCGGCGTCGTTCCCACGCTCCGGGCCAACCGACCACCCTTCGCCGCTCGTAACCGTTTTTCGTGGCTAGCGAGCGCCCTCTTGCAACCGTTCTGCCGTGTTCTTGCTTGATGTCTCGCCGTTTCTTTGGGTGGAAACGCGGTGCGTTTCAGTATATATATATATATATATATATATATATATATATATATATATATATATATATATATATATACACACACACACACATTACTGAACATACATGCATAAAATGGACTTGGCATGTTTACATCCTAGTTTTTTTATATAAGCATAATCGGATGGCCATCGTTCTGGAAGTTTAATTTACACTGACATGATCTTTATTTGTCTGTATAAGTTGCTGCAAATATTGTAACAGCTAAGATTTATTCATGTTTGTTTCTTTCGTAAATGTAACAAATTATTACTGGTCTTAACAATCCATGGATCTGTCATTAGATAGGCCGGGGCCTGTTCTTATTTGAATTGTATTTGAATTCGAATTCCGCCATCTTAGATCCGTATTGAGCCAATAGCTTCGAAGGGCGCAAAGGCGCTGTGCGCGAAATCTACAGGCCGCATCCGGCAATTATTCACGTGCTTTGTGCGTACACGTAACGGTGTCCTGTGAACGTTTTTGCGTTTGTGTATTTCTGAGACGGTGCTCTGTGCTGTAAACTCGAAATGCCCCAATTTAGGCGTTGTTGGGTACCCAATTGCCGAAACAACAAAAACATAAGGAGGGGACGGCAATTCTTCAGGTTTCCAACAGATCCTGAAAGGGAAGCGATATGAAATGCTTAGCATGGTTCCTTAAAACTTATTTCATGTACTATTTAGTGACATAGTAAATTAACTATGTCACTATTGTACATGAAATTAATTTAAATAATGTAATTGTATGTCAGGTTATTGTAAAAAAGCACTGGTTGATTTAATTATCATGTAATTGATAAGTTATAATAGCTATAATAACATTAAGGTGATTTTGATTAAATTATAATAGCTCAATAATACATTACTAATTTTATTACAGGTGTATGAAATGGCTAAAGGCAATTGGGAACTCGACTTTGGCATCTTGCCCTTGGGAATTTCTCACAAGGTTAATGCATGGAGCACTTCACCGCCGGAAATGTTCACTGCAGCAGGCAGACTAGCACATAATGCAGAACCAGTAAGTTTTGCTGATGTGCGTCCTGAGTTGCCGGAGGGAGCACTCTTGAAGGCTTACCACAAGAAAAGGCGTACGTTTCTATTATTATTATTATTATTATTATTATTATTATTATTATTATTATTATTATTTATTTTTCACAGATTTCTGGTACATGTTTGAGGAGTCATACAGATATTTCTATCAAAGCATGATTTCCGTAGTACATTACTTTTAACAAAAATATATTTATTTTAAGAACTAATTAGAAGGTAAACATTTCTACAAATATAAATTTAAACACTTAGTTTATAAATTAAAAAGTAAATAATTCTTTAACACAAATTTATTTAGGAACCCATAAATCTTCTGACTAAAGAACACGTGCTCAGAATCACAGCTTTCTATAGATTGATGATAATGTTCAGGACGGTAGGTATCACACCTGTTGCTCAGAGGACGATCGGCACAATCTCCACCTCCAATACATGACACTGCTCCTTTATAACTTGTGTAAGTTCCCTGTACTTCGCGTTTTCTTTTTGTGTGTTGTGTCGAGATTGCTGGTATCCACAACTGCTATACTGCAAGTCTATCAGCCATACTTTTCTTTTAGATTTATCCCAAAGTATTACATCCGGCCTGTTATGACGAACTGTTTTGTCGGTCAATACGCTTCGATCCCAGTACAATTTATAAATGTTACTCTCGATGACATTTTTTGGATGGTACTTGTAGTAGGGTGTATCAAATTCACTAGCAGTTCCACATTTTCTTGCAAGTTTGGCGTGGATGATTCGTGCTACATATCGTCCTCTGTTTATAATCCGTTGGAGCCAGCACACTGCAACCCAAGTAATGTGCTGGTCGTTTCTTGGCCTACACCACAAGCGCGACAGATATCGGAAGGCACTTCGGGTTCTTCTTCTTCTTCTTCTTCTTCTTCTTCTTCTTCTTATTATTATTATTATTATTATCATCATCATTATTATAATTATTATTATTTTATTTTAGCAACTAGAAGGTGTAATAAGAAAACTTTTTATTTTTTAATTTATTTAAACATCCTTATTTCTTTTGCAGGATCTGCTCTGCATGTAATGGACAGCCGGCGGCGCTAGCTGAATTCGTTTACTACGCTCCGTGAAGTCACGAAGGTTAAGCGAATTCGAGGCTCGCGGGTTCCTGGTTGGGGGACCGGCCAGGGGGGCACTGACTGACTGCGGCATGACTAGACTTGACAAATATAGAAATTAGCGGAGGATTACTCAAAAAAAGCACATTAATGGAGGATTACTCCCCAGTGCAAAGCGCTCAACGCCCCTTAAGGGGCTTGGAGACGCGTTGCGTCAAGGCGTAGACGCAACAAATTAAAAAAATTAAAAAAAAACATTTCTCCTGAGTTCTCGGTGAAGAGAAAAAATCCTGTAACACGTGGTGTAGTCAGAATCTCGGTTTTGTGGGACCTTCACGCCGAAAAACCAATTGGAAGCAAAACGTCTGTACAACAAAGTGAACAAACCTAGCGCCTAAACCATGTGTAGATTGTTTTCAAATTGAAGAAACCCCTGTCAATATGTGTCTAGTAGAAGCTTTGAAATTTTTAAAAACATTCCTTAGGTTTTGGGGCAACGTTATATGAAGCCGTAGGAAATGATTCAAAATTTTCTCAAAAAATGGCTCCAATTTTTTTATTTTATTTTCTTGTAAGAATAGAGTAAAATATACTTATATAAGTGGCAAAGGTCCCATTTTCAGGATTAACTCTGAATTTTCAGAAAATGTACAAGTATGCGTTTTTTATCGGCAACTTCTTACAATTACAATATTGAAGATAGAGACCATCGAATTAAATTTGTTGTGCATAAATAGTTCTTCATTTGAGGTGTGAAGCCTTTTTTGTGAATTTTAGTAGTTTTTGTGCAATTGTGGGTGAACTATTTGCAATTTTAAAAAACTACAAAAAGATTTTCTCAAAAACGGCTCCAATTTTTTTTTTACATTTTAGGTACGATTAGTGCTAAATGAATTACTATATACTATATGAATACACTATACGATGACAAATGCCATGTTGCCATATTTTTTATTTTATTGTATTTTATTTTTTCAAAAATTACAGAAATGTAATTTCTGTGACTTGTCTTTTATGTCGGTAATACTGTAGATGCGATTTCTGCACAGTATTATATTTAGGAGTACATGCGCTTTAAATAATGTCTAGTAAATGTTCTCGAAAACTCAACACTTTTTTGTTCAAATGAGCTCAAAATTACTCACTTTCAGAATAGCTCAAACGCCATTTTCTCAAAGGTGGCTTCAATTTCTTTCTTTAAACTATTTCAATAGATAGTGGTAATGATACTGTTTAATATGATGTAATGTTCATTTTTGAGTATTCTTTTGTTTTCCCAAAAATTGCACAAATGTTTTTTGTTATTTTTTTTTCTTCTTTCAATATCTCATGCCAGTAATATGCACATTTCAATGGATATATTATTGAATTTGTGAGTGGAAGTTCTTCAAATTACTTCAAATTAAGTTTTTCGAAAATTCAAATAGATTCCAGAGAAAAAGAGCTTTAATTTCACATTTACAGTAACGCTTAACGCCATTTTTTTAAAAACGACTTCAAATTTTTCAATGAAATTGCTATTTAAGACAAGGTTTTAGCCTTCTTTAATACTCTTAAAATAATATTTCGGTTCTACTATTTGGTAATCGAAGAGTTGAGAAAATGGCAAAAATGTATTTTGGGCGGCGATACATGCCAGCTGGCAAGAGGATGAGGGAAGATCAAAGAGCCGGTCCACACCAAAGGAAATTAGAAAACTTAACTTCGAGAAAGTCTGTGACATTCTGTAGCACTTCCAGTTACTGTATGTAATTTTGTAAATCCAAACTGCAGGACAACTTGCTTGTAGACATGTACCAAATTGAAGTTTTTTGGGATTCAATTTAATAAATAAAAAATTGTATTTTTGAGGGATAATCATTTGGTGTTTCTGTAACAGTAAATTTTTATCTCAGTTTATTTTTTGGCCCACTATCTGTCTTGTGAACTACGTATAAGTCTTTGTGTAACAGTTTGGCATTTTTACCAGAAAGCATTAGCTATTTTCTAAACATATTTCTGATGGTTCTTGAGATGTCTGTTGGGTATAATCTCCTGAGTATGATAAGTGCTTTTATTTAGTTATATTGTATTGGAGAAATTGTGTGCGTCACATAACATGATTGGGAAAGACATGAAAATATTTTTTTAGTAATTGAAAAACTGGTCAATACCTGTATCAAATGTTGAGTAATTCTGGATATATCAGCCTTTGGATTTTCATCCACGATCCATTGAGCAACTAGCCATACTTTTGGACAAATATGTAGCCTGTGTTATCGGAATATTAGTGAAACCTACTAAGTCAAAAACTCTGCTTTGAGATAAATGAAGTTGAAGTAGAATCACGTAATTTATTTAATTAGTTCATCACTTGTACTAGGTAGGAGGTAAAACATGATTCTTGTAATGCAGTTTAATATGTAATATTGTTTTTTTTTTTTTGAAGAAAGCAAGCAAAAAAAAGATTGATTTTGTGGACTGTTTGTGCAGATGCAAGTTTCTGGTTATTTATAAAACTTATCAATAATATTCATTTGTGTGTACCTTAGTAGCAATTTTGATAATAGGCTGAAATTTGACAGGTGTTGATAGCTGGAATATCATTTTAATAATGATGCAATATTAAAGAAGTAATGGTCACTAGTTATGTTTGGAAAATTGTCTAAATTCTTTCAATATTTAGTCAATGGCAAAATAAAATAATCTGTAGGTCTATATTTTAATAAACTTTTTTAATGGATAATTATTCAGTGACTTAGGATTCGAAATCCTAATATTTTAGTCTTCTAAATTGCCTGGCGTATGTATTTTACATAAAAATAATGTATTAATTTGGCGCCATTTTGAAAACAACTTCATTTTAAATTTCCCGGTCGTCATTACGCGCCACCTCCATTGGCAGATCGTCCTTCGACCCTATTGGCTCAAACCACGGTGTAAGATATATCTTACACCGTGGCTCAAACTGGGTCTAAGATGGCTGCTTCCCCCTCCATGAAAATTAGAAATTTGAATAAGAGCGTTGGGATTAACGTTGAGTGCCGTCTCTGTTAGTATACTCTCTGTCACAATCGAAACAATTGCAGGTATACACTGCAGGCGCTTCGTTTGAAATTTGGTTTGCACCTTGTAAGCAAATGTTGTAATATTATGGTATTACGTAAACGTCCCAAATAATGCAAGAATGCACGTGCAGCACCTCTAGTGTAAAATGAATTATATCACAACATGACCTAGTTTGATGCTATGTGTCTCGCCAAGTAGTTGTTGGCGGGTGTATTTAACAGTCCTCAAGAATTACGCAGGGCAGTTTGTGTTTTATTTATTTATTTATTGATTGATTGATTTTTACGTAAAAAACAGTTAAAAACTGCGTATGACGTGCTATGGGGAAAAGTGAATTGTGTGCACATTTTCAAAATTCTGTGATCCCTACACTAAGTCATATACTACTTAAATTTTGAATTTTGAAAGGGAGAAAAAAACAAAAAAACTCCCATGTAATAAAATCTATTTTCAAGGATAAATAAGCAATAAATTTTGGCTCTTATCTTGTTGTGCTTCGGAATAATACCTCCTGCCGCGACAACATGGAAACGATAATTTGAATTTGTATTGTATTTCCCACTGAATTCTAGAAGACGTGCACAGAAAATGAAGTTACATTTATGTCCAGAAGCAAAACAAGGGGCCATCTCAGCATTTGCTCAATGGATCAGGGAAACTGGACGAAAAACCTGATCGAGATGGGGTCATTGACCCGGAAGCTGTAGTACAATAGTTGTTACAGGTTGTTTATACTCATTTATACAGTCCAAATGGTAAATAATGCATTATGTATCATTGCTAAAATTAATGTTACTTTTCTTGTGATGCTCAGTATAGTCTCTAATTGTATAGAAACAGTTATGCAGCAGAAACATTTCACTTGGGATTTAAACTTTTCTATTGAATTAATCTTGATGTCATCTGGCAAATATATGTTGTAACCGTATGATTCAGCTTTGTGTTTGATGAAAACAGGGCAAGAGAACGCAGATTATCAACAAGTTGAGCAATATTAGTGAATTAGACATGGAAGTTAACTCCACCATTAAAATGAGACAAAAGGCAGAATTGGCGATGTCAAATTTATAGCTAGGAAAAGTACGCAAAATATACCAGCAATTCATGGAATGGTGATAGAATAACAAAAATAATTCATTGTCATGAAATGTGTTGCTAGTTTGTTTCGAAAAACTAGTGTAAAAATGAAATTCTCGAGTTAATGAACTCATTATTAGGTTTCAAATATATTTTAAATAATAATTATATTACTGGTAAGTCATTATAAATTAGAACAAATCAATGTTGCCGCATCTAATGAAACTTGTTTCCCCATTCACTATTTCGGTGAAATAATTATCATCAGAGATTTGCTGAGTCATCCATGATTTAATCCTTCAATGTGAAACATACTGTGGTATGTAACTGTTAGGACTTCCATGTCTTAGTTGTACATCAGTATATTTTTAGGTAAAAGTAGTTCTGAGCGTTGTCCTAATGTGTTGAAATGTACTTTTATCAGACCTGCTCTAGAAATTAATGTTAAAATTTGAGACAATTGTATACGCTTAGATTATATTGTTTTGAGCATTGGAAACCATGTGAAATGTTCCTAAAATAGTTCTGTACTAAAAAAAACATGCCATATTTATAATAATTTTATTATATACTATTAGTAATATATAGTATTCTATTAGTATAGTATTAGTATTACTATATATATATATATATAATAGTATTACTATTAGTATAGTATTTATTTTTTTATCTAAAAAAAGTTTTCTGAAATATGTTCAAAGGAAAGTTCTTTCTGGAATGTACTCAGAGCTTCACAAACATGTCATTTTAAGAACATCTTTTGGTGTGCTGAATCAGACTTTGCTAGTATGTGTCATGAAAGAGATTTATAAAGAGCTTGTAAATGTTGAGCTGTGGCCAACATGTATTTTTCATTTCCTTTGTAATATAATTAAAATTTTTTGTAATATTTATGAGGTCTAAATAGTTTTCTTGTTCATAAGAATTACTAGGAATTACTACCCCATCTCGATCAGGTTTTTCGTCCAGTTTCCCTGATCCATTAAGCAAATGCTGAGATGGCCCCTTGTTTTGCTTCTGGACATAAATGTAACTTCATTTTTTGTGCACGTGTTCTAAAATTCAGTGGGATATACAATTATTCAAATTATCGTTTCCATGTTGTCGCGGCAGGAAGTAATAAGAGCCAAAATTGGGAGTTTTTTTCTCCCTTTCAAAATTCAAAATTTATTTTTCCCCTTTCAAAATTTATTGCTTATTTATCCTTGAAAATAGATTTTACTACATGGGAGTTTTTGTGTTTTTTTTTCTCCCTTTCAAAATTCAAAATTTAAGTAGTATATGACTTAGTGTAGTGATCACAGAATTTTGAAAATGTGCACACAATTCACTTTCCCCCATAGCACGTCATACGCAGTTCTTAACTGTTTTTTTGACGTAAAATAAATATCATGAACATTTTTATCATGAAAACAAGAGACTGCCATTATTTAAATGACATTGTCTACCAACCATTGTAACAAAAAATTGTAAGTTTTACTATGTAAATGGCCGCACCTACTGTCGGCAACTGCAATAGGTAAAGCCTGTTATACAGTTGCAAAATAAATAAAAAATAAAAAAATATTACTGGTAAATGTACAGTACAAAGTGTAGAAAACCAGTTAGAAAACATGGGTAAATAAATGATAGCCTATATCCGTCTTCCCAATCCAACATTATTTAGTGGTCATTACTTTCACATAAATTCAGCGACATTATTAGTTCGTGCTGTTGGTGGCATTACAACTTTGTAAAGACACAGTGGATGGAAATTGAAAGTGACGCTGAAGAATTTGTAGATAATTCCATTCAAAATAAAATAAAGGTTTCTAATACAATTCAAAATTCCATAGGGAAGCAAAATGAAAGATGCATAAATATAGATCATTTATCATTACCAAATCACAAATGTTAAGATGATAACTCTCCCACATATTTTAATTTTACAACTCAGTATTTGTATATAGCAAAAATGTAAAGAAGTTATATTAAATAAATATCTACTTTTCGAATTTTTTAATCTTACAGTTTCCATTAAGTTGTCTTTTTGTTGATGAAAACACTTTCCTTTCAAAATTAGTTCCTAACATAACTCGCAAAATACACTTACCCGATTCTGTTTTCTTCCCTAATCTGAATTTTCCTCCTCAGTTTTATTGTTTTGTATAAGTAATTATTTAACTCTTATTGACATAACATTGATGGTATAAATGTTGTATTACGACAGTAACGTACTGTTTTGCTGAAAACATTTTGTATAATATTTTTGCTTCCGACACACGTTCGTTATGTAAGATTAAGGTATACAAATTTTTCCAGCGAGTAAACTCGTCACTATTCCTTACGAGGTTCTCAGAGAGTATGTACAGATCTGTAGAAAACTGCTGCTGATGAATTATGTTCCTACCTATATTAAATTCAAATGTTTGCAAAAGTATTAACAATCTCATAAACGTTATGCTTCAACTAATATTGTATCGCGTGGTCGCAGACACCTGGCGCCCGCGTAAGCATAATTGCGTAGCTTCTCCTCGGAAAGTGAATCTCAGCAGTAAAGGTCTTTATATAACGGATTGAACTTCACTTAGCGGGCGGACGAATGCTACTCGTGAGCTCGTCGCCCGTGTGCACGAACCTTCCACTCCTCCATCGGTTCAGATCGGCCCGAACTGGCCCTGCCGACCTCCCTTCACCCCTAGTCGATTCAGATCGGCCCAACCTGGCCCTGTCGACCTCCCTTCACCCCTCCGTCGGTCCAGATCGGCCCTAACTGATCCTGCCGACACTCCTCCGCCCCACTAGTCCAGACCGACCTTCGGCGGCCCTGCTAGCAGCTTCCCGCCCTCTCCCCTGACCGCTGTGCACTTCGAGTGTCGCTAACCCGTCCAATGGCCGCTGCAAAGTCTCTCTTCCGGAGAGCAGTCCTTAGTGAGGCTGGGCTACGTCAGGCGCCTATGTAAGTAACACTACCCCAATAAACTGCGGTTTGTCATCTCTGTTCTTATTGCTCCCTCTCATACACCTTAGGCCTTTAAGAGAAAAGGGAACAGCGCAGATGGCACCTTCTGCCCTTGTCGTCCTTCCACTTGCCCGCACGTGGTGCCAGACCCATCCCCCCAACTGTGATGTCAGGAGATAGAAGTTTAATTAGCTGAAGTGTAAAAGAAGGCAGTCCCTTGGGTGGCTCTTGAGCGATGTGCTAGCATTTTAATGGTGTTATCCCGGGTTCTATTTCCGGTCGGGGCCCAAATTGAGTTGTTTTTTTCATTAAACTACTCTCAGTTACTATAGCTGCGGGACAAAAGAGACGCTCAGGTAGGCCACGTATGCTAGAAACGGTTAAGGGCATGCGTCATGCTCGCCGCACGTGGATAATAAATGAAACCAGGTGCCAGGTCCGGAAGCACCGCTACTGGCAAAACTCGGATTAATCAGACCCGTAAATGTCAAATACATAAGAAGAAAGCAATATTGAGGAAGTAATTGCAATGAGTAGTTGCGCATTCAGGAGTATTGTACCGAATCGCTTGATCGTGTACCTCGGAACTTACTCAATTTAACCCGGGAGTGCCTGAAATAATAGTCTGCGAGATCCAATGCATAGCAAGTTTGTTCCTGAATTATTGGGATGCACTAGTCGTCTGATAATTTATGTATTCCTTCACTATGTTTTTCTGAGAACGTCTGGCCGTCGAAGAGGGGATTCGAAGCCTGAATAGGATTTACAGATACGCAGATTGTTTTCAAGAAGGAAGACACACAGCTGCATATTGAATGCAGGAACATGTCAGCTGTAAAAGTACTACATTTCTCTTTAATAATTAATAATGTCCACATTACTACATTTTCAGTAACAATAACAAGTTTTGCTCTCTCTAGTTTAATAATGATGCATTACAAAGAAGACTTACTTGAATATTTTTCTGGCAGTCTTTAAATATTACAAGTTAAAAATTATCACAAGTATATTTACGTAGGTATCAATAGTTTTAAAATCTATATTTTTGTTAAACTTGTGTGTATGGGGTGTTGATTATGTTAATAGAGCTAAGTGATCAAACTGGCCTATAAACGTTTTTCATAATTTCCCAAATACTTTACATGAACGAACGAATATCTAACGTAAATGAATGTGATGTCAATAACTTAAAATCATTTTATTCTTATTACCTACTATTTGAAAAAGTACGTAGTAGCGAAAAGGATTACACATTGTACTAATGTCGAGGAGAGATAGACAACGAGTTATAACAATTCTTTCAAATATAATTAAAATGTTAACAATGCAAAACAGATCACATTGGATTTAGAAACCACATATAGCTAAGAAGTAGGTCAGTGCTTATTTTCTCTTGATTTTACTTTAAATATAGTTTTGATGAAAGAAATTTATTTCATGAACGTGGTTGAATGAATGTTTTTATATTTTTAAGAAAATTGACTCCAAATGTTTGAATTAGGCAGTGCACAGTGCATTGACGTTAAATAAAATACTTGAAAGTGAAAAAACAAAGAGGAACACGTACTTTTTGTGATGTGATACTAATATCAGAATATTATTTCATTATCATTTCTATTTTACTTTTTCATTTTCGAATAATTTTGCTCATGGTAATTTATGATTCGGTTTGAACCCAATTATCATTTTACATTTTCACATATCAGGATATATTCATCTATCTTGGCAATATTGAAATGGTTCATGCGGAAAGTGAACAGACATCATTAAATTACGCGTGCTAATAACCAAATATTCCGAGTCCATGGCGACCAGCAATTACGGGTATTTTCGCGAGTGACCTATTAAATAGCACCATCGGAGATGAAAGCTAATTCGGAAGCGAAGTGACGTCTATGTCGGACGCGTTTATTGCATTTGGACCGCGGCGTTGGCACAGTCACCGCTGCCGGCACCAGCGCTTCTAACTTTGTCCCTCCCTTCATCCAGCCTACGTTACGTCCCTTTCCCCCTCCACCCCCATCCCCCCTCCTCTCCCCACCCTTGGCTCCTCTCCCTGCCTCACCCATTCCGCCACTCCTCTCCCACCCCCCCCCCCCTCCCCCCCCCTTCACTGCCAACCAAACGACGTCGCGCTCAATGTCATTTCCACGGCGCTCCTCTTTGGCTTTTTTTTCTGCTTCCAGCCGCCGAGGTAATGCTCTTTGCTTGCGGTCGAGGGGAGAAAAAGGCCTGAGGAACGGCAAGAGGCCCCCGCATCCTGAGAGAGAGCCGCTCGTCGGTCATAGAAATGCGCTTCAGACCGCGTTGAATGCAGACCCACTTGAGGAGCAAAGTTTCGCAGAAACGGGTTCGAGTCCCACGCGTGTCCTTATTGCTAAAAAATGCGGAAGTTTAGTGGCCGAGTTCGAAAGTTTGAAAATCGGTGATGTTCATTAGTTTGCTCCAAATTAGTCGAACATTTCCAACTTCAGTTTTCGAGGCACGTTTTTCATAAACTACATGCTGGCTCGGAATATTCTAAAAATGTACTGTAATTTGCCATCTGACTTTGGTACATTTAAAGAATGTTGAATCTACGTCAATCGTAATATTCTCTTTGTAATTTTCATCAGTAGCATAACAAACTTATGTTTAGATTTCTCTTTACTCAAGTTTTTGACGGAAGATTTAACTTAATATTTTCATGCTGACACTGTCTATTTTCAAATCGCTTGCCCGTCCGTCTCTTTGTCTTGCAAAGAAAAACACTGCAGTCTGAGATAATAACAAGTTTTCTCTAAGTAGATATTCTTTGATCATTCTGGTTGAACTTAATTTGAATCGAATGTTTAAATTATTGAGTTTACTTTACGTTTTTGATTGAGTAATTATTTAGTGTTTTCGAGCGCATCAATTACTGATTGCCCAGTAACTTTATTGCATATTATATCCCTGGAGGTGGGATGTTTCCCCCAATGAAACGAGACATCCGGTGCCAACCTGAACATCATTTTGGGTTTTTCCCCCTCCAGCAACATTCCCCAGCGGAGCAACACTTGTTGGGATAAGTTGTAATATCCACACTAATTTCCTAAAGTGTGCGATAGTGGAGTGTGTGTGTGTGTATTTGAGAGAGAGAGAGAGAGGGGGGGAGAGGCATGGATGTAGACGATAATATTGAATTGGTTTAATAATGAATGAACAAACCAGCTTAAACAACCGATTAGAACAGACAACAACTAGAATTATATAGAATCACGAAATGGGCTAACTTCCTAGATAATAAGTCGAAAACCCAGTACTGTCTGGACTCGAACCCTAAGACCTCCCCAGGCACCACTATCGGGACTCAAACTCTGGTGGAAGTTGCAATGTTTCCACTGAGCAATCTCAGTCAATATATTACGTGAAGTCAGTCGGACATTTTCAAGTGCATTTTATTCTTTAATAAATGGTTTTGTGTAACTTCTTAGGACTGTTCTCGAAATATTCATTGTTTTCGAGTAAAAATGAGCTCAAAATGGCGCATTACCAGAAAAGAGAAATTTTTGCAAAAAGAGCCAGAGGAAAACTTTCCCAAATATTCCTCTTCTGTGACATTTCAATATGTTCACTTTAATTAACTTAGGTATACAAAAAGAAGTAAAGGATTAAAAAGCATAATTGTTTTGTTCAAACATAATATATAAATTATCAATAATACAACAAAGGAAAGTAAACAGAAGTGTTAGTTTACTCGTTATATTAATTTTGTATTCTGTAACGAATTGTATGTAGTTTGTGAGTTTACCTGAAAATATTTATTCATGTGTGCGAAAAATGAAGTTTAGCCTTTCAATATTGTATTGATCATTATTCTTACAATATATAGATCAGGGGTTTATAAATGCGATTGTTATCTAGACAATGTGTAATTAAGATCAAATTTTTATATGGTGAGACTTAGAACATTACTTTTTTCGGTTATCTATAGGCAGAAAAATTATGCAAGATCTTAGTCCAAAAATAATCAGGCAAAAAGTTTTAAATATGCAGAGGAATATTTAAAATATGAGCCGTTTGGTTACAATACCTGTATTTTGCATTGACGTTTACATCTTTTTGTTTTCTAAAGAAAGAGGGTGTTTTGAAATTTAGACAGCAAATTTAATATCAGGGTAGCATCTCCTGCACATTTCACAATGCATTAAGAGCGCAACACGACATTAAACTTTTAAAATACATAAAAGAAAATAATTATATTTTCTTCTTAGGTAGCGTCTCCTATCACAGAAGTTCGTCTTGTTAGGTAAAGATCTTTCACGTCTCATGATATGATGAGCGAATATTTGAATTTTGACTTAATTGTGTTAAGGGGAGAAGGACATTCATATATTGCCCATGTTAAATTGATTTTAGGTATTCATATGTCAAAAACTATTGTACTTATTTTGAGTTGATTTAACATTAAACTTTTGATAATGTAAATCAACTAAAAAATCTGATATAGAAACATTCGTTTTTGAACAGGATTTTTTATTAAATTATGAAAAAAAAATACAATTTGATTGTGTTATAATTTTTTTCACACTTAAATGGCTGATCTCTTTGATAGTATTTTTGATGATTATGAATTCACATTGTAGATAGTGCATTAAAAAAGTGAGAAATTTTTGTTAGAGATGTTCCTAAACTTAAAAAAACTTGAATTTGAATAAATTAACTTCAAAGTTACTTTGCTAAATTTTGCATGTACTCAATCTCACAGTGCATTCCCGTTATATGTTCTTGGTTATCAGGAACCTTCTCATTGTTTCCTTTTCTTTTAGCTCCCTGATTTTTTCTCACTTGCATGTTGTTTGGCAATGCGTTCGAGGATAAATTTGGTATTTCTTCCAGCAGACATTCCCAATTGTTTCATCATTTCGATAGGTGTTTTAGGTACACAACATACTTTATTTCTATTCTTATTCAATACAATTACTTCTATACAACTACTTTCAACAATGCAACTCCAACAATACACTTACATATTTTCTTATTCAAAACAATAGTTTTATTTTGAATAAACAAACAACACATACCGATCGTAAACTAACTGTGCAGCCATGAACTGTAAACGATATCTAAATCTTTGTAAATATCTAAAAAAAATAATAATTTTTCCCCATTCAACATTCCTCCAAGTGTTACGCCCACTTTTGAAGTGCTCTGACTACTGCATAGTTTCATTAAATTTCTTTTAGAGCCTAAACCGTAATAAAACACTCATATACTATATATCATCGTGTTCAGAAGACAGAATAAAATAGCGCCAATAGTGAAAAATTTCCCCCCATGTTTTTCGTCCCCTTTTCCCCTTACATACATTTATTGAAATGTTGGAATATAGGTTTTCATTTTCTCACTTGCTCTGTTGCATATTTTCTGCTCTGTTCTCAAACTTTCTGACGCGGTACCATGATAAAATATCTCTTAGTAGGCGGTGTGTGATATTTCTAAATCACAACTTCTATTGAATTTTACATCTGTAACATTACATCAAAAAGCACATCACCGTAAGCACATCTCAAGCAACATCCTATTACGTGAGATGCAAAACGACATAAACTTCTACGAAGAATTATTTACTTCCACAGAGCTAGCGAAACACATACTCGAGAACGCGGCTTCTCTGCGCAGGCGGAAGGGAAGAAGGCCATTATTTACTCGGAGGGAAATGGTAGTTCCGGTGCGGGTGTCGGAGGTTCGCGGCGCTGACACAAGGGCACACCCTGAGGTCCGCAAGACGGACGAGCGGCGGAGATGGAGCAGCCTCTCTCTCTCGACTCCCCACCCCCACACACCACGCTCCCACCTCCAGCCTGCACACGCGGCGTAGGTGGAGGCCGTCACGCAATATATCTGCATTTGGGCCAGCGGCGCTGCATTATTGAGCAAGTGAGATAGTGCCCCGGAGCCCGCTTCAGCGTCCTACACAGCGTGGTGGCTTTGCTGAGGACACGGCGACATATATCTGTCAAAGGCCATCATTAAATACCGAAAGCCGTGTAACAGCAGCTATCTTGATGGCAAACATTACTGGAAAGACAACTGCACAGATATGGACGGAAGGTTGAAGATTTGATCTTTCTTAGAATATGAATTTTGTCATATGGTCATTATGGTGTGGAATATTGTGACCGCCCGTTTTCTTAGATTCCGAAAACGTGTCACATACCGCCCTAAGAAAGCGAGGGAAAGGAATATTTTGAACGCGCGCCAACGCGGATGAATATTTGGAATGCTAATTAGAATTTAAAACAAGAGAGACCGCCACCATATACCAAGGGCGAGACCGGAGGTCGGATGAAAGAAAAAGTTCTTTCTGAAGGTAGCAGCTGAACTGGGCGGACGTATGGAAAACGGTACGCCAGGAAGTGACATTGCAGCGGACTTCAGATTTGCAACTTTTTCTGAGGAAAACTCTTCTAGAAGACCAGAAGAGGTAATTATTCTGTTATAAATTGATTTAAACATAATCTTAGAAGAAAGATAATAAGAAATGTTATGAATTTATAATGGAAGAATTAGGGAGTGGAGTTTTGAATAGATGGCAGTAATTAATAGCTTGCATTCATTTCTCTTTCCAGTTTTTTTTTTCTCTCACATGCTTTTCTTATATTTAAATACTCTCTTGAAGTTGGTGTTCGTATAAAAAAGGGTGATCTCTGGATTCATTTTCACTCTGAATATCCAGTTGGTCATTAACCGTAATCGAAAATAAAGTAAAATTCATATGAGAGTATTCAAGAATATAAAATTTGAACGAGAAGAAGAAGGCGATTTCTGGGGAGCAACTCAACCCGAGGCCACGACGCTTCAAGGCCGAAGCAGCTCGGTGAAAAGGTGTAGAAGGAAGCATAGCGGACTGCTCTACGCGGCCGAGAACATAGTAAGGTCGTTCCAAATAAACTGTTTTGTAGGGATAGGAGTGATTCAGTTTAATCAGAAAGCTTATTCTGTATCTGTCACGTAGAAAGAAAGGGAGGGTAACAGATTTACCATGCTTAAAAGATAAGAAAAGTAAAAGTACATTTGTTTCCGACTTCTAATACGTGAGAACAGAATCAATCTTTTCTTTCAAAAAGGATTTGACGATCAAATATTGTAATATAGTAATTAAGAGTTTGTGTAAGAGTATAATTATAATAATAGTCATTCTCTAGATTTTAGAGAGAGAAAGTTTCCTTTTTGCTGTAAAAGTAATGTTAAATCAAAAGTATTAATTTTGATTTTCAATGTTTGTTTCTTTTACATTTTTGTAAAGTAATATTTTAACGATTCTTTCGAATTTCTGAAAGTGTTTGTTAAACAATTGGGTTGTAGATGAAAATAGGAAATTGTGTATTTTTTTTCTGTGTGCCATTGTATGTATTTGTCATAGCAGCAAATATTTTTAGAATATATTCTGAATTTAGTGAAAAGTGATTCTCACCCGAGTTGTTTGTAATTTTTGCATCCAATCCATAAACGATCTTCACGACCCTGCCCCCCCCTAATTTTTTTTATTTATTGTGTCCACACTGGGACGTCTATACTGAGCTAGTCGACCATCTGGTGAATTGTGTTCGCCACCCCCCCAAGACGTCTCAGGTCGGGTGCTGGCCTTACGGCTTGTACCGGACGGTACTGTGGCTCGCAATATATCGATAAAATTTCTCTTACTACACATGTTATTTATGCAACTCATTATGCTTCAGTTCAAGAAAAACTTTTTTCTGCACAGTTTCCTGCTAGGTTCCGCTAATGTTTATATCATCGAACATGACTTAGGATAATATCATGAGTATAGAGTTACGAGCATTTTCGTAGCATTTCAAACTCCGAATTTGTTTCATTAGAGGTCACTTGAAAACTGCAAAATGTATACGACTCGGTAATGGGCAATAGAAATTATAACCTGTGAACGTCATTGAGACCAGCAAATCCAAAAAAGTAGTCTTTGTATCAAAATATTGCAATACCAACATTAATATGATCTTTTCAATTGATTATTTAAATATAAAATAAAGAAAAATTAAAAACATGTTCTAATCGCCCCCACTAAAAGCAAACACTCTAGGTTTGCAATTTGGAAGTAAGGAGGACGCTTTCAATTCATACTTTTCAAAGTTTGTACTGGAAGTGGCCACTACTGGGGCCCTTACCCTACTATGTCCTTACTCCACGTCTGTCTTTTTTCTTTCTCATTATCGCCTACGCAGTAGATAGGAAGTTGTGTAATGCTGCGCGAAAAAACAGTGAACTTGTGGCAGAAAAACTCTTAATACAGGGCCATGGTAACGAAAAAGTGGATAAATCCAGTTGAAAAATTAAGAAAAATATCCTCTAAAACGTGTAGCCCGAGTCCATATTTTCCTGGGTCCATAATACGGAAAAATCGAATGACGCAAAACTGTCTGACCGTCCTCCAACCGTCCGTCCGTCGACCGTCCGTCCCGTCCGTCCGTCCGTCTGACCGTCGGTCCGTCTGATCGTCCGTCCGTCCATCAATGAACTGCGCTGGTGACTATACCGTTCAGTCGATTTCCTTCAAAATAGATATTTCCCAATCCATCTGGCTGATATGGCGGCTTCTTGAATATGAAACCGATGTTTTATTTTGGGGGGTACTTTGCATGAAGCCTTTGCATGAAGCCTCTGGGATATTTTCCGAATTTTCAAAAAATGGTTCATTTTTTATTAATTTTTTTGTTGGATTATGTTAAGGACGTTTAAGAGAATAGTGCAGGTCTCATGTTCGTTGAAAACCCTGATTTTTTGACAATTGCAAAAGTTCAAATGTTTTCAGTGTCTTCCTGGAACTATAATATTAAAGATGTTTTTTTTTCTCTTCATGAAAACACTTTGAAATAAGGTCATGTAAAATTTTTCGAAACCTTTTCAATAAAGTTTCGATAAAGTAAAATTCGGGTACCTTTTGCATAATTTGGCGTCCTGGCACGTTGTGACCGCTCTACCTTTTCACTATATTCGTTAAAAAGCCTACAGCGGGTTACTCAAGTAACCTAGTAGTATTACTTGACCTGAGACTTGTTATGACAATATCACACCAAAAATTAGGGATGGTTTTATATGTCTGAACTGCCGTACAAGAGTGGGTTCGTCTTTTAACCTGCTTTTGTAATAAAATAAACATAGGCAAGTTAACCTTTTAACTATGAACACAGTCCTAGATGTATTCTGTTAAATAGTTGAATACAATTCTATCTCGCATTTACGTGCTGCATTGAAAAATTCTATCACTTGCTCTACCTTTAGTAATTACGTGATTACCTAACAACTGCTGTTGCGTTTTAACACTTGCATAAACACTTTTCATGAAATTATATTACCCTTCACTTCACAAAAAAAACACAATAAAATAACTGTACACAAGACATGGAAACAAGACATACATGGAAACACAAAATACTGAAAACGAATCACATACCAAAATACCCTTTACATACACTTTCAAAGAAATTGTCACTTGAATAGTGGATGAAATATATACAAGACGTTGTATTTCATCCATTTTTATCCATTCACGTAAATTATTACTTTATACAATTTAACCAGCAAAAATTATTGTTATGCAATGAACGTACAATCAATAATAACTCTTACTAATTATTGGTTTTGAAGAATTTGAAAAACGATAAAACAATAAATTGAAAACACACACTAAAAGAACAAATATTATCGTTAATAGAAAAATGAAAAAATAGGTTTTTACAATTCTTTACGTGAATTAGCTATCTGGCTTCCTTTTACGACAGAAATATTGTAAAGGATTCCGTTTAAATGATTTATTGTAATTACTCGACTATCTACGTCTGAAGTTTCAAGTGAAGTATTCTGAATCACGACACGTCGTCTCGAAGAAATATTTCCACAGCTTGGAGCGGCGACGGCGACCCAGATCATTTCAAGGTCGTGGCAACCCCTTGCTTCGGCGAACACGTTCTCTGGTGACTCGCTCCCCACAGTCCTTCGAATTTTATACAATATGACTGCAATATCTCCGCGTAATGAATTTCTTACATGGTAAGCCAAGACGAAAGACAAAAAAAGCTTTTTCAAGCTTCTTATCGTCGAAATACGGCGAATTCTCCTCTCCGTCCAACACGAACAATTTCGGTGCGTCCAGATCGGCGGTCGGCAGCAAAAAGAGAGTTTTTCGTAGCGGTGCTTTGCGCTAGTGCTGATATTTTCAAGAGTGATTTTTGATTGGTTGTCGTTGCATTCTACGCGAGTGCGTTCAGAAACTTTAATAAATTCACGCAAGGGATACCATTTACTGCTGGCGCGATCTCTTGCAATTCGGTAACACTATAATTGCATCTTGTCGTGTCTTGGCGTTATCGGGTGCTTCTCAAAAATCAATGGAATCGACATATGAGCGGTTACAACGTACGTACAGGCTGTTTTAGTAACACTAGCTGATTGAACAATGACGGGTAAGACGTGAAGATCGTAATCGCTAACTAATCGTAATCACTAGCGAGAGCTGGTATAATGAACCAGATGGCTGAATTGCAAACACCAAGGCAACGTGGTGCAATCTTTCAACATTAAGAGTATTCAAATATAACAAAATATTGCTGATTTGCACTGAAAACATACTCTCAGCACATTCATGAGCTCTGGCAATAAATTATGGCCGTAATGTACGAGGACTATGTAGTTCTCGTTGTATTATAACTGTAAGGTTAGTTTTAATTATAAACTCTCACTTAATGTATACTATTACATATTTGTTACAAACATTATATTGCAATTATTTAGATTTTGGAAGATTGACCGAGAAAGCCAAATTTTACTGTCTTGCGTACTTCATACGTAGTATATAGAAAGTTTCTGTTTCTAAAACTCTGTTTTAACTTTCTGGATTGATTTTATTTACATTGGATTGATTTTATAATGCGCTATTTTATATCAAATAGCGCAAAGTACGCTTAAAAATTGCCCAGTTACCTTTTTTTGGCATTTTCAAAACTTGTCAAAAATATTTTTGGACGTCTTATTACAATTGTAATATGGAAGATCGAGGTTTTTGTTCTAAATGAAAACTCGCCATTAAAATTATATATTTCTAAAAATCCTTAAATAAGATCCTGTACATTTTTTTCAAAGTATGGTTTTCCGTACAATTGTTGGTGAAATCAAGGCAAAGTTAAAAACTAGATTTTATCGAAAAAGACTTCAAATGTTTAAAATGTTTGTACAGATATTGCTAAATGTACTGACTAATACATTAATTTTGATTTTTTTTTTTTTATAAGTTTCGGTAATGTTTACATAAGGGTAGCTATTCATACATCATTGAATTTGTGACTTAAGTACTTCAATTTATTTTCTCCTGTGGTTTCTTTAAATGAAACTCAACGTTTTTTAAAAAATTTTCAAAATATTAAATTTATTTTTTTAAATGTACAGAATATTGCACACTTTTCAGAAACACTTATACAACTTTTCCTAATGAATGGTTTCCATTTTTAGTGGATGAAAAGTGGTGAGCGAGTGGTAAAAATTAGTGCATGAGGGACCATGTTTTACTCTACTATGATCTTTTTCGTATTTCAATTTTATTATTAAGGACCCTAAAAATTGAGAAAATATGGAAAATAAATATTCGAGTCGAAGACCGATTTGGCGTCAGGCCATGTTGTAAGGATAGTTGAGGGACTCTGCGTCCGACAGCTTTGCACCACGCGTTGCTAGCCTGCTTTAAAGCAGTGGTGCTGGGCGGGGCCTAGGGACGGTCACGGGGGTTTCGCGGCTAAGGGAATGAAAAGGTTGCCAAAGATATTTATTTTGTAAATTATTGTGTAAATATAGTTATATATTTCTTTTAAAAACAGTCGTCTGTGTTATTTATTTCCAGTACGTCACAGTAGCAATCGGGGTCAAGGTAGAGAAATACTGAAAACTAGACTACAGTAAAGGGACTAGAAAATTAACTAGTGCAAGGGTGTCTGTGCTATTCTGTAGCAATCTTAGTTTTTTTATAGACCAAAATTCATCTTTTCAATATGAAAGTAAAATTTCCAATGTATTTACGCCCTGCTTAGCAGGCAACCCGCCATTCGCAGATGCTCCGCGGTACACTGTCTTGTCACTTCCTTCCACATCACCTTCACCCTGGCAGTCTCTTGGCCACGAATTAGTGAAAACCCAAACCCGATTGGGAATGAAGGATTTTCTGAGGGCGTAAAATTCTTACTGTGCTATGCCACGCTTGTACAATGTACAAGAAACCTGGCTGAATCTCCGACAACATGAAATCCTTCGACAATCCCCTTCCTAATTCGAATTCATATCTGATCTAACACAGAATTACCTAAGTCTTGGTTGGATATCACTGAGGAAGTCCATATCCTGGCTACAAACATGGGAGTCAAACATCCTTGGTAGTGTTGGGTTTCCAGCTTGAGCCATGTTTGAAATGCTCAGCATTTGTCGACGGTGGCTATGGGCATGAATAGAACGCCGGAGGGTTAGGAACAACAATGAACCTTGACTGAAACTCTTCCTGATGCATTCTCCTGAGGCTTCGTGGAATAAGCCACGTCTATGCATAGACGTATACTTTGGTGTCGTGCGTTTCAATGTCATTCGCGTATTTATTTTAATCAAACAGAGCAAGCGTATGTTTCACCAAGTTTGAAGGCATGTTTTTCTTCCTTGGCAGATGTGGAAATAACAAAGTGAGTATTTATTTTGAATCAAATTCTATACTAAACACCGCTGTTGAGAACTATAACTCACATGGTTATGTTTGTAAATTATTATAAAAGGAACGGAGTTGGCTGCATATTCACAATATTGTAATGTCCGGTTTTAATTTTTTCCCTGGCATTCCCGATTCTACAAAACTAGAAATCGACAACAAATACAAATCACAAATGTGTTTCCAGGCGTTCGTTCTTACTGCAAATCTCTCTGCCAAAGGACCGAGAGCGTCATTGCAGTGGCTCGTTTTTAAAGATGTAATTGGTTGCGTATTTGATAAAATATTATTTCTGTGCAAATTTCAACACATAAATCTCACTCTCTCATAAAATGCTCAGAGCTCATAAAATGCCACTCTCTCATCAAATTCCAGTAATAATAGTATAAATACTGCCAACGTGAGGAAACTAAATGAATCATGTGTTAAAATCCACATTAAAATACATTTTATAATATTTATCTCGTCATAGGTCTTTGAGACATTTGCTCAGAACTCACAAGTGACATTACATCGTGAAGAAGGAGTTCACTACAACAGATGAAGTCGTATAGTCACTGTTAAGCAGCTACATGTACAGTTATAATATCTATGACTCACGAACTATCCACCCTAGGAACTAACATTCAATGAGTAATCGTATTAAAACGTGAAGCCGATCATCAGACATACAATTTTTTACTTTAAATTAAGACGTATCTTTCTATCCAACTAAGTATTTTATTACATTATCTAAATTTATGCAGATTGCTTTTGTATTTAATTGGTAAAGTCTATATCATGCACACAATCTGTCAAGATACTCTAAGAATTCTTTATTATAACATAATTATACGTTTTTATCTATACAAATCAGTCCTTTAATATTACTCAGCCTTATCCGAACGTTCTATCATTTTACCGTATTAAAAATAATTGTTTCTCAAGCATCCACTACTAATAGAAATAGGCAAACGAAAGAATAGAATTAGAACGAATATTAAACCATTTCATAGTACAGTTGCAGACTTTCCTTTGAAAGAAATAAAGATCTGAAAGCATTTGCGGGTAGATTGTTATTAAAATTTCAGCAAAAGGAATTTTATGAAATTCACTTTGAGCTTTGATGTCCACACCATCACAAGGATTTTGTGAAAATTTCAAAATAAAGAGAAGAGAATGTCTCTCAAATTTCTCATTAAAAAGGAACATCTAAAAGATTTTCTGCGTCGTTATCGGTACATAAAGAAGCTTTTTCTCGGAAAAGCGTCTTCGAAGCAACTGAATAATGTGGCTTCCTGTACAAAATATGCGCCACTAAACCATTCACCTCCAAACCAAAGAGAAGACAGAAAGGTAGGAGCTTTTAGAAAATGTTTTAATCTCTAAGAATGATGTTGGGCGTAATATTAAGTAAATGTGATATGTTGTTTTCTAGTGTGTAGGTTCTTCTTGGATCTATACGTGTACGGCACTCTATCTTAGAAAAACCATATAGGGTTTTGCTACATTGTTGTGATTGTCTAAGATTGAAGCTTACTTTAATTATACAAGTTCCCAGTCGTTTGTGACAATGGGGATCGGAAAAGAAGAAGGAAATCTATCTCACTTTTAGTATGTTTATTATGTATCAAAATGTTTCAAAGGTAGTTGTGTTCCAAATAAGTGTTTGCTGGTGAATGTGTGTAACAAGTAATGTACTTCAGTTTCCGGATCAATGACTCCCATTTCGATCAGGTTTTTGTCCAGTGTCACTGATCCACTGAGCAAATGCTAATATAGCCCCTTGTTTTGCTTCTGGACATAAATGTAGCTTCACTATGTGCACGTTTTATTAAGCTCTACTTTTGCTTGTAGAGGTAGCAGTAGAGACGGGAGTGACTATTTTGTTAGCATAGAAAAACAATCAAAACTGTAATTCAATTACCAATGCAAGTATATTTTCTATAACTGGGAAGCTAAAATGCCTATTTTTTAAATGTTGCTAATTTCATTCGTTTTTAATTTTTATTATTATTGTTATTAATTTTCGTTTATTAATTATTATTTTTTAAAATTTTATTTAACTTTATTCATATTTCAACTCTTTATAGTTAAAACGTTAGTAGGGGTTCCTGCAGCTCAAGGAAACGTGCGCAGATGGTCCTCCTCTCCCTCTTACGTTACATACAGTTTTTTTGTTCTTTGACTAAATAAATCAAATAAGTGGAAACATGTATAATTACGAGTAAAAGAATAATCTTGGACAATCACAATAATCTAGAATACTATAAGTACACGTTTTGAAGAAATATCGCATATCAAGTCAACTTTCAACATCGTGTACATGTATCACACTCTGTAATTTCAACTCCGTCATCCCTGTTGTCACCCATATTTAGATTTGGATTTTCTTTGATTTCTTCCTTAGTCTCTTCATATAGCTGTTGAAAATAGTTTTCCCGCGAGATATTTTAATGTATTTATTTATTTCAGCTTTTATATGACGCCTCCGCCACTTAAAAATCCTACATATTATTCGGATAAACTCGCGCGCGAGTTGTGTGTTTGTCTGCCATTACGGTTAGGTACCTCCTTGCTATTTTTTTCATTCAATTGATGCTACAATTGCAATACATTCTCTATACCTTCCACGAAAAAATAAAAGCATGTTTCATATTTTTTTTAAAAGAATTTATCTGAGTAAATAAGTTATTGTGATTGAACCCTATGAATACATACAACCATTCCAACACCCTATTGACGTATAGAAAGGTTTGTCTGAAACGTCAGTGTTAACTGTTACACGTCACGAAAGTCCGAGCCAACATGACGTCACCTCTGCCTTCAGTGGATGGCGGCGCCCTTTCACAAGCGCGACGCCCCCTCCACCCCCAGCGCGTCGCCGGCGCGTTTGCCGAAGGCGCCTGCGAAGTAGTCTCCACCCCAAAACATTTCCTACCACGTCCCCTAAATACAGTGTCGGTGGCAAAATCTCTGCCTACGAGCATATAAGCTATTGCCTCACCCGGCTCATTCTCCTTTATGTCTGTCTACGTGCTACGCTGCCCTCGACGTATGCGTTCTTCAGCAGACTTTCATTCTTCTCGCTTTTCCTCTACATGACTACGCTGTCCTCGGCAGCTCTGCTGTGTTCGACAAGCAGACGGACTTTCAGTCATTACAATTCTTCTTGAAATCGTCTTCGACAAGATACTGCTGCCTTTGGCGGCTATTTGACCGGCAGACTTCCGTAGTGCACTTATGCACTTTCGAGTGTATTCGTCTTGCAAACCGTCTCTACATCGGTAGTGTTGTACGACATTCGTTTTCCCGGCCGCCTTGGAAGCTGGCCACGTGAGCCGCTGACTTCTATTTGCTGGTATACACTTCACATGCTGGTCCATTTGCTGGTCTACATTTCATATGCTGGTCCATTTGCTGGTCTACACTTCACATGCATCTGTAAGATATAAGTTTCACTTTCGCTCTTCGTGCTGTGTGACCTGTGAATTTACGTGCCAGGAAATGAACAGTTACGATTCACCACAAAAGAGTCGCGTTATGTAGAACACTTCATTTATTTAATTTTCATTTTATTAGCCTCAAGACATTGATATAAATAATTCAGTCATTGTAATTTTCTTGGTAACTTTTGTATTCTAGTTAATAATAAATATTAAATAAATAAAATGATATGTTAATCATCATAACTTCACCATATCTTCATTCAACATTCGTTTTCTCCCTTAATCAGCGCCATCCCTCTCCCCCCACCTCCGGGCAGCTTGTGCCCCGGCGCGGCAAAAAATTTCCTTTGCTGTATTCGCCCCGCACTTTGTACACTGCTAATTTACTAAAAGTTTGTATGTGACAGAAAGTAACTCTGACATACAACAAAACAACATATCTCTAAACGCATGTGCCAAACCAGAGAATAAAGCGACGAGAGCTAATAGTAGCTCCACGTAGAAGAGAGGAGCAGGAGTCACGATGTAACGAACGTGCCTTGCGACGCGTTTATCCTCCTGGTGCTTCCGCCACGTGCTCCAAGAAGAGCGCCCACCCTGAACGGGGAACCGCGGGAAGAGAACAGCGCGAGAAAGCTGCATCCGGGAGATAAGCCGGTTGACTCAGCACCCGATTAAGGCGCTCCGCTGGCGGGCGGGAGGGAGGGAGGTGAGGTGAGAGGGATGGAGGCGCCGCGTGGCGGCGGGGCTGGCGGATCGGGACGGGGAGAGACGGGGTGGGTGGGAGGGGTTAGCGGAGCGGAAGATAGACGATGCGGGTTGGGGTTGAGAGGGAGGGGTGGAATGGAGAGTTGAAGGGGGGCAGGTCGGCGCTGGCAGAGCGGTCGGGGTGGAACGAAGGAATAGACGATTCGTGTTGGGGTAGTGTGGGAAGGATGAGGTGTTTAATAGGAGGATTGAAGGGGGGCAGTGGGGCTGGCGGAATGGTTGGGGCAGGACGGGGAATAGACGATGCGGGTGGGGGTGGGATGGCGGGGCGGGTGGGGTGTGGCTGTGGCCCCACGAGGGACGCGGCGTCCAGCCCTCGGGAATCTCGTGCCGCCGCCCTCGCGCTATCTGCAGCCGCAGCAGGATGCTAATTACAACCGTAATTACGCCGCTTCTCTCCTCGCGCGTCTGCAGCTCCTACTTCGGACACCCAACGTCGCAGGTTCGATGCCATAAGGAAGCTGTAGATTTGGGGGCTGTTGGATATTCTTTTCAGCGTTAGGTCTAGGAAATCTGGCGAAAATGTGGTATGAAGAGGACCCGATACCTAGTACATGTGTGTAGCACATTCCGTCCCCCTTTTTTTGTTACCTATGATATTGCAATTGAGATATCATGAGAAAACCAATTATAATAATCTGATAAGTTTTTATGCAAACTCACGAATGACACTACAACATTACTTTTATCTGAATGGCTTATGCTACATTCTTCTTCATTAATACTGTGTTAAAAATCCCGCAATGTTTAAGAAATCGAAGGAAATTCCACTAATTACATTAAATAATTAACTTGATTAGAATATTTTAAGATGCATACGATTCTAGAAATATTTGTTATAAATGGTTTCATTTGCATTATTTGAATGTTTGATTTTCATTCACGTGAAATCGTTTCATGTAATACGAAAACATTTTCATCGTGAAAGGATAAATTCATAATTTGATTCCGAACTACAATGAGCAAATTCAAATTGCTTTTTACATTCCAATATTTGACAGTATTTCAGTATTTACTACACGGTTGGCCAACGAACAAATTGATTTCACTGCAAAAATGTTTCAAATACCATTACACATTTCAAATAAAATTTCCGTTTTTGAATCTATATATATATATATATATATATATATATATATATATATATATATATATATGTATGTATGTATGTATGTATGTATGTTTTGAAGAAATCTTGTTTACCTTTCTCTTGATAGTATCAAACACTTTTTTGCTGTTGTTCTGCAACTCTGTCCTCCTAAATGTTTGGACAGAGTACGATAATGTATTACAAAGGCGCCATTTACATATGCCCACTAAAATCGTTTCAATAATTTATGCATGGGCTGTAACAATGGTGTGAGCGACATACTCTAAATGTTAGGCAATGAGAGGCTACAATCTTACGCGTAGTTCCATGTGAGGCAATGGGTTAGCCTATCTTTCAACGCGAAATATTCACATAAAACGTAGCCGTAACTTGCTCGAAAATATTATTGTGGGCACAAATCATAACATTTAATATTGTTCTACAGAAAACAGCAAATTAAAAATTGTGTCACTTACAACGTTGATACGGCCTACGCTTCAATAATACGATCATTATATATTTAACCCAAATTTTACAAAGAAAAGAGTACATACAAATTCTTCAGTTGCAATTAAAAATGAAATAATATTTACAATTATATACTTTTATTCTGTACTGGTATTAATCTAAGCGTCTACTTGAAGTAACGATCGAATATAAGACGTTTCAACTGAATTGTGTAGTACACATATCACCCACCCTCTGCCCGCTCATCCACTCCTGAGTCGCGTCACGTTCCTTCAGAAAATAAAGCTTCTCCGACCGCTCGGCAAAAGAAGAGCAGCAGCGCCGAGCGCCCTGTCCCAGAGCATTTTCCGCCCCCACGGACCGCCCCCGCGCCGGTGGCCGGCCGGGCGCAGCGGGGCGGATAACAAGGCCGGCGGCGGCGGGAGCGAGCGGGGCCGTTCGGAAGGGGCGGGTGCGATTTCGCGGTTAATTGACGGCGGCGTGGGCGGGCGCCGCCGCGACATGCGAGTCCCTGCCGAATTAGCGAAGCGGCAGGCGACGGGGTGCGACGCGGCGAGGCGGGGAGAGGAGAGGGTTTGGTGTGGGACAGAAGGCCAATGCGGGCGAACGCTAACGGAATTCCCGGATGCAGGCTGATGGATAATGTGGGTACGGTGGGTAGCTATACTCAGACGAAAGCTAGTGAACCTAAAACAGCACGTACTTTCTCGAATTTTCAGGCAAAATTACGCGAAAGTATTCAAATTTCCGAAAAATTGTACCTGACCGTATTTCAAAACTTATCTTTAAGGTACAGATTTTATTAAAAGAAACAATCTCTGTATTTAATATATTAGTTGTAGGAAGACGCCGAAAAAAATTTGAACCGTAGCAACTTTACAACGTTGGCAAACGAAAATGAGATCTACTTCATTCTCTTAAACGTCCTTCACACTAACAAAAACGTTAATCAAAAACGACGGAGCCGTTTTTGTTTTTTTTAATTTGGAAAATGTCTCAAGGGCTTCATGTATAATACCTCACAAAATTAAAGTACCGGTTTCAAAAATAAGAGGTTGCGACGTCAGTCAAGATTTGAATTTTTGAGAAAATTGGTTTACTAGCCAACTGTTTAGCCGCTAGAGTTGTTCACAGACGGACATACGTTTTGCCCTCAATCGAATCTTTGCTATCAAGGGTCCACGAAATATGGATTCTGGCTACACAACGTGTTAGGGGATTTTTTTTCTAAATTTAGCAACTATCTTTATTCACTTTTTCGTTACCAGGGCCCGACAATAACACGTTTTTCTGCCAGAATATGCCGGTTTTCGCCCAGCATTACCTAACGTTCTATTCCGTAGCGAGAAAGTAAACCTGCGAGTGGGTCAAATACCCATTCGGATTTTCGGGTGAGAGAAATATTCCATAAACATCACATTGCGGAAATGAAGGAAATTTCTCGGTACTGCGTCGACTTAAAACGTATATGCGATTAACTATGTAGCAAAATCGGATCAACAGTCTAATCTCTTTACATGTTTATAATGCATTACATGTTACATGACTGACAAAATCGATTTGCAAAAATTTTTCAATGAGTTTATATAAAAAATTCAAAGCGCAGCGCTGTTTTTGCATGACAAAAAAAGAACTCAGCTGAACTTACAAATAATAAATGTGATAACAATTGATGACAATTTTTATGATAAACTTGACAATTCGAAAATTATGTTTTGTATTGTGGGTGTAAAGGGGGAGGGGGGATCCCTCACCCGGGTCAACTACCTACTCTGACAACACCAATCGCCGGCCCTACCCGGATGACGGAACTGTTTCCCGTCTATTCAGAGGGATCTCGCAAAGTAAGACTCTTCCTCGACGCAACGCCGTCGCAACTCTACTGATGGGCAAAGTCCACTGTCTAATTTTGAGGATAAGAGAGCCTACTTAAGCAATAGCTCAGAAAATAGTGTCATAGGCTGAGAGCCCATAACGCTATTATTGGAAACTCCGGAGTTCTCGGCTGATACGTAAATAATATGCTATTGTGAAATTGTTCAAACGTGTATTTCCATATCATCGAAAGAATTTATTAAAGTTTTAGTATGTAAATATCTTGAAAATGTATTGGTCAGCTACTAAAGGATCTGCAGAGATCTTAAGCGACAGACAGCCTTCTATGTACTACAAGGCTACAGTACATTGAAAACACGGACTACGGAGCAATATAAACACTCGGTGCTAGGAAAACAATATAAACACTTACGGTGTTAGGGTGACCATGACACTTATTTTATAAAATCTGCTGTAGCCATGACAAAAGAGTGCAAGATATTCTGGAACAATATTTGTTGATCCTCCGAGTAGGTAGTATAGGAAGCAATTTCCGCGCGTTGTAACTAATTGTACGTACTTTGTATATGCAAAACATATAAGATAGTATTTCCTTTTAATTTAATGATACACTAGTTTCAAAGTGGTAATATCTCATAGTACTGAACATGTTTTATTGAAAATGAAATGCCATCACCTATATTATTTCTGTTGTATGGAACATTTTTCACCCACCACACTATTCTTAATAATTGAGAGTCAAAGAAAGAATATCACAATGAGAGGCATTCTGCTTTCCTTTTTTAAAACTTCATTATTATTGGAATTGGAAATTGTAACACATGCACATTGCATATTGAAAAGTTTTTCCCTCATGTTCCTGAGTAGTCCATTCGATTTCGTTGAATTGTAATGTCAGCCGTTGTGAGTAGAGGAGAAATTGGTAATATGAGCCCCCACTATTATTTTCACTTAAAAAATAAATTAAATGTCTTTTTAAAAACAAATATGATAACTTTTTATTCAACATTTTTGTAAATATATAAAAATATTAACTTTCTAACTGTTCAGAAAGGGAGTAAAAAGTTAATAATTCAACATTAATATTTTGAAAAAACGTTATGTGCTGCATTATAGCCCCGTTAATATATTAATAAATACTTGAGTTTAAAGAAACTAATACAGATTTAGATATTCAAAAGCCTTTTTTATTACAAAACCTTGAAAAATAAAAAAAATCAGTTTCAAAAATCACAAATGTTTCGGCCCTAGCACATACACTGTGCGCCACATTTCACACATAATGCATGGACGCACATTTCTACACGGAGGTCTGCTGAAAACAGTCCACACAAACAAACTAGGCGTTTGCTCATTACCGGGTCTTTCAATCCCCACTAGTGTTTCCAAATCAGAGATTCCTGAATTGATGGAGTAGTCTGATTCTTCTGATCCCTCATATTCAAGAAGTTTCCGTTCGAAAACTTGCTCATGTGTGTTTTGGTTTTCTTACCATTCTGTTTTGTATTTTTAGCGTTTTCATTTTTATGTTGTTTTATCTATAGGTATCTTGTTTTTTAATCAGCCGCCATAAGAGCGGCTTTCACAAAGTTGGTACGCTACACTGCGAACATCTTTTCTGGTGAGACCGTAAAGTTTATTTTCCTTCACCAGCAAATACTCCGCTTACTCTTTCTCTAGCTCATCAATATAGGTGTTCTTCCTAATTTAGTTAAAGCTGCTTCTTACAAAAGTTTGTCAACACGAACGAGCGTTTGAAGTGCAGGTCTTGAAACGAGAAAGATTTTGGAAGCCTTTTTCAAACCCATTTCTTTGCCCCTAACTGCCTCAATTGCCTTAACTTCAGTATTCCAGTGTTTCCTATTGGGTTTTGGTTTGGGGCCTAGAACCTCTCGTAGCGCCTAAAACAAAAATAGTACAAACAAAAGATGTAGGGTGTGTAAAATGAGTCCCTTAAAGTTTGGGGCTCCACAATTCCGGGTGCATTTTGCAACCATCGCCATATTACACTTCTGTAAAGTAAAACCATTCTTTATTACGTTCTAAATTATAGATTGCGGTCATAAAAACAATGTTTAAAACAAATTGTATTTCATTCGTTAGGAAATAGAATCGGTCTAAGCAAATTTAATCTGTAATTAAAAGCCAAAGACGTACCTTTGGAAGTTTTCAGAATAGAGAAAACACGAACATCTATGTTACACGTCAGTTGTCATTCACAACTCAACCACAAGGCTATGAGCAAAAGGAGTTACTAAACTAGAATTTAAAATCGTTTCCATTAGAGTGTCTGCGACGAAGGAGGCTCATATTATATACACAGCTCTTATTACCACCTTTACCTCTGCGTAATCTAAGGTTCCTGTGATGCCTATCAGTGCCACTGTCGGTTCGGTCGATCTCGCAATTACTAAAGGCAGACATTTCCTCGGAAAGAACGGTTCAAATCAAAAGTTTGCAAACTGAGTTCTCTGGACCGAAAGGAAGAAGCCTCCAATACCTGGGATGCAATAGCGTGAGTTTTTCATCTGAAATGATTTCGGCCAATTTTTTACGTTGTTTTTAATTGGTGTAGGGCATTTTAAAAACATTTTAAGAGCATATTATTGATGTTTTTGGCCATGTCTTATATAATTAAAATTTTCCTCCGAGTAATTGTATGTAAAAGAAACTGTATACAAAATGTCTCGTAGCATGTAAATTATTTCGCCTGGGTTGCCCCATGTGATAAAGCTGGCCCTCGAAGGGACCATCCCTCGGACAGCACTTGCGACCATCAAGTCAACAGGAGGTCAACAGGAGATTACCCTGGAGAACTGGGTACACACCTGAACGAGACACTGGCTATTACACACACAGAATAGGGACAAGCCAGCGGGAGGCAAACTTCATTATATTAATGGTTTTGTTCCTGACGCCGAGGGTCATCTTCGCGGCGCAGTAGTAATTAATTTTTGATGATGCAGCTACCTTTACAGAATAATGAGCCAATCTGTTTCCGTGCAGGAATGCTATTACGATTATATTTGATACTGATTTTTTAAATTATTCGTTGTAAAACCGCACTCTTCCTGCCTTCCTTTAGGATTATCTACGGACGTTACATCAGTGATTATCCTAGTTCTGTGGAGATACGTTCAATGCAATTGAATGTTTTCTATCGCTACAGCTGTCGTATTGAAATAAAATTTACATACGAGTTAATATCTTGATTCTTCTCTCAATAACATTTTAAAACTGCGTACATGAAAGCGTATACTTTTCAATGGGATAATGCTGATGAGCTCTTTAACAATAAAACTTTTGTATAAACGTTTGTAATTGTTTGTTTACATTTTTATAGTAACAAAAAAATAATTTTTCAATACATTTATAAATATACAATGACATTTCCTGTTTCTCTAATTATTTTACGAGTAACTTTGTTAAATAGAATCTGATAACATCCAAGTTTGTGCATTACGTTTATATAAGAATAACTAAATTATTTATCCCTTGGTGGCAAGAAAGTAGGGCGATACATTTTGTTAGAGGAATACCGAATTACTTTTTGTTTCTAAAGAGTTTCTTAGTTGAACATTTACCATGCAAATGCCTCTATACGAAAAACAATTTCTGTGGCCGACGATAGAAACGTAATACTTCAGCTCGGGTTGAATAAATTCCTTACGTTCAACGTGCGTCTCCAAGGCAAAAGAAGTTTGCAATTAATTCCCTGCCTTTCAAGAGACGTTTTCATCTGCCCAGCTAATTGGGAAATACAAGAATTCATTTGTCAAATGACATGGCACTGGAGATTTCTATGGATTGTCTTAACAAATGGACGTCTTTGATGTACGACTGTTCAAAGAGGAATTCATCATGCACCAAATTAGAAAAGTAGACATTCGTTATTTCAAACGTAAATCCGTTCAAATGAATAACCACACATGCGAAGTGTTTTGTACAATATACTGAAACAAACTATCTGATTTTATTTTTAAATTTAATATTTCCTCTGCCGTTTTAACATTATTAAATATAAATTCAACGTAACCCGTTCCAAATTTAATAGAATATGGGCTCCAGGAAAAATTACGTTAATTCAATTATTAAAATTAATCTTCAACTGCTATTTCCGTTAAATTAATATCCGGCTAACTGGGTCGATGGGTCTTATAAGAAATAATCGCTATTGACTACTAATTTTGCGTCATGACCAGTCTCAACTTATATTGCAGTACCCATCTTGCGCGCTCTTGACCGATGCGCCGCGTAGAACCATTTTCAATCTTTCCCGGTGTCGATGGCTCCAGGTCCAAATACCATCTTTTCTTCCGTTCTGGCACAAGTGTACTCAAGTTACTGATTCTCACCGCCTCATAAGTTGATAAGACTTAATTAATTTTCCTTTTAAAAGTTCCCAGTTCATTCTATGCGTATACTTAAAATATTAAAGTTCAGCAAACTATTATCTGCATCAAATACTCCCAATCCTGTTGCCTACAAATTCACCTAAGTTCACAATTCTAGCTGCTGCACTCGAAATATTTCCAAGTTCCGATTTCCGCGCATTACATCAATATTTTAAGTCCGACAACCATACGTCCAAAGTAAATGTTCACAATTCCTAAACTCCCAACATCAATTGTCTACACACGATCCGCACAGCACCACGGTATAAGTTGGAATGCATCCATATTCCCCTCTTTCAGCCTTTCAAAACTCGGTCCATCTTTTCTGTTTCTTGTCGAAAAAAATCCATGCCTAGCCAATCCTCAATTACTTACAAATTCAACTAGCCGCGCCTCAGACTATCATTGCTTTCTCGGCCAATCCCCAAACAGTTTACTTTATCAAGTAGCCGCGCCCCATGGTTCAAAGCAATAAAGTTTGTTGACCTTGACGACAACTCGTCTCCCGTTGCTATGCCGCCATATTTACAAATGTCTATCCTTACAATTCACCCTGTTTACAATAAATGTGACGCAATACAAGGTCCCACGTATTGGTATGTCACAATACTATTTATTAATGTCACAGGAAATATTTATTCGCCAACAATTCAATCAAAACGTTTAATTAGAATTTAATTGTGAAATAATATGATATATTGTCCACGCACTGGTTTTATGTGTAATTTCCCGCAAATGATTCAATGAACATGGACAATATACAGAAATGCAAATTTTAAAGAGAAAACAATAAGGGGTTCCAAGAATTTACCAAACATTCATTGCTAATTGGCCGTGAATGATGCCTTTTTAGTGACGGCCTGTTCTGGGGAAAATGCTATAAACAGTGGCAGATATAGCTGGATAAATTTGAACGAGAAGTCCACCAAGTCATCACTGTTTTGTGAGTGATATACAGTGATGACGTGTTTGAGTGATGAATAAGCACCTGAGAGGCACAGCATGTAATGGGCACAGAACTGCTAGTCCTATGAGGATTCTATCCCAAAATTGTTTTAATCATGATACTTCAAAACAAGTGTGAGAGTAAGTTGATTAATTTAAAACTATTAAATTAAAAACATCTTTAACATATGTCATTTTAAGTAATTATTTTGCATCTAAACAAGAACATTAATTTTCGGGGACAATTTCCATAAACTTATAAGGGTCTTTTTTAAAGACTTGATTTTAATTTTTTTTTTCATTTAATATTTCTGGATTCGGTCACTTGGACTGACACTATAAAGAAATCGACGGTTGTTTTTCGTTTTATTACTTATGGAATGCGTATATACTATCTTTTACAGTCATATAAATGCATTTTTTTTTGCTTTCCAGCGACATTTGAATCAAATTATTGCACTACTTGGGATTTTATTAAATAACATTAATCTGGTTGAAATTCGTATGGAAATTGATAATATGTAATCTTTGTTCTTGTAATTACGAAACTATGTAACTTCTATGTGTTCTTGAAACTTTTTATGTGCTTATGCGGATATATAGTGGGGCTAATCTTACCATTAAAAAAGTCATTATCATTATTATTATTATTATTATTATTATTATTATTATATGCGAAAAAAATCTAAACAGAATAGAAATCTCTTCGATTTATAAAAGTAAAACGCTTACTTCTTTAAATTAATAACTTTAAAACTTTACAAAAGCTATCCCGACAAATTCGTACGTCTTAACTACAAGACTTGTCTGCCGTTTTTTCGACATGACGCCCAGCATCAGCTCGCTCCTCTACCGGGAACCCCAAGAAATCATACATAATTATAAGCCTGCACATCCCTTTGTAGGACAAAGGTCTCCTGCTTAGGGTAGGGAGGTTGCACAGCACCTGAATGGATCTTCAGATGACGGTGATTGGTAGTCTATTAAGCTAAAAAAAATTATTGATGTTTTTCACTGGTCACGGCCTTTCGCCTCTGTAGTCCACTCTCCAACTACTGCCTTCTTGAAGTAGTAAGACCATCTACTTTCCTGCCGGCCATGACGCCTGCAACCTACTCGCGGGTTGGTGCTCGAGTCTCTTATAGTGTCCACTCCATTTCCATTTAATACACATTGCTTGTTCTGCCGCATCTAGAATGCCATTCTTTCCTTTAATAACCGAATTTCGTGTTCTATATTTAATAGCAATGTAGAGCATCTTTCTTTCCATCTTCCATTGAAGTATTCACAGCATATTATTCTGTTTTTGCGTTAGCACCTACGTCTAGGATCCACACAATAAAACCAGTAATACACAAAGAGTCCATTTGAGAGAGTTTGGTGTTGTTATTTAGTTTTTTTTATCCAGAAGGATAAAAGCCAAATTCCAAAACTTCTTCCGTGCTAGCGATATTCTACGATTTATTTATTTTGTACCTTTGTTTTTAAAGGAGACGATCTGTCCTAGATAAGTGTATTATTCAACATATTGTAATGATTTGTGGAACTAGCCCGCAAGGATGCATGGAACACGGAACTTTTATGTAAGCAAAGAGGAACTAAGAATGAAATAAACAATAGACAACAGCGCCGCGTAATAATTATTATTAGGAAAGTAATAGAAAACATAAGGGGCGGAAATATGCGTTATGAACAGTGAATAGAACCCAAATTTAAGAACGTTTTAAAACAAGAATCACATAATTCGAGCCACGGGTTCCGTAAATATCATAAATTGTGTAAATTGCATGTATAACACGACGAAGATTAAGGACATGGCACCCATTGTTGTACTTGTAGGCGCGTTTAAAGTTGCTATAGATAGAGAGAAATCATTAACTTTAGCTCTATTTGGCCTTCTTCTTAATTTACGATTTTCTTGATTTTGTTACATTGTTTTTTGTCTCTTAGTTTTTGGATCTTTCCCTCTAGTTGAAGTTTCCCCAGTTCTATTTTCATTTATTTGTATTCTTTGATATATATTTCCTTTACTATTTCCTATACTATTTCCTTTCTCTTTCCTGCTTACCTCTTTCCCCCTAATTGCTGCCGAATCTCCCTTTTTTGTCTCGTCGTGCCATTGTCAATGAAAATATCGTGTCCTAAGTTGCTTTTTTTAAACATTTACCTTTTTTTCTTCTCTTTTCATGCCTTTTCAGATCTTCACTTTTATGATAATATTGTTTTTCTTCTACCGTTTCGTTCTTCTTCCATTCTCTATCCCATTTTAGGATGCTATCTACCAATCTTTCTACATTTTTGCTTCCCGTTTACTCTTCTATTGCTTATTTTTTTAACTTTAATAGTTCATTTCTTATCTCTTGCAAAAATCTTCCCTTGAGTCGTCAATTCTTTGATTTCTCTTAGGATTTGCGATATAAGTGTTCTGTTATTTTCGTCTCCTTCTATGTTTGCGTCCAGATCAGTCTGGGCTTATGGTGTGTTTTGGAATAGTGTAGTTTCGTCTTCCTCAGCTGGTTCCTAAAGAGCCGATATATATTCTAACACACCCACCTACTACCTTCCACACGTGGAGAGGGCGTGATAGAATGAATGCTCCTGAAGCGAGCTTAAAATTCTCAGGAAGCAGGATTTTTTGGGTATGAGAAAGGTCTGAACCCTTGACACAATGAATCAGATAAAATACGGATAAAATGAGCATATATTCAATGAAAAATTGCAGTGACGCAATTATATAACAGGATAATGATTTAAGTAGTTGGTCACTGAAAAAAACAGAAAACAAGGCAAAACAATAAAACGTAACATACACGTTACTTAAATCTGACCCCTTTCATATTAAAGAAAAATTTTCCAAAAAAAACATGTGAAAATCATGAATTATTTAATAAAATATGGCCTTCTTTGAATGAATTCAATAACACGTGCAGTAAATGAACTTGACACTGCCACTCACATCGTTCGGAACTCTTCTCCCACCTATTCTGGACGTTTCACCCACTTTTGACACGAATTGTCGTGTATTTAAGGCTATTCTCTTTCCTTCTCTAACTGATCGCCGCATAAAAGTTGCCAGTTCGCTCGCCTGTAGGTAACCCTGGGGATTTTCTGCAGCTCGCCCCGAGTTGCCATTCGTCTTCGCTTGCTGTCCCACGACGTTACCAGTTGCCTTCCCTCGAACCGCTACGCCTACAATTTCCACACCCTTCTCCCGTTCTCCGGACTCGTACGATTCTCGTTCCAGTCCAAATCTTTCTCACCTACGCGTCGCTCATCCTAGGGTCGTCCTTCGTCTTCTGCCGCGCCTCGTACAAGTTTATTCGCGCTTCCAGCCTCGAATAATTAATGTTGCAGAATTTATGCTTTAAATGCTCGGCCTGCCTACCACACTTTGTGCGTGTGTGGTCTCAGCGAGCAATATGAGATGCTGGATTTAATTAATGTCCTTCTGTGCGAATTTTACAAATTTGAAATTACTTCGAAATTAAACAGTCACTTCACTTGCTCTCTGAAATATTGTGAATGTTAATGCGAAGAATGTTCGTGCACTCCACTTCTTAATTACATCACTTTCGCAGATACGCTTCTCGAGCTAACTTTTAACTACCAAGTTAAAATAAACTCCTATGCTATCAAGTTACAATCGCCTTCAGAACTCGTCTAGTCACCGTCGCTGCTGCAACCAAAGAGAGCTCATCTAGTCGCCGTCGCTGCTGTAATCATAGAGAGCTCAATCTAGTCGCCGCTGCAATCATAGAGAGCTCCTCCGAGGCGCGCCGCGATACTTATGGTACTCGCGCCTGTGGAAATTTTTGGAAGGGTGAATATTCTCCTCTTTTCGTGACTTCCCGGAAAAACATTATTCGCTAGTTCGGGTGTCAGTGTTCGTAAAGCTGTGGGTAGATGGCGCGTTTACCCTACTCTTCTCTGTTCGTGGGCTTCTTTTCGTAGCTGATGGTGGCGTTATGGGGTTGTCTAATCCCATGACGTCACTATATATATATATATATATATATATATATATATATATATATATATATATAACTATCGAGAAAATTAGAAGCCAATGGTTTAGTAAGAAAATGTTAATTTTCGTTGCAAGAACAACAGCGGCACTAAGGAAACCTTTTTAAAACGGGTTTAGGAGTGCCACGAACACCGAACACCCCATTTACAGCCTTCTTTGCTTTTTAAAAAATAACAAATAAATATTATTTAATGGTATTTTATCAACAAATTTTTGGCTGAAATATGACCAGTTTTACATTAAACCATAGAAATAGACACTTTTGAAATGGCCATAGGTCCGAATATTTTCATATAAAATTATTTTAATTTCAATAAGATTAAAGCTTTAAATCGCTGCTTTAAGAACTTTGCTTTACACAATTTAACTATTTCACTGTAAAATTGCGCCACGCGCCATCACTATTAACAACGCACATTTGTGCCGTACTGCTATATCTGATTTCTTGATTTACTATTAGGTGGCATTGAACATATTTGTAGAGCAATCGAACGGGTTTTGATGTTTCTAGATTTTAAAGAACACTATATGGCATTTGAAAACCCAAGAGAGATGTTTTCCTTCATTGTTCGCGTACTTGCAACAGTGTACATATGATAGCGATTGTCATTCTTCCCCGCCCACATTCAAGGAAACATTACGAAATACCTCACTCTCACTCAGTTGATACCACATAACTATTCGTAACTGTTCGAACATAACTGTTCATAACGGTTAGTTATGTGGTATCAACTGAGTGAGAGTGAGGTATTTCGTAACGTTTCCTTGAATATTCTGCTGCAGAGGTAATTTAATGGGATAGCGTTCCCTCACTAAGGTGAGTGTCCATTTGGTATTGTATTGACTTTCTTTGTTGTGTTGTTCTTTGGTTGTTTTGTACAAAAATTATAAGTTTAAAAGATCTCTTTTGTAGTAGATATGTTTGATTTTGAGATAATTTTACTCAATAGACTTATACTTTTGTGACAATTGTAGTGTCTTTGAACTATTCTAGTAATTACACTAATTGATATGTAGAATAACAGTTTCTGTGTCCCATTAGTTTAGCACCTGATGATGTAACAAAACGAGTTACGAAACGTTGTGCAATTCCTGAAATTATTGATTGTCATAAAAAAACTTTGGATACTTTTATTTGTATAACCAAACCCCTACGGTGTTTTAATGTTCTACGTTGAAATTAATTCACATAAAATCAATAGAATTGTAATATATACGTTATAAGATGATAATTTATACAGTTGCATTAATCTAATAATTGGTTTCAATTAATCAGGAATCGTGATTTTGTATAGAATTAATGTCCACATGCAGGTAAGGAGTAATATGTTGTGTGTGGCACCCATGGTTAAGTTGAAAGGAAATTTAATAAATTAAAGTTGAAATTTCCTTCCCGGAATCGGTGCCAGGGTCGCCGCATGGAACGAGAACTTGCTAGTCATTAACCACAAAGGGGAACCTATATTAGTAGCCGCTCGTACATCAAAGATCGGAGTTGCATCATTATCAAATGACGGAAATGATATTTAAACAAATGCATCTAATGATCTGATTTACTGAGAGTTCCTTTTAATGTTAACTGCAAACTCTTTTATATGGTATTCAGAAGCTCATTCTTTGATCTTTCTATTGTGTGGTTTAAATTCTTAAATCCAAACAAAAGATGTGATTTGTTATGCTTTAAAAGCTCTCTTTGTCCATGAATATTTACTTCCAAGTTATACGCAGGAAAAGGAAACTAGATATGCCTTTCAATCACACCAACAATTTTCTTAAAGTCGCTTTTTAACTACTAGATCATGTAGCATTGGGGTAACTGTAGGGGAAACACGACACGTGAGGACAGCAGAAGCGCACAAAACATCCATGACGAGGCGGGATTCGAACCCGCGACCCTTCAAGTCGAGGCAACTACGGTCCTAGTCTTAGCAAACTCGGATACCCAGATCGGCCACTCCCGCATTATAACATGCATTTACTATTTAAAAAATCACTTGAATGGTTCGATTAAATGCATTTTTTCAAAGTTTACATTTTGATTAAAATTTTCAGAACTTGGAATTCACCTTCTAGATCTCTTTCTGCAGTTTTTCTACCATGCGGCATTAACAGGAAAAGAATTTCATTAAATTTTACCCCGAATTCATTGTCTAATACCGGGAAATTAAATATTTAATATTCGATATAATTTCCAAAGTTAGGATAAAAAATTGACACAGAATGCATGTACAAAATTGGTAGGTACTCTTCGATGATAAATATTGGTCGCTTCCTGTAAACAAGCACCAGAAACCGTAGGTGCAACGATGAAAACTACAATAACAATAGTAAAAAAAGGATCAAAACATTCTTGTGGTTCGAATTCTCATACACCCTCGTATGCATAACGACTTCAAATCACTTTGACGGTAGACACTGTGAGAACTGCTTTAGATCACATTAAGGAGGTTGTCACGTTATGTCAAAAATAAGATTAAACTTCGCTACTGAAATTTATCACAAGATTAGATGTTTTTACATGGTTTCCCAAAATATAAAGTGATTCTACCGTATAGTTTTAAAGATAATCACATTTGAAAACTTGCGTTTTAACACGCAAAGTATAGGAAAATGATCTCGTCCGACCGTAAATAATTAAATTTGATACACATCTACAGCAGATTACACGAGGGGAAAATATTACAAATGTATATTAAACCTTTTTGAAGAGAATATAATAGAAATGAAAAGATGTTACCGTGTAGTTTGGACAAAAACGCAAAAAGAAAATAACATCTGTCATCAGTTTTTCGTAAGAACGAAAAAGTGCGGCAACGTTGCAGGACGTACCACTCGGCGGGAATTTTAAATATTGCAAAACTGAGAGGCTGGTTTGTAGGCATTGCTTTGTGAGCTGGCATGCGTATACGGGGTCATTCATGATGAATGATGATAAAATGTTGTTTGCGAGTTGTTTAGCGAGTTCTTCAACGTGCACGATGCGGCGACCATCAAAAGGAAACATGTCTTCGTCTGTAACGTTTTTCTCCGTTTCTTCGTTTCGCGGGTACAGACAAATTTGTTTTCAACGATAACTTACGTTTCGTAACAAATCGCCCTTTATATCTCAACTGTGCGAACATGATTTTCAGGTTATAAGACCTACAAAAACAACTCAGCTCAACTCAATCACACACTGTTCTGTATGTTCTTGACCTTCCCGAAAACGTAAACCATTGGTACCAATAAAATAAATATAAAGCGTTGCCAAGTTTATTGCCTGAACGTTATCAGTTCTCTGAAGGAGTTAATTGCGATCTAAAGGTATTATTCTTGAAAGAAAACATTCACATAATACGTAAGAAATGTCCTACTTATAAGATAACTAGAATTTGAAGAGAAATGCAGTCATACATAAACGTTGATTACTCCAGTATTTTCAGTATTTCATGTTGATATTTGGAATCAAATTAGCTTCTTAGCTTGCGTTTGTAAAATAATTAACACTTTTTAATACATCATTTAAAAAATACTCGTTTACCAATCGTCGCGAAATACAGAAATAAAATACTTGATACTCGTTCTTCATTTTTTAACAAGCACGTTCCAAAATTACAACTTTTCGTTCGGCTGACTAGAGAGTAATGTGACAACCTCCTTAAGAGATTTAACAGAAAAAAATCTTTATAAGTGGTCAGTCTCCGGACTCCGTCAATCATTTCGAGCACCAGCAACCGAGGGAGCGGTCGCTTCTAAAATGTTAATTAATGAGAGGCAATCGCCTCTTTTGCGAACTCTGACATGCTCTCCGTGAGATAGTAGCCGTGGGAAGCGGATGTTTCTGTTACGGAACCCGACCAGCCTGTCGCAGCCCACTCGGAGCTTGGAGTGTGAATAGTCACATGTCGTTCGGGCACGTGACGATATCGATGTGAGGTCTCTCCGCGAGTGAACTGCTGCGGTGAGAAGCCGATGGCGTGCAGGGAATGGGGAGCAGGGAACAGTAGACGATATTCGAATGGTGAACAGTTGAGCATGAGCTGAGCGCAATTGAGAGTGTGTGACGCCTGAGGGCTGGATGCGCCCAACCACCTCTGATCGAAGTCCTAGAATTCGAATACCGACGGTGGCAGGATTTTCGACAACAGCTTCATTGGTAGGTCGAGTTCAGCTACTGTCAAGAAGACAGTAGTAAGTAATTCATGCGGCTGGGTGCTCTGATCGGTAGTTTTCCGTGGTTTCTCCGATCAACACCAGGCGAATGCTGGAGCAAAACCCTACAAAACGGCTGCGGGCCGCGCGCGATCTTCCCTTCCTCCATCCTTTCGTATCCTCACCCCTTGCTTACACACACACACACTCACATGCACTACACTACCACACATATCAGAAGCTTAAACCGCCTGCGCCTATATCCCGGTGTTGAGGGATACCTGACTGGGGAAAACCTTGCAAACCATTGTGTAGTTCGGACAGAATCTCGCCGTCACCGCCACCTCACGCGATAAAAGCATGCCATCCACTTACAGGAATAATGTGCGTAGCAATTGACGCACCCGCAATCACTAATCGATCAATCAAGCAAAGTGGCGCCGAAGCCGCCTCCATTGCGCGCACAACCGCGCCGCCGCCCCTGCAGCCGCCGGCAAAGGAGACGCATTTCCACGTCGGGAGAGCCTTTTGTGTGCCTAGCACACGCGCCCTACTGAGGTCAACACCTCTTTACCCTAATAGTAGGTTACGTTTAAAGTTCCTTAAATTTTTCTCTAGTTAAAGTTTTCGTGAATTCATACATTCAAAATCACCCCAATGTGTTTCACTGCTTTATGCATAATGGTACGGTCCCGCATGGTGATATCCCGCATACTTTCATTCTCCCAATTTTCAGAGCAGCCGTGCAAACTGCGGAGATTAACAATACGGGGAAGTCAGGTAAGCGGACCGCCCGGGTAATGACAAGACATAGATATAGAGAGGTAGATACATACGTATAAATACATTTGCAAATTTATTACACTAAATGTTGAGTTGCATAGCATCCCCATAAATTAAACAGAGGTATACGGAAGTAATTGTCGCATAAAGTATCTGTCAATTTAGATACATTTTTTACCGTGTAAATGGCACCAGTGTTTTACTTATTTGAGTGCAAATTGCAGTACAAGAGTATGCTTCATAAAGTGATAAAAAATATGGTATCATGATTTGTAAAACTATTTCCACATCTTAAATATATATGATTGATAATGATTTGTAATATACATATGTGAATTAAATATGTAAATAATTTCCCCCTTTTACAAAACATTGTTAAATTCGTTGCTGTAAAGTACAAGTACAAACACTCCTACACTGGAGTTAAATCGATCATTATTATTTGTAAGCTAGGGACACTTAAGTGATTGTCATTTTAAATATAGTTTACATACTGAGAATTCACATATGTTTTGCTCGGTTTTCTCGCGCAGTTCTGTCTTTTAAGTGAAGCGTGAATTGACTAAGGCAACATAACAGAACTTGTGCATTTTTGTAACCACATTAAACAAAAATCCACGAGCGAATTGGTCATTCGTATTTATAATCCCAAACGTAAATCTCAATGACCCTTCACTATGTGTGTCCAATTTCATGACTAAGCTCCAGACTTCGACCTAAGCGATTAACATAAAACATCAATGATCCTGTCCAACGCATTGAAGTCATGACATTGAAAATTGTTAGTTTTTATGGGCAAAACCTCTGAAATTTTCTCTCTATTCTCACGCAAAATTCATAGCCGTTTTACACTATGATTTACACTTCAATCGCCATACAGTTGGCAAAACCGCTTATTAATACGTATGATGGCACGAGACTTCAGCAAATGAAGTACAAATGTCACATAGATTCTCCAAAAGTAAATTTCAGCTGTCGTTTTTACTTTCTCGAATACTACGTAGAATAGGGAAAGTTGATTAATACTGCAGCAAAAACGACCTTTTTCGATTGAAAATTTAATTATGTGCATCTCTGATTCCCATAAAGTGGAATTTTCATGTTATTACATGTGGTCATTTCTTTCTCTACGATCATTTAATAATAAATGTATTCCTGATGCATAATTAATCGAAGAATAACATTGATTCTATACGTAGATTTTAATTTTTCCTCCGCTCCCACCTACTAGCAGCGGCTCCAGACCCTTTGACCTCATTTCTGCATAAAATCATTCGGTCATTCGTTTTACCAAATAATACTTTTTCGGTACCAATGTCCCACATAACGTTGCCCTTGGTTTCCCAAATTTATAGGATGTGATTGGTTGATGTCTGTACAGGTCTGATTTTCGTTGAAATCCCTGATTTTTTTAAAATTGCAAAACTTCAAATTATTTTCAGCGTCTCTCTACAACTACAATATTGAAAATAAGGTTTTTCCGTAATGAAATCTGATCATTAAAGAACTTTACTCATTAGACTATCTTGAAATAGGCCATTACAATTTTTCGAAAATATGAGTTTTTCGGGTAGTTTTGCGTGAAATATTTAAAACTTTTTTCTCAAAATCGTCACACATTTTTTTCTTTAAATTATTTTCTCCTATATATCAAAGGACGGACGTATGGGATTGATACTGGCCCTTTTGGAAATTTTTCAAAATCGCAAAATTTAACATTGCAAAAGTGTATTGAAGTATGAGTATTGAAGATGGAGTTTTTTCTTGAATGAAATCTTTAAAAAAGTAAAAAAAGGCATGTGTAATTTTTTTGGAAAAAGAAGTATCGTTTGATTGATTTTTTCGTGTCTCCGGCGCGTCAACTGCTTCGGTCATTAGTCCCGTTAGTGTAGTGCATGCTTTTTCTCGGGAGATGGCGGTGATTTTCCCCTCGCTGGATGGCGAGATCCGGCACCGACCTACCGTCGGCTAGTAAGGTTTCCCCCTAACCAGGACTCTTCCACTAGCGGGGCTCCGCCCCAGCCGGGACAAGCTGTAAACACCCGACCGGTCTCCCGGAATATGTGGTAGTGTAGTGCATGTTGGTATAAGGGAGTGTGTAAAGGGAGAGGATAGGACAAGGAAGGGGAAGGGAAGATCGCGCGCGGTCCGTGGCCCTTTGGTAGGGTTCTGCTCCGGCATTCGCCTGGTGTTGACCCGGGAAACCACTGAAAACTACCGATCAGAGCAGCCGGCCACTAGAATTCTCCTCCAGACAGCGACTGAACTCGACCTAGCTGAAAAGCAAGTGTCGAAAATCCTGCCGCCGTCAGGACACGAACCTAGGACCTCCCGGTCAGAGGCGCTACAGTGGCATCAGTTGATGCACTGAGCTACCGCTCCCGGTTTACGTAATGTCTGCTTGAAGTTAATGCAAATTATAAAAAAACATTTTCTCAAAAAACACTCATTTTTTCAATGAAAAAACGTGAATAAAAATTAATGGCGCACGTCTCATTTTCATTTAACTCATTGAATGTTCGAAATCTGCAAATTTAGAAATAATGCATGAAAGAACGTGCTGTTGAAGCAGCAGTAGGTTCTTATTTACACTAGGCAATTTTCGTACAGTAGCAACTACTATTTACGTTAGAGAAAAAACAAGCCATGAAAGAATTTTACTCGAAATCTATTCTTGGGGGATTCCCTCTCAAGAGGCCCCTAAATCAGATCCATCATCGCTCGGGAGAAAACTGCGGTGCATTTGCGTTTAGCACGCAGATGTTTTGGAACTCTTTGGGGAAAACAAATTTTGGAATGGGAGCCGCACCGCTCGGCACACAGGGCCGAAACGGGCCAAATACCTCTAGTGGAAAAGGAAAGCAACACGCGTTAACGCGTGATGCTTCCAAATAAAAAAAAAGATGTTATGAATATATTACGTGACGGAATTATAGCGATTTTAAAATATAATTTACAACTCAACAATAGTTAAAAGACAGGAATATAACTTCAAAAATTTCGCGGAAGTTCATGAATGAAAATACGAGAGAGATAAATCTTTTTTTTCAATTTACTGTATTCTCTACATAAGGACAACCTTTTAATTTCATACCCCGAAGAGTTACGTTCAAACTGTACCAATGATTTCACAAGGAATAATGAAAAACTATATATATTGACTTAATTGTTTCAATTATTTTTATAAATGATGAACACCTTTATATTTGTAAAAATGCGTATTTCAAAATAATTGGTCCAGCTGGCCGTGACAAAGGGGGAGGACTTACCAAGATTTCTGAAACTATATTACAATTGAGTACATTCTCTCCCAGTTCATGATTTGTTTCATGATTCGTTAAGAGTAGCTATTTATTTTTAGCAAAAATAGCTGCACTTATGTTCTCTCTTTTTCGTCTCTCTTTTGTAAGTTTCGATTTTAAGACACCAGCTTTTAATTCACGCCGATGCTGAATGATTTAATAATGAAGATGACTGGTTTGAGGCAAGCGTTGAAATGATATGTAGGAGAACTCTTTGTGCTTGGAGGGCAGAGCTTGGCGACTCGGGGAGTTTCCAGCGGAAGGTGTTTCACATAGTGAAGCGACATCGATATCAAAACGTAGATGTCTCCAAATAAGAACGTTCACAATTAAAACATCGATGTTAAAAATACATCGACAAAAAAACATTTATGTTTTAAACACAGTTTAATCCTCTTAGGTCTCTAACATAAAATATGTGTGCAAAATTTAATTTCACTGTGGTCGAGTTTATTCATCTATAATGAAGAATTGTCTGAAAACAAAGTTGAAAATGAGCCAAAAAACGTTGATCCGCAGGTTCATCTCAAAATAACCGTTCAGTTCGCCGAAGTAGAGTTCGGAATAAGGAGGCGGCCCCACGCATACGATGCATCCGTTGACTGCATCTCCGTGCACGAAATACCTTGAAACTAAGGAGGTTCTCGAAGAATATCTCAAGCAATAGTAATCTGATTGATGAAGGTAGTAGATTTTGGTTGGTTCGAACACAAAAACTGACAGTGATACCATCAGTTATTATTTAATATTTTAATATTTACCAAATAGTGATTATGGATTTTTTTCATTTACAACGAAATTGTCGAAAACGTAAAAACCTGGAGCATGCAAAACACTTTCTGAATATGCAGATATGTGGGGTGGATCATTCTATACTCAACGCATTTTATTCATACAAAATAAATGCATATGATATTAAAATGAGGACATTACTTTAACATACAAACATAAAAGGAATTATCAGCTGATCCGAACTGATTTCATATTAATTTATATTTTATTTATATAGACTAGTGAGAACCCGTCAACATTTGACGGTGATATCTGAGATAAATGTAAAATACTGTACCCAGACTAATGTTCACAATATATTGCTTTGTTTGGATCTTCAGGGTATAACGAAGATATTCTGTGATGAGAAGTTCCCAAAATTTTAAACACGTATGGCCCATGACCAGGTGGCAATTCAATATCGGCACAAAAGATATAGCATTATTATACTGAAGGATATTATATCCAAAGTTTTTTTGATGTGTCATCATTTCCTATAAACAAGTGTTTCATTTCTTCTGGTATATTACTCAAAAGTATACTTATTATCCCACTTAAGCAACACAGAGTAAATCTTTAGCAGAATTTCTCTCACATGAAAAGTACAAAGCAGAACAAAACCGACATTTCATAGACAATGACCCAATAGAAAACGAAATGACCTCACTATCACGACACCTACCACTCGCGCAACTTTTCTTGACCGATAGATTGACGAAATGCGGACGGAGTGGGGGTATTAGTTACAAAGACAGCCACTAGAGTATTTTCAGTAATGCCAACCTTTGGTAGATGAAACTCAAACCCGCTATGTGTGCGGGCAGGTCATCGCTCTGGGTAGGCAACAGCAGGGACAGTACATAGGAGTTTTGGGTGCCTTCCTTGAAGGTCCTGGACCTGCCTCACATATTTCTTTAGATAATGGTAATAAAGCTGAAATAGTTCTGACTATGAAAACAACTAGCTTCTGTTTCGTCCAACGAAGTTTTAATGCTGGGAATGTTGTCATTAGTGCTCGCTGCGATCTTTTGCCTTCAGCTGTTTATGGCTCCAGGGAGGGAAGCAAGGTCAGCGGTCAAGAAAAGGTGCGCGCATGGTACGCTGACTTTCTCTTTCCCTGCGTCCAGTTAATGTATGTTTGCGTCTTTTGGGGCGCGTGGGACGATTCGGAATTCGACATAACCTGTAAACAACTTTACTAAAGTACAACCGAGCAATACCCACTGTGCGAATATTCTCTACAAAATGCACCACAGAAGCAAATACATGCAAACTGTCAACACCACAATGCAATTATTACACTGAAACAAAACCTTGACGAATTTTAAACAAATCTCAACAATCAAACAAAACATCAAGCAGCGTGGACTCACATATACATCGGATATACTCTTTGCGTGGACTCACATCTATGGACTCATGTATATCGATTTTGAAACTTCCACCCTTTGAAAGAAAACAATTGACTATTGATAAGCGTACTGTTAAAGAATGATTTAATTAATTAATTTACACCGTAAATGTTGGTGAATCAACAAAAATAATGTAATGTAATGTAAGTGTAATATGTAAAATACTGAAAAGTCGCTAAGAACCTTTGGTTGATGCAACTATAATAAACAAAAATAAAATCTGATAACACATCTAGGGATCATATTCTTTCATTTATAAGAAAAAATACAAATCGGTTCAGTAGAAGCTCTAAACGAAGCCATGTCAGAATACATTATTTTTTTAAATATATAGATTGAAATCTGCTTGAAAATGAGTTACATCGAAAAAGCACTGTCGCTGACGGCATCGACTCTAATATATTGAAACGCACCGCGTTTCTGCCTAAAGAAACGGCGATACAACAAGTAAGCACGCGGCTGAACGGTTGCCAGAGTGCGCTCGCTAGCCACAAGAAACGGTTACGGGCGGCGAAGTGTCGGTTGGCCGAAGGCGTGGGAAACGACGCCGCGAGGCTTCAGTGTCCGGCCGGTTGCCGGTAAGGAAGGAAGTACCTGGGGCTGCTCCGCGTTCGAACAAAGTAGAATAGTGTCGCGAACGAATGAGCGCTGAAAAAAAGTGATTGACGGACGATTTGTGCTAGATATAACCATCATTAGTAGCTCAGACGTAGTGTCAGAGTGACAGCTATTATCCGGGGTGGTACTGATCGAGAGAACTTGTGTGCAGAGGAGTACACCACGAGTCTAGTAGCCTGGTGAAATGGTGAGACACATACTAGCAACTGTACCTTGAATAATTAGTGGCTTTATCAGCTCGCGGAAGGTGACATCGAGTAGATCTGGGTGAACTGGAAAGGAGTTCAGCGGGGAGGCGCAGAGGCACCGTGGGAAGATTACGCTGGAGAAAGTACTTCGGGAACGCAACGCATCGCATCGGCTGGCCCCCAGTGGAGCGGGCATAGGCAGACAGCGAAGGAGTACGAGGCAACCCGAGAGTCCCCGAAGCCGCCGACGCTCGAGGGGGGAGTATTAAACGGTAAATATTTCCTCGATCGATGTAAGATCGAAAGAACTAACAGTGATTCTGGGTGAGGTAAAGAAAAGGATAAAGACCACCACAGATATTTGTAATCAATAGTGATTTGTGTAGAATAATAAATAATTCATGTTTATTTTGTTCACGGAACAGTGGTGTCTGATTAATAACCCCGAGTCCATTCACGAAAAAGAACACCTGTCCCTTGCAAATAAATTTACTGCGAACAAACCGGGCTAACCGGTACGTCACAATATCAATGCTTTTAGAAACATCAGTGTTTCTACAGAAACATCGATGTTATGGTTAGTTGGTTGATTTCTGATTTCGGGCGCGTCAACATCTTAAGTCATTAGCCCAGGAAGTGTATTGCATGTTTTTTCGGGAGATGGCGGTGATCTTCCCCCGCTGGAAGGCGAGAACCGGCGCCGACCTACCGTCGGCTAATGGGATTTCCCCCTAACCAGGACTCTCTCACCAGCGGGGCACCGCCCCAGCCGGGACAAGCTCTAAGCCCCCACTGGTCTCCCGAAATATGTGATAGTGTAGTGTATGTTATCGTGTGTGTGTAAGGGGAGAATAGGACAAAGAAGAGGAAGGAAAGATCGCGTGCGGTACGTGGCCCGTTTCTTCGGGTCCTGCTCCGGCATTCGCCTGGTGTTGATCGGAGAAACCAGGGAAAACTACCGATCAGAGCAGCCAGCCGCTAAAATTCTCCTCCAGACAGCGACTGCATTCGACCTAGCTGAAAAGCTAGAGTCGAAAATCCTGCCGCCGCCTACTCGAACCTAGGACCTCCCGGTTAGAGTCACTGCAGTGACATCATTTGATGCACTGAGCTACCGCTTCCGGTCGATGTTTTGGAAACATAATGCCTAGTTTCACCCCACTGTCGAATTGCGTCGCGTCGTTGGGTCGCATTGGCACAGGGGGCGGGGCGGGGCGCGCGAAAACACGCGGAGGCGGAATGCCAATGGCGCGCTGGCCTCCCCCGGGAGACAGAGGCACACGAACACCCCCTCCACCCCTTCTCTATACACTTCTTCTCCGCCTGCGACAGTGCTTCTTTGATGTGACTCATTTGCAAACTGATTTAACATCTGTATAAATAAAATATACATTAATGTAAAACCGGTTCGGATCAGCTGATAACTAATTCTTTTTGAGCTTTTGGTTTGAAGTTAAGGATAATCATTTTGATGTGACATGCTTCTATTTTTCATTACAAATAAAAGTGAAATTGTTTGTATATTACGTATATCCGGTGAATATTCTATTCGATGCGAAACCACGAGTGCTCATATGAATAGAATTATGCCCGCTACGTGTATTCATAAACACAAAGTGTTTTACTGAAATGAAAGTGATCAGTTGCCAAAAAGGCGAGCAGGTTCTATTGAGTAGCGCAGTCTACATTTTTTTTATTTCCCTATATTGCAATTAAAGACATTTATACATTAACACAATACGCTTGAAACATTTTAAAATAATAATAAGCACGTATTATGACTTCCCCTGTTTTGATAATATAATATTACTCACTCAATATGATTTCTTTTAAATATCTCGTGTACATACTACGTGAATACAAGTAACATATCGTTTGTGGACTGCAATAGTGGCACAACGCAAAAATACGAATTTTGTGATTAATGCACTTTCGCATTTCAATACCAAAATATCAAACTATTTATCTCAACACCCTATTTTTTGAGTTGTGGGCACTCTCGCAGCCCACAAACATTATGTAGCATAGTGAAAGATATGTAATGCTCCGGCAAAATGCGGCGATTTTCGACAGATAAATTCGTGTTGTGGGGATTTGGCAGAGAAAAAGTGGATAATTGTTGTTCCTATACGTGGAAAATTACTTCCTCCAAAACATTGTGTTGATTAACAACCACGATTTGTGAACCCTTGATACCGAAAACTTGCTTTGCAGCAAAACATCCGTCTGTCAACAATACTAGCACCTAAACTATTTGTAGTATTTTAAAACTATTATTCGCCGGCCTATCTGGCTCAAATAAGAGCTCTACGATTTTGAAAAAAAACACTCAAATCGTTTATACTTAACTTCACAAAAAATTTCTATAACAAGTTATCAACATCACCCATTTTTCAAAAGGGTTTCAATATTTACACTAGGTAAAAATTATGTTCCTTATTCTCGAATTCAATCACGTTTTCTAACAGATATTTTTCGTCCTTCGTAAATTAAAACCTGCTTTATTTTTTTCGGTTTTCATAATTATTTTTCAATTACATAATTAAAGTTAGTGTTAACTATTAAGTTATCGGTTACTATTTACCTGTCAATTAATTCTGGAATATTGCCTCTATTTTATGTAGTATTGTATTCAATGCCCTGAAAAATTATGATGAAATTGAGCAAATAAATATGTTAAAAAAAATTATTTAAATGTTGAATGTATCGATATTATTTTTAAACGAAATTCGATTCTCCACAGTTAGTTATTTTAGTAACGACAGTAACCATGTTTTAAGTGTTATTTTTCGAGCAATTTTGATTGAAATACGAGTATACAATTTTGATTAATATCCGTATGGGCAATATTAAAAATAAAATTTTCTCAGGAATGGATCCAAATTTTTCATTTAAACTTTTTGTAGATAGAGTGCTAAATAGACTGATGATATAAACGTCATTTTGCTGTATTTTTAATTCACAAATATAATGTTATTGACATTTCTCTCAAGTCGTATCTCATTCAACCAGATATCTCCCACCAGCGGGTCTCCACCAGCGGACCGGGAGACAGGTCAGGAACAAGTTCAATGTCCCTGACCTGTCTCCCGGCATGTGTAGTAGTGTAGTGCATGTTAATGTAAGTGTGTGTGTAAGGGTAGAGGATAGGGCAAGGAAAAGGAAGGAAAGATCGTGCGCGATCCATGGCCCGTTTGTTAGGGTGCTGCTCTGGCATTCGCCTGGTGTTGATCGGAGAAACCACGAAAAACTACCGATCAGAGCAGCCGGCCGCTAGAATTCTCCTCATGACAGCGACTTATTTCGCAAGAAAGTAAAGTATTGTAATCGTGCACCGGAAGTCGGAGAATTTTCGACAGACTACTTATTGTGGGGATATGGTTACGAAAAAGTGGATAAATCGTATTCCTATCGATAGTAAATTACTTACTCTAACAGGTGGTGTAGTCATAATCCATTGTTTGTGGAACCTTCATGCCGCAAAATCGATTGAAAACAATAGGTTTATGTCAGACTGTGGTCAACAGCACTAGCATTCAGCGTATTTTCTCCAAAATTAATATTCCTTCATCGATTTAAATTATCTCAGGGCATTGTGACTTTGAAATGGATATTTTGATTTTGTGGGAAACTTTACATGAAGTATAATAAACATTTTCAAAATTTTCTCCAAAAAAGTCATCGAAATTTCTCAAATTTGCAATTAAACTCTGTCTTCGGATATGTAATAGACATTTAAAATAAAACCCAAAAAACTTGCAAAAGTTCAATTTTATTTGTCGTCTGCCTAAAATACACTATAGAAGATAGAGATTATCTTCGTTCTTTAAAAACATATATTCAAATGGGTCATGTACAATTTTTCATTGAGTGATTGATTAGTGATTCCTGGCAAATCAACTGCTAAAGTCATTGGTCCCGAAGTACAGTGCATGTTTTCTCCTCGGGAGATAGAGGTGATCTCCCGCTAGACGGTGAGGTCCGGCACCGACCTACCGTCGGATGGCGCTCAGAGCATCAATTGATGTCACTGTAGTCCTTAGGACCTCCGGCCCTAGGTTCTAGTCCCGACGGTGGCAGGAACTTCGACTAGCTGTCAGCTAGATCAATTCAGTCTCTGTCTGGAAGAGATTCTAGCGACCGGCTGCTCTGATCGGTAGTTTTCCGTGGTTTCTCGATCAACGCCAGTCGAACGCTGGAGCAGAACCCTAACAAGCCTCTAAAGCTAGCAGCCTCAAAACCAATCTTAACCAAAGTATTTCCATAATTACAGGCTAATTATGGGCTAATTAGCCTGTAGTGTGTTAGTGATCTATTTCTGAATTTTAGGCTCTTTTGGATTTCCAAAAATCGCGGGTGCAGCTAGCTTTAGTCTAAAGCTAGCAGTGCCCACTCAGAAAATGCATTTAAAAATCAATTCAAAAATCTGAAACTCTACACACAATTTAAGTATAATTATGGGCTCTAAGTAAAAAGTTACTCCCGCATTTATATTCCAAGATTCAGGGCTGAACAAAGAGAAATAATTAACATTGGTGTGTAACGACAAGCTAGTGTCGAAAATCCTGCCATCACCGTCGGGACTCGAACTTAGGACCTCCCGGTCAAAGGCACTGCAGACATTAGTTGATGCCCTGAGACATCCCTCTCGGTCAATGTTTTGAAAATGTGAGTATTTGTTTCATAGTTTTGCGTCAGATATAGACAATTTTGTAATAAATGTTTTCTCAAAAACGGTAGGAAATAATAATTTCCTAATAAAATAGTTTTTGAGTAAATTCCATGAATATGTTTCATATCATACCATACCACGCCATATTCCATACAATTTGCTGTTCAAAAATAAATTTCCTACAAGTCGGGAATATTTATATTAGTAAAAAGTGTATCTTGTTTTTATGACAATAATTTATTGCAAATGAATTGTAACAACGTTTTGTAACTTGGTAGTTATATCAGGTTACTTTAAATGTTTAAAATGATTTTAAATTATGTTAAAAGCAACAATTTTGAAAGTAAATTATCTAGAGGCACTAGGGATGCCACATGTTGACTCTAGGGTACAACTAAGGAAAATATCAAGTGGCTTATCATAGCTAATTTACTTCAGTTTGAACCTTTTATCACCATGAAAAATGAGTTTACCACTATAGAGTAACCTGATGACGTAATTAATCAAGTTACAAAACGTTGATACAATTATCATAAAAAACAGGATTCGATTTTTACTAATATAAACATGTTCTATACTTTCAATATTTAAGCTAGACACATCTGTAGTAATTTGATGTAATATTCCAAATTATTGTATCTTTTTAATCATTTTGTGTACATTTTTTCAAAATTGTCGTAGTTTTAGTGATTTTGGAAAGAATTTTTAAATGTGTCAAAAGCAACGGTACATTGGGAATTCAATCCAATTCTTCTTTTTGCTATGGTGGCAGCTGGTTCAGATAGTTGCCCGCTGGCGTGAAAAAGTAAAGTTATTGAGGTTTTAGGATTTGAATTTCTGCAGAGTAAGATTTTCTTATTCACGAACATTTTTTAAATAAATAGAATACCAAACTTTTGGTACAACTACACAAAATTTTGGAGGCATGTTTTCTTTGAAATTATAGTTTTCAAAAAATTAGTAAGTATATATTTCTAGTCTTTCAGGTGTCATTTTAAGGGCGAAGTGTTGGTAGGATAGAAGGTGCAATATTATAATATTAAGTAGTCATTATAGTGCGAGTAACAATATATGTTTTTGTTTGGGCTCTGTAGAGCAGCTAGTTTGTTCCCAGAACAAAGAAGGACTACCGCCTTGCTACGAACGCGCGGCGCTCGGGCTGCACTCTGGAGGCTTCCCCTTGAAAGAGTGCACCGCAGCTGAATACAGGGACGCCGAGTGCCATATCGACGAGATGCCCTTCACAATAAACAACCTTGGTTGAATACGAAGCACGGGCGCGGCCGGGCACTGAATACAGAACGCAGCCTCTGAATGGCAGAGCCCAAAGCCTCGGGAAATGAGCAAGGGCTGCGCTTTTATTTCTTTCCTTTGAACATAACCGATTATAAACACTGATTTCTCCACTACTGAATGTATTACTTATCAGTAGAGACCGGAACAATATGGAGTATAAAGCGTCAAAATATGTACATAGGTACATATAAATATGTACAATAGGTAATGAAAACATTAATAATATGTAATAGATATGTAAAATTGAATATAATATGTAATATTAAAATACACAAATTATAAAATATATTAACCTAATTCAAAATTACATTTATCACAAATTTCCTAAACCTATTTTAAAAATAATTCAAGCGTTTTAAAAATCATTTAGAGAGTAAACGTTGATGCACATTTTGCTCTTTACAACTTCCCCGTCAGTAATATAAGCTTCATCTATAACTATCCTGGACCACAGTTTAGCAGCCAAGCTAGACGCAATAGAAGCCCTGGTACCAACTGGCCATATCTGCGTCCAGCAAACAATCACTGCTGCGTGCAGCATTCTCAGAGAATTGTTACGTGACGGCTATCGCCAGTTTCTCGGAAATTAAGGTTCACGGTCACGAAACGCGACCTCGGTAATACTTTTCACACCTACAGATTAAAATGATATCCGTCGCGTGCACTTCCCGTCACTGAGAAAACTAAAGCAGGCGCGCCGGACTGTACAAACAACCGACCGCGTAGTAATGCAACGCACCTCGAGTCAACAGCACTTACTAATTAGTAGGAAAAAATCGGATGTTTTAAAAATATTCTTTTCATAAAAAATGTAATAAAATTGAAGAAAATTGATAGATTAAATAATATTTTGTGAAAATAGCAAAATATGTAAAATATGTGTAATATAGTACTAAATATGTAAAAATATGTTACGAATAAATTTGATAATCTGTTAGAATGGCGAGGATTCGCCAAGATTTCAGTTCTGAGAACGTTAAGTAGAAAGATAAAAAAATTTAAGTAGTACATAAAAATCAGGTCTCTACTTATCAGACATTATATTAAAGAGTAACTTCGCCATATGAGATTTGTTTTCACTTTCAAAATTTTTGAAATGGGAAAGCTTGGGAAATTAGAATTCAAAACCACTGCGAGGTCGTGCATGTTGCTGAGGATAGCGGGGCCGTTTTGAACTATTAACAATGTTCGTCGATGTATTTCTAGAATGTTATTCAAACTAATGAATTGAAATTCATTCAGTAGCAAGGGTGGGTAGCTTCTAGAAGAGTCCAATTTACAGAATACAGGTTCAGCGTTTTTATATTTATTATACAAATCGATTGATGGCAAGTCAAATCCTGAATGGTTGAACTAGATTGGTATTTTAATTTCACTATGTTTCAGAAGCTTTTGGAAGCCTCTTTCACTTCTTCATGCAAGTCGTGACTGCCTTAAGAAGACAAAGAAAATATTGCTAGCCCATTTAACATTTTGCGTTGCTTAAATACCGAGGCAAACTGATTTGAAACTAAATTGATTCTGTGAGAAAAAGGAAATAAATTTAAAAAACGGAAAAATAAAAACAAAAAGTAACTACAGTAGGTTTGCTTAACTTTGTCTGTAAACCATACAGACGCCTGACCAATACAGATGCTTAGTTCGTAGTTTTAAGCAATAAGTTTATTCTCGCGGCTAAATGTTTGAACAAAGGCAAGTGCAAATATATACAGATTTTATGCATTTCGTTTAGATGTAACATCCTGAAATCCTAGGAATTATTCCTGGTATTTCGTTCTTTGTAATACAGTTATATAATAACAATATAGTTATTTAATATGACCTGCGTCAATTATCATGATTGTAACAGAGTTATTTTTGATACATCCTCTGTAATATAGTTATACTTGTAATTGAATTTATCAAATGATTTTGTGTTGTATGTACCTTGGAATATTGAAGACCTTTCCAAACGAAACCTCATAATCGTATCATATTTTGATATTAACTACAAAAGATAACTAATGTATTTTATTAAATGACCCAACAATTTCATCTTCACCTCTGAAATTTAGTTCATGAAACCTCAAGAAACAAATAACATCAAAAAGACTTGAATGCTCACGATATTTTTTCACAAGTTCATTGTTCAAGTTCATACTTTTGATTGCTAAGGGCTAATTGTTCGTTGTTCGTATGATCAATTATTTGCCGCTTGCCAATGTTTCAGCTTCATTGTGCATTGTAAACTATCTTTATTTGTAGAATTCCTCTTGTTGCACATGTGAATAATTATTCACATCTGTAAAATCTCAACAAAAGAATTTCCTTCTTTCGCAGCCCGTAAATCTCTCTATAGTGGAATATAATTCTTCATTAATATACCGAAAACATGTGTTCACTTTCGTGCTAAGATTTATTTACAAAGGTGTTGACCTACCTCTTTCTCGTACAATGTTATTTCTTTTTGCCAAATGTACAAGATGAGGGTCCACTCTTTACTACGTTACACCTTATTATAATCGACGGAGGTGAAGTGGACTATATTGAGAAGCGCGCTTCCCACTCGCTCAGAATTCGCCCGGAGAGCGTTTTCCTCTTGCAGCAGGCAGCAAAGTAGCGCTGCGCGAGGAATCGGAGGCACATTACGCTCTTCAAAGGCCGTCCAGAGGATGCTCACTGAGAGTTCTGGGAGGCCCCACCAAAAGCACGTAAGCACCTCTTAATGTTACAAGGAGCTCCGAGGATTCGAAGAATTGGAAACGTTTCCTTACGAATAAAATACATATTGAAATTAATATTAATTGTAATTATTCCCACCGGGAGAGGTGGATCTTTGCATCACTGATGTCGCTGCAGCGCCTCTGACCGGGAGATCCTAGATTCGAATGCGGCAGGATTTTCGACACCAGTTTGTCAGCTAGGTCGAATTCAGTTTCTGTCTGGAGGAGAATTCTAGCGACCGGCTGCTCTGATCGGTAGTTTTCCGTGCTTTTTTACGACCAACACCAGAGCTGGTGGAGCAGCAGCCAAACAATTGGGCCATGCAATTTTTCTTCCTTCTTCCTTGTCCTATCCTCACCCCTTACACACACACACACACACACACACACACACACACAAACACACACACACTTACATGCACTACACTACCTACCATAAATGCCGGGTCCCTCGTCAGAGTTTTAGAGCTTGTTGGGCTAGAGCGGTACCCCGCTGATGGGAGATACCTGGTTGGGGAAAATCCCGCTCGTCGGAAGGTAGGTCGGCGCTGGAACTCGCCATCCAGCGGAGAATGATCACCGCCTCCTCCGATAAAAACATGCACTAAACGTACGGGACTATTGACAAGGACTCTCTCAAGGAAGTAATGTAAATAACATAGGTTTTGACACTATTTATACTAGATTTTGTTAATTCATAGGGTTATATACGAGTTCACAGTAATGAACCAGCGGCACGATTTGCTTGGTTCAGCGCTTATACTTTCTCTTATACAAGCTAAATCATTTCATCTGAAGGTATCGCAAAATAATAATTATTTAAGTGAGATTTCGTCAAATCGATTAATACAATTCAGACGTATTTTCTTCTACCTTCATGCGGAGTGAATATAGAATTTCGATCCATTCTCTGGATGCTCATTATCAGTGGGCTGTCGCGTTCTTCCGACCCCCACTCCTGCCAACGATAGGCTCTCGTTATCTGTGACGTGAGCTAGTTGGACAGATTTTGGGCAGATGGGAAGCGATCGTCTGGAGAAGCCGAAACGAGCTGAGGTAGATATCGAACTGCTCTTCTTACATGGCAAATTCTGTCTCCAAGTTCGATAGGAATTAAAGAGGGATGAGTCCAGCACAGCAAAATTTAATACCCGTATAAAAGGTTTGCATGTTCTCAATAAAACGTGGTAGTATTTACATAAACTTTAATGTCAGTGTGAAAATGAAAAAAACGTACACGAACAATCTTTTTTCGTTGAATTTAGTCCTCAAATGAGCATAAATATATTTCAAGCGTCTGTGGTACGATCCGTAGATTTACATGCAATACTGTGGATTTACTGAATATTACTCGCGCAGCGCTACTTTGCTGCCTGCTGCAAGAGGAAAACGCTCTCCGGGCGAATTCTGAGCGAGTGGGAAGCGCACAACAAAAATATTAAACGATTTACTTTTCATAAATTCTATATTTAAAAACCATCACAGCGTTACGTCTGCCAGAAAGCCATTGACGCTTCGTGCTACAATAATTGGAAAATGGGCTCACAAATCAACTGACAACAATTTCACAGAAAATAGGGAAGAGACAGTAAAAACAAAACGCTATTCCTGAATAAATGTTTTCATTTCTCATGTCTGCTTATTCAAACGTATCTGCAAAGCTATTTAACGTTTCACTGAGTTAATAGATCTGTTGGCAAATGTTTTCGGAGTAAATACGCGAAGAGTATCGACGTATCATGTGAAACCGGTCAAACAGCATAGCTTTCAGAGCGTTTCGATGCTAAACGTAGTAAATGCACCTATCAACATCTGTTGTAAGTTTCACGAAAACATTTGTAAACAATGGAGGAATTGCAATGCGTTTAGTAAATAATAATGTAATATTGAAGAGAGAGTGCATTTTATACGGGAATACGATAATTATGACTCTAAATGATTAACATCAACGCGCTTATAGTCATCTCATCAGTACATGAATGTGAATGAAATTTTATTTATTTATTTATTTTACGTCAAAAATCAGTTAAAAACTGTGTGTACCGTGCTATGGGGAAGTTAATTATGTGCACGTTTTCAAAATTCTGTGATCCCTACACTAAGCCATATACTACTTGAATTTTTAAAACAGAAAAAAATTAGCGTTTTTTGCAAGGATTGTAAAAAAAAGCTCAATGTAATAAAATCTATTTTCAAAGATAAATCAGCAATAAATTTGGGCTCTTATCCATCATATCCTTCGTCGTTATAACTATATTTCCCACTGAATTCTAGAATATGTGCATAGATAATGAAGTTACATTTATGTCCAGAATCAAAACAAGAGTCTATCTCAGTATTTGATCAATGGATCAGGGAAACTGGACAAAAAAACTGATCGAGATGGGGGTCATTGAAAGAAACGAAGGTACTTTCTATCATAAGCTTTTTTTTATTTGTGTGTGTATACACCGTGATTTATAACTGACGTCGTAAAACCCGTCGTTTATAATAGACTCCCTTATATTTCCAAAACTACATTAATTGATAATTCATTTGAACCCTTCTTGGTTCGTTAAGGAAAATAAACACAACTAGTGGGGACCAACCAAAAATAGACGTTAACTGACTGGGAAAAAAGCTAGAGAAGTGACCGTTTGGAAAATACAAAAAAAATATTTTCCTGTTTCTACACCCACTATTGTTCAAAACACATTGAATAGTGTTCAGAATAAATGAAAAATTTTTTGTTTAGCATTTTTGTTTAAAAAACCATCAGTGCATTTGGATTGAATAATCCTCAGAAACACCGTATTTAGAAAAACTATGTGTAGCGAATGAACAACAATGTATTAAGAAAAATTCAAAAGTGAGAAGAATTAGGTTGTTTTGCATTGTTTCTAAACAAAAATTTAGTAAGAATTTTTATTGGAGACTGTCTGGAAAGTGGCTCATTGTTGTGCTGTTTTGCGCAAGAAATTTGTTGCGTCATTGTTGATGCAACGCGTCTCTTAACCCTTGTCGGGCGCTAAGCGCTTTTTTCTGGAGTAATCCTCCGTTATGTGTAATTATTACACTGAATAATTACTATATTTGTCAAGTCTCATCACGTCGAAGTCAGTCAGTGCCTTTTATCCCTTCGGCCAGGGGCTCGGCGCCGTTAGATCATGGGGTTCCTGGCCGGTCACCCAACCAGGAATCCGCGAGTCTCGAATTCGCTTTACCTTCGTGACTTCACGGAGCGTAGTAAACGAATTCGGCTAGCGCCGCCGGCTTGTTCATTACAGGCCGATTCTATCGAAAGCGTTGTGTAATGATTTTTTCTTGATTCCACTGTTGCATCTTTTCACCATGTAACTGCTGCTCCCGAAAAAACAAGGAGCCTTACATTATATTAAACTGTCGTGACTTAAGTGTTCGTTAACCTATTAAATATATCGTTTGTACAGCGCTTTTACTTATGACACAAGCCTGGTACATCTAGCTAAGATACAAATTACTAACAGCAAGCTGCAAGACACTCCAAGCAAAGGTTCCATGTTGAAATACACTGAGTTAACTTTCATACCTTCAAAACATGCATTTATCAAGTGATATTTTATTTGGAACTATTTATATTAACTTTGATAAACAATATATTAAAGAAATGCATGACGGTACATTCCACTGCAGAAAAGAATGGGAGAAGCACTTTTTCTGTGTCGCTTCTTCCCCGAATCTTGCCGCTCACAAAATTCTCTATATTCTTTCTCATCTCTCTCTTTTGATTTTAATGGAAACATGTTAAAAGTTGCGGCTCTTTCTCCTTCTAATAATATATTGGGCGGAGATCCCATTATTTCCAAATTATCTTCCATTTCATAATCCATTACATCGATATTCTCGTTCTAATTAAAGGAAACACAAGAACAACGATCAATAAGTATGTAACCATGCTAACAGAATAAATTATCGAATGACAAAGAGTTATCTCGAATGATATCCCATTCTACATTTCATATCAGTGATATTATTTAACAGAAGGGAATTATTTAATGGAAAATTTTACAGGAAGACATGCATACAAAAGGGCCTCGAATAAAATACTGTACATCACACGGCAAAAGTCCCTTTTCATGAGTCGACAAGATTCCCCGCCTCGTACTGTCGGCTATTGGTGGGTAAAGTTTCCTGTCTCGCCATGAAAAGGTGGACTCTTTTGCCTTATGATTTAAATTACTATTTCAGGGTTCACATACTCGGTATTTAAAAAAGTACAGCTGTCATCGTGAAAAATATTCACAACTTCAACCTTTGCAACCATAAAGAAACTCGCACACTAGGCGCCGTGCGTAGCCAGATAAGCGTTCATTCTATTCATTTTTAAGATATTATTAATATTTAGTGTTTCTACTACAAAACTAGTTAATAAAATGGATAATACATCTATAGATACAATCATCCATTTAAGAAAAACTCAAAAAATTGGTTCAGAAGAAGGCCATTACTGTTTTAAATATACTAAAGATGCCTTTTAACAGATGCATTCATTCCTGTACCCGCAGAACACCAATGAGGTGAAGTGTCAACGGTGGATCCCAGAATGCACTGCAATATATCTGAATAAAAATATTATATTTTACAAGTTATGCTATATAAATTTAGCATTATATTACAATCATTTCTGCAATATTTTGTTTAAATGTTTCAGTTTTTCACCAATGGCACACCTAATACACAACACATGGTCAACGTTTTCTGTACTTGTGATCTTTGCCACAGGGAAAGAGATGGCAATGTCTCTTTTTTGAAGAACTTGTCCAACATTCAGTTTGCCGTTCCGTTTTTGTTTTAAATTGCTCAGAATTTGTGAAATAATATTTTTTCTCGAATGGAGCAAAGCTGGAGGAATCTCGAATGAACCTATAAAAATGAAGCAGGTTCCATTCATGTTAAATTACCTGAATTTCAAATATTGTATTGCACGAACAGACGGACGGACGAAAAGACGAATGGACGAACGGCCGGCCGGACAAACGAATGAACGAACGAACGAACGGACGGACGGACGATCGGACGGATAGACTGGCAGATGGACGCAGGATCGGACTGACACACGCCCGGACTGCCAATAGACAAATGGACGAATTGCCCTATACCATTTTTTTTTTGTAACAAGGATCCAATTCTGAATTCGGGCAATACGGGTTGGAGAAAGTAATTTACTACATATAGAAACAAGAATTATTCACTTTTTACATGTCAGGGCTTCCAAGTACGGGTTGTTCTGACAAAAGTCGCCACTTTCCGTTGCAGCATTAGAATAATCTGTCTTCGCTATGTAAGTACGTAGAAGGGGAAAAGTGAAAAACTGCGCCGACGTTGATCGTTAACCTTCATAGTGTAGGACTGTTAATTAAATGATGTATTTATTTTCTATAACAAATAATTAAATACGAACGCCTCCTTCGATTGAAAATATCAACTTTATATTTAAAAGCTACCTGGCTATTGACGAGACAGTATCTTCTCAACTGACTTGACAGTTTTTTAAACTAATGCAATACAGAAGATAATCATGATACGGAAATCTCGTAAAACATACCGTTAATACGTTTATCAATGTAAAAATCGTACGTTGTCAGGATATCTTCGTTAAGTATTTTGTGAGAAACGCGTGTAGCTTAGTGTCTTTGGCAAAAAACAGAAAAAAGAAAAAAATACACGGAAACAGCACCATAACACTCCACGAAAAAAAAAAAACGCTGCACACAAAGGGTCTCTACGACCCGTTACAAACGTGAAGGGTATATTGACATCCTCGGCTAACACAATGCTTTCTTTTTCACGGTCGGCTGCGCTCTTGGTTGGGCAGGAGTACAGGCGTGAAGGCGTGACGTAGGGTGCCCGCCGACATAAAATGGGCCTGAACGGCAGGTCGGCTATTGCGACATCGGGTAGCAGATTCTTCTGCGGGGGTCCTACAGCTGACGCCGCTTTCGCACCTCCGACGCCACAGGTCTCGGTCTCGCCATGCTTCTTCCTCCTCTTCAATATTCCTTGCACGCATGGCTTCTTGTACTCCTGCATACCACGATGTTCTAGGTCTTCCTCTTCTTTTCCTTCCTGTAGGTTGATATAGCATAATTTTCTTTGGCCATCTATCTTCTCCCATTCTTAATACATGCCCGAGCCAGAGAAGCTGCCTTTCTTGGATTCTGTCAACGATGTTATTTTTTTTAATTCCCAATTTTTCCATATGTTTTGGTTGTATTCTGTCAATGTACATCTACAATTTAACTTTCCATCCTATTTTTGGGGACCAAAGTATCGCGTTTAATTTTGAGATTGCCGTTCTTCCTTTAGTTGCTCGATGTTGGATTTCTCGATCACATTTTCCATCCTGTGTTAAGATGCTGCCCAGATACTTAAACTCTTTACAAACCTTCATCTGATGGCGCTCAATATTAAGATTTCCGGCGTTTCTCCATTTTTAAAATTTTTTTTAAACCCCATTTTGTATATTCTTCGAGTAATTTTCTAGTCATAAAGGAAATATCTTCCTCATCTCCAGCTATGAGCACCTGATCATCAGCAAACAAAAGTGTATATTTACATTTTTTTTCTATCTCAATACCCATACCTGCACATTTCCTGCACCACAACTTCAGTGCTTTCTGAATATAAATCTTAAATAATGTTGGAGAAAGGCAGCAACCTTGTCTCAAACCTTTCGTAATTCTGAAAGTTTCCATTGTGATCTCTTTCCCCACTTTAATCGAACATTCCGATGATTTATATATATTAAATATACTTTTCACGTATATTTTGTTAATTGTGCTTTGATACAATACTTCAAATAATTTCTTATGTGGGACCGTGTCGTATGATTTTTCTAGATCAATAAACACTAAGTGGCTATTCATATTTTTTCCAATCTCTTTCCAACCATCTGTCTTAAAGAAAAATGTTGTCATTGCATGACCTCCCTTTACAGAAGCCGCTTTGTTCTTCCATATCAATTATAGTCTCCTCTATTCTTGATTTCAGAATTCGACCATACAACCTACCAATAGAGCATATAACACTTATTCCACGATAGTTGCCACATAGTTTCTTACTCCCTTTCTTATGAATAGGACTGATATATGCTATGTTCCATTCGTATGGAACTTCTTCACCGCCGAGCATACATTTATTGAACAGTTTGCTCGGCCACTCCCACAGAACAGTTGGCCCATATTTCACCAATTCTATCGGTATGTTTCCAGGTCCTGGAGATTTTCCATTTTTCATATCTATAACGGCTCTTCGTACTTCTTCGACGGTTATTGGGCTGGTATGTCCTATATCGACCTCTCCTTGAAACTCATAATCTGTTAATTGATATTCGATTCTGTCTTCCATTAGGAGAGATTTAATGTGTCTTACCCATTCATTAAAATTGATAATAGGGAGGTTGGCTCCTTCTTTAGCTTCCTTTCTCAAGTTTTTTATGGTTTTCCATGCTTCGGTGATTTTTGTGCCACCAAAACATCTATCTATCTTTTCACACTTCCTATCCCACATTTCATTTTTCCTTTTGTAAATATCTCTCTTAACTTCTCGATTCATTTTAGCATACAATTTTCTGTCTTCTTGGTCTCTCGTCCTTAACCAATTATTATACAGAATTTTCTTGAGCTGGATCTTATCTGCAATGCTTTGCGCTCACCATTGTGGGGCCATCTTTTGTCTCTTATCTTGTTGGCCTAAAGCTTCATAAGCTTCTTGTTGAATGCAATATTTTATAGCTTGATTTTAAGCTATTTAAATTATATTTCGTTGTATTCAGCGTAATTGTAGATGCTTCATGCTCCGGCATTGTAGTTTGCCTCCTTGGTTGGATTACGGCCTTTGCACCCAACAAAAAGTGGTCCGAGCCACATTCCGGGCCTCTATATACTCTTACGTCATTTATTCTTACGCTGGAATTTCTGTTCTGTATTATGCAGTCTATTATTGTTCTAATTTTCCTTGAAGCACTTTCCCATGTATATTTATGAGTCCATTTGTGAGGAAAGAAATCATTTAGAATTTTCAATGACAATGTTTCGCACATGCTGATCAATCTTTCACCATTGTCATTCATCGTGGTCTCACCATATCTACCTACAATTTCACTATTTGTTGCCATACCAGTTCTTCCATTAAAATCTCCCATTAAGATTATCTAGCAGATTCAGAACACTATCCTCACGGGCACTCTGCGCCAGTGGCAGCTCGTTCTTAGGTTGCATGGTTGCACAAACCCACAAAATGAAAAAGATCTCATAATATCTTTGGAATATACATTTTCCTTTTAAAACATTCAATATTCAAGATAGTGTAGCAATATCGATGTATATGAAACCATTATGAAACCAAAGAACTTTCAAGTGGCGCTCTCTTCGGTGTCTGGTGCCTTGCCAGGAATTGCATTACACTCTTGGCTGTATTAATGGATTTACTATATGTACTTTTCACTTCGATTTAACGGGGAACTTACGGCCTTTTGGTTGGGCTACCACTCTAGTGGCGCTGTTCAGCGCTACGCGGCGACGGAGGGAATCTCAGGGGATATTCTGTCTTCGTCTGACTCATTGCAACGTAGCTTTATGATTTTCGTTTGTTATTGAAAGTATACAAGTTCAGTCAATTATTGGCGATATTCAATACATTGATTGTGATATTTTGGAGAATTTGGAGGATTTGGAGAATTTGTTTTCATTTAATATTAGATTTGTTGATTCAAAACGTACATTTGATTAATTATTTGTGTGAAGATGACCGGTCTGGTCCCTTAGTGTGTTGTTCTCGCATTGAGCGTTGAAAGAGTCAGCAAGCAGCCCTAATACAGCCAGTAAGGTTTGTATTTTTCAACTCAGAAGCTTTCAATGCAGAGCGTTTAATATTCATTTATTGATGATTTCTTCCATAAATACGTTATATGTTAGTGTATTAATTACGTTATATGTTAGTGTATAATAAAGTAGTGTAATTTACTACTTTCAGGGCAGAAATATAAATATCACAAGTCATAAAATGGACAACCTTGCATAAAACGGAAACCTCCCTAAATCGGAATTTTTTGTACCTGAATCGATTCCAGCTTAGATATATTTTACTGCATTTTAGCGTGACCGCCGAAGGTCGAGGGCTTGCAACTGCCGAATGAGGCAATTTCTCAAACATATCGGTTTAGGGTGAATCGCGTCGCTTCCCAGCACTTGTTGACAGCCCTACTCCAATAGTGTAAGTATTAGCCCAGACTTTTCGTCTCCTCGAGGTGCAAGCCTTAATTTGCATTTCCGTACTAGAGTGAAGAAGTTGTTCGAGATGTAAAGTTCTGGTTGTAATTATTACAATGCGTCTGGTTCAGAGCAAATTGCATAAATAAATCTTCCACAGTCAGACGCGTGATGTCGTTGCAACAATATATCAATTAATGAAGAAAGAAGCAAAAGAAGATGTTAAAATTTCAAAACAGTTCTTAAGGGAGCGGCAGCTGCTAGGAGTGTTTATAAAATATTCATTCGCAGAATTAATAACGAAATGAATTCTATTAAATCGGCAAATTCGTGTTCATTTTCAACCCCTAAAGAGAGGAGGAACGTGAAATCTGCTCTCGATGGTTTCAATGGAGTGTCACACAATAAAATAATGTCAAGAAATTGTTATTTTCATCGTATGGCGCAAACCAAGTAACGACAGTGATAGTTATGCTAGTTATGATAGTGAGGAAATAGGTACCAGTGACATAGGAAAAGATGTGGACGATGAGAGCATAGCCGGGTCGTCACGTGAAGTTCATGTTTCTCCACTACCGAGCGAAGACAGTTAGATTTATTTAGCTATCACTTGCGGGGTGGAATAGGTTAATGCCTTTGGTGCCGGCAGACGAGCCAGACGCGAGTCACTTTCAGCTTCTCCTCTACTTGCAAATCCCAGTGACCACTATAGAAAAATTAACCTGTACGAGGAAGGCTCGCTTGCATGACATGCAGGATATGGACTCATGAGTTACCAGGTTAGGGGTTTCTCCCCCTAAATTCAGGGGGATTTTTGGTCTTTACTGGATGTTTTAGGGGTAAATTAATTTTTTTGTGGGGGGGGATTCATTGAGTTTTTCAAATGTTAGCTTTTAAGAAATATCTATTATGTTTCACAAGATCCCAAAATAGTTTCCTATGATTATTCCTGGTACGTTTATTAAAATATAATTACGCGTAGTAAAAACATTTGCATGCGATCATTTCAATGAATTCGTGTTTACAATTGGGCGGTTATTTGTCACAACTAAAGATTGGGACAATATGGCAATAGATTTGATTGAAAAGGACGAATGAAAGCAATAAACAAGTAGTGGAAGCAATGATTTCGGTTGAATGAAAGTTTTTACAAAGAGGTACCATTATCACTTTTTCAGTCATAACAATGAGAAAAAGCTACCTCTTAAGTTTCTTAACTCGTGAAAGCGTGAAACTCTTTGAAACAAATCTTATACAATTTTGTACATAAATTTTTATTTATTTTTATATATTCCAAATATTTCAATAAAATATATAAATACCATATACAGTTAATAATATTTTTCGTATTTCTTTAATTTCCATACCTCCTAACATCCTCCTTCCACACATATTTTAAAAGTAAAATAATATTTGTTTTTGAATTTGGTGTTTTTGTGGTTTTTGCAGCGCTGTCTAGTGGGAAATGCTAAGACCATTTGGCAAGACTGTATGGACTTCTGCCTCGCACCACGAAGAGGGGTGAACGAAGGATGGCCCATCACGCGGGAACGATACACAGGCAAAGATGGGTACAATTCGGCAGGCTGTGTAACCTGCTGTGCCACATCGCTGAATAGCAGTGACAAGCGGAGCACCCCAGGACTTGCCATACGCACTCTGACAATTTCGACGCCTACCACTTCAAGCAGCGTCGCTAAAGACCTGCTACCGTGCGCCATGAGCATGGATCCATGCAGAATGGCAGCAGGTCGTCTTCAGTGATGATTCTCACTTCTGTCTGCCTTAATGGCGACAACCATTCATTCCATGGCTGCAGACGCTGAATGGAACGAGACGAAGACAGCCTTGTGGTATCCCATTATACGTCCCATCAGCCTCACTTGATAGTGACGGGCGCACCAAATCTCTAGCGCCCATTCATCGCTAGTGTTCCTATTGGTACTTTAAGGAAACCGCACGGTAGTTTAAGGAAGTTCTACAACTGTTTGCTTCGCCATTGTACAGCCACGTCGATGCCCTATTTCAACAAGACAACGATCGTCGTGCGATCAGGACTCCAACCCTACCTACAACATGCAAGATCTTTGCGCTTAGCTACATGTTGCCACGATAGACTATCACAATACTCCATTTGATACTTGCACAACTCCATTCCGCGACGTCTAGATGGTTGTATTTGCCAACATGATATCCTAACACCATACGAAACATGTAACTTCTGTGACCATATACCGCAATAAAATAGAGTTGGTTCTATAAAATTGAAAATGCAATAATTTGGAATGTGTAGTACTATCTACTTGGCTGCCAAATGATCACAATCCGCTTTGCCTTTCTCAGTGCAGCGGTTGGTATAATAATGATTGATCTACGATACTAGTGATATTAAGGCTTGGTTATTAATAGTGAGCAATAAGAGAGAGTAATTACAGGGCATCAGACAACCCCTTCTAGAAGCCGATGATATTTTCACAAATATTGTTTTACTAAGTTTCTATGGTAACGAAGTAATCCAATGTCTCATTTTAACTCGCATTAAATCGCTACAAATCAACAAAAATAGTGTTATCCAAGAGATATTAATCAGTTAGATTTATAAGCCTGTGATTTTTATAACATTTATATAATTTTTTATATAAAATGTTACCCTTTGAATTTTTTACTATTTTTTATAACAAACCTGGACCTATGATTTTCAAAAAACTAGTGATGCCGAAGCAGCATATACTTTACCGCCCGTATTTTCACGTAAAATTATCCGAAAAGTACTCACAATTTTGAAAAATTATACATGGCCATATTTCAAAATCTATATTTGAGTAACAGATTTAATAAAGGGAAAAAAGCTGTATCTTCATAATTGTAGTTGTAGGCAAATGCCGAACAAATTTTGAACTTTACCAATTTTCAAAAAATCAGGGGTTCCAACAACATGAGACCTGTACTATTTTCCTAAACGTTCTTCACACTACTCAACAAAGAATAATAATCCAAAACGATGGAGCCATTTTTTTTTAAATTAGAAAAATGTGACAGATGTTTCATGTAAAGTATCTCCTTAAATTGAAACATGAATTTCAAATTTAAGTGGCCACAACATCAGCCAGATCGATTGCGGAACCGGGAGCGGTAGCTCAGTGCATGAACTGATGTCAATGCAGTGCCTCTGACCGGGAGGTCCTAGGTTCGAGTCCTGACGACGGCATGATTTTCGACACTAGCTTTTCAGCTAGATCGAACTCAGTCGCTGTCTGGAGAAGAATTCTAGCGGCCGGCTGCTCTGATGGTAGTTTTCCGTGGTTTCTCCGATCAACACCAGGCAAATGCCGGAGCAGTACCCTACCAAACGGGCCACGGACCGCGCGCGATCTGTCCTTCCTCTTCCCTGACCTATCCTCTCCCCTTACACACACACTTACACTAGCATGCACTACACTACCACATATACCGGGAACCGTCGGAGCTTAGAGCTTGCCTCGGCTGGGGCGGAGCCCCGCTGGTGGGAGAGTCCTGGTTGGGGGGGAAACCCCAATAGCCGACGGTAGGTCGACGCAGGATCTCGCCATCCAGCGGGGGAAGATCACCGCCATCTCCAGAGAAAAAAACATGCACGACACTAACGGGACTAATGACCGAAGCAGTTGACGCGCCCGGAAACACGAAAAAATCAATCGATTGCGGAATATCAATTTTAAATAAAATCGGCTCAACGGTTTAGCCACTAACGTTTATCACAGGTGGAAAAACAGTCGTTTTGCCGTCATTCAATTTTTCCATATTATGGACTCACAAAACATGTATTCTTGCTACATCACGTGTTTGAGGATTCTTTAATTTCAACAACCAGATGCACATACTTTTTCGTTACCGGGTCCTGTAATATGCGTTTTTCTACCGAAAATTCACCGTTTCATCGCGGAGCATTTCATTATTTTCTCTGTACTGCGTAAGGGAGGTAGCGAGAAAGTAATTAGGGTCGAAAAGTCCAAATGGTATTAAATTATTTAAAAAATTAACTGGGTTTGATTTTTAAAAAGAATTACTAAAAATTTAAAATACTTTTACCAATCTACTAGATAACAGACATTATCCTATTCCTTCAAATAAAAACACATTTTCAATTCAGCACAAATGAGAAATACTCTAAAGGAAAACATCAAGTCTATATGGTCAATCAGTCACGAGTTTTTTTATTCCATATTAATCAATTATTTACAGGACTATGTAAAGCAAAATACGGTTTGTAAATCGATAAGATAGCCTTTAATTGTGTTATCGGCCCGTGTTTCCTTCAATTCTTTTCGTAAGGAGTTTGTTGCATTGGCACTCGATTAGTTATCTTTGTACCTTAAACAACAATCTCAGATAATAGAAATGATGGGGCAATGTTTACTGGAATCATGGGGCAATGTTTACTTCCACTCTGATTTATTAACAATTGAACATGGAGTCTAGCAGTTTTCTATTTTAGGCCTGTCCAATTCCTTCAACGAAAACAAAAGGTTTTAGTCCATTCAAAACAGAAGACCAGTTTTCTACCTTGATGGCATGAATATTCTTTGCAATAAAGAAACACTACATAGTAGAGTTTCAGATTTTCCAACCTATTTTCATATAATACATTAATGTAAACGAAGGAATTCTATTTCAAATAAATAATTGCGTATTCCATTGAAAATTAACTATGTGCAATTTGCTGATGTTAAAGTAACAGAATTTTGGATCTCTCAAATGAAACAAACCTCGCATGGAATGTCTGGGTTTATGGATCAGTAGTTTTTTGTCAAAACTGACATACTTAACAGACGGACGTTTTCCCACAAACAAATTTTTAGATACCAAAACCCAACAAAACGATATTGTGACCACACGTGTTAGAAAAAATAATTTACTACATGTAGAAATATGCACTATCAACCTTTTCGGAGAGACTCATAATATTCCTTTTTCTGTCAAAAATATCGTCTTTCTCGCTGAAGTTTCATATTTCGACACTCAGCTGCATAGAAGTTCATATAACCTGTTTCAGGGACCTCCAAAACCTGCATTTTCGCCAACAGTTCTACATCAATTTTGTAATGGGTAATGTACTGAATAAACAATAGCTTTGATGCAAATGCAAAAGAACTGGTGAAAAGAGAGTTTTAAGCTGCCAAAAAATTTAAATTTGCTTTGAATTAATCCCCAACCAATTGGAGACGGTGGGAAATTGTGTGATATGCGTGCGTAATAAACCTACATCATTGACATGGCAACAAAATTTTTTTAGAATAAAAGAAAAGACTAGATCGCAATGCTGAAATGACACTCAAAAACCCTAAACCGTATTATTTGACGAAGCATTTCCGAAAGAAATAATGAGGACAAAAAAATTGCAAAGATTTCATATCATCTCACTGTTCAGTAGGGCATAGAGTAGTTTGGAATAAATTAAGATTATATTCTCCATGTGCGTGAACTAAAGTATCGTTGGGTATTGGAATTGGGCTCCTGTTTGTAGTGTCGGAGGAGTAAGGAACTAGAGGACGTTAATCCATTTACGTACAAAGTAAATGCATAAGCAATGTTACCACGCTTCGCTAAGTTTTTTTCTAGAATGTCTGAGTTCATTGGACGCAATCCATTAAATCAAAAAGGGTACAGTACAAGTACTGCATATTTGTTCGCTTACATTTGAAATTCTCAGAACAGTAATGAAAAGTGTTTGTGTAACAAAATCTCTCATTTCAGCAAGATGTATTGAGAAACACACGCAATTACTCTAAAGAACGCAATAAATGTGTCGCCTGGTATTACAATTAATTATGTGGTGAACAAATATGGACAGAACGTCGACAAACGAGAGCACTGCAGACAAACAGCATGATGCTATATTCCCTCGAATTTGATGAAAATGGACAAATACTGCAACAAGGAAAGTGTTTGTACTCTCAGCCGAATGAAACAGACATGTTTAATATTCTTTAGTAGATAAAAGTTTTAAAAAAATATTGGGAAAAATGTGGTGGAAACTACCAATTGAGGAAGTGAAAATATGGAACATTTGGGTTGTCACGTGAAAACGTCGTTGAAGGCAAAAAAACAGTTGTCTTTATTTCTTTCTAATGCATCTTAAATGTACGAGAGAATTTTGCTCCTGGACACATCTTCCTTCACGGTCCAAATCATGTTCTATCTTTTATGATTCTTAAATAATTTTCAGACTTCTCCAGAAACGTGTATACATGCAAAAAATACCTCATTTTAAACGATAACAGAAAGATTATTTTAAGCATTTATAACTAAGTTACAAATTCGTTCTTTTGACATTTTGTGAATAAATGATCATTAATATTGATCAAAAAACACGGAAAACTATCTATCCGATTAGCGACCACAGAATTAGTCTCTAGACACCAACAAATTTGTCCTAGATGTCTAGCTAGAGTCGAAAACCCGTCACAACTGGGACTCAAAACACAAGTTCTCGCGGTCTGGGTCACTGCAATTACACCCCCTGTTGCCCTAAGCCTTGTCAGCCAGTTTGACATAGTTAATAAGATGTCTTAGTCAATATTGTTATATGGAATACTAATAGAATACTGTCCAATAAAAAACCGGCTAAAGTGACTCAGGGCATCAACTGATATCACTGCAGTGCCTTTCACCGGGAGATCCTAGGTTCGCGTCCCGACGGTGGCAGGATTTTCGACACTAGCTCGTCAACTACGTCGAATTCAGTCGCTGTCTGGAGGAGAATTTTAGCGGCCAGCTGGTCTGATCGGTCGTTCAGTGGATTATGAGTCCATTGTGTAGTTAGCCGTTCTGGAAGTCCCTTCGTGTCTCTCATGGTGGCAGCCATATGTTTGGCTGCTGTTACAGCTGAGCTACAGTCGGCGAGTGACGTGTGTGGGAGTGCGTGTGTGGAATATCTTTATTAAAAGATGTACCAGGGTAGAGAAATTTTAGCAATAGTGCTTGTTGCAAAGTGCTGGAGTGCGACCACCGTATTTTTGAAAAAAGTTCTTTTTTTGTTTTGTTTTGTACGAACGTTTTGACGGTAATAGTACCGTCAATTGTCTCAATGCAGAACGAATACCAAAACGTAAGTGCCCAGTGGAAATCAAAGCTAGAACCACGTGCGCGGGAGGTGAATACACCTGATACGGATTCTACGCAGAAAATTATATAAGAAATGTTTCAATATTGTAATGGGACAGTCGCCCATCTGGGTTCCGCGACGCAATAAATAATATTTTATCATAATATTTTTCACGACGCCTGCGGTAACATTCAGCGGGAGCTCGCTGAAAGCTCGCAGGATTCGGGCACAAACACCGTTAGTTGGCGCCGCCGACGCGGGTGGAAGAGGATACTCCTTTGTCCTGCACCCAGCGTCAGGTATGCGGTGACGCAGAGCGGGATTTTCCTAGACGACGAGCGAAGCAGCGGCGTCTCCCAGGAAATCGTGACGTAGGTGATTTCCTGAGAAGGCGCCACCTTGAAATTTGCAACGGAAAAGCAGGTGCAACCACGATTGGGCGCCCGTGCCGCGTGATGTCGGAAGCCAATGAGGGCGGACATCCCGCGGGCATGGTCACGTGGCCCCCGGGAGCCGAGGAGTTCTCGAGGCATCTTGAAAGGCTTCTTCTGGATCGAGCAGCGGGAGCGACGAGACCTCTGGGACCTCCGGATCGCGCCGTCGTAGCGGGCAGACGCCCTCACTTGAGAGTCGTGCAGTTAGGCTCTGGCCGCGTTCACGTGCGTGCCACGTATCATCCGCCTCGGATGTGTGCTTTTGCCGCGCTGACCAGGGCCACAGCCATCAGCGGGTCACAGTCAGTTTAAGTAGCCGAGCGCCGCCTAGCTTTATTAATAGAGGCCGTGTAGTTGGGCCAGGCCGCCCCGGACGGGCCATCGACAGGTGGACGGCTGTGCCGTGGCTTGACCGCCATCGCCGCCACCGCCGCCGCATCCGCCCAGGCGTTCATCCGAACGCTAGCGGGCCGTGCCGGCTAGAGATCGCCTGCACCGCCGTCCGCCACCGCCGCATCCGCTCAGGCGCCTTGCCTACCCGACGCCGGGGCACCGCACCTGCAGCGCGCCGACCGAGCCGCGCGCGCCGCCCGCGCCGCCGCCCCGGGCGCACCCCCCCGCCGCCGCCCCCGCTTCACCTGCCCGCCAACTTCGCCCTTTCCTGGGCGCGCAGCGTGCCTGGACGGCAGCCGAGCGTCGCCTTTCGCCGCCCTGCGAGCGGCGGGAACAATGACCCGCGCTCGCGCCGGACGATTGTGAGGTGGTTGAGGGGCGAATGAACGCCGGCAGTAAATATTTAGGTTTAAGTTAGGTTAAGTTTCTTTTCTGTCTGTTTGTTCATCTGGCTTCACCAGAACTGAATTAAGTGATTATTAAATTAAGGTTAAACTGAGCCTATGTCTTTCACTGACTACTGCATGCCAATGCCCACGCCATGCATGCTCCCGCTTGATCATTTTAGGTTTGCAGTGGGTGTAGCCGGGCCAGCTAATCCGCCATAACGGCGCCAGGTAAAAAGGTCGAGTCGAGGTTGACCCTGGGAGCACCTCCGGGCGAGGGGGGGTGTTATAATATGGACTTTTATTTGTATTATTTTTAATTAATTTACATGAATTGCTTACATTTTATTATATATATATAAGTGTTCTGAATTCTGCAAATCACATTTCCGTTATTCGATTGAGGTGCAACCTCCTGTTTGTTGAGACACCAGCCGCCAATGCTATGGTATTGTAATATTTGCGAAGACTGTTTTGGTTCGATATTTCATTTACTGCATTAACGTAAATGAGCATTTTCTTGGGTTCATGAGCAGGATGCGTAATACTTCTCGGAAAAAATGTGGATTTTTGCTCTACAGTAATTTTTGCTACATGCCATTAGCTGTATACTACTAGTTTTTAATAGTTTCTTCCAAAACACAGTTCATAGCGCTGCAACAATAACAGTATACTCTATTTCTGAATATGTAAGATTTACATGCAAATCTTGAACCTTTTTTACTTTCTAGCCTTACTTAATAAGAAGAAAAAGTATTATGATCGTACACCAGAAATCGGCGATTTTTCGACAGAAAAACTCTTGTTACCGAACCCTGGTACGAAACTTGGTTACTGTTTCTCATATATGTAGTAAATTACTTCCTCTAAATGGGGGTCTGATGTCACCCAGGGTCTCAGTAGTGTTGGCGATGGTAGTTAACCTACACCAGTAAGTGCCGAGAAGCCCTCCTGTAATGGGATCGCAACCGTATGGCCGTAATAGCCGTTTGTAATGGGTTTCCCGATGCGTGGCCGACAAGTCCACTCTCTCACCTCCTCGCGGTGGCCCCTGGTAATGCATCTCGGGGCCACTCTAGGTGCAGCCGAGAGGGCGAGTCTCCGGCGCCTTAAAACGGGAGAAACTAGCTAAGGGAAGGAAATCCCTACCAGAGAAACCATCTCGGAGACCCCACGTCTCGGAAAAAGGGGGTCGGGGGTGTGCTGCTCGCGGGAGCGCATGGTGGCGCGCCTCGTGAACAACAGGCCACCATTTATGACGACCCTAGCTTGTAACGGTTCACGATTAGGATTCCCTTCGAGGCGAGTCACTGCGCATATTGTGGCCAGAAAGGGGGTAGAGGCTATGTGGCCACTGGTCTGAATAACATGGTTCGGCACCACGATACTATCCATAGTGATATCCCTCTAATCTTTTCATGTTCCAAATGCAGCAAGAATTACAAAGGTGAGCTCTCCGCTTTGAGCCATTTTCCTAAATGTCCGGGTCCGAAAGCATCTAAAGGAGACTTTATATATGAGTTATGCTCCGCCAACTTAGCAACTAAATCAGGGCTCTCACAACAGTTGCGCCATGCTCATCCAGACGCAGCTAATAAAGCTGGAGCTGCCCAAGGACAACGTAGTAATAGGTCTGCTGTCCCTAGAGCAGGGAAAATCTTCTTTTCGGATGATATTATGAAAATGGCTGCATTGGAAAAAGAGCAACCAGAGGCGTCGAACGAGAATTTGGCTGCTCCGCTGGGTAAGACCGCCGAACATGTGGGTAAGAAAAGAAGAGAAAGTACACATCGAAGATATTTAGCAACCATTGGAGCTGAAGCTACTATGACTGCAGAATCATTATTGTCACAATCTAATGGTTGGAGGTCTGATGATTCAGTTAGACGTACTAGTGCTGCTGTCATCGCATTGCCTCCCAGGGTTATTACCCCTCCAAAAACGCTAGTGAGCCAAATACCTATGCTGATTTCTTCTTCTCCCCTGTATCGAAGGCCTAACCTCAAGACAGGAAGAAAATCGGTGATCCCCTGTTCCGACACTCTTCCAAAGGGGACTAAAACGTCTTTACAGGTAGAGCTAAGCAAACAGCCTCGTGTCGATTCCCTTCCAAACAGTCGGCCCACAGACAGTGACCCGGAGGAACTTGCAATGGTAGACATTGCCTCCCCAGAAGCTGATAGGGGGCGATTACCTAACGAGGAGTCCGCTACAGTTTCAGAGATGAATAAGGAGCTTTCGAGTATACCTGCCCTCTTTGATTCTGTTTTATCTGTTATTGACACAGCCCGTTCCGACACCCCTGGTACAAAACTGATATTCCCCGATCGATCTAAACAAAATAATTCCTGCGAGTTTGAACTCGTATTTAGATTTCTGGGGATACTATACAAGAAACCTCAACATTTCTCAAAATTGGCTCCATATATTTTGATGAAACGGACCTTGGATAAAAACTCTTAAAATATGACGGTATCATTTTCGTTGAAATCCTTGAATTTTTTTTAAATGGTAAAAGTTGCAGTTTATCAGCGTCTTCCGGCAACGATATTACTGAAAAACTTGAACCTTATTTTGATTTAAACAGATCTTGAAATAAAGTCGTGTACAATTTTTCGAAAATATGAGTAGCTTTCTCATAAATTTGTGTTAAATATAGGCAATTTTTAAAAAATTATTTTATCAAGAATGGCTCCCAAATGTTTTTATACTTTTTTCTCATATGAAGGAAAAAACGATAAAAATTGGTACAGGTCCCAATTGAAATGTTATCTCGAAAATTGCAAAATATTATCATTGCAATAATTTAATATTGAAAATAGTCATAAAAAAAACCTTTAAAAAAATTTTTAAAAATAATTTAAAACATTTATTTTTTTAAATAAAGTTTAATACAGCTTTTTTATTTAAATATTTTCCCTCGAAAAGAAAAGGACTGTTAAAAATGGTAACGGTCTCATTTTCATTGAACTCTCTGAAATTTCGAAAATTGCATAAGTTAGAAATGATGGGGGGGCTCCTTAGTTTTTAATCGTAGATAAAATTAAGTACGGCCGAGCGATGGCATTTAGTGGTAAAGCGCATGGCGAGTTAACTTCATGGACCTGAGTTCGAGTCTCGTCGCGGAGAAAACAAATTTGTTAGTTGTAAACACTTTTGCAGGTTTCCTAGAAGAATAATGCGGAGCCGTTGCAAATATTCGAAACAATATTGCTATTTTAGCACCACTAGTTTAAAAAAAATAAACTCTTTTAAGTGCTACATAACAACTACCCTAAAAAATGTGTGAGCATTTTGCACGCGTATTTGTCAGAGGAGATGGATGAAATCATTCTTTTGTTACGAGGGGCATCAAAACTTATTTCCATGAAAATAAGTCATAGATTTTTCTCAGCATTTGATGACTTTCTTTACACTACATGAACGAGAAAGTAATAATTTACAAGTAGACTTTACATTACAATTGCGTAAAATCCTGACACAGGTCCGTAGTCAATAGTGATGGATCTGCAAATGAAATTTTGTCTGTTATAACAGGAAAATAAGCATGAATTAGGTCGTATCTTTGTTTTGATGTTTGTGAAGTTAACTTGCGTCGTAAGCTCTTAATAACAGAATAAATTAAATATTTCTCATACAAATAAAAAAAAGCATTTAAAGTCTCATTTATTACTATTCTAAATTAATCATTGTGAATACTTTTAAAGAAGACGAGTATAGCAATTTAAATAATGACCGATGGTGAAATTCATTTGAAATAATTGAAACCCAATCTCATCATATACAGCCAATTCCTCCTCGAGATGTTTCAGAAGACAGGTACAATAAAAACAAATCAGAAAATCTATATTTATATCTTCGTAGACCGTATAACGTAAATATTGGACCTACACGTGAGAATAATTATCAAATGTGGAAAACTATTTTAAACAAATTATAATACAGAAAAATGTAAAAGTACTTTACAAAATTAGTACGAATAGTTGACGTATATTATTGCTTAAAAACCAAAAAAAATTTTAAAATTTTGAATTGTACGAATTCTTCCGGTTGAAGGCTCGTTTTTCTCACTTTTCTTCAACTTGTAATTAATTATTTGAGCTTTTGATTTGATAGTTAAAAAATTTATAGTGATAACTATGAGAAGGGAAAACAAACTGTGCATGGTACACATCGGAAAAACAAATTTTCTTCAAATATTAAAATAATATGAACAAATGAATGAAAATGCAAGCTGGTTTCATTTCACACACAAGTGAATGCAAACCAGCAGTCCGACAAATGCAGCGAGGGCGACGTTCTGGATGCGTGACTCGTCGAGGCGGCAGGCAGTGTGGGGGTCGGGCGAGGACGCCCTCGAGAGCAGCGTACACTTGGCAACTCCCGACACGTTCTCCGCCCCCGCCCCCCCCCCCCCCCGCCCCCCGCCCCGCCCCGCCCCCCCCCGCCCCCGCCCCGCCCCCCCCCCCGCCCCGCCCCCGCCCCCCCCCCGCCCCGCCCCGCCCTCCTCCACCGCGCCGCGCAGCCAAGAGCTCTCATGCGGAGGCATCGCAGTGCGCTCGAGAGGAACGCCGCCCGTTCCTCCCTCGTTCGCCTTCGCTCCGGGCACTCACTCGGCAACCCCAAGGGCGGAACCTTGCCTTCCTGCCTCTCCACTTTTGCATACCTCGCAGATACGTCCATTCTTACGACGTTCTTCGAATGCGCTTTCGTCTACATTGGCTGTTGATTAACTTCTCTACGTTTATCATTCACATAATACTACATACATTATGGTTCAGGAAGCAATTATAGAATAATAGTTAACTTCAAACAAAATTAATTAGCGCGTCGAATGGATTACCTCTGTCTGTGGAATATTCCGTGGAACTGTTTTACTTCTGGATTTTCTCAGAATTCTCAAGTGGTAGATTCACCCACAGAAATACCTCTATATGAAAATTTGACTTACTTTCAAAGTAGACTGTTATTCGGAGCAAAACAATTTGCCCCATTATTATTTTATGTGATATTTCTAATTTCTATTCAAATGTTTGATTTTTTTTGCAATTCGTAATAAATTGCATATTACGTATGATTGACATACACTAATAAAATGAAACGTTCCCTCAACTACTCTCTTTGACGAGGGTCCAACATCGATCACGTGACATTATGCATACTCAAAGATGTACAAACAGGATTTCGAGCTTGTATCTTCTGATTGACTAAATTTATTGCGACGCTTTAGATATTTTGTAAAAAAAATAAAGAAAGAAAGAACACGCGACTGGTTTGAATATTACTTCTGTGAACCAATCGACACCAAACACTGATCCATCACCTTTTCACCTTACGGCAACTAATACTCGTGGCAGCGCTCAGTTGAATGAGGTTTCGAATAAATGCACAGGAAACTGAATCCCACAATCCAACTAAGAAGGATTCCGATTGTTAGACAGGTTACCCCCCTCCTAAAGGTCGGGGAGGTGAAGTTGCGATACTTCTCTCTTACTCAACTACTAGACGAGAGGCGACTATTATATCTTTCTACATCGATAATGAGTCAGAGTAACAAGGTCAGTATTACAAGGTTGCGGAAGATAAATCGTGAATTCTTGGGATTCTTGCTGGTTCCTCCCAAACGTCTTCTATCCCAAAATCATCATAAGTCAGTATGTTGGAGTTGCCTGAACCACAATGACCGCATTTTCAGGAAGTATTGACAAATACTTTTATCCACTAAATTTTTCGTATAGTCTATTTCACCCATTTCTGCCCGTGTCGTAAGTAACCAATGCTAAGCAAGAATATATTCAAATTACACCAATCCGAGATATCTCTATTCATAAGATTATCACTTTGTTTACCTTTTGCATTCTGCTGTAATCACTGTGTTTACCAGGGGCATAGCGTCCATCGATGTGGGTGATGTGTTACGTACCTTGACAATATAAGCTATTTTTAAATTAATTGTAAATTTTCACATTTGTTGCTTTCTTTCTGTATACATTTGTTACATCTGTTTCTTTATACATTTTATTTCATTGAAATTTCAAGTAAGCTCGCTGTTGAGGTTCGATTCTTCACAAGGATGAACAACTTACTCTGAAATGTCGCCTACTACCTGCGTTGTAAACAAGGAGGTTATATGGTAATATATGGAGGTGGCATGGCCGGCCATTTTCCTATTGCGGAAAATGAAGCCAACCCCTTGCAAGCTCGGTTAGGCTTCCCGCTAAACAGTTTGACCAAAAAGCCTGAAATCTACCTTTCCACTCACATATTTTATTTATTCATATTTTGATATTTCCGTAAGGGAGATGTTTTGTATATAATTATTTGTAATTAACAGACAGAAATATTCAGAAAATAATGCAAAACAGACCTGGAAAAAATATTAAATCTCCCCAAAATTGATTAAGTGGAAGGGGAATTTTTTTAAAGATTGTTATGTGGAGCTGATTAGAATTTAATTTATGTGCTTGATGATGTGTATTCCTGAAACACAATTGTACCTTTTACTTCATGGGAGTGAGAAAATACATTTTAAAATTGAGATTGGGGAAAAGAAAGAAGAAAAAAAAAACACCCAGCAGTGAACACATTCTGAATGCAGGAGCTTGCAACACATTGTAAATGTGTTGCATTCAACATGCAAGGAGCTGAATTTAATGTCACATAAATTGATACTGTAAAAACTGCTAATTATGTTCCAAATTTGACGTAAGAAAGTAATCAAGTTTGCCTATATGGAAGGAGCCTGAAAATTGAAAAATTCTGAATGGAAATAGTAAACAATTGCCAAGCAATCCATTAATAAGTTTTAATTAAATTGCCTTCAAAATTCAGGTTAAAAGAAGCAGGAGAATTAAAAAATATTTTAACAAAATAAAAATATTTTTCAAATGCAAATTCAATATTTTATTTGAAAAAACAATAAATATGTATAATTAGTATAATATTTGTTACAGATCTAACGAATAGGCAATTCAAAGAGGGAAAAATTTAATTTTTTTAACAGTAAGGTAAACAAATAATATAAAAATAATATTTTTCTTTTTACAAAGTAAGGGCGAGAAATTAATAATTGTCTGGTGAAAAATTTTTAGTTTTCGGCCCGTTCGTTAGATACTCACCTTGAGAAATATATCCCCAAGCAATTTATTTCTCTAGAAGAAATGTTTATTACACTTTTTCCCAGGAATAAAAATAAATAACTCGCGGTACAGTGAAATACAAAGCAATAAACAGAAATAAACTAGCTAGCAAGCAGGAATACACCGAAAAGCACTCAGATGTAATAAAACTTGACGGACACACCAGCTACACACCAGCGATCGGCTTCACTTTCTGGGGCCAATGTCAACTCCATATATTATAACCTCCTTGGCTGTAAATAAGATGCACAGTGACTCCTTACATCCAGCATACTTATGAAATAGCCTTTGTAATAGCGTTACGAAACTTCAACGTTTTGTACGGTGTTTGTACGAGAACAAGATTAATTTATGAGGATGGTAGAATTATTAGAGTTTCTTACCTTTTTTAATGCATTTAGCAATTATATTTTTGAAGCAAATTTAGGAATTGTGGTGGCTCAATGCAGAAGGGTATGTTCCCGTGCTATGCACAAATTTATAAAGGCCCACAGAACCTATCACAAAGTAAGTGTGTGTGTGTATATATTATATATATATATATATATATATATATATATATATATATATATACTATTTTTATTTTAGAATAAACATTGTCAGAAAGGTTTTTGAAAAGGTTTGATTCTAACATGACATTAATAGCTTGTGTTTTAAATTAGTGTTTCTCAGATTATTCTAAAATATATTCTTGGTTCTTATCCAAAATTAATTTTTATTTTTGAGAAAACATTGTCATAAGTGTTTGTACATATTCATGGATACGCTACGAAAGTAATTCCCAACCAATGTTAAATTGTCTTCAAATTGTCAACAATTCTTCGTGGTTGAAATATTATTTGGCTGTAAATATAGTACACGAAAAATGTAATCGGCAGAAAATTCAAGGATGTTGAGTGTAGTGAAATGATCATGGGTGAAAATTGATGGGCGAAATTTCGATGAGTGAAATTTCACGATCGAAAAGAACTGAAATTCTGTGATCTAACCTAGGTCGAATCGAGATCCAACTAGAAACGCTTCATGATGCCATCTTGGCGTGCTAGAAATCTAGCTTGATATGAAAGTACCTGAATAGTTCACCAACACAGACTACGAGAATAAAGTCTCGTCGGCCCGGTGGCTGAGATCGCTAAGGCAGTAATGTCGTAGTGATCTCGGTCGCGGGTTCGAGTCCCGCCTCGGGGATGGTTGTATTTGTGTTCGTCCTTTCACCCGTTATCATCCTTATATAGTTTCATCTTCATAGTTACCATACCGTTAACACCAATAGTGGTCGCTAGTGACCTAGATGTTGATGCGACCTTAAATAACCAATTAAAAAGAGAATTCTTACACAGAGAACACCACAACATAAATTTCTCACATTGTGACCCAGAAGCGAAACCAAACTATCTTTAATTAGATTCGGGTGACGCAGGAAATGACGTACGTATAATAGAAAATATTTTTTCATATGTACATCAACATTCGCATCAAACGAAGCGTCGATGGAACTCGCGCACATCCATGAACACAGACGCACACACAGGCAAGCTCACAGCGATACTTCCGAGTAATCACATTGCAAATCGCACTTAATGGGCGAAGCTGCTGCTTCACTGCCGCTCTCCCTTGGCGATAAAGCCAGAAAGATTAAATCAGGCTGTGCGGGCTGCTTGGGAATGGGCAATGAATGCGTTTTATTGTTCTCGGAAATTTAGCACATGGCATACAACATTTGTGAAATCGTGTAAATCGTCCGAAATTGAATGATGGGCAAAACGCTTAAATGTTTTTGTGTTGGTGATAACATTTTGGACCGGGTCCAATTATTCCAGGCGAAAATACCGCGCGTTCGTTGCGAACATTATAAAGCAATCAGTGCTGTCGACGCCTACACTGAAGTTTATCCCTGGAATTGAATGAGGGTGAATAATGAATGAGTTAATGTAAACGAAAATGAATGACTCGCACGTTCAATAGCTTTTAAAATATCTTGCTTGAGAAATTAAATATTTATTTATTCATTACTAGCTTAAGAAACCCGAAATTTCTCGGGCATTTATTTATCACCAGGTTTAAAATTTGCATGGAATAACATAGTAGCTAAATATGTAAATACATGTGGGATAAAAATGTTTAAAATCTTGTGTACAACATGAACAATTTTTTAATTAAAGATTAAAATAGTGAATATAATGTTGAAATCAAATTTTTAATGTAAAAAAAGTTGTTTCCAATTGTTAAGAACAACCTTTTAATAATAGGAGTAGAACAAAATTTAAGTGTTAGCTGAAATAAATTGACATTGCGTTGTTGAATGTGATTCTTTATCCATTTCTGATAACGGACATTTACAAAGCAGTTATTTTCAAAGTAATGATTTATCAGAATATTGCTTTGTACTGGCTAAAATGCGCTCAACATAGAAAATATTAATTGAGTCCCTCTTGAACCTTGCACTTTATGGAGTTATATTCGGGTATACGTCTAAAGCTGATTTACCACTTTAAATTGTAATGAAAATTAAAAATAATCTTCCAAGAATACTTTGAGAATATACTGAATTTGAATAATAATGTATTTTGAAAATAGGAGCAAAAAGGATAATTAAATATGTTTTAAATTACTTCAAAAACTAAATGAGTTAACATCTGACAAAAGTATGTAACTAATGCACAAATACATAAAAATTCCGCCACGCCACGCCCTGTTTATCACACAAGCACTTAATAGGTAGTATACATGGCGTTGTATGGATTTTCGTAAATATGCTTCAGAGTTCACATTAACATCACTAACTGCACTGTTAAATTTGAAAAATTTAAGTGATCACAGTGATTGAAACTTGTGCTACAACAATATATTGAAGCCAACGTTCATCTGAGAAGGCCATCTGAGAAGATTTTATACTCAAGTTCATAAGAATGAATTCAGTAATTAAATTAAGTATGGTAACATATGAGTAACTTTTTGTCATCAATTTTCTCAAAAATGGTAAATTGGAAAATTCAAACTGTACTCTGGCCATGAGAAGGTTTCAAAAACCTGAATTGTTATAAAATCTAATTTTTTTTGGTTTGAAATTGGTTATAGAAAATGAGGTTGTGGGTTTACCAACAAAATCTGAAATTTTAGTACATTTAGGGTTGTACGGACACCTTGTTTGCCTTTATAGCTGTAGAATTAACGTTTTTATGGCAAAAAAAAAATTATTTCATATTCACCAGCTTTTAGTTCTGGCATTACCGCCAGGGGGCTTCACCATCGGATTGCCCCTTCGGTTTTGCCGTGCGGCCATGGCCCACAAGTTGCCTATCCTCTAAGGGGTAAACGGAATTTTTACAAGCAAGGAGTTTGTATAGCATTGTTAATGAATCGATATTTCCCCGCTACGACCCACTGACGCTTCAGTGACCCCCCTCCCCTTCTGGGAGGCCTATATAAGCCGGTGCGCGACCAGCGCACCTTGTCTTTTCGTCTTGTCTTTTAGTATTTTGCCTTTGTTTTGATCGGACGTGCCTGGCGCACGCTTTTTCATAGTCATGTTACGAGCCATTATTCATGAGTAACAAGGCCCGGCTCCTTCTGAGTCGTTATTATGTGTTTGTATGTACATGTATGAGTGCTTTCAGTCTGATTTAGGCAATGTTGGTTTTAATTTGATATGGAATTGGATCTAAATTTTGGTATTTCCTGATGTTTATGTGATTTCGCTTTTGTTCTAGTGCAGGTTTACTCTGTTTTGTAGCTCACGTTGTAGTTGTTTGGCTGCGTTTTGGGCATTTGTTGGCCCCCAAAATTGGTGTGGTGTGCCATATAAGGTCTGTGCATTACTAATTTGGTTGTGTTAATGTTAGTTTCCTGCTTCCGTCGTGAGTAAGACATTGGTCGCATTGGACATTGTGGAGCATCGTTAACAGGCGTCAGCTGGGTTCGAAGGGAATCGGCCGTAATCCATTGTTAGCTGTGTCTCTCTGGTCCCGTAGCCGGCAGTCACGTCGTCTGGGCAACAGCGCGTCGTTGGCACGCTCTGGCTTGATCTCTTGCGGGCTTGGAGGCCGCTTGTATTTTGGCGGGGCGTGTCTCCGCAGCTAGTTGAACGAAAGCAAGGGCGGGCGGAAGTCAGGCCGCTCTGCTTCGTTCCAGAGTATTCCTGATTGTTTCGCAATTGTTGGTAAAAAAGGTGTAAACTTGGTAAAAGATCCATTTCCATACAACTTTGTATTAATGTGCACTCATACAAAAACTTGGTTTTAACGTTTGAATGGCTCGTTTTCTAATAGTTACCGTTTATCACTTTTTTTATTGAAAGATAGCCAAAGTCGGCTTCTTTGTCAAGTTATTTGTGTATTCAACGTCGTTGTCCTAAAGTGGACTTTGGCGGAATGTTTTGAATACAATAATTCTGTATAAAGTTAGGCTATTGTTTGGAATCGCCTTTCATAGTGTTCCTGTGTATTTCACAGCTTTTTTAAAGAGACGGCATTTTTCGTCTGACAACTTTGTAATTCTTTCGTAATTCTGTATTATTTCTCTTGCAGCAATTTTCAACTCTGTTCAGCAGGAGAAATTTATTTTGTATGTTGTTTGGTATGCAATATTGTAAAAGTTGTAAGTTATTTGGATTGTTATATCTCCATTTCCGAGATTCTTTAGAATTTATGTTCCTGTTTCTTTCCGAATCTGGAGCGTCCTCTCGAAAGGTTTCGATTGCGACGACAGTCTTCACGATTCCGATAGCTTAGGGGTTCTGAGTTACCCCCGAAACATTCCATTAGGTTAAATGCATGGTCACCTCGCCTTATATTTTTTAACGCAAGGTTTTGTGTAAAAGATTAATTTGTGCTGTTTTACACAGCTGGCGACCGTAAACTTCGAACTTGTCAATAGTTAGTTTTCCTAAATTACGAATCCGCCAAGGTTTTAAATATAGCATGCACTTTTCCTTGTGTTTAGGTGAAAAACGAAACATAAAGGTTAAAATTTATATTGAAGATATATTTCAATCTGTAAATATAAAACTGAAGTTCCCCGCGTTTCTCCTGGTATTCATTGTTCACGCAATATATTTCACGATTGCACCCGCCCTACTTGTTCACTTTTACGTATTTAGTGCATCCCCGCCACACTCCGCCTTGTCTCACCGTATCCGGCCTTGTCCTGCCTTGCCCTGATTCCACTCCTAAGCCCTTGCCTACTTCCCATACTACACTGAGGTGATAAACATCATGGAATAACAATAAATTAATATATAGATAGTAGGAGTATTAAAAAAAGATATCAAAGGGTAGTGCATTGATATAGCTTTCACTTATACTCAAATAATTCATGTGAAAAGGTTTCTAACGTGATTATGGTGAATAATGCGAATTAACGAACTGTAAATGCGGAATGGAAGTTGGAGCTAGACGCGTGAGACGTGTCATGTCGGAAATCGTTAGGGAACTCAATATTTTGAGATCCACGGTGTCAATAGTGTGCCGAGAAGTCGTAATTGTAGGTCTAACCTCTCACCATTGATCGTGGCAGTGGCCGACAGCCTTCACTTAATGACCGAGATCAGCGGCCATTGCGTCGAGTTGTCAGTGCTGACAAACAAGCAACACGCGTGAAATAACCTCAGATATCAATGTGGGACGTACGACGAACGTATCCGGTAGGACAGTGCGGTGGAATTGGACTTTAATGGGCTATGGCAACCGACTCCAGTGCCTTCGCTAACACCACGTCATCTGCCGCGCCTCTCCTGGGGTTGTAACCGTACCGATTGGACCGTGCATTGGAAAACCGTGGCTTAATTAGATAAGTTCCGATTTCAGTTAGTAAGAGCTAATGGGAGGGTTCGAGTGTGGCACATATCCCACGAAGCCATGGACACAAGTTGTCAACAAGGTGCTGTGCAAGCTGGTTGCTTCATAATGGTGCGGGCTGTTTGTACATGGATTGGACTAAATTCTCTGGTTGAATTGAACCGATCATTGTTTGGAAATTGTTATGATCAGCTACTTGGAACAATTTACAGCCATTCTGGACTTCATTCCCAAACAATGATATTTTTATGGATGACAATGCGAAAAATTGGCCATTTAAAAAAGATTTGGCCACTCAGATCCCCGATATCAATTCATCGAACATTTCGGAATATAACCGAGAGATCAGTTCGTGCACAAAATTCTGCACCAGAACCCTTTTCGCAATTGTAGATGGCTATAGAGACTGAAAGGGTCAATTTTTCTATGTATGGGAAACGTCGTACCTAGGGACACTTTTAATGTTTTATATTTCCCCTTTTTTATGACATTGTTGATGTTCCTCGTTTTGGGATGCTACACATCTCAGCATATTCATGTACAAGAATAATAATGTTTAAGAAAAGTTTTTTGCGAACAATGTGCCCCTAGGTACATCGTACTGATGTACTTGGAGACATACAATGATGTACCGGGAACACTGCAGTGTGACGTACTTGTCATCTGCGGCTGGATCAGTCTGGAGCCATCTCCTAGGGCGCGCGGGCATGGAGACGCGCTACACTCTCTGAATCTGAATCAGTGAAATTGTCGCTGATTCAATCAGTGAGAGCAAAGTCACTGATATATTCAGTCGAAATATGTAGTTTCGCTGACAATCAGTGAATATGAGAACCTTTTCATAATGACCGCCAGCATTTCACTGGTTGTCAGTGGTAAAGTGCCGCGCCACCATATCGACTGATCGTCCAGTCATTCACGTGCTCTAATTTGCATCTTAAGCAAACTCCCATGAGTGGAATAGAGGTTTCCTGTGAGAAAACTGACCTGTGTCTGAATATTGTTTTAATTGCGTTAGGTAAGTAGTTTTGGCTTTTCTGTGACTCGTCTTGTTGATAACTGTAGACATTTTATTTTATGGTGAACATTTAGCCATACTAAGAAATAGGTTATGAAACGTGGTTAATACCACGTATTTGTTTTGTTCTTAATTTGGAACCTTCTTGTAACTTAAGAGTTTTAATGTAACTGTTTGAAGTTACAGTGTGAAATATCTGGCGTGCAATGTATAATTTCGTTTATGAAAGTTGTGAAAGGTCCAAAATGCTTCCGATTACACCACAGCAGAGCCGGGCATGCCAGCAAACTATTAACTCTTTCTTTGTTTTTTCCAATTTAGTTTAATGACACCAGTCCAAGAGTGAGGTTTTGAAGAAGTGTAAGAGAAAGTGCTGGAGCTATCTTGGGCTCTAACACAGTGAATATTTTGAAAGGTATTTTAATTTGCCAAAGACTGCTGTAATACTGATTTATTTTGATCAATGTTCCTTGCTTTCCTTAGTCACTAAACACATTATATTTTACTCATTTACTCACTTTACTTTACATATTATATTTTACTCACTTTATAGTTTGGCAGAGTAGAGTGGGAGTGCAGATGGTACATCAAAGCCATTTGCCACTCCTGAGGTTCCCAATCCAGACCTCATAATAATTCTGCCAGTTAGTATGATTTTGTATGTAATCTGAAAATAAAGTAACAATTTTGTCCTCGATAACTTCTTGACCTCTCTATGTTTCTGTTTTAGGAGGGCTCTAATTTGCATCTGGAGGAATTGGAAAGGAGAAAAACCTTCAAGAAAAATGTCCAGCAATATTTGATATAGGTGAAAGGATAGAAAAACTATTCTTGTTTTGTTCAGGGTGATGGTTGGTTTTAACATCTGCCCTTTCTTTTTTTATTAAAAAATATTCCTTCATCCATTGCAGCATTTGACTTACTGTTTAAATTAATATTTACAACAAATTTGGCATACCCAACATCAGTAGCAATTTTTTTTTATTTTTAGCAGTATATAATGATTATAACCTTCAAGTATTTAATTTGAAAGAAAAACTCAGTTGGGTTTCTGTAATAAACCCCTCTCCTGGGAAATGAACAATGCTTCTTAAATTGTTGAATTATCATAACCTTCTACCATTGGAGTTAGTTTTGTTATATCATAGAAATTTGATTCTTTTGTTCTGTGTCCGGTATTGACTTCATAGATTGACTTTCATATTTTCCCAATATCGAGTATGGCCCAATTCTTAATTCGTCTACTTTCTTTCTATTCAGGCGATTTTCATATTCTATGTACGCAAGACCTAACTTTTTTAATTCAATTTGTCTCCTGTGTAGGTCGAATATTTTTCGTCATTATGAAGTTTTATTGTATATTTGAGTGCTATTTTCTTTTTCTTTCTAAATCTTCAGTTGTGCATTTTATTTTTAATTCATGTGGCAGGATATTTATGGTTTTACCCTCTAGCAAGTATTTTGTGAGAATTTTGTCACTGTATGCTCTGTCTCGTATTATTCCACAGTTTTTTGACAATAGTTGTCCATGCAGCCTTTTTGTCAGTTTCATTCATAATACATCTTATTTTACTCACTAAAGTCTGGTTTAAGCTTTCATTGGACATTGGAGAAAGGTGCATCTATGGCAGCAAAAATCAATTTATTTTTTTCTTTACTATGAATTGTTTTAATTCTTTTGAATTTATTCCTGGATATTGATTCGTTAGTACCATCTGGACATCATGGGTTTTTTTCCTCTTTTAAATTTTTTTTTTGATTTAAAAAGCATATCTTAAAGGTGACATTGGTGTAAGTATTTTTTTTTGCCATCCTCCGCAAGCTCCGATGGTATCTATAGAAACTTTCTTGAATGGGGACATTGCTCGACCTAGGTGTGACATTAATACAAATTTTGATTTTCTTCATGATTTATTCTTTAAGCAGATATCACAAGTTCCACAAGTCTTCTCTATGTTTATGATTATATTTTTCGCTGCAAAGAATAGTGTTACTTTATTTATCATCTGCGCTCTTCCCAGGTGACAATAAATATTGTGTACGTATTTTAGTAATATTTTACTAAATTCTTCTGATAATGAGAGTTTTTCTCTTCTTTTTAATTTTTATAATAAATTACATTTTTGAATATTTGTTTTTTCTTATTGTTTTGTAGTTCTGCGTATCTTCTTTGATCCTTTTTGATATATTGTAAGTTTACTAGGTTTACAATTTTTAATATGTTATCTGATCTATTTCATCGGGCTCTAGAACTGGATGCCTTCTTAAACAGTCTTTAATTTTATTTATTTTAAAATTGGAGTTCATCTGGTAAGCCATTTAAAGTTTTTACCTCAGGTGAATTAATAGCTTAGAACTTGCACTTCTTGACACATGCCATCATTCATCCTTCAGTCTTCCTGTCTTTGAAATCAGTCGCCAGGTGCCTCCATTGCGGTGTCAGGTATCAGTCATTTTGTTCGGTAGCACGGCAGATTCGAATTTTTAGGAAACGACACACAATAGTCTGTTTTCTTTATACACATATATATGTGTATATATTCATGTATATACATATATGTACATACGAAATAGAAACAAAGGCATGCAGTGCTGTTAAAATTTCCAATTTTAAGCTTGGCAATGCTGCTGATTTTAATTATGAAAATTGTAATTAGCAGAGGAAGCTGATAAAGTTGCCCTAAAACTTCCAAATACTTGTAATATATAAATGTTTATTTGTATTTTTACTTTATAAATTTTGACAGATTTAATTTTATTTAAAATCCATTGAAATGTATTTATATACATTTAAATTATAAGAGTCTTTTTTTCAAATTTAATAAAATACATAAAATAAAGAGTGTTAACTGCAGGCCAATTTTTCTCCATAGTGAGTTTTGAAAAGTTTCTGAACATCGGTTTTCTTCTCTGTTGTATGTTTTTCATTGGTTTAAATAAAGACTTGTATTCACCTATCACACTTAAAAAGGCAGTATCTCCCTTTAAAATTACCTTATTTTATTTATTTTAAAATTACCTTCCAACATATCTCTTTACCAGTATTCCTTTCATTGAAAAGCCAATATTTTGTAAGTAAATGATGTAACAAAACTCTCCCTACCCCAAGGATAATGTGGCTTAAGGAACTTAACCATAACATCAGACAGGTTTTTTCTATGTGATAATGTTGAAGACAATAAATGAACAGGTATATGGATTGCGCTCATATGAAATAGTATACAGATCTATTATTACCTCAATTTTTAATAATTATTATTATTATTATTATTATTATTATTATTATTATTATTTTTTGCGAGTTAAGATTCTGAGTGACTCAATATCTATTGCCATAATATGTATACGTCTATTGTATTTGTTTTGTAGTTAACAATTACAGTCCTGTTCAAGTAGATCATTTTCCCAGAAAATCTTTCAATAAATATGTGCCTAATTTACTTTGACTTTCTTTACACAATATGTCGCTACCCCTGTACTATACTACTCAAACCCAAAACTCCTACTATTGAAATATCAAGGGAAAAATACTTCAAATACAGATATACACTTATTGCATTATACTTGTGAAGCCACTATTATACAGTGAAGCTATACTTTCACTGATTGCAACAGCTTTTTATTCCACTGGTTCAATTAGTTGTCACAGATTTCACTGATTCAAACAGTGAAGTTTTACTGATTCAAAAAGTGGACCGTTTTTCACTGATTCTTCAGTTCAATTCACTGATTGTCAGTGGCAGGGTTATAACTGACACAATCAGTGAATGTCACTGTCAATCGTAGTTTTTCGCTGATTCAGGCTGAGAGAGCACGCAAACAAGACTGCAACAAAGATTCAAAAATCTTTTTTGTATCCCTAAATAAGAAAGGGATGGTCCTAGGTCTAGGTGTATTTTTTGTGTTCGTCTGACTTTAATCCAAGTGAAACACGTCAAGTAACAAGTCAACAAATTTAACACAATCAAAATGTATTGTTATAAGTTAATGAACACATCACAGATGAGAACTCTCTCTTTCAATAAATGATAAATCGTTTATGTTTTAACCTCAGATCACTTTCTGTCTAGTTATTGTAATTAAAACTTTCCTTTTCAATAGCAATTACCTTTCCGGTTCGAAGATCCTCGTTGCCTTTTTGTAACTGCAAATTACATCAAATATATTCAATGCTATGATAATGATATGCAAATCATACCCTAACACAATGTAAACACAAAACTTTAAAAAATGACACCACTGAATATTTACATCCTTTATCGCCAGTATCGCCTCTGGAATTGCCTTGTCCCGCTGCATGCCGTGCGGATGGCCTTCGCAGCCACTTCGTCCCTAGTCCGCAGAAGCCGGTCGCGCTCTCGCCCCACGAAGACCCGTCGGGTCTTTGCAGGCGTCATCCGAAGCTCTCTGGATTCATTGCGCCACGCTGATGATGTCACCGCTCGCTACGTCTATATTTCATATTTCACATAAAATGGCCAAAAACGTTTGTAATAAATAGTAATAGTACGTTTACAAGTAATATTTAATATTTTATTTTTGATTCAGCAATTCTAGTCGTCGGGATTTTACACGTACACCAAATGAATTCCCTCGGCAGATCGCTAATAATAAAGTCCTTCGCGTGATCGTATGGCCAGTACCTATATTTTCTAAGGGCCTAATGGCCACTCGTCCTGAGAATACGTTTATTACCGCGATATTTTATCATTCACTAGCTAAAACTGTCTCATCTACTAGCAATCTGGGGTTCCTTACCTCCGAACACAGTTTTCTTTTTTCAGTTCGGTCGCCCTTACTGTGCTCACGCCAGCATGTGCACTGCGTCGTCTACAATTCTCACTTTAATTGGTAAAATAACATCCGCAATCAGTTGAACTGTTTACAGTTCGCTCGCTACATGTAGTTCTAAGATTAACAAAGCAGTTATTCTTACATAACGCACTTCGAAATAATTCATTGTTCGTCATCACGTGTAACATACAATAGCCCGAAAATCCGCATAAAGATCACAAATCTTTCAACAAAATAAACTGCCCAATCGTGCAAAGAATACTTTCTCCAATTACAGTTCCTAATTCATTTACCAACGACGATGTTCACAAAAACCTTTCTCCCAACGTCGCCACAAGTTGCAACATGAACTTTTCTTGGTTCAAGTCACACGTCCATCGTTTTTTGAAAATCAACCACCAACTGCCTTCGTCCGGATCGTCTTCACTACTTCCGCTGGACTTCTCCGATCGAAGAGCTGCTCCATCTCTCTGTCACCTCGTCAACCAAATCGTCCGATGACGTGCAGACTACATAGACAATGTAATTCACGTAGACTATTTCATATTTCACATAAAATGGCCAAAAACGTTATAATAGTAATAGTAAAGTAATATATAGTAAATAAATAGAAATAGTACGTTTACAAGTAATATTTAAATTTTATTTTTGATTCAGTAAGTCTAACAAATAATACTACTACTAATGAATAAATGACAACCTCTGAAATAATAATGCAAAATATCTGGAACGATCTATAAATATATATGAAGGCCAGTGAGCTACATAAAATCGTCAACGCCTGGTCTATAAGAACTTTCAAAGGCTTAACTAGTAAAGAACCTTACGCGTAACCCTTACTGGGTTAAAACTAGAACGCTCCAAACTGCCTCGAATACATTTGATGGATGGTAAACCCCATCCCAAATGTAATCATTGTGAAGTTCCAATACCTGTACGACACGTCTTAATTAACTGCCAATTGTACAAAACGCTAGAAAAAGTAAAAATTGTAATACGTTCATGAAAACAATCTAGACCCCAAGTATTGTCAAGGGTGAAAAATAAGTTTTGCTAAAGAAATCAACATCTGTGAAGACATACGACATGTATAATTTAGAAACTCGTTCAGCAAGTAGCATGAAAGTTATTTCTAGGAATGGGCAACTTCTTTCATTAAATCATGTGCTATTTAATAATGCACTTGTCTCTTTCTAGTAATATTTGTAATTTTGGTATTATTATGTAGGTATCTTAATATTTTTATTCAATCCAATTTCTTTATATACTGAGCGTTATGTTATTTACTGATGATTATAGTCAGTCACCAATAACCTCGTACTGATTACGTAACCTCTCTCCGCCCCACGAATACATTTTGGAAGCAAAAGAAGTTAACTTGAAATTTAAAGTATGTTTATTCATAATGGCTGAACTCCTTTGGATGTGATCCAATCAATGTGTGCGTTAATATTTGTTTTGAATAAATTCAGTGTAACTACTATTAAATGCTGACTTTGGGGGAGCATGGTTCTCATGGATTCGCGCCTGCCTCACAAACAAGAACATCTTTGCCTACATAGATTACCTCTCTACGAGTTGTTTACGTGTAGACGTAGACCACACTACTTGACGCGTAGACGCACATCACTGCCTTCATCACCTTCACGTCAACTTAGAACATTCATCAATTTTGAATGAGTGAATTATTTTCTATAAGAGCATTTTTTATAAATAAAGTTTTTAGATTCATCCTTTTCTATAAGTGATCTATTGCCGAAAAACGAATTGACATACGATCTTTAACAACGTTTAACTATTAATTGTTTCTTCAGGTGTTTGAGGTCTTTTATAGTTTCCTTTGCTTCGTGGCAAGGTCAGATGACAATCTGAAATGAAATGAAGTTAATTTAATATTACACTTGTATACCTAGAGGGGAGGGTCCCAAGGTACATCTACAGTCCTTGTCCCAAAGTACAACAGTCTGCGATCATCGATGAACATGACTACTGTTAATTGTAGGTTATCTGATAATAATATTTGATATTATGGGTAATTGTTGTAACTGACACATTTAAAAGTTACTGTATTGAAATTTGACTTTTGATAGGTGAGAAATTGGGTGTTGCGAAAACGCAACACTAGGCACAAGGGGGTGATATAATTAAATGTGATTGGATTTTCAATACATGTTTTATTGAATGCAAACAATGTTTAAGTACATGAAACTAATTTAAAATGTAATATTTATGCTTTGTACTATACTTCTTATACTATTTACACAATGTTTTTAAATTTCTTTTTATGGAACTCGATTTACATAATTCACATTTGTTCTCTTATTTTGAGACAATATAGTGACCTACATTGTCAAACCTAGTTCCAAGGGAAATTCTGCTTGCAACTATTGTCTTTACGGGGCCCGTCTTGCTTCTTGGTTGGCCATATCGCTGAATCAATTCCATAGCTACTTTTCTTCTAAACTCCAATAAATCAAGGGCCATTGTATTACTATTTTCAGCAGACCTCCTATGCAAAATCCAGGCGTTTTGTATGCTTACATCGAGCCCCAGAGGTGATTGACCACGATTGGCCACCACCACTTTTTAGATCGAATATTGTATCCGTACGTAGAGACGTTATGATCCATGCGGTCAGTACCTCCCATGTTGGCGTTGTACGCTCTGACAATATCTGGCTGAGTGATGTGTATCTTCTTTTTCTTCAAAGCTGAGTAACGGGAGGTTACCGATACAGGTTCCACACCATTGTAATTAGATACCACTGTAACGACGGAATTGTCATTCCATTTGCATAACAATTTGGGTAGAGCTTTGTCCATGCACGTATCACATGTTCCGCGGGGTTTTCTTTTCATTTCAGTAGCATCAGTCAAGGGACATTGTTCCAGACGATGTTTTCTAATTGTTCCCCATTAACCCTAAACCTAGTACAGTAAAACAGTCAACAACTTTCAAAGAAATGAAATAATTGTCAGTAAAAATGTGATGTGGTAGATATTCATTCCTAGAACGAGGAAGTTTTTCAACAAACTGCAATGGTACGGCACCACCAAGACCATAATCAGATTTGTAAATGTTCTGCTTCCCTTTTATTGCTTGATAAATGTCAAAATCGATCAAATATCCCAATCTGAAATGCATGCACCATGCCTTGTATCCAAACCGAATAGGTTTGCCCTTGATATACTGTTTTAGGCTGTGCCGACCGTAATATGGGATCGTCGCTTCATCAATTGCAATCGGTTGTTCCCAAACAATATAATTCCAAAAAGCATCTTTCAAAAATTCCAGATAAGGTCGCAATTTCGACAATCTGTCACTTTGGTCGAGAGACCGTCATTTAAATGCAAAAGTCTCATTATTTCCTCAAACCTAGTTCGTCTCATGGCACTTGTTATTGCACTATTATTTGTATCAGGTGATTCTTGTGATTGATGTGTTTAGTGTTGCGAAAACGAAACATTCGAGTTGTAATATACTTTGTGATCTCCATTTGAAAGTTGGCATATTGTTGTTATCAACAATTAATAACACTACTAATCATGAAATTATATCCGAAGACACAACGCATTTCAACAATTATTTCCCATTTTCCCATTCCCATTAAGGGCATTTTCGGGACATTGTCGCAAAGAATACCGCACAGAATGAAAACGCCGAATTCAAACCTACACTGATACAAGGACAATCCAATTATGATCACATTTCTATAATAATCCGTTTGAATGCAGCTTTATCTGTACTTGGAAACAGATAAAAGCTTTAATCCAAGAACACAGTTGTAGAATAACGTCCACAATCCAAACAGCGTGTAATGTTGCGAAAAAGAAAAACTAGGCATAAATGGGTTAGCTACATTCTATGCTGGTAAGTGTAGACCTACTTCAATATTCGTAAAGTATTAGAAGTTATTATAAAATTGATGAAATGGAAATGCAGAAACTTTTACTTTTCACTTATCCAATCTTTTAAACTCTCATAAAATCACGGAAACAGTTCAAATTACAAAATCGTTCACTGGAATAAACACAAATAGCTAACACAACAAAATTTTGCTTTATATTTTGGGGGAATTCTTTCATTGAATCTCCTTTCACGTTACACAGACTTAAAAAGTTCAACCTTAATATATTTGTTGTGCATCTTGTGTTTATTTGTAAACATTACATGGTGCTGATATTTTAATATTATCATTGTATTTATGAATTATTTAGTTGTAATACTTTGTTTACTTGAAATTTACTTAAGAGTATCAGAAAGATCCATTACAATTTACATTATTATATTATAACATCATGTAACCGTTATACATAGTACAAGAAAGTTTGTGCTGTCGTAACAATACTAGTTTCATATCAAAAGAAGTCGCCGTCTGTTAAAGGATAAAAATTTCAGGAAACAGGTTTTTGAGATTTATTGAGAATTGTATGCTTGAACATTTTTTCTGACAGTGTTTTTTAGTATGTGAATAAATTTACACGCGTAAAAGGAAAGACTTGGTGATATGTTTAATATTCTATTCCTTTCCAGCGCCATTCTCTCCACCAAGCTGTTGCGGCTCGTGGGCGTGGTGGAGATGGCAGAGCTCGCAAGGGCGGTGATCAACGACGTCCGCGACTTTCGTGTGGCATACGACATCGTAAACACCAACTTAGCCTTGTGCGTGTGCAAGATCATAAAATCCTTGCGCAACAAATTTGGGATACACACGAACGCAGAGAAGCGGGTCTTGTTCTTGCAACTGTACTTATCGTCCAAAGCTGCTCATCTACGGCGGCATGGTCCGTTTCCTCTTCCGAGTGTTCATAATGTGCAGTTTGTCAATAACGTTCATGTCATTCACAATTCCATCCGGATCGTCAGTGTGAGCGTGTGAAAAACCACACAGACAGGCAGATGTTTTCAGAGAAAAAAAAACACTTTTTCGGTATCAAGGAATCTAAAACGTGCATTTAAACATTTCGATGTCGATTTTTCACAGCGTTATATAACTTTCTACACACTGCCTAGGGTGAAGTATTGTTCCTTGAAATACTATGTGTACTTTGGACCTTCAATGCTTAAGGCTTCACTTGTTGGTGTAGTTTAAAACCACTCAAGGTAATTTGATGACTTGCCAGTGGAGATACCAGTAAATTCTGCCAGAGATATTGGCTTCTTATAGTTGACGAGAGTTGCCTAGTTACAGAACTAGTGGTGCTACAGTATGTCACAGACTTTCACGTATTATATCTTTAACCCCGGTGAATAAGCTGATAAGTCGACATTTTGTTGAAAATGAGATATTTATACTCCTGAATTCTCTGAAAGATTCTCCACATTTATGAATAACCAGATGAGTTCAATTCCTTATCGTTGATGAGTAATAGACATGTGTATTTACGAACATAACGTAAATTTCTGAAAATCAGAAACCTTAACAAGATCAGTCGAGTTGTCTGGTTATTCTCGCTGTATCAATGATATGAGATCACTGATCAAAATGAAATAAGTCATGTCTCATTTTTCACGCTAGAAGATTTGTTGCAATAATCACAAGAAAGAAATATGTTCATATACTTCTCAGTTCTTCACGTACATATTTTTGTTGAAGAGCTCATGATTAACTCAGAATGTGCTTAACATGATCAAATCTTGCATGAATACAAGCTGAGTGAATTTGTATGAGTGGATGGTTTAACCTTTTGACTCAAAGGGCCAACAGTGAGAAAAGAAACATAGTAAGTTAGGAGGTGAGTGTATATTACCACCAAGAGAAAGATTCCCAAGAGATCCCTTCTGTGAACTGATTAGAAAAGAATGAAAATGCAGATGATGCACGGAAAATACTGATCAAATCACGGATAACGAAAATAACCGGTGCGACACTGCAGATCAGACACTTGGAGAGAACGTACACAAAAAATACGCCATCGAAGGTTCAAAGTGTGTGGCCCATTCAAATGCGGGGCCATAGGCAGCCGCCAATCTTATTTAAACGAAATTAACTTTATCTACGAATATGGACTTGCATGACTGTCATTGTGTTGACACGAAAATACTTTGGTTGCTGAAGTTCCCGTGTACCAGTGGCGGATGGTGCCACAACAAACTGGAGGTTGCAGCTCCATCGAATGACGAAAATGTAATATCCAAAATTCAGAACACTATAATAAACGTAAGCAATTCGTGTAAATTAATTAAAACTACGTTGAATAAAAGTCTATTGAAACATTACTTTCATAATTTTATGCGTAGTGACCATATCAGTTGTATTCGCCACGCGGTGCTGGCATATTCACCACGTAGTTCAGGCTTTGTTGTCCAATGGGTATTCGAGTTTCTGTATTAGTAATGCACTGAGAGAATTGACAGTAATAGAATCCATACAAAACAGAAAATAACTTGGTTTCGAAAATACGGTGATTGCACTCCAGCACGTTACAACAATAACTATTGTTTAGATACGTTTTTCACGAATTAAATTATATTATTTTCAAAATGTCACTACTCTGGTACATATCGCAATAATGAAAAATCCACAAACACTCGTATTCATAAGATTCACTCACCATTAGTCAGAAAGAGTCTTCTAGAACGGCCAACTTTACAGAAAGGACTCATTAAATGTACGTTTTGAATCAACGAACTTCAAATGAAATAAAAATAAATTCTCCAAACATAAACAATGCATTCAATATCGTCCATAATTGACTGACCTTATGTTCTTTCAATATCATGATAAATTCTTAAAATTAAGTTGTAGCTAGTGTCAGACGAAGAGAGAAAATTGGAATTCCCCTCGGACGCCGCGCCTAGACCCTCACCCATGGAAGAAGACTGGTTGCCGCACCAAAGGCCTGATATTTAAACATGGGGACAAAAATGAAACACAGAAAACCTAGCAGTCAAAAAGTAAATGCGATAAAAGAGCCAAAAGCGTGACATTGTGCTCATCTGGGAGAGCATCAGATACAGAAGAGAGTGTTCATTGGAGTAAAAAGAAGAGATTTTGAATTAAAGAAAGAATTAATTTAACTTTTTTCCATTAATAGTTCCAGATTTGCATGACTTCTGACTACACAACGTGTTAAAAATATGTAATTTCCTACATATTGAAACAAAATTTAAATATTTTTCGGTATCAGGGCACCATTATACGAATTTAACGAAATATTGCCGGTTTTGCCGCTGCATTTATTTATTTATTTATTTTACGTCAAAAAAACAGTTAAAAACTGCGTATGACGTGCTATGGGGAAAAGTGAATTGTGTGCACATTTTCACAATTTTGTGATCCCTACACTAAGTCATATACTACCTAAATTTTAAATTTTGAAAGGGAGAAAAAAAAATCTCCAATGTAATAAAATCTATTTTCAAGGATAAATAAGCAATAAATTTTGAATTTTGAAAGGGAGAAAAACAAAACAAAAAACTCCCATGTAATAAAATCTATTTTCAAGGATAAAAAGGCAATAAATTCTTATCTCTTCCTGCCGCTCTTATTACTTCCTGCCTCGACAACATGGAAACGATAATTTGAATAATTGTATTTCCCACTGAATTCTAGAAGACGTGCACAGAAAATGAAGTTACATTTATGTCCAGAAGCAAAACAAGGGGCCATCTCAGCATTTGCTCAATGGATCAGGGAAACTGGACGAAAAACCTGATCGAGATGGGGGTCATTGACCCGGAATCTGTAGTACAATAGTTGTTATAGGTTGTTTATACTCATTTATACAGTCCAAATGGTAAATAATGCATTATGTATCATTAAATTTAATGTGCCTTTTCTTGTGATGCTCAGTATAGTCTCTAATTGTATAGAAACAGTTATGCAGCAGAAACGATTTCACTTGGGATTTAAACTTTTCTATTGAATTTAATCGTTTAGTGTCATCTGGCAAAGTGTTGTAAAATAATGTACATGTATTGTATGTGAAGTTTTTGTAATGAGCTGTTAATACTGTCACCTGATGAATATGATTTCTACGTCGTGAGTTATAGTAATAGACTTCGGCATTTTCTGAAAATATATTCCCAACCTTGAGCAAGTCATTTTTTACAAAAACCATTGATTCGTAAATAAAAAAGACACGGTAATGGTAGAATTCCTAGATTAGTGAAGAGAGGCTTACATGAATCACGTGGGTGGGATTTGGTTATTATTCATACAATTCGTTTTTGTAATCTAAAAGTCTGGGAGCTATAAGATGTATTTCCCCAGAATATTATGCCATATCTCAGGCGGGAATGAACATTCGCGAAGTATACACAACGAGCAGTATGAAGACTGACTGAATTTGCAAGAATTCTGAACGCGTAGCATAATGAACTTAATTTTGTGTTCAATTCAGTTAAATGGACGTTCCATTTAAGGTTTGACTGAATTGAGAGACCTAAAAATTTTGTTGCCTTAACATCAGTCAATGGTACGCTGTTCATATTCAATGGAGCACAGAATGGTTTATTTGAAATGGAAAACTGCATTAAAACCGTTTTCTTTTCGTTTACTATTAATTTGTTATTTCGGAACCAATTTGAAACATCTGATATTGTACTATTTACTGTTTCTTTATGGCAAAGGATGTTCGTATCATCCGCAAAGAGAACCGTTCTTTCGTTTCGAATCGTCGAGGGCATATCGTTTACGTAAAGTAGGAGCAGAATAGGGCCTAAAATCGATCCTTGAGGAACTGCACATGCAACGGGCAGAGTCGGAAAGGTGCGTACGTAATGTTCCATCATTCCAGTAAAGTATTTCCACTCTCTGAGATCGTTGTTTAAGGTACGAACATAACCAATCTAGAGCAATACCACGAATTCCATATGAAGGTAATTTGGAAAGTAAAATGTCATGATCAATGACGTCAAAAGCTTTTGAGAGATCTAAAAATAATACAATAGGTGCCCCGTTTTGATCCAATGATAAGGCGACATCTTTAAGAAAAGAAAATATAGCTGTTTCCGTTGATTTTGATTTTCTAAATCCATGTTGGCAATCTGAATGCGCGTCGTGTTTAGTGGGAAAGGTTTCCATTCGTACATGAAAAAGTCTCTCTAATATTTTTGAAAAAACTGATAGAAGAGAAATGGGCCGATAATTTTGAATTTCATTTTGTTGCCTTTTTTGAAAAGCGGCTTAATTTTAGTGTTTTGAAAATACATAACTTTCATCACATAACTTTCTTTATATTACGCATGTTACTCCATGCATACGTGTGTACACAAGAAAGTAAAAAGAGACTTTGTTGGAAAGAGAATAGAAGCGAAAAGATACAAGAGACTAAAACTTTACGAAATACATAAGTGGTACTTCTGAAATCTACATTTACAGATAAAGAAAATCATTACCTGTACTTGGTAACATGAATGACAAGACGTGTGCTAAAAAGAAAGTATTTTATATTTCCATATATTATCGTTAATATAATGCAAAGTTATTATTTTCAACAGGTTTCTTTGCCATACTGTGTTCGCTAACATTTGAGGGGGTTTAGTAGGGTCAACGGGTTACGTACATCTACCATTGTCAAGCATCTCGACCCAAATAAAAGTTGCCAAAAGCAGGCTTTCTGCAGCCAAGGTCGCAAAGTACGATACCAGCTCGTGTTTCCTGCACAGGATTTAAGAACGGGTGGACCTCTTACGTTAGCATCACAAGCTGCGCAATATCATAACGTATTCTACCTACGTTTACTAGCCAAAGTTCGAGGAGTAGTAGTTTAAACGTTGTTATCCAAATACTAAGTACATTAACCTCGTCGGAATAATGGGAGACTAATATTTTTTTCATTTTCAATTCATAAACCCCTGTACTCAATAGCTTTAAAACACCGAGATTAAATTTTGATACAATAATAATAATAATAATAATAATAATAATAATAATAATAAATGAGGCATAATTTTGACTTTTCTTGTCTATAGTCACCATAAAGTGTTATCATAAAGGAATTACTGTATGTAAGAAGAGTTCATACCATCAGTAGTGAAGATGGGGAATAGTGTCAACCGGTTCCGTGTTTCATTCTTCGCAGCCACAATATAGAGATTTATAAAAAAAATTAAACGTTTTTGAAGACAAGGGCAGTTAGAAATAACGCAATGCAAAATTCCGCTCCTAAATCAATACATATTTAAATAACCATTGATTCATAATACAAGGGCAGAAGTCAAATTCACTTTTAGCGATTTCAACTATTAATAGATGAAATACTGGTTTCTTGATAAGAAATTGTTGAAAATGGTACACTTCTAATTACATTACATTCCGTGCAAGAGTTTTATGATAGTTTTAAATCAAAATAGTTGTTTAGAATTCTATGAACATTATTCTCCGTAGAACAGACTACTTTAAACGTTTAACATAGCTATTAAAGAGAATGATTGGGACGGAGAGGTACGTTTTCTTGGTGCTGGCGAGCGTGGTGGGGGTGCTGTGTTCCCCGGAGCTGCCCAAGTGCTGCGGCGCGGGCGAGCGCCTGGCCAGCGGGCTGCGGGCGTGCGAGCCAGCGCCCTCCGCCTTGGGGAACGCCTCGTGGGCCGCCGCCCTGCCGGCGGGCTCTGCGCCTGTGCCTGCGCCTGCACCTGCGCTCTGGCGCCTGCGCTTCGGGCGCTGGCCCAACTGCAGCGCCCGCCTCACGCTGCGCCTGCTCGCGCCCGCCCCGCGCAGGTGAGCAACGACATGCCTTTCCACTCCACCACCCGCAGCTCATGCGAAGGCTCACACTGCATTTATCACACGGATACGGTCATTTTGAGAATGATTTTAGCAAGACATCACTTTATTGAACTGAATCATTTGAAATTTAAAATAAATATCTCAAAAGGAACATTCATTATCTTATTTTATATCTTATTTTTCCTTCTATTTATCCATTTTCTATTTATCCTATTATCTTTCTTCTATTTATCTTATTTTTACATTCGTTATTTTTTATGTTTGCTAGAACATTATTCTCACAATGTTGCCTTAGACATTGTTTAATTTCAAACCTAAAATTTTCATTAAAGTGCAGTGTCGTGATGTTTACCTTCTCGTATACGTACGTGGGGATAACCAAATGAAGTCTCGAGAAGTCTTGAGATTTGAAATATACGTTATGGGGTTTCCTGATGCCAAAAAAGTTGTTTTTCAAATCGTCTGTTCATCTGTCTGCCTGTATGTCTTGCTGTTTGTCACTTATATCTGTTCGTCTGTTTGTCCGTGCTTCAAATGATTTACAGTGACTTTTCTCGGAAATTGAATATTTTTTATTAAAAATTATCTCAAAACTGCTTATTTTCGGAAACGTTCAAACTTATGTCACTCCTAAGGCTGGCCATAAACTTGATCTAAATAATCGGTATTAGAGGTATGGTAATAAAATAAAGTAACAGTGCTAGAACAACTATCTAAGTGCTGCAAATTATCACAGGGAATGATTTTCTGATCTTTCGTGATATTAATTGTGAAACAAAAAAGAAATCGTTGAGAAACAACCCATTGGACAATACCTAAAGAGAATATACAAAATACAGATCAAGAAAACAAATCATTCACGAGGCTTAAAAGTGGAAGAACGAAGGAGGAATCGAGAGCAGTAACAGCCACACATAGTTAGACGTTGAGGAAAGATTATGATAAAGTGTTTCTCAAAATTCCCCAGCATGAAAAATGCAATATTTTTCTGGTACGTATAGAAACAATTGATCACTTTGTCTGAGTGTGCCCGAAGCAAAAACTCTTCACGTCTTTTTTCTGAAAGAATACCTACGGAGAAGCATCAAGAGTGCCCGTTACCTTCTAATATTTTCTCTCACTTATTTCTGCCTGAGGTTCCGGTCAGAAAGATTGCTGTCCCAAGACCCTCGTGGGCACTCCTCTTTCCCCATTTGCCGGGTTTGAAACGGTCCCTCTTGGTGGGAATACTGCGAGTAACGAACCAATCAAACGTGATTCTTGGACCGTTGAATTTCTGAGAATTAAGCAATCATTGGCGATCGTCGATTACCAGGCCTCACCCAAACCAGATATGCTTTCTTTTGAAGTAACCCTTGGGAAATCCCTTGTCGGCTTCGAAGGTCCTATCTACAGGCGCACCCACATACATCTTTGTCCTGTTTGCACTCGCTCCTCTCGATTCTCAACGTAGAAGTGGTATTTTGTCAAAGGCTCGACCGGGAGCCGTAGCTCAGTGCATCAATTAATGTCACTGCTGCACCTCTGACCGGGAGGTCCTAGGTTCAAGTTCTGACAGTGGCAGGATTTTCGACACGAGCTTTTCAGCTCGGTCGACTTCAGTCGCTGTTTGGAGGAGAATTCTAGCGGCCGGCTGATCTGATCGGTAGTTTTCCGTGGTTTATGAGATCAACACCAGGCGAATGCCGGAGCAGTACCCTAACAAACGGGCCACGGACCACGCGCGATCTGTCTACCTCTTCCTTGTCCAATCCTCTCCCTTTACACACACAACACACACACACACACTAACATGCAGTACACTACCACATATTCTGGGAGATCGGTCGGGAGTTAAGAGTTTGTCCCGTCTGGGGCGGTGCCCCGCTGGTGGGAGAGTCCTGGTTAGGGGAAAACCCTGCTAGCCGATAGTAGGTTGGCGCCGGATTCGCCATCCAGAATGGGAAGATCACCACCTTCTTCCGATGAAAAACATTCACTACACTTATCGTTGACTCCGAGTACGCAGTAAGGGAGGTTTGACAATTCATGGCGAATATTAGTGGACATTGAAGCGCAGAAGCATTTTATTTGATTTGTAAGAAAGATGATTCCGTAACAAGTATTTGTAACACTTGTGCATCGTGCATACGTGCATCGATGCACACATGCATCGAAAATGTTCCATTTGGACGTATAAATATGTTAAAATGTAATTAAATATATAGTAATAGGTAAAATATGTAAAAATATGTAATTATACCAAAATATGTAAAAATTGTAAAATAAAAAAGTTCTAATTCATTTAAAATGTCTTGTAAACTCTAAAAAATATTATTGATTGCAGCTATATAGTTCCTGTAAAAACATGTAATTACATGGAAACTCCGTTCCCTAATCATCACGATATATGATACATAACACACACTTTTCTGGCGCAATTTATGTGAAATCAAATACCACGCACAGTTTTTAGCGCAATTTGTGTGAAATCAAACAGAACGTGTAAAATAAAATAAATGTAGTTTTTAAGCGGCTTTAAAATCACAATAATGTATCGACAGTTAAACTATTAAAATCTTTAGTTCTTTGTTGAAGGCCGGCATGTTACCATCCGTAAGCAGACACTGTAAACGCTTATCTAAAATGTATTTCTTCTCGTTCGGTTATGCAGTCTTTCCTGGTATTTAATTTTATGAGAAGTCAGTAATTTTATAGGAAAGGACATTCTTAAGATATAAGCCGTTTGTCACTCTAAATTGATATGTAATTAAATTAAATTTACTTCAGATTGGAAAGAGTAAATAAATGTTGTGGGAAGATTATGATATAAGAGAATTTGAATTCCTTTTTAGAAAATCTTGATTATATCCGTGAATAGACTGCATCTTTTCAGCATTAAATATGATAGTATTTGGGCGTATTACAAATGTTGTAAAGCCTACTTCCTAATTTGACGATAGTTTCTTCTAGTTTGGGAATTTTTAAATTCCTATGGATTTATTCATTGGTAATGAACCAGGGAGCAGAGTAGTTATTAGAAATTTATTTTGGATTACTTTAATTTGGTTTATAATGCTTGGAGCTGTGCCTCCCCAAACTGAACATCCGTAAGTTACGATGGAAAGGAATAATTGACTTGTATTGTAGCACTGAGATTCAATTTTTATTCAAGAGCGCTGATTTAATGTTTAACTTTCAGACATTCTCTGGTATAATATATTATGAGATTCTTTGCCTTGTGAATCATCAGTATTTCGTGCATTAGAGTTAGCGTAAATATCTTTACCCTCATTTTTATCTTTGGCTATGAAAGAATGGAATTAACTACATATAAAATTTAGAGCAGAAACTTGTAACCAGCAACTTACAACATAAAATGGCAAAATGTAAATTAAATTTACACCAAACTGAGAATAGCATAAGATTTTATATATGAAGATGCACACCCAAAAACACCGCAAATTCACTCCTGATAATAAATCAGTTAATTCATAATATATTAATACTTTAATGGATATTTAAATATTTTTGCCATTCAATCAATTAAAAGCACACTTTAAAACAATGTAGACGATATTAAAAGCGAATATTTAAAGGTCTCAAATAATTTGTTGATCGCTCAGGGACGAGCGCCGGCTAACTGGAGTACGGAACGGGATACAGTAGCCGCTACCATCAATCATCCTTATCCTTTGGCATGGTGAAGAGAGCTAGCCATCCCTTCTCATCTTCGAATATGCAATCAACATATTCCTCTGTATTCCTTCTGAATAAGCTGAAGAAAGCTAGCCATCCCATAGATCTTCACCCTGGGCTCTTTGAAAAAAGTTTACCATCTCTACTGAACCTGAGCACGTTGAAGCAAGCTAGCCATCCCAACTTACAACGGGTAAGTTGAAGCAAGCTAGCTTCGACAAAACCACGCTTGAATCGGGCTTGGATAGTTAGGATACGTGGAATAGAGCGCGGGAATTTGGGAAAAATATGTTACGAAGCGATGGAGCTGAAGCTTTGGAGTGCAGTAGACTAAGGCAATATTCACAAAATGGAGGAGTGATTTGAAGTAGATTTCTCGGGGCGAGATCCGCAAAATAAATATGTAGCTCACGTAAACAAAACATTTAATTCAATAAACAATAAAGTCAAGCACATGAGACTATATAATTTGAATTATTTAGAGTTTATTCGTGGGTCATTAGGAAGTAAAGATCGATGTTTTTACAGGAATTTGCATTCGATATATTTAAACAAAACTATATTTTACCTACAATTTGATACCAAATCTATGTTTCTACGTAGTCAATGCCCAAATATAGGCACTTGTCATACCATTTACCAGTTTTTCTATGTCTTCTGCGTACTTAGTTGCGGCCATTTTGTTGAACGATTTATTAACGGTGTAAGTTCATCATCAGTTCATCTCTTTCATAGCATCGTCCACCCAAAAAATCTTTCAATTCGAGGAATAAGTCCGGACTGTATAGCGGATGTTCAACCATTTACCTCTGAAATTGCTAAAGAAAGACCCGTGACACTCCCGTTGCGTATAACTCCACTGCTTAGCATTACATGCGCATTTTTATGACGTTGAAGCGTTTTTCAAGTCGCCCGGTGCAGTCGTTGAAGCGTCTGACAGGCTGCCACAACCACCAGAGTTATCTGCCAATAAATTTCGATGCGTTGGACGTTTTGCGCCTTTAAAAAGCGGACAACACTACGCAACTCACTCTCGGCGAGTCACTTTTTAAGCATATTTTAAAGTCGCGCAGCTAAGCAGTAATCAACAGAATTGGAGCGTAGCTGCCGCCAAATTGAAACAGATAAGCACCAAGGTCAGTGGTTTGTCGGCGGTGCTCGTGAAGAACGCGGTCACACAAAACAAAACACACTTTTCTTTCCTCAATTGTCTTTCACACTCAAAAGTATTGGTTCAAAATTGCAGAAAAATAGTAGTTGGCGAGCGAGCCTCTAGTGCTAAAAAATATACCTCTAAACCCTAGATTCGTCGCTGTAGTGAAAGTCTTACGAAGAGATTCCCAGTGCGTTGTGTGAACGAATACAGTGCTGCTTGCAGAAGAGTGCAGTGGCGGGCAACGGGTCTCTAGTGCTTGAACACACATTTCTGATCCTTATATCCGCTTCGGTATGCAGATTAGAGTTTTGAAGAGGTATATGTGAACGAATCCTGCTGCGTGTGTGCAGGGTGCAGTTGCTGGCGAACGGGTCTTAACCTTTAGAGATTAGTTTCTGATCCCTATATTCACTTCTGTAAGCACATTTGAGTTTTAAAGAGGTATTATGTGAACGAATCCTGTTGCGTGTGTGCAGGGTGCAGTGGCTGGTGAACGGGTCTTAACCTTTAGTGATCCCTATATTCACTTTGTAACACATTTGAGTTTTAAGAGGTATTATGTGAACGAATCCTGTTGCGTGTGTGCAGGTGCAGTGGCTGGCGAACGGGAGATTAGTTTTTTGATCCCTATATTCACTTCTGTAGAATAACTTCAAGTGTACCTACGCGCTGCTGCTCTGCCCCTGCAGCCGCCTACAGTGTTTCAGCAAGTGCTGCCCAATGGGCTACATCGTCTTTTGCGCGGGGAGTAACTTCAAGTGTACGTGCGTCGAGAACAATGGAACAACTGAAGAGACTTGGAAACCTTTCCATGGAAGCGACTTTTTGCCAGAAGTGAATATATCATACGAAATTCTCCCGAATAACAAACCTATCTGCAAAAATGGATCTCGCTTCTGGATGGATTTTTCTTCTTACCAGCCTTATTTCATTCTCCAGCGATGGTGGGCGTATTTATCGGGACCTTTTTACAAAACTGAACGTGTATGTGGCGATTTCGTATATGGAGATATATTGCGATTAAATGAAGGTCTGGGTGTTTGTTATTATGAAACTCCACTTGATACATTCTTCGAAATACAAGGAATAGTTCAAATTGTTGCGGACATTCTTCTAATAGCAACATTCATATTTACGATTATTAATCAGGACAAAACAAATTCACCTTATGGATATGTCCATCGCAGGTCTTTATTGTGCCATATATTAGCCTTAATATTGGCCAATACCACATTCGGTGCTTACACTTTTGTAACTAATCACGCAACTTTCTGCCTAGCTTCTCGTAAGTGAACATATATATTTATTTTTTCATTTACATTAATTACCTAAATTTTTTTTGTTAATGATTTTTTTTCTTCCAGCGATGATTGCGCACTTCGCTATCGTTGCTGCGGCGTTCTGGCTGAATGTACTTTGTACCAACATGGCTCGAGGATTTAGGTAGACCTCTAGTGTTTGTCTTACATTATTTTTGCTATTACTGGCACAAAATTCAAATAAGGGAAGTTAATTAACACTGCTTACTGCAGAGATTCACAAGAAATAAAATCTCGATATGAAACATTCAACACTTCTTCATGATTAAAAGATTTTAAATAGACCAATGAGCTGTGATTTCCTAAAGAATTTTTTGTACTATTTCATACAATGCTCACTATTAAAAATTTTGTTTTTTACACAAAATATTAGATTTTCAAATAAAATGATTTACATAAAATTAAATTATTTTCAATTCGTTAAATATTTTTACGAAATCATAGTGTTGCAAAAACAAGTTTTAACTTGTTTGTAACGTTTGAATTCTTTGAACATGAAAAGTTGAATATCAAAATAAAGTTATATTTTAATTTTAGCAATCCACGAGGCACTCGAGAAAGGAATAGTGGAACAACTGGTCGAAAAATGTTCCTGTATTATTCAGCATTTGCATGGAGTTCCTCTGTTTTTATGACTAGTTTCGTTGCTGGAAGTTTTTATAGCAAAAATATTCCCCATGGCTGGTTAAGACCAACATTGATGGAATCAAGAACATGTTTCTCGGAGAGTGGTACGTATTTCGCAATTATCAGCATTCGATTATACAAATTCACATTAAACTTATATTTACAAGGGCGTATCTCAGAACAATCATATCAGGAATATTTTGTTGTTGAATACTACTTAATTAAAATTACTTGCTTTCATAATGAATAGGTCTGAAATGGTTACTGACCATTAAAAATGTAGTAGAGAGACATGCCACATGCCACCTGCTACATGTTACATCGGAACGCCACGTGATTCGGGGGTGATAAGGACTAGAGCTGAACAGAATCGTGCGGTTACTCATCTTACTGTAAATAGCATAATGTGTTCGCAAAAATTGGTTAAGGATTATGACAACAAAAAGTAATATATTTGCTGTTTTCACTAGTAGGTAGAAAAATACAAGAAATTTAAATGAATAAAGAAATATTCATGGACGTATTTTAATGAAATTCACTACGTTTTCCGTATTTAAAAATCTTTATAATACCAAAACATATCTAGTCTTGAGACATATTTGTACATTATTAATCAGTAAATACATTTAGTCCATTCTTTTCGATCTATGGTTTCTACCCAAATGACTAGTAGTACTACTTTCTACCCAAGTGGCTTTTTACAGTGAATTGTAAAGTGCACATTGTGATGCAAGTTTCTGTAGAAGTGTTCGTCTTCTCCGAAGTATGAGGAGGGGGGAACAAAAAATATATCAAAACATTTCAAAAGGTTTTGTATATGGCGGCAAATAGAATTCATGATCATTTAGGAACACGACAACACAGTTTTACGGGCATAAATAGTACATTATGCTTCAAAAGAAATTCATTATTTTTACCAAGGTGTAATTATAGCCCGAGATCTACAATTGTACCGAGGGAAAAATAGCTTCTCTACGAGGTGTAAATGCTACTTTTTCACGATCGCAATGGTTTCAGAAAATCTATTTAAAATATTGATATGAAATATAAAATTAGTGACATGTGAACAGTCTTTCTTACCAAGGAACCTGTCAATAAACAACTGTGCGTTTAATGGTGGGAAGTACAAATCACTTGTGTTTCACGTTTTATTCAAATATATAAATTTTTACTGGTGTGTGTCTTTTGTTTTCATTGTCGTAAAGTAAACAAGCGAGACAAAATTTAACCCCTGGAGAGTAAATATTATTACCCTAGGAAGCAAAAGCTTCACTTTAGTCCCACATTCGCTAATAATAAAATCCACTTTGCCTCGTGGTTGTAAAAAACTAATATTTTTCGAGTTGGGCATGATGCTAAAAAGTGTTGGAACGTAACGTGTGTTACGAGTAAATATTATAACTGCATTAAATGATTTAGCCAAAACCTGCATCGCATCCAGTTGCACACGTTCATTTTTATGAGTCAGTTGAAGTTTCGAAGCGGACTTACTGACCGCACATTGACAGAAGTAGAACATTCCTTCCACTTGAATTTTCTACAAAATGGTGTCTCATAAACTTTTAATTTTCTGAAGTTCTGTCTATACCCGCCATTAAAATTAGAGTTACATTAAAGAGTAGATAATGCTTCATTATCTGTGGAGGATTTCTTGACTTGTTCAGAATATAGACCAAGTAAAGGTTCTCTATTTTCTCGCGGCAGTACGAGTAAGTCGATTCCTTCATCGATAGCACTAATAGCCAAAATCTGTAACTGATTTTCCTTTGCGAATATTTTGATTCCAATTATTGACAAAACGCTCGTGGCTATCTGATTTCTTAATTCAACTTAACATGTTTATAAGTTAGTTTAGAAATCCCAAAGCTCAATAAACCCTCGTCTGGTAGCACATCTTGTTGTACGGCTTACGGATTTACACTATTTTTGGCGTTAAGTAAATAAATAGGAATGTGTTTCAAATAGAAACTATCCCTCAAATGCTCACTTTTAGTATTGCAACAGCATTAGGTGTTACAGACTGTTCAAAAATCATTTTCAGTTTGCTATGTAGAAGCCTTGCTTGATTAACATCATGAAACAAACATGCTAAAACATGCTATTTATAACTTTCACTGATAACGTGAATGTATGAAAAATATTAGTATATATTGAATTTTCGAAGTCGCACATGTGGGAATACACAATATTTTTTATGAAAATTGAAAGGGAGAGGGAATTCTTTATGGGGGAAAACCTTAATTGATAACAGAGGGATGTAGAATTAGTATAACGCCTTCCATCACCATGCTACATTTGTTATATAATACGTAAAGAAGAATAAAAGAAAACATGAAATAAGGAAATAACATGAAATGGAGAATTGAAGCGATATCACTTGAAATTTGTACAACAAAAAAATAATCCTCTTAGGAACTTGATTTTGATTGACTAAACATTAATAAACTTTCTAAATCATGAGTTCTGGTGTTGGTACAAATTTTCTTTCATATAAATTCCTCATGTGAATTCCTTTCCATCCTGGCGATTAGCCAACCTGCAACGATCTTTACGATTGTTATGATACCAATCAAATATTAGCTTTGGAGAATAATAATAATTATGACCTTATGTTGACTAGCGGGGTTTTCCCAAACTAGGTATCTCCCAACAGCGGGGCACCACCTCATCCAGAACAAGTTCGAAGTCCCCGGCCAGTCTCCCGGCATGTATGGTAGTGTAGTGCATGTTAGTGTGTGTGTGTGTGTGTGTGTGTTTAAGGGGTGAGGGTAAGAGAAGGAAGAGGAAGGAAAGATCGCGCACGGTCCGTGACCCTTGTGTTAGGGTACTTGCACCGGCATTCGCCTGGTGTTGATCGGAGAAACCACAGAAAACTACCAATCATAGCAGCCAGCTACTAGAATTTCTTTCTAGACAGCGTCAGAACTTGATATGGCTATCTGGATAGTGTTCGAAAATCATGCCACCTGTCGAGACTTGAACCTATGACCTAACACAATGAAGATACCTAGATTTTGAGAAATAAGGAGTGACGGGAAGGGGTGGGGTAGATTTGGGCACTAGTTGCGTCGTCTGACAGACGTTGCCTTTGTACTCCAGTGTTAAGAGACAGTTAGGTGTCAATATATGTTATTTCGTCGATAATGTTAACACACTCCGTCCTAATTGGTACTCACCATGCACACTCGCTGTCTTTCTACATCGCCTCAGATGAAATTCATGATATAGTTTATTTTAAAATTTTTAACTTGCATTGCTATAATCATATGTCTGTCCAAATCATTTCCCAGATTCAGCCTAAATGTATTTACAATGTTGCTAATCGTCTATCTTCGTTAAAACATTGGTATTCCAAGGATGCTATTATCAAGACTTTAGATATAAACTCAGATGTTTTTATAAAATATTAAATAACTTTAATACAAATATTTCATATTAACTAATTAATTTTGTAAAACTTTTGTTACAGGAACGTTTGCAAAAATAAGGACTTTTGCCTATTTCTATGGGCCAATAGGTAGTCTCCTCCTTATAAATGCTGGTCTATTTGTCTATACATCAATAAAGGTGCGATTTTTGCGTCGCCAAACATCCATTTTAAAACGGGGCCAGCCAGACTCCCCGAAAAATCTTCGCAAGTATCGGAGGTGAGTTAATAAGTAATCGGATTTCGAAGGACAGAATTTTTTTTCCTGTTCTTGTTTGAAGGATTAATTCTAATTCAATTTTTGCGATCGCTCGTTCGTATATATGTATAAGGACAGAAAGGTTCACAATTCACTTTTAAATTTAAATATCTATTACGTTACCAAACATTTCAAAAACTCAAATCAGCTGTTTAATCGTTGAGCAGTCTCGTCTGGTTTTAAAATACTTGATCTCAATGATCATCGAATGTAATTTCAACATTTATAGTCAACGTCCAATCTTCAAATATAAGTCAGGTTATTTCATTAAATTTATAATATCTCAGTGTACTCAAACTTTTTTATTTTCATCAGATCTTCCTTCCAATGCCCTTCACATTATCCACCCTTGCAAACCTTAAAGAATTAAGAAACGTAGGGTAATTATTCTGAGTCCCAAGACATTATTTCATAAATGTGTATATTTCTGTCAATCTTTCTAAACTCATAGACATATGCAAAGGCGAAATCCCTCTCGTTCGCGGGAAACAAGCTGTGTTCTTAGAAATGCCTCTTGGCCGCTTCCAGTGCCATCCTGTACATCAAGCTCCTGTGGCTCATGGGCGTGGTGGAGATGCTGGCGGAGGTCGTGGCGTGGGCGGTGTACAACAACCTCTTCCTCTTCCACCTGGCAGCCACCAGCGTGGACTTGGTGCGCGCAGTCGTCATCTTCGCCCTGTGCGTGTGCAAACGCAAGACGCTCAACGCCCTGCGCCAGCGCCTCACGGGCTGCGCGCGCGCAGCAGAGGACCGCCCGCCGGGCGCCCTGGAACTGCGCTCGCCTCCCTGCAATTGGCCCCAGAGGCAGCCCTGCCAGGACCTTCTCCCGCAGGGCCATCCGACTCGTGAACTCAACGGGTTTACGTCACGCGGTTATAAAATGAGTGAAAATTCAATAAAATATTTCTGATACAATACGAGGCGAGAAACTCAGTGACATCTCAAAACATCTCATAACTCATGGTATGTGTGACAATCCTAAAATGTCTGCCAATTTTATTTGTGCAAGTTTATGGGGAGAATGCAATGAGATCTTCTTATGAGAACTAAGCTTACAGTATCATAGAAAAATGTCCTTGTGATGACAACTATGAAGCTGAAACAAATATGTTTACGTAAATATGTGCCAAGACGGACACTTACACAACCAAAGCCCGGTAAACACGGTACAGTTTTCGTGCAGATTCTCATACAGTTTCGTGCAGAAACTTCAATATTCCTAACTGGAAGTATAAAAGCCAAAAGTCGCGCATACACGGTCTATACGTTTTTTGCACGAACCGCTTCAAGCCACGCTAGAGAGTCTAAAGAGGAACAACTGAATTGCCCATCCGAGTATTTTAGTGGTGGTATTTATGTTCCCTAGTCCTGGCAATGTTTATTTATTATTAATTAACATCAGGAGCATAGAGAATAAAAATAGGAAGGCAAGAATTGGGAAAAAGGAATTTTGTCACAATATATCACTTCACACAATCGTACCTTGACACATCTAACCACAAAATCGAAATGACCTATTACCATTAGTGAACGATTCTGCCGCTAGAGGCACTTGAGTCAAATTAGGCTTTTTGCATGAAAAATTATGAACATGTTCATGTAGAAAACGTACCGTCTGGACTGCACGTTTTCTGTACGCCCAATCTGCAAGCAAACGGTACCGTGTATACCGGGCTTAAGAGAATGTTATCTCAAATTGGAACACAGAAGCTGAAGAAGATATTGAAAAAGAAAATCTAAACGTTTTGAAATAAAATAAAAATTATGTATTCCAAATGTAATAAATGTTAAAAGTGTACTTTGTGAATTTTTTTTTTAAAAAAAAAAAAATTTAATTAATATCATTTTTTAACCAAAATTTTGGTTTTAAAAAATTAAAAATTTACCAGAAATAATATTTTTCTTTAGTTACTTTTTCACGTATTTTTAAGAAGTCAAGGATGAACAAAATGTCGTACGTCATAACTTAATTTATTTTCTTAACTAAAAGCAGACGTAGTGTGTGCAGGACACTACGAGAAGGAACGAAATATACATTTATAGTTCATTGTTCGGAAGCAATGAACATCCATGCTCTCATTGTTATCTCTACAGTTCATAATCTTTTTTTATTATAGTCGCATCAACCAAAGGTTCTTAGCGACTTTTCAGTATTTTACATATTCATATTTGACTTTACATTATATATATATATATATATATACATATATATATATATATATATATATATATATATATATATATATATATATAGCACAAAGTTTACAATAGAAATGAGGTTATTATAATCTTCTCTGAGAAAATATATCAATCACATAAAAACCAAAAACATTAAATTGACAAGACAACAAAATTTTAAAAGAACCTAAACCGTGATTCATGGGATTTCTATTGTAGTGCTAATTATCAGTGGCGTACATGCAACCCCAGGAACCTCAGCACTGATGTGGTAAGCAAGAATGAGAATTTAATGAGTTTTAAGAATTAAAATTACACTGAACCGTATGTCACATGAAGAAAAATATAGCTTCCACTGTATACCCTATTGTGATCTTGCGCCGGTCCACTGCTCACCCCAGCGCTGTCATCATCACTGGGAAAGAGAGTTGCGGGCGCATCTACTTCACTGGGGCATCGACAGGCGGCGATCGGGTGAAGTCGCAGCAGATAATGTACTGAACACATCTAGCTGAGAATGGATAACATTTTTGCCTCTTCAACTACTTCAAGACCAGCCTCGACTGGCTCGCCCTGTCCTGCGAACGTGATTGCTGTATTCCCAGCGAGAGAGCAGATGAGAGCAAACCAGGCATCTTACTTTAACAGCCAGTGCTATCACAATGCAAAATTATATTAAATGGCAGGTTTTGTTAGTATTAATTACTGTACAGGTTTTCGAAAAGTTTCTAACTTATAAAATGATAATTGGGCACATATTTCTCTCTCGCTATAATGAGAGTATACCAGCACAGAGGAGAGTGTAATATTTTTTTCTGAGGAAAGTAGTTCTGACACACGTGATTAGAACGCTAGAATCCCCGAGTCTTTGAATAGCATAACGTACTCTTAGAGAATCAGTGTGCATGGATAGTGTGTGATGATGTGAAAAGAATAAAATCCTACGATCGAAACAGAAGAAGTGAAAAGATATTATCCACTATAAAATATTGAATCATTACTGCTGGAGGATGTAGGACATCACATTCCTTTTTCGAAAAATACTATGCAATATTTTTCATATACTAACCATGAAAGCAAAATGAAGTTTAGTCTCTGTTGATTACCGCAACATTTGAGGGAAGCACAATTAATTTCCCTATTCTGTAAGTTACTATTTACTCTTCCTTTCATGAAAATAAATCATGTGTGGGAGGGATAAATTGCATGTTGGAATTTTTTATTTTCTATTTTCTGTATTAAAGAATCGTCTGTAGCGCGGCTACTTTGAATGCGATAGGGCAGGGGGAAGCTGATTGGTCACTACCAGCTGGAGTATACGGTGTAATCACCGCAGGCTCATGCTCGTTATAGACTATGGTTAATCAGTTCGTGAATTAATTTACACATTTACATATTTTTAACGTCCTTATTATAGAGAGACACAAGATATTACGAAAATGTATGGTACGACATTACATTCAATGTGAATTTTGTGGCTTGAGCGATACATATGGGGGGACACGTCCGAACGCAAGAGGCTCTTGCAATAGAGGAATCAAGTTTATCAATTTAATTTCCTTTCAATTACATTTACCGATTTATCAGTTTTTCTCTATGTAAATCAGTGCCTAATAACGATTGTTCACGAGAATCAAACTGTATTCTTAGAAATGCCTCATGGCCGCTTCCAGTGCCATCCTGTACATCAAGCTCCTGTGGCTCATGGGCGTGGTGGAGATGCTGGCGGAGGTCGTGGCGTGGGCGGTGTACAACAACCTCTTCCTCTTCCATCTGGCAGCCACCAGCGTGGACTTGGTGCGCGCAGTCGTTTACTACTCGCGGTTATAACTTTTTTCCGTAATGCGGTCGCGTTAGCCATTTGACGTACTCGTTTTTGTCTTTTGCCTTGCGCTTCTCCTCTCCTAGTATAGCTCCGCTCCTTTGGCATATATTCTGTATAAAGGCATCCCATGTTCCTCTTGGTCTTCCAGGTGGTCTCTTTCCCTCTGGCCTGGCTGCGATAATTTGTTTCGGCTTTCTGTCCTCTGACATTCTAGTAACATGTCCATACCTCTTCAGAACCTTGTTTTCCGTTTCTTCGAGTAGCAGGGTAACATTTAGTTCCTCTCTGATTGTATTATTCCTTATTCGATTTCTTCTTGTTTTCCCTACTATCCTGCGTAGGAATTTCATTTACACAGCTGTGACTCTACTTTCTGTTTTCGTATTATGTGACATACTTTCAGTTACATATATTAATGTTGGCATATATACGGACTTATAAATTTGGAGTTTTGTTTTAGTACCTACATTTATTCTTAGATAGTTCTTATTTATTTTATAATACACAGAGTTTTCTTTCTTCACTATTATTCAGTTCTTCCGTATATTTTCCGTTTTCCGAAATTATTGTTCCTAGATTCTCATAGCTTGTTTACTTGCTCCATGCTTTCCTCTCTCCACTTGATGTTCATTTCTTCCTTTTCTTTGCCTATACACATTACCTCACTCTTATTGATGTTTATCTTCATACCCCTATCCTGCAGTGCAAACTCCCACTCAATCAACATCTCTTGCAGATCTCTTGGGTTTCTGGGGAGCGGTAAAATATCGTCCGCATACACCAATACTTGTAACCATACCGGTCTCATTTTTCAATTTCCAATTTTAAATTTTTTAGTACGCCTTTTAGATTGTTCAATAACCTAATCCATAAAGATTATAAATAGTGAAGAGCTCAATGAATGCATCAAATGATGCATTAAGTGCTGCATCAAATGCTGACTTTAAATCTATGAAAGCAGTGCATATTGTTTTCCCCCTACTCAGTTTTTTTTTTTTTCGATTATGCTTCTTAGAGTGTAAATATAGTTTTGTGTTTGTCTGTATGGTCTAAAGGCCCCTTGCTCCTCTTCCAAATCTTGTTCTACCTCCCTCCTCAGTTCCACTTCCATTATCCTGTGAGTTCTTTTCCTAGTGAGTTCTTTTCTTTTCCTCTTAAAGGGATTGAATTAGTATTATTTTTGTATCTTATCATCAAAAAGTAACTTCTATATAAAAATTTGCATGTAGTATGTTATTTTCTAGTACTAGTATTGTATGATTATTTCAGCTGACTAATCCAGTGACTTATTTGTTGATAAGATGAGAATAAATGAGCTTGTGAATCTATTTCTTTTGTGAATCCCTAAACTCAACTTTTGTTCTAAATTTATTACTCACAATTTTATCACAGAGTAGATTGTTTTATCCTTAACAACATAATAATTTGCCATTAAAAATTTAAATGCAAGATTGTGCAACAGAAAGAGCTTGTTAAAGACAAGCTCAGTATGTTAATACTGTTGCATTTCCATTCTGAGTTATAGCAAAATAATCTTAATCAGAAATTGCTAAATGCTCTGAAGTGTTCTATCTTCAAACAGACGAAACATGAGTGTTTGATAAAAAAAGTATTTCTAACTTGAGGTAAACTTAGTTTTCAGTAAAGAAATATATCCACCAGGTCATATCAACATATTGACATATTGTCAACGGTACTAATACTGGTGAATATTGTTAGAATGTTTTTCAAGGGACCGAAATTTTGATTTTTGTGACCAGGAAACTTGTTATCAAAACAACACTAAAATTGTTCTTTTCACATTTCTTTCTTTGGAACACTGTAGTAGAAAATAGAAATTAATTTATATGTAAACATCCCAAAAACATATGAGGTAAATTTAATTGCATATAATGTAATCAATAAAAACAAAACTACTCCAAAATAGTACACAGACATGAAAAATAATGTACATTGCCGGGAAAAAAAACTAGCGTTCAGGTCTATCAAAGTCAAATTAATGCATGAGAATACACCGTAACACAAAATCACAAAGAACAAAGATGGCAGATGCACAATAAAACACCTTTCTCTGGGTCCATAATCAAACAGACTCAGCACTCTCTGGTACCCTCAAAAACCTCAAAGTACCTTAGAATTAATTCACAATTGCAGAGTTAACTACTCTAGGGAAAATGTTCAGCACAGCATTAAGTAGTAACTGTGTCCTGTCTAGTAAAATACTTAATTTTGCTAGCATTTTTACAATTCAAATGTATTTATTTTCAATGTTTCACTACATGTGTGCAACATTTTGACTAGGATATTTTGCTGCTGTGTACTCCTATTTTCTTCACTGCAAATGCATATGTAACCCAATTTTCTTCTTGCAAATTCATTCTAAAGCCTTTGATCATCACATTTTACTTTCAAAATTACCTTCATATGGAATCCATGGTATTGCTCTAGATTGGTTATATTCATATCTTAAACAACGATCTCAGAGAGTAGAAATACTTTACTGGAATAATGGAACATTATGTACACACCTTTCTCACTCTTCGCCAATTGCACATAGAGTCACTCAGGGATCGATTTTAGGCCCTTTCCTTCCTTCTCTAAACGATATGCCCTCGACGATTCACAATGGAAGAACAGTTCTTTTTGTGGATGATACAAACATTCTTTGCAATAGCATAACCATAAATGCAATGCAAACCATAAATAGTACAATATCTGATGTTTCAAATTGGTTTCGAAATAACAAATTAATAGTAAATGAAAAGAAAACGGTTTTAATGCAGTTTTCATTTCAAATAAACAATTCTGTACTCCGCTGAAAATTAACGGTGCCTCGACGATTCGAAACGAAAGAACGGTTCTCTTTGCGGATGATACGAACATCCTTTGCAATAAAGAAACAGTAAATAGTACAATATCAGATGTTTCAAATTGGTTCCGAAATAACAAATTAATAGTAAACGAAAAGAAAACGGTTTTAATGCAGTTTTCCATTTCAAATAAACCATTCTGTGCTCCATTGAATATGAACAGTGTACCATTGACTGATGTTAAGGCAACAAAATTTTTAGGTCTCTCAATTCAGTCAAATCTCGAATGGAACGTCCGTTTAAATGAATTGAACACAAAATTAAGCTATTATGCTATGCGTTCAGAATTCTTTCAAATTCAGTCAGCCTTCATACTGCTTGTTGTGTATATTTCGCGAATGTTCATTCCCACCTGAGATATGGCATAATATTCTGGGAAATACATCTTCTTGCTCCTAGACTTTTAGATAACAAAACAGAATTGTACGAATAATAACCAGATCCCATCAACGTGATTCTTGTAAGCCTCTCTTTATTAATCTACGAATTTTACCATTACCTTGTCTCTTGATTTACGAATCAGTAGTTTTTGTCAAAAATGACTTGCTTCGGGGTGGGAATATATTTTTATTGATTCAGTGGTGAGGTGTAGTTGACATTTACATAATTGAAATGATTGAAGGTGTTGTCATTGTCAACAATAGTATTTATTTCACAAATAGCAGCTTTCGATGGCTTAGCCATCATCATCAGTTTTCTGGTACAAGAAAAATATAAAATTAGAATTAACATAGTTACCTAATTTAAAAACACATATTAAGAAATGAAAGGAGAAGAATTAAAGAAAAGAAAAAGACAGAATGAAAGAAAGAAAGGGGGCGGAGAGTTAGATCTTTATAATATAAATAATTTATATAATTTAAAACATCTTAAGAAATGAAAGAAGAATTAAAGAAAGGAAAGAAAGAAGGGGACGGAGAGGTATGAATGAAGACAAATCTATCAATTTCCTAGACCTCAATATCAGCATATCTGAAAACAAACATGCATTCAATATTTTCAGAAAACCGACATACACAGACACTGTCATCCACAACTCTTCACAACACCTTATTCAACACAAACACGCCGCCTTCCACTACATGTTACACAGATTACTAAGCCTGCCTCTCAGTAAATCTCATTTCCTGCAAGAACTGAACACTATTCAACACATTGCAAGAAAAAATTCACAAAAAAACTGAAAATGTACACTACACTCTCTAACTTACAAACAAGTTAAACAAAACACAAAATTCACTCAGAAAAATCTTATCTCCTAAAACACACACAGATCTTCTAGAAAAAAGGGGTGTCTACGCACTACATTGCCACGATTGCGAAGCAAAATACATTGGTCAAACAGGCAGAAATTTCAATACAAGAATAAAAGAACATATACACGCTTGGAAACACAACACCTGCAAATCTCACTTTGAATCATTACTTCAGACAGGTCACACATTCAATCCACACACAGACATTCACATACTGGAAATAGAAAATCAATATCATACCAGATTAACATTGGAAAACCTTCACATTCATCTCAATAGTAACCTACTGAATGTAAACAAACTACAACCCCTCCCCTCTGCTAAAATTACTTTTTGACACCACCTCACACCACACTCTTCGGGGGTGACACAACACAGCACACCGCACCCAGGCCATTAACCCTCCTCCACCCCACACAGACGGTACTTAAAGCTTCCGAGGGACGCCCGAGACACGCAGTCCGTTTGTGGCTCCCAGACAGCAGGTAAGAAACGGCTCAACTTACTTTTCGTATTTTCTCTCTCAAAATTGTACATGTACTACATTTTCATTTATTTCTTGCTTAAAATTAAAAAACTACTATATTACATAAAGATATAACTCTCCGTCCCCTTCTTTCTTTCCTTTCTTTAATTCTTCTTCTTTCATTTCTTAAGATGTTTTAAATTATATAAATTATTTATATTATAAAGACTAACTCTCCGCCCCCTTTCTTTCTTTCATTCTGTCTTTTTCTTTTCTTTAATTCTTCTCCTTTCATTTCTTAATATGTGTTTTTAAATTAGGTAACTATGTTAATTCTAATTTTATATTTTTCTTGTACCAGAAAACTGATGATGATGGCTAAGCCATCGAAAGCTGCTATTTGTGAAATAAATACTATTGTTGACAATGACAACGCCTTCAATCATTCCAATAATATATTTTTAGAAAACGCCGATATCTATAACTATAACACTCGAAGTAGTAATCATATTTGTCAGGTGACAGTATCAACAGCTCATTACAAAAAATTCACATACAATACATGTACATTATTTTACAACACTTTGCCACAGGACACGATTAAATTTGTATTACGTATTTTTCGTAAACACTATTTAAACGATTAAATTCAATAGAAAAGTTTAAATCTCAAGTAAAATTGTTTCTGCTGCATAACAGTTTCTAAACAATTAGAGACTATACTGAGCATCAAAAGGTCATTAATTATAACAGTGATATTTAATGTATTATTTACTATTTGGACTGTATAATTCTAAACAACCTGTTACCAGTATGGTACTGCAGCTTCAGTGACCCCATCTCAATCAGGTTTTTTACCCAGTTTCCCTGATCCTTTGAGCAAATGTTGAGGTGGCCCCTTGTTTGCTTCTGGACATAAATGTAACTTCATTGTCTGTGCACTTATTCTAAAATTCATTGGGAAATATAGTTATTCAAATTATTGTTCTGCCTGATGTTGTTGCAGGAAGTATTATTTCTTGATGAAGGACATGAGTGATAAGAGCCCAAATTAATTGCTGATTTACCCTCGAAAATAGAATTTATTACATTGGAGTGAAATTTTTGTGAACAATGCTTGCAAAGAACGCTCATTTTCTCTCTGTGTTCAAAATTTAAGTTATATATAGCTTAGGATGCGAATTACAGAATTTTTGAAAACGTGCACAGAATTCATTTCTCCCCATAGCATGTCACATACAGTTTTTAACTGTTTTTGTCGTAAAATAAATAAAATAAAATAAATAAATCCTGGAGCACAATTTACTTATGCACGATGACAAACAAATCGCCCTGTAATTTTCACTGTTGACGGTGCTCCCCTGTTTATGTAGAGGTACTATTATATTTTCTTCCCATTCTCGCGGTATCCTTTCTTCTCTTCATATCTGTTGACACAACGCTCTCATCCATGTACTTTTCGTTTTCCCAATGTACTTTATCATTTCTGGTGATATTCCGTCTGGACCAGCTGCCTTGAACCAACTTGAAGTCTTCTTGATGCCTCTTCTACATCTCTTTCCATTTTGGAATCTTCCTTCACCTCTGCTCCTCTCCCCTGGTGTCTCTCACTCACCAAGTTCGATTCGCCTTTCCCCTCATTCCCATTTCCCAGTGGCTCATGGAGTTCTTGACTCTCACTCAACTCCCTCCAGTCGCCAGTGGTTGTCCTATTATTATCATTAAACATGTTTTCATAATACTTCCTACAGGTTTCTTGTACTCTGGTCGTTTCTGTTTTTACGTTGTTATTTGAATCCCTTATAATTCCGATCGTTTTTTATGTTTCCTTCTTAGTCCATTTACCACCAGTCAAAAGTCTTTCTTGTTCTTATGCTACTTTTCCTCCAATTCTGTTGCAAACATTTCCCCATGGCAACGCCTTTGCCTTCTTCACTTCTAGTTATGCTCTATTTCTACTTTCTACGTACTTTTCACAATCTTGCGTCCTTGAAACCATATATGTGGCGTATGCTTTCTTTTTCTTCTTTACCTATTCCTTGACCACCTCGTTCCACCAGCTAGTTCTTTTAAAACGCGTATTTACTCCTACTACCACATACCTCTAACATAATATATAACATGTAAAAATACTCACTATAAAAATGTTGCTAAGGGAGCTGCGCGTGCCTGGAGCAGGGCCAAAGGGCCCCGCCGGGCGCTCTGAAACTGCGCTCGCCTACCAGCAATTACAGTTGCCAATGTTTCCTTTGTTAGCGTTACAGACGACAATTGATTCGAAATAAATTGTAACATAACGGGTCTTGTTGCTTAATGGTACTAAAAAATAATTCAAAAAAGTATTTGTACCAAACTCGTTTACAAAAATTAACAATTCTAGTAGAATGAAAATTCATATTACAATTTCACAATAGTTATTGAATATATCAAACATAGCTAGAATAATTACTACATTAATTGTAATATAATTCTTTCATTTAGTATATATGAAATTTTATTTATATGGCACAAAAGAATCCTCTGCTGTGAATTCGTAGTTTATTCTGTAAAAAAAAAAAATAACGCCGGTAAGTAAATTTAACTGTCAGGTTCAAACTAATTCATTACCTCCGCTTCATGTATACCTCTCATACCATTTTATTCACGTTAGTAATAATATCCTTAAAGCATTCCCCGACACGCAAGCCGGTTACAAGAGACAACCGGTTGTGTGCATCTCCTGTTGGGATCCTTCTCGACCACAAAGAAAAGAATACGCTGGCTTTTCGTTTGCAAGGACGGCAAGTTACAAAAAAGGGAACTTTGGGCTGCCACACATAGCAGATCTTACACACGAATAGAGTGTGCGGTCAGTGTGCGTTGGCCAGTCACGAAGAAGAAACTACGTTTTCAAACGATAGGGCAAGTTATAACGATTTATGATGAGATAAATAATCAATGATTAGATCTTATTATATGCTAGATTATTTGTCGTATTACCGTTTTATTGAATCTATTTTATTGTGAGCGACCATCAATTAAGTTCCTTCAAGAACACAAAACAATGTTTTGAAAGGGTGCTCTGTGAAAAACATGAATGTCTTGAAGTGATCACATTGAATAATCTCATCTTAGACTTTCTTAACGAATGCAAGTGAACAACGTTTAACATAGCTATTAAAGAGAATGATTGGGTACGTTTTCTTGGTGCTGGCGAGCGTGGTGGGGGTGCTGTGTTCCCCGGAGCTGCCCAAGTGCTGCGGCGCGGGCGAGCGCCTGGCCAGCGGGCTGCGGGCGTGCGAGCCAGCGCCCTCCGCCTTGGGGAACGCCTCGTGGGCCGCCGCCCTGCCGGCGGGCTCTGCGCCTGTGCCTGCGCCTGCACCTGCGCTCTGGCGCCTGCGCTTCGGGCGCTGGCCCAACTGCAGCGCCCGCCTCACGCTGCGCCTGCTCGCGCCCGCCCCGCGCAGGTGAGCAACGACATGCCTTTCCACTCCACCACCCGCAGCTGCATGCGAAGGCTCACACTGCATTTATCACACGGATACGAAATTCTTGTGTAATGGTGTCATTGCATGGCATTATTTATTAGCAAAACAGGGTTAAAGCTCAATAGTCGTTGAATGTAATTATACTCAAGAGTACGTAATACAGTTACGTAATGCTGTAAAAACATGAGGAATTTTTTATCGAATTACACGTTTTCGACGTCCTTATATAGAGAGTGTGCTTTGTCAGATAGTATAAATTTCACTACATTAATTTCTGAATGCATATTCGAGCCTTAGCGAAGGGAAAGAATTGTGTGAACGAATCTGTGTTGCGTGTGTGTAGAATGTAGTGGCTGGCGTGCAGGTCCCTTGTGTTTAAAGATATATTACTGATCCCTATATTCGTCCCTTTGGCAAAGGGATACCGGGTGAGTTGTGAGAACGAATTGACTCTCTTTGTCTGAAGAATGTATTGGCTGGAGAACTGGCCTCTAGTGCTTAAAAATATATTTCAGACGTGTGTATGCAGTCCCATGTATCTGTATACAGATTGAAGACTTGGCAAAGAGGTTCCGCAGTACGAATTCTATGCTATGAGTGTGCAGGGTGCAGTGGCAGGCGAATGAGTCTCAGGAGGATATCTGTATTTGTATCTCCATGCAAATTGGGTCTTGGCGAAAAGGTTCAGGTGTGTCTGGTGAACAAATTCTGTGTTACATGTGTTCAGGGTGCAGCGGCTGGCGAACGAGCCTCTAGTGCTTAAATATATCTCTAAACCTTAGATTCATTTCTATAGTTAAAGTCTTACGATGGGAAGAAATAAAAGAGGTCATCTTCGTCAACATATTATTTTATTTTATTATTATTATTTTATAATTGCTTATTTTTTATATATATTATTTTATTATTATATTGCTTTATTAATTATTGCCGTCATCGTCAGTCTCACTGCTGTCGGCAAAAGTCAGACGACTGTACCGACAGCCGTGCACAGTCGTTCCACTTTTGCCGACAGCAACGAGACTGACGATGACGGCAAAGCCGTCGAAAGCCGGCTATCTTAATAAAGCTAATATGTTGACGAAGATGACCTCTTTTATTTCTTCTTATAAGAACGTCAACAACACCAAATCAGAATTCTCACAATTCTTACGATGGGATGTTCAGTGAGTTGTGTTCACGAATCCTGCCGCGTGTGTGCAGATAAACGGGTCTCTGATGCTTAAAGATATATTTCTGATCGTTATATTTGTTTTTGGAGGTAACGTCTTAACGAAGAGTTTCCCAGAATTGTCTCTCTGAACGAATCTTGTGTGGCATGTGTGCAGGGTGCTGGTGAACGAACCTCAAGTGCTTAAAGATATATCTCTAGACTTTATATTCGTCGCTATAGTTAAAGTCTTACTAGGAGATTGCCCGTGAGTTATGTGAACGAATCCTTACTGCTTGCATTTCTGATCCCTATATTCGCTTCTGTATGCAGATTAGAGTTTCGAAGAGGAATCAAATCCTGTGCTGCATGTGTGCAGGGTGCAGGGGCTGGCAAACTGGTCTTAACCTTTAGAGATTAGTTTCTGATCCCTATATTCGCTTCTGTAAGCAGATTAGAGTTTTGAAGAGGTATTATGTGAACGAATCCTGTTGCGTGTGTGCAGGGTGCAGTGGCTGGCGAACGGGTCTTAACCTTTAGAGATTAGTTTCTGATCCCTATATTCACTTCTGTAAGCACATTTGAGTTTTGAAGAGGTATTATGTGAACGAATCCTGTTGCGTGTGTGCAGGGTGCAGTGGCTGGCGAACGGGTCCCTGGTGCTGCACTCCCCCACTGCGCGAGGCGACCACGCCCCCCTCGCCTTCGACGCGGAGGACTTCTGCGTGGACGCCGCCGCCGACTCCGACTCCTACGCGCTGCTGCTCTGCCCCTGCAGCCGCCTCCAGTGTTTCAGCAAGTGCTGCCCAATGGGCTACATCGTCTTTTGCGCGGGGAGTAACTTCAAGTGTACGTGCGTCGAGAACAATGGAACAACTGAAGAGACTTGGAAACCTTTCCATGGAAGCGACTTTTTGCCAGAAGTGAATATATCATACGAAATTCTCCCGAATAACAAACCTATCTGCAAAAATGGATCTCGTTTCTGGATGGATTTTTCTTCTTACCAGCCTTATTTCATTCTCCAGCGATGGTGGGCGTATTTATCGGGACCTTTTTACAAAACTGAACATGTCTGTGGGGATTTTGTTTATGGAGATATAATGCGTTTCAACGAAGGTCTTGGAGTTTGTTATTATGAAACGCCGCTTGACAGATTCTTCAAAATACAAGGATTAATTCAAATTGTTGCTGATATCCTCTTAATATCAACATTCATCATTATTGTTATTAATCAGGAGAAGGCGATGTGTCCTTATGAATATGTCCATCGTAAATCTTTATTGTGTCACATCATAGCCTTAATATTGCTGAATACAATATTCGGTTCATACACTTTTGTAACTGATCACACATCGTTTTGTCTAGTTTCTCGTAAGTGAATATATGTTCTTTTTAATTTTTAATTTCTTTAATTTTGACAGCAGTGAAATATTTACTGATCTTGCAGCAATGATTGCGCACTTTGCTATCGTTGCCGCTGCGTTCTGGCTGAATGTTCTGTGCATCAACATTACCCGTGTCTTCAGGTGGGTAATTATAACTTAACCAAGAATTGGTACTACACTATTTATATGAAGAAAACATTTCAATCTGTTTATAGTATATATTCAGTACATATCGTATAATAACAAGGAACATAAAACACTAGCGTTGCTTTTAACTATTGTATACCACCCAATTTACACAATTCGACTGCTTTATTACTTCCGGGTTAATTATTCTTTCTGAACAGATGTATTCATTTCTTAATAATAAACAATTTGCATGTTTTTGGAGAGTTTCTATGCTTCTGCAATCCATGTTTTTGCATAGAAATAGTTTTATCGAACCAAATTTTGAGTGCTTATTGTGGGTTCAGCCATTCAAAATATCGAAGAAGCGTATTAGACAAAATATGCTTAAAATTGTCTTAAGAGCTTAGTTTAGAATTTTCGACGTTTACTCTCGAGACACTCTGAATAATCTTATCTAAAGGACATAAATTTATTTGATTCATTTAAAATACGTTAGACTTTTATATATGGTCGCTAATGAGCTCCACGTAAAAAAATGACTTCAATTTGATGCGAAGATGGAGGCACTTCAGCTACTCTACTTTGATTGGTTGGTTGTTAGTGATTCCAGGTACGTCAACTACTGAGACCATTTATCCCGTAAGTGTAATACATGTTTTTCATCGGTAGGTAGCGGTGATTGTCTCACATTGCATAGCTAGTTCCTACACCGACCTAACGTCAGCTAGCGGGTTTTCCTCAGCCAGGTATCTCCTAGCAGCGGGGCACCGGCTCTAAGCTCCCGAATGATGTCCCGGTGTGTGTGGTAGTGTAGTACATGATAGTGTGTGTGTGTGTGTGTGTGTGTGTGTGTGTGTGGGTGTGTAAAGGGTGAGAATAGGACAAGGAGGAGGAAGGAAAGATTGCGCGCGGGCCATGGCCCGTTTGTTAGGGTACTGCTTCGACATTCGCCTGGTGTTGATTAGAGAAACCACGGAGAACTACCGATCAGAACAACCGGCCGCTAGAATTCTCTTCCAGACAGCGACTGAATTCGACCTAGCTGACAAGCAAGTGAGGTTGCATGCGCGTGAGTTTGACGTTATACACAATGCAAAAATATTATTGTAGCATGAGTTCATACTTAGCGAAGCGAATAAATTGGAGATCTGTTTCTAAATTATGGGAATATAAACGGAATATGCAGCATAAGGTTTGTTCTGAAAAGAGTCTCAGTGATCAGTTATTAATATATCTGTAATATGCTATATGGAAGTTTTTAAGTTCGAAGGTGTTCGCGAATTAGCCGCCTGGGACAAAGCGCACATTTACCTGCACTTAGGGAGACTCAATTACATTTTTCCCGTGGCAAGTGTATGCGACTCCTTTTTGGGGGGATCAGCATTATGCTGAATCCAATTTTTATCCATCCCCCAGGTTTGCTAATCCTGGGGGAATGGGATATGGAATGATAAGGAAGGATGAATGGACGACACAAACATACGTACACAAACACTCCCATGTCTCAGAAGGGATTCGAACCGGCAATCCTTCCATCCGAGATCGGCACGGCACTACTACCTTAGCGACTCGGCAATCCGGATCAACCTAACTACAACAACAACAACAACAACAATAATAATAATAATAATAATAATAATATAATGTGTTGTTGAGGTGAATCACAACAATATACAGACACAATATCCTGCAATAGTACACAACAACATACAGATATAGTATGTATGTTTCAATTACATTTTCAGAAAAATTTTTACTGTATGTTTAAAATGAAGAGTGATACTACAATTCCAGAATTTATTAACCTCCCTCACTTTCAAAGTTTTGGAGAGTAACTACTGATAGGCATGAAACAGCCTTACTGTGGTTTTCGATTTTCAGCATAGTGCATGTACTGTTCTGCTGTAAATTTTTCTACAGCTCTCCCTTTTGTGCAATGTAATCGCAAGGATTAGGTGGTTACATTTAAAACATTTATAAAATGCCGACAAGCTGTTTGAGAAACCCCCCAATTCCGTAATAATTAGTCCCAAAACACAATTTTAATAGATCATTAATTTTCCTTTTTAATTCTAGCAAGCCACGAGGCACTCGAGAAAGAAATGGTGGAATTACTGGGCGAAAAATGTTTCTATATTATTCAGCATTTGCGTGGAGTTCCTCAGCATTTATTTCTGCTTTTGTTGCTGGGATGTTTTATAGCAAATATATTCCTTACGGCTGGTTAAGACCAACGTTACTGGAATCAAGAACATGTTTCTCCGAAAGTGGTACGTACATCTCAAGGAATTAGCGTTCCGTTATGAATAACCACATCATAAATGATCATATATCATAACATGGAAGAAAGGCAGATAAAAATTTGTTGTTAAATGCTATATGCTGAGAGTTTCTTGCCTAAATAATGAAAAGGCCTCGGAAAGTCATCGAGTATTGATGTCACTGCTCGCAATATATGTAACACACATATATTGCAACAACATTGGCTGCAGAGGTGATGTGCATTTTGCGTAATATCCCGAGAAATGCTATCCGAAACATTATTTTCTAAAATGCGCGAACTAGCAAATTAGGCGACCGATTATATTGAAAGAAACAAAATTGGTGGATTAAATATTTATAACACCACATAATTAAAATGTTTAAAATGTGAGTGTCATTGAACACACGTCGCTGCCTGGTAACTTCATGTAAAATATAAGAATCAAACACAGTGAATGTATAAAATCAAAATGCTAATTAGTTTTCTGTTAATCCGTTTCTGAATTACGTAAAATGTACGCATTTTTTTCTGATATTCAAATTTATCTTCACATCACTAGCAATGGTCGTCATCTGCTCATTCAGTATCGGGGAATCAATATAATTTTATCCTTTGTTCTCATATTTTCGCGTGCAATATAAATTCTATGCATACTATAGTATTTTTTAGAATGAATTATAATACAAAAATGATGGATTAGCATGTCTTCTCGTGAGCGTTTAATTTGAATTTCAATGAACGAGTCACCTTCAAAATTGTCTCAAGCTGAATTTGACCGTTTTTAGGAACAATTCTCTGCAAGAGTCACTTTCAAATTCTCATTTAAGCGTTATTATCGAGTATCTCAAGGATATATTATACATACATTACATACTTATTACATACAGTTTTTACATACATTATCTGACCTGACAAGTTATCAATACATTACAAATACCAAGTATCAATGTATTACGAGTAACAATGTTAGGTTTTTGTTCTCTCGAGAGTTGAGTAAGATATAGCATTTAGCTAGCATATACTTAAACCAAAATGTGTCTCTTGTCAAACAAACTTTTGTACAATACCTCCTTCACCTCCTTAAATTCAGGGTATACTCGACATTTGCAATAAGAGAGTGTGTATAAATTTCAAAATATCTAAAAATGGCAACCTTCCTTATTACTATGGATATTTGGTTGATAAAACATTCCAACAAAACGTCAAGTATATTTACAAGGTGGGAGTTTTCCCCATTTAAACAGTTAACGATAACAGTAAACGTTAGCAGTAAAAAAGTCTACAAATGCCCAAAACAAGAATAAATAATAAGAAAATAATAAAAATGTATTTATACAAATATGTACAGTCAACTCCGGTTATAGTGAACTTCTGAGGACTAACATGTTTGGCTCACTATATCCGATGATGTCTAAATTAAACATAATGGTTCCGTAACGATTGATTTTATTAATATTGAGGTATATCTAAATACATTAGCAGCACTAACTGATAATTTCAATATATTTATTTGTCCTTAAAAAATCAATTTCTTTTGAATTGTTTACTTTGTACTTTTTCCATTAGTAATTTCTCTAGATCCTTCCCCAGAGTTCGTGATCTTCCCGTACTTAATTCTACTTGTACTCTGAATATTAGTATCGTAATGCAGTCTTGACACCCTTCAAATCTTCTTGCACAGTTGGAATACAGTTCCACTCTCGAAGGCCCTTGTACTCGCCTAATAACATACGAGACAGTCGTAGTTTGACAGCGTTAGAGGCAACAACTGCTGCTGCGCTCTATCAGCTTATCGATATACTATTTCTCCGAACCAAAAGACTTGAGAATATTATCTTACAGTGTTATTTAAAGTGCTATCAGTGTTCCAAGCAGCTTACAGCTTTTCTCTGGCCGGCCTGCCGGCTGGCTCAACGTATCCACATGAATAACGCAGTACCAGCCAACCTCAAGATGAATCCGTCACCTAACCTCCAAGAGCAACCCACAAAGTCGTACGCCGGAGCTTCAAATACTGTGAGTTTTCTATCAAAAGAACAATCTATGCTACTGGACGCATGCGAAAATCTAACTGTCAAATACTTTATAAGTAAACTAACCCAAATTGTTCCCCCATTACTTTTATATCAAGAATATCCAATAATAGAATATGTGTGTTTCTGAACCCGAAGACCAATGCTGATCTTATAACTAACAAATACCCTACTCTGATCATTAAAAATACTTAAAATACTTAACTCACTTAACATCATTAATGTGAGACCCCTAATTAACAAACTCAAGAGAATCGTAATATCAAACCCATTTATTCCAAACGAGGAAATCACAAATATTTTTAAGAATCATGACATTAAAACTATCTCCAGTATATCTTTCATCAGAGCTGGTCTGTCTGACCCTAACCTCAGTCACATTATGAGCTTCAGAAGGCAAACATTTATCCAACCTGAGCAACTTCACAAACTCCCTCAGTCATCAGTGATTGTATATGAAGGTACACCATATAGAATCTTTTTCTCTGCTAAAAACATTACTTGTTTCAATTGCAAAATGGAAGGCGATACTGCTAGTAACTGCCCCCAAAATCACCCCAAAGAGAATTGCCTTCTGAACTCTACCAATACAAATGTATCATCAAATCCCTCAAACAACACTGATGTACAACTCATCACAGTTGATACACCCACTGCCCCCCTACAGTGACCCATAAACTTCCCCCCCTTCTTAAGAGAAACTCCCAAGTGAATCCTCCTCTCCCTCTGAAGCAAACAACAATGTTAAAGACAGCCACAATGAACACAATGTGAAAAAGACAAAAAAAGAAATAGAAAAAGAGTTCTGCAAAACAAGATGAAACGTACCAAGACCTAGTATCCTAGTACTACTCTTGGAGACATGCTCAGTACAACTAAAGCTCTATTCGAAAAGAACAAAAACTCTCTTCCACTGTCAGAAAACCAACTTCATTTACTACTTGAAAATGCTTTTGGCTTTGCTGACCCTCTTACCATTGTCAAAGATTATTCGAATGATATCCCAGCTGTCATAAAAATGCTCAACGATATCCACTCTGTACTAAATGACAGTTATCAAAGACAGAGTCATCAGGCTAAAGAAAAACTGTTAAAACACATACCAGAATCAGACACATCCGACTCAGAATCTAGTATGGAAACAATCTGACACTAAATTCTTTTTTTAATAGAAGCCTCATGATAAACACCAACCTGCCATTATTAAATAAAATTCAAGCATACAAACGAAGACACTCCCAAGGAATACCACTGGATACCATTGTTGACCTGAGTATCCACAACCATTATACAACAAGTTTGACTTGGCCAATATTTGTCTGCAAGAATCCTTAAAGGCTCACCAACAAGATAAAGCAAATCTACTACAAAATGTAGCCACCACAACAGAAATATCTGAACCTAACCCCTCTCAAAACTAAAATGAACATTCTACAATGGAATGCAAACGGTTTCACAGGAATTCCAAAAAACCCGAAATAATTCATTCGGAAAAATTAAAAAACAAAGGAAATTAAAAATTCAAACAAGATTGAAGCTGTAGCTATTAAAATCCAAGTCTCAGCGACAATCAGTGTATGTAATATCTATCTTCCTAATAGCCACCCTCTCGATGCTAATGAAATTAAAGAGCTGATTAAACAACTTCCAAAACCTTTTATTATATTTGGCGACTTCAACAGCCATAACACAATATGGGGATCAAACAAATTCGACGCAAGGGGACGCCCCATGGAAAATATTATTGATGAAGAGGACCTAATAATCTTTAACAACGGACAACCCACTCATTTTAATATGAGCAACGGACATCTCAGTGCAATAGACCTTACCTTATGTTCCACTGCAATCGCCCCAAAATGCAACTGGAGTGTTCTCGAACAGCTACACGACAGTGATCACTTCCCAATACTTCTGTACATGGACTGCCTCCACAGTATTCCCAATAGCTTTGCAGGATCTCTCAAATGGAATTACGACAAAGCAAATTGGAAACAATACAAAAAATGTATTAACAATCTTTTAAATCAGCAAGATATATTTGAAGAAAACGACGATATCGACCGTATCATTCACTCCTTCTCAAATGTCATAACAAAAGCTACATATGAATCCATTAAATACACCAGGCCTACAAATAAGACAAGATCAGTTCCCTGGTGGAACGATGAATACAGTGATGCAATAAAAGATCTAAAAAAGCTTTTAACAAGTATAAAAAACACAACACTTTAGAAAAACAAGATTTAATACAAAAAAATTAGAGCTAAGGCAAAAGGATCTCAAAGAGAGCAAAGCTAAATCTTGGACAGACTTTGTGTCTCTATTTCAGCATCAAATAACATTAAAGACTCCTGGATAAGATTAATGCCATAAAAGGAAGCAAATTGTACAATTCAATTCCATTCCTACAGAATGACAACAAAATGATTACATAGCCTTACTGCTTACTTACTTTTTTCGTATCACAAAAATTTACAAAATGCCCGAAACACTCTTCAAAATTCTTTAAATTTATATATTAAATGGACTCAACAATGGAGAAAAAATTAACCAAAACACAAACAAAATTTCACGCTTTGCAGCCTACTAATCCCCCCAGTCTCAAAATAAATAATATACATATACCCTGGATAGAAAATCATATTCCAATTAAATATTTAGGACTCTATTTCGATCGTCGATTAACTTGGAAAACACATATTCAAAATACTGCAAATAAAACTTACCAAAAATATCAAAATTATACCCATTAACTAATAAATTTTCAAAATTACAAATAGATTGTGGTATATCAATATTCAAGGCAATAATAAACCATCACTTACATATGCATGCCCAATTTGGTGTAATGCATCTGCGTAAACATGAAGAAAATACAAACTATTCAAAATAAATTTTTACGGAGAATTCTAAAGGCTGAATGGTTCATCTCCAATAAACAAATACACAAAGAATTACAAATAGACCAAATTAAAACATTCATCACTAACCAATCTTCCAAATTCTTCAACTCTTTAAAAGATTATCCTGTTCATCAACATTTCGATCTGGGAAAAAATTATCACTTTAAACGAATTCGTTCCTGCTTCCCCAAAGATATTTTTCACCCCCCATAAATAATTGTCTAAATTATTACTAATAACACCTCTCAAAACTCTAAATTTATTACAAAAATTAATGAATAGTTATTAAAATCAATTTTTAATTAGTAAGTACTATTAAAATAAAATCATAATTATCTTTAATTATGATATTAATTTCTGGCATCTCCAAAAATGTTATGTATAAATTTATTCATCATCCTGAAAAATTTGTAAAATTGAACAGGAAATAAATATATTAAAAAAAAGATCCTTTCTTCATCGCAAACATATTGGCTGACAAATTTACAACAAACTTCAGTTCTCAAAATTATACTGCTGATTTTCTTCAGTAAAATGCAGAAGAAAAAGAAGAGATTACATTTAATAGCAATCAAGATATCGGTTCTCAATAGCATTTAAACGACCCCATCTCCCTAAAGGAACTCACCTCAACTTTTGATATTACCAAAAATTCATCGCCAGGCACCGATGGAATCCCCAATATACTCATCAAACAATTACCCACAGAGGGAAACGAAGCCCTTTTGCAAATATATAACTTAATCCGGACTAAGAACATATTTCCTAAAGTATGGAGAACTGCAATAATAGTTCCAATACCCAAACCTGGTAAGGACAGATCAAAAAGCGAAAATTACAGACCTATCGCATTAACGTGCAACATGTGCAAAATTTTTGAAAAAATAATTAACTCACGATTCAGGTGGTTTCTCGATTTTCAAAAAATTGTATCCAATAACCAATTTGGCTTCAGATCAAACCACTCAACATTAGCTCACCTGATAAGTATACACACGCATATACAAGAAGCATTTTCAAACAATCAACATGTTTTAGCCATCAACTTAGACATTGAGAAAGCTTACGACATGGTGTGGATACACGGAATTCTAAGAAAATTACAGCAGATTGGAATCGGAGGAAACATGTTTCAGTTTATCAAAAGTCTTATGAAAGACAGGACCATACAAGTGAGAATCAACGGCTGCCTCTGAAGAAAAGAAGATAGAAAGTGGAGTACCCCAAGGATCCGTAATGAGCGTCACACTTTTTCTTCTTGCAATTAACACTGTAGACGCAAATATCAAATCTCCTGTGTTTACAAGAAAATATGCAGATGACATCGCCGTTTTCTGTAAAGACAAATCTATCTCTTCAATCCAACAAATCATGCAAGCTTCCTTAAACAGACTTCATAAATGGACCCAAAGAACAGGATTCAAATTCTCGGCCCAAAAACAGAATGCATATTATTCGCCAAGCACAATGAAAATAATCTACCGACACTTACGCTCGGTGATCACAATCTGAAGTATGCAGATTATGCAGAAGTATGCCTGTTATTACTAACGTATAAAACCATAGTAAGAGCTAAATTAGATTATGGATCTGTAATTTATGATTCTGCTCGATGGAACGACCTCAAGAAACTAGACGTTATACACAACCAAGGCCTAAGAATCTGTTCCGGTTGCTACCGCACAAGCCCCATCGGAAGCATTCTAATTGAATCCAACGAACCAAATCTAGCACATCGCTGAAAGACATTAATGTTGAAATATGCCATCAACGCTACTGCTTCAATCAACCCAATAATACTTCACGATGTTTATCCAGTGATTCAAGCTGATTACAAAGAAGAGTCGAGATACATTCCCCTATATGCAAAAATTAAAACACTTATTCAAAAACTCTGTTCCCAGATAACACCCACAGAAAAGAAAAGAATCCACAATATTCTTCCGTGGACAATACCAGAAATACTAACCAAATTGGCTTCAATTGCTGTCGAGGATCCAAACCTCACAACAATAACCCGGTGAACCGCTGAAACTACCTGCTGCAACCGCCAGTGGAAGTTTCAACCCTCTCCGAATATATGCCTACGAAATAAAAAATGAAAACGAAACCTATTAAGTTATCCCTACGCAGGAAACGAAAATTAAATATCAACTTCACTCTTTCTGCAGCAAGACCACTGCAGATATGTGCCCACTAATGTTAGCATTTAAACTGGCTAACCAAATAAACAGCAGTCGATTTATAATTTACATAAAATCTCCCGGTACCATACACAATATATCTAAAAGAAATCTCAAAACAGAAATGGCCATTAACATACAAGAACTATACTACAACATCACCAAAGCATGGAGATCCATCACAATAGAAATGATCCAAACAGAAGAAACAATTGGAGATGACAACAGTATACGCCCCGACAATGATAGGGCAGCAGGAGATTCAAACAATGTATTAACCATATTCAACACAACTGACGATTTAAGGACATATATTAACAAAATATCTCTTGCAAAATGAGACAAAATATGGAGAGATCAAAAATCCAGTATCCTTCATAAGAAAATTGAGCATATTAACAACCTTAAACTCAACAACAAATTAAGTAGGAGGGAGCAAGTCATCATATCAAGAATAAGAACAGGCCTCTGTTAACTAAGCCACCTTAACTTGTTAACTAAGAATACACCTCCCATCTGCTCTATTTGCAGCATCCCAAACACCATACAACACCTAATTGTCGAATGCCCTCAATTCTCACAACAAAGACAAAAACATCTGCAAGGAACGAATTTCGATTCAATCCTTGACTCCCCTATATACCAAAATAATTATAGAATTCTGCAAACATACCAAACTTTTTGACGAAATATAAATGAAATAGTGTACACAACAAGGAGCAATCAATGTATATGCAAGTTTGGGTGTACACTTCTGTATACGTACTTTAGCGCTCATGAACTTAACAATATTCAAATATATGCACATATTGAAGTTTGTAAACTGTTCAATATAATATGTATTACATGTAGCCTAATGAGTATGTATTAAAAGTATTGAATGCACCAAATCCCAAGGAATTCCAACCCAGGAAAAGTCTATTACGGGAAGTACAATGAAACAAAATGAAATCAATAACATAACAAAGAATGAAAACCCTTTTCACTGCACTCTCTGTAATTACTATTGTAATCATGTAATTACTATTGTAATCATTTATGTATTTTGTATTGCATTTCTTGTTTTCGTGGTATATTTTCTATTGTTTAATTTTGTGCTGTATCATCGATTTTTCTGGAATTTAAACTGTATATACAACGGACTGTGTATCCTTGTAATACAATGTAAACAATTGTAACCTTATACCTGTCGCTAAAGACCATGTAGTTGATGCGACAATAAATAAATAAATTTTAAAAAAACATACGATATACCCTCAGTAGCTAGTATTGAAACAAGCAAGCAATCACGCGTCGCCAGTTCTAGCCCGAAGAGGACTCGGCCTTTGTTTCCACAGTGAAACTGAATGGCATAAGGACATAAGTACATTTCCTGTCCGCTACCGTTACCTCAGGGGAGACTTCTTCGATTATGACCTTCGGCCGACGATACTTTTTTCAAGCTGCCTAGTGTTGTAATTTGTGTCCCTGGTCAATATATTCTTTTCCAGGAGGGAACTAATTCTCAGGCCGTTGTATTTCCTACTCTCACAATAGCCGAGGTTCAGATTCATTATAACCGAATCTTCGTATGCTTATTTCTAATGTAAGTGAAACGGGGCCAGTGACTTAATACACTATATCCGATAGTTCGCTATATCCGAGTTTACTACAACTGGAGTCGACTGTAAAAAGACAATATTTTACATATCAAGATGTGGAAAACTCTCGAAATCTAGTTATTTGTGTATATTTTTTTTCTTTTATTAAATAAAACATATTTTGTAAGTTTGTGGTTGTCAGCAACATCCTATTCGTCTTCAACATGGTTGACCATAAGTCATCGATTGCAAAAGGCACTCTTTTAGTCTTGGAGATAGAGCTTAATAAAAAAGTATTCCGGGAAGATTCAAATGTTTGCTTTTTGTGCTCAGGAGACATGCCTATGGTTTTATAACATTTTATGCAATTTTCATTGTAGAGTAACTTGCATTTCTAGAAAGTTTGTTTCTACTTAACAGAATCTGCAAAAATGCGCTTCCAATGTTTCTAACTCTGGCTTGATTTATGACATTAATATCTGTAACAGTGTCAAAGGGTGCCATTATCACTGAGGCTACTTCCCACAATGTTTCTCTGGAAGTTAAGATTAGTAACGTGCGTACATAGAGGTAACTTAAGGGGGGGTGTGTATATATATATATATATATATATATATATATATATATATATATACCCTTAAATGACTTGTAACATTACTTGTTTCAGGGGCGCATGCGAAGGCTAGAACATTTGCATATTTCTATGGTCCTATTGGCAGTATCCTTCTGGTAAACGCTGCTCTCTTTGGGTATTCACTAAAGGGGCGATTTCTGGGATGTCAAACGCCCAATTTGATAGACAACAACAGTGACTCCCAGCAAACTCTGAACAGGTATCGAAGGTGAGATATGTGACATCTTATGACATTACTCCAAATACGAAACATTTTCCCAGCTGATTTATTTTTCCTCGTTCAATTGATCTTAGAACTTTGATGTCTGATTTCCAATATGAAATCAAAAATTGTCTAAACAAGTCAAACATACGAAGTCTATATTGACATTCACTGAAGCATCGACTTGCACATATTAACTCAGAAATTGTGTTACTTTACAAATCGTAGCATAATATCTTATCTCATCCCTGAAATTACCGAACTTCCTACATACGTTATGAGATATATTCCAGGGACAGCTCCTTGGGGTAGACCAGATAGGTACTGCCTACTCTAATGAATTTTTACTAATGCATTTCATAATATAAAAAAATAATGACATAATTTTAATGTGGTATAAGTATTTTTCATTTGGAAATGTGTTATGAACCTTTTATCATCGTGTGACGAGCCATATTTTTATTTCGAGCATTTTCTGATAGCCCGCGCACCACACGATCCGTCTCGTCTGTTTCCGGAGAGACTTGCACCCGCTTGCGAATCACAGGATAGGCATGGCCGGGGCTGCCTCTCTTCTTACTATATTCGGATTGGTTGGTTGGTGATTCCGGGTGCGTCAACAGCTTAAATGTAGAGCATATTTCTTTCTCAGGAGGTGGCGGTGATCTTCCCCCGCTGGATGGCGAGATCATCCGCCGACCTACCGTCGGCTAGCGGGGTTTTCCCCTAACTAGGACTCTCCCACCAACAGGGCACCGCCCCAGATGGAACAAGCTCTAACCTCCCGACCGGTCTCCCGGCATGTGTGATAGTGTAGTGCATGTTAGTGTACGTGTGTGTGTAAGGGGAGAGGATATGACAAGGAAGAGGAAGGAAAGATCGCGCGCGGTCCGTGGCCCGTTTGGTAGGGTACTGCTCCGGCATTCACCTGGTGTTGATCGGAGAAACCACGGAAAACTATCGATCAGAGCAGCCGGCCGCTAGAATTCTCCTCCAGACAGCGACTGAATTTGACCTAGCTGAAAAGCTAGTGTCGAAAATCCTGCCGCCGTCAGGACTCGAACCTAGAACCTCCCGGTGAGAGGTGCTGCAGTGATGTTGATGCACAGAGCCAATGCTCCCGGTACTATATTCTGAGAAAAGGACCTGTAGTGAGCATAGAACAGTAGCATACTATGTCCATACTTGGTACATTCGCTTTGTGCTTAGGCCAGCGAATTCACTTGCTGCATGCCCGCACGGTTGACTCGCACCTGAAAGCCGCTTGCGCGGGTTTTTACTATTTTACTGAGTTAACACGCCGAGGAAGTGATTATTTTGTAGGAAGTTTTTTTTTCATTTTAAATTAGTATGCTGCAAATTATTAGTGTTATTTGATTTTTTGTATTTAAATCTGATTGTACATCAATATAACGACAGATACAGTGAATAAACAACTCTGTACTACACCGTTTTTTCACCTTAACGATGTAGAAAAAGACAAATTTTCGGTAATGTCCGACCTCCTTCCCCAAAGGCGGCAGTTGCTAGGACCACTAAAGGAAATATTGTCCATTTACTTTAAAATCACATGTCCAAAAATATAATTGTTTACTAACATTTCGACCAACAACACTAAAGCCAAAACATTACACGGTATTTTCAACGAAAATGATATTACTTGATATAGTTGATTTCATGGGCTCTCGAATTTGTAACAGATGTTGTAGTGTTTGGAGTTCGTATTTTCAAAATTTCCGTAGAAACGTCTCCGAATGTTTTCTTTATTTTTTTACTCAAAAATACACAAAAACTACCTCCCTATGTTTGTGATATTTGTTGCTCGTAGTAATACTTTTCTAGAAATTCGAAAACACGACTTTCTTGAAAACTGCTTCAAGTTATTAATTTTTTTTCGGAAATGAATTTTTCTTAAAACTGTGCACATTTTTTTTTTTTTTAAAATTAAAATGTTCATTTATTCTAACTCGTTTTATTAATTTAACCTTTTTAATTCAAATATTTCGTTTATATTTATTTAATGTACAAGTTTTGGAATATGTACGTCGTTTTCACGTAATTTAAAGTACATATGTTCACGAACAGAACCTTAAAAATATATAACAATTCAATAAAATGGAATTATAGCCGTCTCAGTGGCACATAGGCAATGCTGCGGTTCTCGTCCGTAGCATTGGAATCACTTCGAACACACATATAATCCCAGCAAATTCCTTTTGTACTTCTTTAAAAAACATTTAAGAAACGACCACAATACTCTCAAACCGTGGCAAAAATCCATTTTCATTTAAATTTTGAAAATTTCATATGCTTTCCTTCCTCGGAGGTTTTCAAGTACGAACTGAAGAGTTGGTGTGATAGAAATTGGTTTAATACACTGAAGAAAGATGAGCTTTGATCCTTTATAGAAAATCAACGACACAAAATCACGTCACGGCCATATTGGTGCATTCGGAATTATCACATAGGGTGTATCAAATATATTTAAAAAGAAACAAGGAGATATCCATATTACAGCATATTTTGTAGCCCAGCGTACTTGCAATCGGCACCACAATTACACTGCAACACACTTTACCACCGTGCATAACTCGGAAACGGAGCATCCTAGGGCCTTAACACCATGTACCCATATCCCTAAGAGGGGACACAATTTAAGTTTTTATTTCAGTCTACAAAATGAGATCTTTTTGGATGTTCTATTCAATTTTTGGAAGGTTTTTCAACCCCTTAGCCCGAGTTACCAGAAACGCTGGAGTTTGGGTTCCAGCATGAATTATATTTACTTAAAAACAATATTATCTAAAAAGATATTGCAATATTTTTACGCGACAACTGCTAAGATCATTAGTTTCGTAAGTGTAGAGCATGCTTTTTGCTCGGGAGGTGGCTGTAATCCTGCCTCGCTGAAGGCCGAGATCCGGCGCCGACATACCGTCGACTACAGCGATTTTCCCTACCCAAGTGTGTCCCACCAGCGAGGCACCACCCCGTCCGGGACAAACTCTAAGCTCCCAACCGGTCTGATAGTGCTCGTGTGTGGTAGTATAGTGCTTGTAAGGGTAAGTATGTGTAATTAAAGGGTAGAATAAGATAAGGAATAGAAAGGAAAGATCACAGGCTGTCCGTGACACGTTTCTTGGGTCCTGCTCCGTCATTCGCCTGGTATTGGTCGGATACATGCGGTCTTATGGGATCTTATGGGGAACATGCGGTGAAACATTTAGGGTACATGGGGGAAACATGTTGAAAGATTGGAAGGGAACATGTGAGAACTTACGGGAAAAAGAAAGGAACTCGCGGAGAATACGCGGTGAATCAGGCTGAAAACGTATGGGGAATAAGTGAGGAACATCCAAATAAATATGCGGAGTCATGTGGAACCCGAGTTATGTTTCTATAAGCAGTTTTGTACAAAATGATACCCTCTTGAACCTTCTTTTTAATTTTCTTGGAAACATACGAGGAGCTGTTTTGGGAAACCTCATTCCCTAGTATGTCCTGGTAGTCAGGATCAACTAGACTTTCAAAATCTATGTAAAATTAAATCGACAAATCAATAGAACCGTTGTGTCGGGCCTTCTGCGCTTTGACGTACAGTTCAGAAAAGACTATGCGAAGTCGATATCCGATTTGAAGCTATTTTCATACTTTTAAACAATAATTCCTAAGTGCAGAACGTGAGCAGTGGTCCAGCTAGTGCTTATTATACAAGTAATATTACGTAAACTTAATAACAATACGAGAAAATATGTACTGTTGTAGTATTTCTAGTTTTTCTCGATACTATATTGAGCGGGAGTGTAAGAACTTCCTGTTACTATGCACATTAAAGAGACATAATGGTCCTCCTATCTCTTTGTATTCATAGAAAAAATGTCCAACGCCAAAATATCTCTCGTTTGCGAGACTCAAACTGTATTCTTAGAAATGCCTCATGGCCGCTTCCAGTGCCATCCTGTACATCAAGCTCCTGTGGCTCATGGGCGTGGTGGAGATGCTGGCGGAGGTCGTGGCGTGGGCGGTGTACAACAACCTCTTCCTCTTCCATCTGGCAGCCACCAGCGTGGACTTGGTGCGCGCAGTCGTCATCTTCGCCCTGTGCGTGTGCAAACGCAAGACGCTCAACGCCCTGCGCCAGCGCCTCACGGGCTGCGCGCGCGCAGCAGAGGACCGCCCGCCGGGCGCCCTGGAACTGCGCTCGCCTCCCTGCAATCGGCCCCAGAGGCAGCCCTGCCTAGGACCTTCTCCCGCAAAGGCCTCCGCTTCGTGCAACTCAACGGGAGTTTACGACACAGGGTTATAACATGTAGTGAAAATACAATAAAAATGTTTCTAAAACAATACGAGATACGAATCATAAGAACTAAATCTCAAACAATCTCCTAACATGTGGTGTGCGTGAAAATCTTAAAAAGATTTCCAATTTCATACATTATTATTTACTTATAGAATGCAAAAATAATTCTACACGGATGTATCTTTTTTAAGAATTTGTTTTGTCAACGGGTCTGAGGGACACTTTTTTATTGCTGTTTGGCAATAAACAATAAATATATTTGTAAAAATATTAAACACACTAGGGTTTAATTTTATTAACATAACAAATAGGCTGCAGCTCTTCCCAAATTTTGTTTGCACAGTCTCATATGTTTCAAATAAATCTTTGTTTTAACATCATAAATGATACAGAAATTTCGATGCAACGGTTTGTTTTACCTCTTGCAGCGTCTACTATTAGACCCATACATGATGATTATACTATTTTGGCAACATTGGGATTCTATATTTTCTTCTGTTAATTCTAAACGAATGAAATTGTGATTTTGTACAGCTTTTCCCAGTATTATGTATTGTACTGTTCTATAAGGATATACATTCAGCAAGGTCGCCAGAAAGTGTGTTCTGACAGCATCCTGGATACCTCCTAAAATGTTTGCTACGCCCACCTGAAAAAGTGGGCGTGTAAGTCTAAGAAATGTCAGTAAAATATTAGATAAAATATTTGATCGTCAAAAAGAAAAATAATGTTTACTTTAACAAAAACCAGATAGAGTATAATGAATTAGTCTACATTTGCATTATATAATTTAAAAAAAGACTCAATATGCCTGTAAAAAATGTACTTCCGGGTCAATGACCCCCATCTCGATCGGGTTTTTGTCCAGTTTCCCTGATCCATTGAGCAAATGCTGAGATGGCCCCTTGCTTTGCTTCTGGTCGTAAATGTAGCTTCACTATTCGCACGTTTTGTTGAACTTTCCTTTTGCTTGTAGTGGTAGTAGAGCCTAGACTCCAGGCCGTGTATCAGGCCGCACTAAATTCGCAATATGGCAGCTTGAAAGATTTCCTGTCGGAATAGCCAACTTATGAAACTATAACTCTGATCAAGCCTCTCGCTTTTGTTTTGTTTGTTGTCTCATTCACAATCCTCGCGCGGTCTCGAGTCTTGTGCACTGTTCAATAATACATGTTTCGTTTTTCGGTTGAATTAAAAAGAGATGTTCATCTATAAATGAATATTAACTATGTGAATAATTATTAAGTTAATTAAGAATTATCATTATCAACTATTGCGAGCTTAAGAAGTGTTAAAAAGTGTCAAGTGCAAATGAAAAATACAACCTCAAAAGTTATCTCCGGTCATACTTCTATGTTATTAATGCTTTTGAGATGTGTGTCAACAGTTCCTTCACGTTTTGAAGTGGTAGTAATAAGTTTTATTGAACGCAAATAAATACCACAATTATTGAAGTTAATTAACGTGATATACATGGTAGTTTTTAAGATCTAATGAAATGTTCCTAACAGTCCAGTTATGTCAATATCAATGCACTATATATTCAATATTATGAAAATATCATTAGTGTAAGTAAGTTTTCAATAACTTATCCATTGTTACCTGAGACAGTCTTTGAAAACGTGTTATCTTCAAAGGTTCAGTATTAAGTATAGACCCAGATGTTGTTAGGCTTACCATTATTTTCCAGTTATAATTAAAATGAATTCAGAAAAGAATAATAAATATAATATAATTAATTTAAAACAAGAAATACTAAAGGGATACTTAACAACAACAAATAATGAACTACTATAACTATTTCAATTATCTTTATTATTATTACTAAAGAAAACAATTGGAAAATAATAAATAAAACTCAAAAACACCTAGTACTACTAAATAAATAAATTGAACGATAAAACGCAAAGAACGAAGAGCACCAAAACGCAAAATGCAAATCTTTAGCAACACTCGTAAACTAACACAATTTCACTTGGCTTTGAATGTTGGCGGTATCTACGGAAGTAGTCATTGTTTCATTGCAAACTTAAATTTTAAAAAATGTCCCTACTGCTTGAAGGTAATATATTCGGGGTATTTGTGTGACGGTTGGCAACAACTTTAGCCAACATAAAACGAATCGAAACTACCCTAAATCGAGAATAAATGTATGTTCTCATCCGACAGTGACATTTTTCAAAAGTTGTCCCGTTAGTTCGGCTTTTTAGCTGGCCAGCAGTCTAGGGTGAGTTTCTATTTTGTTAACAATACAGAAAAATCAAATCTGTTTGTTACTTTACCGTTAAAAATTAGTTTTCTATAATTTTGCAACGAAAATATCTAGTTTTTGAAATGTTAATCCCTCGCTTTTTTAAATTTATTATTATTATTACTATTATATTTCATCTTTCAACTTTTAATAGTTAAATTGTTGGGAAGGGATTCTGAAACTCAAGAAAGCGTGCGCAGGTGATTTTCTCCCCCATACGTCACATACAGTTTTTAACTGTTTTTGACTAAATATTACTAATGCACTAAAATTGTTCAGTACACAAAATGTTATTCAATTGTTTATCTTTAAAGATGTTAATTGAAATCTTGTTGCTAACTTGGAATACGCAATCATTAAGAAAATAATTGAAACATGAGAGTAAAATCAATATCATGGAGCTAGAAATACAGACAGATGACATGATGACAGAAACTTGAAGCAATGATCCGCCATTTTGCTGTACCCAAAACGCTTGTAAGCATCATCATGTTGAGTATGTTCTTTGTCATACTTTTTAATATTTTAAGAGCATTGATCAGATTAACAAGCTTGTGTGACTTACTGCTTTATAAATCATTGGGGGAAGCCGTCAGTTACTTTTCTCATGTAAGTAGTTACTTTATCTGGTTTAGAGAAAATAGTAAAATCTGAAGATATTGGGTAATTTTCGCGATTTTTCTCTTCGGCAAAAAGAAGAGCACTGTGAATTAGTTGTGTGAAAAGACAACTGACTGTCTAGTGCATATAGCGAACGTTAAATTGTCTTATAAAAGGCCAATTTATCTTTTATAATACTAATAGCAATGACCGGTGAAGAATGAACGATCGTTCACTGAATAGTCGTTCCGTATCGTACCATTCCATTAGTTTAGTTCCATAGATTTCCATAGATATCCATTCCATAGTTTAATTGAACTAGTTCGTTTGTGACCGACACATCCCTAACCTCAACCGAATTCATGAACTAACAGGAGAAAGTTTTCATTGCTTAGTGCTTTTTTGCAGAGGCGGATTTAGGTAATTCGCCGCCCTAGGCAAATATTTTTGATGCCCCCTCCCGGTTAATGAATTTTGACCTTTATGTTACAAGGCAAAAATATTTAATTATAATTAAAAATGAGTCGTACTGTATTTATTTTAAAACTGTTTATAACATACTTTAATAAGTATTATAATGTAACATATTTGCTTTCGTTGAACTGTTTAGTTTGTAAATTTGTTGATAACATCACAAGATTTTTTTTACGTAAAATGTATTTTTCTACGGTGAATTGGAGAGTGATTTCTATCTTCTTTCACCACATTGTTGAACGTAAGCAGTTTTTAACAGACATGAAAACCGAAAACGACTTTCGGACAAACAATTTGAAATAGGCGTACATACATACATACATGCGAAAATCGATATCAACATTTGTAAATAATGTATAGTTCCATTAGTAAATAATGCCAGTTCTAAGAAAAAAACTGGAGCAAACTGCGGCGATTTTTTTCTCAATGCATTATAAAAAAACGTAAAATTGTGCGTAAAAATTTTATATTTTAAGAATTAATTTGACATTCCATAAACATAATTATCTAAAAACTGTCGCACCAAAAATTCGCCGCCCCTCCAAATCTTATGACCCCAGGCACGTGCCTACGTTAGTGACCTATTCATGAATTCCCCACTGATAATAGTATCTGAAAAACTTTTTTTGTTCTGAACATTAAGCATCACATTGTTGTTGAATATAATTTCAAATAAATATATTTACTTTGCAAAACGTTTTTCCTAATTTTTTGAAAAGAAAATGTAATGTTTTTTTTTAGTTTTCTAGATTCGTGAGATTTAATAATCTCAAGAATTCTTGAGATTTTCTTGAGACAATTTCTAGATTCTTGAGATTTATTAATTTTATGGCACTTGAAACTTTATAAGACTGACTTTATACGACTTGAAAACAGAGAGTTTACTATGGAAAACGAAAACATTTACAGTAACTACATCCTCAGTCATGATCCTACAAAGAAAGTATTTTTTATGAATTTGTGGTCAATTGAAAAATAACCATGGAATTCTAGCGTTATTAAAGCATGCATGTATGATATGATTCACTGAAAAACGTGTTAAATTATATTCTAATGAGTTGCAAGTTACAATGAGTTGAAATTCTGTGTATATTTTACACCGCTTTACTGGAAATGTCAACATTTTTTTAATTATTAGAAATGCAATGCAAGTTAATATTAATATTTGAAACATAAAAAACTGAGTATATAGAATGAAACAAATCTGAGATATACTCTTTGGAAACAAATGAGCATTCAAAAGCCAACTATTCTCCATAATGGTGTCACAATAATCTTCACACTTCCATTGCGTGACGCGCTTGTTTTATTTGTAATCCTATTATTGTGAAACATGGAAAAACGGAATTTGGACACCTGAAAAAGGCAACTATAAACATTTATGCATGTAAGCAATATGTTAAGTGTTTCTTTGAATGCGCATTAGCTAATAACAGGTGAGTTTCTCCCATTTTCATTTTATTACGTATTTCTCAAGTTTTTAAACCTTCGAGATCGTTTATTCACAATACACATGCCACAAAATATCGCGATTCACTTAATTTATTATTATATGAATTATCGTATCTGTCAGTAACTTATTTTCTAGTCAAAAGTGGTAAAAACTATTTATAAACAATGAAGCAATAAGTATAAACGCAAATCGGATTATGCATATACAATATAACCGCTATATATTATAAATGCTACAAATATGACCGCTTGTAACAATGGTGTAAATATAAATAAATATTAATAAAAAATAACTTTGAAAGAAGGATAAAATTATACTATTCTATTGATTAGACCAAGCGGTGTCGAAGATTTAAGATCTCAGTTACATTTTAAAATGTTTGAATACTTAAAAATACAAATTGTATACTTAACACCTGCTGCGAAACTTTTGATTTTCTGGAAAAAACTGTAATTGTAATGTAAAACCGACTTGATGAATTCTATTCTACGATTTCTGAAAATTAATTTTTATTTCTTTATTTATAAGAATTTTAATTCCGCAAGTTTATGGAAGACTATGAATAATAGATGTGGAAACTATTGTAGATAACTAGTTTTATTAAAAAAGAACATAACGAATATAAATAAGATCATCACAGTATTAGTTAAGAGAGACATCTAAAAATATTCACTGAATGTTTCTGAAGCTCTTTTAGAACTAGGTACAAAAAAAGATATTCCTCTTGTGAGGAGAACTGCTGTTTTTATTAATATAATTCACATACGGAGTATTACACAGGATGGAGCACCGTTGTTCTAAAATAAAATAAAATTTTAAAAACTTAATTTTTCAATGACAAAATCCGCTCACAAGTTTTGTACCGGCAAAGGGTGTATATAACGTGTGATAATTCATATAAGCCTGAAGAATATTTCATTTTGATATAAGAAAGGATACCGGTGGGGATAGTCGCATATTCAAGTTTTACCAACAATTTTTTTTATCATATGTACACCTCGTCGAGCCTTTGACGCGGCAGACTTCCAAACCCTCCCACTTTCCAAGCGCACTGGCGGTGGTGGCGTGGGAAGGGCTCTGCCCTATCTCTGAAGCGCGCGTCAGTGTGTAATAGGTTTGACGCGTTCTCATTTCGTAAAATGGCAACACAGTGCTTTAAAAATTCTTCGAATTCATCCCACTGTTCTCGGTCGTGATGATTGTATGATGTAGATAATATTCTTATGAAAGGAAACAAATTGAAGGTAATAAATTTAACTTAGAACTAGCAAACACACTTCTTTACTGTAAGAAATTTTGATCGTTGATTAGGGTATCCAAAAAATAGAAAGCTCACTTAAATTTCACAACGGAGGCTTGTGTGAAATTATTATTTATTCTCTAGATTATGTGCCGCAAATATTTTAACAGTTAAATTTATTTATGTTAGTTTCATATTTAAAAGTAGGAAATGATAGCTGCTCCTGACTATCGTAATGAATGCATCACAGCCTCACAGGCACTTCGTATGAATTGGGTATTTTCAAGTAATAGCGGAGATGTTGGAAGCGCAGAAATTGCAGTATTTCCGTGTTACATAACTGTTTCCAATAACGCGAGTATGTGCTATTGTAGCACCACTAGTCACATTAAGCGGCGCTAAATACCCAATAAATTACGCATTAAGTCTTTATCATATTTTATAAATATAAAGTTGTAATGCGTTCAGAGATTTATGTAAACAATAAACGTTTCTAAAGTGTGGTTGTGACTCCATTGGTCTAATTCGACAGAGCTATCTAGTCTCAAACATATAATATTAATTTATTAGAAAGTTTTAAAGAACTTCCTCTCTGACCACGTGCTTTGACTCACATTCTCTTGATTCTCTGTCATGATGCAAAATTATTTGACGATACTAATGGTAAACGTTTTAATCATTGGTCACTCAATTTATTAATACTCATTGTTAATAAATAAAAACAAACATTTTAATAGTAATAAACTATTTTTTAACATTTTGACTTTTTTTGTTTATTAATTTATGTTAATGTAAACATCTTTTAAAGTTTTCTTCCACCTCTTCTTTAGTGTGCTGAAATTAAAAATTATACACCGTCATATTTTATTTTCATTAGTTTATAAAATAATTATATTAAGAAAACTATAATGTTATGAAATAAGGATAACGCTTAATTTGGACTAATATACATTTGTTTTTATTCATTATATATTGAGCCCTATCCAGATATCTCAGGGAAATTATTGTGTAAAATTACATAGAAAAGCTAATCATTTCTATGTATTGGAAACTGGGAGCGAAATTTAAAAGATAACGCTACATTCACAAAGTGAACATTAGGTAGCCATATTGGACATTGAAATATTATATGCAAATCTTGTGATGAAAACACTACTGGTATATTGAAATACTGGTACATTGGAGATTCATAAGACAAAATAAACATATTTGTAATTTGGGACGTGTACATTTGTGGAATATATTTTTTTATTTTGAAATAGTCACCTAACGAGATACAAGGAATATAGACCGCCAATGGCGACAGATCTTAGTAAAGCGCATCGAGTCAAGATAATTGAGCATCGTGAAACGTTACAGCGAATAAAAAAAATACTAACAAAATGTTGGTAGACAAACACGCACATACATGCATATCTTGCATGTTGCATCAGATCCCTGATTTTGTAAGAAGACATTAGGTCGCCATTGCGAGCACATCGGAAGTTCTAGTCACCGTCGTGAGCACATGTAAAGCTAAGTAATCATTTTAATAGTTCGTCGGATAGAACATTTAGTTTTTGCGAACGAAAGCAGTCTCGACTAGGGATGTCTACTTGAAGCATTCGCGAATAACTATTTGATGTGAGAAATTAATTGTTTAATATTAAGTTTAGAACATTAACTCGAATGTCACTTCAACATCAAGAAAGATCAGATTACTGGTGTCGACGAGAATCTGCGTGGAAGAGTCTGAACTTGGGCAGGCGGGCTACGAGGACATCAATTTCATAAACTGTAAGCGCCACGAAAAACGTCTTGCAAGATGGCCAAAAAAATTGTTTGAAAAGAAATTATTAGACAATTTTTTTTATTAAAGTAAAGGCCATTAGTTAGCAAAATAACACATTAAATTTTATGGCATGCCGAATAACTAGTAAAGTAAAATAATACAAACAATATCTGCAAAATAATGTAATTGTTGTAGCATGAAGGCTGATTTTTATTAGTATAAAGATTCCGATGATCAACCATTTTGTTTTCATAAGAGAATAAATTTTCAGCATTTTCCTAGTCTGCACTGAATGGAACTTCGGCCCGCGTAAGTAATATTTAATTGTAAAGAATGTCGGAGTCATGCATAAATAAATCACTAAGATCGATTGTTTCAAGTAATTATTAAGTTCAAAATAGCAAATATATATTTCATATTGGTTTGCACAAAGTTGGGCGCATTGTCTTAGTAATTTCCAGAGGTTTTACATTCGTTCCAAATTGGCTGTGCCCAGCGTGGATCAGATTATATTAAATAATATTTTCAAATCGTGTCAATACAATACTTACAATTTCTGTAAATATTAATCCTTTTTATTTTCTACATTATTTTCATTATTATGATATTCATTGTTTTATATTTTTTTCTTTCATGTAATTACCGATTCGACTTTGAAAATGCAGTAACTGTTGCTGCATTTGCTGATTCTGTTCTTGTAACTGCTAATTTTCTTTGTGTAAATTTTGAAATTCTAGCTCCCAAAGTCATCCGTTTTGTTTTTTTACATTCAATATTTCTATATTCATTTCTCATTCATAATCATTTTTTAAACCTATCCAGTAGATTATAAAAAACATTTAGTAATTTTATAAACTATTTTTAATATTAAATGAAATAAAATAAATTTTATTACGTACACATAACTTCTTTAATAAACCGTTAATATTAATTTAAATTAAACATACCTTGTATTTCTGATGATAGACTTGTTAATTGAAGAATGATCAATATTGAATAAAGTGCAATCATAGTAAAGTCAATCATTGTTGAACAAAAGAAAATCCCCCAAAAATAATCGATTAGGCAAGTTTTTATTTACGAAACACTACCTTAAAAACTATTTTAATTTCGTATCTATGGTGTAATATTTGACGGTTAACTTTCCTTATATGCCATTGTAAATAGTGTCTGTCGTTATTTAGTCTTTATTGTATGGACGGAAAATTCAAAGTTTTAGATTGTAGATTTACATCAAAATAATAAAATATGCATGCAATATACTACAATGTGTCAGAAATAAATAGCAAAGTTTCGTAAATCATTATTTCCATCTTCAGACTGGAGTTAAAATGTTAAATATAATTAAATACAATATATTTTTGTATACCAGCATCATAAACTACCTTTTTCAACTCCCATTGTATAATTCTGTCATTTGATGGCTGCATCCTGTTGCATGATACCCGTTAGTATATACATTTCACAAGTTCTTGACCAATCACAGAGAAGCTTACAAATCAAGTATTGGCACTTAATCATTAAGAATCGTTATAGTAAATGTTTTGTTGGATTGTGTACATTAAAATTGCATTTAATATTATATTATGTTTATCAGTTTTAATTTCTTTTATTATCAGCAGTTTTAAGAGGAATATTATTTAAAATAAACTGAATGGTAATTTTCATTTGACTAACGCAGTGGAAGTGGTAGAGGGAACATTTGACTGACGTCAAGAGTAGAACGCAAGTTATGTTGTGTTATATGTTCCTGCCGTGTTTTTCCTTAAAAACCGGCCAGTTCTTTAGTGTGAAATGTCTAGCAAATCAGAGGCTGCGTTGTCGCCTTCAGAAATACGAGAAAAAGCAAAAATGGTGACCTAGGAATTATTGCCGCATCTTTTGGACTCTCTCGCAGGCGGGTTGGTAAGCCACCTGCGGCAGGTAAGGTAGCTGTCCGCTAGGTGGCCTTAGCTGAATCCTGCATGTCAACTGCGACGAAACGATTCAATGTATACGTTTTAACTTCTAAACGTTACCATAAATCGTAGAAAAAGTACCGTATGAAACTCGATGTAATGGGTATTAATACACTCATGTGAAGTTTACGATACTCGCTCGCATAGTAATATCACACTTGTATTAATACCCATCATTTCATAATGTACTATTTCTGTTGCAAGAAATTATTCACAATCGGTCATTTTACGCACAAAAGATGGCGTATTAGCATTTTCTGCACGAATGATTGCGTCATCACACGTTCAGCCAATCGCAGCGAGGGAATATTGGGGTGGCAAAGGTAAGCCGAATAGGAGACTACCGTTTTATCGTACAATGTTAAATACCCGAGACATTACAAGAAAGTTGTTTTGCGAAATTCAATTTGATTCTCTTATAAATTTACAATGTTATTCTACAAAAAAAATAGCGTATGCAACTCTTTTGTTACTTTGTTGCATTCGTACAAGATTGAAAGCTCGTTCCTAACGTCTCTGTTTTCGAAACATGTACTCATTTATTTATTTATTCATGCAATAAAGCTTAACAATATAAATTAATTGCATAAACTAATATTAAAGAATGGACAGAATTTAAACAGAAGAATTACCTAACATTAATGTACACAAGTCGCACGTTCATAAAAATATTTTCATGTTCCTTGAAAATCTTTTGATGACCACCACTTATTCGCGTCAGTCCCCTCAAGGCACCTTCCATTGGTATTTCTGAGAAAATATCTGCTCAGAGTCCTCCTCCGGATTAAAAAAATACGATATTGTGTGCTTGACCTTCCTATCGAACCTGATCGAATTATTATAGGACGAACACCGGGACCTCGTCGTGGGGTACTTTTAATTTATATTACTGTATTTTTCAGCGTCGGGGACAGGTTCATTCTCTTCGACTGCGTTATTTAAACAGCGAAAATTGTCGTCTTCTTCTCTAGAACACGCATACTGCTGAGTCTTCTGAAACTGATAATTGTGTGAACATGAAATCTATATATTGTTAAATATCTATACACTCTATAAATTGTGGTGTCTCTAGCACAATCTATAAATTGTGGTGTCTGTGAAGAATCTTCTACAGTGCTTTTCTCTGTAACTTCTTGACCACTCATCAAACAAGGATATTTGTCTTCCATGAACATATGTTGCATTCGCTGGCTGGGAAAACAAAGTTTTTGTCGTCGGCGATTCTAAACTGCCTCCAATGATTTTGGTTCTGATAAAGGAACAAATATACTGTCATCACACGTCGGTGTTATAATCTGATTTATAACATTACGTATTACGAGAAAAATATGTCACCTGTCTTGAGAATAACCACATTTCCCGCAAAAATTCGCGTGTACGCATGCACATCTGCTGCTTTTCCGCGGACTTGCTCACGGAGAAAATATACATGTTGCCGCAAAGGAATTTCAATAAAGCGCCGGGCGTTAATAAACAACAGCGTCGAGGTATGCGAGAATGTCTTCCGCTTCGTATGCTACGTGATCCACTTCAGTTGGTTCGGCAACTGATTTAACAATGCGTGATAACGTCTTGAAGGGAAATTTGCTACCGTTCCGCGAATTTGACGACCGCATTGACCTGGACAGTGCTGCGCCCTGTAAGCACGCTGAGTAATTCGAGTATATTATGCTTTGTAATATGCATCGTTTTTACCCTCTTGAATGACATTCGTGGGTTTTGTGGGGGAAATTTTTCTATCTTGAGAGCAGCATGTTCGAAATGCATAATTGTATCACTTAATTTGGGCCAAGGAGATCTTATAATTGCTTTCTTTGAGATTAGACACCGAAATGTCAACGAATTTCGGCGCAAATGTTTTTAACAGTTCTTCTACACGTCTCTGGTTAGGCAGTGCTGCTTCTCCCGGAAACAATGACCTCCTCGGACGAAATGAGCCGGCTGGTTTCGCTACTCGATGTATTCGATTACTCGATGCATTCGATTACATACTATTTTGTAATGTATGCATTACTCTTTGTAACATGTTTTCAGTTTGCTGAATCATAACCGCATCATCCGCTTAAGCAAAAAGGTTATTCCTTTCAGGAGTAATTCAATTGGATTCCGGAGTTAAAAGCTTGTGAAAAATAACAAGATATAAAATGAACAATGTTGGAGAAATACAACTTTCTTGTCAATTACCTTCATTTGTTTAAATTTCTTCCCTCAACCTTTTTACAGTAGAAATAACAACTATCGTGGCTTGGTACAAACTTTTAACAGTATTAATAAGATGGAAAGGTAAACCTCTGCTAACAATAATGCTCCTAAACGTAGCCATAACTATACTGGCAAAAGATTTTTCAAAATAATGAATGCTATGTTAAACTCGCGCCTTTTTTCTATTATCTGAGAAATTGAGAAAATAGCATCTGTTGCGATGCAATCCTTCCTAAATCGCGTTTGATCTTCAGTCATTAGACAATCAGCAATTATATTCAAGCTTTAAGTATCCTAGCGTTGTATATTATATACGTACTATTACTTACTCTGCCTCTGTAGTTCTCGCATCTTTCTCAGTTACCCTTTTAAAATAATGACATTTCGTTTGCCTTTAACCTAGGCCTGGCAATATTTTCTTTTGTTCCGTAGCTCTAGATACTTGGATTCTGTTTACTAGCATATGGTAATATTTTTAATCGATAACCTGCCGTTTATTATAAGACTGGTTATGTAAAATTCTTGTCGAATTCCAGTTATTATACGAAAGGTTTTTGTTAGTTGTAGCCTAAAAAAGGTCATTTTTCACAACAATTAACAATAAAAAATTATAAGAACGTTAACATTATGAATAAATTCTCGAAGCCGGAAAAAATTTGATGTGGAACCTATCTCAAACTCTGCTGATATACAATGGAAATAAAAATTCTCAAATTTTCTAAGACACATCTAGATGCGTCAGGTGAATGTAAGTTTCAGATATTAACAAACTATGTAGTTCCTAATGTTTATCAGTATATATTGATGAATCTAATACCTTCAAAGACGCAATGGACATTCTTAGATCTTTATACATAAAACCTAGAAATGAATTTGAGCCCAGACACTGCCTGACGACCAGACGAAAACTTGCTGGAGAGCCAAAAGATCAATATCTCCAAGTCTTGAAAGAAATGAGCAAGAATTGGAACTTCAAAAATGTCACTGCCGAACAAAACAAGAATGAATATATTAGAGATGCATTCATTTGTTGGTTTGATTTGGGTTTGATTTGTTCTCGGATTTGAGGAAAATTACTTGAAAGCACAACGCTTACCCTGGACGCTGGTCATGACTAATCTCGAGCTTTGGCTGAACAACATTCAGTATCTTTTTCTGGTCCTATTGCCTCTATTATTAATGATTCGGATGACCCAGATTTAGATGTTTAGAGAATCTAATGTTTCTGTGCTTGGTTTGTCAAAAAATGAGAAGTATTATTTTTCGAGGAAGCCACCATCCAGAAAATCCGTGCCCAGCAAGAACTGCTGAATGTAGATCAAGCTTTAGGAAAGGACGTTATCAATGTGTGTAAATCTAAATCGTCTAAACATCTTCCATCAAATACAACTGCGTTTACTAAAACGTGAGCATCTATCTCCTCTGCATTGCCATCTAATTTCAGAAATCTATAGAGAAGATCAAAGTAAATGGAATGAATTTGAATGCTTTATCAAACATTTTTGAACAACGTTTTATCAAACATTATTTTGTAAGGAAATGTTGCATCAAGTTACTACCATATTCTGGCAGAATTGAGATAAATTCTTCCCTATCTACTGAAATAACGGAACAATATAAAGCCGTATAGAAATAGTAGGCTTTATTTACAATGATACTCCAATATGATAATGAAGAACCTTGGTGCAATAATCCGCAATGATATTCTATGGTATATTCTCATTCCTCTCTGAAAATAGCTTTTCAAAGTTTGCAGCCTCCTCTCGGGATCTGCAGTTCGTCTGTTCCTCAAGTATCTCAAATTTCGCTTTTTGCTAACTTAACTTTTAATTGTGCTCAAAAGTAGTAAAATCTAGGAGACATTCTATCAAAAATAACCAATTTAGACATTTTAAGAATAAAAGGCTATTACGTGAAACAATAATAGATATGGGGGAAACAAAATCTATTTTGCCATTTGAACCATTAAATCTGAACTTCAAAGGACTTCTACCAACTAGAAGAAAGAATCAATGTATTTTAACTATTGTGGATGATATTAGATTTTTTTGCTACACCATTTGCTGATGTCTCAACAACTACTATGAAACGCCATTTGTCATATTTGTTCTCCTTTTTTGAAATACCCGCATACGTACATTCTGATAGAGGGGCTTCATTTATGTCTCAAGAAAGTAAATCTTTTTAACTTCTTAGAATATTGGAGCAAGCCGAACTCCGCCCTACTGCCTCAGAAGAAAAGGATAAGTTGAAAGGTTCAATGGAATTAAATAGTGTGTCGTGTTACCTCTCCAAACAAATAATCTTAAAACCTAAAATCGGAAAGAAGTACTCAATACTGCTTTGCATTCCATTCATTGTCTCTGTACAGCGACTGATACTCCTTACGAGCGAATGTTCAAGTATCCAAGAAGATCATCAAATGGAAGCTCTACACCGACGTGGTCAACTAAAACATGACCTCTTCTAATTGAAAATTAAAAAAAAAACATGTTCGTGTCAATAAATTCGACCCGCTAGTGGAGAAAGTAGAATTATTAGAAGTGAATCCAGAACATGCTCATGTAAGATTTCCAAACGACCGAGAGACTACAATCTCAACACGGCATCTTGCTCCTTGAGGAGAAGTTCAAATTAAAAAGGAAGACAACAAAATCGGCGTTTCCGAACGGCTGCTAATCATGTTAAAAAAAAGAAAAAGCTCGAAAATGTTTTTGCTATGAGATTTGAGTTTCTGCTTATCATAAGTAATAACGTAGAACTTAAAGATTTTTTTTGAAATAACTCACTATATGAATAGAATGGATAATTAAAATCACAGGAATGAACAAAAACTTATGCAATAATTACAGGAAATATATAAATATGCAAAACTCCTACCTGATTGTGTGAAACTTTCATTCAACTCCGATTTATCACTGTCTTCTGGAATAGCATATAACAAAGAAAAATGTGAAAAATGTTTAATGCAAAAAATTATTTTCACTATATTTCAATTTTATGATAGCAAAACTTTAGATAATAGTGTTAACTGTCAGTCTGAAAACAAAAACAGTTCTTTATTGCAAAGTAGGAATATCTATTTACTCTGTACATGCATTTCAGAGGACTTTGAAATCCAAGAAATTATTAGATAACGTAATCCCAATTAACTTCTATAGAGGGATTTCAAAAATGCATTTTTGCGGATTTTCTTCAGAAAATATTTCTAATTTCAGTCATTCGGGCATGAAAAGCATGAGATTTTATTTCAATAATCTGCAGTCTTTGCATTACAAGTTTACATTCGATAAAAGCTCCGTTTCTACGTTGGCTTCACGGAGATTATTGAAATTCGAGTGTTTCCGACAATTTTGGTTAATTCAAGCATTATTAATGAATAATTACAGAAATTAGCACTTTAACTTCGGATTTAATAAAAACGGTACTTACTAAACTACATGGATACGGAATCATATTGTGAAAATCTCGTTAAATACGAAAAATAACAATTTTCCTAAACTCCCTTGCAAATCAGAGTAGATCAGACGAAAAGCTGCGACGAATTGGTCGATATGATCGTATCGGAATCATTCATAGAAATGGCATTCTATAACAGTTTTTATGTTCTATAATAGTTCGTTTATTTGTGTTCAAGATCAACACTGGCAATGTTACATTAACTTTCTATCATCATTATAAAAAGTTAATAATTCATTTCTTAGTTAATGATAATTCCGAGACGTATTGCATTAAGCTAACGAATTATGTATACAGAAGTCACACACATGGGCGATTTTACGAACACACACTCTGATACATTTACAAAATATTCACGAAAATGGACGCTGATGGACCGATGTCAGTAGAGAACGATACCCACGGACCCTCACCACCGCGGTGGTAAGGTGGCGATGCACCGCCCTCGGTGCCGCCGCCAACGCCCTAGGACCAAACATAGCATGCTCGAACCTACGGCGCTCGTGTCATAATTTCAACAAGTGAATAATGGTCATTACGCACAAGTAGACTATATTTGTCTACGACCTTGAAATATCCAAGACAAGTTTCATTACTGATTTTTGCAATTTAGAGTAATCTTCATTGTGTCCGGCCATTGTGCTTCTTAACATTGAGTATATATTCAATATTCTAGACGGTTTATAACAGTGTTTTTCAGAAGAAGCCACGAAAACTTACTCACAAAGGTCCTTCTCAAGTCTAAATGTTGTATATGATTGTTCATAATACTTACATTTCTGGCAATAATTGTAGAGTAGTCGAATTTGCTACTTTCAAGTTTCAGGTGGCGTACGTATTTCAATTTCACTGTCTTTGATTTCAAAATTCGTTTTATGTTCAATCAATCGTGCAAAATACAATGATAAATACGAGTACAACAATGTGTAGAACATAAAACTACAGAATCTCACTTGCATGATGCGGTTCAAAAGATGTGCGAATTGCAAAGAGAATTCGATCCTGCCTGTGGATTGAGAAAAGTTTAGTTTATTATGATTGGTTGTCAGACCCTGGATTCCATATTGGAATTTATGCGTGTGGTACTTATGTCATTTCTCGCTTCATTATGCGGCAAGAGAAAGTACTGTACTATTTTTCTTTCAGTATTATTCACAACATTGAGTTCCTTGACAGCACTGTTATTCACTCTTAGTGAATATGATTGTTCACCTGCTCACGTGTGCTCTCATAGGCGTTCAGTCGAATTCTCCTTAATGATTCCTTACGCTCATCTCGCTGTTCCCATCACGATATCATCCAATACCTTCTTCAAAGTATCTTCTCAGCGCATCTGTTCAACTGGTAATGTATGCCTTCTGTCACAATGACTCTATAATTTCCTTCCCTCCAAACTGTTGTAATTTCAAAATAAAATTGTAAACAAATATTTACATTAAACAAAGTATCTAGAATTAAAATTCTAATATTTATACTATTTTAAATGTTTACTTTCTGAGAAAGTATTGTAATCATGCGCTGGAAAATGGCCTATTTTCGACAGGAAGATCTTTTGCCGGACCCTAGTGTCGAAAAAGTCGGAAAAATATTGTTCATTCATATACTAAATTACTTCATCTAACATGTGTAGTTAGAATCCATGTTTTGATGCTGCTTCATACCAAATAATTGATTGACCGTAAAACGTCCGTCTGTGAACAACGTTAGCGGCTAAACCGTTCAGTCGATTTTCTCCAAATTTGATATTCCTCGATCGATTTAAATGAACACGAGGTCCTCTGAGTTTGAAATAACTTTTCAATTTTAGAGGGTACTTTACATAGATCCTCCTCAAAAATATTTTCAAAATTTTCTCAAAATTGCTCCAAATTTTTGGATTAAACTTTATCCTCGGATAGAGTAAAAACTATTTAAAATAATGGTCTGCCTCATTTTCGTTGAAATCGCTGATTTTTCGAAAATTGCAGAAGTTTATTTTTTCGACGTCTTCTTACAAGGACTATTTTGAAGATAGAGATTTCCCTGAATGAAATGTTCTTTAAAGACATATCTTGAAATAAGGTCGTGTACAATCTTTCGAAAAGAGGACTCGTTTTTGCCGTAATGTTGCAATTAGGCATGGATGAAAGTTAGGCAATTTTTAAACAATTATTTTCTCTAAACATTTTCAAATGTTTTCTTTGAAATTTCTTCTCGTAAGGACAGTATAAAAAGTTAGTCCCATTATAAAATGTTAGTCCCATTTTCGAAAATTGCAAAACCTATAAAAACAGAAAATGGGAGATATTTTTGTCTTAAACAAAGTCAGTTCTAAAATATCAGCTCTTTCAAATAGATAACGTACATTGTTTTGAAAAAAAAACAGTAGTTTTCGGGTACAATCTGCTTTAAATAGACAGGTGGATTACTGCCACGAGAAAAATTCTCAGAGGACAGTAATGAATCAGAAGGATATGAAAAATAATTGTTATTATAATTACAATTAACTATTGAAAATTGAATATTAATTCGATCTTTACTCAATTGTACAATTTGTATTTTCAATGAATTGATGTATTTTCATTCAACCAATCCTCACACCTAAAATGATATTAGCCCAAGTAGGTCTTCTGTCTAAAAAACGATTTAAATGTAATATGAAAGAAAAAAATTATGATAGATAACAATGATAACTCCATTTACAACTATAATTTTTCCAAGCGACATTTTTACCGACTGTATTTCAGTACATCTACATCTTATTTCCATTTTAGAATGTCCATTCCTTCTGAATATCAATACCCCTTCTGTCCGTACTTCGATATGTACTACTCTTTTCTTCTGTATTTCGATTCGTCTACCTCTCGTCTGTACTTCAAGACGTCAAACTTTCGTCTGGTGGTTGATTTTCTTCATACTTTGCCCGTCTCCAAGTATCCAAACCATTGTCAACCCGTGTTTTTGTCCCGTGTATATACATGTCTTCTTGACGTTAGTATGTCTAAAATACATCAACTTTCTACTCGTTACAATATCTACCTTTAAATTTATTACATTTTCACTTATTGCTTCCCAGTGAATTACGTTCTTTTTATTTATCATCGATATATGCCTCGTTGAGCTTTTGATATTCCACTACAAAAATGTAAATATGAACCATGTACTTCCTTTCTTTGTTGCGTTAAAATAATTATATCTTGTTTTAATTTATTACATTCATATAACATGTCCACTAACTTCAAAATTGGATATTTTTGAAAATTCTGGATTCTTGAAACATATCCTTTTTTATGACGCACAAGATGCGGACTTATTACATCAATATCGTTCAGGAAGATCAGGGAATCCCAATGATATTAAACTAAATAATTTTAGACTACAAATTTGTTTGAATAGCAGTTCACACACTTAGGAATCCTACTGTTTTCAATTTACCTTTTTAAAATATTTATTCTTCTTTCTTGTAATAAATATATTTTTTCACTGAATTACGTTAATCAATGAATAATGAACAAGACCACTGTAAAACACCATTACTGTTGTTATTACAATTGGTTGTCCATGATACTTGTTATTTTTCATAGTTAATGTTTCTAAATTTAATTCTCTTTAATGTATTATTTTTGCCACTAATTTGTACTACTGAATTTAAATAAATATATTTTCCTGTATTTGGTGGGTCAAACTTCCTGATGTGAGAGAGATTTGAGCCACATCTGCTTGTATTACTTGTATATAATTCAGTGTATGTCAGATTATAGTATCTGGAAAGTGGAAAATACATTTTATAACCGGTCTTTGCGTGCCACAAACTCTTGATGATCCAAAGGATTGGAGAAAAAGTGTTTAACTAGAAAGAGGAACAAACTTTTTGAATTTTACCTTCACACTGCTTGCGTGAAAAGAACTGTTTTCTTCCTTTTTCAACAGTTTTACACGGATTATTTTCTTCGCTGAAACGAATTCTTATAAGCTGATATTGTCGTCTCAAACAGAAATACTCTGTCAAATATCTGTATTTATTTACATAAGCTATCCAAACATGTTACTGGTTCATAGCTACTACTTTCGACAGATTAACAATATGCGCTTTTGCATTTGGCGGGTATGATTACGCGGAAGTGTGGGGATTGCTACTAAGATCCGTGACTGCTCAAATTTGTTAATTAATTTAAAAAGTCATGCGACAATATACGTGGCTGGCACTTATAGCTTAAATCGTTTATTTTTCATCATAGCCATAACATGTAAGATGTACTTTGTTTTGCCTTATCAGGAAATACAACTTAAATGTTCATAACGTTAATTGAAAACACTTCATCTTCGTCTAAGGTCAATTAGTAGTTCAGCTTCCTTTTTCAAATTCTGTTCAAGCAATGACGTCTTTCATCAAACAAAATTTATGTCACAAGAAATTTAAAATTTAAAATGATTACTTATCTTAATTTATATATTTTGTCAAGTCAATCTACATAATTTACAATGAAGTGACAAAAGTCGTTGTATCCTCCTAACATACCGTGTCGGACCTCCTTTTGCCCGGCGCAGTGCAATGTTTAGACATGGAATGGATCAAGTTGTAGAAAGTGGTCGCGACAAGTGGTTCATGTCGTTTGAAGTCCCCTGCAAAAATAATGAGCCATGCAACCGTCTATAATTGCAAAAGTGTTGCCAGTGCAGGATTTTCTGCTCGAAATGACCTCTCAATTTTGTCTCATAAATGTTCAATGGGGTTCACGTCTGGCGATCTGGATGGTCAAATCATTTGCTGAAATTGTCCAAAATATTCTTCAAACCAATCACGAACAGTAGTCTCGGTGACATTGCGCATTGTCATCCATAAATAATTCATCGTAATTTGGGAACATGAAGATCATGCATAGTTGCAAATGCCCTCCAAGTATCTGAACATAACCATTTCCAGTCAATGATCGTTCAGTTGGATCAGAGGACTCAGTTTATTGCATGTAAAAACAGTCCACATCATTGTGGTGCCACTATCAGCTTGCACAGTGCCTTGTTGATAACCTGGATACATGTTTTTGAGAAGCTGCACCACACTCAACCCCTACTATCAGATATTACCAAATGAAATCAGGACTCTTATGACCAAGCTACGGTGTTCCAGTCGTGTTTATTGAGGATACATGTTCTCAACGTCTTGAGTTTTGTTAACTCCGTATTATACTTTTCTGTTCATTCTTTCTTACACTACCAACAGTCTTCTTTTACTATTTTAAACTTAATCAATCATATTTATAGGTTTAACTTCTCGATAAGCAAATATTTCATCTCGAGATCATTCTGACAGAATGAACGTTTGTTCTCAAAAACGTTCAGATAATTTCTCATTTTCGTCAAATCTATTCACCAAGACTTTCTAATTTTTTCACACGTCTACCGCGCGTGTCCCCAGTGGGTCGCCAACAACCGCGGTGTCTTGCCACGCGGCCACACGTGCGTACTACCCCACGATATACGTGACGTCACACCAATTTCTCGGCATCACTTGCGTGGGGTTACATGGAAAACTGGCAAACCGTTTTCTAAATGACATTAACAGCCCAAAGTTTTCAGATCAGTGGCGGCTTGTAGGGTAGTGCCAGTGTGCCATGGCACCACCAACAAAGAGAAGGAAAACAATAGTTTCCCCACAAATCTGTGTATAAAATATCGTTTCTCCAAAATATTTATCTTTATAGTAATTCATTTGAAAGAGCGCTTAGTCAAAGAGGCACCATCTCTGCCCATTTAACGCTGTGTTGGTTTGTGTTCATCTTTCATGGACGAGACGGTGCCAAAATCAGACTGGCACAGTAGTTTCCATTCTGTTCGATAGACTGCACCGATGGCCCTATCTTCATCGCGCAGACTAGTCTCGCTCAGAATGCCCTCGTATTTCGTAAGTCTTTGTGTTTCGCACATGGAGAGGCACGAACGCCGTGAGCGAAAGGCTTCCCTTCTGTACCCTTTCTCCGGGAATTCAGGAAGCTGTGACCTCTTGAGATTACTGTGGGCGCTCAGGCTTTCAGGCTGCGTATTTTGATTTGTTCTTATTGTTTTTGTTTGTTTTCAGTTATAATTTTCATTATAACTGTTACTGTAAAATTAAAGTTTGTTGCCCACGAATTTTGTTTTACAGATTACTAAACCAATTTTAAAACATCGCGTCGATGCTCAGAAACAAAGATGGTTTTTGAACAATGATTTATTAATATCGATGTTTTAATTGAACATCGATTATTGGTAACATCGATACTTCGTTATCCATCTTGCATCAGTAACTGGCATCACCAATAGAATTCCGTACCGGTCACCCCTGTTCCAGACCATTCCGGAACGAATGAAATACTAAATTCTCATTCGTTCATAGCTATCCTCACCTAGTTACTACATGCGCGGTGGATCTCTCGCAACACTGCCGATCGCTGCAAGTACAGTTCCAGACACTATGAGAGTGGTAGGATGTTGTCCTCCCGCGTTAATTTGTTTCAAACTTCGTATGAATTAAATAGCGTGTTCTCAAAGGTAAAATTTATTATTTGAGTCACCTCGAGCAAGTTTATTAGTGATTCTGTATGCGTGTAAGCTTCTGCGCTGCGTTTCAGCTCATTTAAAATTTAATGCCTCACAATGAGGAATACTTATGTTGAGAATTATTTTAACTTGTGTGTGTTCGCGTAAGTTCTAACGGAATCATTCATCCGCGGAAGAAAGTACGATAAATTGTTGTTCCGCATAGTTACAGTAATTAACCAACCGCATGCCGTGCTGTCAGTCTGCGGATCTGCGTAATCTGCAGGCCGTTAGTGAAAAAACTTAATGTGTGCGACTGTTGTACGCGCCAACTGTATATATGCGCATACCCTCTGCGCGGGAGAACTGTGAAAGGGTACAATTTTTACACCAAACGACTTTTCATTGTGTATTTTGTGCCTGTAACTGTTTAATGTGGATAAGAATAAATGTACCGTTGAAATACTTGTCGGCATCTAATGAACGAGGTACGAAGAGCCCTGTACCCACACTGTCAACGCAGCCCACCTGAGCTATCTTAGGGCTTCAGACCGTTTCCACATTCAGAAAATCCATACAGTCCACTCAATCTTCTCATGAGTGCATAGCGGACTGAAAAGATTTCTTACTCAGTTTTTTGGAGATATCGAATACATCGGCGGGATTTGTAAGGAACTGTCCGAACATCACGCTTTGCCAAGGGAAGGGGAACGTCTCTGAAAGATGGTTGTTATGAATAATTTGGTGGCGGCAATCCTTTCACCTTTCTTCCATGTTAACTTCCAAATGTTTAAATACTATTATTTTACCAGCTCCTTTTGTCTAATTGGCATTGCATTAAGTCATGATAAACTCGGAATTTTGTCTAAGTTATCTATTCCTGTTTCCTTGCAGACATACCTCCTCTGTGAAATACTGTGATACGGGTTGTTTTCTTTGTTCAATCATCGTTCCTGATTGAAACCGCTGATGTGAATTGAAATCGCTAGTGTGAATTGAAACCGTTTATGTTATGATATTGCTATACTACTAGACAATTATAGAATATTTTTATGAGTGTCTAGATGTTTCATTTTCTGCTTCAAACTGCCCCGAGCGTTTCATTCCCACCATGAGTTCAAGTACCTTGAGATACTATAAGTTGATTCGCAGATCAGACCAATGACACTGATCGCTTCTCTTCGCCTCTTAAGACAGGAATAGGTGTCACGCGCGATAGCAGAACTACGTAAAGAATACATGAGGAACCATTGAGGCTTATGTATATTGCATTTATTATATTATTATGCATTCACTACAGCCATAACATAATTCAATCCGATTACAATTATAGAAATGAATATGCAAAAATGTTATTTCGTTCGTCAAGAGAGCTGCTAAACGATATTGAAAACGAAGTAATAAATATGGTGTCAGTCAAGAATACTTTGTATATGGCAAGAATCTCTATTTACCTAAATAGACTTGTCCTAATAAAGTCCATTATCTTAATGTAAGATATTTATATTACGATTTACCTAGAACGAACAATATTTCTGAACACATAGATCCTATTATTAATTTGGGAATTCTTGTTTCAAAACGTCATTTTCGAAAGGACGACTGAAAGTATGTTCAACGATATTATCTTCTAGATACCGCTTACGCAGTTCAGAGAACGTTATGAAATCATGCGCAAAAAAAACGGTGAGTTTTCGGCAGAAAACTCCCATAGCCGGGACCTGATAACGAAAAATGGATAAATTCAGTTGCTAAATTAAAAAAAATCCTCTTAACACTTGGTGTAACCACAATTCCTGTTTCATGGGTCTTTCATAAATCCAGTAAAATCGTCTGACGGCAAACCCTCAGTGCATCTGTGAATCTCTCGCGTTTAAACCATACGTAGCTATTTTTCCAAAATGGACATTCCCCATTCGATCCGACTGAAAAAACACAACATTTATTTCTGAAGCTGGAGGTTTCTGAAGAAATTAAATGTTCAATATTAAACCCTGAGAAACTGTGTTATTATTTGTGTGATTTTGATGTATCTTCGTAAAATTTACTGCCTGACTGAATTGTTATTTGTGTGGTTTTGATGTATCTTCGTAGAATTTACTGCCTGAGATCCTTTGCTATAGCCCAAGACTGCTAAAGCCAGGTTGCATCCACTTACAACCGAGATAAAATTTGACATATTCTTCCGAAACATTGTATTTATGCAAATTCCTTTTTTTCCCTTGAGTTTTGACATTCGTTCTTGCCCTAAATTCTTAGATATCGGAGTTGTGCTTAATAAAAAAATGGTTAAGTAACTAAGAAATGGTTACAAATATTGTTCATTCATCATCTATTCTTATTAGAAATAAAAATTACTACGTCTTCTACGAGAATGTGCATTCGCATTCAACTCCCATTATAAATTATGTTAAATATCTGAATTTACTCTGAATGATACTAATTAAAGAAATATTCCAAGTTCTTTGAATTTTAGAACAAAAATATTATTTATGTGTACGATGGAGAGTTGATCACTTTATGACAACGAACATTTTGTGGAATTTACAAATCGAATTATAAACGTGTAGAAACAGAGCGCTGTCTTCAAAAGTAGTTAAACTCGTACGTATTACTAGCCAATTCATTCCCGTTATCTCCGTAATACTGGTTACATTGACTATTTAAGAAGAGAAATATAGTGAAGGGATTTTTTAATGACAGATAACAAAGACTCCTGACATTCTTCACCTCAATCTTATTTTGATCTCTTTTCGCCGAGATCTTCACCGAGATGGCAGTTGCGTTGTCCCATCTCATAACGACTTCACAACGACTCATCGCGAAATGTCGAAAACTGTATGCATTTGTTATGACTAAATCTCTTTACAATGGAATAACGAATCATTCGTCGTACTCGAAGGGGGACTTTCTCAGCGTGAACGGCATCTCACATGAGGATCGGAGAGTTTGAGACACCTAGTATTGTTCCCCACGGCACTGGAGTCCATCCCTTCAGTTGCAGCTGCATAATGGGACTCCGCCGCGTCGGGCCAAGGCAGCAGTTGCTAAGTGGCGGCGCATGAGGTGGTTGCCTCATTAAGCATCGGCTGCCTGGCTGATGCGACCGCAGCAGATGGCGCCTCCCCTGCCGACACTCCCTCGCGACCTGCCCCACACCTGCCGCCGCACACACGTGACCGACCGGCAACACCAACGCGGTCAAGACGATTGAGCCCCAGATGCAGGCGGTATTTCTTGTATGCCCTAATGAGGTCAGACACTCATTTCCCATGAAGTGAAAATATACCATGAAATAATTAAAATAATATTTTTGTTAATTTATTGATGTAGTTTGTAGACGAATTAAATTTCATTTTTTCGTCCCAAGCACTTCTGTAAAATTCTGGGCTTCAGAATAGGTTTAAACCATTTCGAAATTATGAAGATTTGTTTTGTATTTTCTGATACGTCTTTATAGTAAGGTTCTGTACCAAATGTCTCTTTAAAATACAATAAATATTTTTTCCTAATTCAACTGATTATAATTCTAATAACTTATTTCACAACAATTGAAATTGACAATGCGATCACAAACAAATAGCCGTGATACACCGCTTGATCTCTGTCCTGTACCCGTCCCCTCTACTGTCTTCTGCTTCTCTCTACTTATATCGACGATTTCAGTTGTCAAAGTCCCCAAGGCAAAAACTTAGGATCCAAACATCACGTTTTCTGGGGTTTTCCAGACTTAGAAAACACATTTATTATTTTTTATAAAGCGATTGCGCTGTTGTCATCATTCGTGTACCTCACTGGTTTGGGCTTTTGAGACAATTCTTTTGTAAGGGTCTCTCTGGGTAGAGGTGTCCGCTGGACTGCCTGACATCTCTTCAATGCATCTAATATGGGTCTTTTTGTGTTATCTATTACCACCCATTGCTCAAACACTGCAATATTTGTCTCTAGGTCAGCGGGGTAATGACAGTATTGGTTGTTAGCATCCTTCCAAACAGTGAAATACTTTCGTATGGTGGTTGAGTATGAGCTAACAACTGATGACGGGCTAGTTACACTACTAAGTATGATTGGTTGACTCATTTTCCCTTAAATCTCTCCTTCTCTCCTCTTCTTTCAAAAAATTCAATTTTCAAAAGCAGAATGCCTGATTTAAACCCTGAAAACATAGCCCAAGAATGACAGAAGGAGCCATAGGTGTTGGTTACGGGTGCTTGCATATGTTCCCTCCAGAAAACCCACATCTAAAGATCACCGCATTTTCTAGCTTACCGGGTTGTAAGTATTTCTCGCGAAGTTGCAAAGTTGAAGTAATGCGTAAAACATTGTGCATCAATCGAACTTAAGGGATACGAATGATAATGATTTCTAATTATGATACGAAAGTAAGAAAGAACCAGTGGCCTGCAGCGACAAAAATGCACCTGTCGAGTATGCGAAAAATTGGGTTCTAGAGCAGCAAAAAGTCGTTCTTCTGCGAGTAAACGTGACACGTAAACATCTTTCGTCCTCGTCGCATGACGTCTACTCTGCCGCAAGCACAGAGAATTAGAATACAGTCATAAAATTGGCTACTAGAAATTGCGGATTATCGTAATCAAATATGTGCATAATTCCAGTCTTCCTACGTATATAACAAAACTAATGACACCTCACACAAGGCTACAGGTTGCTTAGTTTTTCGTCAAGTAATACGTATATTCGAAAATATTAATATAGATGTTTCACTTCTTTGTTAAATTTTTACGAGTTACTTTTCATACATAGATTTGATATGCATACTACCCATTTTGTGTATTTTTCGAAGTATTAAATATGAAAATACGAGTCGCAACTTTACACAAATAAATTTGCAACCTGAAATTTTATAGGAATAACAGAATTTTTAGATGATAATTTATATTAAAAAGTACTTTGACTTTTATTCGTAAAATTTCGTTGAGTTCAAAATTTTAGAAACTAAAAATAAACAAGTACCAGCGCAGAATCAAACCACAATCAGAAATACCATTTTTCGAAACAATAAATATTTTCAAGTAGCACGTCTCTAACAAACTTTAATATTGTTAAGTACTCTGTAGTTAATAACAATAATCGAATAAAAATCGGAGATGACACCTTTCACTCCCTTCTATTTGCTGACGACCAGGTAATCTTTGCCCAAGATGAAGAGGATATGGTGTACATGCTAAGAAAGCTAATAGAAGAATATAATAAATGGGGATTAGAAATAAATTTTAAAAAACCAATTAAAAACTAACAGATATAGACGTAAGGAACCTTAAATATCTTGCATTTTAATAAACAACTCAGGTACATGTGCTGAGATATAAACCGAGAATAATTATGGGGAAGAAAGCAACCAGAGTTTTACACAGCATATTATGGAATAACAATATCCGCCAAGATGTCAAAAGATGGATATTCCATTGTGTAGTAGAAAATATAGTACTATATGGAGCGGAAATGTGGCCACAAACACAAAAAATAAGAGATAAGATAAGGACAGTGGAAATGGACTTCATGAGACGATGCCTACAACCTACTCGCAAGGACAGATTGCGAAATGAAGAAATATGGAGAAGGATGAATATAATTTGTTCTATTACGAAGACCTTGAAAAATAGAGCACCACAGTGGTATGGACATGTTCAGAGAATGTCAGAAAACAGATGGCCACACAAGATCTTAAAATGGCAACCACCTGAGAGGCGAAAAAGAGGAAGACCAGTTTTAGAATAGGAAAAATACATCCAAGAAGCTATGAAGGATAGAGGCCTCAAACCACGAGATTGGGAGGATCGAGAGTTGTGGAGGGTGAAAACGGCAAGCTCCTAAGGGGAAAATGCCGAAGAAGAAGAAGAAGAAGTACTCTGTATATTATCATAACATGTAGTTACATACAATTGACTCCCATTACCGTGAACTTCTGGAAACTAACATTTTTGGTTCAGTATATCAGATGTCAAAATTAAATAAAATTTTTTAAGAAGTACAATACAATACATGAACAGCTCGAACTAAAATTTTCAATATCTTTATTTTTCCTTAAAAAGGCAATTATTTTAAATTGTTTACTTGTACATTTTTACTTTCTCGTATACGTACGGAATAACATACGTAGTATAGAGAAAGTTATGTAAGGCTGCGCGAAAATACCAATTTCTGGCAGAAAAATGTATTGCCGGGCTCTGCTAACGAAAACGTGGATAAATCCAGTTGTTAAATTAAGAAAAAATCCTCTAACACGTGGGGTAGCCAGAATCTGTGTTTTGTGGATCCTTGATACCGAAAAGTCAATTGATGCCAAACGTTCGTCCGTCTGTGAACACTAATGGCACCTAAACCATATGTAGGATTTTTTTCCAAAGGGTATAGCCGAATAAGGCGGTCAAAAATGCTCCCAAATCAAATCGATAATCGCAATGCTCATATGAAAGAATTCAAAATGACGTTGATCCATAGAAAATAAACCTCCTAGGGCAATCAGTCTCAGAGATACAACAAGAAACGTGTTTTGTATGATCAATTTTTTTCTCAGCTTGTACCAGATTTTCGAAAATTACATGAGTTATAAATTAACTGCAAAAATGATACGTTGTAGCACTACAAGTTCTATTCTCCAACTAACGGACCGAAAAATTAATAAAAACACACAAATGATTTTTGACGCTGATAGGTACCAGTCGGGAGGAGAGATGAAAACAAAACCGAAGGCCAGATGAATCAAATTAGGAAATTAACTAGTTCGAGAAAGTTTGTGCCATTCTGTAACACCATTAGTTCATCAGTAATTTCTCTAGAGCCTTCCGCACTTCGTGCTGGATTCTGCTTTGTCCACTGTCTCTAAATATGGTAATGCAGTCTTTATCCCCCTTCAATACCTCTTGCATTATTGTTATATCCCACTCTTTTCATAATACATTTGGCCGATATTTTTTTCGAGCTGCCTAGTGTTGGAATTTGTGGCACTGAGGCGATATATTCTTTTCAGTCGCTCACAATGTTTCTTGATTATTTGCTGCAAATTACTGTGTTTCAGGCCTCCTATATTTAAGACCTCCTTTTGTCTTTGGAAGTTGAAACTCTTGAATGTAAAAATGCACGTTCTTTAAGAATTACCAAAGTAGTATGTATTGCACAGCTCAGATGAAAAAAATCTTTACTCATATTTTATAGCGCCCGTAAATCACAACAGCGAATTTAATAAAAAAGTCAACTTCAAAAGGTTCTGTGAAAAGGAAAATTAATCAGTTTAATATTTGTGGAGAGCAATGCATTTTCTTCCCAAAGCTGTTATGACTTCTCAAAAGTACGCAATCTCCATTCCATCGGAAACTTAGTCGAAACGAACTCCGTCCACATTTGAATGAAACACGGCGGCGCTATCTCCATATTTATGACTTACTCTGTCACAGATCCGAAGATGAATACATCGAGGCTGCCCCCTACCTTAGGATTTGCGACGCGACTCTTTCCTCCAGTTTCCTTTCTTTGCTTTTCTTTTTTGTTTCCAGCCACAGTTTTTTTGTTTTTGTTTTTTACTTAGCGTGACGAAATACACTTTGCTTCGGAAAGTAAATATATTTAATTATTGATTCCCAGACATATTGCCCAGAAGCATTTCGTCCACATTATTTACGTCCACTATGCATTTTAGTCCAGGAACATAGGATGTCCATAAAAATTTCTTTTTTCCTTATAAGGAAGGTCCACTGAGCATTCACGTCTGTCACATTAAAATGTCCATTAACATTGTGTCTATTTTATAATTTTTTAGTCCACAATAATTATAGTCCATTGTAAAAGAAATGCATAATTTATTCAGTTACAATATTATACAATATGTGATACTTCTCCATCGCTCTCTACTGTGTTATACAATTTCATTCTGTAGCTAATTCTGCGGAAATATAAATCTATATTATTATTTCCAGCATATTCTTGATATTGGTCTACAATATTTTCAATTTGACGTTGATTTACATATGCGATTTTCTAATTGGATATTTGATTTGCCTATGACCGCCAGCACGTTGTAATAACAGGATTTCATTGTCCCTTTGATCTTTTTTATACCGTCTAAAAATTTCCAAATTGTGGCATGATGTGTTACGATCAGTTTCTGAAATTTCAAGTACCAGCCTTCAACAAAATTGTTTGTTCTTTCTGCTCGATTTAACACACGCTCATATACATTCCATAATTGCGGAGGAAATCGAGGCGGCACTGCCCTCCTCCTCCCTCTTGCAGGTCGTCCCTTCAGATTCATTGTTTCAAAGTACGTCACATCTTGCACATCGTCGTGGCTTATTTCTAACAAATAATCAAACACCTCTTCGATGTTGTCGACAGGTATGAATGGAAGGCCCATCAGCCGCTGAATGTCATTTCTTATGACATCTTCGGTGAAACGTACCTTCAGTTCTACATTTACAACTTGCCGCCAAATAGCTTGCGAAAAACGGTATAGGCATCCAATAACTGTGCTGTTGGGTAATACGACTCGTACTGCGTTAATAGTACTCATTTCGAAGTCCAACATTACAAAGTCAGGTGAAAAATTCTTGTTCAATGCCTCAGCTGCATTTTTTAGATGTTCAAAGATTAATGTATAGGTTACTTCATCTTTTCTGGTACATAAGCAATAAATTAATGGAAAAACTAAATCTTGTATTTTTCCATGTAATGTGTACAATTGACAAAACAACCTTGGAACACTTTAAACGTTCCTTCGCAAAAAATTGTCCTGCTTCTGCATAAATGGTTCAACCCATCCTCTGTATAAAAAATAAGTATTCTGTTATTTTCTTTGCTGTCGAGCTGTAAAAATGCTTCTCCGCTTAAGGTAACATCATACGGTGGTGTTACTGTACACTCTTGAAGTGATTGAGGCAGTGGAGGCCTACCTACATTCTGTAATCGGTTCACACTGCGTAATAGGGAAGTTCTTTCCGGTAAATGCAACAGTACTTCCTGATCTTCTATACCCTGGATTTCTTCTCTTATTACGCATGCAAGAGGTTTATTTGGGTGCTGTTCGGCCCTTCTTTTGATTCCTGTCACCACTTTCTTTGCTTGAACTTCAGCACCATTTTCCACATGTGTGTGCTGACCTTCTTTATATATTTGAATATGATCATTTACATTTTTATTTGTGACGAGACGGGAATTGCAAATATCTCGATTTTCGCAACGCCAATAAGATTTTTTCCATTTCTGCTGAAGGAATGGAACTGTTATATATCATTTTTATAAATAATTTTATCTTTGTTTTTAGTCGAAGTAAAGATGCCATTTCGAAAATAATTTCTTATTCATTACCGCGGAAACCACAACACGGTACATTATTTTAATTGTGGATATACATTTCTGTGGACTTCAAAGAAACAGGACAAAAAAATGTGGACGAAAAAAATGGAAACAATACTTGTGGACATATGAATTAATGGACAATATATACAGTGGACGAATTATTTATGGACAGAAAGAAGTGGACAAAATGTCTGTGGGCCAAATAAAAGTGGACCTCATGAAAGTGGACAATATAAAGTGGAAAAATTTTAAACCTTTTTTAAGGTTTTTTTAAATTTTGACAAATGAAATTTTAATAATCAGAAAATTATATTTATATTTATTATGTTTACATAATATTAATATTACAAATTAAAATCATTTATAGAAATAAATAGATTTGATTTCAAGCACTGAATTTATATTTCTGAAACATTATTTATAAGAATTGCCAACACAATAAATTAAAAAAAAATACTTTTACTACGTCATATGATAAATTTTAAAAAACAAAAAAGCTTTTTAAAACATAAGGTGTGTCTCCATAATTGTATTTTGTATTTACATAGATTACTTACAATTTTATTATTAATAGATTTGTTATTATTGTAAAAAAATTATATTTTTGTCAAATTTACAAAACCTATGTAACCTGATGATGCGAACAATTAGATCGTGACACATGTTTGAAATACAAAACAAGCTGTTTCTATGAAATATAATTTACTGATTATTAAAAAAGTATTTGACCGTCTTAAAATTAAAGACACTGAATATCAACAGAATTTATTAACAATCAACATAATAGTAAACAATATATATTTTATTCCATCTATACCCCCATTTATTCCAACAATATCCCACCGTTCGACCAGGATATTCACTGCAGGGAATTTATTTTGTGGCTCAACAGAGCCGTCCCCGTACGGAATCACGGCGACGAAACTACACATAAGAAATACTTATCTTTAATAAATATATGAATTATATGAACTCTGGCAACCTTTACGAAATAAAACAAGTTCGTGCTATAAAACATTTAAAATTCATCTTCTCTTTAAATGGCTTCAAACAACAACAAATACAAGAACTTAAAACGACAAAAATAATACAACCATATTGCCCTGACAGCTTTTCTCATTTACTCTGTATTTACACACACATACATTCTTTGATTTCCCCTTACATACATGACCATGTTACCTTTCTATGTTAGCATTAATATAAACTTGTGTGTAATGACAATAGTGGTCTTCCTGCATGTCGCAAATCTTATTGAATTTCTCACTTTCCCGTTTGTTCCTCTGTCTTGTTGTTTACTGATATTCTGCCGTTCTCTCCGGCCCTCAGCAGCGTCCTCCTATACGTCATCGATCACGTTCAGTACACATCTTTTTCCCCTTTAATTCTTCGCCATATTAAACTCGATTCCACTATTAACACTTGCGTCTTCTCGCAATTAAATTCTAAACTTACCTCCGACTATTGCGTTCTAACACTGTCTCGCGACCACAGCTCGAGCAATTCTCTGTAGACTGGCACGTGCTGAGACATCCGGCCGCAATCGCAATTCGAGCTCTTCTGCCGCGGCAGTTCGTAAACCGAGCCGCTCACTTCTCCTGTTTCTTCGTATTCTTTGCGTCACCCCCCACCTTGTTTAATGTCTATGTCTCTCCTGACTGGATGATCATGCGTCTGACACACTTTACTCCGTGACATCCGGTCTCCCTGTAATTTCTATTTTCACGGAAATTCCTCACGTGTCATGTGCATTTTTTGAAAACTTTTCGTTCAATATTTGTTCATCAGTTTTGTAATTAGAATAGCATTGGAAATTGTACATACTACTAACACCCACCCTCAATTTTAAGGCTATTTATTGAACAGTCACGTAACCCACAACTGATAGCACAATTATCGTGATTGCTATTGAATAGTCTTGGTCAGTAAGTCGGCGATGTGTTTGGACCTAGCATGATACACCGATTTTCCGGATTATATACCGATTTTCCAGTTCTGGAATCAATGACAATAGCGACGCTCGGTCGGTTGACTGTTTCACTTATTTATTTCTTGTCATGAAGTTATTTTCATTGACATTTTTATTTCTCCATTTAGATGGGTGTCCTCTTTTCCCATTTTTTTCGTTTCTTGGTCTTCCGCATAGTCGTTTGCATCTAGCAACGTCATCATTGTCTTTGAGAGGTTCAAATGAATTTGTCTTCACGTTCTAGAGAAGTAGATTCAATATCACTGCCGTTTAAATACTCTGAAATTGGAGACTTTGGGTCTGTTTCAACTATGTTCGGTGAATTTAGAGTTCCTGGTTTATTTAGTTGAAAACTTTTTTCCACGAAAGTAAACGTCTTTGGACGATTTGCAACCATACTTGTCCAAGAATCTTACATCGCGTTCAATAGGAATTGCTCGTTCATATTGAAACGCTCTCCGTTTCTGTCAAATTACGAGGGTCACTCCAAACGAAATGCACACTATTTTTTTTAATACAGTTTTCATTCTACATGTTTGAAAGTTTTACAGTATATAGATACATCTTTCCCGTTTGTTTCCAAATTTAGTTCAATCTGCTCCCGTGAGTGGCGCCGTCACAGCATGTTTTCAAGATGGCTGCTACACTTGACGTTCGTCAGAAGCAACGTGCTGTCATAGAATTCCTGTGCTGTGAAAACGAGACAGTGGGAAATATCCACAAGAGGTTGAAAAAGGTGTATGGAAATGCTGCTGTCGATCGCAGTACAGTCGATGGGCAAGCAGGTTACGTGATGAAAGCGGGCACGGCAATATTGAGGATTGTCCTCGCAGCGGCAGACCTCGTACTGCACACACTCCAGACAATGTGCAGAGAGTTAATGAATTAGTGACTGATGACACACGCATCACAGTGAACGATTTGTCACGCTACGTTGGGATAGGGGAAGGAAGTGTTTGCAGAATACTGAAAGTGTTGGCGTTAAAAAAGGTTTGTGCCAGGTCGGTTTCCAGGATGTTGACAGTGGCTCACAAAGAAACACGAAAAACGGTATGCAGCGAACTTTTGGAACAGTACGGAAATGGTGGAGATGAATTTCTTGGAAGAATTGTGACAGGAGATGAAACATGGCTCCATCATTTTTCACCAGAGACGAAGACGCAATCAATGGAGTGGCATCATGCAAATTCACCCAAGAAAAAAATTCAAAACCACACCTTCTGCTGGAAAAGTTATGACTACGGTGTTTTTAGATTCCCAAGGACTGTTGCTTGTGGACATCATGCCACGTGGAACCACCATAAATTCTGATGCATATGTGACGACACTGAAGAAACTTGAAGCTCGACTAGGTCGTGTTCGACCACATCGGCAATAGCAGGATGTTTTGCTGTTGCACGACAATGCACGGCCACATGTCAGTCAAAAAACCACGGAAGCGATCACAAAACTCGGATGGACAACACTGAAACACCCGCCGTACAGTCCTGACCTGGCTCCATGTGACTATCATCTCTTTGGGAAACTGAAAGACTCTCTTCGTGTAACAAGGTTTGAAGATGATGACTCCCTTGTGAACGCTGCCAAACAGTGGCTCCAACATGTTGGTCCAGAATTTTACCGTGCGGGTATACAGGTGCTGGTTCCCAGATGGCGTAAGGCAGTTGAGAGGGATGGAAATTATGTGGGAAAGTGAAAATATTGTTCCTAAAGGGTGTATCTACATACTGTAAAACTTTCAAACATATAGAATGAAAACTGTATTTTTAAAAAAATAGTGTGCATTTCTTTTGGATTGATCTTCGTATTTCTGCAGCCGGTTTCAGAATTTATATAATTTTTTGGGGCGCCAGGAAACGGTTGCGATTTTAAATTTCCCGCAAACATATCTAAAGGGAAATAATTATCCTACTAGCTCTGCCGGTTGGGTTCTTACGAAAATAATCGTCGCCAGTACTTTCTTCCTCGCAAACGCTCATTCGATCCGCTCTCTATACGGAAGAAGCGAGGAATCTGAAATTTGTTTCTGGAAAGAAATGATTAAACTACGGATTGCACAAGATGTTAAAGAAATGATAATCAGTTTTTCTTTTTCAGAATGAGAACGTTATAAGTTTATTCATCGATTAATCCTTTTTAACATAAAATGTCACCTTGGTCATGACCGATCATAAAAATTGTGTATAACGCTATTATTCTTACTAATTTAGATACCCATGCGCTCTTGGATGATGAGGCCAGGAAGAATCCACCGCTCCGACCAATCTTCTCTCTTGTATCTTGTTCTCGGTCCGCTGCCGGGTCAATGTCCTCCTCAACTTATTAATTGTTTCACTTACTACTCCCGGCGCCAGAATTATTCAAAAGTTCCAAATAGAATTACGCACACAAAATATGTCCTCACTGCTCAATTATTTCCCGCAAAATTTCACCAAGTCCCGCATCTATCATTTACATTGACCTCTGCAGTACGATGTGCACGGTACGCGGTCTAAAGCTCCTCTCTTTAATATTACGAAGTTCAACCCTCCATAACTTTCATACATTCTTGTCTCTTGTTTTACAAAACAATCTCCAGTTTCCTTCGACGTCATGCCCCATTACCAGTTTACCACCAATCCTACATGCCCTTACATTACAATCCTCTGTCCCTTACTTGCCGCGCTATATTTATTTACTTCCGCTTCCCTGTTTGCTAAGGAACGCCCCGCCTGCATGCCTATGCCCTCAAAATTTACGCTTTTTACGAAGAATTTAATAAATTCTTGTCCTCAGTTCCCATCACAATATTGTGTAACCGTCTGGTATGTCACAATATGGTGTCCAGATACGTTACCCTTTATTGTACCCAGATATACCTTTGCTTTCAAACTTACCTTTGCCACGGGTCTTGTCTATGATATAAACCTTGGTTACAAATGCACCTGGTTTTGATATATGTGGTCGTTTTCCGTTCCATTTTTCTTATGGAGTCCCCTCGGGCAAGCTCTTCGTAATGCACCTGTTTTAAATGTATTGTGCGGTCGCAAAAACTTCCGCCCACAAAGATGAAAGCATTCCGGACTCTATCAACATCGTTTAGGAGCTTCGATACGGATCCGGTTTCTCCGTTCAGCGATCCCTTTCTGTTGAGGCGTGTGCGACGTTGTCAGTCGTTGTTGCACACTTAAAAAGCGTTTCCATTCTCTTATTCACATACACCTTCCCGTTATCAGACAAAATTGCTTTGATTCTGTAACCTTTTTGGTTTTCGGCAAAATTTTTAAATTCAATAAATTTTTCAACAGCTTCTGAACTTGAAGTTAACTTGACACCAACGACTGTAATCATCTACGAACGCGATGAAATATCGTTTGCGGTTTACGGTTACGTTTACATTTATCGGTTTTGTGAATATGTCCTCATTGGTTCAGATATGAATGAATCAGCTCCAGGGGTCTTGTCGATGACTATTTTTTTGAACGGAATTACTGTGATTTTCTTGCGAAACACGTTTCACAAACTTACATGAATCAAATAAGCACTCGAATTCCAGTCCGATGACATCTTGATTCTTAAGCATCAGTTTTAATGTCCATGGAGTTGAGATGTCCGAGTCGAGCGTGGCAACTTTTTATTGAATTCTTGATAGCTGCTGTCTCCGTATTGGCAAATGCAATTTGGTTGTCTTCTTCTAAATAGAATAAGTCCCCAATTTATTATAGATGAGTTTCACCTCGTTGTCCATGAGTTGTAGATGATCGCACGTTCCTTTTCGAATGTCACTCTCAAGTTTTACTCGACGATTTTGACAACTGAAATAAAATTATGTTTCAGATAAGGTACTACATACAAAATGTTTTTAAGCAACACTATCACGAACATTTCCATCTATTGAGAATTGATGAGTCACCCTTCGCCCTTCCGAAACAGAATCGTTAGCCAGTGTTAATTTTTCCCGTTCTATTTCCCGTTCTAGAATTCGCTTTTATCGTCGCACAAGTGGGAGGTGCAACCACTGTCAATACACCATAATTTTCGTGTGATGTGACTTCTCAATGGAATTTTCAATTGACAGACACAAATACCCCTTCGTTAGCCAGTGTTAATTTTTCCCGTTCTATTTCCCGTTCTAGAATTCGCTTTTATCGTCGCACACGTGGGAGGTGCAACCACTGTCAATACACCATAATTTTCGTGTGATGTGACTTCTCAATGGAATTTTCAACTGACAGACACAAATACCCCTTCGTTAGCCAGTGTTAATTTTTCCCGTTATATTTCCCGTTCTAGAATTCGCTTTTATCGTCGCACAAGTGGGAGGTGCAACCACTGTCAATACACCATAATTTTCGTGTGATGTGACTTCTCAATGGAATTTTCAACTGACAGACACAAATACCCCTTCGTTAGCCAGTGTTAATTTTTCCCGTTATATTTCCCGTTCTAGAATTCGCTTTTATCGTCGCACACGTGGGAGGTGCAACCACTGTCAATACACCATAATTTTCGTGTGATGTGACTTCTCAATGGAATTTTCAACTGACAGACACAAATACCCCTTCGTAGGCCAGTGTTAATTTTTCCCGTTCTAGAATTCGCTTTTATCGTCGCACACGTGGGAGGTGCAACCACTGTCAATACACCATAATTTTCGTGTGATGTGACTTCTCAATGGAATTTTCAATTGACAGACACAAATACCCCTTTTCAATTACCCTTCGCCCTTCCGTAACAGAATCGTTAGCCAGTGTTAATTTTTCCCATTCTATTTCCCGTTCTAGAATTCGCTTTTATTGTCGCCCACGTGGGAGGTGCAACCACTGTCAATACACCATAATTTTCGTGTGATGGGTCTTTTCAATGTAATTTTCAATTGACAGACCCAAATACTCCTTTTCAATTATGTTTTCTGAGGTTTTAATCAATTCCTTCTTCAGAAAACATTTTAATTTGAATTCTTTAGTATTTGCTCGGTTTTGAAATTGCTTTTCACGTCGTTTCTATGTTTCTTGAAGAAGCGTGGATTAGTTTTCACAATCATTCCCGTTGTCAACTCGTCATCGTTCTTCAGTTTTCGAGCATTCTGTTCTTCCACAGTCGTTATCTTGAGCGTCTAAGCGTCCAGCAGATCATCGCAAGATTCTATTGCACATCGAAAGTTGTTGTAGCGTTCAGGATGGCTCTACAGCTTCAGGATGGCCAAAAAGTCAATCAAATCCGCACTTGCCTTGCGGTCGGCTTTTATCCAAGCTACTTTCAAGGAGCGTCCAACTTCTAGCTCGGCGGCGTTACCGATCGATTCTGAAGGTTCAGAAATTTCTCCAGAAACATATCCCCATGTCTCATTTTGTATTAAATCTTCGGCTTGTATAGCCCATGTATCATAGTTATCACGCGATAACATTTTGAGTCATGTTGCGTGCGTTTTTTTCGACTTCTCTTGTTGACTGACTTTTACGTTTATAGCCATGTTTACTACTGTCTTAATCTTTACGTTTTCAAAATCTTATCAATGCGAATCGCACATTCTAGGCACATAACCTGTTATAATAACTATTTATGGATGAAGACGCACGAACGACTCTTTTAATAAGAACTTTATTTTCGTAATACAGATACAGTACGTTACAAGTCTATTTATTTATTTTTTTACGTCAAAAAACAGTTAAAAACTGCGTATGACGTGCTATGGGGAAAAGTGAATTGTGTGCACATTTTCAAAATTATGTGATCCCTACACTTAAGTCATATACTACTTAAATTTTGGGGAAAAACTCCCATTTAATAATGTAATTTGGCTCTTATCCATGTTGTCCTTCAGAATAATACTTCCTGCCGCGACAACATGGAAACGATAATTTGAACAATTGTATTTCTAACTGAACACGTGCACAGAAAATGAAGTTACATTTAATCCATAAGTAAAAGAAGGGGCCATCTCAGCAAATGCTGAGATGGCCCCTTGGATGGATCAAGGAAACTGGACCCTTGGAAAATCAGGGAAACCCTTCCCCATGGATCAGGGAAACTGGACGAAAAACCTAATCGAGATGGGGGGTCATTGACCCGAAGGCTGCAATACAATACTTGTTACAGGTTGTTTATACACATTTATACAGTTCAAATATTAAATAATGCATTATGTATCATTGTTAAAATTAATGTAACTTTTCTTGTGATGCTCAATATAGTCTCTAATTGTATAGAAACAGTTATGCAGCAGAAACGATTTCACTTGGGATTTAAACTTTTCTATTGAATTTAATCGTTTAATGTCATCTGGCAAAGTGTTGTAAAATAATGTACATGTATTGTATGTGAATTTTTTGTAATGAGCTGTTGATACTGTCACCTGATGAATATGATTTCTACGTCGAATGTTATAGAAATAGACATCGGCATTTTCTGAAAATATATTCCTGTCCTTAAGAAAGTCATTTTTTGACAAAAACCACTGATTCGTAAATCAACAGACAAGGTAATGGTAAAATTCCTAGATTAACGAAGGGAGGCTTACATGAATCACGTGGGTGGGATTTGGTTATTATTCGTACAATTCGTTTTTGTAATCTAAAAGTCTGGGGGCTATAAGATGTATTTCATTTCCCCAGAATATTATGCCATATCGCAGGCGGGAATGAACATTCGCAAAATATACACAACGAACAGTATGAAGGCTGACTGAATTTGCAAGAATTCTGAACGCGTAGCATAATGAACTTTTTTTGTGTCCAATTCATTTAAATGGTCGTTCCATTTAAGGTTTGACTGAATTGAGAGACCTAAAAATTTTGTTGCCTTAACATCAGTCAATGGTACACCGTTCATTTTCAATGGAGCACAGAATTATTTATTTGAAATGGAAAACTGCATTAAAACCGTTTTCTTTTCGTTTACTATTAATTTGTAATTTCGGAACCAATTTGAAACATCTGATATTGTGCTATTTACGGTTTCTTTATTGCAAAAGATGTTCGTATCATCTGCAAAGAGAACCGTTCTTCCGTTTTGAATCGTCGAGGGCATATCGTTTACGTAACGTAGGAACAGAGTAGGGCCTAAAATCGATCCTTGAGGAACTCCACATGCAACGGGCAAAGAGTCGGAAAGGTGCGTACGTAATGTTCCATCATTCCAGTAAGGTATTTCAACTCTCTGAGATCGTTGTTTAAGGTACGATCATGACCAATGTAGAGCAATACCACGGATTCCATATGAAGGTAAATTGGAAAGTAAAATGTCATGATCAATGACGTCAAAAGCTTTTGAGATATTTAAAAATAATCCAATAGGTGCCTCGTTTTGATCCAATGACGAGGCGACATCTTTAAGAAAAGAAAATATAGCTGTTTCCGTTGATTTTGATTTTCTAAATCCATGTTGGCAATCTGAAAGAGCGTCGTGTTTAGTGAGAAAGGTTTCCATTCGTACGTAAAAAAGTCTCTCTAATATTTTTGAAAAAACTGATAGAAGAGAAATGGGCCGATAATTTTGAATTTCATTTTTGTTGCCTTTTTTGAAGAGCGGCTTCATATTAGCTGTTTTGAAAATATTTGGAAACGTTCCGATGCATAACGATGAATTAAATATATGAGTTAACGGGTGTATAATGGCATACGCACAGTTCTTTAACAAAGAATCCGGGAATTCATCTAAACCGGACGAATATCTATTTTTTAGTTTACCGATTATTTTGAGAATTTCATAGGAAGATGTTTCGGAAATGAACATCGTGTCTAAAATTTTGGGTGAACTGTCTGTTATTGCATTTTGTGGCTGAAGACCCTTAGTGAGATCGGCAGCAATTCTCGAAAAGTATTGGTTAGAGACTACTTAGACTAGAGACTGCTACTGCTACTGCTAGAGACTAACTAGAGACTACTACTGTGCTGTAGTAGAAGTTAGCCACTGTTGAATTGAATTTGCCTTATTTCACGTGGCGAGACTCAGGCCATGAGGCCTGCTCTTCCGTCTGACCACGCAAATTCCGTTACACTCCTTTCACCAGTCATGGGAGAAAGAAGGTATTACTTGGGCGACGAAACAGGCGATTTGTATTTAGCTCAGAGGCGTCATTTAGGCTTGAGGATCTTTTACTTGCAGTAAATGTACTAACATGGGACAGCCGGCTTTACTTCCCCTCCGAAGGAAGGCGTACGAAGGATTTTTTCGCCCTTAAAAATCCACGGCTTCGATCGGGTTTGAACCCGCAAACTTGGGTATAGGAGTCCGATACGCTAACCGATACACCATCACCGCTGTTAATATACACATTTTAGCGATTTGTGAATATTGCGTTTGCGAGTGGAAGTGCTTAAAATGAAATCCAATAAAGTTTTTCGAAAACTCAAAATTTTTCTGTAAAAGAAGCTTCAAATTTTGCATTAATTGTAAAATTATAGTAAGCTATTTCTTAAAAATGGCTGCAAAATTTTTCAACAAAAAATTCTTTAGGACGTGGCTCTCTATAATATTCTAAAAATCTATTTTATAATATTCCTAAAGTAATAATTCGGTACTACTATTAGGAAAATTGAGAAAATTAAAAAAAAACTTAATTCGGGCGGCGATAGATGGCAGTTGGCCAGAGTATGCAGCAAGTCCGAAAAGCTATTCCAGACCAAAGCAATTAGAAAACTAATTGTTTGAGAAACTCTGTGCCATTCTGTAGCACCACTAGTTAGTTTTGAATGATAAGGGTACCAATTTCAGCTTTTCTTTTTACTTTCTCTCGCTTAAGAAAGAACTTCTTAAGAAAATAAAGTTATGTAATGCTGCGCGAAAATAGGGTGAATTTTCAGTCGAAAAACTGTTTTAATACGGCCCTGGAAACGAAAAAGTAGATAGATACAGTTGCTAAATTTAGGAAAAAATGATCTTCCAGAAATTATTTAAAACCTTTGAAATAAATATGAAATAAAGATTGCTAGCCTTCAGTCGTCCACTCCCAATTTACGAAGTTGGATTTTAAGTTAGAATAGATAATAAGTTAGAATTTGTATATTATTTCATGTTTTATTTTATTATTATTTATTATATTAATATTATATTCATGTAATTTAATTTGCAATAGCGTCATTTAATTGTGTTAAATGTAACTAGTGGTTCCACGGAATGGCACATACTTTCTCGTATTAGTATTTTTAAATTTTTTTGGCTAGGCTAACTAATTGGGCTTGCCCCATCCACTTGCCAGCTGCCATTTATCTCCTCCCAACGTACATTTTTTTTTGAAAATTTGTCAATTTTTGTTAACCGTAGAACCGATACATTGTTTTAAGAATATTAAAAAAGTAAAACCTCGTCCTAAACAGCAATTTTTATTGAAAAATGTAGAGAACTTAAAAAAATGGCTTTACGCGTTACTGTAAATGCGCAATTTGTAACTCGTTTTAACTGAGTTTTCCAAAAATCCAAACTTTCGCAGTTTTCAAAACTTCAGAGTTAACAGTGAGAAGCAGACCTATGCCACCTTTATAATTGTATTTTTCTCTATTCTTAGAAAAAAAGACAAAAAATTTGGACCAGTTTGTGAGAAAAGTTTAAACATTTCCCAGTGCTTCATCAAAGTTCTCCCAAAAATTAATTAACATTTTTCAAAATTGCAGAGTTACGACTCAGGCCAGATCAATAAGGGTTTATTCAGTTTGGAAGTAATATTACGCATAGTTTAGGCGCTACTGTCGTTCACATAACCCGGACGGAGAGATAGACACAGAGACAGACAGATAGACGGACGTTTTGAAAAACACACTTTTTCGGTATCAGGGGACCCCAAAACCTGTATTTCTGTTGAAATCTCAAAATCGATTTCCGTAGCATTACGTAATATTCTCTATACTTTGTACATTTTTTTCTGTTTAACGATTCTCTAATATCTACATGTTCAGATGCACCAACGAAACAAGCGACCATTTGCTGCGTAGCGAGTATGGACATTTGTTGGTTTGAGCTTATCTTAAAATACCCGAACGGTAGATTGCTTTTTAGTTTCGGATTCGTAGGAATAAACCCAAGTTTTTTTACCAGTAACGTTCTTGTAATATGAACGATCTCGGTAGAATTTTGGAGTATTTCTTTGCATCAGTTCACACGATACTGGTTTGGTGCTTTTGTCAAATTGTGTGAAATCCAACGGTCATATAGTTTCCGTACGTTCAAAGCAAATTGTGTGTATTGTTCACGCACAGAATCCACATTAGTTGCAACAACAGATGTTCCAGGATGATCCTCACGAAATTCGTCCCAAAGTGTTGCGTTCATGCTGAAATTCTGCAAACCAATTGTAAACACTGCTCGTAGATGAATCTTCGTTCTCAAAAGCCGAATGAAGCCGATCGATGCATTGTTTCGGCGTCAAACTACATTTGAAATCATAAAAAATCATTGCACGGACGTCATCACGTTCGATTTCCATTTTCTCACTCACCTACTTTCCTAAAAATGCTATATACACAAAACAAGATTACTTTGGTAGGAATTTGTAGTTGAATTTTACGTAAAAATGTCGAATTTTACTATCGTGGTAGTTGAAGAACGCACGTAGGTCATAGCCTAACAGATTCCAGAAACTATTTCAGCATCGCAGTGTTAAACGAGAATACTTATGTGACTTTATTGAAAATCCTCAATATTACTTTTTGGAAAGCCAATTCGTGTGGATATCTTCGGAAGTATTTCTGCTGTTGGAAACCACAAGTATCACTCGATCGATTTCAATCATATTTGAAAGCAGCGTTTTCTTTGTCGTTATTACAAGATAAATTGATCCGTATTTTAAATAAATCGAACGAAACCATAATTGTAGTTCGATATAATTTATATTACAGCCATTAATTGCAACATTTGCACACTCATAAGTTTGCTTAATGTTTAAATGACGAGGATAGAATGGTGAAAAATTATAATATCCCGAAATGTTTTATTGACTAGATTACTGGCCAAAAGCAAAGTCCATATTTTCAGGGAGTAAGACACGAGGTTTCCGAGTGTTTTGCGACAACGTAACGGAATTCATGTGCGACTTATTTCTTTATAGGATAATCTACAAAACTACATTATTGCCCTAAAGCGTTAGTTAGTTAATGCCTTATTTTACGTGGCGAGACTCGGGCCATCAGGCCCGCTCTTCCGTCTAACCACGCAAATTTCGATACTCTCCTTTCACCACCTAGCGGAGAAAGGCGACCGGGCGATAAGACGTGAAATGACCTCGCATCAGCTGAAGGGAAGGCTCTGACTACAGGAGTCAACCCGCCTCAGGTCGCACTAACTGGAACAAAATCGCACAGAATTCTATATATCCGGCAAAGAACAAGGATTGTTAATTGATGGGAAGGACTACAGCACATCACTAGAAAGGTATGTAGAAGCCTTAGCTACTATTGTTTCACCACGAATAATATACGCGTCGAAGATCTCGAACAGCAGTGTGCATCTTTCTCACTAGTAAAGAACTAGTTAATGAAATAACAGATAAATATAAAACCATTAATATAGATGGCGTGATCAAAATATGCGACCATTTGTTGGTAAGCAGTGGCGAGTAGTTCTTTCAAATGTATATTCAATGATCCCTAATGCTATAATTGAAAAACAACTTGATAAATTGAACGTAGTGCGAAGTTCACAAGTGTCATTCCTTCGAGCGGGTTTCGGAAAAGAAGAATTCACACATATTTTAAGCTTTCGTAAGCAAATGTATGTACTGGAAGACTCACTAAACAAATGACCTGATTCTATAGCAGTTGAGTATAAAGGAGAGAGAAATTGGATTTATATATATGGCAATATTAAATGTTATCAATGCAAGGAAGAAGGCCATGTAGCAAGAAACTGTAAAAATGTAGACAATATTAATTCACCAATAGCAATGTAGATTTAGTACAAGCAACAAACGTGAACATTGAGAACAGACACAACGATAATTCTACTTTTGATGGACTTTCCCCCAATTGAGACTGGAAAGACAACTAAAAGAACCCTGCCGCAGATTACAAGTACATCTAGCAATAAAACATCTGAACTAACCCTGAATAGTTCGGAAGAAACAACACATGAGTTTGCTCAACCTGCAAAAAAGAAGAAAAGAAGATCAACCGTGAAAACAACTCTGAAAACAAAAGTGAGAAAAAGAACATTAGTGAACAGTTAGCTCCAGTTAAAGAAATATTAGAAGTAACCTCCAATGTTCTTAATTATGAACAACTCAAAGATTTTTTGGAAGATACGTACGGAACTAGTAATGCTCTACAATTATCCCTTAACTATACTAAGGAAACTAATAAGTTGATTCCATTGCTTAGAGATATGTACCCATTGCTAGAGGACAGAGGTATGAAGTCTCGTTTCACGAGAATCATGAAACGGTTGAAGGATCCAGTAGTTTCTGATTCCTCAAGAGCATCCTCGGAGAACGAATGTTCATCAAGTGAAGAAGCAGAATGAAAATCAAAATTCTGCAATGGACGTGAATGGCTTCCTGACACGATACGAGTTCTTCCAGAAACTTCAAAATGAGAATAACTTCGACATTTTCTGTATACAAGAATATAATTTCAAAACTAACTATTGTAAGCATATCAAAGGTTTTGTGTTACTACAAAAACAGATCGTCATGTGTGAATGCTAGTGGAGGTGTGGCAATTTATGTTCGTGAATCGATAGTGAGTAGTGAAGTGCAAATAACAAGTGATCTTGAAGTGGTTGTTGTCTCGATAAATATAGGAGCTAGGAACATCGTGCTGTGTAATATATACATTCCAAGGTCATTTCAACTGCGTAGCTGTGAACTTGAAAGTTTAATTCAACAAGTTAAAAAACCATTGATATTAGTAGGTGATTTTAATTGTCACAATGCACAATGGGGCTCAAAAAGAACGGACACTCGGGGGAAAATAGTAGGGTTTTTTTTTTTTTTTCAGAGAAAGAAGACCTTGTTCTATTAAATGAAGACAATAAGCCAACATACTTTAACGTGGCAACAGGAAATGTAAGCACTATCGATCTAGTATGTATACGCCGAATCTAGTAAGATATTTACAATGGAATGTTCTCGATGATTTTATTCAACAGCGACCATTACCCAATCACCGTGACCTTCGAGGACACACTGGAAACTGAGGTTATTTATGCGCCCCGATGGATTTTTTCGAAGGCAAATTGGAGCTTATATCAGCGAATTATTGAAGAAAAAAATAATAATTTAAACAGTAATGATGATTCTGACTTCAATCAAATAGATGTAAACTCAGATAGATAGAAACTTAGAACTTAGAAGAAATAGTATTGACCACCGCCGAGGAAACCATTCCGAAAACTACTGGCAAAATAGACAAAAGGAAGTTACCGTGGTGGTCAAATGACTGTGAGGAGGCAGTAAAGAAATATAAGCAATTGTTTAATACCTATAAGAGGCACAATACTGATAAAAACAAAATCCGTTTCAAGTCTGCCAGAGCAAAAGGAAGGAAAACAATAAAAGATGCCAAAAGAAAATGTTGGAGGGAATTTATTTCATCCGTTAATTCCAATACAAGCAGCAAAGAAGCGTGGAGAAGAATCAACGCCATAAATGGAAAATACAAAAGTACCAGCAATACGTCACTCTACACTTCCGATGGTACCAACTTACATGACCCTTGTGATATTGCAAACAGCTTTGGGACATTATGTTCATCAAATTCCAGTGATAAGAATTATGATAAAACCTTCAAGTACAAGGAAGAAATTGAGAAAATTGAACCCGATCTTGAAGGAAGCACAGTAGATAATGATATTCAACATTTAAACGCTCCTATCACACTCAGAGAACTACATGAAGCAATACGCAAACTTAAGAACACCCGTGCCGGCCCTGATGGAATTCCCAATGTATTTATCAAGAAGATGCCTTCATCTGCAATGAAGTATCTGTTGCATATATACAATCTGATTTACATTTACAATGTATTTCCTAAAAAGTGGTCTAAAGCTATCATTGTACCGATACATAAACCAGGGAAAGATAAATTTTTGATAAGCAGCTACAGGCCTATTGCTTTAACATGCTTCTAGAAAAATAGTGAATCAGAGATTGAGGTGGTACTTGGAAAAGCATCAACTGATTACTCCATATCAAAGCGGCTTCCGAAAAAATCTATCAACAATGGACTGTCTTGCTTCACTAGAAAACAGCATATACAATGGTTTTGCTAATAATATGAACATATTAGTTTTAAACTTAGACATAGAAAAAACTTATGAGATGGTGTGAAGAAGACAGGTTGTAAATATAACGTCGGCTAAGATTAAAGGCAACATTAGAAAGTTCATTTACAATTTCTTAAAAGAACGCTCAACCAAGATTAGAGTAAACGGAATTTTATCAGACAGCTATAAAGTTATGAATGGGGTCCCCCAAGGATTGGTACTTAGTGTAACTCTATTTTTACTTATCATTAATGTCCTCCAAGACTAAATTAAACCTCCAGCTGTCATCAATATGTATGCGGATGATAGCAATATTAGCATACCTGGCAAAGATATTACATCATTAGAAAAAAAGCGCAAAACATCTTAGACGCAGCCATAGAATTTTCAAAGAAAACTGGGCTCAAGATTTCCAAGACAAAATCCACGTTCATAATTTTTTCTAGGAAACTATCTTTTAGAAGAAACATTGAGTTGAAAATAGGACAACATAAGTTGGAACAGAGTAAGGAAATTAAAATCTTAGGAATGACTTTAGATGAAAAGATGGCATGGGTTCCACATATCAAGAATTTAAAGAATGAGTGCACCAAAAGAATGAGCCTTGTCAAAGTCATCAGCCATACATCCTGGGGAGCGGATTATACGATTATAAGAAGAACTTATCGAGCAATAGTTAGATCCAAATTGGACTATGGCTGTATATTATATGATGCGGCAAGAAGAATATCAAGAGATTGCTGGATCCTATCAATAATATGGGAGCGAGACTGACGTGTGGGGCCTTTAAGACCAGCCCAACTAAGAGTATTTTGTGTGAAGCTAATTTATTATCCTTAGAAAAACGTTGAAGAAACGTAATTATGGGATATATGGTCAAAGTAGCAGCCAACGAATTGGATCCAATAAATAGAGTATTCGAATATGCATACAAACATTATAGAACATTAAATTATAAAAAGAAGCTCCCGAGTCCCTTAGCAATACGGGCAATTCAGATATTAGAGAAGATACAAGAGAAACTTCCACTCCTAAGGAATACGATCTTACCTGACTATGCTCCTTTGATAATACGAGACATCAACGTTATTGAATTGGCGAACATCCCTAACAAGCAGAATGCAAATCTTCGTGAAATCTGTGTCCAAATAAGAAATGAACTAGGAAAATATGATGATTACAACACAATTTACTCTGATGGCTCAAAGAATCTAAACAACGTAGGTTGCGCAGTAATAGCTTCATGTGAGGTGATCACCAAAAAATTACCTGATGACTTTTCAGTGATGTCCAGTGAACTATATGCCATAGTAGAGGCCCTTACACACATTACAAGGGCCAATAAAAAGAGATTCAATAACAACCTCAATAACAAAGAACAGTGCATTAAATTCATTAGCTTTATAAGAGAAATTGAAGTTTATCATAGTATTTAACCATATATGTATAATTCTGAGTTACGGTGTTATTTTGTACTGACTGTGTAATTATAAAAGTAGTCGCTAATAACCATATGTAGTTGATTCGACTTTAAATAAATCAAATCAACCAATCAATCTCTGCATCATGTCATGTCTCATCATGACTCATCATATTATTTTATTCATTACACGCTTCCCTCTTCACCTTGTCATGTTTCATCTTCATGCCATTTTATTTATAAGATGCTTCTCTTATCATTAGATTGCACATGAAAGTCGTTTCAAATTATCAGAGAGTCGATTAGACTCTTGAAGAAGAAGTTCATCATAAAATGCGCCCCGGCACCTCCACTGCAGATCATAAGCGCAAAAGATCCTGCATCAAGAGCAGCATTCCATATCATTCCGTGACAAATATATCGCGATGAATCTTCGTAGGGTACCAGAGCTCTCTGTTGTTCGTAGCTCACCATGTCGATTAATGTGTGATAGTTCAGATTTCTGATAAATATTTTTATCGCTAAGGTGTTAAGATTATTTTGGTCACTTTGTATTTTAATCAGAAAATCAAGATCGCTTTTACTTCGTCTTTTATTTTTTGACGCTTGTGTTCAGGCAGAGGGGTGGCTTCAGACTCCGGTTCGTCATTGAATTCTGGTCAGCTGGCATATAGGACCAATTTTTTCCCCATTTTCCCAACACTGGTATTCCGTAATGTTCAAAACTGCATAAGTACAAAGTAATATATATTTTCTAAATAAAGAAATGTATCTACTTTAAACGTTAATTGTATTTATTTTGTAAGTATCGTTTCCACGCATAGCAACAGAATCTGGTTCGGTGAGACTACTTAATACCTTTGATACGATGATTGATACATTATAGCGTATTGAACATTTGATACATTTTAACGCCCAAGGGTAGATAACTTACATCTACATCCCAAATATATTTTGTATTAACATGCAACAACATTTCTATAGTACCCTGTCTCCTCGGTATTATTCCTTAACTCAAGAAACGGTCATGTGGGGAAAAAGGAAATGTAGAAAGTGACATATTAGCATCGTAGATGGTTCATATAAATTAATTACACACAATAATTAAAAATCTTCGTCTCTGGCATTAATTAATCCCACCAAACCTATTCAACGTCTTTGTAGTTTGTAAATTACTGCGATCAGACTTTTCTCTTTGGGCGGGCAGATCCGCTTTGAAATGAATTATCCCGACGTGTCTTTAATTATTGTGGGGAAGATTAAAAGTTTCTCTTTTTGAATCGAACACGTAACCTGTTGGTGACCAATCGCGTAGATCATATGCTGCAGCGGTAATTAGCATTTCATGTTGTATTGTAGTCGACCGTGCAAGATGGGTCTAAAATGACATAAAACACAATGTATACAAAGTGTCAGGATTTAGTTAAAAATACTCAAGGAATTGAGTAGGCTTGCAGCGTTCTTGTATCAGATAAGAATGTGTTAGTTGTTAATTTTAAATTTGCGGAAATTACAAAAATATTTTTAGGCCAAAATCAGGGAAACAATTAAACACAATGTATGGGGAATTGTTATTCATCTCATATTGTACACAACAATGCTAACAGCAGCAGATTATATTAGTATCAGCTGGAAAGCAATCATTTCAAAATTTACTCTTACTTTCATGTGTATACAGTACGAGTTGAAACTCTAAAAACATATTGGAACTTTGCTGAAGCTCAATATCAGCAATTATTTGGCTACTAGATCGCTGGAATTTATATATTATAGAGAGGATCTTGAAAATTTGTACAAAATTAAAATCGTATTTCCTTTCAAATGACAAACGTCCTGTTCTTATTAAACAGTTTCTAGCAAATTCTTTTGCGAATATGGGGTTTTCTTTTACTCACAGCTAAGTATCAGTATTCCATACAACTGTTCAACAAATTGAAGGACAAGATGTATCTGTTATTGAGGTTGCAGAATTTCTTAAAAATCTTAAAACCATGTTTCAAGAAATGTTGAAGCAGCATTTTATTCCTCTGAATGCGATATCTTTCGTTGTCAAATTTGTCCTCATTAATTGCTTTTCTCTACAAAAATCATACACTATTATAGTAACATGCAGAAATGCGTTTTGAAATTATCGAAATGCCATGTTAGCGTCTGTAAAAAGTATTGAAATCTCAAGCGATATCTGTCAAATGGGTACAAAAATGCTAAATAATCGTAATAGTTTTGTTTAATGTGACTTCTATGTCTTCAAATCACGTTGCAGAAGCATGTACCACTTTTTTCAGCGTGTGGCTACCGCAGTTCTAGAGAAGAATTTTATGTAGAGAAGTATTTTATCTAGATTACAGATATCTTTGAATAGAAGAAGTTGTCCATGAGTGTGTAAAAGTTTTTTAAATCTTTTAAACTGAATATTTTTACAAATGGGGCTGCCGAGCGTTAATATCCGGACATTTGGAAGATTATTAACACAAATATTACGAAGTCACACATTTATCAATACATAATGTGTAACACGCTCATTTATTTATAATACAATTAGGTAGTGAATTTTGTCCTTTTCTCAACTTTAACCACTGAGGCATTAACAAGATTACGAATTTATCTTCCGTTAGTATTCGGACGAGAAAATGGGTAAAGAAAGCGACACATATGGGGCAGATAAGCAACACTTGAAGAGACATCTTGTGACATAAGTTGTCCGGTGAGCGGATTTGTATTCCCCATATATGTTGGAGTGTATTTGGGTGAATCTGTGTGAAAAAAGAAATACAATGAGTGAATCCACGAATGGAAGTTTTCCGTCTGGACTGGCATTACTCTTGCCCTATCTTCTTGTCAGCTGCCTTCTGTCGCCTACCAAAGTACATTTTTTACGTCAAAAAAACAGTTAAAAACTGCGTATGACGTGCTATGGGGAAAAGTGAATTGTGTGCACATTTTCAAAATTCTGTGATCCCTACACTAAGTCATATACTACTTAAATTTTGAATATTTGAATGGGAAAATCTATTTTCAAGGATAAATAAGAATAAATTTTAAATTTTGAAAGGGAGAAAAAAAAACAAAAAACTCCCATGTAATAAAATCTATTTTCAAAGATAAATAAGCAATAATTTTGGCTCTTATTCTTCCAAAAAACATGTAAAAAAAAAACAAGAAATATTATGGAAAATTTCCCACTGAATTCTAGAAGACGTGCACAGAAAATGAAGTTACATTTATGTCCAGAAGCAAAACAAGGGGCCATCTCAGCATTTGCTCAATGGATCAGGGAAACTGGACGAAAAACCTGATCGAAATGGGGGTCATTGACCCGGAAGCTGTAGTATATCGTTGTTACAGGTTGTTTATACTCATTTATACAGTCCAAATGGTAAATAATGCATTATGTATCATTGTTAAAATTAATGTGCCTTTTCTTGTGATGCTCAGTATAGTCTCTAATTGTATAGAAACAGTTATGACGCAGAAACGATTTCACTTGGGATTTAAACTTTTCTATTGAATTTAATCGTTTAATGTCATCTGGCAAAGTGTTGTAAAATAATGTACATGTATTGTATGTGAATTTTTTGTAATGAGCTGTTGATACTGTCACCTGATGAATATGATTTCTACGTCGAGTGTTATAGTAATAGACTTCGGCATTTTCTGAAAATATATTCCCACCCTTGAGCAAGTCATTTTTTAAAAACCACTGATTCGTAAATAAGTCATCTGGCAAAGTGTTGTAAAATAATGTACATGTATTGGGTGGGATTTGTTTATTATTCGTACAATTCGTTTTGTAATCTAAAAGTCTGGGAGCTATAAGATGTATTTCCCAGAATATTATGCCATATCTCAGGCGGGAATGAACATTCGCGAAGTATACACAACGAGCAGTATGAAGGCTGACTGAATTTGCAAGAATTCTGAACGCGTAGCATAATGAACTTAATTTTGTGTTCAATTCAGTTAAATGGACGTTCCATTTAAGGTTTGACTGAATTGAGAGACCTAAAAATTTTGTTGCCTTAACATCAGTCAATGGTACACTGTTCATTTTCAATGGAGCACAGAATTGTTTATTTGAAATGGAAAACTGCATTAAAACCGTTTTCTTTTCGTTTACTATTAATTTGTTATTTCGGAACCAATTTGAAACATCTGATATTGTACTATTTACTGTTTCTTTATTGCAAAAGATGTTCGTATCATCCGCAAAGAGAACCGTTCTTCCGTTTCGAATCGTCGAGGGCATATCGTTTACGTAAAGTAGGAACAGAGTAGGGCCTAAAATCGATCCTTGAGGAACTCCACATGCAACGGGCAAAGAGTCGGAAAGGTGCGTACGTAATTTTCCATCATACCAGTAAGGTATTTCAACTCTCTGAGATCGTTGTTTAAGGTACGAACATAACCAATGTAGAGCAATACCACGAATTCCATATGAAGGTAATTTGGAAAGTAAAATGTCATGATCAATGACGTCAAAAGCTTTTGAGAGATCAAAAAATAATCCGATAGGTGCCTCGTTTTGATCCAGTGATGAGGCGACATCTTTAAGAAAAGAAAATATAGCTGTTTCCGTTGATTTTGATTTTCTAAATCCATGTTGGCAATCTGAAAGCGCGTCGTGTTTAGTGAGAAAGGTTTCCATTCGTACGTAAAAAAGTCTCTCTAATATTTTTGAAAAAACTGATAGAAGAGAAATGGGCCGATAATTATGAATTTCATTTTTGTTGCCTTTTTTGAAAAGCGGCTTAATTTTAGCTGTTTTGAAAATATCTGGAAACGTTCCAGTGCATAAAGATGCATTAAATATGTGAGTTAACGGGTGTATAATGGCATACGCACAAGTCTTTAACAAAGAATCCGGGAATTCATCTAAACCGGACGAATATTTATTTTTTAGTTTACCGATTATTTTGAGAATTTCAGGAAGAAGTTTCGGAAACGAACATGGTGTCTAAAATTTTGGGTGAACTGGCTGTTTTTGAGTTTTGTGCCTGAAGATCCTTAGTGAGATCGGCAGCAATTCTCGAAAAGTATTGGTTAAAGAGATTAGCCACTGTTGCCGGATCGTTCACATTTACATCGTTATATTTTAAAACATTCTCTACGGGTTTTCTAGTTGATTTGGTAGTATTTTTTATTATATTCCACATTGCTTTTGTTTTATTATTTGAGTTCAAAATATACTGATCGTTTTTCATGATTTTAGCCTGCCTTATGACTTTTCGTAACATGTTTTGTATTTTTTAAAGTAGATAAGGAAATCTTGAGATACGTCATCACGTTTAGAAATAAAGTAGAGAGTACGTTTGTTTTTACACGATGTTCTAATTCCTTTTGTGATCCAAGTATTACTTTTTCGTGAAATGTTTAATTTTCTCTTTTTAATAGGAAAGCATGCGTTAAAGAGACATTTTGTTGACATTTTCTCAATTTTTCGGTTTCCTAATTGTAGAACCGAAATATTACTTTCAGAATGTTGAAGAGTAAAACCTCGTTCTAAATAGATTTTTTTTTAAAAATTTGGAGCGGTGTTTATTAAGCGTTACTGTAATTGTGAAATTTGAAGATGTTTTTCAGAGAAACGTTTCTGAGTATTCGAAAAACTTCATTTCAAGTCATTAGAGGCACTTTCATTCACAAATGCAACAGTGTTTACAAATCGCTGGAAATGTGCATATTAACGGCGTAAGAGATATTTAAAAAAGTACATTTGTGTAATTTTTGAAGTAAACAAAAGAGTACAGCAAAATGAACTTAAGTCATATTAAACAGTGCAATTAGCAGTACACGTTGGAAAACATTTAAAGAAAACTTTGGAGTCATTTTTGTGAAAAAAACTTTATAAGCCATAAAAAATTTAAAAAATTGCCAGTAATATAAATATTAACGAGGCGATAGGAAAGCCAAAAAAATACATTTTTGTAAATTTTGAAAAATTCAATGGATAGAGCAATACGGTGTTTATGTCGCCTTATAGAGTGCACTATCCCTACCAAAAATTTAAAGAAAGAATTTGGAGTCTTTTTGAGAAAATCTTGTTTTGTAATTCACGATTCTGTCGCCGGATTATTGAGGACTACTGCTGCTAGAGCGAACGGTCGTCGGAAAAAATCAATTTGCCTGTTCCATATAGACAGTTGAATGTTTCGTCATTGTAATACTTCATTACAATACTCAGTTGGGGGAAGCTTTGGCAAAAATTTCTATTTTGATTTATAATCTGTTAACACTAATATTTTAAAAGCATTGCAATTGAATAATTAAAATTAATTGGCGTGGCGTACTAGTATATGTTAGTATATTTGGCAAACAGAAATACAGCGATCTAAACTAGAGTAGAGTTTTTTATTTCAAAGAATTTTTAGAATTACGGTTGGGGACAACAGGGACGTAGATAAAATTAAATACATTAATTTAAAAAAATATAATTAATCGCACAAGTTTCTCATTCATATTAGTGCATAATATTACAAACAGTTCTTTTAAGGTTCAGTAACATGATTTTCTATGGTTCTTTCCAGTTTTAAGTAAATTCTGTGTCTTAACACAATCTTCCAAATCCAGCGCATGGACTTTATAACCGCTAACATAAGAGAATAGAGCAACAACTTAATGAATTTTTTGCGTACATTTTACTGTTATTATGTCCTCCCAATTTTTATCCCATTTCTTTTTTTCTTTTCAATTGTAAAAACGCAGTATCCAAATTACAATTGTGCTGAGACTTCTGCAACAGTCACGAAATGTATCGGCACTTCTAACCACCATTTTTAAAGAACACACTTTGTTCCAAACATGGTGTTTGACAATTATGTCAATTCCATCCACGGTACCTTTGTCATGAAATGAAAAATATGTCAATTTCAAAGTTTCCAATTTGAAGTTCTCTTTTAAAAGAGTGATGTTATCAAAATTGTATTTTCGCTTAAATTTTGAGGCCGGTTAATTCGAAAATACATGTAAATATTTAAATGAAAGAATTTAATGATGATCTTTTCGCTTTTTCTTTATGTTTCTCATTATAGTATTTCTCTTAATATTGTAATTAGGATCATTCTTATGTCTTTCCTTATATAATTTCTGTGTCTTAGCATTTGTTTTGTCATTCTTCTGTCTTAATACATTTTTCAATTTGTTTCAAGAATGTAAGAACACGTATTTGCAGCAACTTTCAAATGTTCTTTACTTCCCTTTAAGTTAATAGTCTCCACAAGAATAATGAAGCTACCTCAGTTAAATTGCCTTAAAAGTTGAATATTTGGGTAAATCCCGAGTTTAGGGTGTCACGGTTCCTTTGATTCACTGATTCGGTTCATTAGAAGAGAATCGACTCCATGAACTGAATCCTTGTTTATACGTAGTATTCGCGTGTAGTTAAGTTCATGATGTTACAGCAATAAATATAATTATTTAAAAGAAAATCTATTTCACTAATTCATGCTACTTAAAGTTTTATTGGGGGGCTATCGCCCCCCAAACCCCATTTTAAGACTAAAATATCAACTCATAAAATAATATCATAAAAAGTGAACTCACGTTTCTTCTTCGTATTTCGGCAATTAATTTTGATTATTTTTATTTCTGAAAAAAATAATAGTTTTTACGAAATGAAGGTTAAAAATGTTTAATAAAAATAAATAACTCACCTCTGAACTTATGTTGTATATTTTTTTAATACTATTACAGAAATGTTGGAATTTATTATTTTTGCAGTTTCTTCGCCAAATATATTCTCCTAAATAATGATGAAAATTTTCTTCCACTTTGTGGCGTGGAATTGCGCGCTTAATCGCACTCCAAGTCCCCTCAATAGCATTTGTATGCGCTCCAGTTTCAGGATCTTTGAAAGTAATAGAATGATTAACTCTTAGATGGGTAAATCCTTAATCTTTAAGACAATCATAAGCTTTCCAGCAATCCGAAATCACAATAGATTTCGGCTTGATGTAATTCTTAATTATGTCCAAGAGTACATCCTTGCTACGACATTCAACGACCTTGAAAAAGGACCGAGAGGAACCCCTTTCCACACCACCAAACACCCATTTCCCTTCCACTCTTTTGCCCCTATTGTACTTCCTTTTACCAAACTTACTCTCATCAATTTCAACCTCAACACCCTCTCCACCCAGTGGTTGATTTTCATCTTCAAGCACTTCGAAACATAACTCTCGACAAAAACTCATCCAATCAGTAATTGTACTCTCACATACACCAGCATCCAAACATATATGTTCAACCTTTGCTTCCATCACCCACATGTAGGTAATGAGAAGCACCTTCCATATCTCCATGTGACTCCTCTCAAACCAAGAATCCTTTCGCACAGACATTTTCACACAATGAGCATTCTCGCCTCTCACTCTACAAATCCACTCAAAACCATCTATCCTATCCTTTCTCTCAGTAAATTTCAATTCTTTCTTGCACACACTACATACACGTCGAGACGCAAGCAAACCCACTTTCTGACACCACTGGATCACATTCAAAGTTCCCTCTCGGCGCAAATCATAAATAAAACCAGCATTCATACCTTCCATCTCAGTAGACACACAAACCTATTTAAAGAAGACTTGAAATGCGAAAAAACACACAATTCCACGCCAACAAACTATCAATCTCGGGACTTCTCATTAACGAAACAAATTCTCATTTAACATTGAACATATAGAACTCGGTTGTTATAGTAACAACTAAATGTGTTAATAGAAGACTGTTTAATTACTATATTTCCCCATTACTATATTTATATTTCATTTCAAGCAGGAAGCAAACTCACATTTTAACATTTTAAATGTCGTGAAATGTTATTTTAAGTGTGAATTGATATTTTGTTTCGTGATGAAATGATTCTTAATTGCAAAATGTATAGCTTTATATGGCTTTGACCCGTAGTAATATTGTATATATTTATGCTTTGGCGTAAGAAATTTAATCAATGCCAACAAAATTATTGTCGATCACTCAACCAGTGATTCAAGTGAACCGCGCAACTATAAACATAGGAATCGCGAGAAATAATGAATCATAAAAGGAACCAAATGAACCGTGCCACCCTAAACCCGGGATCAACCAATATTTGCTTCAAATCACAATAGTGTATCTTACGTGTTGATCCAATACCCCCTGGATATAGAGAGTTTGGATCTCCAGGGGGTGTTGGTTCATCTCCCGTTAGTATCCGGACGCAGAAACAAATCTCTTTTGTTTGTTTCGTATATTTAAAAAGCCCGACAACTACCTCCATCACTCAACGTACACAAACAATAGAAAGTTTGAAAGTTTCCATAACATAGCAGCATTTTGCGAGTTTTTACTGAAACTTCCCTAAAATTTCGTTAGTATCCGGACAATATAGATACACCTTTTGGGATACGTATTTTTCGAATATAATGTAATTTGAGAGAACAAACTTTAATGTGAAATGTTTGATAAGAGAGTCGAAAAGTTACGGAACAAACAAAATTTCATGTTTACACAGTGCATTCCTGTGTTAAAAAGTCTTGAAAATATTGTTCACTATAGTTTTGAACGCAACCTACGGCTTCAATTTACAAGAGAAAAAAATAACATAAAACAGACTATTAATTTTACTTTAAAAAACTAAAATTTTAATATTTTTTGCCCTAGATGTATTCATGAACAGAGCGAAAGACATTATTTTGATTTTGACCAGAAATGGACACTTTTTCGTCAATGTACCCAAATGTTTTCCTTCATAAGTTAGCAGCATTTTGATACGATATTCTCAATACAATTTTCCTGAAAATTAACTTTTCCCTCTTTCAGTCTAAAGCATGCTTGACAGTAATGATACATAAAGGCTAGAGCGTGACTGAGAAGAGATATGACGCAACGCTACCCAACTATGCAGGCTAATGGATTTTTACGCAATCAAAAAAGAAAGGCGCAAGTTTGTGGAGTTTTAAAGGCAGAAGTGAAGGAGGTCGAGAGGTCAGGGCCCGTATCTCATCATCGCATCGGTTGGAAGATTCGATGGGCCCAGTAAATTCCTGTTCCTCGCAATCAGACAGATCCACACTTGTCGAAATATTTACTACACGAGAAAACGTAAGAGACTGTGAAATGAATCTTTACGTCTTCAAAAGTACAGGCTTCAGAGGATAAAGTTTCATGTACAAAATTTTATCTTCTGAAAGAGCTTATTTAAAAAAAATAGTTATTTTTGAACTAAAAACACAACTTTGGGTGGACTGGAAGCTTCAATTCCTCCCAATATTAAAGAAGTGATTATCCCGCTTAACACTTTCTACAGAAACGTTTATTCAGTCACAAACGTGCAAAGTTCGAAACTGGAATGTTGCACAGGTCCAGAAATTTTGTTTGTGTGTGTGTGTGTGTGTGTGTGAATAAATTTCCACTCAATTTATTAATAGCTTTTTAATATAAATTTTAAAAAGTATTGTAAAAAATATAATACTCAGCTATGAATAAAAAAGATAAAAATATCATGATAATTCATTTTTATTGTCTTAGGAAGTCATAAATAACCCACAACTGCCGCACTTGAAGGCCCATAAAAAAATTGCATTAAATGAAAACCACGTGAAAAATGAAATAGTTGAACATACATGTATTTCAAAATTGTAAGTAGTTATTTCACATCATAATCTATAGTACGCTACACTCAAAGGGTTAATATGCAGTATAGAACTACAATAAAAAATATATGAAATATATTTATTTTATAACGAGTGTGAAAATAGAATCTTTTAACTGAAAGTTATAATCTAATGTTGATAATTCAGTTGAATTATACACAATATCGGCGTGAGGGCGATACTTTGATGAGTACGTTATATAGAGAATGAATCACAGACCAATAAATATGGACCTCCGACACCGGCAGTTGATCAATACTTTTTGTGAATTCATAAGACAATAAATAACGGTAAATCAGCCTTCTCTCTAACCAGAGGTTTTGCTTTTCAATTTAATGTTTTAAAACGTGTGGATGTATATTTTCTAAACTTACAGTTGCACTACCATCCCAACACTGCTCAGTTCTATTAATCGTTTCTCCTTATAATCCTCACTAGATCGTTTCTCATTCACATTCACTTCACTTTTCCTTGTAGACATTTTACATAATACATCAGTTTCTTCCTATTTTAATTCCGCGCCCAGTTTTTTAGCCACGTGGACTACTTAAACCCAGTACATCCCACTTACTTTCTACCCTTATCTTTTCTTTTAGCATTGCACTCTTTTTCGTCAACATTCCCTTTTTGCTAAAATATGTTCATACGTATTAATGATGAAGTCTCAACCAATCCATTTTCAAGATTTTTAATTCATTTCTATTAAACATTTACATTTAATTAATTTTATTAAAAATTTGAAAATTGAGTTACTGAAATTTCCCAACCCAGGTGAGTTTCCATTCATATTACTGAAATTTTTACACCTCCATTTCTAATGACTGCCATTACGCATGAGTTTGTATTAAATATTCTTCAAGATAGCGCACTGAAAGTATAATTTTACATCACATCATTGACAAAATAATGAAGTTATTAATACAAGACAACACTTCATCACACTGTGCACAGCTATCGCCCATGTCCATGATATCACACAGTTACAACGTTCATTTTAACCACTGTTCGATTTATTGAACAAATGTTAAAGAGCCTATATTAAATTTTCCAATCATACCGATTTTTGATAAGTAGTTTTGAAAAATGGGCCTCGCGGTTTAACTCATTGGTCAGCTTGCTCGCTTTCCATGTCACACCCCGGGTTCGATTCCCGGACGGAAAGATTGTAATGTGCGTTTTTCTTGCAGTGTTTCAGTATATGTTGCTGTGTTTACGATGAGGAAACTCACTTCTCAGGTTGAGAAGATCTGACTACTGCGGCTCGGGGATGTCTTCGTGCTAACCACACGTACCCCGTTCATCCATGGCCGCGAGGCCGGGATGCTGCTGGTAGGCCATGGCCCTTACGCGGGCTGCCGCGCCAAGTACAGGCAGAGTTTTGAAAAATGTGCATTCTGTTTATTTCTAACTTAATTTACAAATTTTGAGCTTCTCTTTCATTCTATCCAAATAAAAATTGATTATTCGCGTTATTAACTGATTGTTATTGCTGCATTATTGATTATTCGCTCTTGCATTAACATTGCAAAAGCGAACACACTGCTTATTCGAGGCACTTCCTTATTCTCTCCACTTCGCGCTGCCGCATTCTCTCTTAATGCTACGCGGCGCAACCTCGGTCTTGGGCGAGGTCAACGAGTTCTGGGAGAGAAGCACAGAGCAGCTCATTCGCTCGGCACGCTGATGAACAGCCCACTCCGCAGTGCGTATCGAACACTGCGTACGGATGACCATGATTTCTTACATTGGAATTATTGCTGCCTCTACCGACATCTAATTCTTAACAAGTGCGTTCGTACTTTAACGTTGTTCTGTTCAAAACTAACTTAATATATTTATTTGAGATATTTCAGTTTCTTTTACAAAACTAAGAAGAGTGTGACGGTGAATGAGGTTAAGTTCTGGGAATGTAGTTTCTAGTACTGGAAGGTCTCGTGATTGCTACCTGTGACAATGCAGTGCAAAATTAGTTGATGGAATGATTTGTCGTAAATTCGACAAAATGAATATAGCCTCGATGGTTTTTATGCGTGTTAATCTTTGTAAATGTTGTGTCTTCACAGCTAAGTTGTGAAAAAGTGAATATGTGCAGTGTGGTTTAAAAAGTAACACAAAAAATACATTAATGTGGTGCAGTGATAGCAGTGATGTAAAATGACACATTCTTGGATTACATCAATTTAACTTTCATAAATCAAAACTAAAAGTTGAACTGAATTTGCAATGAAAAAATACAACTGCTTTTGAAAACGTAAGTAACATCATCAATAACTGGACAAATATTGTCCATAAATTGGAAATCAAAATACTTACATTCATTTGAAATGCTCCATATTGACAGTATTTAATTTTTTTCAAATTGAATAGAAAATATTTAATTATGTTCATAAATCATTGTTATACTTATAAGAGTGTTAGGTGTTTTTCGAGATTATTATAATATCTTCATTTCAAAGGTCCACACTTGTTTAATTTCTGCTCTTAGTTCACCCTTCACTATGAAGAGATTTCGTTCTCTGTGTTCATTATATTTGCAAGTAGCAATATTAGTAACGTGCATATTGAAGATTATGGTTTGTCATTTAAATTAATAATTCTTTCATGTACGGATCTGCACACTCATAGGATTCCTTAAGATCATGTACAGGATCAAATGAATATTACTTTTATTGTTGGGTACGTAAAGTTATTTTCATCATAATCGTTAATAGATCGTAACACGAAATGTGTATTTCTTCTATTTAATTTAATAAAAATGGACTGGACTGATATTTTAAAATTTTTAAACGTTATAATGACTTAAACGTGTAACTCAGGAAATAAATTTGTTTATTAGACTTTGTCGTACATAAAATTTACAATTTTACAGGATTTTTCTTTATATTTCTGCGGTGGCAACACTTTGGTCCTGCCATGATTGCGAACCACATGCTAAGGCACACTGCTGAATTCTACGTTTCTCTCTCGCTAGTCAAGAGAGCACTCAGAACAGAAAAAACCGGTTTCTTGCAAAGTGGCACCAATTACGGCCTTCGTTGCTACAACTTCTCAGCCTTAATTCACATTTTCAATGGATCCGCCCCACTGACACGAAAGAGAGGATGAGGATGAAATATTGCAGATATTCACGTGGGTGAAACGTTCCACTTTCTCGCTACCGCTTACGCAGTAGAGAGAAAATTATGTAATGCTGCGGGAAAAAAATGACAAATTTTCGGGAGAAGAATACTTATTACAGGACCGAAGCAACGAAAAAGTGGATCAATCCAGTTGTTAAATTTAGAAAAAAATATTTTAACACGTGGTGCACTACGTGCACTCAGCACATGTTTTGTTGTTCCTTAACCGGGAGTGCCCGCAATAGGTGAACTCACGCCACCGCCCGCAATGTATCTCTCAAATATAGTTGAAACTTTTTGTGAATGCGAATTATTTGAAGGTTCATTTACTGAAATACATATTTTATTCAGTATGTATACCCAATGCAATTGTTAATGAATATTACACTGGAGAATTCTTGTCCGAGTAGTTGCGGTTAGAAAGGTAAAAATTGACAAAGTACACGAAAAGGTCATTAAACATCAAATTATCCTATTAAATAATATTAAATACAATTTTCTCAAATTATTTTGACATATTCTAAACAAATATATATATATATATATTTTACTTTTTCACAAAAATATTTAAAGTCTTCGTCATTTTCTATTTTGCAAGGTTTCCATTTTTTTTTATTTTCCTACAGACGTCTCCTGCAGATCTTCTTTCTGTTTGGTAATAAATTGTGACACGATTGTAGATAAGGCAAATTATTTTATTTCCTGATAGGCACTTGTCATAGACACGGCTGAGACTAATACGTACCGCTCAGGCCAGGAACTCACAATGATCTGGCGCCAGCGCAGGGATCAAGTTTGAACATGTTCACAGGATTGACTACCACATCGCAATAATTCAGGAGCATAAAATTGCCGTGGCTTGGATCTCACAGATCTATTGCGAGCACTCCCGGATTAATAATAAAAAATCGAATGACCGCAAAACATCTGTCCGTCCGACCGTGAACAATAGTGGCTAAACTGTTCAGCGGATTTTCTCTAAAACCAATATTTCCCATTCGATCGGGCTGATGTCACGGCCGCTTGAATTTGAAACTGATATTTTAATTTTGAGGATTTTTTACATGATGCACCTGAGAGATTTTCCAATATTAAAAAAAAAATTTAAAAAAAAGCTCCACCTTTTCTGATTAAATTTTGTTGTTGGATAGCGTAAAGAAGGTTTATGAGAATGGTGCAGGTCGAAAATTGCAAAATTTTTAATTTTTTCGGCGCCTTCCTACTACAATTATGAAGGTAGATTTTTTTCTTAATGAAGTTGGTTCCTTAAATGTAGATATTGAAATTGGGTCATGCAAATTGGCAAAATTTGAGTACTTTTCGCATAATTTTGCGTAAAAATACGGGCGAGAAAGTACGTGCTGTTTTAGCACCACTACTTTTATGACGGTAGATGATGCATCCCCTCGCCAAGGTCCAATGTAATTAAGAAGCAAGTTTAATTAGCCTCATACTAAAAAACTTTTTTAAATTACTGTAGAATTATGTATTTAAAAATGGATTAAAAGTAAAAATAAACACATTATTATAATAAAACTTTAAAAATTTCTTTAAATAAAGCGTATTTTTAATTAAAATTTTCTTTTAGGAAATGAAAAAATAACATTGTTATTCGTACTGTTCTTTCTCACAAATCTCCAATCCGCTAGTCTACACTAGAGATGTCAAATGACCCATATAAGACACTCGTTGGATCCTTAAGTACATTCAAAAACTTTTTAAATTATCGTCTTAAAACTGAAAATATCATTATGTTAAAATTCAACTACGAAAGTTTCTGAGCATGTGGGCTACGTGCTGGGATACTCGAAAAATGCAATTGGACCTGTAAAAAGTGATTATGTCCCATTTTGTACGTTAGAGCACGAGAGACAACACGTGGCACAAATATCGGGTTTTAAAAGATTAGGACGCTTCCTTTCTGTGTTATGCACAATGATATAGTGTGTTGCGGGTTGCTTGCTTGCCGATTGTTTTTCTTTAATCACTGAGAAATTCTAATTTTTTCGGCTTACACGTGTTTTATTCACCTCTAGCTGATAATTTCGTGTCCTCCAGTAGCACGTGTACGGTGTTTTGTGTCGACGGTGTCTTACAAACAATAAAAAAACTCGCACTTAATTAACGAATATATTTAGAAGAGATGTGAGTGAGAAAAGTCCACCACAAATTGGACAGTGCGTTACTGAGATTTTAAACTTCAAACCTGGCAAGTTATCTGGATCGATTCGCATTTCGAATTTATGAGTGACTCCGTTTTTTCTTAACTTCCTTACTCTGAATCGATTTTAGTAATACCATCACGTACTTCCATTTTCATGTTTTCAGCAAGCAGAAGAAAACATCACAATTTTAATCCATAGTCGTCTAAATAACAATGCATATGACCCCCATAAGTTGTCCTGTCCAATCTCCCAAAACAACTAGCTCCCTCTCGCAATGACCCATTGAAGTGAAACTCCTAACAATCTGCTGCTTCTCTCATCGGTGAGTGTGGCTCTCCTGGAGAGAACTCCGCCTGGCCTCGAGTTCCGGCCGGCCGGCGGAAGCGATGCGCAGTTCCTGGTGGGTGGTGGCGTTGGCCGCGCTGCGAGGCGGCCCCGCCCCCCGCGGGGGACCCGCGCCCGCTGCGCGGCCACTGGCCCAACTGCAGCGACAGCCTCATGCTGCGCCTCACCCACCCGTCCCCCGACAGGTACGTGGCGCAATGGAAGGCGCTGGAAGGGACATGATTACATTTCAGAACTTTCACAGTTGATTGCAAAAAGGCGAATAACGTATAGTAGGAAAGGTTGAAAGGATCAGAAATATTTACTTGAAATTCAAAATGTCTCCAATCGATGTAGAAGTGTGTATGTATATTCCATCAAATCGGTTTAGGTGGCACAGGGCGTTAATTGATGTCACTGCTGTGCCTGTGATCAGGAGTTCCTAGGGTTTGAGCACCCCCGACGGTGGCAGACGAGCGATAGAAAATGTGCCACTGAGTGAGTTGTGCAGCAGAGGCAAGGAAATAAAACATCAGATCATGCAACATCCATTTATCACTCTAAAAAGAACAGTGCATATGTGCCATCGGAAAGGTTGCAATAATAACTGAGTAATCAGTTTCACAAGTATTAGAAAATGAACTTAACATAGTGTTTATTGTTTGAAAAAAATACATTTTTGGTCAAAAGAGCCCAAGTTTTATTAACAGATACCAATTTGTGGAACACGCGAAAAAAGCAGGCCAATCAGCCGTTCTTTACCTCTATCCTGTTGTCTCATTAGAGACAAAACATGGCTCGATCAACTAACCCGAGTATCCCCCGCTTTTTATGCGCTTCTTTATGAAGCCCTGAGACACGTATAGGGTAAATACATATAAACTAAAAATTCCAGTGTTACTCAAGTTGGCGCTTGTTCCTTTGTAAACTCGCAATGCACAATTGCAGAAGGCCTGCTGAAACGACATGCATAGACAGCCGCGGCGATGATTGTCTCCACTATGTGGGTTAAAATCCTTTACATGGAACGGATTGGCAAAAGCAAATCATCATGTAACCACAGTAATGACAGTGCCAAAATCGTCATTCAACATTTTCTAATTTCCCAGTAAAACAAAAAAAAAAAAATTAAAACTGAGATGTTGTCGACTAATCCCGTCAGGCGTTTGGCACTAGAAGACGAAGAGCGAGGAAATGATCAAACAAACTTTTCTTGCTGCATTATATGCCGCTTAACTACGCGGCATCATCACATATCCACTTACTTGAGCCGAAGCCAAGCGCTTTGAATGATGGGAACGAAAGTAAAGAAGTAAAAAATCCCGTATTATAAAACATTAAGCAACGTTCTCATCTAAACAAACGGGAGAAGGTAAAGTTTATCATGACACGTTCGTTGCTGCTACACGTACTCGTGTTTCACGCTGTGCAATGCTCTGCGTAATAGTCATATTTCAATTGTGAGCAAAAACAGTTCAGGGGGTTTAAAAACGAAAGTTACAATCCCGCATTGATCCCGCTTTCGGATGTTAATGCTTCCTAGTAATGCAAGCTCCCTAAATATTTTGTACAGTACGCAAGCATGTACAGACATAAGACGGTAGCTACGAACGCTAAAAGTTTGTAACTCGTTTTCCTGAATGGTACAAAAAGTGGTCATATTAGACAAACGTTTCGTTTCTGGGCAAAGACATTGGCGAATTCTAATTCTCCATATTGCTTCAAAATTTTTGTACTCAATGTTAAACATAGTTCTAGTTCGAAGCTTTGTGCTGGAAATGGGACTTGATCAGGTCTTACAGGAATAATTATTTTTTAAAATCCTATATTCGCTTCTGTATGCAGATTAGAGTTTCGAAGAGGAATTATGTGAACAAATCCTGTGCTGCATGTGTGCAGGGTGCAGGGGCTGGCAAACGGGTCTTAACCTTTAGAGATTAGTTTCTGACCCCTATATTCACTTCTGTAAGCACATTTGAGTTTTGAAGAGGTATTATGTGAACGAATCCTGTTGCGTGTGTGCAGGGTGCAGTGGCTGGCGAACGGTCCCTGGTGCTGCACTCCCCCACTGCGCGAGGCGACCACGCCCCCCTCGCCTTCGACGCGGAGGACTTCTGCGTGGACGCCGCCGCCGACTCCGACTCCTACGCGCTGCTACTCTGCCCCTGCAGCCGCCTACAGTGTTTCAGCAAGTGCTGCCCTTTCGGATTTGTGAAACAATGTGACGATTTCGACTGTCGATGTGTAGAAAGTAAAGATGTTTGGACCCCCATCCACGACGATCTTGAGTTACCTGAAGAACTGGATATCACGTATGAAATCCTTGAAGACAACGAACCGATCTGCATGAACGGATCCAATGTGTGGATTGATGATCCATCGAAAATGCCTTACCATCTGACTAGTCGCTGGTGGAAATACCCAGACGGGCTCGTGTTTGATCCCGTAAAATATTGTGGAGATTATGTTAATCGAAAGAACTTGCCAATGTACCAAACAATCGGGTATTGTGAGAAATCGTTTCCATTTGAAGGCCTTTTCGATACCGTTGCTATTGTCTACATACCAGCTGCCGTTTTATTAATGCTGACACTAGTGGTGGTAGCGCTTGTTCCAGAACACTTCAGTTCTGTTTACGGCATGGTCCATAGGAGGGCATTGATTTGTCATGCGTTGTCTTTGATGGTCTCAAATGCCGTATTAGGTTCATATGTTCTGTCTACAAACGATACCCTTTATTGTTCAGCAACACGTGAGTACTACATGAAATGTGCCACTAAGTTCCAGAGACACTTTCATATTTGCGTAGTGGTTATATAAAAATGTTTTATTATATTAAAACACATGACTGTAAATAACCGCCTTTTGAAAATTTGAAGTATTAAAATTTTGAATCTGAAAACTATTCCTAAAATCTTTTAAAGTATTTTATAATTTAGATTTAGATTTTTAGTGCTAGTGATGCCTGCAAGTACTTGAGTTGATGGACAGACATTCTGTTCTCTTCATTAAAATAAGTTGTGTCTTAGTCAGAAAATTTGTTCAGGTAACTACACTCAGGTGTCCAAACACTGAAGGAAATCAGTCCATTTATAATTTTTGAGAAACAAAGATGCAGATGATTACTATATTTACAGCGTTCTTCTCCCTCCTATATTTCATGAAGCGAGATGCTCTTGGGGGCCCTCAAGGGCTTATTATAATATTATTTTCCTGCAATTTAAGTACATTTAATAAAACCAGATAAAAGACTATGTTCACTAATTCGTTTTCATTTGTAGCGATGATAATGTACTTCTCACTCGTCGCAGCAGCATTCTGGCTCAATGTTCTTTGCATTAATCTGGCATGTGGATTTAAGTAAGTATATTTTTAATGTACCCAAATAATCGAGAAATGCATATTGACGTTTTATCTATAAACATTTAAGAACTCATTTTGATAAAACCTTCTATAACTTCATCATGAGTTCAAACATTGTCGTTGCTTGCGTCGAAATTATATAACTCATTCAGTTAGTATTTAACGTTACATTCTGCATTTAGAGTTATTTTATGAATAAACATATTCTTTTTCAGTAACCCACGTGGTACGCATGGGGCCAAACGAAAGTCTGGCCAGAGAATCTTCTTTTATTATTCCTTTTATGCTTGGGGAGCATCTGCAACGATGACCGCCCTCACAGCTTACATGTGGTATAGCCGACGAGTACCCACGGGATGGTTGAGGCCGACGCTTATGGAAACAAGAACTTGTTATTGGGAAGATGGTAAGATAATATCATGATTGATAGCAACTGCGAATGCATTGTACAATTTCCTAAATCAGAGGAGAGAAAGAATTTTTTGATAGAGACGATTATATTGCGTGTTTCTTTAATAATTGTTTCTTTCATTTTAATTTCCTATACTCGAAGTTATTTCCGAATAATTTGAATATGTTTCCTGGTTGAGATTGATTCCTACTTTTCAGAAACTGGAAAAATGGGAACATTTGCTTATTATTATGGTCCTATGACCGGACTATTGATAGTGAACGCATACCTCTTCTGCTGTACTATTCTGAGAGTCCAACGGCTAAGAAGAAATTCAGCAGTTCTGGAAGAGAATGGAAATAGGCGTTTTAGCCGGAGGTAATTTTCTAATGAATATAGAGCATTACTCTTCAAATAACTACAATGTGAACTCAATGCCATGAAATCATAAGAACTTGATAGCTGCCGTGATGGAAACATTGCGGGTTGTCAACCCGGAGTACAAAAAATATTTTACAAGATTCGACGTCTTGTCAATTCTTGTAGAATACGAACTTTACTAATCTTGAAAATTAAATATAAAGGCTTTCAAAACTCTATATTGGTGCTTCCTATTGTAAACGATGCTATTATCTATCAGAAACGGAAAAATTATCAATACCACTAATCGTTATTTCATACATAAAAACCGTCGACATTACTGCGATTTGTTGGCAAACCAATTTAGAAAATTAAATTTAAAAACCTGTATTTTCCCTTATATATGATTCTCAACTATATAGTGGTTGAATAGCAATTTTTCCCTATTGAACAAACTGAAATATCAGCATTTCGTAGAGGTTATTTTCCGTCTCCGAATGACCGGAATAAGTGAACTAAAATGAATTCTGATTATTTAAGGTTACTCGCAAGACGTTCGTAAAAAAACTATAAAAAATTCGATGATTGCCAATAAGGCAAATATCTCTGTACAAAAATAATATAATTTCCAAAACTTTCCATATTGTTATTTTGTTTTCAAAACTATTCCTTTATTTCATCTTTATTTGAGAATACGCTTCGTATGATTGAAGCATGTCACCCGGTGATTCATTTAATTTAGTGGTATATTAATAGTCAATGGTACGGTACGAGCAGTTTAAATGCATGCTTAAAATATTGATAAAAGTATGATAAGCAAAAACAATATAATCTTAAATTTAAGTTTCCATCTAGTGCTAGGAGAGTGAACCTAAATAGGTTCAAATTCCAATGACACTTGTCTTGAGAATACTGACAGGGCCGGATTAAGGTTGCCGAAGACCCTAGGCACAATTTTTTGTGGGACCATATTAAACTGAAATTATTAGACTCGTGTAGAATTAAGAGAACAGTGATTTAGAGGAATACAAATAAAATAATCCATTCGAAATTTACGTCCTCGTATGTGTCTGAAAGATTTTCCCTTTTTACTTTTTTTTTATTTTTTGCAGTATTTTGCAAACCGACGTTTGTAATGTAATGTGGGGTATATTGTAATGTGTAAATTATTGAAGTTATTTTAAGATTAAAATATCAATAATTTTGTTTACGTGCCATTTATTCATTTTTAGTCCTGAAATAAAAGTTTAAAAAAATTATCAGGAGGACCTATCGCAGACCCCAGGCATTGTGCCTAATGGGGTTTCTGGTTAATCCGGCCCTGAGTATGGTGTATGTTAACCAGCATTGTTAACCATCAGAAAATTTGTTTTCAAACTTCATTTCGATTTTTTTTCCCATCAGCATCCTCCTGTACGTGAAACTCCTTTGGGTAATGGGCGTGGCGGAAATGGCGGCAGAGTTGGCGGCTTGGGCGGTGCACAACGGCGGCTTCTACTTCAATATCGCCGCGGAGTTCATCGACTTGGCGCGGGCGGCGGCCATCTTCGTCCTCTGCGTGTGTAACAGGCGGACGGTGCGCGGCCTACGTCGCCGCCTGTGCTTCTGCGCGAGTGCGAGCGCAGCAGATGGCGCGCAGAAAGCATCGCGGGAGCACGCGCCACAGCCGTCGGCCAAGGAAGATTCAGTGGCCTCGCATTCGTCGGCGGGCACTCTGTCCACGCTGTGTGATGACGACCGAATGCCCACTGAAGGGGTGGAAATGTCGGAGGTCAAGAAACCTCGTGCTGACAAACACACCGATGCTGGCGGTGGGGCTTCTGTAGCGGCGGGATGTGCTGGCGTATAGTGGAGAATACTTTGTTACCACGAAGACTATTATTGACACAGACAAGTATCCAGAAAGTGTATCAGAGGAATCAATCTCAGTTCGACGCTCCCCCATATAAAGTCGTTCAATAAAAAGTGTACTTTCTAAATGTTATTTTTAAATAAAGTTCACCCAAGGAAAAATTATATAAACCAATAAATTCAAATTCTGACTTAAAACTTCTATGAAATTTAAGGGAAAAAAATGTTATTCAAGAGCAGAAAATCCAGAATTTGACCTCACATTGGCTCAGATTTCATCTTACAAATATGCTCCAATTACATCTGGTGATGTAGTAGAATGTTCAAAAAGAGTTATTTCTCACAAAAGGATGAATTTGACTGAGTAAAATTTAGAAAAATTGTTTAGTGTTCCAGTTTCAAAAGACAATAGTACAACAGCAATGACATTTCTTTGCCCAAGAATCATTAACTCAATTTGAGATATTTTTCTCTGAAAAATTTGAAGATGAATAATAGCCAAAATCATTGCATGTTTGAGAAGGCAGTGTTATCCATACTATACGCCACAAACAGCACACTGTCGAGAACCCTAAATTATGAAAAACTTGAAACATTTTTTCCTTGGAAACCAACGTAAAAATTAATAATCTTTCAAAAGAAAATAACAAATTGTCACACTCCAAGAATTTGATTCAGAACTCTAGTTGTAAAACAATGTCCTGAAAAATCAGCATTTTGAAGTTATGACACTTTTCTAGTGGAAATTACTCATACTCATTTGTAGTCATTCTGAGAGCACTACTACATAGTACACATTGAAAATATAACAGAATTATAACACAAGTTATATTACCTAATGAGAATTTTAAAATTACTTGCCTGGTGAAAAATGATACACTAAAAAATTGAACCATTAACGTTTACACATTTTGTGAATGTTAAATACGAATGATATCACAAAAGCCATGATGCTTGCAAAATGTATATTGGCATCACCTTCAAATACATGTTCATGATCTTATCATAGAATGCAATAGGCCTTTAGAATTAACAATGTCCATGAATATCTGCATTAATGAACCATCACCTGTTTCAATGGCCAATTTCCATCACCTGTGCCAAAAACTACCTGAAAAATAAAATTAATACAATAGTATTTGAAAATATAATTAAAGTGAAAATTATTGAAAAAAAATAAAAAAATAATAAGTGCTTTACAGCAGTTTTTTGAGGAATTCATTATTATTTTGTTCAATTATTTACAGAACATGATAGGCTTTAGTCTCAATTTAAATACAGTAATCAAAATTTTGTACACTTATAACATGGGAATACTACACAACAATTAATTCTACAATTTCTAATTGCCATTAATGACACTTCAAGACTATATTAAAATTATTTTGATGAATTGGCAACATAATAAATATTATTTTTTAAATTTCAATACGAATTGGCAATGTTTAATTGAGTATTAAAAACTAATCAAATAACAAACTTTTTTTAATAGGTACCTTTTTTACTATTAAAAAAAGCACAAATGAATGAAAATAATGAGTTTGGAAGCCAAGCCCTCTATATCTACTTAACAACATTAGAATTTGAATTGAAAGGATTCAAACCGATGATGTAAAATCGGTTGTTTATAAAAAAATTATTGTTTATCTTGTTCGACATGAGCTTATAGAGAAATTTTACAATTTACATTAAAATAACTTTGAGCTGGATTAATGGCCACGTTTTGCACGTCATGTCCAATAGAAATGCACATAAACTAATAAATGCCTTTCTATTATTACAACTCATGATGAACCAATGAAATAAGATTTTCACTTCAAAGAGGTAATTTAGACTCTGTAGTCTGGCGCCTATTAAAAACATCTACCAATATCTTTTAGATTATAATTCACACTGATGCAGCACAATAAGTTTCAATACGGTACTTACCAGTGAACTTATAGTACGTTCAACGATTTGCTTTGCCAACGACGTATTTTTCTACAATAACAAATTGAAAACTTTCACAACAATGCGCTTTTCGCCACTTCGAAGAAATTTTCCTGAAGGGCCAGTCACTCACTTAGCCCCTCCAAATTAACTGAATAGTATGTTCTCGCAGGCCGATTGGCGGCGCGACGTTGCGGTCCAACGAGCCGCATCACGCGCTTCCTTCTGACCCTCGTCAATCCTCGGCTGATATCAGGTCCTTATCGCCCAGCATCCCGCATGCAGTTCACACTGGTTCATACTTGAATATTTAAAATTTTATACCGTTACAGATTTTGTTACTATTGCAGTTCTTGTTTTTTCTTTGGTTATGTAGTAAAAATTTCAAATGTAATTCTAGTTTTAATTTTAGCTTTGTTTACAAATGTTATTCCAAATTTTAAACTTTATGATGAAATAAACATTTGTAATTGTTTAAAAGTGATGGCATTGCAGAACACTTGATGATGCGACCAATTGGGTTTGCAAATCGTTGTGATTAGTGCATAGATGCCAATAAAATAATTTTGTAAGTATGAATTGATTTTATTTTCTTTAAGTAAGAGGATTCCACTGCACATTCAGTAGATAGACAATCATTTTCGATATCTCTTGTATTCATATTATCAATATTATATTTATTGCTAATATTATTATTACTAATATTAGAATTATTGCTAATATTTTATTATTATTACTAATATTATTTTTATTACATCTACTAATAATTTTTTTTAATTTTAAATGTCCTGGTTTGTGTGTCAATTGTTTTCTGGAGTGTACCCACAAAAATTTATTACTAAGTTTGGCCAGAAAGTCCCTGAGCGTATCTAAAATGTAGATATCATAAGTAAAACAAGACCAATGCTGCTAACAGTTTGTGCTAATTGTGAAAGTTAAAAACAACATTTATTATCAGTATGCACAGTAAATGCAGTATATTATTATTTTTGGACTTTAATTTTCATCACTGTCAATCATTCATATTCACCTTCGTATATTCTATTTAATATAAATCTATATATTTCTTTAAGCAGTTATTGTGTATATTAATTTGTTTCAAGTGTTAAAATTAATTACCCATAGGTGATGAAATGGTGAGAGCTGAAGGGCATACTGTTTCAAGGCTTACATCCTAGCATAGCATGTTCAATCCAACTGAATATGTGTGGTCTCAGGCAAAGGGAAACTTCAATAAGAATGTCCTTACAAGATCTTGCCAGGGAATGGAAAAGGCTAGAAATTTTTGGAAGCAGGTTTTAGAGCAAGTATCTTAGTTAATATCTAATTATTAAATTAGTTAGAAGAATTGGTCGCCCCGACCGAGATTCGAACCCGGGCCTTCTGGATTACGCCCAGCTGCTCTAACCCCTAAGCTACCGAGACAAACAACTCATCGAACTAATTTAATTATTAAAATACATTGTTACTCAGTAACATTGTCACAATTTGTATAGCTGTACGTCTGCGGAACATATTCTCCGAACGTAAGTGCATCCAACAAGATGACAATTATATGCATACAAGGAGCGATAATCGCGCTCGTAAAAACTGTTCAAAGAGTTGGTTGCCTCGGTAGCTCAGGGGTTAGAGCAGCTGGGCGTAAAGAAGGCCCGGGTTCGAATCCCGGCCGGGGTGACCAATTCTTTGAACTAATTTAATTATTAAAATACATTGTTACTCAGTAACATGGTCACAATTTGGGTAGCTGTACGTCTGCGGAACATATTCTCCAAACGTAAGTGCATCCAACAAAGTGGCGGGCAAGGTGACAATTATTCATTGACACATTTAACACAAGGAAAATGAGGTTAAATCTCTTAAATTCAAAGAAATGTTTTGAATATATTTCCTTCATTTTTTAAGGTGTCAACTTCAACCTGAAAAAATGCATTGGAGAATGCAGAACATGCATATGGATGATTATATAGAGAGAAGGATGGAGTAGATTAGGAAACAATGAATTTAATATACATCTGAACAGGGTTACTATAGAAGATTTCATGGAAAAATACCTATATGGAATTATTGTGAAATAAATTTACTTGGTAATACATTGCTATAATAGTATTTTTAAGTCTTCATTTTAGTTTTCAGAGGTGAATGTTCGAATGAAATATATTATTGAAATACCATGGCAATTAATGGGAATCGAAAAAATGCAGACAAAATTTAAAAACTACTCTGATATCCATTTTTAATATTATTCTTCCATTTATTCTACAACCTTATCAACAACCATATTTGTAAGAATGTAATTTATTAATTAATTTCTCTTAAGTATTCTAATTAAATTTGCATTCTTCAATGAAGTAAAATATTAAGCTTCTCATATTTCAGCATTATGAGTTTTAGGAGAAAGTTATCAAATAAATGGCTTAAATGATACTTATTTCCATGTTTCAAAACATTTAGTGGATTAAAATTAACGTGTAAAGTTCTTGAAGAAAAATTCGAATTGAGTATATTTGAATGTAGCGCCAAAACCTAACTTCATGTACATTTTCGAAGTTGACAGAACCAAATGTCCACCATACTGAAAATTCTAGGCAACACAGCAGGCTGAAAACCCGTATACTTAAAGCATGAACAATTCACAATTCACTTTTCCCTATAGCACGTCATACGCAGTTTTTAACTGCTTTTTTGACGTAAAATAAATAAATAAATGAACCCATCAACATGTGCCAAGACATCCCGCATGACGTAAGGCGAACACGAAGAAAACAACTGCATCTTCCGTTTGTTTATTGACAGTTTCCTTGGTAACAAACACTTCACATATCACGAATTTAAAATTCGATAGCCTAATATTGAAATATAACTCACACCACCTTTTTGGATGCGTTTACGCTCGGAAATATGTTCCAAAGTCGAAAAGAATACCAAGTTGTGACATATATACTGCGTAACAAATGCATATTAATTTTCTCCGCAATTATTTGAAAACATTTTATTATTAATATTTAAATATAGTTTTCAAAATTATTATGAAAAAAAGTATCTTATCTTGAAAAAAATAGCATATGCACTTCTCGAGAGAAATTATTTCACCCTCAGTGTAATTAATACTCGGGCTATGAGTGCAATGCCACCTTGGGAAAAATTATGTTCTTTTCTTTGATGTACGAATATAATCTACTATTACGAAATATTTCTGAACTTAATCGATCGTATATTTTTGTTCCATACCTAAAATTTCACATTACTTTTATTTTTCTATGAAACTCATCGTTTTCGTTCAAGATTCCCTAAAGATATTTTTTAACCACCACAATTTTCTTTTTACAAATTTTAAAAACAACCTCTCAATTGCAAATATTTTCGATCTTCATCTCTTTCCCATTACAAATTTTATATATTCATTAATCTACCATTTTTAAAACAGGTAATTAATTTACCTTACAACAAATATCTGGCACCTTACAATTGAACAAGCAGTAAATAAAAGTTTAAAAACAAATTTTATCGTTTGTATTACACTATAATGTGGCACATGACAAAGCATTTTTGGTGTGTATTGTACAGGATGTATTTTCTCTTAGGTTTGTCATATCTAAAACCAAGTTATAATATATCGCGCGGGGAACCTTTTTTCTACTGATTCCGCAAGTTGAAGTGATCTAAAGACGTTAATTTTATTGTTTGTAGTTATTTTTAATGGGATTAAGGCCCAAGAGAGAGCCTCCCTTTCTTCGGTAACATTCCTTATCAAAATGTGGAGAAGAATTAAAAGTATTATCACAGTATGGCATTACCTTACTGTATTTATTTACCACACCTTATAAGAAAATTTAAGTGTACACACTTTCAGATGTTCGTCAGATATTTCGAAACGAGTCAGGAAAATCATTAAAATTCTATTTAGGCATTGTAGAGCTTAAAAAGTTTCTTATTAATTACTTTTTAATTCCTTTCAATAGCAATATTACGCATTGAGTAATTGCAGATCAAAATCGTTACTGAAAGTTTGCGGGATGTTAGCAACAATGCATTTGTTTACAGCTGTCCGATACAACGATGAAAGCAGCTGTGATCTTAGTGAACATATTAAGTGAGAATTCTTTTTGTTTCTTTTTACGAATTGACCACCTTTTAATAAGTATTATCCACGAAATAGAACGGCTGCTTGACGTCTCAAATTGAAGCTAAAATTCGCAAAGCATTTTGCGAAAATTATGTCTTCTTACATCTGTATTGAAAGTTGTATTCTTAGTATTTTGAATACTTTCATAAATTCACGTAGGAATATCGTTTTTCATTTTTATCCTGTTCACGCCTATAATACGGATTATTCTTGAATCACCTTACAGAGTAATTTTACCCGTGACGTCATTTAATTAACATTCTTTTTTCATTTACCTTGCGAAGGTGTTCTTTGAACTCAGTAATATTTATTTACTTTACACATAATGTCCAATCCTTATGTTTATTGGCTGAATGAATATTATTGATAGGAATATAATATGGCATACTTTAGTACGACATATCAACTTTTAATGTTTTTACCTTTAGGTCAAAAAAGTTTTTCACAATATGTTAACTGTTTGTATTTACTAAAAAAATTTATGCTGTTAATGAGATAACGTGATTATAGTATTATGATGCTGACTACAAAATGAGTATTGTATTGATTTTTTTATGATGACCGTTTACAAAATGAGTATTGTAAATGATATTTTTTTAAAGTGTGTCAATAGACGAAACAAAATAATTTTTGTTGACTTTTCTAGTGTTTTTTAGAAAGATAAAAAATATTTTTATTTATTAATATAAACAATTATATACACTATTTGACTAGTTACAAATATTTCCTCTTCCATTGTTGTTAAGTTTAATTCCCCATTGTTGTTGAAAAGTGAAATCCTTTTTCTTCATATTATCGTTCTTGGCCATTGTTACAGCTGAAGCATCACCCAAAGTAAAAGACAGATGAAGTAAGATTTTGCCATTCGCAGCAAACGACAAGTAATCGGCAGTAAGAAAATCGACACCCGACAACCAGCATATGGGTGAGTTAATGCATTTTCATTATAATCAGTGTAGCGAAAAGTTCTGCATCTTTCTTCGAATGGTAACTAGTAAACGCGTGGCCAAAATTAAATTAATTTATCACCTAAGCGCCAAAAAAGGAGCTAATGATGTAGAATGATTATGTTGTAAATTGAGTTAATATCATTACTAACATAAAGTTTGCTTAAAAGTCATCTTAACCAATCCGCATCTGAAGGTTAGTAGCAGTTCTTTCAGAGGAGGTTTTAATTAATCGATGGTTACATTAAAATGTTAAATTATTAGTAGTAAGTAATTATTAAAAGAACAGAAAAGCGAAAAACCGATTACCGTAACATGAGTGAAAAAAATTTCAAAAGTGAAATTTACTACAAGCCTAAAATCTCATTTCACGCGCTGAAATCGTCCAGTGACCTTAAATTCACAAACTAAAAAGATATTTAAAGGGGTGAACTCTGTAATATATTTTATATTAGTAATCATATTTTGTATAATATATAATTTTCATAAAATAATCGAGTTGTGTTTTGAATTCTGAGTAACAGTCTTAGCATAAATGATTTCCCTCATGCGTTTATTTCTCAAGCTTGAGAATATTTAATACATAATACTATCACTTTGTAACGAGAGAAATACGACTTGGTATGATAAGGATAACTCTTTCCTGATTTATTTAGAAAGAAATCTTGTTAGCAACACTTCAACATTCGTACAATTCCCAACATCCAATTGTTTCCTCAAAAAAGAACAATCTCTCGATGTATGTCTTACTATAATAATATTCTATATTCTTTGATATTCTTACTTCTTAAAAACTAATGTGATTTAATTGATCATTCAAACATTTGCTAATACAAATCACTTTTGTTGTACTTCTGTATTCGTTCACGTTTGTAATGCAAACAATGTATTTTTTTTAAATTTACGTCGCACCAAGATCTCATTATGCTTGGTTTTTCTAACGTAGCGGCTGAGGGTAGTATCTCCATGATGGAATTCGGCAGGACTTTTTGAGTTATTCTCAGTCCTGCCGCTAGAGTCGCTTGATTCATGTAAGGCTCTCTTCATTAATCTAGGAATTCTACCATTACCGTGTCTTTTTATTTACGAATCAGTGGTTTTTGTAAAAAATGACATGCTCAAGGGCGGGAATATTTTTTCAGAAAATGCCGAAGTCTATTACTATAACACTCGACGTAGAAATCATATTCATCAGGGGACAGTATCAAAAGCTCATTACAAAAAATTTACATACAATACATGTACATTATTTTACAACACTTTGCCAGATGACATTAAACGATTAAATCCAATAGAAAAGTTTAAATCCCAAGTGAAATCGTTTCTGCTGCATAACTGTTTCTGTACAATTAGAGACTATACTGAGCATCACAAGAAAAGGAACATTAATTTTAACAATGATACATAATGCATTATTTACCATTTGGACTGTATAAATGAGTATAAACAACCTGTAACAACTATTGTACTACAGCTTCCGGGTCAATGACCCCCATCTCGATCAGGTTTTTCGTCGTTTCCCTGATCCATTGAGCAAATGCTGAGATGGCCCCTTGTTTTGCTTCTGGACATAAATGTAACTTCATTTTCTGTGCACGTCTTCTAGAATTCAGTGGGAAATACAATTCTTCAAATTATTGTTTCCATGTTGTCGCGGCAGGAAGTAATAAGAGCCAAAATGTATTGCTTATTTATCTTTGAAAATAGATTTTTTACATGGGAGTTTTTTTGTTTTTTTTCTCCTTTCAAAATTCAAAATATTACATGGATTTTTTGTTTTTTTCTCCCTTTCAAAATTCAAACTTTATTGCTTATTTATCCTTGAAAATAGATTTTATTACATGGGAGTTTTTGTTTTTTCTCCCTTTCAAAAATTCAAAATTTAAGTAGTATATGACTTAGTGTAGGGATCACAGAATTTTGAAAATGTGCACACAATTCACTTTTCCCCATAGCACGTCATACGCAGTTTTTAACTGTTTTTTGACGTAAAATAAATAAATAAATAAATAAAATAAATAAATCAACAGCACTGCTTGATGCGGTCGCGATCATGCGCCGTCTTGTGGCAGGACCGAGAAAGACGCAAAAAGTCGTGTCGAATTCCATCTTTGAAATACTACTCTCAGCTACCACGTTAGAAAACTCCAAGAATAGCGTCTAAATAAATACAGTATTTTATATTTTACACTAACAATATTAAGGTTCAACAATATTAGGATTCCAAACTTACATTAAGTACATTTATTTCGGATTTTGTCATTTAGCATACATATTTAAACTGATATGTCCATATGCGATTTCAAAATAACTGCACTTTTTCAATTTCATGCGCTTTTTGTTATTGAATTGCAGGACCTGCGCTAGAGTCGCCAGTCGTACAGAACATGAGTTAGACTATGATGCTTTTGGCAGAAGGTTAATAAATAAATACAAAATTCATTTCATAGTTGAAGAGATGGAGAAACAAAATGTAGCTAAGGCATAATATGAAAAATAAATGAAATTGATTTGTTGTAGATCAGCTTAATTTTTTATAAAAAAGGTTAAGTAGGATGAAAAAAAAATTTGGAAGTTTTCGTTTGATTCTGTTTTGGTGAAGGTTGTGTTTCCTAGCTAGAACTTAAGTGCAGATGGTATATGGGAATAAAATTTAGTTATTCCCTTATTTATCTGATATAAACATTCAATTTCTTTTACAATTTTTGTTTCTCTCCGGGTAATTTCTGGAACGACTGAACCGATTTCGGTGCGGTTTCCACTAAAATGTACAGTATTTTGTCGCGCATAACCGAAGACTACTTTATCGAATTTTATTCTGTATTTTCTAACGAAGAACGTTTGTTTTTATTCACATTTTCAGCTTCATTCTGCTCAGAGACACTTTGAACATGTAACTTTGAAAAGTGACAAGTTACTTTCGTCTGTATGCGTCGCAAAAACCCTATCCCACCTTCCTAGCTCTGAGAGAAAATGTTACATGTGCACTTCTTCGGTTTTTGTTGTTGTTTTTTTAATATTTTTGAAAATGAAGAAGAAATCATGAAAGAACATTAAACGTTTCTTAAAGTCCATAAAAATCCATTCTAAATGCTTTCGAATTCATTTCAATAGTCCCTTTACGCTTCGAGTAATTTCAGGTAACACTTGGTCCTAGAGATTTCCCAGTAATCTCGGCAACAATGTACCTGTTTACAGCTGCCCGTAGATTGTGGTAGCAACGGTGATCGTAACAAATATGACAGGGTAGGATGGGCAGAGGCGGGGTGGTGTGGGGACAACAAGCAGAAGCAGGGTGGGGTCAGGCAGTGTGGCCCAGGACAGAAAGATATGTACTTGTAGATACTAATAATTCCTTTTCCCGTCTAATAGATTACTGTGATACATAAATAACCGGATTATGCAGTGCTCTATTATAGTCAATGAAATCCCTACAGAGTAAAAATACTTTTAAAGCTTGACTTATCTCTCCTTATTCAGAAAGTATTATCTAAAACGTTTTAGTTTCCTCTAATATGTCAATTGATAAATGTTAATTCAATTTTTACATGTGTACTAAATGAAATGAAATTATCGTGAACGCTGTATTCTCGAAAATTTAATATAAAATATTATCGTTTAGCACCGAAAATAAGGTGCTTACGTGATATTTCAGTAATCCTACTGGCACCATAATTATTATAGAAACAATGTGATTAATATTTCTTGAATTCACGACCACAGCTAAAATTTAGGGAATGGTTCATCGGTTAGTTAATTAGTATAAATTGGTTTGTCGACGATTCGGAACTTTATTGGTCACCCATCAGAGTCATGGAACTGAAAAATATACTCTTACAGTAGAGGTTTACTTCACATGTATGTGCCCAAATTATATTTTATTGTATTCTAAGTAATTATAAATGAAAAATGAAAGGAATAACCACAAGTAAAACTAATATAGCGAATATCTGCAATTATACTACAACTATAATTATTTACAATATCATATTTGAGCATTGTAAGAACACTGTATATAAGACAAGGTTTACTGTCATGAAAAATGTCGTCATACAATTTGCTCAGATTGTCAATGTTATGTACAAGATTTTTAATAAAGACGTTACCGTTTTCAACTTCAAACCCTCACACCAAAAACTCTCGCTTTTAAAAGTCGCTCTCCGCACAAAATTTCATACTGTTCAAAAAATAGCTATTCTAAGTATCAAGTGTATTTTATAAATATATGCAAGTTGTGTTGATATACTGCATTTTTTTTTCAAAATGAATCTTTTCGCTTCCATGTTTTTCCTTTTCCCAGAAGGAACGATGACAATTCCGGGCTACCATATGCAAGAGTTTTTTCTCAATGTATTTGTAGTTGCATCAACAGCCAAAGACATTCTATAGGATTACAACACAAGCGAGAGTTCTTGCGCGAAGACTCTAGTTTGGTCGTACTTTGATAAATGTTACTAAATCCCTTCAGATCCCCACAAACAGTTTCTAAGGGTCCACAAAACACCGTTCCTGAGATATGATCAGAGTCCGAAAGCAAAAGCATTGCGAGTGGCATCCTATGTCAAGCCCGGCATTTTAAATTATAAAAATGTAAATTTCTTACGGAAAGAGAAGTTGTGATGCGAAAATAAATAAACTAAACACTTCTTTTTCATATGCTTCAGAATAAATGAGTAATAGTAAGTTTTCTTTATCGTTTTACTTGTAAAATGTACGCAAAAAAAATCAAAAAGCAAGTTCCTTGACAGGAGAAAATATTTCAAACGTATTTTTACGTTTATAATTTTACGAGAAAATTTCACGAAAAATGCAACATTGTGTTGTGTTACATTAGTATTTCATGTTGGGCACAATTCCCATGACTATTGACAATTTCAATTATTAAGTAGTATTATTTTTATGTGGCATGGAAAAATAAGTGTTGAAATCCTTCATGCACGTCGTTCCTCCACACAGATTGCTTAAATATTTCATGTTGCTAGAATATTCATACCATCATTTTCATGAAAGTTAAAAAAATCTGCATGATTTTGATCATAACTAATCCTACGGAAAGCGGGTATTCTGAAAATCTAAAGCCCTCAAAACAGAGAAGCTCTAGAAAGCCCCCATCTCGATCAGGTTTTTTTCATTTTTCCTGATCCTTTGAGCAAATGCTGAGCTGGCCCCTTGTTTTGATTCTGAACATAAATGTAACTTCATTATATGTGCACGTCTTCTAGAATTCAGTGGGAAATCTAGTTATTCAAATTATCGTTCTCCATGTTGTCGCGGCAGAAAGTATTATTCCTTGACAAAGATCATGATGAAGGACGAAGGACATAATGATTTATTACTTATTTACCCTTGAAAATATATTTTATTACATCAGACAGAATACTTCTAACAAACCTTTCAAAAAAACGCTCATTTTTTTTCTGTATTCAAAGGTAGTATATGGATTACGGTGGGGATCACATAATTTTGAAAATGAGCACACGTTTACGTTCTCCCCGTAACCCGTTACACAGTTTTTATCTGTTTTGATGGAAAATATATAAAAGGCCTGAGCAACATACCTCGGAGGCTGTCTTCGGAGGACTTCGAAAACCAGATTTATTAAAACGACACTAATATGAAGCGGGAACACTAACTCAACCTTTACCAGCTCGGGTATTTCAAATCAATAAAAGGAAGATACAAATTTGGGCGAAAATTAAGCAGGGGGAAACCACGCCTAGGAGCAGGCACCTTCTGCACAGCCAAGAATTTATTGACTTCGGCCGCAAAATAGGGTGTCTTTCCAATCATGATGGTTAGTTAATAAATATGATCAAGTTTCTTGGCAACTCAGAATCTTGCTATTTTAAGTTCCAATAAACATTTATTTAGCTTTGCAATAAAACAGTGACAAGTAAGTAGTAACTATTTATTTGCATGGCAGTAATAAAGGCCGCCATGCGAGTGAAATTGCAAAGGGGTAATTTTCATGCGTAAATTACAGAAATCTTAGATTTTTTAGTTAATTCGTTTGTTAGAAAATGATCAAAAAATCATATAATTTTGTAGGATGTAATTTATTCCAGTTTTATTTAGATATTTTTAGTAACTAAAAAAACACAAACCAAAAGTTCTGTAGGCTTTTTCTGTTCTCTCTCTTGTCTTCACAAAGTAACCAATACTTGAAGGCAGGGAGAACTTCAAGATTGATTCGGCCCTAAATTCTTCACTTTACTTGTAATTTGTAAGGGATATTTATACTCATGTGCTTATTCATGAAATCTAACTCCATTTCCATCGACCTATCGATTATTTATACTAGCACTGCAAGCACTGCTGCTTATTTATATTAGCAGCTTTTTTTGTAGGTTCGTCTGCTTATTTAGCGCGTAGTACCAGGTAATAGGCAACCATAACTACGCAATATGACGGATGATTAAGCGTCATATACATATTACTAATTAAAATTTTGCAAGGTATTATTTTTCACGATTACATCTTGGAAATGTAATAAATCTTTCTAAAATGTTGGAAATCGAGGAGATTTTGATCGTTCGGTCTGGCAATTAATTCGGATTACTTATTGTTGATTAAATGCACTCGCCTCACAATCAAAATATCACCTAGATCCCATATTTAAAACTACTAGTACGATTCACAATGAATTTATATTGTTCTTTTACAAAAATATATGTAACTCTAGACTGCATTTAAATTTATGTAACCAATATTCTTTAGAAATATGTTTTACTGCTGGGTTGATAATACGCAAGTAATGAGTCCCATTACTTGTTGACTGTTACCTCATTTGCTAGGTCTCATTACAATTTTGTCACCTAGGGGGTTATGAAATGTACGCGTATGTAGATGTACTACTTGTGAAAGAAAACTCATCTAAATTACACGGGATTTACTTTTTTTTTATTTAGAAGTGCTGAGACAGAATGGAAGACATATTTACGGAACCGTAAAAAATTTCTCCTCCAACTCTACATATGAGTAAATTCATTATTTTGTCTACCATTGCAATTGACGCATACATACCTACATTAACTGTGTTAGAAAATGTTGTCTTTAAAATTCAATTAAACAGATCACGTACTTCATTGATGACTTTTATCGTAGTGTACTTGCAGACTCAAATAATCCTCCTTTGTAAACATATTAAAAATTTTAATTTGTAAAATATTATGAAATATTGTATAAATGTATGTATCTTGGCATTCTTGGGCTTTTACTCACTTATCTCTAATGGATTTACTCACTCACTAATTGCAGTTGTAGTTCATTCCTAAGTAAAGTTTATAACATCCTCCTTTACGATAAATAACTCTTTGTATAGTAAAGTGCTTGAAATATGGTCTAATATATTCAACAAGATCGCAATTCTTTACGTTCATTGATGAATTTTGTCATAAACACCCCGATGTGCTGATGAAAACGCACATCTCCCAACAAAAACGAAGACAATCACCGCCTCCGTTAAGAGAAGTAACGAAAGAACCGAAGTAGCTGTATTTCTCACGAAAATGTTTGTTAACCTCGTTTATAAAGCTAACAAAATATTTCCAATTTAGATTTTTCATTGATAACAAAATTGGTAATTTAATAAATGGGTATATTTTGTTTCAATGCATTAGCTCATATAGACGCCGCCACATACATTTGAAAATTGAATGTGTCTCTGAGAGACGTGTTGTTGCTTTATTCCCTTAAACCTAAATATTTGCTTAAAAAACTCAATTCATTTCTTGTTGCTTGGAAACAATATATAAATCCTTGTGCATATTTCAGCTTTATTTGTAACGATTGAGCGTATGTTCACTTTAAGAGAATACGAGTTTTGAATAATTTAAATACGCTTGTACCTCAAACAATACGTTTACCTGAAATACTACTTTTTTACTTTTCTTCTGTAAAATGTATTCCATGAGATCATTCCTACTTTGTGAGTTTTGAGTTTCAATTGCATGGCACATTTCATCTGACTCTTACTATCCTGACGCGACTGCGCGTCCGATCTTCCGCGCGAAAGAAGCCGCCCCATGACCTATGCGATGCCCCAACCCCCTCTGCTAGTGACGAATGAACTGTTTCGAGACAGCGCACGGTCAATATTCTTACAGGTGGAGGCAGGAGGAACTCTCCCACAGCCAAGCGTTCGTTATCGATTCACACGAAAAGTGACATAAGAATGCCATTTTGCATGAGAACTGTTTTTAACTGAGCGTAGCCGTTTATTTTGCAACGAAAGACAAATAATGTTCTGGGTTGTCTGGTGAACTGTTTTTTGCCACTCGGACAAGTAAAAATATACCATTTTCTAAACATATTTCTTTATCTAAAAACGGACGATTTTATATGCATTACCTTTCTTCTGCACCAATATTGTTGTAGTGGATAGACAAAAATATACGACCATAGCGCCCTTTTTTAAATTATTACTTAATGTTCGACAATGTCTTTCAGAGTATGGAAATTTACAAAAAAGGACAGTTACCTCTTATGGAGGAACTGTTAACACTAACAGTTACCTCTTATGGGGATTTATTAAGGTAAAATTTGAGAATTTAAAAAAATATAAAGATGAGAAGATTGGAATGGAAATATGAGAAAATAAAACTACAGAGGATGAAATTTGTCTTTACGAAATTAAGAATTAATTCTAGGAGGAAAGGGATAAGTTTGACTAAGATTAAAAAATTGTGCATGATGTAACGAAGAAAGGGTATGAAAAAATTTGAGACGCTAATTTTTAATCAAATTATGTATTTTAGGGATACATTTCATTATGAATTGGTGTTTTGGGAATAAACCAACGTGATGTGATTTTTCTAAAGAATTTTTATAATTTGTAGTTTTTGTATATTTGATTTAGCTGGATTTGACCAAATTGGACATGCTTATGTTAAACCGGCTTAATAATTGAAGTGTATATAAATTTAGCAGTTTTAACACGAAGAGTTGAGTTATTATTTGTAAGAAAATTTAGTTTGCGTATTTTAATAGTGTTTTTTTGTATAACATTTTTAATATGAATTTTCCAGTTGTATTGTTTCTAAATGGAGACTTAAATATTTAATATAGGAAGAGTAAGAAAGCCAAGGAATAGGAGTGTTATAAATAAGGGGAGGAGGACTTATTGACTTACATAACGTAAATATTTTGGCTTAGCATTTATTATTCATATTGATTTTGATTCTCCAATTGTTGGCCCAAATTGAATAACGATTGAGAAATATTTGAAGTTTATTTCTAGCAAAAACAATAGTAGTGTGTGAATTAATCAGTGCTGTATCTGCAAAAATGGCTAATTTAGAAGAAGTGAATTTTGGAATGTCGGATAGAGAAATATTGAATAGCAGGGGAGAAAGACAGGAACCTTGAGGGACCCCGGTATAAATATTAAATTTTTGAGATACGGAATAACCATGAATGTTCTATTAGATAAAAAATGTTGGATAATAGTTATAAGATAAATAGGAATACCTACAAGATGAAGTTTATATATTAAACCTTCATGCCGAACTTTGTCGAATGCCTTTTCAATATCTAAAATATTGCAAGTGAGTGTTGTTTTAGATGAAGAAAATTTCTGTGTTCAGTAATATGTAAAAGCTGATGAAGAGTAGAATATTTGTGCTTAAATTCAAATTGTGAGGGTTGAATAATGCTATTTTGAGAAGTGAAAATATAAAGTCTACGAAGTAATATAGTTTCATAAATCTTTGATAATGAAGAAAGCAAACTAATACGCCGATAATTTGAAGAAAATCTGGGGTATTTTTGGTTTAAAAATAGGGATGAATATAGCTAATTTCCAAATATTAGGAAAATAGTGAAAACGAAGAGACGAATTCAAAATATTAGTGTATGCAGCAATGGATTTATTATCTAAACATTTCAGTGATGTATTAGTATTTAGATCAACTCCAGTTGATTTACGAATTTTGAGTTTTTTATATTATGAACTTCAGAAGGAGATATATAAGGAATAAGTTGTGAAACGTTATAATTAGGAAAGGGAAAGGAAGTGGGTTATAGGATTGTGAAGTTGAGTATTGTGTATTGGATTAGCAATAAAGGAAGACTGGAAGTGAGTGCCTAGTAATGGAAGACTTTCGGGATAATTTATGGCTGTGGAGGAAGAGCCTTGTGGGATAGGAATGAGAGTTTTGTCATTTTAAAGTCGTTTAATTGTGGACCTTAATTGTTTAGATTCCGGGTGGAATCCTTGAAGAAAGTATCGATATTAATTAAAATTTAAATAAATATATTTTAGATCTTATAATACGCGAAATTTTGTTAATTTAAGATTTAATATCAGGACGTCGCACAGTGTGTAATTTTGGCCATCTAGCAGGAAAAAATTAAATTTTCGACTGAACTGAAGCAGTAAAATTGTTAGGTTTCTGTGTAGTAGTATGTCCCAGCTATGTGGGAACGTTGTTAGTTTTCTCTTGGTCACATGAATCCCGTGGTGCATGTTCAAACACGTCCATCGCCGCTCCGGCAGGACTCAGCTCCGAATGACCCTTTTCAGTACGCGAAATTCCCCTTGGTCGTGATATGTGTGCCAACCAGAAGTAATTTTCATAGTTTTACAATCATTTTTATGTGAATATTATTTAGTTATTGACTTTTGTTGTGCCTAAAAACGTTAATCGAAAAGGTGAGTGATTTATATTAAATGTATGGCACGTTCTCTAAATGCACTTAGAGTTTTAGTGTATTATACACCATTATACACCTTTCAGGCCATATACATTTTAAAACTAGTACTTTTAGGTTCTTGATCGTGAAAAGACTAGCTGCTTATATCTGCTTATCTGACGAATATAATTTTTTTTTACAGAATGGCTCCTCCAGTTACTCGTATGTCGTTATTTGATACATGAGTAAAAAAATCAATTGTTGAAAAATTTGAAGGTGTATTAACTGTTGTTTTGCGAGAATTAGGTATTATAGAACCTGAAAAGGCATTGTTGGACAAAATTGAGCCATATGCTAGATGTATTTGTAAAAAATTTGAAACCAGATGGCAAAAATCCGTGAGAAGTAAAGAACAGTTCCTAAAATACAATTCGTCCGGACTGCAAGAAACTCTTTCCCTTCCTAATTATAATTTAGAGGCAGACCCAGGCCCATCGCAAATTAATGTAAAAATGAATAGAGCTGGAATACCTAATAGGCCCTTCAAAAGCTGTGGGAATAAAGCTAAAGCCCTAAAATCGAAACCTCTTTTGGATACCACTAGTTCAGAAGAATTATCCATGGCCACTAAAATGAAACTAAGGAAGGATGGCAAAAGAGATTCGGCAGCTATAGTTAAGGAGCTCTCTGAAGCCTCCCCCAACAGAGGAACTACAATTAAGAAAGCCCGAAGATCCATTTATATCGTTTATAAATTGGAATATGGCGAGTGAGTGGAGAAAAAAATAAAGCGAAAGTGGCGAAAAAGAAGAGGCACGTGCAAGAAGGATTTAGAAGTAAGTTAGGCCTTCTCATTGATATTCCCAAAAAGCAAAGTGGTAATACAAAGGACGGCAACACAGCAAGAAAATTTTTCAAACATGCTGAAGTATCCTCTAAAATAACAGGTATTAATTTAAATCTAATAAAAAGATTTGGTATTATTTTACAATGCATAAATGGTAATTTCGAAATTAATTTACAAACGTTTGAAGAGTACACCACAGAGACAAGGGAACTGTACGTGAAAGAGTATTCGTGTTATCCAATGCCTGTTAGTGTGCACAAGGTACTTTTTCATGGAAAGGATATTATATCATTATGTATTTTGCCAATTGGACAGTTCTCTGAAGAAGCCCAGGAGTCCAGAAACAAGCACAACCGACAATTCAGAGAACTATTCACAAGAAAAACGTCAAGAGCAGACACAAATATGGATTTGCTCCACAGGCTGCTTATTAGCTCAGATCGATTCATTTCGAGCTTACGCGCTAAACCTGCAACTGTACCCAAAAAAGTGAAACCTGAACTCTTAATGTTATTAGAATCAAGGAATGAGGCAAAAGTAATACGCTCAGAAGAATCATCAACAGAAGAATACGCGATTAGTGATTCAAACTAATTTGTGAGTATTTTTGTACATTCCTCTTATTTTATTTTTTTGTTATAATTTTTACATTTTCGACTTTTTATTCTTGTATACTTTCATTTTATTGTTCTTGCAGAGTAAGTTTTGTTAAATTCAAATATTATGTCCCATAATATTGAACAAATGCAACGTTTGACAAACGTATACTCACATAAAGGCTAATACAAGTATTCAAATTTCCTAAATATTAAAAAAAAATATTTAGTAAAAATTTAAGTTCTACAAGGAAATTTGTTTATTTGTACATTGTTTACACAACAGACCTCCAAAAACTAGGAGAAATTCATTTCGAAGGGAGTTATTAATTTTTTTTTCCTAGATCGTCAAAATTACACACTGGCGTCGTGTTAATTGCCAATAACAACGTAAAGTGTGTTTGGTTTTGATTAGATTGAAAAAACGAAAAGGTAGTGGCTTGTGGGGGCTTGGGGGAAATTTAGGTATAAAACTCGAATGAGAGTAAAGTGTGGAATTCCAGAAGTAAAATAAGATAAATAACTGTAAAATCACTTGTAAATTGTATGTTATGAGGAAACTGAATATTATTCTGAATATCGTGTCAGTCCAGCTAATTTTTTGAAACTGAGGTGTGAAAGTAGAAGAAATATTAAAGGAATAGGATAACGTAATAAGTATTGGGAAATGATCAGAGTCTAATTCAGGAAGTACATTTTGTGTAAGGGGTTGGGGGGAGATTTTAATTATTAGAAACAAGGAAATTATGTAATTTCATGTCTTTAGGGTAAGTAGTATTAAAACTCCAAATTTGATTTTTACAATTTAGATCCCCAAGAAGAATGTTTTTGTTCACATTGTTGATGTTTTTAAATGTTACAAGACGAAATGTGTTTTGAAGGTTTCTAGGCAACTCAAAAATAGTAATTGATATTATTAATATTGATAATTAAAGAAAGGACTTCAAGAGAAGGATGATTGTTAAATTGAAATGAATAGTGTTTAATAATGGGTTTAATGAGTATAGGCAACTCCTCCTGAGGCAACTGAATTAATTATGTCAAAATGATCAATTCTATAGTTCAAGATAAAGAGTTTTTTGGTAGAAAGTAAATGTGTTTCAGATATAAAAGCAATGTGTACATTATGAGTATATAAAAAGTGTTCAAAAGTCTGTTGTTGTCTTTTCAAACCATTGGCATTCCAGTTCAGAAGTGTTAGTTGATTGGTCATTTTATTTTTTATTGAGAGAGAGCGATTCAATAATATTTTGAAGTTGAGGAAGAAGAATTGAAAGAATTTGTGATATTATTGTTGTAACAATTGGTTGAATATTTTAAGAAGAGGGAGAAGTAAGATTGTGTAGGAATGTATAAGTTATTTGTCCATGGGGCGTTGTTAATGTTAGTTTGTGTGTTAGGAAGAGGTGGGAAATGTGTTGTTGTAAATTAAAAGTTTTGGTTTTAAAAAGGTTGGGGAAAAATTTGAAAAGTGGATTATTTTTTATTTATTGTTTGTTTGTAAAAGTAAGTTTGTAAAAAACATCCTCTAATAATGGAATGAAATAGACGATCTAATTTTAAAATAGTTCTGGGTTTATGGGAGTCTTAATTCTCTTGCATAAGTTTGAAGAGGATGCCTTAGTGTGTCATAAAGACGTTGAACGTCAAGCACTGAATATTCTAGTCGAGTAAGTTCATTTAAAATTTCTATTTCCCTTTATGAGGTCGGAATGTCTTTAATCAATACCTGGAACGTTTTTTTGCCTGAATCTTGAAATGTATAAAATTATATATTATTATTTTCACAGAATTGTGTGAAGTTTTGGTGGTCATCAATGTAAAAAGAATTTCGATTTCATTAAAACGAAATTTGGTTGAATAGTTGTTGTGAACTAGTTTTGCAATGTCTTGAAGTAATCATGGATAGTTGATGCCAATCACTGTCATAGGTGGAACGTTTTGATGAGGTGGAGAAGTTGAAGTAGTCGATTCTTGTAGATTAGCCAAAGTTTCGCATCTGGAGTAGGTCGGGATATCATATATGGGTGTAGATGATTTTGATCGTTTGGAAGGGTTTTCAGGAGCATCTGGGGGAGGAGGACGACGAACGTTGCTAGAGATATCTTCTAAGTTAGTTTCAGGTTTTGGTACTAGGTTTGCCGAGATTCTTGCAAAGATGTTGATGTTGAAGTTTTTAGTTAGGAAGCTTGTTGACAGTTTGGTGGTTGCAAGGTTTAAAATTCCATATTTTGAACTGGAGTTGCTTCAAGTTCAACGTATTGAGCAGAAGTTTGAACATCAGTTAAAAACACATTAGTATTGTCCAAGACAACTCGTCTCCCGTAAGGGAGATGAGTGTTATAATAAGATCTTGATGAGTTTTTTGTACCTTTTTACCCCTTTTGATAAAATAGTAGAAGTAGATAATAGAGAGGCAAATTATTCTGAGATAATTCAATTATAAATCAGAATATTCGAAGTAATATGAGGATAATATTTGGTAGCACTATTCTGGAAGTACGGCCACCACCATAGAACCCTGAAATTAATAATTTGATTTCTTCAGAACTGTTGTCAAAGCTCCGACAAGAACGAATATTCCAAAAGTAAATTAAGTAATTTCCCTTCCCATGGGTCTAGAATTTTCCCTTCCGACAGAGTGTGTCCTACTTATGTAGTTGGAAATATTACTCAATCTGTACTTTATTACCAGCCGCATCTTAAAGTTATTAAGGAACTTTCTTTATTCAATTCAGATTGATGTGACTTGCATTGTTTCAGCAAGAAAGTCAGAATTTATGAAGATGAAATACAAAGCGTCTCCCCTTCTTTAGCTTCACTAAGATACTGTTTTAGTGGTGAGTTGTAGTTGACATTTATATAATTGAAGTGATGGAAGGCGTTGTCATTGTCAACAATACTATTTATTTCAATAATAGCAGCTTTCGATGGCTTAGCCATCATCATCAGTTTTCTGCTGTCTGGGAGTCACAAACACGACTAGTAGAGTAATCGGGTAGCCGTTTTTGTGCCTCCCAAAAAGCAGAAAACTGATGATGATGGTTAAGCCATCGAAAGCTGCTATTATTGAAATAAATAGTATTGTTGACAATGACAACGCCTTCAATCATTTCAATTCACTAAGATAATCATAAAACACAAAAAAAAATCATCTCGAGCTAACTAGTTCAATTGAATTCTTTAGCAATCTCTTTAAATAGGATCCGAATGGAGATTCGTATCGCAAAAGATTAAGAAAATCAAAATGCAGGTTAAGTAACTGTAAACAAGTTAAGTGCAGTTTTACAAGGTCAATGGCACACATACCCGGTAAAGGAATGAATGAAAATATGAAGTCAAAGTATCATTTTCTGTGCATCAGAACAATCTTGAAAATTATAAAAAAATTGTAATGTTACCCGCAAATTTGTTTTATTGGGATTTTTTTTTTGTATTATTTAATGCATCGTTTATATTACAGGATGTAATGTAGCTTTTAGAGTGAAGTAAAAGACGAACTTAAGTCTGCGCATATTTTACGTTAAAAGTACATATTTTCCATTTTTCTTGATTTTTAGTCTATATAAATCCGCACTCAACTCATGAGAGAAAAGATTATGTCAATTCGCTTATGAGATATATAAGTCGCAGACAATCCTGCACAAAGTATTCCTTACGACAGAAATTTAGAATTGTCCATTCTGTCTCACTTTGACAAAAAACTTAGAATCTAGATATTCTTAATACTATAAGGATTAGCTAAGGAATTCTTCTTTATAGAGCATCTTATCTATATATAAAATACGTTCGTAGTAATCGACGAAAAACTTTTAATGCGTCTCAAACGTTGTTGGTATTTGGAGTCGTTACGAGTATTAAATCCAGTAACGTAGTGAAGGGTCCAAAGTCGATTAAAATATTATTGTTATTATTATTATTATTATTATTATTATTATACATTGTTTTTCTCGGTATTCACCGGATTTTTATTTGACTTTGTGTCAGGTTAATAACCAAGACACAGGTCAATTCATGTTTCGTCGCAATTTAGGAATTTTCGAACAATCCTGCATGTGTTTAAGATGATCGATTTGTGCATAATTTTATAGGTATATTTTGGTATTTGAATAAGTTCCAGATTTTTATGGATGTTATTTGGTATAACTCCTGTGCACGAAATGACCAGAGGAACAATATGAACTTTTTGGAGATGCCATAGTGCCTTGACTTCAGTTGCTAGTTCTATATACTTTGTTATTTTTTCTGCATGTGCTGTTTGGAGAGCATGAGCTGTTTGTGGAACAGTTATGTCAATCAGGAAGCCAATCTTTTGCCGTTTATCTACAAAAGTTATGTCTGGTCTGTTATGGTGAATAGTTTTATATGTAATAATTTCTCTGTCATAGTACAACTTAAAGTTTGAATTTTCAAGTACAGTTACGGGAACATATTTGTAATATGGGCAGGACATTTCTTGTAGGTTGGATTTCGCTGCCAGTTTGTGGTGAACGATATTTGCATCCTGATGTATCTGTATGAGCCATTAATTTGCATCCTGATGTGATGTGCTGTACGCTCTCCACTGTTGTATGGCATTTTCTACATTTGTCATCTATTGTTTGTTTGAGGATATGCTTCCTGTAACTTTTAGTGTTGATCACTTGATCCTGTATGGCGACCATGAACCCCTCTGTTTCGCCAAACAGATTACCGTATTTTAGCCAAGTGTTTGAGGCTTTTCAGTCAACATGAGGTTGCTCGAGATCATTTGCATGGCGTCCATGGAGTTCCTTTCTTGACCACGTGTCTATTTTGCAGTTATTGTCTGTAACCCGCAGAGAAATGTCCAGCTGTTTGTTGTCAAGGTTAAGAGGGGTTAATTTAGTATCTGCTTGAACTATTGCAGCGTGTAGTTCTGAGGTTGCCTGTTTCTCATAATAAAAGTTCCTTAATGAATGGATTTGTTTGTAGCACAAGTTCTTTAGATCTATTAGGCCTCTTCCTTCCCTCACTTCGTGGGAGTGTCACTCGTTCTATTGCGCTATTTGGATTGGTGATGTCTGAATTTTGTCAAAATTGTGCGGGTAAGTCTCTGGATGTCTTCGAGGTCTGTGTCGCTCCATGGTATAATTCCAAATGAGTACGTGTATACTGGTACTGCAAATGTGTTGATTGCTTTTATCATGTTATTACCTGTTAATTTGGTTTTCAGGAGTGCAGTGACTCTTGATTTGTACAGTTTTGTTAGAGATTGCCTTGTTGTCTGTGATTGCTGCTTGATCGAATCCTAAATACTTATATATTTCTTCATCGCCCATTGCCTGAATTGTCGTTTGATCACTGAGTGTACTGTCTATCTTCAGTAACTTTCCAGTTTTGTCTACGTGAAGGGTCTTACATTTGTCAATACCAAAACTCATATGAATGTAACTTCATTTTCTGTGCACGTCTTCTAGAATTCAGTGGGAAATACAATTATTCAAATTATCGTTTCCATGTTGTCGCGGCAGGAAGTAATAAGAGCCAAAATTTATTGCTTATTTATCCTTGAAAATAGATTTTATTACATGGGAGTTTTTTTTTCTCCCTTTCAAAATTCAAAATTTATTGCTTATTTATCCTTGAAAATATATTTTACTACATGGGAGTTTTTGTTGTTGTTTTTTCTCCCTTTCAAAATTCAAAATTTAAGTAGTATATGACTTAGTGTAGGGATCACAGAATTTTGAAAATGTGCACACAATTCACTTTTCCCCATAGCACGTCATACGCAGTTTTTAACTTTTTTTTGACGTAAAATAATAAATATATAAATATCAAGTGTGCGGTTGCTTTATTTGAAATGAAGTTGGCTTTTAACGATAAGGCATGTATTCAAGACAACTTTCCTTGTGCATATTGTATATACTTCTGGCATCAAGTGAAGACACCAGTGTTCGAAGTACAATATTCGGGAGCCCTCCTGTGACATATATTGTTATAGGCACAGTAGTCACTGTGCTGAAGTTCCACTGAGCAGCGGGTTCGGTTCATATCTGGATTTTCTCTTGACGTTTTGCCGATATATTGTGGGTGTTGGGTATTGATATCAACAAGAAATAATAATAAATTATTATTTATTATTATTATTATTATTATTATTATTATTATTATTATTATGACTTATGCACTTCTCCCACGCGGGGGGGAAACATTCACCTGCCACAGATGTCATTGTGGCTAGGCTCACTCGTACGGCTCAGAGCAAGTAACGAGCAAGATCTTCATTTATTTCCAGGACCTCTAACACTACATATCAGACACATCAGTGACAGTTTTTCTGACAATGTGACAGGTGTCTAGAATGACTGATTTTGCACTGTTCCTAGTATATGCTTTATATTCAATTCTTGCAGATGTTTGATGAGGGATTTTGGTATTATTCCGGTTGTAGAAATTGTCAGGGGACGGATCTAAACCTTTTTTATTTTCCAAATCTTCTTTATCTCATCTGCTAGCTCTTGGTATTTTCGGACTTTGTTCGTGTATGCGGAGTGGAGATTATGTGATAGTGGTACCGTAATATCGATGATGGTGACTTCCTTCTTGGTTTTATTTAGCACTATAATGTCTGGTCTATTTGCGGTGATGGTCTTATCTGTTCTAATCTCCCTATCCCAGTACATCTTCATGGATTCATTTTCCAAGACGGTGGGAGGTTGGTACTGATAGTATGGTACGTTTTCCACACTAAGATGTTCTTTAACAGCCAGAGATTGGTGAACGATTTTTGCAAAGTTGTTATGTCGTCGCAGGTATTCCGTTCCAGCAAGAATTTTACATGCCCCAGTTATGTGCTCAATTGTTTCCGTCTCCGTTGAGCATAACCTACATTTATCGTTCAGTGTTTCTTTCAATATATATTTTCTGTAGTTTTATTATTATTATTATTATTATTATTATTATTATTATTATTATTACGTCCATTCCGCAACTAATGAAATCGTAGCTTCTTGCAACACACTTCTGAAAATTAAATATTTTAAGATATTTAATTATAGCCGATATGCTTGATCGGCTAAAAGTCAAGTACTTTTAATTTGTCTTGTGAAAACTCTCTCATTCGTTATCACTAAAATTTATCTTTTGTTTCGTCAAAAAGCATACAGAAAAATTAAGTGTTTAAGAATTAATTTTATGATCAACTTTCTCATTATGATGTACAAGCAATCCGTACAGCTTTCGATATAGCATGACCAATAATTTTTGTTTCGACAGGTGGGAAATTAATGTTATTTTAATTATATTTTGTAAAAAGTAAATTTTGCATTAGTTACTACATGTTTAACTAAATTCAACTTTTTAGCCCCTTCCAAGCATTGATTCAAACTTTCGTCCCCGTTCTTACACAGCATCACCCGTAGTCATTTCTTTCAAATTAAGAATGGAAGCTACGTACGCTCTGCTTATTTTTACACTACCAGATAATCACAGTTTTGTAGTCTACCACTGTTATGGAAATTGGGGAATTTTTTCCTATCTGCCCTTTTTAATGTAATATTTGGCATAGGTCCTTTGGTTTTAGCTTCGAGTAGAACCTCATGGCTTAAATTTCTGTAGTTGGGCAGAATACTGTAACTTTGGAGACTGTAAAAAAATCTGCGATGTTATTGCCTTTTGGTAAAGCCATATTTCATAATGTAAATACTTGTATTGCTATACTAATGTTGAGCAAAATTTTAATTTGAGTCCACAACAGAATAACAATAATTTTCCACCAATGTCATTTATGTTCTAATTCCAAATTATATTCCTAAATTTCTTTGCACTTTAATTACTTCATTTATAATTACACTATTAAATCTTATTAAATGATCACAATCTTTAGCCATTTAACCACGCAACTAATAATTAGACTCATGAGCGATCCGTTCAGACCGTTCTCTTCGGCCACAGCACAGGACCTTCCATCCTCTGCTACAACACAAATCGTGCTGTCCGACAAGTTATAATCCCCGCCTTTCAATTGTCTTCCTCTGTCCGGTCGCGTCTCAAACTCGTTTCTTCTTGGCTCTTCTACGCATTCCCTTTCCATAGTCTAATGTCAGTGTTTCTCCCGATTGGCTAACTACTTTTTAAGCTATTACGGTATTTACTCTTTAACATGCTGTCTTTTTTAATATTTATTATCCAGGAAGTTCTTCACGTGCCCATAACTAAAATTGATACTAAAATTACGAGTATATATTTTTCTGTTTTATTATAGTAATTACTTCCTATTAATCTTCCTTTATTTATATTTTCATTACGTTATGTTGACAACCATTGATGCTTTCGTGATATATTCTTTTATTCAACTTTTTATGATGGATTGTTACCAAACTCCGAGATGATCCATCACAATAAACTATAGCTCTCCCATTGAAGTTGACGTATGTACAAACGGCTCCCTCACTAGATCGCAATTCTAGCGATACACACTGTCCTGTCACCTATTAGAGCATCTTAGGTTTCAAGAAGAGGTTAGTCATTCAATAAGCTGGTGTACGTGAGTGTGTGTGTGTGTGTGTGTGTGTGTGTTAGTGACGTAATTTGGCCACGAACGAACTCGAGGATTCTGGAAAAGCCAAGTCAGGCCAGCCTTTGTGAAATCACGCTGCCCGTAGTAACAGTGTATCAGTGCAGTGCACACGCACTGCATTGAAGTCCCCGAACGCCACAACCATGGTTCGCTGTCCTGTAAATTCGCAATTAAGGAAGAAGTACAAGACGCATAACCTACAACGAGTTACTCGTGGTAATTGTGAATAGGTAAATAATGAATCTCACTATAAAGTGTTGAAAACAGTTATTGTATTATTCATTAAATATTTGAAAATGCTTTGCTTCCAGACTAATAGACAACTACGCCACTAATTATATCCCTATATATACTTTGGAGTTTATATACTGGGAGTTTTTGGTTACTGGGAGTTTTTTTTCTCCCTTTCAAAATTCAAAATTTAAGTAGTATATGACTTAGTGTAGGGATCACAGAATTTTGAAAATGTGCACACAATTCACTTTTCCCCATAGCACGTCATACGCAGTTTTTAACTGTTTTTTTGACGTAAAATAAATAAATAAATAAATACTTTCGTATTTTATAACTAAAACATTTATCAATGTTACTGAGGAAGACGAAAATGAATTCCGAAAATGTTCTTCCAACGTCCTTTATGACCACAAATAGCGTCTCCAATTTCCTTGCGCACCGTGATCAGTACCAATTAGTGCAGCTAGAACTGTATGTTCTTCCTCGCATTAGTAACGGTTACGACGTATTATAATAATGCAACTCCTGCCCTATTAACAAATCTAAGCCATCATTTGTGAAACTCATAATGCAATGCACAAGATGCGAAAACCGATTATTTTAAATCCAAATCATTGACACCAACGGGACTATCTAAAACTGCAATCTAATCAGCCAGAAACATTATCGCCCAAGAATTAGAATGACTTCAATGAATTTCAAACTGCCGTGTCGCGTCGTTGCTATTATATTGCGTTCTGATATCTCGCGAAAGACTTCAGCAAAAGAGGCACTGAAAATTCATATCTTCAATTCCAAAGGTTTGCAAAACTACTTATGCGAAACTACTTATGTTTTCAAAAACGTGAGCCTGACCTTATTTAAAAAAATAATTTTGAAGAACAAATTTTATTGTTAAAAAATCTCTTAATATTGTTGTTTTGCAATGTTAACTTTCGAAAATACGGAGGGTTCACCCAAACAAAGGTGTTATTCTTATAAGTGTCTTATATTAATCGATAAAAAATTAATGAAATAATTTTGAGTGAAAATTAATGAGATAATTTTAATGAATTTTTTTAACTACTCAATTTCAACCCGGAATTACACTACCTACTCTTACTTTCAAATTTATTTATTTATTTATTTATTTATTTTACGTCAAAAAAACAGTTAAAAACTGCGTATGACGTGCTATGGGGAAAAGTGAATTGTGTGCACATTTTCAAAATTCTGTGATCCATACACTAAGTCATATACTACTTAAAATTTGAATTTTGAAAGGGAGAAAAAAAAACAAAAACTCCCATGTAGTAAAATCTATTTTCAAAAATAAATAAGCAATAAATGTTTAAGCAAAAATTACTAACGTGACTTCATTTAAAAAGAAAAAAATCACTACCTTCAATATTGTAGTTGTGGAGCAATTTTCAACTATTAAGAGAGTGGAACTAAAATGAAATCTGCGCCATTATTTAATCATCTTTTGGTCAATCCGAAGATAAAACGTAATCCAAAAATTGTGGTGACAAAAGTCAGGGGTAACCTCATAATATCTCCTAATATCGTGTCGGATCTCTTATTGCCCAGCGAAGTGCAGCAAGTCCACGTGGCGTGAACTCAAGTCGTTGCCAATCCCCTGACGAAATATTGAGCCATGCTGCTTCTATAGCTGTCCGTAATTGCAAAAGTGCTGTCAGTGCAGGTCTTTGTGCACAAACTGACCTCTCGATTACGTTCTCATACCGAGCGATCTAGCTCAGAGAGGCGCCGCAGGCAATGCTGTGGGTGAGCAAAGACATTCGAGTCCGTCTTCTGCTGCTATGGCCCACTAAAGCGAAATTTCGCCATATTGTGAATCTTTGCACTGTGAATCTCGGAATATTGAATTCCCTAACGATTTACGAAATGGAATATCCCATGCGTCTCATCCAAATTACTATTCCGCGTTCAAAGTCTGTTAATTTCCTGCGGCCGTAATCACGTCAGAAACCTTTTCAGATGAATTTCTTTAGTATAAAGGAAAGCTCTGCCAATGCACTGTCCTTTTATAGATTTTCTACCCAATAATACTGCCATCTGTACATTTGCATATTGTTATTCCATGACTTTTGTCACCTCAGTGTGAATATACTATGTATTGTATATTAATAATTGCAGTTTGTAATTGCTTATAATTTGTATGTTTTAAAGATTTTATGTCATTATTTAATATTTCTTTCCACTTTTCTTCGAATATGAATTATTGGTGCCCATATCCCTTTCATTACGGGTAACAACAACAAATTCCGCTGTATGATATCGACGATGTACATCATCACTCGCCCGCGCTGTTCCCATTTCGTGATCATTCCGAATACGCTCCGCCTCCCCCCTCCTGGCGGGCAGGGTGGTGCCTCGTAAAAGGCTGTCCGAGCGTGCGGAGCGGTGCGGTCGCGCAGGTGCTGGGAGACGCTGCCAGCCCATTGTCCGCGCGGGCGGACAGCGCGGCCGCCGAGTGGCGCAAAGTGCTCTCGGGGGAGCAGCGAGGTCGCTGATGCGCCCTCCATTCTACGGGAAGGGCGGGAGGGAGGGAAGGCGGGAACGCGCTTCGGCAAATGTCCCCGTCGTCGCCACAGAGGCACGTCGCCTGACGGATGGTCCTCTCCGGAACAGAACCCGCGAGCGGGGCCACGCGATGCGTAGTAGCTCTTCTCTACCCAAGTGCATTAATTATGTTATATTATTTGCACTAATACATAATAACATTATGTTTATTTTTTTAATAAATATCCATGTGAAACGCGCATGAAATCAACTCCGAATAGAAAAGAAAAATCCAACAATCTGTACACACAAGTTCTAGAAAGGTCACGAAGATATTTTGATTTCACTGCGAGATCCTGTCTCAGTTTTTACTTCCTCGTATACGTACGTATATACGAGTACTATACCAAAAAAGATGTATAACGCCGTAAAAGACCTATTTCGAGAGTTTAACGGAAAGACAAGTGAAAATATCGACTATCGGTGAAACGTGCGTCCGCCAGCTCGGCCGTCCGCCCGTCTGTGGTCAATGTTGACGCCTAAACCGTTCACGCATTTTTCTCCATAATTGATATTTCCCGATCGATGCAATTAATTCATTTAAAATCGTTTATCAAAACCACTCCACATTTTTTCTTTAAATTTTTTCAGTAGTAAGACCACGAAAGGTTCTGAGTTTACTGTTCAATTCACGAGCCGCGTATCGGCTCGTGAATTTGACTGGGAATTTCAGAACCTCGAGAGGTATTTCGGAAGACTATTTCACGAATAAAATGATGCCTAACTAATAAAAGGCGATGCATGAATAAAGTTTTCTTTTTAATTTAAAACTCGCCAGTCAGAGTCACAGCAACTCGAAAGTACAATTGTTTTGTTTACCTATGTAGTTATAAGAGTTCTACTGGAGAAGCAAAACACGACAACTACCCAATAAATAGATGTCACAAATACAATATTTTTTTTCAAAATCGCTATTCATTTACAAAAGTTTCAAATTAAATTTTCAAATGAAGTATGAAACAAGATATTAATAAACAAACAAAAAGTACACATTATTTAAAACGACTAGCATTAAATACACATTTTTTTAAAAATTATAACTTGGAGAAACGCGGTTGTTTTGAGTTTCGTTAACTGTGTTGGAAGACGATGGAACAGTGGTATCTCGTAATTTATAAATTATTTTGGCTGTGACATTCTACATTGTTTTAACTGTGTACTCCTTGTATTTTTCTCCATTAGATTTTCTCATATTGCATGCCTAATCTTTTAAGATTAGAGCAATCTCCTTCTTCGAAGTTTCGCTTGTATGATGATATCCTCTGTCATCGAAAACTATTAAAAATATTCCACATGCATTTTCTATTTCTTAGTGAATTTCTAGGTGGGTCTCGAGAGAGCATCAATATCGTCGTTCGACGATTTGTCAAATAATGTCGCCATATTTTCAATTCAACAAAAGAGTATTACGATGTGATTATGTCTCAAGTACTCCTCGATCATTATGCCTGTTCAGCAACGAGGTGGCGATAAGACAAAAGCGATAACACGCGAGGAGGATTACAGCAGCGATTGGCTCTTAAGCTACGAATTCTTCAATGTGATTGGTCGAAATCGCATGAGTGAAGTAGTTCACGGATAAAACAAGGGACGCTTAAAAGAATGGCGCAGGTCTCATTTTCGCTGCTCTTTCTGAATTTTCATGTTGGAACGAATGGGTGAAACAATTAAATTTTTAAGCGTCGGCCAAGTTGATGCGTTAGAGCGGTTGCCTGGCGTAGCGATTAGGCGTTAGTTAATTCGGATGCCCTGAGCTCAAGACTCGGAGCGAGAAAACGTTCTTGCTGTTTGAAAAGTCATTTTCAGGTTCATGTGTAGTGCACCATTGCAGCACCTTACATATGCTAGAAAAGCAAGTTCTTGCTGTTGTAGCTCCTCGTCCCAATTGGTAGAGGGCTACATTTTCCAGATTTAGCTATGTAAATAAAATTGCAGTGCCTCTCTGTGATTTCAAAATAAATGTCTTCCTAAAACATGCTATGCGTATTTAGCTCATGTAGAAACCAATTCACTTTTTTATGATTTTTGTCTGTCTGGGTTAATATCTGAAACCGCTGTTTTGACTGAAAATTAGTGTCTGAAGGGTGGTCTGAACCGTCGTTAGTGTCTGTTAAAGTATGAAAGATGGTGTTTTTATACAAATCTCCCGTTTTATTCCGTTATTAATGAAATATTATGCATGAGTTAACAAGATAAGAGTTACTTTCTGTAAGAGATTTCGTGAAAGTTGTACCTATCCCCTTTTCCTACTCCTTAGAGTACAATATAACATCAATCTTTCCATTTTTCGAAAACATTATGGAAAAGTGAATAAATTCCCCAATGTAAAATAAAGCGCGTCTCAAATCTCCATACAATTTCCTACTACTAAATGTCTTTTGATTCATTCGATTAGCGCATTTGGATTCAGAGTAATTGAACGTCAAAATTGTTACTAAATGTTTGCCTAGAACAGGCACGTCAAACCGCGCCCGCTCGAACCACCACGAGCCCCTATCCCCTCCCAATCCAGAGAGGGCTGTACATGCGTAAACTGAAGCGACGCGCGACGAGGAAAAGTTGCTTCAAACGAAACTATGGTTGGCATATTTGTTCTTTCAAACCACCGCGATTTGAATTAAGATTATATTCTTAACTATTTTTTTTCTAGGGCTTTTATCCAGCCAAGAGCCGGTTACCCTTTATGTCCCAATGGGACGCATATTCGACCATACACTAGACCAACACACTTGCGGGCTCCTCTGATCTGGGGTCAGCAGAACGCGAGGCCCTCCGCGACAACACACACAAAGTCAAGGGACAAACAACCATGCCCAAGGCGGGACTCGAACCGGCGACGCTTCGGACCGAAGGGCTGAGTCGGTACTCGCTCTTAGCCACCTCGGCCATCTAGGTCGGCTACAATTTATTACTATTTCATTTTTATTTTCCTTCTAAATTTTCTATTGTATAAACCTTGTTTTTCAATTTTAGGAATAATGGGAAGTAAATTAAGAAGTCTGAGTTAACAATTCTCTCTTACGGACGGACAGCGCTTTTAACGGACAAGAATTTGTGTCTGTTAAACCTAACCTGAATATAGAAAGTTAATGCTATTATATCACTGTAAACAGGATTACAAAATAGAGATACTTTCGATTCAAAATGTTTAATTTTTCTTTCAATTGTGAATTCAAAATCTCATTGATATATTATTTCAGTTTAATCGGTCATTTCTTTGCTTGAAAGAGAAAATGGGAATAATATAACTAAATTTGTGATAACTGTCAAGTAAATTCTCCCAATGATTGTCTTGAGACAGGTATCCAGTGACGTACCGCCATTCTGGAACAATTTGTACAATCCTTAGTTTTAAATCTCGCGCCAACTTCTCTGGAAACAGCGCCCGCGAGGTCCAGAAAGCTTGTTACGTATCCCGCGACCTTGACATGCCTGACCTAGAGTATGTAATAATGGATCTTTTTACAGCTGCCCATAGCTACGACGGTGGAAGCGAAGGTGAACGTAACAAACTTGGCAGGGCGGGCCAAGTGACACAGGATGATTATTTACATTACTAATACGATGCACACAGACTGAACGAGAAACTACGGAGCGTGCAGCCATGAGAGAGAAGTCTACGATTTCTTTAAATATCCAGAAACTGGGAAAAGTACAAACTTCTATTTGCAATGCGCACAGAAACTGACAGAAAACTAAGCATCTCTGCCATGTGAGATGTGTCTACGGTTTTGGAAAATATTCAAGAACTCTGGAAAAATACAAGAATAAAACAGTTTGGTTTTTGATGGAAAATGCTAGTATTTGATTGCATTTCCTGCCTATTCTTATACCGCGCTTACCAAATACATTATCATTCTAAGACAATACTTAATTCATAGCTGTCATGCAAGCTTAAAAGGAAGGTGTCGCCCACCATTAAATATCTGCTATTCACGTGTAGCGTCATTGAAATGCACCTTTTTTTAATTATTCTTGATAGCATGTAAAGAAAACTGCTATACTGTAGAAGTAAGTACTGTAGAATATGTTATTGCAGTACCCGTAAAGTGTGTTTTGTTAAAGTATTTAATTTGTTGTACTATCAGACAAGAGTATTTTATTTCTTTTGAGGTGTGTGTGCGTGGTACTCTTTGGAAACTCGTTTTGTGTGGGCAATGACGCTGCAGCGAATATTAAAGCCACCTGGAATAAATTAAATAAGTATACAATTAAACACAAAATAATTCATAAGGTTATAATAATTCTTCACTTAGCTTCGTTAACAAATATTCCTATTCATCTAATTTGACTTTAAGAACTTCAATATTCTGTGTGCTTAAAAATGTTGGTTTTGTAGCCTTCAGAATTTCTCTTGGACACTCGTGCGATTTTAACATATTTTCTAATATAACGTTTTATATAACCATAAGGTATTTCATTACCATTTAATGTTGATCCCGAACTAAGAAGATTTATATTGAGTGTCTAATTTGGCAAAATATGCCAAAGAGTACATTTTCACTAATATTTGAAATGTCTCTATTTATATTTTGTAAACTTAAGGTCTTTTGATTTTGAAATATTAATATCTTTATTTATACACATCTCGAATTATTTTGCATCAAAAACTTAATAGTAAATGAAATAGTATATACGAATCACGATTTCTAAAACATAAGGTTTAATATTTTGACTGCAATTCTTACATAAATATCGTGTTTGTGGAAAAAATAATATTCAGAAGAAAAGTAACATAACAAATACTTTCATACAACATTCAGGAGAGAATGAACGATTTTTCCCTCGGTGTAATAGTACCCTTATGCTTGAAAAGTGCATCTCAGGATGCATGTATACTTGCGCAACTTTTCTTGAACGATGACCTTGCTTCCCCCTCCCTTGAGCAATGAACAGTTGAAGGCAAACGTTTTCAGCTAACACTGATGACAGCATTCCTGCATTAAAACTTCGTTGGCGCGAAACAGAAGCTGGTGAAAGCTAGTTGGTTTCATAGTCGAGAACTTCAGTTCAACCTTGTAACTATTATCTAAAGAAATGGCTGAGGCACGACCAGGTCCTGCAAGGGAGGCTGGTGTGGTGGCTAAAACATCCACGTCTTCGAACCTTATGTTGTGTTCACGGCCAGAGAAAGCGTGTTCGGCTACTGCTGACTTTTCAGTGTAGCCAAAAGGGCAGTTCCTTTTGTGTTCGGAGAGCCTGGTGTTGATGCTCCGTTGTGTATTGCCAATATATACAGCGCCACAGGAACATGGAATTCTATAGACCCCTGCTGATGATAATGGATCTCTTCTGTCCTTGGCAGATTGGAATAGGTTTCGAAGCTGTGAAGTGGGCTTGAAAATGGCTTTTACATTCTGTTTTCCTACACGGTCCGTGATGTTCTTCACATAAGGCTTACTTTCAGTGTTTGGTTGGCATTTGTTTCACTGCGTGAAGTTTTCTTTGGATGGAGTGCTCTCTTGACTTCCGCTGCAGAGTATCCGCTGGCCTGCAAAGCTCTGTTGAGGTGACTCAATTTCTCGGGTAAACTGTCATTTTCACATATCCTTGTTGCACGATTAACCAGAGTTTTCATCATGGCTCTCTTCTGACTTGGTGGTGATTTTTATTAATTGATTGATAATTATTTGTGTTTATATTTCAGAAATCGTGGAAAGGTGTCTTATTTTAACAAACTGAAGAGTAATAATCGTGTAAAACATTAGCACATTATTTTTAATGTATATTCCCGTATTTCTAGTACAATAAAACAAAAATAATGACAAGAAGCAAAAATTGTGAAAGAGCAATTACATATTTAGGCCTTTTCATTGCCTACATGAAATGCACTGTTACTAAATGTTTCACAAAGTAATTCTGTCATCTAACCGCAGTTCATTCTGCGTATTCATTGAACTTGATGCGACAATAGATGTTATTTTCTTTCCTCTCATAATGTAATGTTCCCGACCCCGCGACACTTCCCTCGACGATCTTGAAAGATTGCCATCCACCATGGTTCTTAAGAATTAACATACTTGCACCACCTTCCACAAGCATAGTTGCAAATGGGCGTCGTAAACATTGTCCAGTGTAGTTTTTAAAATCTCCAATGTTTAGCCAATTAGCAAAGTGCTGAGGCACATCTGACAAACTCTGTTTTCCAGCAGCCTCAATTCTGCTTTTACCTTTGCGATATGTGAGAAAAAACTCTTCGTATACATATGTAACGACTGTAAAGCAAAATACTTTTTACAGATAATATATTCATTGAATTCTTCCTAATTCATTATGACTAACGAAGGCACCCTATCTGTCTTCATGACTGAAATATTCATTCTGAAGGATTTCCCTGAAGGATCATCTGTTGTCATTAGTACCAGCTCCTGCTGACGAGAAGCTCCGCAAAACCCGAACACACGCGTAGTCAGCAAATAAATTACGATAGAAAATATGTCCAATAATTCAGTTGCCAAGAAATACTATTTCCAAATTAGTCTTCCTTTCATCAGCAAATACTTATCGTTCTTTGCCTCCGCAACAATCCTCAATAATAAATCCTGTGATTAGGGTGCCAGAAGTTGCTTTGATTCGCTGATTCAAATGAATGGGTTCATTTGAATCAATGATTTTTGTTCGAATGATTTAGCTTTGAAATGTTTTCATCCAACATCTTAAACATCTCGACTTCGTCATTTTTTCCAATAAACTAACATTATTACTACTGTTTTTAATAGAATTACCACTACTATAGTAATAATTTAATAGAACTCAATTCAACGATGTCAGTTTATCTACTTGGTTGATCTGTAAAAATGGGGTCCTGGTTCTTTTCATTCCTTTTATGATTCTCAAGAAATAATGAATCATAAAGGAACGAAAAGAATCATGACACCCTAATCTAAGGATCAACCAAAGTGATTTAAGAATCTTCTGTATAATTAGCGCAGAGACACTACAATAACTGCAAAAATAGAATTTGTTAAAAAGAAGAAACGACGGTAAGTGTAATTTGTGTTGAAATCATTAAATGGTTAGTAGTGTGTTTTCATTACTCTTTTTTTTTATCTAAGTTGATGGTACAAACATTTGACGGTTAAACACTCTATTCAGTTAAAAAAACACTCCATTCCACGAACGGTGGTCACACAAACACTATTGAAGGCACGTGCAGTGCTAATAAGAGGAATCTGCCTTGTCACGCAGCCTCCGAACATTTTGTTTATATTTAAGCGAGTACACATGGAAAAGAAACCTCGTCACCCAAATAGAAGGAAAGAAAACGGAGACTTTCCTGCAATACATAGAGAACATATTCAGGGCAAATGATTTTAAGGTGAGCATTCGCATACAATGCAGTGGTAATTATGCGTTGGGCAGATTCTAGGATGTTTTATGTTAACGCGAGGGCCGAAGGCCCGAGCCTCGACCTCAACTTGGAGACTCGAAGCAAAGCGTCTGCAAAAAAAAAGCCCATTCAAATTTTACATCACACTTATAAAATTCCATAAAAACAATAACAAAGAAACCTACCGAAAGAATAAACAAAGAGACCGCGCGTACCCCTCAAGAAGATTTCTTCTGTCTGTTTTCTGTTTCCGCACGGGTGTACGAATCGGATCACAAACACCATTTCAGTCAGTCAAGCCAGGTTCAATCAATTCTAAATTCAACTCAATATTTATTTTTTTAATCCAAATATTGTATGTATTTTTCTGAAGTACCCTTCCTGGGTGTCCCTAGTTGTTAGTTTCCAATATTATTATTTTCAAACATTGTACATGATGAAATGTAGTTAAAAATTGTGTATAATATGTATCACAAAAACCCTTGAAAGACATAATATTGTCGAACAAGGATAATAAAAACTATTTTTAAAATAGTCACTAAAGGATATCTGTAGGTAAGGAAAATTGAAACCAGATTTGTTTCAGATTTTACATATCAAATGAACAATCGAGTAGTACCTAACTTACCTTCCAATATCTTATCTTTCGAATATCTTAATTTTTTTAAATCATTAAATTAGTATGACCAGGAGCTGCTTGGTTTAAGTGGTTTAGCTTTCTCGTTGAAAAATGCCAGAATGATATCTTCCGTCGACATCTTGTACACTCTTAATTTGTTTCTATTCACGAAACAAGCATTAAGCTTTTTCGTAAAAGATTGAAGATTAAACGGAATAGCACTTTCTCTAACTAGTTGTGATTCCGTCTGCATATCACAAGGAATGTTTTCATTCAAGCTTTCACTCCTTTCGAAAGAGCTTTCAATAGCAATGCAAGTAATCTCCAAACCCCTTGGGGGGCGTTGAGCGCTTTGCGCTTTCTGGGAGTAATCCTCCCATTACTAACAGCGCTGGAGTAATCCTCCGTTAATATTGTCTGTTGCGTCTCGTCGCAGTCGGTTGTCAAGAGGACCGCCAGGTAACATCTCCGCGTACGCGCCTCCTACCGCGCGCTCCTGCGTCACTACCCAGCGGCCAGCATTAGGAAGGAATAAGCATAGGGTTTAGGACACTTCACAGGGGTTGGACTAGCCCTTGTGAAGCAGCCGAACTCGTTTTGTTGGAACAAATTTCACATGAGATTCGACGGGAATCGAACCCGGATCTCAGTGGTGAAAGGCTTGCGACTTTGCAATGAGCCACGAGTACATCTATACAGTTATACAGCTATAGTCCCTTGTTTGTTTATTTAGCACGCATTAGTAATCGCGCAATATGACGACCGATACCACTACGTTTAATACATTGGGCAAAATATTTTATTTTAAATTATTGCAAAGTGGAAATTAAATAAAATGTATTATTCACGGAATCTGAGTGCTTTTAATCGCTCAGCTGGTTAATCGATTCGTAATAAAATACTATAATCCAAGCATAGATACAGATGCTGTTATTACGTGTAACATCACAGAATAACAAAACGTTGCACGAATTACTGAATTTCAATTTATCGAACTACATTTTCCGTGGAAAATAGGTGCATCTTCAGGAGCCAAATCATTTTTGAACCAAATAAATCACTAATCTGGATCTGTTTTGTAGGCTAAATGGAATGCCTGAATTACATTCTTTCTAAATGGGCCACTCCGGCGCCTTATAGTAGCTCAAACGTGGAGAGTCATTCGTTTTGAAAGGGTCTCTTCAATTATACGAAGAACAATCACCTGCATGTATGACGTAATATGTGAATAATTGAATTCATTTCTCAGTGGTGTAGAAATATTTTCATTCGGAATTCGCATACGTTTTTTCTTGTGAACTTTGCAACAAAAGAATGGAAAGTTCATATGAAGGCACTCCATGTGGTTTTTAACAACTGTTTGGGAAGATGGTTTTGACGAATCTCTGGTGGGTTTCGTCAACAATCCGGTATTATAGACATTCCAAATAATAGCTACCATAAACGTAACAACTTCATATGCGCCTCTGTGCCCATTAATCTGTGTAACTACATTTGCTATTTACGTCAATCTTTGTCACAGAAATATTTAGTTGCAAAATTCAGGTGATAGTCGCATCCTGAAGTGCGCGCTGGAGAAGTTGATGAAAATCGATTCAATTCTTCAACGCGAAATTCGGTTGAGCGCTGTACGCAATCAGCGGCATTCCAACGCGGGCGAAGGGAACGAGGTAATGTACGTTAGTGCGATACAGGTCGCCGGGCTAGTGCTCTGCCACGACAGCCCTCCGTCTCCACACGGCATCCCGCTGTTCAAAGGCAAATCCCTTGACGCTGATATACGAATGCCTACGAATAGAAGTGAAACGAACGAGCTATCTCAAGATAAACTATTGTATTTTTCTAGAATCCCTGAATTCCATATATTGTTTATTTTGTAGTACATAAAGTAATGTGACCATTGTTCCTTATAAGTGTTCACGCTGGTTCACAGTGTAAAAAGGGTTTAAATATGTAAGTGCCATCGGAACGTACCAAATGCTTTTGTATTTTTTGCCTATTTTTTTTTTCGAAAAAGAAGCAAAAATGAAAAAATTCTCTTATTAATATTAAAATAGAATTTACCTTTTTTCAGGAACTGAGAAGATTCAAGTTTCTTCTCTCATTCGACTTTGATTTACAATCCACAACAATGTGTTTGTGTTGTACACATGTCAATCACATGCTATTTAACCAGAGCAAATAAAACTCATTTACATTTCCGTCACGTTAATCTCATACGTTATCGCCGAGAAAAAATTTTACTCTAAATCGGTTTTAAGGTCGGGTACTTTACATTTCTAATAAATCTTTTGTGTGCATATATGGGTCTCGCGGTAACAAAAATTACTCCAAGGCCAACGATCTTATTTACGTTGCAGTTTTTGTGCATAGACATGCATTGTATGAGGCGTCTACTTTCACCTTGCAGCCTGATGCGCACTGAAACGGTCATTCGTTCGCCCCTATACTGAAGAACATCTAGAGCGCATTCAGAGGAAGTAGGGAGTCTTATCTTTACGGCCCACTTAACCGTAGAGGCAGTGAGACGAGTGGACAAAAATGTGAGCGCATCTCAGAAACGGTGAGCTGGGTACACCACCGCGAAGTGGAGAAGACGCCAGGTTGAGTAATGTTGCTATCGTTCAATAATAATTCAGAATGTTTCAATGGTAGATAATTTTTCATAATTTTTCATTTGTTTTTCAATGTGTTCTACATCTTTTTAAAAAATTGGATTGCGCTTTCCGATCAGTATGAACGGTTGGACAGAATATCATTGAATTATATGATTGAAGTCAGAAGAAAATCGACTAAACAATATATATTACAGACATGATTATTTTGGTATCCAATGTCTTATTTTATAACTCAGCTAATTTTTTTTTAAACTTTCAAAGACAAATAAACCAATATTTTTTCTTTATGCGGCATTTACAAAAATCATATTCTTTTCATTCCGTACATTCATTTTGGTACTTTCTTGTACTTCGTTATTTGACAAAACTATCTCACAAAAACGTTTTCAATATACATCGCTAGAAGCTGGACATATTTAATAACAATATTTCCTGTTCAGTTACTTGTTAACCTTAGAGGGGAAAGAGAAGTGTTTTAATAACGATCAATGAAAGAAAAAAAGGTTTTCAGGTTAAAGCACCATTCTTCCAAGGAGTGACAGGTCAGAGTGATCCTGTGCAGCCGTAAATGAGCGTTCGAGCCATCAATTGTCCGGGAGACCAGTGTCTAACTCCTCAGTTATTCAGTACGCACACAATATAGCTGCCCCTTTACGTTCGTAAAATCTTGTATTATGTAAAATAACACCTCTAATAAAATCGAAAACATTAGTACCCTCATGTATATATTCATATTTCCCATCGTTATTAAGCAATCGCATCTTGAAAACGCGTATACATGGTGTAAGTCTGAATGCAATTGGCTGTGACAGACATCCTGCCTCTAGATCCTCCTCCGTCGTCACTAGAGATTCAAATATGGACTCCATGTGACACCGACAAAATCTGTGTCATACCTGCCGAAAACAACGCGATCACATCTGTCAAATCACGACCGCCATGTCTCACACAGATACTCACGAGCGGAGACGAAGACGTTTGTCGATGGCCCGTTACTTCATCATCCTTCAGGAACTACATAACGTGACCTACCAATGCGCGGATCCACAAAATATTTAATGGGGCCTATTTCAGTTTGGATCCCCTCTAGATATTTTTGAAAAAGTATTTTGGTGTATATAAACGCAGTACAAGTTTTACAAGCATCAAGAATATCCAAAAGTTGCTGGATATGTAAAAGAAAAGTGTCATCAAGGAATGTATATTCACGAATTCAACGTAATATCCTATTTCACTGTCGAAGACATTCCGCCGGGCTGAAGTAGATCGTGATCTCCATTTTTACAAATGCAAATAGACTCGCACGAGACTCGTCCATAAGTTACAATTGTTCGTGAAACTCCGCTTCTCGTGACTCAAAAGAGGTCAGCTGAAGGAGAAGAGGTGACAGGCGCGCTTTTCTCAGTCCAGCAGCGCCGTGGGCTACTCCGGATTGAGGCGCGTAACTGGGGAAACTTTGTTGGCCTGTCGCTCGGCAATGGGTGGCGAGAAGCGAGCAGCGCGCCGATGAAAGGCAGCGGCGACGATTCCAACGCGGGAACACTTTGCTTGGGGCGAAAAAGTTTCCGTTGCCGACATGGAGAATTCGCGAAAAGACCCCGTGTCACACATTCCTCCGAAAGAGGACAAAAGAACAACGGAACAAAGAAAAATCGATTTTTTAAATACAGTCACACCTGCAATTCTATTATAGATTCGTTAAAAATATATTGTTAGGGTTAATTAGGACCCCAATATGTAATTTTAATTTTACATTTCCTTGTGTCACTCTTCCTGATAGGCTGGCTCCAAAGGCTCGTATTTACACCCTCTCCCTGACTGTTTCAGCTACTTTATTTTTTTTATTTTTTTTTATTGTTTTCCTTGATGATTTAGATAGCTCAGTTACATTAACTCTACATATGTTTGTTGACTACTAACTAAACTAAAATTAATCTTACAACTAGCATTGCGGTCGAGGAAATCTAATGGTCACCTCTAATCAGAGTCCATTTCGGAAAATTGTTGTTGGAATATATGGAAAGGGTACTTACTTTTTATTCTTGTGGAATGGGTGGGGTTTCTGGCTAGATTGAATCCGTTAAATTTGGTATCTGCATTAGGTTGGAATAGAATTGGGTGGATAGGTATAGAATGTGCTGGGTTTGGGTTGGAGATTGAATTCTTTATGGAGCTGTGCATTAGATTTATGTTAATGGAGGGTGTGAATGTTTAAATGATGTTTGTTAAGATTGGTTCTAGCTGCATTTAGCCATATTGGGCATGCATACAGTAGGAGGGGTCTGACTATTGTTTTATATATTACGAGTGCGGTGTCATATGGTAGATGGCTGTTTCTATTGATTAATGGTTTTAATTGTAATAGTTTGTTTTTTGCCTGTATTACTTTATTGTCAATGTGATGTTTCCAGTTTAGTTTTGTATCAATGTTTAGACCTAAGTATTTTATTGGCTTGTTTGATGGGTACCAGATTATCGTTTCATTGTTTAATGTTAATGGGGAGGAGAGGTATATGGTCTTAGTGTGAATATCTTAGCTGCAGTTTTAATTGGATTGAGTTTTATTTTTGACTTCGCTGCCCAGCTTTCAATTAGATTTATATATATATATATATATATATATATATATATATATATATATATATATATATATTTGCATTCTATTTTTGATTGCTGTGAGTGAGGTTCCGGATGAGTAAATTGCTGTGCCGTCAGCAAACTGGGCTATTTGTATGGGGTGCAACTTCGGAATATCTGCTACATATATGTTAAAAGAGTTGGTGAGAGGGGATCCTGGGGTAAGCCTGCGTTTATTGTTTTGGGGTTTGAGTGGTGATTATTTACTGCTACTGAGAATGTTCTGTTTTCTAAGAATTTCTTAATAATTTCCGTTAAGTAGTATGGGGTACCGCTTTTTGATTTTGCATATTAATGCTTGGTGCCAGATTCTATCAAATGCTTGTGATATGTCTAAGAAGATAGCTATTGTATGATATTTTTTTTGAAATGATGAGTATAAATGTTCCGAGATTCTTAATAATTGGTGTTGCGTTGAAGTACGTTTCGTAAAGCCGAATTGTTCTTTTGGTATGAGATTAGTAGAAACTATATGTTTGGTCAGTCTTTTAGAATTATCTTTTCAAAATTTTTGAGAGAGGGTAATAACTTATTGGCCTGTAACTGGTGACATTTGCCGTGTTTTTATTCGGTTTAGGAATTGGGATAATTACTGCATGTTTCCAGGCAAAAGGGAAGTGACTTATTCTGAAACAAGAGTTGTATATATTATTTATATAAGCTATTGCTGGTGGGGGTAGCTTTTTTAGTATCAAATTGTTTATTTTATCGTGACCTGGTGATTTTTATTTGGTAGTTTTCTAATTATTTGTGTGATTTCTTTTGGGAAATGTATTGAATTCTATGATGAGGTCCATATACCGATTGTTCTGCTGCGTAGTGATTGTTTTATGTTCGGGATGGGGTTTAGTTGTGTTAGTTGTGAATGTTGAGGCGAAATACGTGGCTAATTCTTCCGCTTTTGAATTGAAGTGTATGCTTTTCCTACTGTTTGGTTTAATGGGAGATTATTGTTTTTATTTAATATTTTTTGGTAAAGATCCATATTGAGTTGTTTTGGTGTTCAGCGATTCAATTTTGGTGTGGAATTGTTGGGCATTGTGCTTTTAATTAATCTTTTGACTATGTTGGTAATTGTATTGAGTTCGGACTTAATTTCTGGGGTTCTAAGTTGGCCCACAGTCTTCTAGTTTGTTTCTTATTTTTATGGCATGTAGTATTTCCTGCGCAATATTGTGTCCTTGTTGCATTTAGGTTGTTTTTTTAGTTTAATTTGTGAAGTTTGTAGGGTGGAATGTATTAGTGTGTTTAGGTAAGTTACGGCATTTTCAATTTCAATTGGACTATTTAATATTTTCATTTTGGGGATAGCACTGCTTATGATGTTCTGAAACTTGTGCCAGTTAATTTTGAGTGTGTTGGGTTTGGGCGTTGGGGAATGAGGTGGAGGCAGCTGATGGGAGGTTATTAGAACTGGTATGTGGTCCGAGTCAAGTTCAAAAACCGGCGTTGAATAAAATTGAGTGCTAGAGTTAGTAATGCCTATGTCGAGAATATCTGGATTTCTGAGTCGGTCGTAAGGGTAATATGTGGGTTCTGTTGTGGATATTATTTTTAAGTTGTTTTGATTTATTATTTTTTCAAGTATTTTTCCATCATGGTTGTTTGCTTGGCATCCCCAGTTAGTATTCTTGGCATTAAGGTCTCCTAATACTAATGTACTTATCTGGGGTTTAAATAAATTTAGTAGATTAGCATCAACTATTTTTGTTGTGGAAGGTTTGTAGGCTGATATTATGTTCCAGTCGTGGCTATTTATAATTAGTCTGATTGCTATGGTTTCTAAGCCGGGTGTGTGAACGGTATTTATCTGGTGGTGCTCTATAGTGGATTTTACTGCAATTAGGACTCCTCCTCCGTTGTTCTCTGTTCTATCTGCTCTATATATTGTATATTCCGGAATGTAAAGTTTATTTCGTGCTTTGAGATGGGTTTCAGTTATGCATGCTACTCTATTTTGAAGGAGTGCAGGAAATTTATTAACTCTGTTTTTTTATTTAGGATGCCATTTGCGTTCCAGTTTATGAATGTTAAATTTTTAGGGAGAAGCATTTTATTATTTTTTGGATTGCTGAAATATGTAGGGATCAATGAATTTATGAAGTTTACGATACATGATGATATTGTATTAATGATTGTATTTATGAGGGAGTTGTCTGCTAGGGAGGCTTGATGATAATTTCTTGAATGGGTGTTTGATTGGTTTGAGGATATATTTTGGTTATGGTTTTTGTTGTTGTGGAGGTTTTCTTTTCATATATTTCTTTGAAATAAGGACAGTTATTATTTCTAATATCCCCACGGTGGTTTCCCTTGCAGTTAGCACAAATAGGAGTTTGAAGTTTTTGTGGGCAAGTTACAGAGTAATGATTTCCTGAACAGAAGGCACAGTTAATCACATGGTTACAATTGTTTTTTGAGTGTCCGAAATCTAAGCATCTTTGACATTGTAGGGGGCCGTTGGGTCTTCGTCTTCTTTCAGTTGTCACTCGGTGGTCGCATATTTGTTTTATGATTAATATAGTTTCTAGAGGTTCGTTTCCACTAAATTCAGCTGCTACAACCGGGATGGGATTGTTGTCTTTTTGTAATCGTGTTACTTTTATTATGGATGGGTGACGTTGAGTGAGGTCTTGAAGTATTTCAGGTTCTGAGATTGATTGGTTAATATTTTTAAATACTACTGAGAATTTTTTGTTGGTGGGATCTTTATAAGAATGAAAACTTCTTTGGGTGTGTATTAGGTATTTCACAATGTTTCTGAAGTCGGTTATTGATTTGGCAACTATTTTCACTTTATTATTTTTATTTTCGGCAACGAAATTTGAGGTCACTCTAGTTTTTAGTTCTTTTATGAATTCGTTGAGGTTTGTGATATTGGCTACGAATATTGGAGGAATTTTCATAGTGTTTTGTGTTTGCTCACTGATATTTTCTTTTAGATAACTGAATCTATTTTCTTCTTCTTTAGATGTTGAGTTACTTAATTCACTGAATCTGTTTTGCACTGGTAGATTGTACACGTAGTCTGAATGTTGATTTTGGCCAGATGACGCACTATCGTGACCGGTACCCGCACTCTTTCTTTTTGGGTCTTGATGGATTGAATTGTCACCCACTGACCTTTTTCGCTGTATTCCGTTGCCTGTTGACTGGTGGTCGAGCCCGTCTGGTGCTGTTGCGGTGTGGAAGGCAGCAGCGTGGCCACCGACCTCGCTGCTACTCGGGTCGGGAACTGGCAATGGCGACGCGTCCATGACATCGTCGTCTGCCGCGATGTGGTGTGATGAAGGAGCTGCTCCGTTGAATATATAATTGCTGTCGCAATTATTGACTGCATTCAGGGCTTGGCTGATAGCCTGCCCTGTTGATGAGGGTATGTCATAGGACATAGACTAAAAACACAACTCGCTGTGAACACTACTAAGTATAACTTTCACTTAGAACTGAAACGAAGCTCCGCACTAGCGATCCGCTCGGGTCGGAGGCTCGTTCACGAATGCCGTTTCAGCTACTAGCTCTTTATATCACCTTTCTCCTTTCTGTTATTTCTTAGAAAATTCCCATCTCTCCTACATCAGCCCGTTTTTCAATAGCATAACATTGCTCTCAACGAACTCTGTTTCTGTTCCTCTTTCCCAGCCACAAGAGAATTGAAGTGAAAAATTGTTCATCCAAATTTTGATTCCGTCTTGGGGGTCCTTTGATGCCCAAAAAGTAGCTGTAGGTCGATCTGACCCGACTCAATACATGCGATTGCAAAAATAATTCTTTGTATTTATGGGGTACTTTACCCGAGATATTTTCAGAATTTTCTCAGAAATGGCTCCAAATTTTTCTTTCAATTTCTTGTAAGAGCAGAATAAAATACTTTTATAAAGATGGCACATGACCGATTTCGCGGTTAATTCTGAATTTTCAAAAGTCGCAAGCGAATGAAATATTTTGGATTCCTCCGTATTGAAGACGGAGATTGATCATCTTTAAAATTTGCACAAGTATTTGTCACAAGACTTTATATTCCTACGTGTAGGTTTGTTAATTTTCTTACTGTTTTTCATGAATCCACTCTACCTGAATGTCGTTTATCATTCTCTACCCCAACCATACTTACGTTTCATTGAAATATTGAACGCTTCTCCTAGCATCCACATCTGTACGACGCGGAAACTCGGCTCTCACTGTCTTCTATCACCTCTGAAAAATTATTTTACACTACATAATTTTTCCTGAAACATCTTAGCTATTGTTTTGATCAGCGCATCAGCTTGTTGGCCCCGACGAATGAATTAATTTTTCTTAAACATTTGACGCCTGTGCGCAAACAGACCCGATCTCGTTCTTCTTCGTTTCTATGCGTCACTTTTATCGGTTTTTCTTGTCAAAAAAGTTATTTCTTTATTGGTTAATCGCCAGTTGTCTAAGTAAACTTATTTTTTGTCTTTTGTTTAAGATTTATTTATAATTTTTTCTCGTTTAAATAAATACTGTTTCATACTTCGATACACTGTACATTATTAATACAGCAGGATTCACTTACTCGACCAGCCATTAATGTCACTTTCCATAATTAATGAGGTATGAATGATCTCAATACATAATTAATAATTTAAAACCAATAGCCATTATCAATTCTTCGGAGTCTATACATCAAAATTACTGCCTATACACTTTTGGAGTTAATTGTTAACCCCAAATCGTTACATCAGTTTGATAAAGACGCAATGACAAAGTTTATAATCCAACATGATCAAAGTTTTATCGTTTCTGATTAAGAGAATGAAATGTTCACTAGATTTTTTATTTAAATTGGCAATATTTGAATAGTAATAAATAACAAATAAATCATAGGATATATTTCCGTTTATTAAGTATTTTACAAATATTTAGATTCAATATATAATTATATATAAAAAATGTGGCTGATAATATTAACTGATGTAAAATTCAATATCTTTGCCTACTTGAATACCGATGGAAATACTCCAGTTACAGATGTTTGATTGATTCATTATTGTTCTTTTTGATGAATTTTATTTAATGAACTTATTTTCGTAAATTGTAACATTCATTGGGGCTTGCTGAACTTTTTCATTACAGAACGAACGTTAACTTACCAGAAAAAGAAAACATCTGAACATTCACAAAGGAGCACGTAGAAAATGACAACTCCAGGGATTTCCAATTACAACTACATGAAGTTAACCTGGCACAGCTCGCGCAGGTCTCTAAGGCCCAAATCAATTAATTCACTGTTTCTTTGGTAGAAGGACAGGCAGTACAGATCTGTTGATCCACATACCTTCCTGTATTTTATATAGTTATATTATTGCGAAGCATTGACCTTTTCCTAACTGATTTTGAGGCACAAACCTTTTGAGATATGTTGGGTTCTGTAGGCATGCTTGAACCTGTGTACTCATTACAGGCATTCGAATAAAAAAATGACACAGTTGTAAGTGAATATTTACTATTAAATCAAGGATTAGACATATCAATTTAATTACCTTTTCACATTCCGAGTTATATTTAAAATGTGTATGTTTCAGGTATTTAAAACGTTTCAATGGAATTGACACTTTCTCATCACGAGGATGTAAAAGAAAATGTCAGCTTTTTGGGGCCAGAATTGAATATGTGGCCGACCAGGATGGCCGAGATGGCTAAGAGCGTGTACCGATTCTGCGCTTCGGTTCGAAGGGTCGAGGAAAAGAGTCCCGCCTTCGGCATGGTTGTTTGCCCTTTGTCTTTCATGTATTGTCGCGCAGGGCCTCGCGTTCTGCCTGCAGATCGGAGGAGCCCGCAAGTGTGTTGGTGTCTAGTGTATGATCAAATATGCATCCCATCGGGTTGTAAAGGCAAGCGCCTGCCGTCTGGAGAACGCCTAGGAAAAACAAATGAATACGCGGCCTATTCTTTGAATATGTGAAAATGAATGTGAGGAGGATATGTACGAAAGGGAAGATGACAATGATATTGAACGCCAAAAAGCAGTGATGATGAAGGAAGTAGACGAAGTTGAAATGAGTGTCATTTACAGTTGCACTAGAAATTGGACACGAAAACTAAATTATGACGAATATCATTGGCTTTCGTTCTTTCTTAATTTATAATTGAGTAAACAACTTAAAAGCTATTTGTCACTCTTATTTTAAAATATGAGACGAACTTGTCAGAGATGAGCTGACGGTTTGAGCGGTATCAACCAATATTCCACGTGATATTAGAGGGAAAGAATCAACATATTCTGGTTTTACAATTAAAATCCAGAGATGGTGTAAAAAAGCATGTTGTAACGGGTGCCGGCGGCGGCGTGTCCGTACACCGGTCTAGCCCGAGCCCACCGTTGTGCGGCCACTTGTAATACTTTCCACAAGCCCGGCACGTTAAACTGCTACTTGTAATAGATTGCCCTGCTCTAGCCCTTCTTATAAACAAACAAACAAACAAACACTAGCCTCGCGTTGGGTTGCCACATATAATAATCTTCCCGTTCTCCTACTCACAATTGCCCGTCTGCTAGCTTACCTGGCCTTTTGACTCACCTGGGCGTGGTCTGCGGTGCGTCTGTACAGACGCGAGCAAGGTACTGCGCTCACGTGCGTGGATCAGTTCTAGTGCTACGTGAATGACTACGAACACATATCGATTTTACAAATCATGACCCCAAAGGTGGCCATGAAATTTATTCAAATTCCCTCTTTTCTCGTATTTTCCTTCAATTCACAATATCTAGTGCTGTAATAGCACTGGTGCCTCTGACGGCACACATCGACATAACCGCAACAAAGAAACAACAACAAATGGATAATTCTCTTCCACAATACACGAAACATGGACATATACTTTCTCATTCACACAGATTATTTACAACAAACAAAAAACAAATGCCATTCACACATATGATTAAAACCCCAGAATGCATTCTGTCGAAATTTACGTATTAAAAATCTATTAATCACATAACTTGATCTTCGACAGCGTTCTTCACTTCGTAAACAAAAAAAAACAAATGTCAAAATACTTGCTCACGTATGATGCTGCTTCCGTGAAGAATCCGGGTGTTTTGTGCGATTACCCACGCACAACAGCGCCTCCCGTTGTCGCCACCAGTTCCGGAACACACTCGCGTACGCATCACTGTTCACGTAACATGTCGGAATTCACGCTGCCACCTTTTTTCATAAATATTCCAAGTTATTTGAAAATCTCTGAGTCCCGAATTGAATTCCGCGCCACTAATCGTAAATGCAACGTCGCGCCCCCCGTTGCAAAATTTCTCATACGGCCACGCTCATTATCGTTTGCTCTCGAGTCCAACGGGCGTTGCCGAATTTCACAGTAATTCCGAAAACCCCCTTTTTTTATGAAATTCCTTTTCACGAAATATTAAATATTTTACATGAAGTATTCCCAGTTACTATTGCAAATTCTGTCCATTACTTCCGCACTTTAAAAAAATTTCCCAACATCGCTTACGCGAATACACGTCTTGCCTTCACCAAGTCTAGGCACGTTCTCTCAATTTTTTTTTTCAACTTAGCATTGTTATTTTTACTTCAACACTTTTCCCGATCGCTTGATAACTGACGATCGCGTCACTTTGGTTCTCACAAAATATTTAATTTTTAACGTTTCCCGAAACACTTTATTTCCGTTTTTGTTTTAATAAAATTCTCCCGGCAATTTCCTAAAATTCGATGTTTTCCTCTTGTTTTCCTTTGGTCAAATTCTATTTTCCGTTTTGGATGTGAAACGGAACGCACTGCAATTGTTCGCTAATAGCTTCTTCTTGCTAAACTTTTGCTTGAATTAATTTATTTGTTTTATTAAAATTTTGATACTTCCCATCAAGATATTTAAATGGGATAAATTTTGCATGATGCCGCTAATTTTCTTCTTTTCCCCCCCGAAAGTCTGAATTTGATATCTTATCGCGTTCTCTTGCATTATTCGAAAAACCCTCTTCTTTATAAGCGTTTCATCGCTCCAACAATGGACTCCATTAATATTATCCTTAACACAAATATACGAAATACGAAATTTTCAATCACTTCTTATTGCCTGACGCGATTTTACTGGGATAACTTTTAAAATGTTCCTAAATTAAAGCCGGATCTAATGTCTATGGTCAAAACTTGCACAAGTATCGGGTTCACTTTATTTTCTTCCCCAATCGTTTTTTTTAATATTATGGCGCCTTTGCTGTAAATGTTTTCAAATTGTTTATTATCCAAACGCATACTATCGGGGATCGTGTAAATCATTACAATGTGTCAAGAAATTGAAAGAAAAGCAAAAATTCAATATTTTGGCTCGAATTGCGAATATTATTGCTCAATGTTTATTTCTAATAACAAATTTCTGTTCCCTTAATGAGGTGTCTAGTGAATGAAAAGTCATAATATTATTTAAACATTTTTGTTTATGATTTTAGCAGTAGGTTAAGAATATATTCCATTAGGAAGTTGTAGCGTTAAATCTTTTGCACTGATTTGTGAGTAAATTAAATTTCAATTAATTTTAATTAAATTCTTCTGAAAAATATTTTTTCTGCATTTATGTCCAATAAATGCACTCTAAATAATATATAATCCATATGTATTCATTGAAAATACGTACAATTCCCAAGGTTTACTATCTATATATTTAAAAAATAAGGTATTCTGCCATGGCTTCGTTTAGAGCTTCTACTGAACCGATTGTAGTATTTTTTTCCTTTAAATGAAAGAATGTAATCCCTAGATGTGTTATCAGAACTGTTTGTGTTTATTCACCAACATTTACAGTATAAATTAACTAATAAATCATTCTTTAATAGTAGTTATCATAGTCAATTGTTTTCTTCCAAAGGGTGGCTGTTCAAAATCGATATGAGTTGATGATGTGAGTCCATTGTTCATGGTGGCGCTGCTTGATTTTTTGTTATGTTTGTTGATATTTGTTTCAATTCGTCAAGGTTTTGTTTCAGTGTAATAATTACATTGTTGTGTTGACAGTTTGCATGTATTTGCTTTTGTGGTGTATTTTGTAGATAACATTCGGACAGTGGGTTTTGTTCGGTTGGACTGAAGTAGTAAGTTCTTCACAGGTTATGTCGAATTCCGAATCGTTGCTCACGCGCCCCAAAAGACGCAAACATACATTAACTGATCGCAAGGAAAGAAAAAGTCAGCGTAGGTGTCGTGATAGTGAGGTCATTTTATTTTCTGTTGGGTCATTGTCTATGAAATTTCAGTTTTGTTCTGCTTTGTACTTCCCATGTGAGAGAAATTCTGCAAACCAGCTTAGTCTGTGTTGCTTAAATGTGAAAATAAGTTTACCTTCAAACAATATGCCAGAAGAAATCAGTCATTTAGAGGAAATGATGACACATCAAAAAACTTAAGAAATAATATCCGTCAGTACAATAGTGTTCTTTCTTTTGTGTCATTTGGTGCCGATATTGCATTGCCACCTGGTCATGGGCCATACGTGTTCAAAATTTTGGAAACTCCTCATCACAGAATATCTTCGTTATAAGAAGATCCAAACAATGCGACATATGGACAGTTATATATCTTAGATGTTGGAGATGCTAATACAATTACACTGAATAATCCTGCTAATTTATATATATAAAAAAAATAAGGTATTCCGCCATGGCTTTGTTTGGAGCTTTTACTGAACCGATTGTATTTATATTTCATTTGAATGAGAGAATGTGATCCCTACATGTGTTCTCAGACATTGTGTTGGTTCGCTAGCATTTACGGTGTAAATTAAATAAATATTTATTTAATAGTACACTTATCAGTAGTCAACTATTTCTTCTAGAGCTGTTTTAATTATCGATTATTATGAGTACATAGATTTAAGTCCTAGCCGCTTGATGACACGTATATAGCTTTTACAAGTCGTCAAGGTTGTTTTTCAGGAGTAATAATTGCATTTTGGTACTGACTGTGTTTGCATGTATTTGTTTTTGTGATGTATTTTGTAGAGAACATTCGGACAATGGGTTTTGCTTGTTAGATTTTCCTGAAGTAGTGAAAATTTACAGAGGTTATGACGCATTTCAATGTGTCCACACAAATGTCGTGACAGTGAAGTAATTTCTTTTCTGTTGGGTCTTAATCTACAAAATGAATTTTGTTCTCTTTGTACTTCCCGGTGAGAAAAATTCTGTAAACCAGTTTACTATATGTTGATTAAAAGGAAAAATAAGTTTGACATCTAGCAATATGTCAGAAGAAATGAAACAATTGTTTATAGGAGATGATACATCAAAAAACTTCAGAAATAATGTTCATCAATATCATGATATTCTGCCATCGTGTGTCTGTGCTGATATCGCATTGCCAACTGGCCATGGGACTTATGAGTTCAATTGTGGAAGTATTAATTTTTCAAACAATTAATTTTGAGCTGTAAAATATCTTATCATCCTGCCCATAAAATGAATAAATACAGAGATGTAAAAATAATCATTATATAGAAGTTTACTCTTTCTTCTTCCTATTTAAGAATTTGCTTTGTGAACATTAGTCTGGGAACAGTATTTTACATGTATCTCAGATCACACCGTCAAATTTTAACGGTTTCCTACTAGTAGAAATAAAAATAAGTTCTTGACTTGACTACGAGAATTCTCGGAAATTTAGCGCGAGCTCTGCCGGGTCAAAAGCTTCAACAAACGCCTCATTCTACTTGTAAGGTTTTACTGATTAGGTCAACTCAAGCAAACTCCAAACTTAGCCGGGAGCCAGTATGTGCGCTCGCTGCTAGATCGCTAGGCGCACCGGAACCGACTAGCATCATTACCGCAGTAATCGGCAAGTTTCTCCTCTACAACAGCCGTGCAACGTCACCCTGCTCTGGATGAACTAATTGTTTCTATATCATGGTTTACATGAAGTTTGCGAATAAACAAATTATGTAATAGGATTCAAAATTGATAAAGTTTATTATTACACTTACATATATGACTGAACTCGATAACGAATGTTCAAAATTCATTATAGATTGTTTTCCATAGAAATATACAATTCCATTGCCATGGTTTCCCATTGAAATACAAAGTTCTTGTGTCTCAGACCCAGCGGCAAGCGTTCCCGGAAATTCAACGCGAGCTCTGTCGGGTTAAAAGAGGTAACAAGCGCCATAGCGACATTTACATCGCGTTAGGCCAACTCGAGCCAACTCCAAACTCAGCCAGCAGCATGTGCGCTCAACGCTAGAGCGCGAGGCGCGTCGGAAGTTTCCAGCGACTAGCCTCATTACCGCCGTACTCCGCCAGTTGCTCCACTTCAACAGCGGCCCAACGTCACCCGAGGGATGGAACATCAACTAATTGTTCCACATCATAGCTGGCTTGACGTTTGCGAATGGACAATTTTTCTTTTCTTCATCCTCGCGTTTTCCCGTTTCTACGGGGTCGGCGCTAATGGGGCGGGCTCATTTTTATTAATTTTCCGCACACTTCCATTTTTATACTCATTTAGCGATGATTTTACGGCCGAATACACTTCCTGACGACAACCATAGAGTACACACAAGCACATTACACACAGACAATTCACATAATCACGAAACACACGAAATCACAACCATGCCCGAGGCGGGATTCAAACCCACGATCCTTCGGTGCGACATCGCCACGGCACTACTTACTTAGCGATCTCGGCTACCCGGATCAGGGACAAAATTCATGTAATACGATTCAGAATTGATACGAATGTTAATTATTACACTTACACATACGATTGACCCCTATAATGACGGTTCAACATTAGTTGGATAGAGCGGTATCACTTAGCATATGACATTTTAATCTCTGAGGAGATGCCTTCATTTCACTTTTCATGTATTCCTCGCTTATTCGAGTCAAGAAAAGAGATCATAGCCGAAAAAACATATATATGTACCTTCAAGAGCACTCGACGACTGAAAGTTACCCATGCAAAAGCGCTAAAAATATTCGAAGAAAAATTAATCTCGTATGTCGACAACCAGTTCTCAGTCGTCTACATGATTCGTTTAAGCGCTTTTGGTAGCTCCGCTCTGCAGATATTGGAGTGAAAGGGGATAGAGGTGCAATATTCTTCGAAAGGGGACAAAGGAAGACGCGGAAGTGGGAGCATGCGACGGCCGGATGCGGCGCGCCGGGCGCGTCTGCGTTGTCGCCGACGAAAGAGAGCAATCTCGCTAGAAAACGCCGCCGCCGCCGCACGCTGTCTGGAAAATATCGCTCTCCCCGCCCGGCCCCCGCCCTCGCTCCTCCCGCGCGCCGCTCGACCACAGAAAGCGCGCGAACGCGTCGGATGCGACGACTGCGCTCAGCGGAGCAAATTGCCAAGAGATGGAGCTGTCAGCACAGGGCCGCCTCACCCTCGTTCCCGCTCCGCTCTGTCCCGTCCCGCCCGCCCCGCCTTGCCCCGCCCCCCCATGATTCCCTTCCCGCTTCCGGACCTCGTTCACCGCCTTAACCCCATCCACCGTTCGCTTCACTACACACTGAGCTGAGATAAGATTACAGGGGCAAAATATGTTTCTACAGTAAAATCTGTCTAAAAAGGAATCTGTATAAGCCAGAAACCTGCTTTAACTGGAAAATTTCTCTGGCCCGTGAAGTTAAATGGTATTTTACATAAAATAGAACATAGTTTGCATAAAATGGAACCTGTTCAACACGAAACGTAACGGTTTTTCATGTCCTGCAGAAAAAAATTTTTAATAGGAATCAGGTGATTTAATGCAATTGACAGAGAGAGGCGGAATGTTCTTAACGAAATGAATGCATTTTGCAAGCTAATTTTAAATTTTCTATCCCTGTGACTCGCGATTTAATCTTAACAGCCAGACATTGAAGGAGACGGATTTCAGTAGTCAGCGTTAAAATTCAACCTTGGGGTTGCTTGTCTCTCAAGGGGTAGGGCTTAGTAGAATTCCCTCCCTCCCGACTCTCTGGGCGTGGGAAGGTGTATGGACGTGGCTTCTATTCACGTCTCCCCGTTCGCGTTGAAAAGCTTAACTCGTCGACCAGCTGGCATAGTACTGAGTTGTGACGCATTATGCGTTGAAAGAGTCTGCAAGCAGTCCTAACACAGACAGGGTGTGGATTTTTCAACTAAAATAAGAAGCTGTCAATGGAAAGTGTTTAATATATATTTATTGACAATTCTTTCCAGAAATTCGTTATATGTTAATGTATTTTGATAATTATAAAAAAAAGTCATGTGATTTACTGGTTTCAGGGCAGAAACGTAAATATCAGGTCATAAAATGGACAAACTTGCATAAAATGGAAGCCTCCCTAAACCGAAATTTTTTTGTGTCCCAATTGATTCTGGCTTAGGTAGACCTTCTTTAGTAGTTATTCTCACTAGTTTTCCAGTATCAGCGACTCAAATTCTGAATCATCTTTATTTGCACGAATTTCATCTAAAAAATCACGTCTAAAAAAATAATTTTTTGATACAGATATTTTGAGTTGAAATGGTTATAGAATTGATTTAACGAATAAAATGCATGTTTGACTGTAATTATAGAACGTCATGCATATTTCACATTTTATACTTATTATTTTAATAGTATATTTTATTACAAACCTTGTAGAGAACTCAACAGTCAAAGACTACAAAGTCAGACACACACAATAAAATAAAGCTTGAAGTTTACGTTTAAACAAACATTACAAAATGCATAAACTATCGAACATCTAATGAAAAATTCAAAAAATGTCCAAAAATACGATTTTTCTTCATGGAATCGACAATCTCGATAAAGTATTAAATTTGGAAAGTAAAATTAATTTTGTCCAAAAATAACTTTTCTCAGACCAGTGTGTTCCACCGCCAACATCGCTCCCGAATCCCTCTTATCCTCAGGCATCGCCTCCTTTGCCGTCTCCGTTTTCTCCCCAACCTCCGACACTCGCGCTTCCCCGCAGCCGCAATCCTCCACCGCAGGATGCGAGGAGGACGATAAGATGAATTCCCTGAGCACGGGGGGTGGAGCCTCCTCGCATCGCAACACAGTGCTGCCAATGTATTGGGAGTCCTCAGGAAAGGGGGGGGAGAGGAGAACCATTGTTTCCTGCACGTCAAAGAAGGATCACCTTTAGAGACATGTAATAAATTATCAGATGGCGATGTTAATGAAAATGCCATTTCTTTCACTTTAGGACAATGCTTTTTAGCTTAGATGTTAATTTTATGTTGTGACAAAAGGAAATGACCCGTTTTTAAATGACTTTTTTTTTCTTCCAGCTCGAGTAATAAGTCATTTTTTACCCTTTTCGTCATTCTTAAAGCATTTTTTGCTGATTTCATCGATTTTAATATTTTAATGGAAACTGCTTCAAATATATTTCGAGATGCAACAAATGTTCTCCTCAGAATTCCTAAGCATGATGTAACGTCTTTCCATCAGGCTCCTGAGTGGCCCCTATTCGATTTTTTCGCTCAGAAATTGAAATGTCAGCCGTTGTGAGTACGTAATCTTAAGGTTCCTGTGACGAATATCGGCATCATTGTCGGTTCGGCTGACTTCACGATAACAAACGTAATCTAAACTTAAACCAAGGGAAATTCATCCGTGAACCTCTTCACCGGTAAGTACCTAGGACAAAAGACTATTGAAAAGACATTTGACAAAAGACTAACGGGGAAACCCCACATCCACGCAACTGCTAATAAAGCCTTGGTCAAAACATAAAAAATGTTCCCCTTAATTAACTCTCGATCTGCTACTAGTATCGAAAGCCGAATATTTCTGTACATATGAATTATTCAACCCACTCTAACCTATGCATGTCCAGTATGAGGTGGTGCATCCAGTAACCTCCAAAAGTTATTTGCATTCCAAAATAAAGACCATTAAAACACCATGGTTTATTCCAAATTTCGAAATTCATCGCGAGCGAAATATATTGCCACTAGACGAACACATAAGTAAAATAGCTGACCATTTCTATCAAAATCTTTACTCTTTATCCTGTTCCACAATATTTAATCTGGGCCGTCGTGCTTCATGGTCCTGTATTAAATCAAGGTTCCCTAAGGATAGACTCAGACCACTACAACTTTGTTTTGTTTTGTGTTTTTACACCCTTCCTAGCGCTACCTTAACTTCCAACGTTACACCTCAGACCTAACCTTGAAGTCTGAACAAACCTTCGAAACGTAGACCATGTTGACGAGTAGGAATGAATACTCCTCGCTATGGATGGCCACATCCAAAATGTTATAATATAAAATGTACTATATTCAAACCCCTCGAGAGACAAATGTCGACAGAGAAAAAATAAATTTAAAAAACGCTAACGAAAGACAGATTTCCTGGTAAAGAACAGGCGAAATCAAAAAAGGTTGCCAACTGAGTTCACTTGAAGAAAAGTAAGTCTCGATTACATATCAAACAGCTTGAATTGTTTATCTGAGTCGCTGTTGATCGAATTTTTTTTCGAGATTTTTAAAACTTTTAAAACATTTTAAGAGTATTTTATTGATAATTTTTGGCGATGCTTGAGGTCATAAAAATCTACCTCCTATTAATAATACCTATTACTTCTGTTGCAGCAAGAATCACAATAATAAAAAAAACTGGTAAGAATGCAAAACTAAAAAAAATGCCCACCAAAATTTGTCCTCCTCTTAATGTCATTAGTCAACCATTACTAAGATTTTTAAAAAGGATAAGTCATTATTTAAAGATCATCAATTGAAGGAAGTAATGCAGATATATTTCAAGCCTTAAAAATAAAATATGATTGAAAAATGACTTGGAAAGTTGAGACACCTTAACAATTCGAGCAGCTACCTTGCCCCCCGGAAATGGCATATGTATGACATGTAGATTTCATTTTCTGCAATTTATGACCTATAAATGATTTAACTGTTCTGCCTCAAAAAATCAGCTCTGTCTGCTTCCAGAGATCAGCTCTTCCCCACTGTAAAATTCAAAGATTGCTGTCATCTGTCCAGAGAGCGTCATTGCTTAATTATACCATTATTATGGGATGGTCACCTTATGCATACCTGTTACGTCAGGATTACCAGAATTTTTTTCCCAGCGGAGGACATTTTATCCAAAAAGGAGAAAATTTTACATCTTCTGTAGTCCTTAATGTAGAGACAATGTACTCAGCAATTCCAAACCATAATAGTTTTTGAAAATCACATTAGACTTTGCATCATTAAAGCTTCCTACGGGATAACTTCGCCACCGCACTTATCCCCGTTATCCACCAAACCATAAGCACAAATAAGTTTTTTATCACAAAAAGCCTAATAATAAATTATGGAAGTCATTTATTTAAGTAAAAATTTAGATATTCAAAACATGCAGTCCCCTTAATTGAGTTAATTACTTTAAAATTATGCCAGTATTATTTTCAATTCAACAGAACAAAAAGGAGGACATTCCATATAATTTTAAAAAAGGAGGACAAATGGCAACCCTGGTTACGTATCTAGTGAACTTATGTCCCGCAACAGTATATGTATCCGTAGATGCCCGCGAGCGTTGGATCGTCTCCAAGAAATTGAGCTGCTGCTGTTTTCCACTTACTCAACGTCTCTGTTCCTTCGCCTCTCTCTTGAGATAATTTTAAATAAAACACTAATTTCCAACACAACGATATTGTTCGTGAATTAAGCACACCATCATTCGGCATGCACCTCTTCGCTTCCGCGGATATCTTGATCCGTATTCTATTGGGATTTTCCATCGTGGCGGCTGAGGGTAGTATCTCCAAGACGGAATTCGACACTTTTTGAGTCATTCTCAGTACTGCCGCTAGAGTCGCTTGTTCTTCAGCACTGCTAGATGCGGTCGCTATCATGCGACATCTTGCGACAGGACCAAGAAAGACGCAAAACGTCGTGCCGAATTCCATGTTGGAGATACTACCCTCAGCCGTCACGTTAGAAAAACCCAAGTATAAAATGACTTAATGTTCTTAAATACCTTCCCCTAGGTTTTGCCAATCATCTAATTTCTTGAAGGCGCCACTATTTGTATATTTAAACCAAACTATCACTTAAAATATCTCGACCTATATTCAGGCATCCAACTCTTATGACTTCCACTCACAATGGGAAAAATGATGCCTTCCTTATGTTAAAGCTGGTCTTATAATGGATTTATACAATAAAGTACCACATTCAATATTCATTGAAGATTTTCCATTTATTAAACATGAATTTTACGGCCAATTTTTGAGATTATTAGGGTGATTCCAATTTTCCTCACACTGTATAATAAAGAGAAAATGATATTTATTTAGTCAAAACAGTAAAAAACTATGTGACGTATGGGGGAGAACATTATCTGTGCACACTTTCTTGAGTTTCAGAATCCCTTCCCAACAAGTTTACTATTAACTAGTGAGAGCCCGTCAAAATTTGACGGTGAGATCTGAGATAAATGTAAAATACTGTACCCAGACTAATGTTCACAATATGTTGCGTTGTTTGGATCTTCAGGATATAACGAAGATATTTTGTGATGTAGAGTTTCCAAAATTTTGAAAATGTATGGCCCATGACCAGGCGGCAATGCAATATCGGCACCAAATTATACTGGCGAATATTATTTCTAAAGTTTTTTGATGTGTCATCATCTAAAAACAACTTTGGTTTCTTCTGGCATATTGCTCGAAGGTAAACTTATTTTCACATTTAAACAACACAGAGTAAACTCGTTTGCAGAATTTCTCTCACATTGGAAGTGCAAAGAAGAACAAAACTAACATTTCATAGACAACGACCCTACAGAGAACGAAATGACCTCACTAACACGACTTCTACGCTGACTTTCTCTTTCCCTGCGTCCACTTAATGTGCGTCACTGCCTGCGACAATCTGACCTCATGTGATAGCAAAGTTCCAAGAAAGAAGCCATCCGTCTATAATATTTGCCATTTACGTGTTGCATCATGGAATAGTAGAAACGCTTTTGATAGTCTTGGTATGTACAAATCGTAGAACAGTTGTACTGTTATACACTAAACTGCGTTACTGCAGTATTCATGAAAACTGTTTTTTTAATTTACAGTTAAAGAGAGATATTCTCTTTATACAGATTTTCCTTTATTAACTCCCTTAATGTAATTGCGTTGTGGAATATAATTAATTCCTTGAAATGCAAATCACTTTATATATTAATGTGAAATTCATTACAATAATTATACCTGTCGGCCCGGTGGCCGAGATCGCTAAGGCAGTAGTATCGGACCGAAGGGTCGCGGGATAGAGTTCCGCCTCGGGCATGGTTGTATTTGTGTTCGTCCTTTCACCCCTTATCATCACCATATCGTTTCATCCTCATAGTTACCATACCGTTAACAGCAATAGTGGTCGCTAATGACCTAAGATGTTGATGCGACCTTAAAGAACCAATCAAAAAAATCATAATACCTGTCTAGAAGGCATTATTTTTGTTAGTAGTTATAATAGTGTCTTATATGAAAAAGTAGTCGTAGAGTATCATTTTGCAAATAGTTGTTCAAAATAAAATTCCTTAAAACATACGAACATTGGTACTGCTTTTCTATTTTGTTTGTTTTTCCAACTCAGTTAAAAGTGATGCCACGATTCACATTCATTGTACCTGGAGTGCCTCGTTTTACACCACTAATTAATGTGTCGCACATTAATGGCATGTTTAGCGCGTGGGCAGTCAACCGGGTGAATTTAATTGGTGCTTGCGGATCCCCCCTGTACACCCCAAGGCTATATTTGTCAGAATTTTAATTAAACAGCAAATTCTGCATTCTGAAATAAATTTGTTCAATTTTGTTCTGTGGTTGCAACTGCGGTTTTCAGCACTATACCTCTTAGGCTGCACTTGGGCAGATGTGAAGGAAACAATCGAATGTATGGTTTTGGTTTTGAAAATATATTTCGTATCTAAACGGTTCCAAACGCTGTTAAATTTTATTTAAGCAGAACTAGCTGAACCCGTGCAATTACATCGCTCAGGAGATCGGTATAGAGAAACGACTAAAAACTAACCTGTAAACGTTGTGATTGTTTTTTAAAAATTTCATCGTAATCTGAAAATTCCCCAAAACTTCCCAGGTTTTGATGCATTTCCGCCCATTGAGCTATATTCCGCGAAGTCAATTTTTGTCACGTGCGTGGGAGAGAGCAGTTTTCCAGCTCAAAAAGCGAGATCTCGCCCAATATAACAACCCTTGCGTCGAAAATGCGGTACCTCTGGCAATACTGTTCCGGTACCTCGGAAACAAATTAGAAAAAATACAAAGAAAAACGGAGTGTAAACACATGGCAACATTGATTTTGAGTTCGACCAACTTTCGTAAACTCAAATTAAATATTTTTCCACTTTACTGAATAATGTTACAAATAAGAAATTATAATTAAAAGATAAAAATTATAACCCTATTTTTTAAATTTTCTTTTATTATAATTACATTCAGATGGACCCAGGTCTACCACTGTACTGTTAATATATGATGATTATTAATTATATTATATAATTAATATTATAATTATTCCGATTAAATTAATATTTTTTTTTGAGATGCGTTCCGACATCGAAAATTCTATAAATCAAGCACTGATAGTATATACCATTTAGCTACAGTCAGTGCTTGATTTACAGAACATTAATAACTTTCAAATAATTCAGCTTACAACAAAATATAATATACACATCTCTGTTTCATCATATTATTTTTATCAATAAATAACATTAATCACAGTCCACAAACAACGTCTATCAATAAATTTTAAAATAACAAGAATTTACAAACGTTCCTTAGTCCAATTCCTATCAGTCATTTGAAAAACAAAATGAATGTCCCTTTACATCAAAATTTCATTGATGGCATTAAACAACTCAGTCATGACGATAAAATAAGCATTTGCTATAATTGGCCAAAACAATATCCATGTACGTGTAAAGATCTTGGTAAATGTAAAACCTGCACGGAAATGCAGTACTTTCGGTGATAGCTTTTGTATAGCTCTCCTTCTGTGCGATGTAATCGCACGGGTGCAGATAGTATATAAGAGAGTTCATTAAATACTTACAACTGGTAATCGCATTTTCGTCGGTAGTTACAATAAGAATCGTTTTCACAACATAACACGTTCTCAAAGCAAGAACTCGCTCGACGATCTTACTCTTTCATTTCCCGCCAATTTGCGAAGATGTACATGACGCCATCTTCTCGTTTCCATTCTAGCCGCGGATTTCCAACAACGCTAAGTTCGTAGTCTTTTATTAATAAAGGAAAATTGCGATCTATTCAATATACAAGTTCCTCCGCTCCTAATTTTTTAAACTTTTTTTGATACCCTATTTGTTTAAAATCGTTCACTGGGAGCCGATTAAGAGGGGCATCAAAATCGGCATCCTTACAGGTTTAATATATATGAATTTTTTTCCATTCATTTGGGTAAGTAACCCTACACACGGCAATTATTCGTGGAATATACTCAGATACATCCATATAGTTCTCTCTCTCACTCTCACTCTCACTCACTCACTCACTCTCTCACTCACTCTCACTCTCTCACTCACCTTCACTCACTCACTCTCACTCTCTCTCTCTCACTCTCTCTCACTCTCACTCTCTCTCTCACACACACGCACGCACGCACACACACACATTACATGCATGCATTTACACATATCGACATAATGACAATTAAACACAAATCATCTTATGAAGTCTGATATCATGCCGAACAATTCCATTCCATTGTTTCTTTTCAGCAATTTTTATCTGTGGCGTTTTCATTGAAATCATTAATTTCTTACGTTTCATATTTTCAACGCTATTCATTGTTAGTTGTACAAACACCCTTGACAGAAAAATAACTCTCTGATTTCGGTTTCTCAAAACACATTGAAACGCAGCCTAATACTTACGTTTACAAAATACAATAAGGGTTTGAATACTTCGAAATGGTTTTGTAATTGCAACTCACTTTAAAACACAAGAGAATACACATATTATATACAATTAACATTTTCATGAACGCAGCGTTGAACAGCAATGCGTTCGCGTTTCGCGCGCTAGTGCGAAAGCTCATTTAAGTGGAGAGATATCTCACACTTTCTTCGTTCAATGTCACACTTACTTCTGTTAAAATCTTGTGCTACTCGAGTGTTATATCTTCGAGACACATCAAGGCATTTCCCGAGATCGCCACTGCGCAGGCGCCATAGAGGGAGCACCGCGGCGGGATTGCTCCAGTCCTTCATAAGCCACCGTTGTTCCACCTCCTACCCCTGCAGTCCCGCGGGAGCCTAGGACGCGATTTCCTCAGTCGCATTCTCCCGAGTGTGCTCCCGCAGGCTTTCACGAAGAAAAGGCGGACGGACCGGCAATCGCAGCTTCCGAACGGCGCGTGTTTTGAAATACCATGTTTCGTAAATGCTCTGAGAGGACTTGTATTCCCCTCTTGTTAAGAGATGTTTAAGAGAAATGGCACCGAATTAATTTGGGCGTGCACATGCGAACGTGCGAATACCCATGAGCCGCCACGCCACGCCACTGACTGAGGTCAAAGTCAGTACACAAGTTTTCAAATTATGATTGCGCCGGCGGCGCTAGCCGAATGCGTTTACTACGCTCCGTGAAGTCACGAAGGTTAAGCGCATTCGAGACTCGCGGGTTCGTGGTCGGGTGACCGGCCAGGAACCCCGGGATCTAACGTCGTCGAGCCCCTGGCCGAAGGGATAAAAGGCACTGACTGACTGCGACGTGACGAAACTTGACTTGGTAATTAACGGAGGATTACTCCAAAATAATGCGCTCAACACCCCATAAGGGGCTTGGAGACGCGTTGCGTCAAGATGTGGACGCAACAAATAAAAAAAAAAAAAAAAAAAAAAAATGATTTTTTTAAAGAATAAGTAGATAATTATTCCTATCACTCTAGTCTATACAAAAAGCTTTTTAACACAAAGGATATGCGAGAGTAAAATTTAAATTCAGTAGTGAAAGTTGCATGTAGGCATGAGACACTTGGCGTCTGTTATAAATATGAGGAAAATAAATTAAATGTAAGAGGAATAGTTACCATCGAAATAGTTTATCAGGTTAAAAAAAATTTCACAAAATCATACGAAATCCACTTATTCGTCTCCTTTGTTTTAAATAAATTTTAAACTAGCTGTGCTACATCACATACATCAAGCTTTATTTCTAAGTTTTAAATTTTTTCCTGGAAGTCGAAGAGTTCAACGAAAATGAGACCTGCACCATTTATTTTTTAAGTTACTTTGCCCTCCCCAAGAAAAAATTCAGAAATAAATTGGAGTCCTTTTTGGGAAAATATTATAGATTGCATTAATATAAAATTACGTCCTTTTTATTTGATATCGGTAGCCAGTTATGGGTAATAAAATAAACGCAATTGTTAATTTATGTCATTTATTAATAAATTTTCCACACGTGCTACCGACATGAAATAAAAAGGACGTAATATTATTATATGTATGTAAAGGCGAAGGTAGATAACTGAACTGACTTTGTGTAGTTTGCATTAACTTCAAGAAGACTATGGAATAACTACGTATTTTAAACTAGTGGGGCTAAAACAGCACAAACTTTCTCGCCTTTTAGTAATGGTTATGTAATACTATTTATACCTTTATTTCTCTCCGACTTAACACGTCTTAGTCGTAATTTTTTTTTTTTTGTAAACTCATTACAAATGGAAAGTTGGTGCAAAACTTATATATTTTCAAGCAATTATCACCACAAATATGACAATTATAACTGCTTTTCATACACCTAAATCCTGTCACAACACTGGGAATACAGATAAATTCGCGAGTTGCGACGTGGAATGCCAGTGTTGCATTTTAGTCTAATATTTCCTGAAGGCTAGCTTCATATTTTTCAGTTAGGTTTTAAATAATTTCTAAAAGATTAATTTGTAAACGTATAAAAACGCGCGAAACGAACAAAGAAATATGAAGTAATATAATACTCATTCGAAGTTACGTAGGATCCAACTGCCTCAAAATACATCTAAACTTGAATTTACGAAGCGCAGGATTTTTGGAGCGGGCGACTTAGTTTGACGCCAAATGACACAAAAAATACTCATATTTTCCAAGAATTGAACGTGACGTTATCTGAAGATCTGTTTTGATGAACACATTTCATTAAGAAAAATTGTATCTTCACAATTGTCGTTGTGGAAGCCCCCGAAAAATGTTAATATATTAAATTTTTAAAAATCAGCATTTCAACAACATGCAAGCGAAATTAGCGAGAAAGTAAAAATCTGTCTTCAATCTTATGGTTGTAGGAAGAAAACAAAAAAATTCGAGCTTTTGCAAATTTAGAGATTTCAAATATTTTCTGCTCAGCCTCAGCATTCTTTTTACTATTCGAGGAGAAAATTAATTTAAAAAATTCGAGTCATTTTTTTAGAAATTTAAAAAAAGTTGAACTTTTCCGAAAGTATCCCCAAAAATCAAATTCTCGGGACCTCTAGTTAGTTTAGATCAAACGTAGATGTAAACGTTTTGGGGAAAAATAGCCTGCAAGGTTTAGACGCTAGCGTTGTCCATAGATGGGAAGACGAACGTTCCTCCGTTAATCGATTCGTCGATGCTGGTGGCTCGTGGTTGTGAATTAAGGGAATTCTGATGCGGTATTGTTGACGTAATTACATGAAGAAATAATAGAAGTCATCTCCGCCAACTTAATATATTTATTTAGAGAGCTGGCTTTCGAGGGCTTTGCCGTCAAAATCAGTCTCGCAGTGTGCGGTAAATGTCGGGGACTGTGCGTTTCTTCATTCGTGGTTGTGAAGTTAGATGAAGAGCTAAAAGGGAAATACAAACATACACATGCATATCTTAATAAGTGAAATCGCTTATTTCTTTTACAACAAATATATCCTTGGGTCTTTCAAGACTGGAAAATTGTCTGCGATATCGTCGTTCATCTTTATTAACTACAGAAGAAGTTTCTTCTCAATTACAATATTATTCAAATAAACATTGAGACACTTGTGAAACCTCATATCCTGTATATCTCAGCATTTGTATTCTAGTCATATATACCAGAGCAAAATATCATAAAAATCAGACGTGGCAAATTCGGTTTGTACAAAATCACTGATGTAGTCTAAAATGCACTCCATTAATTCATTGTATACGCTCTGCCGTGTTTATACAACAATCTAGTTACATTCATCAGAGCGGCATATCCTTTTCTGTTCCTAACGATGTCTTTATTGCTAAAAATCAAGCATGATCAACAAAACAATTTCGAAATTATAGACGAGAAACATTAACATGAAAACTTCCTAAACAATAATCGTTTGAAAATTGATGTGCTTTTTTCGAATAATTAATTTGTACCAGATATTTAGAGAGATTTAGTAGTGTGTCTACAACTTAAAACTTCCTTATCTTAGTCATTCCTACGTGAAAATGGCTTTTTCAATAAAATGCTCACTATATCATACACCGTGTTCATATTTGAAACACCACAGCACTACTAAGAACTGCGATATGGCCGAATTTCATACTGGATGAAGAATCTTGCTTCTTTGACTTCGTGGAGCTATGAGTATAGGGAGATGGCGTGACGTCACAAACTTGAAGACAACCTCCGCCATATTGGTGAGTCCAGAAAGCCTGTAGCGTAGACAAACTGCGTGTGAGTGTTCTGTAATTTGTAGCTATGCTCGTGTTCAGTTGTGTTGTTTGGCATCGTTTTTAATATTTAAAAGCCTTGTTCAGAATAGCTAGCATTTTTGTAAGAGTTTGTTATAGTTACTTATGTGGATAACGGCTGCACAAACCGTACGAGAAAACTGAAAATTACTTTCGACAAGTCAGTATATCCTCTATATAATTTGGATCATTTAGTAACTTTGTATATGATTCGTTAGTTTTCGTGATTTTTTCCTTTAAGATTTCCTGCAGATCCAAAGCGGGGAGCATTGTGTATTAGAGCTGTACGAAGAGACAATTGGCAGCCTAGCAATTACAGCAGGTTATGTTCGGCTCATTTCCAAGAACACGATTTTGATAGAACTTCTTTATCGTGTGTACGTTTGCGGGAATTCGCAGTTCTATCAAATTTACCGACTTTTCCTGCAAGCAGCTAATTCAGTATTGTAGACTTGTAATAACAGAAAGTATTGGTTTGACAAACGAGTTTTGGGCCCACCAATATGGCGGACTGACTTCACTTGCTGAACACAGAATAGGTTGGTAAGGGCACCTTCATGTATTCATAGCTCTATTTTTGACCTCTTCTTCACCGGCACGACACCTGGGGCATGAAATCCTAGCTGTTATTACGGCTGAGGTCACTAATGTCGAAGCAACCACCAAGGCAAGCCGCACCCTAGAGACGCTTTAATAGGCAGCCTACTGCTCTTAAATGGTCGACGTTGGTGGCACGCTCTGCCGGCACCATCGTGAGTTTTAACCGCCCAGAGTTCCGCGTGCGTGCGTGCCATTCAAAAATACACTTACATTTCTATGTAGAACCTGACAAGGAAAATACATTTAAAACATAATCTTATATAAATAATTGGTGAAGTGCCACTCACCTACTTCCCCTGTACAGCCACACCTTGTATCAAATACCCACAAAACATTCTAAATACACATGTTAGGGCAAGTAATTTGCTTTTGTCTGATTGAATGCAGAGCTTCCTAAATCATGAGCACGAGCTGAAAAGAGAGGGGGAAGGATACTTCATCCAATCGGGAGCTTCAATACCAAGAATGTAAGTCGTAAAGAAGCTCCCGATTGGATGACCGTGTCTCCTCTTCTTCCCACTCGTGACCTTCAGTAGACACTGCATTTAAATTTAATAATGCATATATGAAGATTTATCCACTTCGTCGGTACAAGCGCCTGTCAATAAAAGTTTTTCTGCCAAATAATTCCCAATTAATTCCTCCAACTTTTAACGCGATAAAATATAAATTTCATTTCACTACAAGATATGTCTGGAGTTCCCTGCTCTCACGTCCATATTTTCAGTTCAATTTGCGCACTCCCGGTGCCAGAATTATTCAAAAGTCACAAATAGAATTACGCCCACAAAATATTCACGTCCAATTGAAGTCCTCACTGCTCAATTATTTCCCGCAAAATTCCACCCAGTCCCGCATCTATCATTTACAATAACCTCTGCAGTACGATGTGTACGGTACACGGTCTAAAGCTCCACTCTCCAATATTACAAAGTTCAACCCTCGATAACTTTCATACATTCTTGTCTCTTGTTTTACAAAACAATCTCGAGTTTCCTTCTACGTCATACCCCATTGCTAGTTTACCACCAATCCTAAATGCCCTTATATCACAATCTTTTGTCCGTTACTTGCCGCGCTATGTTTATTTACTTCCGCTTCCCTGGTTGCTAAGGAACGCTCTGCCTGCATGCCTATGCCCTCAACATTTATACATTTTACAATGAATTTAATAAATTTTTGTCCCCACTTCCCATCAAAATATTGTGACAGTCTGGTATGTCACAGTTGTAAGGTGAGAAAGTAAAACTGGTACGAATGTAATGAGCGCAAAGACAACAATACTGAAACAAAAATCACAAATTTAACGTCTACGAAAGCTATTAGCATGAAGAAAACAAAACATATTGACATCGAACGTAGTATTTCCTCGTATATCCACGGGATTTTAGTATAAACCATGAAATTTCATTATTGGTTTATTGAAGTTAACAAAGTGCATAAAATGGAGTAAACACGGTCACGTTATGTTGCATCTGTTCATGAATTCAAAAATATTGTTTTACAGTGTGAAAATTTTATAATGAATAAATATGTTCGCCTCATTATGTTTTACTGAAGTGTCTTTACTGAAAAAAGATGAGTCTATTATATATACTTGAAAATATTGGGGGAGGGACGTGTGCACTAAGAGATCCTTGTTTCAGGTACTCTCTTGAAGAATTTAAGCACTCGCGATATCTTATTTCCGGTTAACCAACGTAGTTATTCCATGAATAAACAATGCGAGTAGTCGCATAAAAACATCACAGAAGCAATGAAATTCTTTGTCAGATTTGCAGTCACGTTACTTGTACCACCAGCAGAAATCTGCCGCTGCACCATCTCTGCTCTGGGAGCGAGTAATGCCTGCGAACACACCCTAGGGTCAACGGAAACGCGCTAATCCAATGGTTTGGCGCGAAATGAGTTTTGTCCACCAGCGGGTTCCATAAACAATGATTTATGCTCAGTGGTATAGTGTTCTCTCTGTAGCAGGCTGGGGATGTTTGGCCTCGTGGATAATATCCCGAGCGTCCTGCAATGTTCGAATTGTGTGGACAGAACGCTTTCCCCAGAGCGCCGTTAGTATTTCGTTCAGTGTAAATGGAGAATACCTGCGTGTTTTTGTAAATAAATTACAAAACACAATAAATCATTGCATTCGAGTATAATGTACTACTTTACAGTATTTGTTTCAGCATGGTTTATAATTCAAGATAAAATCAGTCCGTCGAATTGCATCGTAATTTTTGCTTGCCAGTTGTCCATTATTTACCACATATTTTCAAAGAACTACCTCTTAAATTTAGTCTTATTCTTCACTCTGTTAATGAAAGTAAATGCGCAACATTTATGAATCATATATGAGGTGTGGTCACTGATAGGAATGATCAAGAAATTTCATTAATTTGAGCTTATTATTTTTTTAAAGAATGTGATTTGATGCTATTCCATTATTTCCTGAAAAAGACCCGATTTTGTATGCGTACTTGTCACTAGAACGCCTGTGAACCTCACAAAATAGCAAAATTAATGTGCAATTACATTTTCGTTCTACTTCATTTTGATTCATTCATGAACCTTCATGACGAAGGAAATCTTTTCTGCTTTGGTTTAAGAGTGTGTAGTTAAAAGCAATTGTTGATACGTGGTAATTCCGAATAGGTACTTTTTTAACATTTTCCTCTTGATCTTGAACACGATCGCTCTATTTCTGAAGTTATCACTATATCTATCCGATTCTGTTAATTTTTAGATATGACGTATCAACTAATTCAGAGAGCAAAAGATATACAGTGTGAATTTAAACGTATCTTCTAAAAAAATTTAAAACGTTTGTTCAAAGATATCTAATATCTAAAGATAAGCTGAGCGTATGTGGCACATATTTTTAACGAGTAGAAGTAACCTCGCATTTGTGAACATATTATGAACGAATATTCAATTCTATCTATAGCAGAATTTTAACATCACAAAGAAATGGCATGGGCAATTGACGGGGGCAGCCGCGATCAGCCCAGTTGCTACCGAAACAACGCTCAGTACATTTGGGGAGGTTGACCCATCGTCCATTCGATGTACGACTGACTTGTTCTATGTAACATTAACATTGACTTGTTCTATGTAACATTGACTAGAGTGTGATCTCAGTCAAATAGATGTTCTTTGCTTTACAGAACATTGGTTATCTCATAATGATCTAAACACATCCAAATTCCTTTTTACCTTGCAGGATCTTATTGTAGAGCAAGGAATCAAATAAAGGCCCTGCTTAGGAGGTTCGTGTATTTATGTAGAAATAATATTGATTCTACCTTCTTGTCAGAATTCAATTTATATGCAGTTGAAAAGTTTTGAAATAACAGTTGTACATCTTACTACGCTCAAAATTATCTTACTTTGCATCTACAGACCTCCAACAAAGCAAGCTGTAGATTATTTCAATTTGTAGAAAATCTAGAGATAACTCTGAACAAAATTAGTAATCTCTTTTAAATCCATTGTTGTATGTGGAGATTTCAATATTGATTTTCTGAGCGATCCACGAAAAGAGCAGTTTCTGAATTTAATTCATTCTTTTAATTTAGATATTACAGTGAACGTACCTACACGAATACTCTTAAATCACAAACAGCAATAGATCAAATTATAATTAACAAAACCACAACTAGATATGAAATAATAACGAATAATCTAGGTTACAGTGACCAGATGCACAAATTCTTACAATTACTAATACATGAATACTGACACAATAAATAAACACGCATGTGCCGAGCATTTACTTCAGTTAACATAAAGTTATTTACGGACTACTTGCTGAAAGAATCATGGGAGGCAGTTTATAACGCTATTGACAAATAAAAATATAATTTATTTTTCTCAAAGCTTTCATTTCTCTTTAACGCATGCTTTCCTATTAAAAAGAGAAAATTAACATTTCACGAAAAAGTAATACTTGGATCACAAAGGAATTAGAACATCGTGTAAAAATAAACGTACTTCTACTTTATTTCTAAACGTCATGACGTATCTCAAGATTTCCTATCTACTTTAAAAATACAAAACATTGTTACGAAAAGTCATAAGGCAGGCTAAAATCATGAAAAACGATCAGGATATTTTGAACTCAAATAATAAAACAAAAGCAATGTGGAATATAATAAAAATACTACCAAATCAACTAGAAAACCGTAGAGAATGTTGTTTTAAAATATAACGATATAAATGTGAACGATCGCAACAGTGGCTAATCTCTTTAACCAATACTTTTCGAGAATTGCTGCGATCTCACTAAGGTCTTCAGGCACAAACTCAAAACAGACAGTTCACCCAAAATTTTAGACACAATGTTCGTTTCGAAACTTCTTCCTATGAAATTCTCAAAATAATCGGTAAACTAAAAATAAATATTCGTCCGGTTTAGATGAATTCCCGGATTCTTTGTTAAAGACTTGTGCGTATGCCATTATACACCCGTTAACTCACATATTTAATGCATCTTTATGCACTGAACGTTTCAGATATTTTCAAAACAGCTAAATTAAGCCGCTTTTCAAAAAGGCAACAAAATGAAATTCAAAATTATCGGCCATTTCTCTTCTATCAGTTTTTCAAAATATTAGAGAGACTTTTTACGTACGAATGGAAACTTTTCTCAGTAAACACGACGCGCTTTCAGATTGTCAACATGGATTTAGAAAATCAAATTCAACGGAAACAGCTATAATTTTCTTTTCTTAAAGATGTCGCCTCATCATTGGATCAAACGAGGCACCTATTGGATTATTTTAGATCTCTCAAAAGCTTTTGACGTCATTGATCATGACATTTTACTTTCCAAATTACCTTCATATGGAATTCGTGGTATTGCTCTAGATTGGTTATGTTGTACCTTAAACAACGATCTCAAAGAGTGAAATACCTTACTGGAATGATGGAACATTACGTCGCACCTTTCCGACTCTTGCCCGTTGCATGGAGTTCCTCAGGATCGATTTAGGCCCTACTTGTTCCTACTTTACGTAAACGATATGCCCTCGACGATTCGAATGGAAGAACGGTTCTCTTTGCGATGATACGAACATCCTTTGCAATAAAGAAACCGTAAATAGTACAATATCAGATGTTTCAAATTGGTTCGAAATAACAAATTAATAGTAAACGAAAGAAAACGGTTTTAATGCAGTTTTCTATTCAAATAAACAATTCTGTGCTCATTGAAATGAACAATGTACCATTGACTGATGTTAAGGTAACAAAATTTTTAGGTCTCAATTCAGTCAAACCTTAAATGGAACGTCCATTTAAATGAATTGAACACAAAATTAAGTTCATTATGCTACGCGTTCAGAATTTTGCAAATTCAGTCAGCCTTCATACTGCTCGTTGTGTATATTTCCCGGAATGTTCATTCCTGCCTGAGATATGGCATAATATTCTGGGAAATACATCTTATAGCTCCAGACTTTTAGATTACAAAACGAATTGTACGAATAATAAACAAATCCCACCCACGTGATTCATGTAAGCCTCTCTTCATTAATCTAGAATTTACCATTACCGTGTCTTTTATTTACGAATCAGTGGTTTTGTAAAAATGACTTGCTCAAGGGCGGGAATATATTTTCAGAAAACGCCGAAGTCTATTACTATAACACTCGACGTAGAAATCATATTCATCAGGTGACAGTATCAACAGCTCATTACAAAAATTCACATACAATACATGTACATTATTTTACAACACTTTGCCAGATGACATTAAACGATTAAATTCTAATAGAAAAGTTTAAATCCCAATGAAATCGTTTCTGCTGCATAACTGTTTCTATACAATTAGAGACTATACTGAGCATCACAAGAAAAGGAACATTAATTTTAACAATGATACATAATGCATTATTTACCATTTGGACTGTATAAATGAGTATAAACAACCTGTAACAACTATTGTACTACAGCTTCCGGGTCAATGACCTCATCTCGATCAGGTTTTTCGTCCAGTTTCCTGGTCCATTGAGCAAATGCTGAGATGGCCCTTGTTTTGCTTCTGGACATAAATGTAACTTCATTTGTGTGCAGTCTTCTAGAATTCAGTGGGAAATACAATTATTCAAATTATTGTTTCCATGTTGTCGCGGCAGGAAGTAATAAGAGCCAAAATTTATGCTTATTTTGTTTGAAAATAGATTTTATTACATGAGTTTTTGTTGTTGTTTTTTCTCCTTTCAAAATTCAAAATTTATTGCTTATTTATCCTTGAAAATCGATTTTATTACACGGAGTTTTTGTTTTTTTCTCCCTTTCAAAATTCAAATTTATTTAGTTTATCCTTGAAAATAGGTTTTATTACATGGGAGTTTTTTGTTTTTTTCTCCCTTTCAAAATTCAAAATTTAAGTAGTATATGACTTAGTGTAGAGATCGCAGAATTTTGAAAATGTGCACACAATTCACTTTTCCCCATAGCACGTCATACGCAGTTTTTAACTGTTTTTTTTTGACGCAAATAAATAAATAAATAAATAAATAAATAGACTCTGTCCACTAAGGAAAGAGTACTTCTGACTAGTTTGCGTTGTAATAATTACCGGATAAGTACGCCATACAACATTAAAATAAGATGTTATTTCGAATTTAATATTTAATAATAATAATAATAATAATAATAATAATAATAATCTTATATATAAAAATGAATCGCTGAATTCCTTGCTAAGCGCAAATCTCGAGAACGGCTGAACCGATTTGGCTAATTCTGTTTCTAGAATATTCCTAGAAGTTCGAGGGTGGTTCTTACGGAGAGATAAATTTAAATAATTGCCTGAAAAAATCTAAAAACAACACTTTTCTATACTCCTATACAAATGATTCGTAATAATACATAAAAGTCAATTTGAACTTTAATACCATACCATAAAGTTCAATTGTTAGTGGATAGTCAGGGACATTTACAATGAGGCATTGATTTTCATTGAGTATATGTGTTTGATGATGTCAAACAAGCTCTTATGTCAATTGGGGACGGCCCCGCCCAATCGCCCAATGCACGATGCTTTTGATCAAGAGTTACAACGTGAAAAATGTATGATCTCAATACTTCGAATTTCACTCAAAGAACAATAAGTATTCATATCTCTTATAAAGTAATAAATAATGGAACTGGAGGGATTTACTATTTGGTCGCTCCTGGTGGTACAGGAAAAAAGTTTTTGATTACTTTAATATTGGCAACAATTCGCTCAAAAAATGAAATTACTCTATCTCTTGCTTCGTCAGGCATTGCAGCATTTTTGTTGAAGTGGTCAATTCAGCTCTAAAATTATATGCAAAACAACAAACTTCAAGAATTCTGCAATGGCAAGGTTTTGCAGCAATGTGAACAAATAGTGTGGGATGAATGCACGATGGCACATAATAAAAATATTTAGAGACTTTAGATAGAACCTTGAAAGATCTACGGAACAACCAAAATCAATTTGGTGGCGCAATGATTTTATTAGCAGAAGATTTTCGGCAAACATTGCCAGTGGTTCCACGTTCAACGCAAGCTGATGAACGAATGCATGTTTAAATTCCTCCAATTTGTGGAAACATGTCAAGGTATTACATTTAAGCAAGAATATGCGTGTTATGTTGCAAAATGATCAATCTGGAGACATATACTCTAAACAACTCATTGATATTGGTAATGGCAAATTTCCTGTAGACGTGCAGACTGGCTGCATCACCATTCCTGAGGCTTTTTGTCAGTTAACTCAATCAAAAGCTGAACTCATTCAAAAAATGTTTCCAAATGTTGCTCAAAATTACTTATTCCATAATTGGTTGAGCGAACGAGCTATACTGGCAGCCAAAAGCACTGACGTAAATAATTTAAATTTCAAAATTCAAGATTACATTCCTGGCGAAATCAGGACATATAAATCAGTTGATACGGCAACTAATGAAGATGATGTCGTGAACTATCCACCGTAATTTTTAAACTCACTAGATGTGCCACAATTGCCGCCTCACAATCTTCAATTAAAGGTTATATCTGTAGTTATAATGTTGCAAAATATTAACCAACCGCGACTTTGTAACGGCACACGATTAGTGATAAAAAAATAACTGAATAACGTAATAGAAGCAATCATATTGAAAGAAAAGATAAAGAAGAGTAACATAAATCAATATGATCTTTCACCTTTCTCTGTCACTATCATTGGAGATTTTAGTCACTTTTAGCTTGTTCCGGAACACACTTCGCGAATCCTCCTCTAATCGCAAAAGAAATGTTGGTATCCCGATGACAACACCCTGGCAAGTATGTCGGAACGCTCACGTAGGGGAAACGTGTGAGAGTGAGCGGCCCCGCCCGGCTGCCTGGCCCCGCCGCCCGCCCGGCCCGCCGGTCCGCCGGGCCCCCGGCCCGCCCGGCCCTGCACGGCCGCCCGCCCGCTGCCGCACGGACGACTTGGTCAGCTCCCGACCGGTCTCCCGGCATGTGTGATAGTGTAATACGCTAGTGTAAGTGTGCTTAAGGGGGAGAATATGACAAGTAAGAGGAAGGAAAGACCTTGACGACTCTAATCGGGAGGTCCTAGGTTCCAGTCCTGACGGCGGTGGGATTTTCGGCACTAGCTTTCAGCTAGGTCGAATTCAGTCGCTGTCTGGGGGAGAATTCTAGCGGCCGGCTGCCCTGATCGGTACTTTTCCGTGGTTTCTCCGATCAACACCAGGCGAATGCCGGAGCAGTACCCTACCAAACGGGCCACGGACCGTGCGCGATCCGTCCATCCTCTTCTTTGTCCTATCCTCTTCCCTTACACAAACATGCACTACACTACCACATATTCCCGGAGACCGGTCGGGAGCTTAGACCTTGTCCCGGCTGGGGCGGTACCCCGCTGGTGGGAGAGTCCTGGTTAGGGGAAAACTACACTAGCCGACGGTAGGTCGGCGCCGGATCTCGCCATCCTGCGGGGAATATCACCGCCATCTCCCGAGAAACAACATGCACTACACTAACGGGACTAATGATCAGAGCAGTTGACGCGCCCGGAAATACGAAAAAATCAATCAAATCAACTGAAGTGTTTCAGCTATATTAAGGGAGGAGTATGTGTGGGGAGATTCCACATAATTTGATGGGGAAAAGGAGTTTTCAAGAAGGCACAGGATTTTTTATTGAATGTTACCATGCTTTTACCCAGTTAGAGCCTTGGCAGCAGATGATGAACAATATTTTTTATAGATTTGTGTAGATTTATAAGAAGCTCACGCATCATAACGTAATATCCCACTCACATACAAACCACTAATTGAATAATTATCGCCAGTTCATTTCGATTACAAGTTCCATGGTAATGAAGAAAACGTACCACTTCAAAGAAACTCACGTCGAAGAAAATCTCAACAAAATTTGGTATACCCCGAATCAATTTGAACCGATTCTGAAGTCTTATTTTAACACTTATCTTTGTATCTGTGAGATGCATGTCGATTTCGTTATCTGTAAAGGCGGCTGTGAAGATGGGATACGCTCTCTCCACTTGCCTTCCTAAATCGCGAGGAGCCAAACATTACAGTGCTAGCCGTTTTCAAGTGAAATTCGAAAAGGAGGTCATCGTGATCAACGTCCGGTAAAGATTTCAAGACTTGCAGGCATTGACCATACCTCCAGACTCGTTATTTTGCTTGCACTGATGAGTCTGTCATAGGAAATTTAGAGAATGGAAAATATTGTTATACTAATTTGTCCTTTTTAATTTGTTATTGACTATTTTCCTTTTAGACTTTATTATTGCAGAATGTTTCATATAGTGTAAAACAATAGGTAATTATTTCTTAGAAACTAGCAAGATATATAATATAATACGTTTTATAAGAGTTTACTACCCATTTTGTATTTTTGTTATTCAAAAGATAAAATATTTACTTCTAATGCTTAACATTTGCCAAAAATACTCATGTAAAATTGAAAATATTATGGAATTTTTATCTTGGTATCTTGTATCTGAATCGTTGTATCTGACAGGGCAGATACAAGGATAGCAATAACGCAATTTTTTTGAGGATAGTAATTGTGTGTTAAATACTTGCCGCATTGTCAAACTCTTTGTAATCAGATAAAAAATAAAAAAAGTCTTTATTTAATTAAAGACTAATTATTTTTTTCCAATACTGTATTCTTATCGATTACAACAATATTGGTTCAAACATGGAATTGAAAACAGCCATTTGAAAGCACTAGTCTTGCCTTTCATAACAATTACTGTTGAAAGTTCATCATCAAAGCAATTCAAATGCTCTGTAAAGTAAATCCTTTTCAGCGACGGAGATCCGCATTTTCGTGCGCGAGAAGTAAAAATTAACGCGACGCCTTCAGCTATGGCTGAAACGAGACGGAGGCTGCCCCTTTTGGAGCACTGCCGTTAAAAGTTCCGTAATTGGATTTCGCCGCAGGCTGGAACACCCGCCTCGCCGCGCCCCACCGACCTCGCTGCCTGGCGAAGAGACAGCGCTCCTTCGGCCAAAGGGACATTAGTTACCTACCCTTCATGGAACAACTCTGACCGAACAGTCGCTTATAATAATACAATAAATACTTCAGTTTAAATTAGTAAGTGATACAAAAAACTGATCACTCAAACCAGATTTAATCAAAAACTCGTAGGTAATAGTTATTTATGTATAAAGGGCATTAAGTAGATGTTTTTGCCCCGAGGGCGACTTCCAAACTCGAGGGCCTCTGGCCCGAGGGGGTTGGAAGTCGCCTGAGGGGCAAACACATCTAGGAACGCCCGTAGTGCACTATGGTTTACTAGTTCGTTGCTGAATTAAACGAGAATTCGAAATATTTTATAATTTTGGTTGCGTCTAAAGTGAAAAGATGCATTGTAATAGTCATTTGTCAATATGACGTCAGATAAACAAAACAGTGTGTATCTAATTACTATTACATCGTTATTGGACTAATTTGTTGTAAAAATGAAAAAATATTGTGAGTTCCTGCGGAAATTCGCGCAAAAGCAAACAAAGGACACTGATTTCCAGTGAAATTTCGAAAACTATATGAAAATGTTTATGGTGTATTTGAGAGTTATATAACAATGCGAATAAGTGTAAATTGCGTTGATGAAACGGTTACTTTAAGGTTTTTTGCTTCTATTTCCAAAAGGAATTTAGAATATGTCATGACACCAAAAAAATATTTCGAGGATGTTAGCCGAGGATGACATCATATTACTACGAGTAGTACTGCTACTCCGAAGCACATAATATGTCTTTAAAAAGAAATAATACTGACAAATGAGTGACTGTGGAACTGTATATTCCCGGAAACATTCCAAAATTGCAATTTTTATATCAAATAAGAAAAAAAGTTTTATAATGAGTTATTATACTTATTTGAGTATATATCATTTATTTATCGTATTTCCTTACATCATAACCTCGATAAATCGAATTCATAAAAATGTTGTATATGTTGTGTTGGTATTAAGCGGGCCATAAAGTATTCAAAAGGTCCGAGGGCATAAAGAATCAGAAAGGCGCGCAAGGATATTAACAATACCGTTAATTGTTTTGTTTCAGGTCCCTAAACACGCAGCAAAGAACTAGCAAACCATAAAATAAATTACATTTATGTGTTATCTGCTTCAGTATTGAAATATTTTGAACTGTATATTTAAAATTGTTAAATTATTGTGACTTCCAAGAAGGCTGTTTTTCCATAAGATGTAAGATGTTTCGCTGGTGTCATGCACTCCGGTCTCTTGGTAGAGATAGACATTGAAAGCCAATGTCATACTAGAGCTGAATAGATAGGCTGTAAATTCTTGTACTATCTTTAGATCAATTTTAGTAGAAAATAAATGATTCATTATCAAAGTAGATACAGCACCTGACTGTGTGTGTACTGTAATTACTGAACTGAGGGTGTACTGTAATTACAATTTGACACGTTTTGAAATAAAAAGTTAAATGTGTTCGCTTACTTACTGACGGAAAAAAAAATTCGTACGACACCCATTTTTTTGCAACGAAACGTCAGGTACCAATGAGTCGAAACCAGTAGGCAGTTGGGGTATGCAAGACAGGAGGTACCTACACTGAGCCTACTTTATTACACTTCTCACATAATACTTTTTAAATAACTTACAGTTTTCGTATACATCTGGAAGTATAAAATAGACACTTCGATATCGTATTGTTTCGCTTCCATATTCCAGTAGTAGAATCACACTACTTCTCGAAAAGGATATCATATTACTTTCTTTCAACTAACAATGTGCTAAGCTCAAATTTTGGTGACAATATTCGAACATTTTCTCAATTACAATATGCCGGGTTTGAATATAACCTTTTTCTGCACTCTTGCGGAAGAAATTTCAACCCTCTCTGCTCACAATGCTATAATTTAGAGTAGATTAAAATATATCTTCAATAAATATTGTAAATTTTAGTATACTTAATACTTTTTTACCTCAACACGCGAAGAAAGTACAGACAATGGTGTCAGTGTAAAGCACTGACGCAAAACCAATGCAGAGACATCAGATTTTCAACCCAGAATTTGCTTCTGGGTTGAAATGTAGCTTCATTATAAGCACGTTTTGTTGAGCTCTCTTGTGGTAATTGTGGTATGAGAAGTTGGAGGATTTTTTTTGTTTTCGAAAACCTGAAATCACCGGTTTTCGTTTGGCGAAGCGAATGCATGTTTTTTTCTTTCTCGGGGTTAAGATTTATCGTTTTCATGGTGGCAGGTAACTTAATTAAACTAAATATGAAAAAAGGGTTCGGTAGGGATTCTGAAGCTCAAAAAAACGTAGAATTTTCAGGTCTCCTTTACTCTTCTTTGGGAAAAGTCGAGAGTAAGTTGGATTTTTTTTCAGAAAAGTATGAAAAAATAAAAGTTTGCAATATTATCTTATATAACACATCAATGGGTACACGTTTCCCAAAAAAAATGCGTTTTATTCTGTCAAAATTAAAATGTGATGTTATTTCTTTTGTTTAAAATATTAATATCACAACAGATTGATGTTTTTTAAACCCTCAGTTGTTCAATTTTTCATTGCAGGAATTATTTAATACAATTAGTAATTTGTAGTATTCTGGTGCCATTCTATCTGCGGTCTTCAGTTCAGTTAATCACTCATCAAGGAAGTTTAAATAGATCGTTTCTATCTCTAACCTTTCTTAGAACAGTGTACAGTTCTACAATTGTAAACAATATACAAAGGAAAATTATGTATCCACAATACATGGCCAAAAATATGAATCTCTCTCTGTTAGTACGTTATCTGAATCGAGTTTTTTCAATTCTGTGGTGAAACAGATGAGCAGGAATCCCGATTGTAATCAAAGTTTAATGTTCATCATAATCATTTAAATAAAATTAATGATAAACTTACGCGAATTTGGTGAAACCGCCCCCTAGCGTGGTAGAAATACAATAAATTCCCAGTATCCCATCAACTGGAATAAATAATTAATAGAACAATTGTCGCAAAACTACTTTAAAAATTATTCCTAAGATTTCAGAATAATTGCTAGATACTATTATTACTATTGTTTATATTTTTATCAGTTATTAATTGACGTGAGATTGATACTATCATCATATCTTTGTTCTGCGAAGTGGAGATAAAGCAGATGAGAACGGACAAATAAATGTGTAATAAAGCCATCTAATGAGATGCCTGTCAAAATTTATTTTTCAATTCTCGAAAGTATATGAATTGTTTTCAAGTTATACAAAATGTTGAACGTGTTTGTGAGAGCTTTCAACTAAGCGGTCTCATTGGTTTCTTACGATGATCTATCGTTATACTTGGGTTTTTCTAACGTGGCATCTGTGGGTAGCATCTCCAAGATGGAATTCAGCACGACTTTTTGCGTCATTCTAAGTCCTGCCGCGAGAGTCGCTTGATCTGCAGCACTGCTTAATGCGGTCGCGATCATGTGACATCTTGCGGCACGACCAAGAAAGACTGAAAAAAGTCGTGCCGAATTTCATCTTGAAGATACTACCGACAGATGCTACATTAAAAAACAAGTACAGTAAGGCAAGATCGAAACAAGTCATCGGGTAACGGGCGCGTCAGGTCTGTAGGTTAGGCAAAGGCAAAATACGATCACCATGTCAGTTGGGGGTAACCCATCAAAACTAACGGAACAAAATTAATGTCTCTCAAATAGTAGTTGCGTAAATTAGAGACGCGAAGTCTGTTTGTTTTGTTGTTGTTTTTCATTTATTTGACATAGATGGTGAATACATAGCTCAGTTGAAATAACTCTACATATGATTGATGGCTTAATACTAACTTAAATTAAAACTTAAAACTAATACAAGGGTTGAGGTTACCCATGAGGCTCCTCTATTCGGGATCTAGATCAGAGAATTTTTTGAGACAAATGTGGAATGAAAACTTATTTTGTATTCGGGTTCTATGTGATGGGTTTTTGCCGAGTCTGTGAACTGATAATGAAGGGATTTGGGATATGTTTGAGAAGAAGTTGGTGGCTAGATGTGTGATGTGATGGTCCATAGTCTCTAGGTCGAATTCATTATGTAACTGTTTGTTGGTGACATACCAGGGAGCGTTTAATAAATCTGAGGAATTGGTTTTGTATTATTTGTAATTTCCTTTAGTTGTTTTTTTCTGCATTTAACCAGATTGAGCAGACGTATAGTAGCTAGGGTCTTATTATGGTTTTAAATATTAATAATGCTGAATTATATGATAATGGGCTGGATCTGTGTATTAATGGCTTTAGTTGAATTAATTTGATTTTGGATTGAATGATTTTGGCATCTATATGCTGCTTCCAATTGAGTTTTGTGTCCATGTTCAGTCCTAAGTATTTGATTGGTGTATTAAGAGGGAGCCAGTTGATGAGTGTATTGTTTAGCATGAGTGGTCGCGGGGGTGAGTGTGGACGGAGTGTGAAGATCTTGGCGGCCGTTTTGGTTGGGGTGAGTTGGATTTTATATTTTGAAGCCCAGCTGTCTATTAGGTTAAGGTACAATTGAACTTTGTTGCTGCAATCAGTAAGTGAAAGACCGGAGTTAAAGAAGGCTGTATCATCAGCGAATTGTGCAATGTGGATGTCGTTAAGTTTGGGAATGTCTGCAACATATAAATTAAATAAAGTAGGTGCTAGAGGTGATCCTTGTGGTAGTCCTGTTAAAATTGGTCTTGGGTTGGAATGGTGATTGTTTACATTTACGGAAAAGGTTCTGTTACTGATGAAACTTTGAATTATAGACTGGATATAATGCGGAGTGCCTATTTTTTTTATTTTGTATATGAGACCTTCATGCCACGTCCGATCAAACGTCTGTGTTATGTCGATGAAAACTGCGACTGTGTGATATTTCTTTTTTGAAATGATGAATAAAGATGTTCGGTAATGCGGAGGAGTTGGTGTAGTGTAGAAAGTTTTTCAGTGAATCCGAATTGTTCCTTTAGTATGGCTTTAGTTACTAGTAAGTGTTCTTTTAGTCTGTTGAGAATTATTTTTTCAAACATTTTGGATAACGAGGGAAGTAAACTTATAGGTCTGTAGCTACGTGTATCGGCGTGATTTTTGTTCGGTTTGGCAATGGGGACAACTACGGCATGCTTCCAAGATTGTGGAAAATAACCTATTCTAAGACAGGAATTGTAAATGTTAGTTATAAATGCAATTGCAGGGGGAGGTAGGTTTTTCACTATTGTATTGTTTATGTTGCCGTGGTCGGGTGCTTTCTTGGAGGGTAATTTTTTAATTATTTTGTTAGTTTCGGCTGGATTGGTGAGATGTACTTGTATGTTGTGATGTGGACCGTAGTATGTCTCTTTGTTGCTTTTGTGTATTGTTAGATGTTCAGGGTGTGGTTTTGAGGTGTTCGTTATAAACGTTGATGAAAATCGCGAAGTCTAAGGAAAGTATGCATTACATTACCACAATATTGTGTTTGCGACTGCGACCTTCATTTCAGAGACTTTCAATTCATGAAACATGAACAAATCTGTTGAATGAATCTACTACAAGGAAATAATCTACTGACAGTATAGCAGTTGTTAAGTTCCTAGTCACAACACGATTGTACGCCAGACGTATTCTGAACGAAAAAGTTGCTGCCTTTCATCGGCTCGTTCGCGCCAGTAGACGAAGATGAAAGATGGTTTTAGAATGAGTTTCATGGTCAGTTACGTTTTCATCAACACATTTGTTTCTCGATGCACATAATTACATTTTCACATGCAAGTTTAATTTCTAAAGGCCTCCATGCAGATGGGTTTTCGAACCCTTCTGCATACCCTTTAAATCAACTAATATAAAAATTTATTTGCGTTACCTGGACAAAATTCAAATTTTTTCGCGAGGTTGTTTTATTATTAGAATTTGTTGTAGAAAAGAAGGCTAACAAAAATGTAATTAGTTAAAATCTAATGTATCTCCTTCTCGTCTTCTAATCCGAAATTTTGTTATTACGTCCAACAGCTCTTGATATTAGATGAACACGGCCGTCAAAGTTTCCACTAGTATTTACCTTGTGAAATTTAATAGCGTAAAATATTAACCTTAAGAACTCACCTTGTAAATGCGGATCTGCGAATTTTGTTATTGACATGGATTATCAGCTCGGAAAAGTTTTCATACTCAGCAAGAACGTTCAAAATCCCACTATTATTGTTCGTCCTCATGTACAACATATCTCGTATATGTATTTTTCCATACAAACTAATATTTTAATCGTATTCTTGAAATATTTAGCCACATGACAATCTCACAACTTTTTATTTATTTCATGAAATATCTTGGTATGATTGTCATTTTGTTAGCGTTGTTACTAAAGACAATACTTATTACGGATTCTAATCCAAGAGTACACAACTACGTTAAATTTCAGATTTTTACTACAATGCACGTGGTATTACATTTCAATCTCTTGTATTTTTGTAGCAATCACTTTTCTATAAAATAAGAATATCGATATTTAAGACATTTTCAGTTTAGTTTATTAGAAAATCATTCCTGTAATTTGAAGTACTATTTAAAGGTTAGATTTACAAATAAAATCAACACTGTCATATTTAACCAGCGTGAAAAAAGAAACCATACTGCGTAAATAAATCGACAATTTATTATTAATATTGTAGGTTTGAATTTCATTAATTTTTTTTTATAACATTTCACTTTTACATTACGCATTTGTATCTTTCGTTGAATGTCACCATGTTGACAAGACACGAACAAGAGCCATGCACCGTCACATCAAGTCTCATTATGAGCATTTTCACACTGCACTGATAATACCGCACACACATTTAGCTCAACGAAACGTTTATTTCACACCACATACCTCTGCAGGTCTGAACCATCAGCGTTGAGCCCCAAACGTGCACTGAGCGAGCGATTTTGATGTGTTTCCAAGCAGCCAATCAGGTTCCGTCGCCGATGCGCGGTGCAAGGTCTCCCTACCACGGGGCCTCCAATTTTCTTAAGTTTTCACTGAAGTCCAGAAAGGAAGATGAGAAATGAAGATAAAGCTATATACCGGGGTTTTATTTACGTTATTGAAATATATTTGACGTTACCGAAACTTCAAGATAACGTTTATCGTATGCCATGGAGCCGGCTCAGAGGCGGTATAAGTAAACGCATGGAAGATATTTTATTTCGTATAATCTGGAAATTAATGTATTGCCTGTTCAATTGTTTAATTTAATGTTATATAGCAGTAAAATGAGTATTATGAGCAATTAATCTTTTATTAATTATTTCTATGTGAATATTTCCTGGTGATTACATTGGTTGAGGAGTTTACTTAATGATTTTTCTTACCTTCCATTACCACATTATTGAGGTATACGTATTGATATGTACACAAATGAAACAATGTGCGAATAAATTGTTTCATTTACGTTTAGTCATATAAAACTAGTGGTGCTACAGAATGGCACAGACTTTCTCGTAGTAAAGTTATCTAATTTCCATGGTGTGGATTAGCTTTACGGTCTTGCTCCATCCTCTTGCCCGCTACCATCTACCGAAATATTACTTTAAGAAAATTGAAGAAGATTAAAACCTCTTTCTAAATGACAATTTTCATTGAAAAACTTAAAACTGTTTTTAATAAAATGGTGTTTAAGCGTAACTGAAAAAGCAAAATGTGAAGATCTTTTCACGGAATCTATTGAGTTTTCGCAAAACTTCATTTGAAGCACATTCACTCACAAATGAAATAATTATACAAATTGCTGGAAATGTGCATACATTTGTGCATTTTTTGAAAAAACAAAAGAATATAACAAAAGTAACTTTACGTCATATTATACAGTGCAATTAGCACTATCCGTTGGAAATGCTTGAAGAGAAAATTTGGAGCCGATTTGACAAAATGGATCTAACGTTTCTGAAAATACGGAATTTTTAGTTCATTTTCACAAAAAACTGTTGGATTTTCGAGAAATTTTATATGACCTTATTTAAAGCATGTGTACACATATATACAATAATGTGAGCTAAAGCCCGCGTTAATATCGTAATGAGCGACGTGAGAGAGAAGACAAAATATTTTTTGTACATTTTGAAAAAACAAAAGAATAAATCAATATGACGTTTATGTCACATTGTAGATTGACTTTAGCACTATCCCTATCAAGGAAAACTTTTGAAGCCATTCTTGTGGAAAATTTTGTTTTTGTATTTTTTATATTGCAAATATTTCTCGCCATACTGCGAGAAAAGTGCTAAAATTTTCAAAAGAATGTACAAGACCATAATGAAAGAAATACTTATGGACAATAAATTTCATTTGAAGGAAAAATATCTATCTTCAACTTTGTAGTTGTGGGAAGGCGCCGAAGAAAATTATTTATATTTTTCGATTATATGGGAGTTGTGCAACTGTGCACCTATGCCCGAGCCGCCACTGCATTCACATTTGTATAAAAAATATACATCCCAAAACTGCCATTTACCAGGAGAATATTACCAGGGGTTAAGTTGAGCGAAGCCTAGAAAACAAGTTTTCAAATGTATTGCTTGTTACAAGTTCTAAGTAAAATAGACTCACTTTAAAAGAAACCAATAAACAAGGAAAACGTTATGAATTAGGCGATTAGTAATTGTAATATCATTAAAAACGTTAATTAAACACTTCAAAAATATTTTAAAAATTGAAGCAAGTCTTATAGTATCGCTTAACAACTTTATTATGTGACAAGAAGTCGAGGAACCGCGGTACCGAGGCTCCTTAATACTAACGGATAAATTTTACCTACAGATCGCAAGGCAATCACTTTCTAATACAATTACAATACTGACATTACGGGCACGTTAACGTTCCACTCTGGGCACAACACGACAGCAATGCCATCTGTAAAAAATTAAGTCACCGAGTAAATTTTACAATCACTGGAGTTCTAGAGTTAAGGAGAAAGTTTTTTACTACATATGCCGGTCGTTTCTCTACTGTAAACGTTTTATTATATTTCTTCCAACTTGTGTAGTACAAATGCAAATTGTCATTTTTCAATAATTTGTGGGAAAATATCCGATTCTAATTAATAATTATATTTATAAGGTTAATTTAAATGCCGAAAAAATTCTTAATTCCAGATTAATTGAAGAACAACATTTCATATAAAAATTTATTACATATTAAAAATATTTACATATGATTTACATAAATTCATAATGGACAGTTAACACATGAGGGGTTTCAGGAAAATAAATTATTTTTCCCTTTTAATTTGGATCAATTTAATATTCATAACACAATATTCTACGTCTGAAGTATTTATTCAAAAGGTGTTATATTCCAGTATTAGTATGGCATGCAACTTCCCAAAAGTTTCGTACATTGCGACTCAGTGAAAACACGAATATTTGTCAGTCACGGCTGCACAACTTCGGTGCCACTCTCGCGACTATCCGTGAAGTTTCTTGTTTTTTCTTTTTTTTAAGTACCTGTTTATTTTCTGATTCCATCCAATGTTATTTAAACGTGAAGGAGATGAGGTCTGTTGTCTTTTTCCTCTTCACGTGAAAATTATGTTTTTAAGAATGTGCTTTTGCAGTTGATTCTTGATTCTTTTGCAGTTGACTCTTCAATACTACACGACTGATTCACGCCATGTAATAATTTGTTCTTTTACTTTGCTGTTTTTTCCTTTAAGTTATCGTAACGAAGAAATTGCATTGCGCACTCATGTTAATAACGGCGGATAACGAGAAGGGACTGCTTGCGACCGAGAAGTGGTGTTTGAATGCTTGCGATGGAGCAGTTGAAAGAAAAATTGCAAGCCGTGGGTCTAAATCTTGCCGCAAGCGGTGGTCTGCTTTTAGTGCCTTTTTATGAAACATGGTGCCCAAAACGGCGGTCATTTGTGATTACTGATCACGATATTGTCGCGTGCCGTTCATCGTCTGCGGAATCCGACTCTATCGTGATAAACTTATGACGCTGCTGCAACACACAGCGCTCGCCTTTGGCTGACAAACAATGGTATTAGATTTCACACAGGTATCTGCGGACTAACCCAATAGCGATTGTACATAAAATCAGATTTTATTTCCTCATTTCTGTAAAAAAAGGTAGTGAATGTAAATGAGAATCCCAAGTTCATTATTCATTCATTTTTTTATATGTTCTCGTTCATGCAAATGATGTTATTTCGTCTTTAATATAACGATCTATAGTTCTTTCTCTTTCCCTTGGAGCGTTTGTGTACATATAGTAATAAAACTTTGAAATATTCCCAGGGGAAGAGTATGCAGTGATTCCAAAGCAAAACACGATCGAAATGATTTCAAATAAATATTTCACGATCGTGAACAAAAGCAGGAAAGAGTCAAGTTGCAAAGATCGAGAATTATTAAGCTCAACACACTTCTAGTATTTTCCCTTCTTTTCCGAAACATACTTTTATTATATTATATTTGTGGAATATTACGTTATAAACATCTAATACATTTGTTATTTTTGAGGATTCTGCAAAAAATTAAAGACAATCCTTTTAATTGGAGTAAAATGCAAAAAAGAGTCCAGGAAAGGAGAAACGTCCACATGTAGAGAATTACATTTAACACAGCAATTAATTTAACTACTCATTTCGTCGAATTATGATTTTTACTCTTAATTTAACTACTCATTTCGTCGAATATGATTTTTACTCTTAATTTAACTACTCATTTCGTCGAATTATGATTTTTACTCTTTTTCGAGTCTACGAATTTCAAAATAATATCTCAAACGTTTCTAAGACGCCATATAAAAGATTAGAATGACACAAAATACTCCAATTTTCCATCCAAAGACTTGGAAGCTCGCGAAGGTAGCCTACGGTGCGGTGCGATAGTGCACCGAGATGTGCAGTCCTGATATAAAAAGTGTGACAACTTAGGTCGCAATAGATCAGTTTTCATTGGAGATAAAAATTCCCAAACGAAGATAAAACAAAATGTTCGTTTTAAAAATATCATGTTCAAACGCTCAATAGGGTTCAACATTATTATATAATAAAATTAATATAAAAGGCTTCTTTAACTTTGGGTGTACACAGAAACAAATGATACTCCGCATACACCATTATATGATTATATTCGTTAATTTTGAAACTAATAACCACCTCAAGTTATTCGTAAATGTCATTCTGAAGAATTATTTCGCCATTCAATTCCGAGGATGTGTTTTCATCGATACGTGGCATTTTGGTAACATGTAACTACGTCCACAAAATAATTACAAAAATCGAATAGTACGAGGCATATTGCAAGTACTTATTTTTTAGTGCATTGAGCCCTGGTGTTATATGAGTCTTTACAAAGTGGTGGCGATCCCCAAGAAATTGATACATACATTTACCGCATATATACTTTTAATGTTCATATAAAGAGTATTTATCCTTTGTGTGTTAAACAATTGATGCAAAAAATATATTTTGATTGTGAACGCATTAATCACAACTTTATTGTTTTAATAGCTAATAATGACCAAGATATTGCTAAATATTCAACAAACGTAAAATACTTGCTAAATAAATTGATGTTATATTATACGAGAATAACGATACTAACAACGTACAAACGTTTAGGATTTTTCCAGTGTCCATTACAAAGATAACCTCAGGAAGCCTTTTACTTCAAGTTCAATTTTGTTTTGCGATGACTACCGTCAAAACCAGCTATTATACTTCACAACACGGGAGTCTTTTTTTTTCAGGAACAATCACATCTGGAACTTAAGTGTTAAAAATAGATTTCACAACACCAAAAATCATATCACATGATTTCACTGCGTATCACACTATTTCAATGAATTGCAATACATGTGCTGAGTAATACGTCATGAAGATTATCCGGCGAAGATATATGGTAGTCATCATAGAGACTACATTTCCACCATCCACAACAAAGACGTCAGTAGAAGATACCAACTCCGTAACCGAGAAGTCCCTGTAGCAAAGAAAGGTCAAAGATTAGAAGATATAACAACTATTTTTCTTTCAGAAAAGAAAATACTAGAGCTCTATTTCTGACAATTTCATACTCAAAATTTAAAAACTGTACTATTTTTAAACATTGATTTCTTAAATAACAATGTTACCTGAATTTTGTCACGATTCACTCCCGTTTTGCTACTCTTTTCTATATCAACATCGCTTCTGTTCATTGGATTGACAAAGATGCATCTTCGCTATTTACTGCTATATTGTTAAATTAACTAAAATCTAAATGCATCCACCAACACAATGAAGAAACAACAACTACCAAGACAAAATCTCACTAAATCACTTCAAGTGTAGGTTTCAAAGAAGTTATTTTGAGAAACGAAGACGCTGCAGCAAAGTATAATAGAATTGAATCAGTACTGTCCTTTTTTCCTTCACGTCTTATCAAATTTATTCGGAAACTGGTCCGTCCACTGACTACAAAATGTATTGTGTTGCATTTCACAAAAATTAATATTCGATATTTCTAGTATCAATACATTATTTAAAAAAGTGCATTAACATTGAAAAAACATCGGATTACATTTACATTATCCTTTACGTTGGAGTTCACAGAAAAGTACCATTCCCCATTATGTCTCCCGAATGCATTTGATAGAATTGAAAAGCAGATATGCATATCAAATAATTCTATACCTGGATTCCGAATTGATATGCACCATCAGTGCACTATTAACGCCCAAATGTGTTAGAACATCATCAAATCACTGTAAAGCACAATAACGCAAAATATAGATATGAAACACGATAAAACAATTATTTACTTTCGGACTCACTATTCCTACTCATTAGTAGAAATTCGGTATAATACATGCACAATACCACAGATCTCTTGTTGATGCTTCTACCTGAATCAAAACGCGAGTTACACGATATTGACACAAATTAAAATAGCATGTTTCCTAAAGCGGAATTAACTGTCAACAATTTGATAAATACATTGTGTCAATCAAATGATATATCAGTCTCTTTTAGTATAATTTGAATACGAGCAACCTCTCAATATGTTACCATTACAGTTAGCGTCATAGTATTCAGCACAGCTTTATCTCCTTTTACTGTCGACAAGCCTGTTTCCCGGTCGAATTCGGAAATTTGTAACTCATTCCAATAAAAATAATTTTTTTAAATTTATTTATTTTACGTCAAAAAAGCAGTTAAAAACTGCGTATGACGTGCTATGGGGAAAAGTGAATTGTGTGCATATTTTCAAAATTCTGTGATCCCTACACTAAGTCAATCTACTTAAAATTTTTAAAAAAATGACATTAGGGCATTACTAACACACTTAACTAGAGACATATTAACAAGAACCTTCCACAAGAACCATGCTATACTGTCACTTTGCGGTAGATTGCTCGCTTTAGTAGCAAACGGTTGCAGAGCACCGAAGTAAAGCATGTACTACTACGTTGCCGCGACGTCGCGCGCTGTGTCCAATTGTGCGACGCGTCGCCACAATTTAACCCTACGCTTGCGTGACTAGCATTTGGTGTTGCAGTATAATCAAGCCATTAACCGCGCCACGATCAACGGAGACACCGTCACAAGTCCGAGTAACAATATGTCACTCAGGGATAGCAATCTCAGCTCACGCCGAAATCAAGCTAGAATGTGCAGTGACTTCATATCAACCTGTCAACAAGCAAGTAGTCGACTTAGAGATTCCACAACTTTATCTCTTGTGCTACGTATGCTGTTGCAACAATAATCACGATATTACAGAGCGTAAGAATGAGCAAGATCGCTGTCCATAAAAGACCTGTATTGGCTAACGATGTCGAGCTTCAAATATAAAATGTTCTGATAAATCAACAATTTTATTTACTTTAATTGCTTAGCAATATAAAGTTTCTGAGTTGTGACAGAGAGAGAAGAAGAAGGGGAGAGAGAGAGAGGAGGAAGAGTTAATGTAATAGAACGGAATCACAGTCTACACATTTTGACCACAAACCGTAAAAATAGCTACTCACCTCCCCTTGCATCGCGTGACACCTTCTGCACAGTAAACGAATCTTCCTCGTCTAAGAACTGGTATGTGGCATTAAAGCCCGTGCCATCGAGGCGGTCGTTGGACCGGAAAGTGACCCGAAAGAATTTCCTGTCACTCTCCACCTCAAAGCCCTTCAGCGCTCCACACCTTCGCTCGTACTTCCGGTCGGGTCCATAAAAGTTGGAAAATTCCACGGAGTCACTAGCGGAGGTATCGCTGCAACTGTGAACAGAAAAGATATCCAAATATGGAAAACACATTAGAACCTTCACAATAATTACCTTGACAACATAACACAGCGAAAATAATTTCTACTTCTTTCAAATTGATCTTCGTGAATTTATTTTCAAATTATTATTATTATTTGAATTATTTTAAATACAGTAGAATTAATATATTTCTGTGTGTGCCCTATGTGTTACCACAAGTGGACATTAGTTTTATTTTTAACCTTTATTATACGATATAGCTTCCTCTTGTAGTACTCTTTAGGTTTTGAATCATGTGCACACCACTATAATTTAAAGTCAATTGTATAACTCCTGTGTCTTCTCTAGGATCTATGAGTAGTTCCAAGTAGAATCAGTCCTTTCAGAATGAATTTAATATTTCGCTCTCAGAAGTAAATGTTCTGATAGATTAATTCGATACTAAAATTTAAAGTTCTACCCGTTATGTGTTGTAAGAGCGTATTACTTCCCATTCTCTCGATTGTTTGCGGGCGTCTTTTTGCCAAATATGTGTTGACTCTCTCCGTGCTGTGTGAAGTAGAGGGAACAAGATATGATATACATATATTGTTTTAGAGAGTCATGTGTGATCGCGTTCTAAGCGTCATCAGGCGTAACAATTATTCTTTTTTTCTGACCATGTCGGAGCCCCACTAGAAGGCTGTCTTCTTCCTAGAATGTTCAATTATCACTGTTAATATATTGTGGCATCTTATGGTTTTCAAGGGTATTTTGTAGTATTTGCTATGGTAACGCGTCAGCCCTTTCCATTGTCATGAATCGAAAATAGGTCATTATACCTAAGTTATCGCAGTTCTTTTTCCTCAGAATAGGGTCGTATTAGTTGACTGTTTTGCGAAGTTTGCGATACTGAGGGTCGGTGTCCCTTAAACTCCAAGAAACACCCACCTACTTGTTGGTCGTCTTGAGCGTACTGCCTATTAGGTCGGTATGGCACGGACGAACGATACGGTCGAAATTTCTTAAAAGTTGAGTAGACTGTTTTCCGGAAGAGTGCGTGTGCGGGGACGATTCATCCATCCATCCCTTCGGATGTTGGCAAAAGTGGAAAGGAAAGGTGTTTTGGACATTCAGAAGTGCCGTGCCATCTGATGACTACATCATCTGTTAGTGAGCAAACGTGCATCTGTTCGAGCCTTTCCTCTGTTTCAGTTGTTTATGTATATGAAGTGTGTGAAGCGAAGGTTGGTTCAATTTGATCAAGAATCATCCAAAGTTGTATAATATTATATTTTATTTAATGTATTACGAAACACTCGGAAGAGTTTGTTAGGTAGTGAGATCTTGATTGCTAAACTATATGTATCAAGGTGTATTATATACCAAATTTAATGAGCTATTGTATTTATAAGAAGCTGTGCGATATTAGTGGAACTGAGCACATTTGTGCACGTTGCATAAATTCTACATTTAGGAATGACATATTTGTTAGTTCACCAATGTAAATTATTTTTGTCTCTTCTTTGGTAAATTATTCTGTACCTTAATTGAACATAACTCTACAACCTCACAACATTTTTAAAAAAGCTTGTTCACTTTTGGTGTGATTCTCCACTTTTTTTTCAGGGGGTACATTTTTTCCTGGGTTCTTGTAAACCAAAGATCGACTCTACAGATAATAAACAACAAAGTTTAGTATACAAACTACTGATGATCTTTAAAACATTTTAAAATACTTTTATAACATGTTTTTCTTTATTCAATTTAAATTATTTTGAAGAACTGTTGGTCAAATGCTACTGACAATCATTATGTATGATCTTTAGTTACATGAAAAAATAACCAATTAATAAATATAATATCATGTACTTGCTCGTTGTGTAGTAATAGTAGAAATTGATCTTGGAAACCGTTGATAATGATAATAAGACTTATACTAAATGCACAAATATTTGAAAAAATTTTCATCATATGAAAAACCAAGAATTATTGTGTTGATTTTTTTTAATGAATGATACATTTTGAATGTATTTCTATCAAGCATTAGTTCTAGAATAGGTAAAGAGCCCTTTCCCTCAACCTATCCAATACCTTCTGTATGTGTTAAGTTTGGTCATTGTATTTTAAAACAGACATTTACTATTGGAATCGAATTTATTTGAAATAGTTATATACGATCAATATCGCTTATGTCAAATTAGGAAATAGCATATCAAAATAAATAAAGGGCTAAGACAGGGATGTTGTATTGTACCAACTCTCTTCAAAATATATCTAGGAGAAGCTCTAAAAAACGAAGATAAAATGAGAAAGGATGGAAATAAAATTAAATGACGATATGTTATATTCATTAAATTTTGCAGATAACCAAGAGATATTCGCATAGGATGAAGACGATGCACATTATATGTCAAGGAAATTAAATTAGGAATATGGAAAATGGGGCTTGAAAATCAATTTCAAGAAGACACAGTACATGGTGGTTGGAGGGACAGGAAAAGATTTAGTAATGGAGGAGGGCTCGGTTGTTAAGTGTTGTTAGACGTATAAATATTTAGGAACAATTTTAACAGATCAAGGGGTCAGTAAAGAGGAAATTAAACATCGCATTCGGCAAGGAAAATTTGCTATTCGGCAATTGCACAATAATATGGAATAAAAATATTTCTAATAAAGTGAAAATTAGAATTTATTAGAACGCAATTGTGGAAAGTAATCACTGATGGTGCGATTGTGGGAGATCTCAAAAGTAATGAGAAAAGTTAAAGGCTATGGAAATGGAGTTTTGGGACGCAGCTGTAGTGTAACGTTAATGAAAAGAATCAGGAATGAAAATATAAAGCAGCAAATGGGTGTCATGTCGGATATAATGGATACAATAGAAGGGAGTAGGTTAAAAGGGTATGGTCATCTTAGAAGAATGCCGGAGAAAAGATGGCCATTAAAAACTTGAGGTGGCAGGTGCCAATGCACAGAAAGAGAGGTAGGCCAAGACTCACGTGGTATGATGGTGTGCGCCAGACAATGAGAGATCGTCACATCGAAGATGATGATTGGAAAGATGGAAGCTTGGGTGTGAGAGACGCCTCATGGTGTAGTTCCATTCGCAGAAGAAGAAGAACTTATTTAAATAATTTCACACTTTTTTAAAATGTTTATTTTGCTACAGTTTCAAGGACTTTCTTTTTCTCATCGTCTGGCTAGAAAAGTATTTAAAATTACAATTAGTAATTTGTTAAATAATGAAATTACTAATATAAATAGTTATTTGTACAAAACTTCATCACAAAAAAATAGAATCTAATTAGGAGACAACATGAGATTACTAAATACATTCATATAGAGGTTATCTTTTAATTAAATAATTAAATTTATAAGATTTTAAAACTCTCAGTCATGAGTTATTTTAAATAATTTTTGCATTTAATGTGATTGAAACATCACCATGTAATATGCAAAAAAAAAAAAAAGTGCAGGCATGGCATATGTTACAGGGAGAATGGGTGGGGGAGGGTAAACAACTATTAGAAAGCGGCAGTCTTTCGATGGAGGTTAAACAGAATAAACAAGATAATCTAATATGTATTATATTTAATTCGGATTGAAATTAATTTAATGAGAAAGTGTGGTAGAATCTTTTCGTAATTTACCCGCCTTATGTTGATACTATTCAGAGTGCTGGTTAAAATAACGCGATTGTAGGAAACTGATGTGAACAAAAAGTTGTTTGGCATTAAGATGCATCGGAAATTAAACGTTGGAAAATAAACACATCGTTTTATCTAAATTGCAAAGACTGAGTAGCGTCGCTAACTCGGAAATACGTAGCGTCAGCTGAGGAATGTAGTGAGTTTATGTTAGGTGGTATCGTGTAAATAGAAGTTTGGGGTTAACACAATAGTACTTATGTTATGTATTATTTTTTACGTCAAAAACAGTGTGTGACGTGCTATATTGAGAAGTTAATTCTGCGCACGTTTTTAAAATTCTGTTATCCCAATTCCTAATCCATATACTAATTGAATTTTGAATATAGAAAAAAATGGGCGTTTTCTTGCAAGGATTGTTAACAAAAGTATTAGCTCCGATGTAATAATTACTATTTTCAAGGGCAAATCAGCAACAAATTTGCGCTCTTATCCCTCATCATGTCCTTTGTCAAGGAATAATACTTCCAGCTACGACAACATGGAGAACGATAATTTGAATAACTAGATTTCCCACTGAATTCTAGAAGACGTACTTCACCTACTCCCCCCCCTCATGTTCACTAAGTTCAACTTCATCCGTCTAAAGTGGGAAGTACTGTTGGAAGCAATTTCTGCTCGGAAATGAATCCATTCGTTTTGGATAATACAACCATGAAGCGGCTGATCCGGCCATTAGCCAGAGTGGGTGAATAGCCGTAGCATTGCACTCACGGCCTGATGCCCTCCACGTCGAAGTGCGCGAAGCGGAGGTGCACGCGCTCGCGGGCCACCCCGAAGAACAGGAAGTGGCACTCGGTGTCGCGCGGGTACAGCCCGGGGAAGTTGGGGCTGGCGAAGGAGCCCGACCGGGACGCGCTGCTGTTGAAGGCGAACGAGCAGGGGTGGTCGCTCAGCTGCTGCCCCGTCGTGATGCCGAAATCTGCAACCGTCAAAATGGGGTTGTCAGTTTACACGGAGCTGCTTCCAGTTCCCAAGGGAAAACTATGTTTTCTCTCTCATTGCAGTACTTTATTACTGTCGAAACTCGTGTCCAATTCTTAATTTTCAGATTATGTTCACTAAATTCTTTGTGATTATGTTCAAAGGGGTTAATGGTGTACATTTACTTATCCTATTTTTTTTTACTGTTTTGTTACTTCTTACGTAATATAAAGTTACGTAATACTGCTCCAGGTGATTTTTAAACAGAAAACTTTCAAGACTATAAAATTCATGCTACTGGTTAAAACTTTCCTCTAGGACGTCTAGTCAGATTCCACGTTTTGTGGGGCCTTGATGCCGAAAAATTGGTTTACGGAAACGTCTGCCTGTCCGTCTGGAAATAATGCCAACGGCTCAACAGTATGCAGGATTTTCACCAAAATTGATATTTCCCGCTCGATCTACCTGATGTCGCGGCCCCTTGAATTTGAAATGGTTATTTTGATTTTAAGGAGTACGTTACATGAAACTTTTACAATATTTTTAATTTTTTCTCAAAAAATGGCTCCAAATTTTTGAAGAATTTTTTTTAGAATAAAGTATGCTTACAAAAGCGTCGCTTATAGAAAATGCTTATAAATTTTCATTCAATTCTCTAAATTTTCGAAAATTACAAAAGTTAAAAATATTTTCGGAGGCTTCCGACAACTACCCAATTGAAGAGGCTTATATTTTTTTAGTTGAATTGCAAGCCCGCTCTTCTTACTGTGGTTTTCTCGAATGTGTCGTGTGCGGCGCTAAAAAGCGTCGTCTCCACATGCGGTACATGAGTGATGGCATCTTTCTCCTTCATAAATCGACAGAAAATAACACTCATGGGTAGTACGGGGAAGGAGGGCAAGAGTACTAGTGGATTGTGGATTTTTCATTATAAACATTATGGTTGAAAAGTCAGAGCCTTGAAAATTCGCTGAAACATAGTTTTGGAACATAGACAGAAGGATACAAAAAATGAAAACCACTTCATGAAACTGTTCATATATGAAAGTTGGACATCAACTTTATTCCATCTTTATTACAAACCCTAGTTGCATCTTCCCAAACGATGAGTCACCTCTTCCCTGCTCTCTCCTTAGCTCGAGCTGGGCACAATACAATTAGTGTCCCCTCCTGGGCCGCGAGTCTTCTCTGTCGTACCTATGGGCTGGCTAAACCTCTTACTAGCTGACTGTTAGCTGCTGACGAACTGGCTGCTGATGCCCTAGCTATCAAGTGGACGACTCACGAACTGCTGGCTACTGACTGACTGGCTGACTTGTGACAATTTTTTTAATTTTCCCCACTCCAGTCACCCTGGAGAGGCGGGAATTTATTCAATGTTTGGGATACATCTTTCCCTCTAGCTGGTTGAACTTATACAATTTTGTTTGGACCTATCTTAAATAAATTAATTAATCCTATCTTATAACTATTTACGGTGCCTCATTTGTCTCTTTTTAGTTAGATAATTAAGTAATTTAGTAATTTTGTAGAAGTTCTTTGTATTATAGTTCTACTTGTGCGTTTGCGCCCGCAGCCCCTTAAGTAGAGAAGGCGATGCCCTGAATAGCCTCCCAGTCTCGCTGGCTGCTCTCCGCTCCAGCGAGCTCGTCGGCGCGCGGAGTATCACTGCGCGCGCGCTAGGATCAAAAAGCTGACCACATTGATTAGTCATTCCGGGTCAACTACCAAGGTTATTAGTTTCTTTAGTGTAGTGTATGTTTTTAATCGGGAGGTGGCGGTGATCTTCCCCCACTGAATGAGCGCCGGCCTACCGTCGACTAGCGGGGTTTTCCACGACCAGGTATCTCCGACCAGCGGGGCACCGCTCCAGCCCGGACAAGTTCTAAGCTCCCGACCGGCCTTCCGGCATCTGTGGTAGTGCATGATGGTGTAGGTGTGTGTGTGGGGGGAGGGTAAGGATAAGACAAGGAAGAGGGAGAAAATATCGCGCGCGGTCCGTGGCCAGTTTGTTAGGGTATTGCTCCGGCATTCGCCTGGTGTTGATCGGAGAAACCACGGAAAACTACCCATCAGAGCAGCCGGTCGCAAGAATTCTCCTCCAAACAGCGACTGAATTCGACCTAGGACACAAGCTAGAGTCGAAAATTCTACCGCTGTCGGGACTCGAACCTAGGACCTCCTGGTCAGAGGCACTGCAGTGACGTCAGTTGATGCACCGCTCCCGGTAGCTGACCTAGCTATTCATAATACACATTAAATACAAAATGCAAGAAAAAAGGCGAAATGCGTACTCTTACACTACGTGGCGGGTAAGAGTATGCAGAACAGGAAATTTAGCAGTAGTCACCAGTGGCGGATGGTGGGTTTAAAACTTGGGGAGGCCCAGACAAATTTAGGCAGTCATATTGTGAAATTGAAAGTCAATGACCTTTGCTTAAATGTTATTGACGACATTCCATATAGAAGAATTAGATTTATTTCTCTTCTTTTAGGATTACTTCTTCGCGGAAACGGCACATCCAATAAACATTTTATTGTATCCATTGAAACACTGGGCCTGCCACATTCAGGATGACCAGTGATCTGGCTTTTGGAATTCAAGGTTTCTTTTTCCCGGTTTTCGAGGTCTGAGAATACAAATTTTCCAGGTTCTTTTTTGCACATTACAATATACTTTTACCTTCTACCGCTTACACAGTAGAGATAAAGTTATGCAATGCTAGTGGGGAAACGTTGCGAATTTTCGGCCGGAAAAACTCTTGTTGACGGGCTCTGGTAAGGAAAAAGTGAATATATACAGTTGCAAAAATTAGAAAAGAAATCCTCTAACACGTGGTGTATCCATAATCCATGTTTTGTGGGTCCTTGATACCGAAAACTCTGTTGAAAGCAAAACGTCCGTCCGTCAGTGAACCTAAACCGTTCAGCCAATTTTCTTGAAAATTGATATTCCTTAATCGATCTGGCAATGCCGCAGCCTCTTAAATTTGAAATCAATATTTTAATTTGTTTCGGAAGGGGGGTACTTTATATGAAGCCCCTGGAATATTTTCAAAATTTTCAAAGAAATGGCTTCATCGTTTTTTTTGGATAGTTAATTTGTTTTGTTGGATAGTGTGAAGGCAGTTTAAGAGAATAGTGCAGGTCTCATGTTCATTGCAAACCTAATTATTCGAAAATTGATAAGTTCAACATTTTTTCGGCATCTGCCTACAATTACATATTATATTTTTGACTTTTTAATAGGAATGGTCAATTTTGTTTAAACATGCTTTTCTCAAAAACGGCACGAACAATTTTGTTTCAATTTTCATTACGAATAGAATTTAGGTCGTTCAAGAGTGCAGGTCTCATGTTCGTTGAAAATTTTTGAATTTTGAAAAGTGAAACTTCTCACAACTACAATTATGAAGATATTCTTAATAAAAGGTTCATCAAAAACAGACCTTAAATAACGTCATGTTCAATTTTTCGAAAATTGAGATTTTTTCGAAATTTTGTGTCAAACGTTGTCTTTTTAAAACAATTTTTCTTAAAAAACGCCACTTTTTTTCAATTTGTACCTTAGATAGCGTAAAGGACGCTAAAGAGAATGGTGCAGGTCTCATGTTAGTTGATATGCCCCATTATTCCAAAACTGAAAAAAAAAATCTGCGTCTTTTTACAACTTGTGAAGATAAATTTTTAATGAAATATGTTCATAAAAAACATTTTCAAATAAGGGAATGTTGAATTTTTTGAAAATATTAGTATTTTTCGTGAAATTTAGCATCAAACATAGTCGCGCGTTTCGAATTTCCTGCGCTTTGTGAAGATAATTTGAGAGGTTTTAAGAAGCTATTACTCTTGTAAAAGAAAGTAGATTGGTGGAAGGTAATAAACGTAACTTGGAACTAACCAATTACTTCTTTACTTCAAGAAATTTTGATCGCTAATTATGGTATGTTTCATTTGTAAAAGTTTGAAATTACTACTGTTCCTGGCTATCGAAATTCACGCTGATTTGCACCACAGATGCTTCTTTGAATTGGTGGGGTTTAGATTATATTAACAGTATTTCTAATACTTAACATAAAAGAAAAATTGAAAAAATTGAGTACCATAAATTTGTACAAACTTTTCTAACTTTCATTTCATATTACTACCTGTGCTGCCTTGGGGAACAGTGAGGTGATGGAAATAGGGTCTACGCGTATTTCCTGGCGCGCAACCCGTTTAGATCACCGCATGTTCATTTTCTTCGTGCTCCTTGTCAATTCGAACACTGTCACTCTTAATCTCCGTGTAGGCTGTAAGCAAAGATACGAGTAGCTTCGACTGCGCTCTTCTACAAAATAAGTTAAAATTCCCTTTAAATATTACGGACGTGATAACATGGTCGTTTCGATTGAAAAAATAGGAAAGTGGTACCGCGGATGTCATTAAAGGAGTGGCGCAACACAAAATTGAAACTCAAACAAACCTGTATTGTAGTAGTGTTAATAAATAATAATAATAATAATAATAATAATAATAATAATAATAATAATAATAATAATAATAATAATAATAATAATAATAATAAGCTAATCCAAACTCAGCTATTGAGTTTCCGGTGAGACGTATGTTCCGCAAATATCTCGTACATGCATATGCAACTCAAAGGCATGGGGTGCTGCTACCCATGTTACACCTATACAAGCAGCAGTGTTTGAAGTTGTGTCATGCGTGAGTCAAGAACTACGCAATCCTCAAGCAAACTTGTGACACTTCTCATACATACTTCTATTTTAACAGTCACCATTATCATGTACTGTAATGAATTCTGCACTTTACTGAATACGATACCGTATGTGAATTCGTGCTAAATATTGGAAAAAATCTGACAATAACAAAAAATCCCGGATTCCAAATCATATTCCCGGTTTTCAAGGATTCCAGGTTCGCTAGCCACCCTGCCATCGCAACCACAAAGCATCCACTGTCTGTGACCACAACATGCCTTCACAGAAGGAGGCCAGACGCGCGAGAGCTTCCGAACCAAACAAACTCCAAAGCTGGACAAAGCGAAACTTCTCTTTTCTTATTGATTGAGGGGCAATGTCATGGCAACAGAGGAGACACGCGTCAGCTTAGGCTGCCGGTATCAAACAGGCACAAGCAATGATAGTGCTTGGTGGTGCTTCCTATATGTAACGCATAGAACTGCTTAGCTCTAGAATAGTAACGCTATGTTTGCAGCAAGAAAGACGACTTCTTTTAAATGTTTACTCGCCAGTCGTAAACATTTATGTCGATTTTAGACTAAGATATTTCTAACAATTTTAAGTTCAAAAAAATATATCTGTTAGAGTTGCAATTAATTTTGTGGGGAGGTCTAGCCTCCCTTGCCTCCTCTAAATCCGCCAATGGTAGTCACATTCAAAAGCTCGAGTGCTTTCGTAATGCAATATATCTACCTATTTTCGCCCCGCGTTGGGCGTCATTGAAATATATCTACCTAATATTCTATGTATTCTGCCTATTCTTTCACCATTCCTGTTCCTGCATTGGGCTGCTAATGTAATAGGTTCCTTCTTCACTTGTCTTACTTATTCCTATTCTGCCTAATTGTAATATCTTCTCTCGTATTTGCCCGTCCACTAACTGCTTTATATATCATACAATCTTACCTGGGCGTGAATACGGTGACTTCCCTATGATGGCTTTAAATGAGGTACCTGCATGCGCGCGCGTGGGTCAGCATCTAACTACTCAAATCACAACACATTTATTCATGGCTACTGATGAACCCATATATGTTCACCTCGGTTTATTACCATTCCTCTAGTTATTCTTTTCTGGTTTTGAATATTATAATTAACAAACAAAACAAACAAATTCAATGAAAAATGCCCCGTGACGGTATGCAAAACAATGCATAAAAATATCCTAAACGTTCAATTACAAAACACAATACAAAACCATTCACACTGAATATCACATAACAAAAAAAGAAAAAAAATCATTCATCCACCGAATGCGCATTCTGTCGTGAAACCCATTGACTTTTTTATTTTAAATTAAATATACAAAACGTGGTCTTCGACAGATGCCTTCTTTTGAATTTTCAAATAAAATACCCATGCATAACTTCCCTGGTGATGGCTGCGCACTGCGACATGCGGCACACATTACGCGTCGCCGTCCGCCAATTCGTACACTCCCAGTGCACGATTTTAATGTCTCTGATGCCAACAGTTTCCAGGATCGCGCATTTATACCGCCAGCTCACCCACTTCACACACCGCAAAACGTTTCACAACGAATCGCAAAGTTCTCACAATTCCAAGTTCCGCCGCGAAATGGTACTGTTTGCCGCGTGAATGTATATAAAAAAAACTTCCCGCAACATAGAAATATTGTTCATCCACGAATAAATAAAAATATTATAGTAACTTTCATCACATAGCGCTAACCACGTTGAAGTTTCTTATCTTAACACGGTAACACAATATGTCCTACCATTGTTCTGGCTGGCAATTACGCGAAAATTAATGTTTGCGTCGTTTTACCAATTAGTCATTCGCTACTATTCGAAAACACATCTCCCTATTGTCATTACACTTTATCTACACAACAAAATATTTATAACTGCTCCTAAACACATTTCTTGACAAATTTTCTAAAATTTGTAATATACGATCGCGTACCTAGCGTCTCCCACGAGCGCCAATCGCCAACTAACCCACCGTCTTGGCCATTGTTGTCAAGAAAGTTAAAAGATTTACCACGAACATACGCCGATCTCTTGTTCATCGCTACGAATAACACTGCGAAAACATTTCTTATTCTCACGTTTTACAAGTTTTTCTGCCTCGCCACTGGTTTTAAACACTGTTTATATTTTCCTTTGTAATTACTAGGTTGTCGTTTTTTCCTTTTTTTGTCTTATTTTATTAAATGTAACCACCAACGTCACACGACACGTCGCTTGTTTTATGCTAATTCCAATGATAAGTTTTTTTTTTACTTTTAATTTTAATAAATCTTCTGACTGTTTTCCGAAAACGTGACTAATCTTGAAATTTGTTATAAATTCCGCCCCATTGTTCCATAAAGTTTTAATCCGATCCCTTCAAGCGTTTTCTCAATATTTAAATAAAACTATCCTTTCCATTAACTTCCTTATGTCAACAATCACCTCCATATTTCAGCTTGTGAATAAATGCCATAATTTCCGAAATCTAATGAATCCCTGATCCGATTTTGACGATTCCAGTTCTAATGCTTCTAAAAATTTTGTTTTATTTAATGTTGACACTGGATTTCATCATTTTTCGCTATTCAGTCAATTTGGAATAATGTCTGCGCGCAGCGCTGTCGTCTTGTCTTTTCAAAATATAAATGTTCATATTGTATTGGAAAATCTGTATTTTGGGGAACTTTAAACTACCGGACGTACTATCGTAAATCATTACAGTAATTGGTACATTCCTCATGGCACCACTCCTTACATATTCCAAACTGGATTCATTCATTAGATGGTTGTTCGGAGCCTGGGTATATTATCTTGTAATGGTTTGACGAACTTGTCGAGGGAACCGGGATTTCGTTATTCATAAACAGTTTTGTTTTTGCTTCCAAGGATGTTTCGTTTCCTTCTTTAATTTTGGCCCCATTTTTATTTTTCTGAAGAGCTCGATTGACCTTTCTTTTCTGTCATTCTCGCTTTTTCTTTTCTTTCTTCTATGATAAGTTTTTGAATGAAAAAAGACGTGTTCTCTGATTTTTTATATATTTTACTCATGGCTCCTTATTTTCCGTGTTAAGGAAATGGCACGATTGACTGGATACTCACATCTATCTGAGAAGAGGAAATGAGACTTCATTTGTGAAAATGAAGTCTCAGTTGCTCTGACTCTGCACTAATTGCAACTGAGCAGTCGTTATCCAAAGGTTTGAAAGTTATTAGTGAACGAGAATAGCAATCCTCACTGACAACGTCAGGGTTGTATGGCTCAATACCTGTAACTCTAAAATCTTTTTTCTGTGATTACAAAACTGTATTCAAATTATTTCTTCAAATAACAGAGCGGGCACTTAGACAGCGATGAATTGTTTCTCTAAAACGCTCATATATAGAAGAACAATTAGTAAACGTAAATTCTAACGAGGTCATATTTTTCGGAAGGGAAAGACCTTCTGAACAACATTTACTTACGAGCCTGTCATTTTTCCTTTATTTATAAAAAAATAGATGTCTTCGCAGAAAAGATACATGTTAACATAATGAACACTCGGTATCTTACCTGTTAAATAAAAGAAAGCAAGGATGAAAATAGTAACGCCGGTCGCTAGAGAGAAGCGACTGACTGTACACGTGTTGATCTAATCACACTCGCTCCTGCTTCCACCGCTGACAACAGAGGAAACAACCCTCACTACTCTTATCCCTCTGCATGCCATTACCTTTATTTCCTTTACTTTACAAAAATATAAACGATATTGATTTTGAGTCCCGAAAACAGATGTTCAGTCGGTCTCATAGAAAAATGTTGAATAAAGTATATTTAAAAGCGATTACGATTAGCTACTTGTGTAATAATGAATTCGTACGTGATTTTTCACAATATATTGGGGCGGCACATTAAATAGCCTAAATAATATTATAATTTAATCGACAAAAGAACAATGCTTTCGGGGAGTTGCATAACTGTCGGCACCGCGAACCGACGCGTGCGACCTGTTCGAAGGAATTTATGGCAGCGTGCAGCTGCAAACGCTGCAAACGCTGGGTTTCCCTCGGAAGGCAGACCTTTCCACCCCACCTCCTTGGCGACCGCCAGCCCCCTCGTCAACAAGCGCCCCCTGCCTCTGGCGGGGATTCCCTTCGACATTAATTAAGAACTGTTGATCGAAAAGGACATTTGGGAAAGGGGGCCGCGAAGATCCTGTACATGTGCGCGCGCCTGTTAGACAGAGACAGAAAATAGCCCAAGCAACGGAAAATTTTGGAGTTTCTACCTCGTCGATTGGCTTAAACAGAAGTTAATACGCAGCAGACTTACGCCAATCGGACTGAAACAAAATTTAAGACGTAGTAGGTTTAGACTAATTGGATCGCTGGAACGCCGTGTAGGGATTATTTGACAAAGCGTGATACAATTTTGTGGAGGGGAGAAGAGAGGCTTCGCTGGAACGCCGTGCTAAGCGGGAAAGACATTGCATAGGAGAACGTCGTGCTAGGCGAACATCCGATTCGATCCGAGAGCGCCGTGAGAGGCGGCCGCAACATTGCATAGGAGAACGCCGTGCTTGGCGAATTAATCTTTCGATTTGGGAAAGTTATTCTGTTGAGTTTGATATTCGACTCGGACTTCCGCTCAATATGGCCCAGTTATGAGAACGGGGCATAACTTGCTGCCTGCACTGAATCGTACGCCTATGCTGAGACTCGCGAGAGAAATATGAACTCGCCACGACTCGACGCGGAGGCCACCAGTTGGACGAGAAGGAGCTGCAGCGGGTGTTTCGACCGCCGCTGCCTGCTGCCACCGCTAACACGGGGCTTCCTTTGGCGCCCAGGATGTAACCCTCGGAGCCGCAACCGCCGGCGCCGCCGCCTGAGGTCAACGAACCTTGCGGGCGCCCAGCTGACAGGGCCAACTGCTGCATACGAGACGTCCCGGTACAATTTGTCGTATCGGCAAAAAAAGAAACCCACGCTATTGGGTATTATCATTCTTCGCTGTTCAATCGCAACATGAACTTTTGGCTATAACTCAATCCAGATTTTGTAACCGTTGCCGCGCCTGAGCAATCATGTTCTTAAATTATCATAATCAGCAATCCCTTAATTTTAATTTCATTATCTTACTATTTATTAGAGAGCTCATTAGGTAGGGTGTTTTCTTTTTTTTATGTAACTTCCTTGACATGAGTCAGGAATAATTTAAATGTTTTCGAGTCATTATGTTCATACTTATTAGCATGGACAACTCCTAGCAACCCTCTTCTTCCGTCTAGAGTAAAAGGAACTAGTGACCTAACAGCCGATCGAGCTATAGCCGGGCCGGCGGATGTGACAATATTTCGAGACTATGTGATAAAAAAAATGATACTTTAGGAATATGACAAATATTAAATTTAGGTACTAACCGGAACTGTGGATTGGCGAAGAGAGTTGAAAAAGTTAAAACATTTGTAGAAGACATCCATAATTGCTTTTACTTGCTTTTAGTTAAGTAAATGCAAACTAAAATCAATAACAGTTACTGAGAAGTAAAATATGGTGAATGATTATTCTTATTTCATACTTCCAATTTGTATTTAACGGGACAAAAATCATAATCTAAAAACTGATATCACTTTAAAAATGTTACGATATATTGTGAATGTGATGTACGTCTTCTGCCTCTCATTGAAAGTTTCAAGTGATAAAATTATCTGATTATGGAATAACAATACTGTTTCTTGTAAGTGGGAGGACATTCGAAAATAGCGCGTGTTTGGGCTCTCCTGCTCCAAGAAGCAGACACCGTAACGAAAGGTTTGAGGCGAGAAATTAGTGTCACTTAGTATAAGTGGTTGCAAGCACCAGGAAAATTAAGGGAGATGGAAACCCGACTGGGGAAGCGGTTAGAGCTGGTGCCTAGGTTGAAATATCTACCGCTTACGTTATAGTGCCTGGTTCGGCTTAGATAATGCGAGAGTGGGAGGTGCGCTGTAGTTTGGAAGAAGACTGAGTACAAAGACTGTGCTGAAAAACTGTATTTTCTTTAATGAGATAGTTGAACTGATTTGTAATGGTCATAGTTGATCTAGGTTGTGGCAAACGAACGCTCAATAAACTATTTTGTTTACGTTTTGTGCACACGTTTTTTTGGTATTCTTCAAATGCAAAATGTCCTGCGATTTGGTTCAAAACTAGTTATTCAAACAATTCTGTGAAGTCCACATTTCGTTTTCACTTCGCATACGCTCGCACACACTCGCACTTCACAGACGTTGTGAAGCGTGGCTCACACGTGCGGAAAGCGAGTATTCTATCCCCAGGAAATGAACACATAACGTGACTTTCGGTAAACAAAGTTCACTCTTAATTTCCGCAGCGACTTCTTTCTCGTTTTCTTTCGCGAAGTGAAGCCGACCTGGTGGAGTCTCGTAAGAGTTTCAGCTTTGTAATCCAGAGAGGCGGTCGTTTCGGCGACTGAGAGGACTTAGGGCACGCCCACGAGTGTTCGCGCCCGGTGCTGCGCTGCACTATGGGTATATAACTCGAAAAGTGGCTAAACTCGATTTATTTTTTTAATTTTCCCTTTGGAATTGTTAGATGATACGACTATTATGAAATGCATCTAGTATTGCTTTAAGTACAAACTATTACCTCATACTAGATGTCAGATCGGGACATGCAATCAAAAATTATTCAACTGAGCTGCATACCTACAGCTAACAACATTCCGAAATATTTTTTAAAATTATTTTTTAGAAAAGCCATTCTGACTAACCGTTGAGAACAAGACAAATTCTTTATATTTTTATACGTTTACTATATTTTTGAAGTTGGTTCCACAATGAGCTATACCTCATTAAAGTTGTGTATTATTAAGCGACCAGTTCTCCAAATATCAAAACTTCAAATCATTTATCACTTCAAAACTTCTTTGTGCCGATTAAAAGACTAATGCTTCCATTTTCAGCAACAAGAACTGTCTTCCCGTTCTTGTCCTTCCGTATTTTCAATATATCACAATTATTTGATGAAACATAATTTTCATAACTTAAAAAAAGTGTGTAAATAGTTGTGTCCAGCTTTTCAGACAAATACTGGAATATACATTGGCGGTTTTGTTTCTGACGTTAAAAGAATTATTATTGAGTAATTATTTGACATTTTTTAAAATATCCACAGAGATATTTTCTTAAGATTGGTCCACCTTATGTAAGTTTTGTATTAACGAATGGTTTTCCAAAAAACCAGCACTTCAAAACCAAAAATGTACGCTTCCCCGTGTTTCTCCGTTATTTTCTTTGCACCAATTCAATGGGGTACGGTTTCTGTTTTTTAGCAACAAGAACTGTGTTCCCGTTCTTGCTCCTCCATATTTTCCATATTCATCACCATACCATTTCATTTCCGCAGCCACAAACAAGTACATAAATAAATATATCCAGCTATTCGGACAAATACTGGAATATAACATTGACTGTATTTTTATTGTCATTAGAATTATTATAGATTTATTATTGTATTATTATCATGAGAATTATTGTCATTTTTGGCGTTATTTCTTATTAGAACAAGAGTATTCTTTATCTTTACATAGTTTTGACATTTTTAAGATCGATCCTCTTTATTAAAGTTTTATATTAGAAAGTGACTGAGTTTCCATATATCGAGCACTTCAAAACAAAAGAAGATATGCTTTCTCGCCTTTCCCCGCTATTTTCTTTGCACCTATTCAATGGGGTACGCCTTCTGTTTTATAGCAACACAAACTGTCTTCTCGGCTGGCTTCTCCATATTTTCCACATCAATCACCAAACTTTTTATGAACCACATCTTTTCCACAACCACAAACAGTGCGTGCATATTTGTGTCCATCTTTTGGGGCAAATGGCCCACTGTGCGCTTCCGCGTGGGAGCGTGGGTGGCATGCGCCGGCAGGGAGCGAGTGAGGCGCCGCCGCCTTTGCTCCCCCGCGTGGAAGCGGCTTTGCGCCGGGTGATTCGCGATCCCACTAACCGTCGACGTCGCCGGCTCTCCCGGCGCCGCCACGGCTGCCCAAAGACGCTGTGCATCCACCCTTTTCGATTGATTGATTACTGATTCCGGGCGCGTCAATTACTGAGGTCATTAGTCCAGTAATTGTAATGCATGTTTTTCAACGAGATCCGGCGCCCACCAACCGTTGACCGGGGGTTTTCCCCAATCAGGTTTCTCTCACCAGCGGGGCACCGCCCTAGACGGGACAAGTTCTAAGACTCCGACCGGTCTCCCGGCATGTGTGGTAGTGTAGTGCGTGTGTGTAAGGGGTGAGGATAGGATAATAAAGAGGAAGGAAAGATCGCGCGGGGTCCGTGGCCCGTTTATTAGGGTACTTCTCCAGCATTCGCCTGGTGTTGATCGGAGAAACCACAGAGCAGCTACCCATCAGAGCAGCTGGCTGCAAGAATTTTCCTTCAGACAGCGACTGAATTCGACCTAGCTGAAAAGCTAGTGTCGAAAATCCTGCCGTCGTCGGGATTCGAACCTAGGACCTCCCGTTCAGAGGAACTGCAGTGACATCCTTTTCGAAGTCGTTTGACGCGACAAACAATTCCGGAGCTAGCTAATTTTGGGAGCAGGGCAATGGTGAAACGTCCCCCCCCCGCCCGCCAGAAAAAAATTTCCAAAGTGATTGTCGTATCAAGAAACTAGATGAGTTATTTTATTTCAACAAATGCCAAGAAAATACGCTTAAACTTGAAAATAGTTTTGGAAATATAGTTTAAATAATAGTTTTAAATAAAAGTATTTAGTGATCAAATAATTCAATTTCCAAGGCGAGCTTAAAACGCTAACAAACGTTGTTTACAAGTAAGTGTTTAATAAAATCACTTGTTAAATACTTGAATCAATGAATTTGAATTTCAGTAAAATCTATTTTAATGTTAGCGTCATTTGATTACATACTATTTTTCCATTTCATAGATACACAGTAAACGTAACTCTAACTGAAACGAGCATTTTTTTACCTGTAAAGGCGTAAATGATGTCGGTTTTATGAATTAAGTTACATATTTCGTGTTCAATAAACATTAAAGCCAATCTATTTATTCGGCATTGGCGCATCGTGGATCATACCCTACTTTAATTACAATTAACTATTTTTGGTAAAAAATTTTATGAAATATCACACTAGTGTATACGACTAAAGTATTATACAATTACGATAACGATTTTCTCCAGTTCTTATTTCTTTTTCAATTTTTACTAATTGTTTCCCATCACTCCCATCATCGGGCCTCTTGCCTTGCGGGGCCCATGCCTAGCGCTGGCACTGCAGGCAAACGTGGGGTGATTGCGCAAAGTATGCACTTGATGTGGAATTTAAAGCTTGAGGAAGTTCATTGTTCTTGATTTTACTGGCACCCGCTCATTTAGAAATGATTTTTGCCTCACTGTTTTGTTACGTTATTAAAAATATATTTAATTGTATGGGGTCGCTTACGGAAATAAACTACGTCTTTCGCAGTATTGCAATTGTGTTAATAAGTATTATATGCTGCATTATGTTATTGTTTACATCTCACTTCTGAATTCATAATTGGTACGGTTGAACGGAAGGTAGCAGGAGTTAAACGTTTTTGAATGTCTACTCAACTGATTTTCATTATATTCTCTTATATTTGGGTATTTCGAATAGGACGTTCGTTCATTCTTCTTCAAAATGTTGCTTCGATGTTAGCAATTCATTTTTTTCAAACAGTGTTTGTGTTCAAGATGTAAATTTTCAATTATATTTATTTTTTCTAACCGTTTATTTCGGAAATCCGCTCGTTTCCGTTTTTTTTTCATTTTATAATTTTAAATTGGCGTTATCGATAATTCAATATTGTGCCTTATACAGTAATATTCAATGCCTTATAAAAACTATTCCTTAAAAATGTTCATTTCGAACAAAAACTTGAAAATATAATTACAGTGAACTAAAGGTTAAGAAAAAGAAAATAATGTACGAAGTTAAAGCTTGGATGACTTTGAAAAGAACCTTAAATAATTCGACTATGAATGAAATTAGTTATACCTTTTACATCACAATAGTTTCTTAAATGGAAAAATGCAATCGTTCCCGCCCGTTGTAATTATGTTCCCTAGGAGGATAAAAACACAATGCCTCAGTTCAAAATAGAGCTATTTGTATCAAAGTTTGTGTGACACTGAAACATTGTGCAGAAGCAAAAGGCATAAAGGTGTAAAAACCGGATCAGACCGAATGGTTATTTAAAATGCTAATTAGCAACTTTATCAGCAGAGTGTCGATGACAAAAAATTAAATAGTAACGACGACCATGGTTCCAAGCAGATAATATCTTTGAAGTCACTGACGAAGAAAGAATTACCATTGCCAATGAGACCATTCAGAAAACTACAAGCAAAGTAGGAAAGATAAGTCTACCGTGGAGGTCTAAAGAATGTGAGGAAGCAGTAAAGAAATCCGAGCTATTGTCCAATGTATATAATAGGCATAATGAAGATGAGAATAAAGTTTGATTCACATCTGCTACCGCAAAAGCAAGAAAAATAATCAAAGAAGCCAAAAGAAAATGAACAGAATTTCTTTTATCCATAAACTACAAGATGAACAGCGAAGCATGAAACGGCATAAACGGAAAACATAAAATATTGCACTAAAACTATACTTTTCTAATGGCACCAACATGCACAATCCTTAGATTATAGCCAACAGTTTTGGAAAGATATTTGCATCAAATTTCAGTTATTAGAACTATTAAGTACAAAGAAGAAACAGAGGAAATTGAACACGATTTTGATGAGGAAAGCACAGGATGTAAGGATATTAAACACGTAAATGTTCCTATTTTACTCAGATAAATGAAGCAGTATGCAAATTGAAAGACACTAGTAGTGCTGCGACGGATTTCCAAATAAATTAATTAAGAAGTTTCTTTCATTTCCTGCACTGTACCAGTGAGCCATTTATAATATGATATGCACTAACATGTTCCTCCTTAAGTGTACTGAAGGTATTATTGTACCGATTTAAAAACTAAGGGAAGAAAAACATCTGATTAGCGGTTCCAGGCTTATTCCTCTAACATACTCCCTATGTCAACTATTGGGGACCAGTACTGAATCAAAGACTAAGGGGGGAAATGGAAAAGTAAAAATTAATTACAACAAAGCAACAAAGTGGCTTTAGGAAAAATTGTTCAAACAGACTGTGTCGCATCGTTAGAGAATAACGTATATTATTTTTGCTAACGTGAACATTTTCAGTCTACATTTAGACATAGAAATCGTATAAAGTAGTGTGGAGAAGGCTGGTTGTAAAATTATAACCAAGGCCAAATTAAGGGCAACAAAAGTAAGTAACTCTACAACTTCTTAAAAGAACATTCAATCAGAATTAGGGTAAAAGTATTTTTTTCGGTTACCACCTTATAAACGGTGTGCCTCAGGGATCTGTTCTTAGTGTTGCCCTATTTTAATGATTATCAATTGCTCCAAGACATTCAACACCCATTTGTCATCAAGGTGTACTCGGGCGATAGTATATTCAGCATAACTGGAAAAGATTTAAACCTATTGAAGAAGAAAATACTCAAAACATCTTAATCGCAGTCGTGGAATTATCAAAGAAAACTGGGTTTAAGATCTCTACGACGAAGTTGACAATCTTAATATTTTGGATGCAAAATTAACGTGGTCTCAACATATTAAAAAATTTGAAATTTAAGGGCGCGATTAGAAATAATATTGTCAAAGTTATTAGCCCTACATCATGGAGAGCAGACTATTTGGTAATTAGAATAATGTACAGCCAAGTTAAATCCAAATTGGGTTATAGCAGTACCCGGCAGTATCATGCGGCCAATAAAATCAAAAGAATATTAGAGGCCAGCAGACAGACACACGGAGCCTTCAAGAGCAGCCCAACTATAAGCACATTACCTGAAGATGAATTATCATTATTAGAAAAGTGTAAATGAAATCTAATTATCGGAGACATAATACAAGTTGCAGCAAATAATTCGAAACCACTTACTAAAGAACTCCAAAATTTATATAGTGTTACAGAACTCTGAATTGCAAGAAGAAACTTCCAATAAATTAAGATCAATTGAGATCCTCGAAGCAGCCAATAAGAGGAAATCAAATACTCGAGAAGATTTAAGAGATCGTACCTCTTAAGAATACATTCTACCTGATTACGACTATTCAAGAATACTGAGACGATTGAAATTTCGAACATTTCTGTCAAACAGAATAATAATTCAAAAGCAATTCTGTGTCTTTTTAGAAATGAATTGTATAAATAACATAATTACAACAGCATAAATAGTGAAGGCTCATAGAATCTAAACAAGGTAGGTTGAGCCGTAATTGCTACATTTCGAGATGATCACCAAGAAATTACCGGATGATATTAAATAACGTCCAGTACGCCACGCTGAAGGCCTTCGGATTCACACGGAAAATAAATGATAACTGACTCTAAAAGTGGCATTCTTGCCATAAGGAACTTAGCCACTGAGAATTAAATTATCCAGGAAATAGTTCCAATAAATATCCGTGAGTTCAATACTATCGCATTGCATAAAATAAAATGGTAGATAGAAATGAGAGAGGCAACTAAAAATGATGAACGAAATGTTCCTATAGTAAGTAACCAGGAGTACTTCAAGAGAGTTAAAACAAGCTAGGGAATCTGGATAACAAGGAATAGTGTGAATTAAGAACTGGCAAATTAAGAAACAATGTTTCGCGATGTCAATTCAGTTGTCACCTTTAGAGAGTGTATCAGTCGTAACAATGAGATGCAGAATAACACGCATTCATGCAAGAACATTAAATGAATGCTGCATTTATGTACAATAGATGCAATGTGCTCTACTCAATTGTACACATGTACTCAATTGTAATTGTACTTGTACACATGTACACAATTGTACTCAGTTTTACACAATTGTCCTAAATCTGAGAGCAGTAGACTAATTTAAAAGCTGAACTCACCTGCTGAAGTGCTAATAGGAACAAAATTATATAATAAATTTATTAATTTGCCGAAGGAAATTAATCTGTAAATGTGAAGTATTATTGTAATAGGTTTGGGGTAGAACTTCTGTTTAAATTGTAAGTAAACATTGAATTCAACCTGCAAGAGCAACTCAACCGTTAATGTATTGAAAGTTAATTAAAATGAATTCATAAAATGGTTATAAAATTATTAAAAAAAGATCAACCCAAGAGGTTGATGCGGTCTTAAATAAATATTATCTGTTTCCGGAATTCGTTTTAATAACAAGTTTCAAAAAAGTCATCCCCATGCAATCCAGTGTCACGATAGCTACTTGTAAAAATATGACGTAGGGATGATATTCCCCTCCATGAATAACGAAAATAATTGTGAACAATCAGCTTTTATTTTACTCGCATGTAATAAACCTCACTGGTCATAAAATTTTCGCTTGCGCGAAGAACATTTCAAATTCGTCACTTGGTAGAGGCAATACGATCTCGAAACGCTGTTCCGTATGCCAGCTCTCGTCTCAGTCATGTACTTGCGAACCATAAAATGTTCTTTTAAGTACCAGGGCGTTCCAGTTTTCCATGCTAACTGAAATTGTTCTCTGAAATTTTAGAGAGCAGTATATGCTGAGATATTGCTGTGTGGTTATACACGTTGCTACACAAGCAAAATTAGCAGTAGCGACAAATGGTCACATACCAATTAGGAGGTTTGCGATATCAATTTCCGAATTTGGTGATCCTGCGACCATTCCGCGAGAATAATTTCAAGCGGCATTAAGAATAAGAAAAGAACTGCATTTTTACCGACATCATGTATAACTCGTCACCCAAAATAGGGCAGTTGGCGGCAATTACAGAAAGGACGTATGAGTTCAGAGATTGGCTTCGAACAATACATTTATGGTTATTTTATCCAGCAAAATCTTAAATTGAATATTAATGCGACACAGCGCGTTGGCAAATTATTGTATCCACTTGTTGGATTTGATTTTTCTTATCTCCGTTTATCATCAGCACGATCCAAAGCATCTTGTTCCTAATATTTATAAATGTATTAATACTTATGAACACAGATCAGTTGTCAGGGCTAGAATATCATACTATATCCACTTCCTAGCAAGCGACGATGCCATGCAAATGTTTGTGATTTTTTGCTCTATTATGCTTCAAATTCTTGAGTTCGCTCAGTCCAGTCCATCAGTCAAAAGCTGTTCTCGGCTACAGGTATTGCATTTATTCCAGTCGACAGTAGACTACAAGACGAACTTTTTTCTTCTATAATACTCTTTACGATTTCTACTTCTGATCGTGTCACTCGAGATACCACATTCTTTAATGCCTAGAGATATTTTCAGATTTTTCTGGCTCAAGGTTTTGAATGAAAGTAAGTATAAATTCTGGAATACCCATTATCGTTACCATTTTCACTCTTTTCATGTTTTTACGTGAGTAAATTTGTTAAGCATTAAATGCATGCAGATATCATTACTAAGTGTATTTACATAGACATCTGAGCGAGAATCACTATATTCCTAATAAACGATTTAAGATCATTAAAATAGACGTGTTACTGATATTTTATCACCACGTGATACTTGTTACTACAGTCATCATGCGACAATTTTCTAGAAAGTAGGATCAACAGCAGCTATGATTGTGAATATTCTTGAAAAATCTTCACTTATATGTGAATATTGCTTATTTTTACTACTTGCTGTCAGCTATAAACAAGTAACCTGGTCCCCATGGCTTCATTCCAACATTATACCACTTAATAAGTCTCGCACGAAATCAATAGATATCCAGGTTCATCAATATCTAATCGTGAGGAACACTCCCAAAGGCCCTCCAGTAGTAAATCAAAGCCATTCTCAAATTATGTTCTCGTTTCCTTGCATCATTTCAGATGACTTTGTTGAGTAACAGGACTTCCTGGTAGTCGTGGGAACATTTACATCATTTCAGTACATCATCACATTGTTCCGTTTTTTTAGGTGTCTACATTTTATTATCAATTTCTGCAATTGTAACTTTTCACATAATTGGTAGACAAGTGTTTTGCCTATATTTCATTATCAATTACTGGCTTCCTCTTGGATAATAGAAAAGTGATTCCGCATGTGTATCACTTCGAGAGTCCCTCGATTTTTTTTCTAAGATTTCATTCACAACCTTGTCAAATGGGAATGCATTATTGTTAATTTCATCTTATTCTGAATCTTATCAATAGTTACAACATACGTTTTTCAAGTTTTATTCCCTTAGTATTTTTATTAGTATTAATTACACCTTATATCTCTACGAAACGAGCATAAATTGTACAGACTAATATAATCATAGTACATTTAAGATTTATTTTAAAATATTATCATAATGTCATTTTCTACAAATTTCCAGACAATTCTGGTTCTTAAGATGATAGTAGTCTTCTATATCAGTTGCCGAGTTTTCGGAATATCTTTGGGATGGCTCCAGTACTAGATACAGAAAAGAAATGAATCGCACTTTTTCAGCATTTCATTCTTGTTGAATAACTCTGAGAGACCCACATAATTTGCCTTGTTATTTCAAATAAGATTTAAGTTTTAATATCTTTATTTGTCCTTAAATATATTTTCAATTGTTTGTTTCGTACATTTTTCATTACTAATTTCTCTAGATTCTTCTACAGAGTTCGTGTTCCCTCCGTTCTTGATTCTGCATTGTACACTGTCTCTAAGTAACGTAATGCTTAGACTTGACACCTTTTAATATCTCTTGCACCTCTGGAACACCATTCCACTCTCCGAAAGCCCTTTACTCGCCTAATAACATACGAATTCTTCAGTTGCGGCATGACGCAAGCGGCTTATGAAACTGATCGCTGAATGAAACATTCCGTTACCTTCACCTCAGGGAAGACTTCAAAACTGCCTATTGTTGGAATATGTGGCACTGAGGTGATTTTTTTTTTTTTTTTTCCAGAAGGGAATTAATTTCCAGGACGTACTTATTACGTTCACTATAGCCGAAGATCAGTGTTCATTATTACCGAGTCTTTTTCGGTTATTTGTAATATAAGTGAAACGGGACCTGTGACTTTCACTACATCCGAGTTAACTATAACCAGATTCGAATGTAATAAATTGTCCTTTTTCTTTATTGAACATATTTGATTTTTTACTGACGACTGTTCTGTCTCAGAATCCTTCTGTCCCAGTACAACCGATGAGAACGATTTTCCATAACACACTGGAGTGGACCTCTTGTCGGAGATATTAATTGGTACATCTGAACTAATTCTTGATGAATTATTTTTGTTATTTCATCATGTACTCTGATCCAATTTGACGTGTGCAGCATGATGTAAATTGTTGGAATGATTTAATGTGAGCATAGCCATAACAGCAGTTGTTCTTGTTCACACGCAGTTCTTTAAGTGTATAGTTTCTGTAAATTTGCGATGTAATTACATGATGACTGATACATGATTACATGATTACATGATTACATGATTACACTATAAATCCTTCTGCAGTATATAAGCGCCAGTTGCATGAGTTTCGTTTCCTTGTTTTGCTTTGATACTACAGCGTCTTCATTGTGTTTTGAATAAATATTCTAGTCTATGTTCTAGAACTTTAAAGATTCCACTGTGATTAGTGTCTTTCGTGTACATTATATTCTGGTGCAGTAGTCCTAAGAGCGCGTATAAAAGGGAATATGCTAAGAAAAAATCTCCCAAATAAGATTGCCTCGCTGGTCCTACAGGCATGGAGGTATCTTTTGATGTTGCAGTCTGCCGATTTTCTGCGTAAATGTTACGGTTTAAGATCATTCTGTCAATCAAACACCTGTAGAACTGCATGAGTGTGTCTGTTTTATCATCATCGACGTCACAGAATTTCAGTTATTACTAACATAATGGCACTTGAAGATTCAAACAGTAAAACGTTGGAGGAAATGTTTCAAGACCTGTCGATAATTCGGGTGAATTTATCGCAGATTTGAAAAAGTTGTAATTATCTCGTAGCTGCCCTTCGCATTTACTGATATTGCCTGACATTGCAGAGAGGTGCAATGAAAACCTTAAGCATCGGCTAATAACCACATCTGAAATTGCATGTGATAAATCTGTGTAAGTAAGCCTGCAATTGGAAGTGGTGGGCCAGGAGACTTTCTGTGCTTTAACAGGTAGCCCCTGTGTCAATTAAAAATGAATGATCAGGTCGCGGTTCCAATAAATCAACAAGCGGTGGAACGAAGACTTGTCATCGCTGAGATTATAAGCACACCAAATTGCACCCAAATTCTCGCCCAAAAATTATTCTTGTCGAAATCATGGCAAGAAGGAACACTGAGCGAAGATCTCTCGAAGTCATTAAACTCTTGGGGGCCAAGTCGGCTCCAGTGTTGGCTCCACCGGATGCTGTTCTGTGTCACCACCGGATTGCGTTCAACTCCCAGTTATGATTAACTCCTCTTGTGACACTAATTGTGATGGAGCTCGATATGAGAGCGTTCTACAGTCTGCCGAACAAGTCGGACTCGCGGCAATTGGCTACGTCAAAACTGCGATAATCTACTATAAGACTGCAAACTTTTGGTGGACGAAGTTTATCGATGATGGGTGAGTTTAAAACGACGGTCTGCGTTAACAGTGTTTCCGCGCCAAACCTGGAGTGCATCTGGCGTACCCCAGGATGTCCTTCACTGTTCGCACGCTACTTACTGATAAAAGTTTCTTTTGGAATGGACATGTTTATGCCAATCCTTACAAAATCTGCCAATCACATTACTTAAAAGACGCTGGACTCACTATCTTGGTTTACGATTATTTGCTGAAGAAAGGTATTTCTTTAGGCCAATCTTTCAAAAAGAAAACAAATGCGAACGTTTGTTCAATGATTCAACTACCCTTACGATGCGTTACGATTTCAAACATTACCAAACACCATTGGCCCCGAAAGAGAAAATTAAAGTAAAGACTGCTCCCATGCAAGCAGATATTCAGACTCCAATTCAGAATCAGAAGATCAAGTTCCACCCAAAACCATGAAGACAAGCATTGAACGTTTCCTCCTCATATATCATGCGTGTCCCACGCTTCTGATCGTACTACATCGTCTGAGATTCTGCGCAGACACTCAGTCCGTATTCAATAGAATTTGCTGCGGTCATTAAATGCGCAAGAAGTTTCGAAAAATCTGGAGCGTAAACCCCGTTCCGCGTCCTATTCTGTGCTCGACATTATCGGCATCTATCGAAAAACTGGAGGGTCGAAACAGTTACTCAATGCTGGGTCCCCGTAAATTGGTAGCCCAAACAGAAATTGGCATTTGGAAGAGGATCAGGCTAGCCAGCGTAATGAAGACACCGAAAATATTTTCTTTCTACATCCTTCAAATTTGAAAGATAAACTTATAGCCATCCGATGTACACATCAAGAAGTCCCATATCCGAATAAATATACAATTTCGACATTGAAGGGGATGAACTGTAGTATGTGAGTAACAGTTGCTTGTGTTTCATTTTCTTGTTACTGTGATGCTAGTTCATTATGCTTTGGTTTCTGAATAAATATGCTCCATTGTGATCTACAAGTTAAACGTTTCAATTTTCATTACTGTTTCAAATACACTACATCTCTCGATTTAGGATAGATCTGGTATGAGGTCAACCGTTCGACATAGATATGTGCCACACTGACTCTTTTCGATGTCCTTCATGAAGGGCAGGTTTTTTTCCATTCATGCGTCGATCTTTCGGTGAATACTGAGTGTAGTAATCCTTCTAACTAGCATAATTTTAATAGTATCAATTTGCGCACTGTGCTAACTGCAGCACGCCGGGGCGCGATGGGAGGGTTACACGAAATAATGTTCTAGATGGTGTTTAAGGGCTTATTAATTGCCCATATAACCTGGAAGACTATCGTCCTCTTAGAACGAAGCGTAGAATTGTCTCTCAAATTTGAATTCCACAAAACTCTTATGTCCTGAATGAAGGGGGTATGCTATATCTCTTTCAGAATGATTTAATTCCTACTGAGTTGTCTAAAATAATAATTTTAACTGCTGTGTTAGTTACACGCGTATGACGTGTGTTAGCATGCAATTCGAATGTAAGCAGCGTCATCTCGACTAAATAACGCAGCATGTCGTCCTTTGAGCTACATGGCTAAGGCTGCGAACACATTTCTTTGAAGTTGGGCCACGTCATGTGGAATCATGTCAGATATCGTGAGATCAGATCAGACATGAACGATCGTGAGATAACGAACGATCGTATCGTATCGTTTCGTTGTGGTTTAGTAACGTTAGTGTTTGTAACGTTTCTTGTGGTAGCTATTTAAATTTATTTATTTAGTCAAAAACATGTGACGTATGGGGGAGAAAATCATCTGCGCACGCTTTCTTGAGTTTCAGAATCCCTCTCCAACAATTCAACTATTAATAGTTGAAAGATGAAAAAATAATAGTAATAATAATAATAATAATAATAATAATAATAATAATAATAATAATTAAAAAGCGAGAGATTAACATTTCAAAAACTAGATATTTTCGTTGCCGAATTATAGAAAACTTATTTGTAACGGTAAACGAACGAACAGATTTAATTTTTCTCTATTGCTAACAAATAGAAACTCACCCTTAAACTCTACTACCACTACAAGCAAAAGGAAAGCTCAACAAAACGTGCGCATAGTGAAGCTACATTTACGCCCAGAAACAATTCAAGGGGCCATCTCAGCATTTGCTTAATGGATCAGGGAAACTGGACAAAAACCCGATCGAGATGTGGGTCATTGACCCGAAAGCTGAAGTACATTACTTGTTACAGGCATTTAAGTCTTTTTTTAAAATTATACAATTCAAATGTAAACTAATTCATCATACTATATCATTGTTTTGTTAAAGTAAACATTATTTTTCTTTTTGACGATCAGTCAGCTACAAGTAAGAACTACTTAACTGGCGTATCTCACCGTTGAACCTTTGAACTCTGTGTTCCAAAATTGTATCACCCAAATGAAATTCCATTCAGTGACCTGACACATTCACGGCATTACCAGCTGGCGTTACCGTCTGTCTGTCTTTCTGCCTGGTACCCTGGCGAGAGAATGCAATTATCAGAGACACGCTGTCTGTTGATGCTCAACTGTTTAGAATGCGTCAAAAGAATTGCCCACAAGGTCGTTTTCTACGCAATACATCTACAATGTGAACATCTACAATGTGTGTGTGTCTGTAGACGATGTACGCTTAGAGACAGTCGTGCGACATCGTACACGGACAGCCGCGATACATCGTCCTTAAACTCTACACTGTCGCGTGTCTAAATCTGCAGAGACGGATGCACACCTACCAAATCATAAGCATCCTCTATTCCCACTAAACCAAATGCATTTTTTCGGAGACGATCATTTTTATTTATTATTGGAGACCCTACGCAAAACTTGTATTTCATGTACTCATACTTAATTGTGTTTATTTCGACGTTTTTTTGCGAGGGTATATAAACGCACATTTCATTCTTCATAGTAACATTTTATTCGTGTCCATTAACTTCTTCTTCTTCTTCCTCTTCTTGCGAGTATTTTACAGCTCATGCGGATGTCTCGTATCCCCATCTCCGTACCCCCAATCATTCCAGTCATTCTTTTCTAGACCTCTTATTTGCATATTTTAAAAATCTAATTTTGCCATTCCTCTCTGGGTCTACCTCTTTTCCTTTTATCTATCTCTATCGTTCTAAGAAAACCACTCACAAACATTTTGGGACATCTCCCACAATCAAGCTGTTTCACGTGACCGCACCATTTAAGCCTTCGTGTTTCCAATTTATCTATAATTGATTTTTGAACCTGTATTCGCTTAAAAATTTCTTCCTTTATAAAAATGTTCCATTTTAGATACTCCACAACTCAAAAACTCAATTTCCAGACTCATTAATTTTTCTCTTTATCTTTGACTCAATTTCCATGTTTCTGAGCCATAGTGTTATACTTTGTATGATAGACTCTGTTGCCATTAACACTGTGGTGATCTATCATAGCTGTATTCTCACTCTTTTCTGCTCGCCAGCGTGATACACGATGGCAGGCTACAGCTTTAACCTCCCGTTTCCTCGCACGTGCGACAAGCGATTTTTAGAAATCTGCCTGCAGCGTCCGTTTAAAAGGGTTGCACCGAGCTCGGTGTCATTTACGTATGGCTAGCACCTCGGATGTTCTAGAATCTTTCGAATCCTTTCATTTCATAGAGCAATTAGTCCACACCTTCGTAACTTGCCTAATACATTTGCGACCCATCAATGTTCAGTTAAATTGGAATCGGAATAGTCTCCGTGGCTGCGGACGTTTCACACGTCATATGATTGAATAGACTTTACGAAAATAGAAGACCCATTTTAGACAGCTTGGGCAAAACACTACTCTACATATTATTTTAAAATATATTGTAAATGGAGTGAATTCTCATATAAAAATTGGAGTCTCATTCTCATATAACTCATATATTATAATTGGAGTGCATTCTCCGTGCATGCGAACGTGTTTTATAAGTCACATAAAGTTTTATTGCCTTTGTGCAAATTCAAGTTCTATTTTTGACAGTTTTGCGTTTCAAGGTGCATTTTTATAGTGCGGTAATCGCCAACTACATGAATTGTAATCAACCGTGTAATTTGTGTAATAAGTTACAAACTGTGCCTGTTTACCGAGGCATCTACAAAAATCTGCACCGCACGCCGATTCCTGTGGTCGTTGAACGTGATTGTTTCGTCCACCGGCAGAACTTTCTTCGTGCGTACTAAAGTGCCTGAAACGACAACTTGCTACCAATAATATCACAAATAAAGTAAATAGTTATATAAATATGTATTATTCTTTCTTGGTCTTCATCATCTATAGGTAAAAGGCAAATATTTTTTATACTTTTTATACTCGTAAATGCTCTAGTAGTTCTAGTAATAACAAATATCACTTCGCCGTTTGGATCTGGATGACTTTTTATCACCCTGGCACAGTGGATAGTGGCAGAGTGATGAAAATTCATCCAGGTCCAGATGATGAAGTGAGATGCCCCACGTTGCGCGCCAATGTTAATAAATGGAGGATGACATTCACAATGTGTTCTTTATTGAGCCTTTGAATACGTATCTTCGTACAAAACAATGCCTTGGCAGCTGTCAATGCCACCTGCACCATGTATTCTCAGATAATTTATAACATTAACAACATCCACTTCACTTACGGGACTAATAACCATAGCCATTGCCGCACCCGACATCAACCAACACTGAGTCACGTGACCATATAAAAATGTGACTTTTTCGTTAGATGTGTACGCATCCTAACGCTTTCTTCACATGGAGCCACTCGGTACCTCCGTAAGCCACAGTCACTGCCGAGCACCAGACCGCGAGAGAGGAAGGATTCGTGAGACACGCCGCTGTAGGCTCGTACGGCCGAAAGGCAGCCAGCACGTAAAAACCGATTCAATGGCGCGTAAGCATGTAAAACCGATTCAATTTAGAACTGTTCTGCTGGTGGTGGTGTGGACGTGCTACTGCACTGCTGGTGGCGGGAGTTCGCGACCGAGCGCAACAACAGTGCGACTACGCCGCCCGTTTGATTGATTGTTTACTGATTCCGGGCGCCTCAACTACCATGGTCATTAATCCCGTACGTGTAGTGCGTGTTTTTCTCGGGAGGTGGTGATGGTTTCCCCCCTGGATGGCCAGAACCGGCGCCGACCTACCGACAACTAACGGTATTTTCCCCAACCAGGTATCTCCCTCCAGCGGGGCACCGCCCCAGCCGAGACAAGTTCTAAGGCCCCGACCGGTCTCCCGGCATGTAAGTGTGTGTGTGTTTGTGTGTGAGTAAGAGGTAAGGATGGGGCAGGGAAGAGGAAGGAAAGATAGCGCGCAGTGCGTGGCCCGTTTGTTAGGGTAATGCTCCGGCATTCGCCTGGTGTTGATCGTAGAAACCATAGGAAACTACTAGAGCAGCCGGCCGCTAGAATTCTCCTCCAGACAGCGACTGAATTCGACCAAGCTGAAAAGCTTGTGTCAAAAATCCTCCGCCGTCGGGACTCAAACCTAGGACCTCCCAGTCAGAGGCGCTGCAGTGACATCAGTTGATGCACTGCAGTGACATCAGTTGATGCACTGAGCCGCCGCTCCCGGTACGCCGCTCGTGTGAACACCTCCATTGAAACCGATGCTTTGACACGAGACGCGCCACTCGGAAGCGCTGCTAGGTGGCGCTGCGTGAAGGTGCTCTAAGGGCTACTTACTCTCGACGAAGGTGTAGGTGGCGAGGAAGCCGCGCGCGTGGCTGCCGGCGTGCAGGCCGCGGAACTCCAGCGTGAGCAGCGGCCCGCTCGACATGATGGGCCGCAGCGCCGACGAGCCGCAGAAGCGGTCGATCTCGTGGACGCGGTCGCCCGAGCGCGCGTACGCCACAAGCGCGTCCACGTCGTCGCAGCTGCAACACACGCCCACGCAAGAGTGCAGACACCGGAAAAGCATGGCACAAAGGAGACGCGCTGTGAATAGTCTTTTATTCAACTTAGTTTTAATTACTGCACATGAATTGCTCGCGTTTAATTTTTGAGTTAATGCTTGGAATTTTAGACATATTTCCGTTATTCCATGGAACCACAACCCACCCGTTTGTTGGGGCGCCACCCGCCTTTGGTTAAAAGTGGTTAGAATGATAAGAATAATTCAATAAACTAAGTAAACAATGTAAAGGATTTTAATTGCTAAACGATAAATTCAGATATATGCTAAATACAATGAAAACTAGCTCCAAATGCCACTTTCGAGGCAATTGCACACCACTCAGTGTAGTTAAAACCATGTATTATTGTGGTAATCTTTTCTTATACAAAATTTAATTTACAGGCGGTCAGTGAGGGAAAAATATGTTCGACCCACATGGACCGAAATGGAACTATACATATAAAAAATATATAAGTATAGTTCCATTTGAAAAAAAAAACAACTCAATATCTTTTAAAATAAGGTGATCATATGGAAGATACAATCACCTTATTTTACAAGATATTGCGGTATTTTTTTCTCAAATAGAACTATACATGAATTTTTTTAGTCCATTATGACGAGCGTAAATGACGAATCTAAAGATATATAGTCATAAGTTAGATAAGTTTTTTGTAACTTAAAGTAACTTTCATTTTTTGCAACTCGTGTTCAACGAATGTTTTGAATGTAACAGTTTGCTACGTAAGGTCATGCAGCGCTCACCCAGCTAACGCGCGCTATGGGCAAGGAAAGCTGAGTACAAAAAAAATTAACAAAATTATTCAACTGCTGGGAATTGCGTTGTATACACTCATTATAATCACATTTTTATACTCAAATTACGATGACAACATTAAAAACTGAAACATCATTGTTTCCTCTTTTTATAATCTATATATTGCTAATGAGAAAATATATAGTTCTACTTTTAAAAAATCAGATGATATAACGTCCAGGAAACTACAATTATTACGAAAACTATTCTCTGAAATATTACTTGCCCTCATGATTCCGTACCGTTGCTTTAATTTCGCATCGTGAATTAAATTTGAATTTCAATATTTTGAGTCGTTTAGAAGTTACGGGGAAGCCCATAGTTGGTGGGACACCCGGTATTGCCGCTCTTTCGATGACAAGTTTTCACCGGAGCCATGTAGTTCTTCTCAGGACTCTGAATTTTTTTTCAAGAGCAATGTAAATTAAAGCAGTTGGATTTCTGGAGTCGCAAATGTCTTAGTACAGGGCATTATTTTTGTGGTAGTTGCAATTATTTGTTAACCAGGAAGATCCATTCCCAAGGGTTTGCTTCTCGGTCGGTTCTATTCATAGCTTTCAGCTTGAATTTTCTTTATGTGCCTATTTGCATTTTGGTGATGGTATTCTTCGTGCATAAAATTCAGGGAGGACAATTTATCTTTCGGTGACGAAGCGGCCGCCAACCCGCACTGGCCGGGCACTCCGAGCTCCGCGCCCGGTATTCCCGGCGGGCGTGTCCAAAGAGAAGCCGTCATCCCGATAACACAGTGCGTTCAAACAGTACAGGAGTGACGAAATTTTCTTTTCGGAAGATTTTTTTCTATTTTACATTCTTTTGATATAATTCTGCTATCCATGATTTTTTAAGCTGAGACGATCGAATAATAAGCCATGGTTTTCAAATGCCACCCACAAATCATCTAATAACCCTTTGCAGCTTTTTACTTGGGGACAATTGCACATCAGGTATACGCAGGGAACCCTTATTCTGGTAAAGAGCTCCGACCCTTTTTTAGAGAGAAAATTGCAGCATTCTCGCGTGGTTTATTTAACAAACCAAATGAAAATATGTTTGTGGAAGAAAGTGCCGGCCACCTTCTGTTGAAGAAGCAGTGAAGTGGTGGGAGGCAGCACTTCGCCGGGCGACACTGCCCGTTTTTCTCGGCGATCGGAAAGTAGTCCGCACTGGACCAGTAGGAAAGCATGCATTGAGAGCTACACAAGAAATTAACATCTAGTGTTGTGATGATGGTGCTGACTCGTGTTGCGATGAAGACGTGTTTGACGCGAACCGGGGTGGTCCCAAACTACTCGTATTCGGTTTAATTTTAGTTTTTCACACCACTATATTGAGTGCAGTATGGCAGGCGGTGCGGATCGAGAAATGTTTTGCCATAGTTCTGAGTACCCCATACGTCCAGACAGCAGAACTTCGTGTAATGAAACGAATAAGGAAGGATAACGAAGGTCCCAAGACATGACATCCATAAATGTAAAAGTGCAAAAATTAAGCTTCTTCGCCCTTGATAACAATGATCCTCTTCATACGAGATACCAATGATTATTTTGTACATTACATAATTTTAGTTAAAATTGCCGGAGATATTTTCAAACACTTTTGAAGTTTGAACCTTATGCATTAAAATAATAATCCTCTCGTTATAGTGCGACTAGTGGAGCGTAAAGATCTTAAGAAGGAGAAGCACCCAATCATCGCTGATGTTAACGTGTTCTAACGAATTACCAACCAGTTCTTACCAGGAATTATACCAGGTTCTTACCAGGTTCTCTCCATAACTGCTGTGGCTCTCGCGTGTGCCATACTCTGAAGCCAAGGATTCATGGATCGTTTACCAGCATCCTTCACTTACAATGGATGGAATGTGCGTTTAGTCCGATACAAAAAGTTGTCGTGCGTAACAAATTCTTACGTAGACCTTGAGAGAACGTAAAGCATAATCTCTTAAGTAATATGTATTTGTCCTTGTCCACTATGTCCACGTAGATATAAAAATCGATATTCTGTAAACATGTTCTTGGTTGTGTTGTAACTGCCCATATGTCGGTTCCATTGATTTTTGAGAAGTACCCTAGAACGTCAAGACACGACAAGATGCAATTACAGTGATACCGAATTGCAAGAGGTCGCGTCAGCAGCAAATGGTATCCCTTGCGAGAATTTATTAAAGTTTCTGAACGCACTCGCGTAAATGGAGCGACAACCAATCAAGAATCACCCTTGAAAATATCAGCACAGCGCAAAGCACCGCTACAAAAGCTCTCTCTTTTGCTGCCGACCGCCATCTGGACACACCGGAATGGTTCATGCTGGACGGAGAGGAGAATTCGCCGTATTTCGACGATAAGAAGCTTGAAAAAAGTAATTCGTCTCATCATGTTAAAATAACGATACCATGTATGAGAGAATTGAGAATTTTAAATAATGAATATTCTGATAAATTAAAAATTTTTAAGGAAAAATTTCATTAAGTCACTTAAATCTCACTTTTTTCTTTCGTCTTGGTTTACCACATAAAAAATTCATTACGCGGAGATATTGCAGTCATATCGTATAAAATTCGAAGGACTGTGGTAGCGATTCACCAGAGCACGTGTTCGCCGAAGCAAAGGGGTTGCCACGACCTTGAAAAGATCTGGATCGCCGTCGCCGCTCCAAGCTGTGGAAATATTTCTTCGAGACGGCGTGTTGTGAGTTAGAAAAAAAAGAACTGTTTAAAGAAGCAAGAATTATAAAACAGAGATATAATTCACCTCACCTACAGACGTAGATAGTTGAGTAATTATATTAAAATTCATTTAAACGTAATCTTTTGCAGTATTGCAGTCGTAAAAGGAAGCCAGATAGCTAATTCCTGTAAAAAATTGTAAAAACTATTTATTTAATTTTTCTATTAACGATAATATTTGTTCTTTTAGTGTGTGTTTTCAATTTATTGTTTAATCGTTTTCAAATTGTTCAAAAACAATAATTAGTAAAAGAGTTTTATTAATTAAATTTTTTTTTTTTAGCTAATTTAAATTAATAATCTACGTGAAAGTGAAACGTCTTCTATATATTTCATTCACTATTGAAGTGACAATTTTTTGAAGGTGTATGTAAAGAGTATTTTGGTATGTTATTCTTTTTCAGTATTTTGTGTTTCCATGTATTATTGTCTTGTGTACAGGTATTTTATTGGTTTTTTTTTTGTGAAGTGAGGGGTAATATAATTTTATGTAAAGTGTTTATGCAAGTGTTAAAACGCAACTGCAGTTATTAGGTAATCACGTAATTGCTAAAGGTAGAGCAAGTGATAGAATTTTCAATGCAATGTGTAAATGCTAGATTAGAATTGCATTCAAGTATTTAACAGAATATATCTATAACTGGGTTCATAGTTAAAATATTAACTTGCCTATGTTTCTTTTATTACAAAAGCTGGTTAAAAGACGAACCCACTCTGTATGGCAGTTAGGACATTTAAAACCATTCCTAATTTTTGGTTTGATATTGTTATAACAAGTCACAGGTCAAGTAATACTACTAGGTAGTATTTAGGTAGTAGTAGGCTTTTTAGAGAATAGTGAAAAGGTAGAGCGGTTACAGTGTGAACAAGTTTTAAAATGTTCTTATCAATCACCATTAAGTTGACTTCCGATACATTTCACTTGAAATTGTCAAGTAAAATATATGTAATGTTATCACATACACATTAGGAAGGTTCTGCATTCCCTCGACTCATAAAAAATTACAACAAATGGAACATAAAACTTCATTGTATATTCTAGAATTATATTTATTTCTAAATAATTATAGTTCTGTTAATGAAATTAATTGTTGCATTTAAATTCTTTATATACCTTTCCCTCAAAATTCAAATAAAATTGAGCATGAGTAAAATTACCGCGGAAAACGTGATTTTTTTAAATTTTAATTTTTTTTTTTTTAAAGCATTTATCAGGTTCAGATAGGTCGTAAAGTCTCAAAAATGTCTCGTTTGGTAACAAGGACGAATAAATTATTAGTAAATTAATTGTATCGTTTTAATTATAAAAATATAGTTTTCCTGTACGTAACTTGATTTAAGGTTTTTGGAAAATATATATTGCATACTTACTTATATATACTTTTATTTGAAAACCTTTATCATTTACCTAACGCATTATGCATGCATTATAATTTAATCTTACTTTTGGTCATTAAACAAAGCAAAGCACGAATTAAATTTTTCAGAGGGTTGAGAAAGTTCTAAAGGCAGCTTGTGGCCCATGATCCACATGCTGTTCACGGGTGGTCTGAGTTAAAGGGCCCGAGGGCGTTTCCAAGGGTCGCTTGAAGACGTTAATTGTAAGCCGAAGGGCTCCAGTTCAGCCTCCGCAGCCTCCTCGAAGTGTGGCGTGTTCCGCATTACAAGAGCTAAGAGTCTTCCTGTCTCCTTTATACGGACAGCAACGATTTTTTAACGGCGCCGTGCTCCGTTTCTTGGCAGCAGACGCTGCACAGAAAAGCGAAGCCCATTACTTGCCGTCTTAACAGGCGCGTTCGTCCTTTGTGCGAGCGTCCTTTAATTACCAAAAAAGACGCTCCAGGTTGACAGTTTCACAATCCTGAGAGATGTGTTGTGAAGTCAGAACTTTATCATATCTTCATTTTGGTGAACAAAAAACATTTGGAACATGTATACGTAAAGCGAAAATGTAGAAAAAATAGCATTTACGGCCGCATGTATCAAAAAAGACTCGAACGAATAGTTGAATTGTTTTTTAAACTAATCAATAGAAATTTGTTAGCTCTTTTTTGTGAGAAGCAAGTTGCGTTATTTCTTATTTTCGCTATAATTAATTCCTTTATTTTGTAATGATGCTTCGCGCACGGAGACTAACTCATGACGCATTTGGATGGTCATTGGGATTTTTATTTCTGAGAAGGGGATCTTCTTTTTTCTATAACCGATTTGTGCATTTTGTGAACTTCCGTTTTAACATTTTAGTCAATTCTGATGTGGTTGGGGTAAAATTCCTATTTTTCAAAATCAAGATACTAAAGTATGTAAAAATTTGTTAATATAATACAATTTTAATTTTAATTATGCGTTTATAGCAAATTGCAACTATAATGTAAAATTTATTTTATTTCTCTCAATTTTAAATGTTCTGTTTTTCCTTAATATTTATATGCTTTATAAATGGAATGTTAAAAGGGGCCAGTTATTCAATTAGTACATGAACGTAAATGTTCTGAATTATGAGTGTTCCACAAATTCTCATCTTCTAAAGAATATACAAAATTGGTTTAACTTTTCACCCACTTATATTAATATAAAGAAGTGTAATCTATAAGATCACACTTCTTTATAGATTTATAAGTGAGTCATAACTCCGTTCATGGAAATGACCAACAAAACTCATGAATTTCCATTTAATGAACTTTATAAAATGCCGTTATTTTATATGATGTATTACTTTTCTATCGTTGCAGTCTGGTGCAAAAAACTCACGAACACAAATTGTATTCTTCCTCCTGATCTTTTAGAAAACATACTGCAAATACTATTCATTTACACATGCCCATTGAATGTAATGATGGAATACAACACTATACATACTACATATACATACTACACTATACATACTATACATACATACATAATACACACTCGCACTAGAACCCAAGTACATTTCAGAATTGTTTATTATTATAAAAGATTATTTCTCCTTAAGTCCGAAAAGTAGTTTGAGGCTGATGCTTCGCGTGCGTGGCCGACGTATGTAAAACTCATTCATGTTCTCACCAATAAAAGCTGGCGATATCTTATCTTCATAATGACTTTGACTTTGACATTTTAACACTCGCGTTATAATTATTCCCATTCCATATCAACTTTTTATTTATTTAGTCAAAAAACAGTAAAACAAACTGTATGTGACAAATGGGGGAGAAAATCATCTGCGCACACTCTCTTGAGTTTCAGAATCCCTAACTACATTATCTCGCTTCTATTACATTATAAAAATTCAATATTTAGTCTCCAACACGTCTTATAAATTATTTAATAGTACCTCCTCTACTCCAGCATGTACATGCACATACACTGTCTTCACCCCATCTCGAACGTGTGTCCATGCAACACCATTCTTTTCTTTCTACGTGTCAAACACCATGCACACATCCACGTCATATTTATATAGCTTATATCAATTGCTCACAACCCTTATTCAGCTCATTTGCCGCCACTCACTGTTGCGTCCTACCTTTCGCTCGCACTAGTTGTTCATTGTTTACTTGCTAATTTCCATTCTGATTGGTGCACTTCAGTATTATTTTATACTAGATGAGTCTCCCCTCTGTACCGGCACTTCACAACAGAAATAAGGATGGGCAGAGAACATTCGTTTCGTAAAAACAGGACCTACATTTTTGGAGAAAGTTACATCTTCGATTTTCTTTCCTCTTCTTCATCATCTCTTCTTGGCCCTTCTCCATCGCCTCTTCATCTCCTCCTCCATCATAATTTCCTGCTTCTCCTTCATCTCTTCCTTTTTCTTTATCGCCTCCTCGTTCTTATCCTCCTATCCGTTCTTCATCTCCTCCTCCCCATTCTTCTTCATCTCCTCCTTCACCTTTATCTCCTCCTCCAAAATGTTAAGTGATTATTGTTTAATTATATATTTGCTTCAATTAGTCTTCATTTACTTTAATTACTGAAATAAATTACGAAATTTGACATAGACGTCGGACGATTGCAGCCACATTATATGTATATACGTAGATTGGATAAAAAGCATTCAGAATATTGCTATAACATAAAGCCGGTGAGTAGGTGTGCTGTCATCGGTCGTGCCAAAAGAAAGGACAATTATATGAGTGTGTACTGAGAGCGGGAACAGCATTCTCTCAGCCTTCTGCAGAGTGCAAATTGTTGAACTTCATAGCAATTGTACAAGCGTCATAACGTCATGTTTACAAATGGTAAGAAACGTTCGTGGCTCAAAATTAAAGTGGCACGAGGTTGGAGTAAGCAAGAATGTTTTGAGGCACTGCGTGAATATGTGATGCAGAGTTGCCTTATTCCACATTCTCACGAAGGGTTCAGATCAGGCAGAGGTGATGTGAAGGATAACCCGCGTACACGGCGTTCCCACGTAGAGAACTCTTGCGCCTATGGCAATGGGAAATTCTGTAACATCCACCTTACTCACACGACATGAATCCCTGTGATTACGAACTCTTCAGCAAAGTGAAAGAATCACTGAGAAGAACCCAGTACAAAACTAGAGAAGAAATTATTAATGCTACAAGGCGGTCAATATGGGACATCAACAGAAATAGACGCGCTGATAGCGTAAGACGCATTTCGAACATTTCGCAAAAGGTCATTAATAACAAAGGTGATAATATTTAAGGTGTGTAAATGTAAGTACCTCTGTCAATAAAGCCATTTCAGAGAAAAAAGTATTTCTCATTACTTTTTATCCAACCCTTGTGTACACTATCTATAGAGAAAACGCTTTTTCAGCTGAAGTTCTGAAACGTTTATGAAAATAATGCTATCGTTTAAAAGGTGTTTGAACGGACTGTGGGATAGAATGACTGAAATTCTTTTACACAATATCCATATTTAGTAATTAATTTCTAAAAATATAGCGTACAAATGCCATCCGCAATACGCTGCACACTACTATCGCGCATAACTCAGAAACGATGCGTTGAAGAGCCTTATAATAACATAACAACAACAAAAGTCGGTGCCGAAAGCAGCGAGACTGACGATGACGGCAAAGCCGTCGAAAGCCGGCTATCTTAATAAAGCTAATATGTTGACGAAGATGGCCTCTTTTATTTCTTCTTATAAGAACGTCAACAACACCAAATCAAAATTCCCACAAGTAAGAATTTTGCGTTTATACCGTATAGACTTCTTACCATCCTCTTTCAAGCGGCTAAAATTACTTTCTACTTAACGATCCCAAAGTACTCCTTTTATTGCTTTAATTAGGGAGGAGTGTTGGAACGAGGTAAAGACGGCAAAAAGCGGTCTTCGGGAATTGTCTTCGATAATTGCTGCTGCAACTGTAATGCGATGAGCACGATCCAATGTTCCAGGCTCGCAGATGCGTTCTAACTGTTCCTGAGGTTTTGATTACAATTTCCTTATTGTAAATAATTTAATATCACCTAATCTTATCGCTTCTTCAAGGTTTAAAATGGATATTACAAACGTAAATAAAGTTACAACTGGAAGCTAATTATGTTCGCTTTTTATGTCATTGACGAGCATATTTTGCCACTCTTACAAAAATGAATGGCATAGATTTTTGACTGCTTAAATTAATTTCTAATTCTTAGAGTAAAATCCCAAAATATTTTCAGTTTTGAATTCAACTTTTCAAATGTACAAATGTTGAAACGCGAATCATATCAAAATGTACATTTTTAACTGTACTGAATTACTGCGGTAAAAAATAATAATTTTAAGGATTTTGAAAGTTATTTCCAAGTTGCTTGTAAGCCTAAAAGTTCTCTAAAAGCTAGGATAATAACCCTATTTAAAAATAAATTATTCAAGTATTTTTACATTGGTCAGTTAAGATTTCTAGAGATTCTGAAGGCAGCTAAACCCATCCTGACGCAGAAATCTCATGATAATTTTAAAGAGGAAGAGAGAAAACGTGTCATATTGAAACTTATTTTCGTCTTACTGTTAGTCTTATAAAATGCTCCAAAGCTTCCTGAACTTGAAAAATGTTCAATCCTCAGGTATGTAAATAAACTTTTAAAAATTAATGATCCCTTCAGAATCATACGTTGATTCTGAACTGGTCCTTCAGGTTATTTATTACTACTTCTAAAATTTACTATTACAATCTTTATGATCTCCACACTACGTAATACCACTGATGAGTAACCATGGCTACTATTTTAAATTATCCTAATATTCTATTGTATTTCTTTCATTAATACCTAGCTTCAACCTCATTAGTTCATAAATGTATATTTTGTCGTGTGTCGTAATCCGTTTCGTACGCAAAGGGGTTTGCGTAAATTATTATCAGATTACTGCAATTATATCTAAGGAAAACCATTAAAAAACACTAATTTTGTACCAAAAATGGCGATTTCAGTCGCCATTTATTCTGAGACGTTTTCAAATGTATAAAATTAAATTCCTTCTGATATACACAACAAATGATACTATTAATAATATTAAACCAAATAATACTCGTAATATAAACTTACTAAACTAAAAATACAATCATTTCTATTGTGTGCACACACTGAATTATTCTACAGGCTAATTGACAATTATTATTTTTGTTCTGTTAACAAAAATCTTGCTCTTCGACAGAGTAATTTTTAAAAATATTTCATCCTACTTGATCGATGATCTGTTCACTTTATCGACACTTTTAAAACCTTATTTTACCATCTTGCCCAATACTACATACACGTCTCGTTTCCAAATAACATATTCCTTTTAACCTTTTTATTTCATTTATTCCAATACATCCCCGAAAATAGTACTTCATTAACTACTGAATAATTTTAACGTACACTTAATTCCATTTGCAATAAAATTATCTTTCTTATTCAAATCATAACTTATAAAACTGTCTTCTTCGTGAACGCACGTCAGTCAACCCACCAATATTTTCCGAGTTTCCTTCGTGCTCCAAAACAAGAACATCAACATCCATTTCCGGTTGACAACCATATGTATGATGCACCTCAATGTCTTCTCAATTAACACTACGGCTTAGTTTTGATTTCCATATTATTTATATTGTAGATATTCTAATTTATCAAAAAGCATATACATTAGCTCAAACAGTAAAGATCACACTGTCGTTTTGTTTGTTCGTTTTTCCCGAAGTTCGATGACCAGGAACGGTTGGGAGCTTAGATCTGGTCCCGGCTGGAGCGGTGCCCCACTGGTGGGAGATACCTCGTTGGAGAACCTCGCTAGCAAATGGTATGTGGACACCGGGTCTCGCCATCTAGCGAGGGAAGATCACCGCCACCTCCCGAGGTAAAAACTTACGCATGTCCAACCCGCAACCCTTCAGTAACAACCTCAAAATTCGAACCAGGAAACAAAATTTAGATCTTGCGAAATTTTCCTTTTGTAACAGAACAATTAAGAGATTGGAACAGTTTATCCGCAGCAACTTTCAAAGCTTTTCCTCTAAGTGTCCGAAGTTTTAGAAATAAGTTAGAACAAGCTGAGAGTAATAGATGTTAATGAGTAAGTGCTGTGAAGTGGTGGTCAGTGTAATTCAAAGCAAAACAGTGTAGTGTAGTGAGTGCAGTGCAGTGCAGTGAAGTGAAGTATAGTGGACGCGATGAATGCCCTTTTAAAAATTCTAATTTAGACAATATCTATGTAGCTTGTAGTAATGTTGAGTATCACCAACATATTGGATATCATGACAGTTGAAATAATTGTTATAATACTTCATGTTATTGATAGTATGATTATTGCATCCTCGTCTTGTACTGTACTCTTTATTATTATTATTATATTATTATTATTATTATTATATTATTATTATAGTTATTATTGTTGTTATTGTTAATCAAGTGCCACCGCGTCATACCCAATTGCCGTTCAAATAAATGTTAAATAAAAATTGACGCGCTCGCAAACACAACCAACCTACCATCGATGACTAGGTAATCTTTTGCAACCCTCGCGCAAGGAGCGGATTGCGTTGTTCAGTCGTTATACTTTCTTGGTCCTGCCGCAAGATGTCGCATGATCGCGACTGCATCTTGATGCAGTGCTGCAGATCAAGCGACTCTAGCGGCAGGACTGACAATGACTCAAAAAGTTGTGCCGAATTCCATCTTGGAGATACTTCCCTCAGCCGCCACGTTAGAAAAACCCAAGTATAGCTTCTCAAACCTTGGTGTCTGTTGATTGGGCAACATCCTATACGGCGAGAAAGAAACTCTCCTGCATCGGAGGGTTTGCGTTTCGCTTGCTTGTTTGTTTATGCAAGAAGCGAAAAGTGTCTTCTCATCTCTCGACGTTGACCGTGCAGATTTTGCAGGTTCGACTTTAAATAAATATGTTGGTTGCTGTTGGATCGAATGGAGCTGTTGGACACGGAATAATGACCAAATATCAAAATATATTTAACATTTTAGCAACAATTACATCATACAATTAACAATCATGTGCAACATGTCAAAATAGTTATTTTGAATTGTTGAGCTTGTGGACAACCTAGAAAAAACTCTCCGTTGGTATCATTAGCATATATTTTGGACTTGTTAATATAATAGATAATAATTGCTAATAAATTGTAATTCGGTTTTTCATCTTTGCACATCGGCACAGCCTCCCCGCCTGTAATATGCAAAATGCGGAAATTGTTAATAAACATGCTATTTAAGCAAAAGTGTCTTATCTTAAAGACCTTTAAACGTGATGTATTTTTTTTTTCAATTTAATCTTCTCTGTTGCTTTTCGGTCTTGAGTTATGTAATTGTACGAACTCGTGAAGAAATTAGCATATCGTGACAACCTGACAACCAGAGATTTTGCATTCGATTCACTGCCGGAAACACAGAACTCGATTGTTGATACCGATTTGTCGTTTCTCGTTTGGTTCGCGCGCTACCCACGCTTAAAGATCACTGTGAAACCAAAGGAAGCGACCATAAGTCACCTATATTGCGGCTGGTGCCTGGAAGCGAACTGTCTGTCATCTTTTTCACGAAACAAAAAGCTCGTCTGAATGGTGATGACGCCAGTTGTATTATGATACCACTTTCCGAATTACTGTGAGTCAGAAGAAATTGTCGCCAATTACCTATTAATGTTTTTAACGTTTAAAATATTCCTTTTTGCTGTTCATTTATCGACGTAATTCCCGTTTCGATATTATAATTCATGTACAAGTTATTAGTCTGTAAACAAATTTTCTCGCAAAGTTAACAACGGTGAAACTATTTGAGATAAAAGGAATATAAAAACCATTTCTATTCCTTACTTTTTACGATTTATTTAGTCATGCGATTTGTATGTCGATATTTTTATCGGTTGACGCGGAAATTGAATTTAAACAAATTATCTTGGAGAAGTAGAGTTCGACTCGTAATGATGCTACAAGTGCTCGAAGTGCAATCCTGCTAATCATATCTCTATCAGGAGCATGTTGATTCATCGAATTTTTTATTTTTTTCTCCAGTCCAGCGCCTAACCATTTTAGATTCTTTTATTTCATAATTACCACTAAAATGAAAAATAAAATAAAGAAAACTAGAGGTGCAACAGAATGGCACAGACTTTCTCTTAGTATAGTTTTCTAATTTCCTTTGTGTTGTCTCGCTTTAAGGTTTTGCTCTCATTCTCTGGCCAGCTGCCATCTATCGTCGCCCAAAGTACTTTTCTTTTTTTTACATTTTGTCAACTTTTTGCTTTGCTAGTGGTACAACCGAAATATTACTTCAAGAATATTTAAGAAGAGAAAAAACTTCTCCTAAATAGAAATTTTCATTGAAAAATTTGAGGCGGTTTTTAAGAAAATGGCGATTAAGCATTACCGTAAATGCGAAATTGGACGCTCTTTTTCCCAGGAATCTTTTGAGTTTTCGATAAAGTTCATTTAAAATGATTTGAAGCACTTCTACTCACAATTGTAATAATGCATACAAATCTATGAAAATGTCCATATTAACGGAGTGAGAGGTATTTCAAAAAAATAACGTTTGTGTAATTTTTGAAAAACAAATGAATACACTATCATGAACTTTACGTCATAATAAACAGTGCTCACAGCACCATCTATTAGAAAAAATTGAAGAAACAATTTGAATCCAACAAATGGATAGAGCAACATGACGTTTATGTCATCGTATAGAGTTCATTTGGCACTAACCCAACCAAAAACTTAAAGAAAAAAATTGGAGCCGTTTTTAAGAAAATCTTCTTTTTGTAATTTTTTAATGGCAAATATTGCATGTTCTATTGCACGAAAACTATTAAAATTTCCGAAACAATTAACAAATTTAGAAATTTTTTAAAAAAATTAATTTTTGTTGTAGGAGACGCCGAAAAAATTAAACTTTTGCAATTTTCTAAAATTAAAAAAAATCCATTTTTATAAATGTATTTTATTCTATTTTTACAAGAAATTTAAAGAAAAAATGTGGAGCAAATTTTTCATAAAATTTTGAAAATGTCCGGGGGGCTTCTTGTAAAATACCCCCAAATTTTAAAGAATGTTCTCAACATTTCAAAGCTTCAACTACAGGCAGATCGACGTAGGATTCTTCAATTTGGGAAAGACCGTAGGAATGGTTGAGGCGCTAGTAGTGTTCACAGACGGACGGTCGTTTTGCTTCCAATTGGTTTTTCGGCATCAAGGACCCACAAAACAGGGATTCTGGCTACACCAAGTGTTAGAGGATTTTTTTCTCTTGATTTAGCAACTAGTTTTATGCACTTTGTCACCGCCAGAGCTCGGCAATGAATTTTCCCCCCGAAAATCCGCCGGTTTTTCGCGTAGCATTACATAACTTTCTCTATACTGCGTATATTACTCCATATATACGTACGTGTACGAGAAAGTAAAAACAACACTAATACAAGTACTCAACAACACTAATCGCTTGCTGCATTCGGCACAGCGCGATCAGATATACAAAACGAAGCCGGAGTTAATTTTTACTTTTTCTCTCGTCGCGATTCAAAGAAAAATACACATTTTGGGGTTCTTCATACCGAAAAAAACTGTGGAAAGTAATCTCCCGATTGATCTAACCACATCGCACATCCTACATATTTGAAACAAATCTTTAATTTATAAGTACTCTAGAAGGCCTTAGAATCACTTTCAATTTTTTCTAAAAATGTCTTAGGATCTGGAGTCACGGTGTAGTTCTATCGGGCAGATGTGCATACTGTCATTGAAATGGCGCGGAAACAGATCACTTGTGCCCCGGTTATGTAGCATGGGAGGTGTGCATCAGGAGTCTCACCCTTAGGATCTAGTGTCACTGTCCAGAGCTGACTGAAGCGCATATTGTCACTGAATATGTGGCGTGAATGACGTCTCAACCGTCAGTGTCACAAATTACGTTACCATCGACTTGCTGTCAATATCTTCTTTGAGAAAATAAAGTTCTCTCTCAATAACAGTAAATTACAATATATTTTCACGACAATCTTACAATTCAAGTTACAACTTCCTAACCACCTTGTAGCTACCAGCGCGAATACATCTAGCATACCATCCTCTCATTTGCATAAATTCACAATTCCGTGGATCTGAGAATCTTTCGACCTCTACAACCTCGCAAAGCATTCTGCTTGTTTATTGAATGATCTCTATCAAAACACCCTCTTGTTAGGAAAAGATAACTGACAAGGGTAACCTGCCACGATATATCCGCACCGGTAGCACACTCCCAGTGCACGATTATAATGTCGTCTCTCTTGCCACCAGTTTCCAGGATCGCGCATTTATACTGCCAGCTCACCCACTTCACACAAATCGTACTGTTTGCGACGTAAATGTAAATAAAAAAAAGTTTAAACTTCCCGCGACATAAAAATATTATTCATCCACGAATAATTTAAAATATTGTAGTAAATTTCATCACATCGCACTAACCATGTTGACGTTTCGCATCTTAACACGGTAACACAATATGTCCGACCATTGTTCTGGCTGGCAATTATGCGAAAATTAATGTTCGCGTCGTTTTACCAATTAGTCATTCGCTACTATTCGAAAACTCATCTGCCTATTGTCATTACATTTTATCTTAACATACGATCACCGGGAGCGGTAGCTCACTGCATCAACTGATGTCACTGCCACGCTTCTGACCGGGAGGTCCTAAAGTTCGAGTCCCGACGGCGCCGGCAGGATTTTCGACACTAGCTTCTCAGCTAGGTCGAATTCAGTCGCTGCCTGGAGGAGAATTCTAGCGGCCAGCTGCTCTGATCGGTAGTTTTCCGTGGTTTCTCCTACAACACCAGGCGCATGCCGGAGCAGTACCCTATCAAACGGGCCACGGACCGCGCGCGATCTGTCCTTCCTCTTCCTTCTCCTATCCTCTCCCCTTACACACACACACTTACACTAACATGCATTATACTACCACATATTCCGGGAGACCGGTCGGGAGCTTAGAGCTTGTCCTGGCTGGGGCGGTGCCTCGCTGGTGGGAGAGTCCTGGTTAGGGGGAAACCCCACTAGCCGACGGTGGATCTCGCCATCCAGCGGGGGAAGATCACCGCCATCTCCCGAGAAAAAGCATGCACTACACTAACGGGACTAATGACTCCTCTTGGCCATTGTTGTCAAGAAAGTTAAAAGATTTACCACGAACATATGCCGATCGCTATGAATAACACTGCGAAAACATTTCTTATTCTCACGTTTTACAAGTTTTTCTGCCTCGCCACTGGTTTTAAACACTGTCTATATTTTCCTTTGTAATTACTAGTTGTCCGTTTTTCCTTTTCTTGTCTTATTTTATTAAATGTAACCATTTTCAGTCTAATATTTTCTCGTGACGTCTTTTTTTTTATTTTTTTACTTTTAATTTTAATAGATCTCTGACTGTTTTCCGAAAACGTGACTAATCTGGTAATTTGTTATTAATTCCGCCCCATTGTTTCATAATGTTTTAATCCGATCCTTCAAGCGTTTTCTCAATATTTAAATAAAACTATCCTTTCCATTAACTTCCTTATGTCAACAATCATCTCCATATTTCAGCTTGTGAATGCGAATGCATGATTACGATAATTTCCGAAATCTAATGAATCCCTGATCCGATTTTGACAATTCCACGTTCTAATGCTTCTAAAAATTTTGTTTTATTTAATGTTTACACTGTATTTCATCCTTTTTCGCGCATTCAGTCAATTTGGAAAAAATGTCTGCCCGCGGCGCTGTCGTCTTGTCTTTTCAAAATATAAATGTTCATATTGTATTGGAAAATCTGTATTTTGGGGAACTTTAAACTACCATCATTATCGTAAATAAATACAGCGTGCACCGTTTGTTCAGACAATCATCACTTCCAAATCCGCAGTTTATAAAACAGTTTCTAATTGTTTCAGATTTCGCTTCATTCCAAGAACTTTTCATCCAACCCACAGCATCTGAAACTTTACTTATTCATGAAGTGTTGTGACATCATCCATGCTAGCAACTAAGATCTCAATTGTTTCCTATACAATATTTTGAACAAACGAATTACTCTCTGATCCAGCATTTTCAAGCAACAGGTCGTTTTGGCGGAAATAATTCTATTTCTACATTTGAAAGTTTTTCGTTGTAATGAAACGGAGCATTATCGATTAATAGTAAAATCTTCCTGTTTCCATGTTCAGTTTGTGCAGTCAGTATTGACCGGGAGAGATGGCTCAGGGCTTCCATTCATGTCACTGCAGTCCCTCTGACCGGGAGGTCCTAGGTTCGAGTTCCAACGGTATTCCAGGATTTTCGACACTAGCTTGTCGGCTTGATCGAATTCAGTCGCTTTCTGGAGGCGAATTCTAGCGGCCATGTGCTCTGATCGGTAGTTTTCCGTGGTTTCTCCGATCAAAGCCAGACGAATGGCGGAGTAGTACCCTAACGGGTCACGGACCGAGTGCTATCTTTCCTACCTCTTCCTTGTCCTCGCCTCACCCTTTGCACACATTTACAATGAATAGATGTCGCGGGGGCAGGTCACTAGCGCTCCGGTTATGTAGTATTATATGTGCACGTTTTCTTCAGCTCCGGAATACGTACCCCCACTCTTTTGCCATCATTAGTTGAATTAAGAATAAATGATAGCAACGAGCTTTGTCAACAAAATCTGATAACCAGAAATGTTTGATCCCATGAAACAGAAATTATTTTGCATCGAAAAACGAACTACGAATTTGATATAAAATTCCTTGTCAAAATAATCAAACTCCCCACTCCTCGCGCAACGACTGAAGCGAGGGCTCAAGAAAACGTGCGCGGATAATACCAGAGGGGTGCAGCCGAACACTGACTTTCAGGATAAGGAGACGCGGCGCTGTGCTGTCTGCACAGCACTTATTAAGCGAATGATGATGAACATGCAAACTTGTGCCTCGGTTATATAGCTCCTCATGATAGTACCCGAACACTCGCCCTGATGGTCTGTGGTAGCGGGACCGGGAGAGGTGGCTCCGGGCATCAACTGATGTCACTATAGTGCCTCTGACCGGGAGGTTCCGGGGTTCGAGTCCCGACGGTGGCAGGATTTTCAACACTAGCCAACTAGCTAGGTCGAGTTCTGTCGCTGTCGGCTGCTCTGATCGGTAGTTTACCGTGGGGTATTCGATCAGCACCAGGCGAAGGCCAGAGCAGTACCCTAACAAACGGGCCACGACCGCGCGCGATCTTTCCTTTTCATTGTCCTATCCTGCCCTTTACTTCCACACACTTACATACACTATACTACCAGACATGCCGGGAGATTGGTCAGGAGCTAAGAGCCTGTTATGGCTAGAGCGATTCCCTGCTGGTTGAGGAAAACCCCGCTATCCGACGGCACGTCGGCCCAGGATCACGCCATCCGGTGGGGAAGATCACCGACATCTCCCGAGCAAAAAACAAGATCCGGCAAATAAAAACATTTCAGTAATGTTCAAGAATATCAACCAAATGATCTCAATCATAGAAATATGTCAGAACATTAAACAAAGATTTTCATAATAAATCGAAGTTTACAAGAATAATAACCCCACCGTAGTAGCGGTCGAATTTAATGCGAAACGCCACGTACACAACATATTGAATGTTAATCAAATTTGCAATCACAAAGTGACTAAGGAAAGGGAAAAAAACACAGGACCCAATTAAGTAACAGAGGTTTGTGAACTTTGGTCACATGATAAAACATTATATTCATAACATTATATATCTCAATAATAGAACATTTTCAGTCTCCGTCAATAGCCATCATTTGCAAATTCTCTTCGATTACGTCAAACAGCTATCAAAATATTTACTCTAAGAACCTGTACGCCTCCTGCATCGCTCACAATAAGTAACGAACACATTAAATGGTTCCTTCAAAACATTCAGTGAAATATTTGGTGTTCAGGATACTCAACTGAAATGGAACCAGCACATCAATATGTAAATTTTATACAAGCAAAAACTAAACTTCAACAACTAAAATGCATCATTAATCGATCATCCTACATGCCCATTTCTTCCTACATTCCCAGCGGCCTTAGGGTTCTTCAAAACCATCATTTTACCGCTCATCCTCCACCTCTGCGCAGTTATATCTCTGCGGCATAAAGAAACATTAACAAGGCTTCAAATAGTCCAGAAACATTTCCTTAGATTGATAAAACATGCTCCTTGTAATGTAATAAAATGTACAACTCTACAATGAATTCCAAACATCCATATAATAGCATAAACAACTATTTCCCGGTTTAGTTTTGTCATTTCGTACCTCAAATTTCACACCTAAGCAACTTTGGACCATCAAAAACTAAACAAAACTATCAAAGAACATGAATTAAAAACAGATATCCATACCAGGCGTTCCTAGTCGAAGTTTCCGGTCTAGATTGTTTTCAGAGGTGTATGAAGAAGATTTTCTCAACTAAATTAGTTTGTACCGAAATAATTTTAAGTACATTAGTAAATAAGCCTGTACTACACATGTAAAGTCTGTTAATTGTTCTGATCTATACACGCAGTGAAAACGGATATTAATAAAAAAATTGCTCAATTCAACATTTATGTTTGTATTTTGATTCCGAGTTATTTATAACTTAGACTAATCATCTCCTCATAGGATGCGCCATTTTCTGTAACAACTAGCCGTATTATAGTGTACGGATGATTACATAGAATGGGAAAACGTAGATACCATGTCTCAATATTTCATAATTTTGTGAAATTCCTGCCTCACGAAGAGGAACATTTATTTACATTTATCGTATAAACATGTGATTTTCGGTGCTTCCGTTGAGAACGTAATAAAACACGAACGTCGAGTAGAAAATAAGTAAATTAAGAAGCTTTCTTCTGCAATTGCTAAGCGAACAACTCTCCGTAGAGTTGTATTCTTGGCTCTCCGGGATGATCCGCGTCTTGGTCGATGGAGCTGACGTTTCGGCCATCTTGTTGTGGCCTTCTTCAGAGCTATACTGCTCGAGCAATAGACTATTGATTAAGCAGTATATTACATACATTAGACCATATATTTCTCGAGCGGTTTACTATATACTTATTGAGCAGTGTAGCCCTGAAGAAGGCCACAACAAGATGGCCGAAACGCCAGCTCCATCGACCAAGACGCGGATCATCCCGGAGAGCCAAGAGTACAATGACTCCGGCCGCGGAAGCCTACGAATCCTCCGTAGAGTTGATATCTGTGTACTTACTCGTCGGGGTGCTCCAGAGGGTGGTAGAGGCTGAAATCTGAGAAGTCCAGCTGCACGCGCTGCGAGGGACGGCCTTCGAACTCGTACACGCATCGAGTGTCGGGCGGGTAGGGCCGCGGGTACCCTGGCGACGCCACCGTTCCGTTGTCCCCCTGCTCGCTCGAGTACACGCGCCGGCACGCCAGCGCTGCCAACACACCGGCGAGCTCTCATCACAAGGAAATGCGTTGAAACACACTTCGACATTCAACTCTTCTAAGATAGAGTTCGTTATTTCATCAACCATAATATCAAAATGTATACATGTATTTAGCGTTGTTGGGTCGGTAGTCCGACTTAGCCGGCCTGTTATCCCCCATGTCTGAGCCTAATTAAATTCCCATGCTTGGAGGTAAGAACATGAGGCAAATATGACGTATTCTCTTCAGCGTAACTAGCAAGATCCTCCTGCTTGAGCTTTTCTTCCTCACACGTCTACAGAAATTGGGACGATTTTAAAGAAAGGCTACAACTCTATTTTTGTCTCGACCGGGAATCGAACCCGGGACCATAGCATGGGGAGCTAGTACGCTGTCTGTGAGACATTCCAGAGGCAATATCAAAATAGTAGGCTACAAAGAAAAGGCGAAATTAAATGGACACCTGGTTTCACGGAATCGAACTATTCGGTATTACCTGGAAAAGTCTGATTGAAAATGAGAAAGTACTTTCAGTCCTGCTGAACATCTACATGCCTGTCTGTAGCGCTACACCAACTACTGTTATGATGAAAGGAGATAAATTGAAGTATTTCCAAAGATGTTCGTGAATCAACGAGTACAGTCAATGGGAGGGTCTGAGTACGATGTATCTCAATGTTCGGAACCAGTATTTACCAACAGTTCATTTGGTTGCAATTTAACTTTTACAATTACGCGTGATACTAGAGTGCCTTGTAAACAACTGTTTTACTGAAAATATTTATCAGCAATAGTTACCAGTGAATCTCAAGGCATCTGAAGTTGTATATTCAATGTAATTTTTTAAAAAATTTTCTGTTTTAAAAATTTGACTACTTACACTCTTTCTTTTATATTTGCATTATTTTTTATTATCATTTTTTCGTATTTTATTACTAAATATACTCAAATTGCAGATTTCCATTCGGCTAATTTAAAAATCTTTGTATATTTAAAAATGTTTTATGTAGCGATTCTGCCCTTAGGCTTACATAA